>OY728130.1:1354438351-1357012271 GCA_963277665.1 Viscum album | reverse complement strand
TTGTATCCATGATTATAAAAATAAAAAATATATATAATGTAACTATAGGATGAATTGTTTGAATTGTTTAATTATAAATCATTCTTTACATGGAAAACATTTCTACTAGAAACGATGACCCAAAATAATTTAAGTTGAAAATTATAAAGTAATAGTGAATTATGAACCCAAATATATACCTATGTATATGGTCTAATAATCACAAAGAAATGTGGTGGATTATAATAGCTCATAACCTTCATTATTTATCTTAATTGGTATTATCATGTATTTTTATTAATACACATGTTGAAAACTATTGGAATGTTTAATGTATTCAAAAATAATATACAATGTGAACTTGGTAAAAGTATTAAGATACATAAATTAGTAAGGTGAATACTTATGTTATGAGATCATTAATCATCTAAGATATTGTGGCATTTTATAAAAAATCACTCCTCCAGAAACACCAAAATGGAATGATGTGTCTGAATAAAGGAATCAAACTTTATTAAACATACTTCAATTTGTGATGATTCAGTCATACCTTCTTATCCCATTCTTTGTTTATACTCTATAAATTTAAACTTTCATAATAATTTTTTTCCATTTCTGTAAACTAAATATCTATATTTGGTACTAAAAAATAAACATATCATTTTTTATTTTATAAGTATTTGGGGTTGTAAAACACATGTGTTATTCATTTCTTTAATGAAATTGGTTCTGCTTCTATTAAATGATTATTTGTTTGATATCCTAAGGAAATGATGTGTTATTACATTTATAATCAATTAAATAAAAATATGTGTGTATCAATACATGGTGTTATTATAAAAATGGATTTATTTTTATAATAATTGGTAGGAGAAAACTAAAACTTACTAAATTTCAAAATAAAGGATAGAAAATATTCTTGAGGAATTGAATAATTTGGTTTCAAAAAGGGTTATAAAAAATAAATTGACTCATATTATCGAATAGAAATGATATTTTAATAGTGTTTTTAGAGTATAAATAGATAAAAATTTATTATGATAAATGAAGATGAAACAAAATTAATTGTGGATGAATAAACTTTTAACCATAAATTTTTTGAGAGTTACGACTCTTAGTAGTGGATAAATTTGATATAAATTCCATGTATACTAATAATGTTTATAACTTGATAGATCAACGTATATGGGAAAGGAACATTATGTTAAAATGGTTTAAAAAAATACATGAATGGAAAAGTTTCTACTAATAAGGTTCATGTGGTAGTAAAGGTAACAAAAAAAATCTTGGTATAAACGTCTTAGAAACACTTCTCATTATTATCTATGTTAAAGTTCATTTGAATCATTTTGACTATAAAAATATATTGATGCTAAATTAATGGAGTCAAAAAAATTCATTTATAATATATAATCAATGTTTTTGATTTCATTAATAATGAAGATCAATCTAGTGTTCAAAAATGGGTTAGTGGGATCATAATATTCTTTCTAGTTTTATATGTGGGTTGAATAATTATAATAAAAAAATATATCCCAAAACTAAATTTTGTAAAATATTGGTTTTATAATTGCTTATTGTTGAAATAAATCAAATAAGTGGTCTAAAAACTAGGTAAATATATCAATATAGATAAATAAAAATGCGTATTAGTTTTAAAAAAATCATATATAAAGATAAAGTCATAAAATGAATAACACGGAGAATTAAAAGAATTAATCTTTACTAATTTTTCATAAAAAGAGTATTCTGAAGGTAATCTGTCATTTTATAGATATAGAGGGAGGACCTAGAAGAATAATTCATTATGATTTGATAATAGAAACTATTATGTATTTTATATTATGGGATTTTATTGATGTTTAAATTATTATTGTTAGTATATAATAACAAAACGGAAGGTTCGAGGTGTAACAAAAGCACTAGTAGAGCATGTACTACAAATATTTTTTCATAATAGATGATTAATCCAAGATCTAAAAGATGAAGAATCCTGTAACCAATGGAATTTATTAAAATATTAATTAACCTTAAAATTTTAGTACCAAACACAAGATCATCACATAATAACATATAATTAATTTAATAAATTAAATAATTACCATATAGTGAACTCTTTATTTATTTATGAATATGGAGTCTCTTTGTTGTACCATTATAAAGTCATATGAATCAAGTGTAGGTTCCATATAGTGGTGATACACATGTTCACCATGATCCTTTTAATGATTCCACAAAAATCTATGAGTGTTAGTGTATAAGATTTTAATTCTTATTCCATTCATCTATGATCTCCATGAGAATTGATTTATAGAAGGAATCTCCTTCATTTCTCTAGAATCAGGAGGGGTGTAAGAGGCATATTGCTCATTAATATTGAGGGTCTTCTTAAAAAGGAACTCTTTATCTCTTGAGAGGATTCACTAGATATCGTTTTTCACAACCAAAATAAATAGAAAATTATAGGGTTAGAAATACTGTAATTGGGTGTAAATATAGATATTGTTAAAAAATAATAATTTCACATGAACTATTATTATTGACTTAATTTCAAAATAACCACATGTAAATAATAATTATATTATTTCATAACATGTTGTAAAATTGTGAAATAGTTATATAATAAGTAATATTTCAACAACTTATTCAACTGGGATAAAGACATCAATCTCACTGAACCACTTTTAAACACATAGATTAGATTCATTCTAAATAAATAAAATTTATTTATAGCTTCATTGAACTGAATGTTCCATGCAACACATACATTATTCAATCAATAAATGGATCCATACAACTTAAAAACCTTTTTTGAATTACTTAGAGTATTAAAACCTTCTGGTTTTGGTATATAGATATTTTTATAAAGGTTCTAATTAAGGAAATCAATTTTTTCATCCATCCTATATATTTCATTACCAAGGTAAGCCACTATATAAAGTATATTATTAATGGTTTAAAAAGGGAAAATAGAGAAAATTTGTCATCATAGCCAATACCTAAATGTTGTTAAACCATTTAACCTCCTTCCAATATTTTTAGGTATTTAATTTACCTTCTATTTCCAATTTTCTCTTGAATACCCATTTACACCCAACATGATTTACATAAATTATAAGATCAACCAAAAACCAAACATAATTTTAATACATGGAATGCATCTCATAATTCATGTATTCTTCCCATCATTAATATTACAAGCTATGTACTGTATATTTGTAGGAATGTGGTTAATTATTGTCAATAAATAACAAGTTACCATATTTTATAACAGGAAAACCATTTATTTCTAGTTCTATAACCTCTCAGGGTCTCTTATGTAGTACTTGTGTTTGAGGAACAACTTATTTCATGGGATTCTATGGAATCTATTCCCCAACCAAATACTATGTGTCTTAAAAATAAACATCATTGATTTCATTCTTTATCCCACCATAATTCATGAGGATGTGTTAACTCCCATGAAATATGCTTTGTATTATGATAATAACTTTTTTTCTCAGGGGTTATATAAATAATATCCTAGGGTTTTGTTTGTATATCTTATAAATCTACATTTTGTGTCTCTAGGAGAGAGTTTGTTTCCAATAGTGGCCTTAACAAATGAATCAAATCCCCAAAAAAGTAACACCCTAATACATTAAAATATTTTCATATTAGAATAAATATTATTCTATATCTCTTTATACACAACATTAAGTTAAACTTACGCTAAATTAGCTTTTATTACACGCAAGACTGAGTTTTACCACCTTCGAATGGAAAACCTGTTTTAAAAATAGATTTTAACAATTTTAGAAATTTTATTAGTAAAAAAAACATCAAATTTTAATTAATAATGTAGAAATTATCTTACGATTAATTTTTGGGATCTTTTTGAGAAACTTAATTTTTATGAATTGTGGAAATTAATACAATTTAGTTAAAAACAACCGCATCGTTTAAATAATAATTAGTGTTAAATTATATTTTAAGATGATTTTTAAAGTAAAAATAGAAAAATAATGAAAATATTAATCAAATTTAGGTCATTATAATTATAATTATAATTATAATTATATATATAAAATTATTGAAGTTTTGAACATTTTTACTTTAAAAACACGCATTCTCACCACGTGTGTGGGATTACCATTAATCTTAATTTTTCCACTTCTGTGATTTGAATTTTAAGAAATAGACATACACGATTGTAATCAATAAAATATTTTTGGTCTAATAATATCAACTAAATTTTTGACAAAAAATATTAGTGAAAGTGATTAAAATTAATTTTTATGATTAAGGTAAAATTAAGCTAATTAAGGAACTAAACCTTAATATTAGGGACCAAAATGACCTTTAAAATTTCCCAAAATCCATTGAATTAAAATAATTAGATCATATCCCTAGAAGTTTCTAATATAATGGTTTATTGGGATATTATTAAATGAAAGTTTCTAATATAAAAGCTTAAATAAAAAAAAATACAAAAAAAAGGAACATTCCTTACCTTTAACATTTATAAAACATTGAGATATGTAAAAACATCACATTTTCGGTTATACATATATTTTTGAAATATGTATAAGTAATTATTATCATAATAGTTTAACAATAAATTTTATATATGGTTTATTTATATAGAATGCTTAAGAAATACTAATGTAGTCATTATTTTGTTAAAAATTAACTAAAATAAATGACACTATAAATATTAAAAGTGAAGTTAATTGATTAAATTATTATTATTATTTATTTTTTTAGATTAATATTTCATTTTACAAATATTTAAATCTAAAATATTTTAATACTGATATTACATTTATATTTTAAAATTAACATGAAATAAATAATTTCAAAGTTTACATTACTGTTATTTTTCAATAAATGAAATTTTATTAAATGATTTAAAATCAATAACAATACTATATTCTAAAAATTTATTTTTAAGTTTTAATAAATATTAAATATGGTATATAAATGGACCATTTTATATTTTATAATTAATATATTTACCCATATATTGTTAAAATGTTGTTAACATAGTCTGGGTTTAAGCAACGTTTTAATGCATCACATACCCTTCTTTAAAATTAATTTTACAAACACATGGGAATTTTATTAAAAAAATTATATATCATTTTAAAAAATAAGTTGATCTATATTTTCTAATAAATATCACTTTATTTTATTATTAATGGTTATATTAATTAGATTAGGAAACTAGATATTTTAATAAAAACCAAAATGATAAAATTGGGGAATCTTAAAAGATAAGGAACCAAATTATTAAAATGAACATATTTATGTGTAGTGGAAGTTTTAATCAACCATTATTCCCCTTTAAGCCATTATTTTTTCATTTTTTATTTACTTTAGTTCAGGTGGACCACCAATTAATGAATACCTTTTGGTATTTACAAGAGTGTCACTCCCCCTCTATTATAAAAAGTAAAGCACTCTACCCCTTCCCCACACATCTGAATCCATATTGGATCACCAAAAATATACCCAAATAGTCTCCCAAAATCCATACCCTATACCTATAAGCCTTCTTTTGGGTAGTATTCAATCCAAGAAATCCTTCTGGTATCAACCAAAAGGAGTTACCTGATTAAGAGGTAATGTCTTCTCTCAAGATCTCTAGTTTCATTTACATTATACACCCCATAAAATCTCCTTATTATATGATTATAAAAAAAATTATCATAAATATACTTTAATTTTTTATGTAAATGATTTGACCTACATTCAAAAAAACCTCTATCTAATGGGAAATGTACATACTATTTCTCTGTATGACTAACTATTACCTCACAAAATGCTGATGCTTCATTTTTCCATTACCACCTATAAATGTGGCCATTATGATGGAAAATATGTTTATATATGATATATATTATATATATAATCTATTTATTGATTTATAATTTTTATTTATAATATACCTTTATAATTTATATATTTTGTAAATACGATAATTTCGTTTGAGGAAGTGTGGACTACCGCCCCCTTAAAGTGATATGACTCATTCATACCATACATAGAACATAAAAAAATGTTTTTAATAAAACTATATAAAATATATAAAAAATATATGATACTATATTTATATTATATATATGTATCATTTAGTTTTCATTATTTTAATACAATAAAGAAATGAATGTAGCGTTAATGTGTACGTATGACCTACCGTCTCCATGAACGGTGAACTTCATTTCTAAGCTCCAAATATTGTGGACAACTATAAATACATATATAATGTATATATATAACAATTATGTCGTAGTTAAAATTATTTATATTATTAAATCATGATATAACTAATTTGTAACAACAAATCATTTGTCAAAAACTTAATTGAGAAAACTTGGAAATTTACACCCAAAATAGTTAAAATAATGAAAGAGTTTTAACAAAAATGTAATAAATTATTGTAATATGATAAAATATCATATTATTATCAAGATTATAGTTATTTTATATGTTATTAAATTATTTTAAACCACAATACATGATTATAGACACCACCTAAGAAAAGAACGATTATTGTATGGAAATTTCGTCTCAGTTTATATTCCATTAAGACTTATTTGTTATTATGTGACAATTCACATTTATGTGGTGTATATAATACATTTTTAATGTTTTATAATGAATACTCTTATTCTAATTATATTATAAGTATCATTTAATGTCATATATTTCTAGAGATTATGATTCAAATGTTTCAAAGTGGTATGTGCCACTTTGGAATGTTTTAAGATTATTCTCTTTAAGAATGTTCATAATGGTTATCTTCGTAATCTTAGTTCTTTTTGTGAATGTTAAATTTCTATTCAAAAAATTACATTATTTTAATCATTTTCAAAGTAAATTTACTTATATATCCATATCATTTTTCAGGGATGTGATTATTTCCAAAATTGTATACCATTTTTTATACAGTGTTCACATTAAAAGTATTAGATTCTTGGCATGAAGCCTTTAAATTATTAGATTTATGGCATGGATCCTTGATAGTGTCATATTCTTAGCATGAAACCTTGAAATTATTATTATTATTGGCATTAATCCTTAAAATAATCAGTTTTTTTCATTCATCCTTAAAATTAATAGATCCTTGGCACAAATACTCGGTGGTATGTTATAGATATCCATATTTATGAATTTACTTCATAGAAATTTCAGTTATTATTTATCCATGAAATTTTGTGTCAATATATCTATTAATGTATTCTATTCTTAGTTTATTGATTAAGTGGTAGGTGTTTCAGATTCTTATATTTCCATATTCATTTTACCTTATCTAGTTATTTTAATGGAATGTGTTATCATTTACTTACATTTCCATATTGATTTATTATCATTGTTTCATAATTTATTCTGATTTATTTACCCATAATAATAATTTTATGTCAACCTTATTATGTTTTATTTCCATACGTTATGAAGAGGAATCCATTGAATAAGTTTCAAGGATGCGGTTTATTTCATTTTATTATCTATAATGTTTTTTTATTTGCCAATGTATTATGGGTATCATGTATGTAATATGGATTTCTATGACTCCTAAACTAACTGGTCCTATAAGATTTGATTCCTTGTAATCAATCCAATGTTATAAAATAATGTACCAACACTAGGATTCTAGGGTTGGGGTGTTATAGTTGGTTTCATAGGATTTGTTTCAACAACCTTGGAAACTAGATTTAGGAAACATATATTAGGGACCATAACGTTAAGGTTGAATTTGAGGATATGTATAGATGAGAATCATAAATTTTTTTGTAAGGTATATATTATGTGTATATTCCTATAAATACATATCTTTTTGGATATTATAAGTAGATGTGGTTTGGGTACAAATCAACTTAAAAATAATGACTCTGAAAAGGTGTTCTGGGCCTGAATCAGGCTAACCTAGTATACGACAATGTGCCTTACTATGCACCTAGTTTCATACTCCCAGGGGATATGCTTAGGATAGTTCTCATTTTATTTACCTACTGTTATGAAATATTAATAAGTAATTATATTCCCAAATAATCTATGTTTATTATTACAATATTATCTACGACTAAATTTATTAATTTATCTTACGCCATATTTAGAGTTATACAAGGTTCATAATTTTATGAGCTAATCCACTATATGTCATTTTATAGAAATGGAACTTGGAAGGAATAATGGTATCATTAATCATGAAATGATAGATATTTACCTACTGAGGAAATCAATATAGTTGGTATTGGAACTGAGAATATTATGGAAATATAAGGGAATCTTAATCATATTATGACATGTATCCTTTCTCAGATAGAGCAACCTATTCCACAATGAGAATCTCCTATGTTAGATTTATTTATGCGATAAAAGCACACTTTTTTTAATGGGACTACTGCTCTAATTACATATGAGAAGTGGATTAAGTCTTTGAAGAAGATATTTTCATTTTTGGGATGTGGTGAAAAGGAAAAAGTTACATTTATAGTGTATTTTTTCAGAGACAATGATGATCAGTGATGGTCATTAATCCAAAATACTAGGGAAAAAGATGAGATATAACTCATGGAATGTAAATCTTTCAAGAAGACATTATTCAGTAAATACTTCCCTCATGAGAAACAAATTGAGGTGAAGATAAAGTTTCTTAGTTTAAAGAACAAAGTGGTATAAAGTTTTGGAGAGTATGATTCCACCCTTACAAGGTTAGAAAGGTATTCTACTGATTTCATACACAAAAAGGAATGCAATATTGATCATTTATTTGAAGAACTTATGCCGTGTCTCTGATGGGTGCTAGTATCTCAAACCTTTTCTTTATTTGATGAAATGATTTTATGTTCTATCAAGATCGAGAAATAATTATTCAAGTCTTATAGATTCAATGGGAAGAAAGATAATAATAGGATGTTAGAGAAAGATGTGGCTAAATTAAAAATGGAAATACAAATTTTCTAACATGTGATACTTGAGGAGGGATACACCGTGGATCAGGCTTAAAAGGGAAATGAGTTTTCATCAAGTGTGAAGAAAAAGTCCACGATGCACAAGATTATAAGGGAAATAAAAAAATTTATAATGTTCAATGATTCAACTATAAGGATATGGGGAACAGTTCAAAATAATTCCCCAAGAACCAAGAAAATATACCCCTTATGAAGACAAGGGATCAAGGTCAAGCATATGTTGTCAAAACAACTGAAGTGGAATGATTAATGTACTTATATATTTTGATTTATGAAATATTTTGTAACATTATTTTGTTAATGATGTTCTAAACATATAATTTATAAAATATATAAGTATTTTACTGAAGTAGTTTTCATTAATGATTTCAAATTATATGTTGAATGTTACCATGAAATGTGATTATATAGTAAGTTTATTTTTTTGTAAGACACATAGTTGAGGGAAATATAATCCTTAATATGTACCAAATTTTGAGTTAGTTTAGGATAAAGAGATGATTTATATGGATAAAGTAAACTGGACACTACTAAGTACCAATGAAATGATTCAAAAGGTTTGGATCATAATATTTTGAAAAGGTTAACCATTTATGAAATGGTTTAAGTTGTAATTTTTTTGTGGTATTTTAGACTGATATATTACATCACTATATGATGAATATTGTTATAAGAGATGAAGTAGAAATAGTTCAAGGCATGACCAAAGTATAATATTGTTCTTATAGAAACCTACCAAGTAAGTATTTTACTTCTATCCTTTGAAAGTGAATGAATTGTTCAACACCAAGAAAAATTATCTTGAAACTAAATTTTTTGTCATAGTACCTTTGTTTCTGATGAATCAAATGGTCTCTTATATCATTACATATTTATGGCCTCGTGATTATTAACATTATCATGACCATGTTCTCTCGCACTCTCCATCAGAACTTTATTGCAATATTTTTCATTCGTATCTATGTTTCCATATATCACCTATGTAATCTTAATATTAAACCTAGTTACATGACCATTCTAAATTCCATTCCATATTATTATGAATATTTTTTTACTAAACCTATTTATGATTTGGGTTTTTCAAAAATAGTTTATTTTCAAATATCAATCCCTCAATTAATGAGATCAAGTTTAAATTTTGAGGAAACAATTTATAAAATATGGGGAGAATTTGACACCCAAATACATTAAAATATTTTCATGTTAGAATAAATATTATTTTTCTTTCTTTATATGCAACACAAATTTAATCTTACGTTGAATTGGCTTGTATTAAATGCAAGACCGAGCTTTACATCCATTTAATGGAGAACATATTTTAAAACTAAAGATGGAAAATTTTATTAATTTTATTTTTATAAATTTTTTTTGAACTCATAATGCCTAAATTTGATTAGGGTGAATTTTGGGGGTTTTTCTGAGAGACTTCATTTTTTTGATGAATAGTGAAAATTACAGCAGTTTAGTTTAAAACAACCTTTTCGTTTAAATAATGATTAGTGATAAACTACATATTAAGTTGTGTTTTAATATAAAAATAGATCAATTATTCATATATTAATCCAATATAGGTTATTTTAATCATATTTATATTTAAAGTAGATATAAAAACTCATTAAACTTTTGAACGTTTTTACTTTAAAAACAAGCATTCTCGCCGCATCTATGGGGATAATGTTAATCTTAATTTTCCCAGTTTTGTGATTTGAATTCTAAAAAACTGACATAAATAGTTGTAATCAGTAAAATATTTGTTTTCTAATAATATCAACTTAGTTTTTGATCCAAATGATTTGTGAATGTGATTAAAATTAATTATTATTATTATGGGATAATTAAGCTTAATATGGGTTTAAAACTTTATTTTAAGGACCAAAATAACCTATAAACTTATCCAAAATCCATTTTATTCCAATAATTCGACAATATCTCCACTTGTTTTGAAATTTATAGTTTATATGGATATTGTTAAATGGAAGTGCCCTATGTAATAGGTTTAGCAAGGAAAATACAAAAAAGGATATGTCTTTAGCATTAAAATGTATAAAACATTTAGATATGTAAAATAAATAATATTTTAGGTTATACATATAATTTTGAAATATATATGAGTTATTATTTTTATAATAATTTATCAATAATATTTAGATATGGGTTAGTTATTTTAAATTCCAAAGAAACACCAATGTAGTGATTATTTAGTTAATAATTAACTAAAATAATTGACACTATAAATATTAAAAGTCAAGTTAAATGATTGAATTTTTTTCTTTATTAACTTTTTTAGATGAATAAATCATGTTACCCTTCTTTAAACCGAATATAATTTAGTCCTAATATCAGATTGAAATTTTAAAATTTATATTAAATAAATAATGTCAAAATTGACATTATTGTTATTTTACAATATATGAAATTTTATTAAATGATTTAAAATTAATAAAAACAATATTCTACCAAGTTATTTTAAGTGTAAATAAATATTAAATATAGACTATAAATGGACCAATTGATCATTTATAATTAATATATTGACCCATATATTGTAAAAACATTGTTAATACTGTTTGGGTTTAAGTAGTGTTTTAGTGCATCCCATGAGCTTATTTTAAAATTAATATTCAAAAGACATGGAAATTTTATTTTACAAATTATATATCATATTAATAATTCATTGGATCTATATTTTCTGATAAATATCACTTTATTTTAGTCTTGAAGGTTAAATTAAATAGATTAGAAAATTATATGATTTATTAAAAACAAAAATAATAAAATTGGGGAATATTAGACGTTGAGGAACCGAATTATAAAATTCTAATTTTTTTGATGGTTTAGGTTTTAATTGACCATTATTCCCATTTAATAAATTATTTTCCATTTTATAGGCACTTTAGGTAAGGTAGACCACCCACAAATGAATACCTTTTATTATTTACTAGACTGCCACTCCCCCTCCACTATAAAAGGGAATCAGTCTACCCCTTCCTCACACATATCAAGGCAAGATTTCTTGTCCAAACTCTTCCCAAATAGTCTACCAAAATCTTTAACCTCAACATAGAATTATTAATTTTTCTTTATGAAATCCAAGATTCTTTTTGGTACAATCTAAAAGGAGTTCCCTAACTAAGAGGCAACATCTTCTCTCAAGATCTCTAGTTTCATTTCCAATATACACCCTATAAGATTTAATTAATCTATTATTATATAAAAAAAAATAGTATCATAAAAATACTAATATATTTTCAGGTATTTGGTTTGACCTTCACTTACACACACATCCATCTAATGGGTAACAAACATAATATTTCTGTGAACAACGAACTACTGTATCCTGAAATGATTATTCTTCATTCTTTAATTACCACCTATCATTGTGATAATTTTTATAAAAAATATAACTATATATGATATATATTATATTTATAAAATATTTATTCTTCTATAATTTTTATTCAAATAATGCCTTTATGTTTTCTATCTTGTATAAATATTATAATTTTATTTGAGGATGTGTGGACTACCGCCCCTCAAAGTGATATGATTCTTTCATGCCATAAATGGAATGTATAAAGGATGGTTTTAGAAAAACAATATAACATATATAACATATATATATTACTGGAATGATAATATACATAGGTATCATTTAGTTTTTATTCTTTTAATACAACAATGAAATGGAAGTAGAATTCATGCATACATACGACCTACCATCTCCTTGTACGCTACTCTTCATTTATAATATCCAAATATTATGGACTCATATTAATAAATATATACATAATATATATGAAAATTAAGTCATGTTTTAAATTCTGGATATTATAAAATAATGATCCAATTAATATTAACAACAAACCAGATGTTAAAATATACTTGAGAATCCTAGGCGATTGACACCCAAAATAGCTAAAACTATGAAAGAGTTTTACAAAACAGGTAATCCAATATTGTAAGAAGTAAATATAATATATTATAAACATGAGTATAGATATTATATAAGTTTGTAACATATTTTAAAACACTATATATAAGGATATATACCACACACAAAAGTAAGGTTAATGTAAGAGAATTTCGTCTCAATTTACATTCCACAAAGACTTATTTGTTATTATATTCCAATTCACTTTTATGTGGTGTATATAATACCTTTTTATTGTTTTATAATAAATCCTCTTATTATCATGACATTATATGTTTCATTTAATGTCACACATTTCAAGAGATTATGATTCAAATATTTCAATGTGGTATGAGACGCTTTGGAATGTTTAAATATTATTCAACTCAATAATGTTTTTAATGGTTATATTTTCAATATCACTTCATTTTATTATTTTTAACATTATATTGAAACCATAAATTTATTTTAATCATATTTCAATGGAATTCTTCTAAAATCACTATATAATTTTTCATAAATATTATTTTCTCCAAAACTTTATACCATTTTTCATATGGTGTTCACTTTAAAAGTATTAGATTCTTAGAATGATGCCTTGAATGTGTTAGATTCATCGAATTAAGCCTTGAAAAAAAATTAGATTATTGGAATTATCATTGAAAGTATTTGATTATTTTCATTAATCCTTGACTATATTAGGTTCTTGGTAGGAAACCTTGAAATTATTATATCCTTGGAACAAATCCTCTGTGGTATGTTATAGATACCCATAGTTATGAATTTAATTCATATATATTTTATTTATTATTTATACATGATATTTTGCTTCAACATATCTATGGATTTATTATATTCTCTATTTATTGAATAAATGGCATGTTTTTCAGATTATTACCTAACCATATTCATTTTTCCTTATTTAGTTATTTGAATGTCATGTGTTATCATTTATTTACCTTTCCATGTTCATTTATTCCCATCGTTTCATCATTTATTCCACTTTACTTACCCTTATTGAGCATTTGAGCTCACCCTTATTATGTTATATTACCCAAGGTTATAAAGATGAATCCTTTGAATGAGTTTCAAGGATTATATATATTTTAGTTTATTTTACATCATGTTTTTATTTCGAATTTCCTAATGTATCATGGGTATCATGGTTATAATCTATATTTACAAGACTCTTAAACTGACTAGTCCTTCTGTGTTTGATTCCTTATAATCAAGCCATTGTAATAAAATAATGCATCAGCTTTGTGCTTTGGGGGTCAGGGAATTACAATATATTTGTATGTGAAAAAAGGTTTGTTTCTACTCCATAACATAGAAGGAATTCCATTTACCGTTTTCTAGTACTTGGATTAGTGTGTATGTCACAATTTGTAATGCATATCCCAAAAAGGATAAAGGAATATCTACATGACTCATCATCGAACTTACCATGTCAAGAAGGGTATAGTTCCTCCTTTCAGTAACATCATTCCATAATGGTGTATAATTTGAAGTGAGTTGAGATAGAATCACAAAATTTTATAGAGATTCCATAAATTATCAGTTATGATATTCACCAACTGGATCAGATATATTATTCTTTATCTTCTTATTATTTCGATTCTATAAATTATTCTTGAACTCTTTGAATTTTTCAAAGGTTTCAGACATCTAACTCATCATGTATAACTATATAAATCTTCTCAAGTCATTAGTAAATGTTATTGAGTTAAAATATATACCTATAGCTTCTAATGGATAAATTCTACACAAATCTACATGTACCAATCCTATAAGCTCTATGGTCCTTTCACCCTATTCATAGAATGGTGTTTTGGATATTTTTCCATGCAAACATGCATGAAATATTTCAAGTGGCCATAGATCAAAAAATTATGAATAACCACCTTGATAAAAATTTGTCAGATTCTTCTTATTTATGTGATCAAGATGGTGATTCAAGAAATGGGTATTATATGAGTCATTTGAGAATGATTCATTATCTATTTATAATAATTATTATTTTTTATAATTTAATACATCAAAAATATTATTTAGTTATTCCATACCATAAAAAAAGATGTTTCATAATTTGAAAATAAATCCATCAAAGTTAAGAAAAGAAATAGAAATGATGTTCTTAGTAACAATTAACAAAAAATAATAGTTCTTTAAAACCAAATTTATTTTAGTTATTAATGGAAGGTGGTAGCCTCCTATAGAAAAAGAAGACAGTCATGCTCTATTGGATACTCAAATATCCACCTATCGTTTAGAAATATTTATAAATTTATTTGGTTGCTGGATCTGGATATAGATGTGATCACCCCAAGATTATTCTAATACCAAATGTGTATGTATAGGAATATTATACTTTTTAATGAACAAAACTTTAGCTTCACATTAATTCTTGGTGTAGGTTTTCTTCTAGTGGCCCAAATTTCTAGAATAAGAACATACTACATTTTTTCCCTTCACCTTCCTTTAGATATTCTTCATCATGAAATGATTGTACTTATAATATTTAGACTTATTATGAGTCTTGGACCATTTTTTCACGTTCTCAATTTTCATGTTCACCATAATGAATGTTTTCTTTTAATGCCCCATCTCCTTATCAACTTAGATAATGGGAGTAAGATGATCCAAAAGAGTCTTCTCTCTATAGATCATTTTTTAATTCATAATGAAACTGGACAATAATTTTTTCCATGAGGAAATAATGAGACCTATGTAGAGATCATGATGTTTATTAAAAACTAATTTTTATAAGCACTCTATATATCTAATCATATTTACTATATGAGTCCCATCTATCACTGGATCTTTAAGATTACTTGTGGAAAGTGTATTGGAGAACTCATATATATCTTGTCTTTCCTTCTCTTGATAGAGATCAAGAAGGTGAGACATGATTAAATACACATCCATATCCTTGTGTCACATTAGAAGCTCATTAGATATAAAAAATAGCATGAAATTTTGGACATCTATGGCATCGTACAAATTTTTCCATGTAGAGAGACAATTCTTCCTCATTGGATTCTTACCCAGGTGCTTTAGTAATAGGTTTTTATGCCACATATAATTTCATTTCCCGACATAGAATAATGCGTAAGTTCCTTTTGGATTCTTGGGAATTAGTTCTAGTGATAATCTTATCACTCTCACATATGGATCATTAAAATATGGCTGAAGTTATGTGGACTACCATTTCCATAATTAATAAGAACAAAGTTTAAGTACTTTATTTGATTTATAAAATTTGATAATAAAAAATAAATTTATTAATCCCCTATTACTTTATTAAACCCCAATAAACCTCTCTAATGGTTTTAGAATATACCACTGAATGGGTATTCTAATAGAAAGGTACCATATTCCCTTCTCATAACCCATAATTTGTCCTGAATAGTTATTTGAAGGGTTTTAGGTAGGAATATTTTTTTACAACTTCATTAACCCATGTTTCCTTGATCTGTTGAGTGGAATAACCAAATGTAAAATCATCAATTTCGATTTTGTGAAAACATACCTCTTATTTACAAAAATTATTGATTTGTAAGTCAACCCTTGAAGTGAATAGAGTTAAGCCTACCCAAAAAAATTTTGGATTCTCTAATAGTTTAAAACATCCTAAAATTTGTCCAGTCAAGCACTTTGAACTATGGTTTCATTTTAAATAATGTATTGGATGGTTATATTGACTTAATAAATCTAATATATATATATATATTATATATATTCCAAAATTCCAAATTTACTATTTAATAAATACATGTTAATATAATGGGCATTTACTTTAGTGATGAAGCATGTCTTAGATAACGTTTATGCATAATATAATTTATTTTAGTTTTTTATTTCATTCTTTTTAATTAACTAATTAATATGACCATGATAAAACATCCACAATGAAGTTAACCATGTAACTTGAAAGAAATAAAATAATAAGAGTGGCATGACCATGATGTTTTCCCAATGGTTATTTTATCTAATGGATGATAAACTAACTTTAAACCTATGGTGAAAACACCTTGAACTATAAATTGTCTCACGTTATAGATTTTATAATTTTGTCTTATTTATATCTTAGATTGGTTTCACATCAGCTCCAAAATTGAACAACCTCCACTTACATAGAAGCTCCATCAATTACATAAGTTTTTACTAACATAAAAGTGAGGGGAACTAAAAGATTAGTTTAGGTAGTTTACATAAAAATAAAATGTGGTTAGAAATTCCATTAAATAATGTGGGGAGGAATGATTTGTAGGATATCAATTTAATTTAATAGTAAATTAAATGGAAACTAATAAATACAAAGGATTAATCTATAATCAGGATCACCCACGTACTTGCAACAAATTCCACATTAAAAAGCTATCATTTATTCCCAATTATTTATATTTAATATAAATCACAAAAAAATAAATTAATTATCTTCTTTAATTGATCAATTATATTATCATAATTATCATTAAAACATTCTTGATAATATAACCCACCATTCTTTTAAATAAATTAAATAATTTACTTAAAACCTGAATAAGTAAAAAACATATACCTTGGAGGAAACAAACTGAGTACCCAGCCAAAATACCCAAAAAAAGTATGATATTCATATATTATTAACTCGTGCATCCAATAACATGAATGTAATTCATTGACTAGGGTTCCACTAATTAGGTTCTCTGGGCTGGTTTGCCACATAACTATAGGCACACACCCCTGTATGGTAGATGATTTTGACTAGAAGTGAGGGTCTAATAAGACACTTAGGGAGACTATAACCTCTTTATCAAAGTAATAAAAAATAAATAAATGAGTAAATAATAAAAAAAATATTGAAAATAAACACTCTTCTCAAAAAAAGTTCTCAAAACTGGGTACATTCCCAAAACGAAATAGTAATTATGCCATGCCATATCATATAGTGATAAATGTAAAGGTAATCCATAATATAGAAAATATAAAGAATCTAAAAATGGGTCTAGATACCAACTCTATTTCCCTCTTCCATGAACATCCCTAAGCCCCGAATCAACCTACAAGAATTAGGAATTTTCCATTATCCTGACCTATAACCATGAAATCTTCTTGGGTACCCAATTGTGTCATGAGTAGGGTGTGAGTAAAACTTAGTAGACCACCACCAACAGTGACTACAAAATATGTAGTCTAAAATATTTTTTGTATAAGTATGTTTAAAAACAATATACAAAAAATATAAAATATTTTCCATCAGTTAACAGGATTTACATTACACACTTTCATAACTAGTTTCACAAGTTACCCATAATCATTAAAAATGATTCGACCTATTCCTATCAACTAACAACATACAAGGGGAGTCAAGTTCCGTATATCATAGGTATATTCATTTTACAAAACAATATATATATATAAACTTACCTTATGTCCTCAGTCTAGGTAATTATATAATGTGAATTCTATAGGATCATAGAGTCCTAGTCCGATATCCAATGACATGAAATAAAGGGGTGGGGCCAAGATACTCTATCTAGCCTATCCTATGGGAGTATATGAACTATAAAATACCCCACTCATACCACTTTTTAACAAAGAACAATTCTTTAACCACTTAACAAATTTACTATTTATATTACATAATGCATTTAACACATTCATGTTTGGTCAAATTCCCCCTTATTCGAAACAAATTTATCATTGGTTTCATTTTATAAACCCATGTGAACATGATAAACATAATTTTCATAAATTCAATCTTATAATCTCTTCAATTCCTTATTTAAAAATCCAATTACATATTCAAGGGAGTGGGACACCTAATGGTTGAACTTTATCCTAACCTAGTCAATATCAATGGATCCACCTAGGATCATAAGAAGTTTAATTAATCATTCAATTATCCCAATTGTCATTTCCTACTAATGAGACCAAATTGATAGAAAAAAACATAAAAAAACAACAAAATACACATAAAAAACTTCAAGACTATGAGATATAACTCATAGACCACATACCTCAATTCAATAATGGAAGATTTTATAACCATATCCCTTGATTAGAACTCAAAAAAACATCAAATTTCTAACTTAGGATCTACAAAAAATAGGGTTTTAGAGGATTTGGAAGAAGAAGAATGATTGTAAAATGCATCTTCAAGAAAATAGATGAAATCGGAGTGTTAAAATCACCTTAATCTTTAAATCACACCCAAACACACTCTAAACGACCATGAATTGTGGTTGAATGGACCTTTAGAAGATTGGGAAGAAAATTTAATCACTTATCTAGTGTATGGTGAAATGGGGTGAAAATTAGGATAGAACACATAAATCTTTGGATGGAAAATGATAATTTTCTATCTTTTTAAAGGGCACACAGTTTGACCGCATGGTTGGGCAAACCATGTGCTAGCTGTTTGGATCCCTCTGTCTAAGATCAGGCTAGGTCCCATGATCACTTGGGGGGCACCAACATGATTTGAAAAAAAATCAAATTCCTATATTCCAGCCTCTATACAAGGGGGGATCCCAACTGTATGGGTTTCTGGGGAGGCATGAATGGTTTTCAAACCATGTGAGGCCCACACACTTGGTTCTTTCTATGACACAACACCACCATATGATTATGGTTCATAGTTTGATTAATAGTGTGCCAACTATACAACTACACGAGATGACTGTTTTCTCCTTCTATCATGTTCCAAATCTCTAGAACTACCCCAAGGCCCCTCATTTTGTAATAAATCACTTCATTATCAATTTAAAAGGAAGTTAATCCAAATTTAAACAAGTACACACCTCCTGGAGTGTTCGGGATCTTAAAACCTCCCCACCATATAATAGCTCTTCCTTGAGGTTCTCTCCCAATCATCACTAAACATCCAAGGTAAATAGATAGGAACACTAGGACCACATATATATCTCCCCATCCCAAGATTCCTTCAGAACGTTTCTATGTTTCCTTAAAACTCAAACCAATAACGTGGTCTTTCCCTACAAGACTTTTTCACTGAGATCTGAAATACGAACTAGATTCTCCTCAAAGGATGCATCACGCTGAAGATCATCATCATCAGCATTGATCACTTGAGAAGGGTCAGGGTGATACTAAAAAAGCTATGACACATAAAACACATTGGTAAATCCACTATACAATTATGGAAGTGAAAATTACTATGCCACCGATCTGATCCTCTCTATAATCTCAATCTACCCCACATACATGGGTACTAATGTTGCCTAATTCTGAATCTATTAGTGACCCAACCTTGGAAACACCATAAGGAAGACATGATCACCCACTAAAATCTAAAGGAGTTGTTAATGTTGATCAAAAAATAAATTCTTCTTACTATGAGCCATATCCATACATTTTTTATTCAACCGAACCTACTATGAAATCTCCTTCACAAGACTCAGTCCCAACCACTTTGACTCCCCATCATCCACCCAACATAATGGTGATCTACATATCCTACCACAGAGATTCTTATATGGTTCCATCTTCATTTTATCTTGGTAACTATTTTTGAATGAGATCTCAATAAGTTCCAAATTATTTTTCCATGATCCACCAATGTCTAGGAATATTCCCTCATCATCTTCTCTAGCACATGGATTGTATGTTTCTAATTCTCATCTGTCACTGAATGAAGATCCGTGATCATAAATACCTAAGTACCATGAACCTTATGTAACCCTTGATAGAATAATTAATTAAAATGTACATCATGATCTGAAACAATACTCTAAGGTACCCCCTAAAAACAAACTATCCCCTGAACATATATTCCACCCAACTAATCAATGGTAAAAGTATCTCAAATCTGTAATAAATTTGACACCTTGGTCAACCAATCAAAAATCAATTATATCACATCATTATTCCAAGGTCTATGTGGGATACCTACCTCAAAATCTATGGCAACATTATCCCACTTACATTCCATAATGGAAAATGGATTAATAAAACCACCAGACCATTAATCTTCAAACATCACCTACTAATAGGTGTAACATTGCGTCTAAAAACCTGCAATCTCTTTTCTCATTCCCGGCCACAAAAATTTTCAATGAAGACAAAAAAAATCTTCGTCAAAACAGTGTGCACCTCCAATTTGTAGGAATGAAACTCACACATCAACTCTTCTCATATATAAATAAGTAAAAAAACATAGCCACAAACAAAAATGATTTTGTCATCTTCGACAGTCCATTCAAAAGGTAAACCCCCACCTTCAAGGCTTTCTCTCAAGTCCAAATACTCCAGATCCTCATACTACCTCTCATTGATCTATCTCACTACTGTGGACATAATTGACATGGAAATGAGGGTCTTCTATACCAGTCCCTCCTGAACCTCCATATGGATCTCAATGAACAAGGACATCATCTTCCATTAAGAACTATAATCTTGGAATGTCTGAGTCTGCGTATTTTGGAATAGAGAATATGCCACACTATTACCTTGTCATGGTATATTGGTTAAATAAAAATAAAAATATTGAATATAATTGACATATATATGCTATCAAAGATTTAAATATCATAAAGAAAAGACGTAATTTATAATTTAATGGTTAGTATACATAGTAAACCTTTCACCAAATAGGTAATGCCACTAACACTTTAGAGCATAAACTACCATGAAAACTCAAGATCTTATATAGGGTAATTTTACTCATGTTTACTCAACTTTTGGGGAAAAAATTCCATATCTCAATCTCTCTACATCAATACTACCCAAAGTTCAATATCAGATGCATCACAAAACATGGTATACTCCATACTCGGCTCAGGTAGAATAAAAATTGGTGTGGTTTTCAAACAATTCTAGAGAGGCCATTTTTTTAATTTTAAGATTTTAAAATTTATCTAAATTTATTTTCAAATCCAAGCACTGAGATGACATGAATTTACAAGGCCCGATGTGCCCAGAATTAATTTTATAAAAAATTTAAATATATTTTATATCATGAGTGCATGATTTATTGAAGAAAGTGGGATAACTATTAAATGGAATCCTGGATCTAAAATTCACGACCACAGTTAAATCTAGAATGCGTATTTTACCCTACGACTGACCTAAAGTTGGTTAGCCTAGGGGATTCTTATATCGAAACTATTGGTTGGTACATTTAGTTAAAATAAATAAATAATTAGATTAATTTAAATTAAATGACCTAAATTAAAAACCTCTATAAGTTAATATTTATGAAACTTATCCAGGTTTAGTCAACTAAACCCTAAAATAATTGATAGGATTTACGTCCACATATTTTGGTGAATTTGAATCCAATGATAATGGAACTCTCGATCCATGCAGATCAAGACATAGTGAACACAATGAATCCACTTCTTCATTAGTGAACACATTCTTTATCGATGAACAATCCAATTGGAGGTAAAACTCATAAATTTGGGGATTCGATCCTAATTGATTAAAACTTTTAGCCTAATAATATTCTTATCTTTGATCTATATCAAATTATGAACCTTTGTATGCACCCATGTATCATTTTAATATAATTATTTAGTTTTCTCACCCTAGTCACCCCAAATATATATCCATTGGATAAGAAAACATTGAAAACAATAGTTAAACATCTATTTATTATGAATTTATCCCTTAGTTATTTTTGTTAGTCATCACTGGACCATGAGGTGATGATTTGACATTGCTGGGAGGGACTAAGAATGATTGGACCACCAGATCCATGATAGATTTTCATGAAATGAATGGAATGATGAATCAGAAATAGATTAAGAGGGTTTCCGGTTTTAAGGTCATTTCTTTTTTAATCAGGGATCTAAATAAATGAAGGAGGGAGACTTAAACACAAGAAAGGGAATTCAGGCATCAGAAGAACTATCGAGATCAAATTTCTAACAACTTGATAGCTGAAAAAGACAGTTTAGAGGAATATTCCACCATTTTGGGTGATCAGGTGATGGATTCGAAGGTAGAGCAGTGAGATCTAGAGTACGGGAATCAAATATGAGTTCCTATGAAAACACTGACTATAGTCCATGTAGTTCTAATAACAGATGCCATGTGGCCCACTTTCTAGGGTGTTATGGGTTTCTCTTGGAGTTAAATATGACACGTTGTGTGGAGGGACCACATTCCATGTAACCCTAGCTGATTGGATTAGTGTGTACAAAGGGTACACACATAGGAGCCCATGTGCCCTTTCATTCCAGGTTTGGAAGGAGGAAAACCATGTACTTCAAAGAGTACTTGGGATTTATTAGGAAGCACATTACAAGTTCCATTCTGTCCCTTAAACACTATGTACCGGAGTACATAGACATGGGAAAACTTTACATGGACATGGATAGATGAATGGGTAGGGACTCAGGTGTATGAGGCACGCCTTGTAGTCTACCTACATGCTGTGTAGTGCCACACAGTCAGTGAGATATGTACCCGAAGGGACACAACTAGGCAGTGGAGTGGGACAACACACTATGTGGGTCCCCTAGATTCTATGTACCCCTTATTTATTTTTGTGGAACCTTCTACCTTTTGTATCTACTTTGTTTGGACATAGATTATGGCCTGTGAGTAGCCTATCCTGAATGATTTTTCATATAGGACATTATGGATTCCTGTAAAATTTCTTTTGAGATATGATGCAATTTGTTTTGTGAATGAAGCTTATTTAGGTGGAACTCAAAAACAATAGTGAGAAGACATGATCATTAGAGTGGTACCCCCCTGAATTATTAGGGTCTGGTTCTTATATCTACTATGTGATACCCCCATAATAGACTAAGTCATGGGTCCTCTATCTACCAAGTGGTACCTCCTTATGGAATAGTTTTTAGGAACTCCTCATACTAAGTGGTACCCCCTATGGAATTTGGGCACAATTCTTCTATTTACTGAGTGGTTCCCCCTATGAATTTAGGCACGGGTCCTCTATCTATTGAGTGGTATTTCATATAAAATTATGACATGGGTTCTCAATCTAGTGATTGGTACCCCTTATATAATTAGTATCCTAGTCATCTATCTACCTAGTAGTACCCTTTATCGGATAGGGTGTGAGTACTCCTTACATTGAGTGGAACCCCCTAACACACTAGGGTGAAGGTCATTTTCTTTGAGATTGTTTCCCCTCGACTGTACGACATAGTTGAGAGGCATGGGACCTCCATATGATTAATTCTTTGGAATGACACATTATTTTTTGGGCATCATTGATGGACTCATAGAACTAATGGAACTCTTTTCTTGGGATGGGTTGTGAGATGGTGATCACTATTCTCTCTCATTTGGGTTTCTTTGTTTTGAGAATATATATCTATCTGTATCCATGTTATTGGATTTTATACTATCTTTATTTAGGTTGAGTTGTATATTGTCTATTCCTATCATGTATCTTACTACTCCTCCTTTAGATTTCATGGGCACCTTCTAGGTATGAATATATTCACCCCTACATGGGCTTTTCCCACACGTGTCGTGTCTTATATAGATGACAGATAGGTCATCAGTGACAAAAAATAAGAATAGTGATACCTCATGCATTAGAAATCGTATGGTGGTCGAATATTGAATATGAGGAACTCGGATCTCTCAACATTTTACTATTATATTTTCTTTTCAGGTTGGGACATCTTTCTATTTGGGCATGTATTTTTTCCCTTTACTTTTCAGTTTATACTATTATACTATTGTACACAATAGAGGTCTTTTCATGCATTATAAAATCTCAATATATATTAGTATCAGAGCATTTTATTCCATGGTATTGTGCTTTGAGTAGTCCCCTTACAAGTATTTGGTTGGGATTTATGGAAATAATGTCAAAGTGTTTCAAGCTAGGGAATCTAGTATTATTGTTGGGACTGATGTATCCATTCACTACGACCTTGATTACCTTCTTAATGACTTGAGAAAAATGATACATTGGTTGTTGGGATTAATGGTACATGGATCATATAGGATTGAGTATCTGTAATTTCCTTCTTGATTTATCTCCCCATTGTATATATATTCTAATCTAACAATGATACATCTTGAGGATATTTTTAGGATTCCTTGATGATGAATGACATCCAGGTTACTAGTTTTCGATCATCATGATGATCTGATGAGTTATGAGGCCTCATTTTAGATTACATCCCATGATATCCTTCCTCTAGGTGGATAGGTAGTATCACCCCCACCATTTTAGCATCAGATCATACCAACATGGTAGGTTGAGGATATGTGTAGGCTTTGCATACTCCACAATTTTTAACACCAGAGGTTACTGAAGTTCCACAATGATCGAAATCCCTAGAATGTAAAAATCGGCTACAGTTGGTGGTCTATGTTTCCAAGATTATCTAGAAACATATGGTGTAGGTGGTTGTGATGAAATTTAGCATTTTCCATGGACTAGCTGGGCACCAGTGGAGTCGTGTTACAAAGATGTATGATGAGTCGACACTCTCATAGTCAAAATTCTAACAGCTATTCCCTGAGGAGTAATAACCCTAGAGTTTTTTTATTATTTTATATTCATGATATTTTAGAGTTTCAACATGGATGGATGATATTTGGAGTGTATTCCACAAGTTTCACAGACCTTACGTGGTACTCCCTCAATAATATCAGGGATGGATATTCCAAGCACATAAGTTTGATTAGGATATCCAAATATATATCCAAGATAGCATAGTTCCCTTGTACATTCCTACCTATTAAAAGGTTTTGAAGTGAACACTAGTGATAGATAGATTCCGGTCATAGGGATGCTAGGAAATTAGAGCTAGTAGTGCATGTTATTGGCCTGAGTTGTCTGCAATAGCTAACATATACCAATCGATAGGATCTTGATGTAGGTGACCACCCAATGATCAGAATCATGCATGTGTTCATGCAGCATGGGGACCATGTAGATGACTAGGGAATATCATAGAGGTGTGGTTCCATTCTGGTGATGAGTGAGGTCACATTGCATGTGATTGACTATCCTGACATATTGAGAAGAGAATAAAGATAGATGATGAAAGACCATAGAAGTGAAAAAACCATGATCAATGATCTCAAAGGTGAGGGAAGAGTTTCCCATAGATAGTTGGATCTGATAGAGGAGTAGCATGAGCTATAGGTAGTGGATGACACTATGTGATCCTTTCACCACAACCACCACTTGGACTATGTCAAGCACAAGGAGATGGCGGTTGGGGTCATGGATAGGTGAAGTCTATGAAGGATTAAAAGCCAGGGACACATGATAAGATTAGAGGTAAAATATTTGTTTATTATACTTTTTGTTCAGTATTAGTAGACATAGGGTTTTGTCATTACTTTATCTCTTTACTCATACTATGAGAGATAGAGCTCCCAATTGAGTTGTTTTCCCAATAACTTTTCCTTGAGGATCCTACAAGGAACTCTTCTTCTATATATTTTATCTACTGATAGTGTGAGCTATGTTATGGTTGATAGAGGTCATCATGTGACCTTTTCATCATCATAATGGAAACCTATGACATCATCTTGGGTATGGATTGGTATTCCATGGTCTGAGCCTAGATTTACTATCACCACAAACGAGTTATATTCCTTCACACTGATGGGATGAGATTATCCTTTGTAGGTGAGATAGATATCTTGGTGGGATGAGTGGGTTTTATTACCAGGAGGAAACATCATATCACCCATTAATTAAAAAGTGTATCCATTAGTGAAAAATTATCTTCAAGCATCTGTATTACTTTGGTCATAGAGGATTTTATGAACATATTCCTTAAGGACATTTTGGCACTACCTCCGAGGCTTGAGATGGAGTTTTTTTACCACTTATAACCCATAAAAAAATTTTTATCTGATGAATCATACAGGATGGACCCTAATGAACTCCAGGAGGTTCAGTTTCTATTGTAGGACTTTGGGGGAAATGTTGTATCAGGACCAGTGTGTCCCCCTGGGAAGCTCCAGTGTTGTTCATGAAAGAGGCAGATGGAAGTTTGCATATTTTCATAGATTATTATCTCCTAAACCCATCCAAAATAATGAAAAAGTACCCATTTTCAAGGATTAATGAACTCTTTGATTATTTTTAAGTTGTGAGTTGGTTTACAAGGATCAATATTCGATCTGGCTACCACTAGTTGAGAGTTCACTAGGCTGATATTTAGAAGCTGTCATCACGATGTCACTATAGACACTATGATTTCATGTTGAATCCCTTTGGTGTGATGAATGGACCATCTATGTTTATTTTTTTATTAACTATATTTTCGAGCCATTCATGGACCATTTTTCGGTTTTCTTTACTAAAAACATACTCATATACTCTTTATTAGAGGAAGATCATTAAAAGAACCTGAAGATGGTTATAGATTTTCATCAGGAGCACTAGATTTATAGAACTCTCTCAAAGTTAAAATTATTGAATAAAGAGGTTCAATTTATATTTCATCTCATTTATAATCATTCATTAGATTCAAACCCAGTGGATATCAATGCAGTACTTTTTTTGGAACCACCCAAGACTGTGTCAGAGTTGTATAGTTTTATTGGATTAGCAAGGTACTAAAGGAGGTCAATGGTAGACTTATCCAAGACTACAATCCCTTTGAATGACCCGACTTGGAATGTGAATCCTTTTAACTAGATTAAGTAGTGATAGAGGGCCTTTGAGGATTTGAGTATGAGGCTAAATATTACTCTTGTTTTGGGACTACCAAAGGAGGGTGTAGAGTATGTAGTGTATTGTGACGCCTTAGGAGCTGGGATCAGCTGTGTGTTGATGAAGATACATGCAATTATCATATAGGAATCATGATATATAATACCCCATGAAAAGAACTATGAGACTCCATACCTAGATATGAAGTGGTAATATTTACCCTAGGGATGTGGAGGCACTATCTTCTGGGAGAGTGATTTGTGGTTTAATCATACCATCTGAGTCTTAGGTACGTCTTAACATAGAGATACTTGAACATGAGACAGGGGTTCGGGTTGGAGTTCCCATAGGACACTAAATTTGATATAGTGTCAACTATGTGTAAAGGAAACATGGTATCATCATCTACTAGCAATAAGTCCTAGGATCTTTTGGTGTAGGAGGCATCTGAGCAGTTAGATTCCTTGGAGTTGAACCCAGTTGATAAATTGGTTGAGGTTTTTCTTTAGTAAATGGTTTTGAATCCTTATATCCTAAAACATGTATGAGATTCCTAATTGAGATACATATACTATGATGTATTTTATTACTAGATATCCATATGATATTCACACGATGGATTTTATGAAGGGGGGAATCACATCATCCTTTTCTAGGGACAGACTGTGATCCCAGGAATTATGTGGGAGGATGTGATGAGAGAGCATCACACTTCTAATTTGATTGTACGTGATTCTATTGTAAAGATGTATAGAGACCTTAAAAAACATTTTTAGTGGTTTGAAATTATATGGAGGGTGGATGAGTTTTTTTTATTGTGACTCACTTGTCAGTAGGTGAAGGCTGAGCACTAGGTTTTCATAGGTATATTTCATCCTCTTGAGATATTAGAGTAGAGTTGTGTGAACATATCCATGGACTTTAATAAATGGATTCCATGGAGAGTGAAGGGCCATGGAACCATTTGGGTGATAGTTTATCAACTCTTGTTATCAGAACACGTCCTTGTTTCAAGGATCATAGTTTGGTGGAGAGTTTGGGGTTGATGTATGTTTGAGAGATTGTTCACCGTCATGGGTTTTCCTCAAATATTGTCTCTGACCGTGAATCCAGGTTGACATCAAAGTTGTGGAGAGGGATAGTGAAGACATTTAGGACCTATAAGAGGATGAGTACAACTTTTCACCCCCAGATCAATGGAATGAACGAGCTCACTATTTAAATGTTGGGGGATATGCTGAGGGATTTCATCTTATACTTCGACTAGATCCAGGAGGATCACTTTTCATTGGTAAATTTTATACACAAAGATAGAAACCACTATACTATCAGCATAAACCTTTTTAGGACCTATAAATGATACATTGAAGGTCATACTTATATTAGATATAGATTTAAGAGGCATCATTTATGGGTCCAGAGACTGTACAGTCAATGACAGAGAAGGTCTAAGTCATCCATGAGAAGATGAGAATGGCACAGAGCAGCCAAAAATCTTATGAAAATTGATGTTGTTGGCCCTTTGAGTTCGAAAAGGGAGACAATGTTTTCATGATATTTTCCCCAATGAAAAGGATTGTAGATATTTTTCTAGGGAGGAAAGCTATCCTTGTGGTTCATCGAGCTATTATGAATATTATAGAGGTTTTTTGAGGTTGCTAACTTCCTCTACCTACCCCCACAGTTAGAACGAGTGCATGAAATAATCCACATGTCATAGAAGAGGAGATAAATTCATGAACCCATGAATGTTATTGAACACAGAGAGATAGACATCAAAGAATAGATCCGCTTTTGCAGATTACTCGATGGAGGTCAAGGATCAAAAGGGGAGGACCCTGCAAGGATGGACCATCCCCTTTGTTTTTGTGGTGTGGAGGCATGAGATCAGGTAGAAGAACTCTTGGGATCGGGAGAGACAGATTCATTCTTAGTATCCTAATTTTTTTGTTCAGTTTTTTCTTTTTAGGGATGAAAATATTAAATGAGGGAGTGATTTAGAGATGCTATTTTTTCCTTGTAAGACTTTTAAATATTTCAAGATATATTTTAAGAGATATACACTCAGACAAAAAAGATTTAGAGGGTGTGTTTAGTTAGAATACATAAATACTTTTATTTATTTAAATTAGATGACCTAAATTATAAACCTCTATGAGTTCATGGTTATGATAATTGACTAGGTTTATCTACTTAAACCGTGGGAGAATTAATAGTATTTTATTCCATCTCTCATTGTTGAATCAGAATTGAATGATGATGGAACTCTGGATTTAGGAATATCAAGACACAACGAACGTAATGACTTTTATTCTTCATTGGAGAGAAATTTTTCCATCAATGAACAATATAATTAGAGGTAAGACTCATAAATTTTTGGATTATTCCATAATTGATTAAACTGTTTAGAATTATCATGTTCTTTCCTTCAGTCTGTATCATATTGTGAACCTTCACATGCTCCTGTGCACTGATTTACTTTAATTATTAATTTTTATCAACCCGTACTCCTAAATCCTCATCTTTTGGAAATGAAAACTTGTAAAATGATAATTTATCATATTTTTCTTATGTATTTCTCTCATCCTTCTTCATGTTATTCATCATTTGAAATATAGAGTCACAATTTTACATTTCCGAGGGGATTGAGCATGACCAGACCCCCATATCTGTGGTGGATTCATGTTCGATGAAAAAAATGGAGAATCAAGGATGTATTCATAGGGTTTTATGTTTTTTATTGTTCTATTTTTTGATCTGGGATCCAAATCAATGAATTTTGGTGACTTTAACTTCTAAAAGGGTGTTTGGGAAATGGAATAACCATCGAGATCTAATTTCCAGCCTCTAGATGGCCAGAAATGATGATTGTAGGAAGATTCCACCATTTTTAGTGGCAAGATGATAGATTCTAAGGTGTGTAAGTGGATCTAGATCATAGAGATCAGATTTTAGTTTCTATGAAAACATAAACTATATGTCTTGTAGTTAGAAGAAGACATGCCGTGTAGTTCGGTTTCTCTAGTGGGTAGGGTTTCACATGGAGTTAAATAAGACATGCTGTGTGGAGGGACCACCTGCTTTGTAACCATAGATAACCATCTCAAAATGCATAGAGGTTATATGGGAAGGATCCAATGGGACCTTTCACATTGTGTATAGTTGGAGGAACACTATGTACTTCAAAGAGTACATAATCTTGAGCATACCACACACTCCGAGTGCTGTCATGGCCCTTACATTCCATGTACTCGTAAAAATTCTCCCAAAAATGGTAAATTGAATGAGAAGGACCCTGGGTGGTTGAGTTACAGTATGTAGTCCACCAATATGCAGTGTGGGTACTTTAGATGCCATGGAGCTCATCTTCCTTTCTGAAGAACCTTCTATATTTCATATCTCCTTCGTTTGGACTCAAATTTTGGCCTGTGAGTAGCCTATATTGAGTGTTTTTTCACATAGAATAAAACTATGGAATATATAGTGGGTTTTTAAAATTATGTTATATCTTATAGTCATTAAACTTATTTTGGCGGTTCTTGGAAACTATAGTGATCAGACAAGATCACTAGAGTGGTACCCCCTAATGTACTAGGGTGAATGCCCTCTATCTACTGAGTGGTACCCCCATGATGGACCAAATAATGGGTACTATATCTATTGAGTGGTACGCCCCTAATGGACTAGGATGTGGGTCCTCTTTACACTGATTGGTGCCCCCTATGGAATTAGGGAACGATTCATCTATCTACTTAATTTTACCACCAAATGGAAATAGGGAGAAGGTCCTCTATCTATCAAGTGGTATCCCCTATGACATTAGATCACGAGTCCTCTATCTACAGAGTGGTACCCACTAAGGTATAATGGTGAATGTCTTTTATATATAGAGTTTTACCCCCTATCGGATAGGTTCTAGGTCCTCTGAACACTTATTGGACCCCCCTGACAGAGTAGGGTGTGTTTCCTCTTCTTAGAGATTGTGTCCCCTTGAATGTGCGACACAATGAAGAGATTTGGGCCTTCCACGTGGTTACTTATTCTGAATTATATGTGAGATGTTGGGCATCATTGATGGACTCTTGGAACTGATAGAATTATTTTCTTGGGTTGGGCTTTGATATGAAGATCCCCCATCTCTCTTGTTTGTGTTTATTTGGTTCGAGCATATATATTTTTCTTTATCTATGTCATTGTATTTTTACCCTCTTTCTTTGGTTTTATCTATCTAATTTCTATTCTTATCAGGTCTCTTACTACCCACCTTATAATTTGGGGATGTCCTACTGGGTATGCATATACTTATCCCTGCATGGGATTTTCCCACATGTGTCATGTATTATATATACGACGAACATGTCATCAATGACTACAATAGAGGATAGGGATACCAGGTGAATTAGACTGCGTACAGTGGTCGGAGCTTAGAGATCAGGAGTTGGTATCTCTCAACATTTTACTCTTCCAGTTTTTTAGGATGTGAAATATTTTTGGTTGGGTGTGTATTTTCCACATTTCTTTTTTATTTTACACCATTAAACACATGTACACCGTATAGGGTTTTCATGCATAGTGTACACTCTAGTTATTGAATCTTTTTTAATATTATTCCTATGCACTTATACGTTGAGATGGTCAGGTGTATGGTTTTATGTACTTTAGGAAAATGCCTCCTATATTAGATATTCCTTTCGACACTTGTCCCCACCCCCGACCTATGGAGGCTGGCTTGAGGTAATTGCATCTTGAGCCCCATTGGGTCTGGTCATGGTAGATTATTTAACTCCTATAAAGCATTCTCACATTCTCTAGAACACTCAAACTTGGAACCTTTTTAGTTAATATCAAAATTGGTTCTTCCAAGTGAGAATAGTCCTTGATGAACCATCGGTAATAGGCTGCTAAACCCAAAAGGCTTATTATGCCAAATTCTTTTGGGGGATGCTCCCAAGATACAACTACTTTCACTTTCTCTAGGTCTAATGACACACCTTCCTCTGAGAAGATGTTATAAAATAAGTACCCCTTGTTGATCTTGAACTAACACTTAGAAAAATTCATACATAGCCTATGCTCTCTTAGAGTACTCAGGATGATTTCAAGGCGCTTAACATGATCCCCATGAGTATAGGAGTACACCAAGATGTCATCCACAAAAACAACTAAAAACTGATCCAGGTATGGATGGAAGATTTAGTTCATCAGGGATATAAACACATCATGATAGTCTTTTAACCCAAAATGCATCACAAAGAACTCATATTACCCATAAATTCTCTTGAAATAAGTTCTTTGTATATCAGAATGTATCACCCTAAGATGATGATACTATGACCATAGATATATTTTGGATAATACAAAAGAACCTTTTATCTTGTAAAAAAGATCATTGATACATGGAAGGGGTCATCAGTTTTTTACCATCATCCCATTCAACTTTTGGCAATCAGCATACAACTACAACATCTCATATGCCTTCTTAGAAAACAAAACTGGGGATACCCAAGGTGAGAAATGTAGAAAAATAAAACCTTTATTTTATAATTATTCCAACTATTTCATAAGTTCGTAAAGCCTTTCTAGTTCCATTCTATATGGAGGAATATAAAAGGGATCTAATTTAGGAATCAACTCAATCATGAACTCAACCTATCTCTCATGAAGCATCCCAGAGACATCCTTAAGAAACACATCATGAAATCAATCCACTATCGTAATAAAAACAGCCCACTCTACTCCCCCATCATCCAAAATAAGACATGATACATGGGATATGAGATCACATAATTACTGATGAACTAGAACTATAAGGCCTGCCTAGATATCTCACTTCACATGATGAACATAAGTCTTTCCCTCAAGAGATGTGAATTTTACCCTTCAGTGGTAATAATAGATATGGGCTTGATACAACCCCATTGAATCCATCCCTAATATCAGTTCAAAACATGACATCTCAATCATAAAAAAAGTTCTAGAGGAAATGATACCCACCAACCATAAGGGTACACTTCTTATAATGTCTTATAATTTCTTCTTGTACTCGTAATGATGTATTAATTGATATAACCCCACACATATATTCCACCAGTATACCAAAAAAATTCAAAAATTGAGAAGATATAAAATAATATGAAACCCATTTATTAAATAAACCACTAGTAATCCTAGAAACTTTAATAATCATGCCTTAAACAATCAGAAGCCCCACATCACCACTACCTGGTGTAGGATGAACTGTATGAAGCTGACTCGTCCCACTACCCTAGGATTCGATTTGATTTCCTTCTTCTGCACTACCCTACTAATAAGGACACTCTTTTACTAAAAAACTATATCTATCACCAAGAATAGTATAACCAGTACAACTCCAACTACCATATTATTAAGGGGAAGTAGAGCTCTGTCTTTTACTCTATATCGATATAAACCTTCCATAACTACCCACTTTTCGTGGGTACCTGTGTTACCTATGTACATGTAAGATACTTCCACACACTCAACACTGAACTAATGGTTTGGGAAATAGACCACATATGTGTCTCATCCCACGACACTAAAAAACACTTGATCAGTACCTTGATAGGTCAATCCACTTCCTTGGATACACTATCTACCATTAACCCAATAAAAACCCTCAAAATGGTGCTTCCTACTAACAGATGTCATACCATTGGACCTCCAAATTAAAACCAAAATTCCACCACAAGAATCCAACATTAGGTTCCCTTATGAAATGATATCTTAATCCACCACCTTAGCAAACATCTTCAAACAACATATATTTATCTGAGTCCTGATCATGTATATAAGTCTGTCCTAAAAATGACTTGCTGCAGATTCTTTATCCCTTTCCAATAATGGAACAAATAATTTAATGTCATTGAAGTGACCATCATAATCCATAACAAACATAGTTCCTTGATGGAACCTCACAAACTCAACATTTCTCTCCCATTTCAAATTATCTAGGTATAAATCCTTCATAAAATTTTCCTAGAAATCTTTCCACAACATACCATATTCCTACTATGTCGAAACGAGGTTATCCCACCAGCACTTTGCTGGTCCTCACAACATATAATCTACCAACTTGAATATACTATCTAGAAGAGTCTATAGGTCATCCAAAATAATCTGTATATATGCTATCAAAAACTTGAATACCTTAGGTCCACCCACTCCGATAAACATTTGAGGGTGCTGCAACAAAAACTCTTTATTGAGGTTAAACATACATGGTGGAACCCACCTAGATCTCACTCTATAAACTGCATAAAATAATAAAATTTCTAACAAATATTCTCTCCCCCTATATTCTTCAAACCAAATAGGGCTCTTTTTTTATAACTAGAGAATCATTTCGGTGATATACTCCTATTTCAAAACTAGTAGGCATTGTTATAATATAATCTCTATATAATTCCAAACACACATCTCAAGACACATAAAATAAATTTTTAACTACTTACACAAAATAGGGATCACTACTATCCATAAAGAACCCATTACACATACCCTATTTCAAAATAAATAATCACCTCTCTATCACTACCCTCAACTATTCCTATAAAAATCATGGATAACATAGAGAAACCAAAATTTCAAATCCAATTTCAAGTTAAACACAATAAGAAACCCCATGATTTAAAATTCTTTAATTATTTTAAAATTCTAAAATTTCTTATTAGGAACTAATTTTAATAATTTGATCTAATCTCTTCTATTTAACTGATTTCATCATTTTTATTATACACAATTTCTTTAAAATTTCAAAGAAACTAAAAAACATTTTTTATCCCTCACATCCCACATGACATTCCCTATGTCCCTATCATGATGCATGTCATATAAATTTGTAAGTTTGTATTATGATGCATGTGTGAACATCGTCATGACCTTATGACTCATGAGAGAAATAACATAAAATAATAACATCACACATCAAGTGCATCACCTGAGGGGAAATAACATTCAACTGTAACAACAAATATCTAGAACAATGATCCCACCATGGTTACATTGGTTTTCCCTTTCTCATGGGTTAGCCACTCCCATGAACAAGATTGTTTCTAAGGCTTGAAACATCCTAAACTCCCATCAACCATTCTCAAATAGTAAAATAAAATAAATGAAAAAACTCCTTTAATACCACTTTGTAAAGGCCCAACCCATGTGCCACTAATTTGGTGCCTTGGGCCAGTTCAACACATGACCTAAGGAGTGCCTCCCCATACACTAAAGGATTCCAAATATTAGTGAATATCTAATGAGACACATGATGAGACCATACCATATTTATCACAGTAGTCCATAATAGATAAACTAATAAATAATGAAAATTTTAAAAAAAATAAACTTGCATAGAAAAATAAGTACCCAAAACAGGGTACATGCCGATAATAAATAGTAATTATACCATGTCATGTCATACAATTTAAAGTGTAATGTAAACAAAAAATAAATAAAATAAGTGTACTCAACAAAATATGTGCTAAATATAAGCCCAGATCCCTCATCCATGTATATTCATGATCCCTAAATCAAACCTCTAGCATAGGGCCTTTACCCTTATCCTGACTTGCAACCATGAAATCTTCTTAAGTAACCAACATAGGTCCAAGAAGGGTGTGAGTACAACTTATTAGTCTACCACTAATGTATTATAAAAAATAAATATTCTAAAATTGTTTATTCATAATTATAATTAACAAAATTATAAAAAAATAGAAATCAGGTTCCATAAATTAACATGATTTATATTATCCACTTTCATCATTAGTTTCATGAGTTACCCAATCTTATAAAAAATGATTCAGACTATGGTGATCAACTAGAATCATAAAAGGGGAGTCAAGTTCCCTACATTATAGGGACATTCCTTTAACACAAAAAATATATATTAACATACCATGGAACCTCATTCTAGGTAATCATATCATATTATTTCTTTGGGAACATAGAGCCTCAGTCTGAAATCCTAAGCCACGAAGCATTAGGTTTGGACCTAGAGCCTCATTATATCCTAATCCTTGATATTAGAGCCTCATTCCAATACCCCACTCATACCACTAGTTCACATGATCATGATTCTTTAACAATTTGACACATTTATCATTTATGTGTGATAACTTATCTAACACATTCAAGTTATAACAAACAACCCATATTCCATGTTAACAAGGTAAACATATTTATCAGTGGTTTGATTTCACAAAACCATATTAAAATGATAAACAAAATTTTCATAAATTTAATCCAATAAACCCTTCAATTATTTATTTCCATGTTTAAAGGAGTGGCACACCTCATGGGTGAATTTTAACCTGACCTAGTCAAAAATAGAAGATCCCACCATGATCATGTGGGGAACAATTAATTATTCAATTAACCCAATTATCATTTCATACAAAAGAGACCTAAATTATAGAAAAAATACACCACAATACAACCACATACACATAAAAAACTTCAAGACTATGGGATATAAACTATATACCACCCACCTCAAGTTCATATATGAATTATCACTTAACCATAGCCCTTGATTCAAACCCAAACAACATTAAAATTCCAAAATTAGAAATTATGGAGAAATATAGGTTTTATAGTATTTTAAATAAGAATAATTATTATACAATTCCTCTTCTACAAAATAGAGGAAAGAGGAGTGTTAAACTCACACATATATTTGATTCACACCCAAACACACTCTAAATGAAACATAATCAAGGTATAATGACCCTTGAGAAGATTTTAATGAATAATTTGGACACCATAATGTTGTAGAGTGAAATGAGGGTAAAAATAGGGCTATAAACCTTAAATAAAGGGATGAAAAAGTTGGGATTTTATCCATTTTTAATGGAGTAGGGTTTCGCCATGCAGTTGGAAAAACTGTGTGCCAACTATTTGGATCCCTCTATCAAAGAGGGGGCCAATCACAAACCAAGATAGAGTTCCATAAAACTAGACACCTGACCTAGTCAGTGGTATGTCACTTAGGGTGTTCTCAATCCCTAAAATCTTGAAACTAGTGCATGAGTGTCAACAAAATAAATTGGGAATGATTTCACCCAATTTCGTAGTCAAGAATAACCCATGATAATAAACATGACATAAGTGAATAACCAAAACCAAACTTGGTACTCCAATATTCAGATTAAAGATTTTACAATTTTAACCCAATATAAAATACTAAATAGGAATGTAAAACCAAAATGTTCCCAAAAAACCTCCATGAAACATGATGGGATCACCACTAGGCCACCACCACCAATACCTAAAACATGTGGAACACTAGAAATCCAAACCACAGACATATCAATGGATCATATTTCCTTTACTTGAGTCATAAATAAAAAATTCTAAATACACCCAAAGGTGTATATAGGGTGTGAGATAATTCCAAATAGGATTACTCCCAAAATAAAGGACTCTATGCTACAAAAATTGAAGAAAATTGAACATTCTCATTTATGTAAAATAATTTTAAACATTTTTAAGAAAAGAATTTATGGAAAACAATTTTTTGGCACAACACTTTTAAAGTTAACATTTCTAAAAGAAAACCATACTAAGACAACCATTAATTAAAAAGAAGTAAACTCAAGGTCCAACCTTTTCTGCTGTATGTAACCACATCACATAAGTCTCATGTCCCAAGAGAGAACCATGGGTAAATCCCTCTGGGTAATCTATCTAGATTGAGACACCAGAACCTCATACATCAACGAATGTTGTTATAATAATCACAACCATTATATTTCTCATGCATGAGACACTATAAGGGGACACCCTATGGGCCTAGTGGTATCCAATAATTATAATAATTTATTTATGTATTAATCATCAATCCAACTATGTGAAATTGGGACATGCCAAATCTATATAAACTAGCCTGATTCCACTAGAAAAACTGTTTACTTTCAACTTTAATGTCACTATTGTTATAGATCTTGTCATACCACCTAGATTCCCATGATTCCCTTTGTTCTCAATCCCTTATTTCACATGTTACAGAAATCACCATTTCCAGTTATCATCACACGAAAACCACAATTTTCCATAAAAAATCACTTTTCATTTTATACACCCAAAAACCATTTGAAAACATTTATACAACAACTTTCACCATCCATGAAACACATTTAGAAATATTCCATGAAAAAACACAATTAACAAAACCATTTTCATGGGATAAAACCATTTTTAAATAAAAAAAGAAGCCAATTTATCTTTTTAAAATATACTTCACAACATTTTCAAAATATTCACAATACATTTAAAGGTGGAAAAAATCCAATAAACCAAAGAAATTAATTATCCTTTAAAACCCCATTTTAAACACACTCATAGCTCAAGTGACCAGGAAAACACATTCTTCATCCCTCAAACAATTCATAAACACTCATAAGAAGCACCATAACTAGACACACATGAAAATGTTACCATTCCCTTTAAGAAATTTACTTACATTATATATTAATGACAAAATATTTCCATTTTTTTTTGGACTCACCTATTTTGATAATTTCAAATCTTGTTTCATTTATATGATAATCATGTTTCATTAGTTATTATAGTTTTTATCATGTAACAATTATGTATTTTTAATCTCACTATTTATTGATTAAGTTAATAGTGCATCATTTTCTATGTAAAAGTTCACTAGTATGAAGGTATCTATTAAGAGCCTTATGTAACACCCGGGATTTTTATGAGAGATATTTTGTTTTTATGTTATATACATCATCAAAGGAATATTTTAGTACACAAAACACTTGCTTGGCTTGCTTTACACGTAATCACAACCTTCCTCAATAGCTTGCGTTGTACGCAATACTGAGTTTCACTAAATAATGATATGCTATTAAAATATTATTAAAACTAGCCGTTATGAATAGTAATACCAACTTTTTGAAATTTTATAAATTTCATCTTTCAAAATGATCTTCATTATTGGATTCAAAATATCGAAATTATCCTAGGGTTAAGTTTTGGTATTTTTCTAAAAACTTTCAATTTTTGATGAATAGTGAAACCACATGGTTACTATTTAAAAACCAACATTTTATTTAAATAATTATTTATTTTATTTAAATTTGTTTTAGGTCAAAATTGATACATAATACCTATATAATTTCAATGTAACTCATTGGAGACATTTTATAATAATTTCATATATATAAAAATTTTATTAATCTTTTCACCATCTTTTACCCACCTCCTAGGAGAGTTTGAAAATTTATGTAAAACTTAATTTTACCGCTTCTGTGAGTGGAGTTTTGAAAATCCAAGAGACATGGTTAATATCAAAGAGTAAAATGTGGTTCAATAACATAAAAATAATTTTTGGTGAACAATAACCTTTTACTTTTTTTAACCACGGTAAAAAGTAAATAGGGTAATTAAGGGTAAAAATGGTATTATTATTACCCTAAAACATGTCATAATTATATTGGATAAGTTTAATTCGACCAAAAATAACCTTAATAATAACATATGACCATTTAGGTTCACTTGTATTAGATTAGGTCATTTAATATTATTTTATTTAAAGAAGGGTTAAAATAGTTAAAATCAAAGTTTAATAACTAAATAATTTTTAATAGAAGGTTATACATAAGAAAAATTCAACTATAAATATTCATTATAAATATAAAAAGATTTTCTACATAATGGTATTTTATTTATAATTTTTAGACATTAAATAATTTAATTTATTTGTGACACAATGATGATGCAATAATTATCTTATGAATGAAATATTAACATAATTGATGTTATAAATACCCAAATAAATGTAATTTGAGACTTTTTATGAATTCAAATAATTTTATAGGTTAATATGACATGTTATTATTGATTTTATTATCATTTTTAGAACTAATCACGCTGTTATAATTTTTACAAAAATCAATTACCAAATAGTGTCAAAATTGACATAAAATAGTTTTTAAAACAAATATTATATTATTAATTGTTATTTTATTACTAAAAATCTAAGGTTCGGCAAAATGACTAATATAAGGTTATATATATTAATAATAAACAACTTTTGGTTCGTTTGGCTTGTTATAGTAAGTTTATTAACCATATAGTGTAAGAAAATAAGAAGACACGGTAAAAGTTAAGTTATTTAACTTAGAGTTAAATCTAAATGATAAGGTTAAAATAGTAAACTAAACTTTTCTAAAATATATTAGATGAGAGGATTTCTACCCATACCCACCTTAGATTTAAAATAAATCAATTTTTTGCTATTAATAACTAAATATGACTTTATAATAAAATAATATTTTATGTTTTTTCTAAGGTGGCCCTCTCCTCCCTTATAAAAGGACACCTCCTCCCTCTCCTCCTCACACCACTTTGAGCCTTCAAGAACAGCCAAACCCTTCAAATTTATCTTCTCCACTTCTTTAGAAACATCCTAGAGGTCCTGGTCTTCTTCAAAGACCATATTTGGTTCCCTAAGAGAAGGTTAAGAAGAGGCGCTTCAAAAAAGAAGTAATGTCCGTTACCGATTCTTTCAACTTTATTTCTTCTTCTACGTATTCTTCTTTAGTTTTTTCATTATTAAGTGATAAAATAAGTATCACTCATAAACTGATATGTTATTATAAATATGAAACAACCCTATTTCAACTTCTATCCAACCTACAGAAAAAGAAATCACCGCGTGTTCGTACGTACGAAATACTGTCTCCACGCCGTGGTGTAAAATGTTTTCTACCACCACCATACTTGGATGGGTATAATGGTGTAAAGAATAACTATATGTGATTATTTTAAAGTGATATTAATTCTGAAATAGTATACATGCACTTCAATAAAATTCCACGATCATGGGAATGATATCATCACTCGTGTGCACGTACGTCCTACCTTCTCCACGATGTGATGCGACTCGTTTTACATGATCTTAAATGCTTAATGATTATATAAATGAATTGAATGAATAAATATGATATATATTACACTAATACCATTCTGGAAATGAGGTATATATAACCTAAAAGAAGAATAAGAATTTATTTGACAAAACACGCATAAGAACAAAAAGCAATAAACACCAGAATAACAAGTAACAATGAAATATTACTAATAAGAAGCTAAGAATATGACCATATATTATATCATAAAAATGGGTATAATTAAGGAAATAACATTATTTAAATCATTATACAGGAGTTTTGGACACTTAAGAAGCAAATCAGACCTAAGGTAAGGGAAAATCTCACAATCTCATTTTTATACGAGATTGTTTATACTTCAGAATTTATTAGAGAATATTTATCATCCACAACCATTTTTCCTCAATATGTAATATTATTTATATCCTACTAAAATTTTTTAAATTCAATTTTACCCTTCAGGGAGTTTTTAGTAAAAGATATGAAAGGAATCTTTTGTCGTTTTTCGTACAAAGTACATTTTGACTTTTCCGGCCAAATTATGAGAAGAATGTCTTGTTTTAAAATTATACAACATGAATGGATTTTTAGAACATTATTTCCATGAATCTTCCTTTACAGGTTTTCATGTTTATTTTTAATCAACTTCTTTTAGTTTAAAACTGTATGACATGTAAGAAAGGAAAAAAAATTAAACTAGAAAGCATATTTTCCTCAAGAATGATGTTCAGGTGTTTTATCAAAATTATTTTCCATATAAGATAATATAGGGTTATGTTTCTATCACCATTTTTACATTGATTTGATTATGTTATGATGTAATTATTTTTATGATTTCCTTTTATCTTATGATGGCATAATGTTTAAGAATATCATTTTTATTACATGGGTTATGCTATGATGTATGATTTATGATCTTGTGGAACACATATGAATGGTATCATTTTGAGATGGGTGGGACATATATCTCCCTCTAATTCATTGGGTAAAGATTTATATCTCATGAGATAGACATGGCTGGAATGGTAGTTTAAATTGGTTCAGTGAAACAAGACTGAAACGAGGAGTGAACTCGGTTCAGAAATGGACTTTGTCTGCTAAGATAGTCTTGGAAATGATTCTTGACTACTAAGAAATTATTCTCTATGATTATGTGTGTATGACACAAAGTTTCATGTTTTAAGTTATGATTATTGGGATTACATTTAACTACTATGATTTATCCCATGTTATGAAATTATGATCTCTTTTGGAGGTTAAGATTTCAAAAATGTTATGTTATTATGAATATGATGTGATTGATATTTCCTTTTTTTACCCTTAATGAGAATTTGAGCTCACCCTTTTTTATGTTTTCTTTTCCCCAAGCCAGGAAGAAGGATATTCAGTAAGATATGCCAGAAGGGACTCTAGATATGATCAAATAAAAGGGAGACAGTGTAGATGATTTATGAACAAGTTGTTTATGTTTCCCAGTTTCTAAAGACACTATACCTATACGGTCCTTTCATGGTTTTGTTATATGTTGTAATAAGTGTGCTTCAATTTTGAAGTAATAACAATGTATGTAATGTATGGGTCGTTATAGTTGGTATCATAGGAAAGGTATAGTCAACCTTTAGAAACTAGGATGTGAAAGCCTCAGTAAGAACCCTAAGGATAATTCTAAGCAAAGAACACAATCATAGTGTTTTAAAAATGGCCACTAAAAACCTATGATAAGACCTTAAGTTTTAAATTTTATTCTTGATTATGTGGTTTTCCTTTTATAATTAGTGTTTCTCACACTATTGTTTGTGGTTTTAGTCAATGGATGGAACCCAAAGGAACCATGCTAATGCAGAATACGGCGAGCAATGCAATGATTGTCCCCCTAAGCAACCAAACGTTATGGGAGCTGGAATGAAAAATCTTATAGCCATGCTCACACAACATTCTCAAGCTATGAATCATGCAGTACTTACAAATGAGAAATGGAAGGAGCTATATTCTGTTGAATCCTTCATAAGGCATCGTCCACCATCATTTAGTGGGTCTACTGATCCATTAATGGCTGAACAATGGATCAGTACCACTGAAAAGATATTTTCAGTTATTCAATGTTCTGAACATGATAAAGTCATCTAAGAAGTATATTGTTTGGAGGGTGAAGCTGATCAATGGTGGAATCTTATCAAGAAAATGAGGAAAAGGGATGAAATTGAGTCCATGGAATAGGACGAGTTCAAGAACATATTTTTCAATAAGTACATCCCTTATATTCTTCGAACAAAGATGGAGAAGGAGTTTCTTGAACTAAAGCAAAATGATGATGACTCTGTTGGTACCTACGAAGAAAATTTTACAGGAATTGCAAGGTATACTTCTGGTATTATTATCCAACCTGAGAGTAAGATTGATCGATTATTTAGTTACTTAAAACCAAGTCTTCTAAGGGCATTATACATAAGAGACTTCAATAGCTACGAGGAAATCGTTCGATGTGCTCTCAAAGTTGAGATAGAGATTAGAGTAACCCATCAGTCATATACGTTTGATAAGAAGAGGAAAATGGAATTCAAAGGAAAATCTAAAGAGCACACTAAAAAGAATATGAGTTTTCCCTTACGCTCAAAGTGTGGAAAGAAACATGGAGGGAGTTGTCTTAAAGGGAAAAGTAAATGTTTCAAATGTGGAAAGGAAGTTCATCGGCCATTTGAATGCCGCAATGATGGGAATAACATGTCTATTGATGCGAACAAATAAAATGCTACATAGAGTGAAACTTCTACACTTCAATGTTATAAGTGCAAGGAAATGGGTAATTATGCCAATCAATTCCCTAATGCAAGGGTTGATGATGATGATCGATGCCAAAAAACTCTTAAGGCTAAAGACAAAGGAAAGTCACATGCAATTTCTATCAGCGATGTGGAGTATGATAACGAAGTGGTGAAAGGTACACTTACCATCCACTTTAAATTAGAAAATGTTTTATTCGGTTCTGGATCCACCCACTCTTTTATTTCTGAATAATTTTCTAAGGGTATCCCCGTATTACCTCAACAATTAGATGTTGAGTTAGCTGTGACAACCCCTGATGGCAAAACAGTCGCATCAAAAGTTTATAATTCTTCCCCGATTGAAGTTTGTGGGAAAGTGATTCCTACAAATCTTGTGATAATTCCTTTATTAGAATTTTATGTTATTCTTGGCATGGATTGGCATTCTTTATATGGAGCTCATATCAATTTACAAATAAGGGAATTCATATTTCATATTCTAGATAAATCTATGATCGTCTATTGATGCAGGGATGAACATAACCTTCCAGTAGAAATTTATTCCATCTTATGGGTCTTGATTCCACTAAATGAAGGTTATTTATCTCAAATGGTTGGAAAGAAACTCACGATTAATAATATGCCCATTGTATGGGTGTTTGATGATGTCTTTCCAGAGGAATTTCCAAGTCTTCCACCAAATTGTGATGTTGAGTTTTCAATAGAACTTGTACCAGTTGCTTTGCCTATTTCAAAGACACCTCATAGAATGGCCCCAATTGAGTTACAGGAATTGAAGAAGAAACTCCAAGAGAATCTTGATAAGGGATTCATATGCCATAGTGAATCACCTTGGGGAGCACCTATTCTGTTTGTTAATAAGAAATATGGATCAATGACACTCTGCATTGATTATCGAGAACTTAACAAGATCACTATTAAGAAAAAATATCCTCTCCCGTGCATTGATGACTTATTTGACCAGCTACGTGGATTTATATACTTTACCATGAATGATCTTCATTCTGGGTATCATCAATTAAGGGTCAAAAGGGAGGATATACCAAATACGGCTTCCCATACAAGGTATGGACACTATGAATTTATAGTGATGTCATTTGGTCTTACTAATTCCCCTGCTATCTTCATGGATCTGATGAATAGAGTATTTAGAGACTATCTTGATCAGTTTGTGGTAGTCTTTATAGACGATATTCTTGTCTATTCAATGACAAAGGAAGAACATGAAGATCACTTGAGAATTGTATTAAAGACCCTGAGAAAGGAGAAGCTTTATGCCAAATTTACCAAGTGTGAATTTTGGCTACAAAAATTTGCATTTTTGGGTCACATAATCTCAAAAGATGGGATATCTATGGAACCAGCAAAAATAGAGGTTATCGAAAGATGGTCGAGACCAAAAAAAGTAACTGAGATCCGATGTTTTCATGGTTTAGCTGGATATTATCGACGTTTTGTGAACAATTTTTCACGATTATCTAATCCACTCACCAGGTTGACTTGAAAAGGAGTTAAGTTTGTGTGGACGGAGGAATGTGAAGAGAATTTCAAGGAGTTGAAAAGATGGTTATCCAGTGCACCTGTGCTCACACTGCCTTGTAGTGGATAAAGGTTTGTGATCTACAATGATGTATCCAAGAAGGGGTTGGGGTGTGTTCTCATGAAAAATGATATGGTGATAGCTTATGCCTCACGACAGTGGAAAATACATGAGCAAAATTGCCTAACTCATGACATGGAGTTAGCTGCGGTAATCTTTGCATTAAATATTTGGAGGCATTATCTTTATGGTGAAAGGTGTGATATTTATACTGATCATAAAAATTTAAAGTATATTTTTACAAAAAATGAGCTGAATATGCGCCAAAGAATATGGTTGGAGCTGATTAAGGATTACGACTGCTCAATTCATTACCACTATGGGAAAGAAAACAAGGTGGCAGATGCATTAAGTCGACAAGACCATGCTAGCTTATCCATGAGGAGGATTACAAAATATCCAATATTTATGGATTTACAAAGGATGGATCTTGGAATTATAATGGAAGGGGGAAAATTGTATCTTTCTCAAATGAATGTTCAACCATCTATACATGTGAAGATTAAAGAGGCACAGAAAGAAGATGTAGAGTTACAAAAGAAGGTGAGAAATGTTCCTGAATTAAACCATGATTGTGATGGGATAATAATGTTTAGGAATCAGGTTTGTGTTCCTCCCATCCCTGAATTAAAGGAGTTGCTGGATGAGGCTCATAGTTCTTCATTCTCTATTCATCTTGGAAGCATGAATATGTATAGGGACCTAAAAGAGTACTTCTGGTGGGATGGCATGAAAAGATATGTTGCTGAATATGTCTCTCGATGCTTGGTTTGCCAGCAAGTTAAAGTTGAGAGATAGAAGTCTAAGGGGATTTTACAACCATTACCCATACCCGAATGGAAATGGGAAAACATCACTATGGACTTTGTCACCAGACTTCCTAAAATATCCATAGGTAATAATGCTATCTGGGCCATAGTTGACCATCTTACAAAGTCGGATCACTTCATTGCTATTAGAGAGGATTTCTCTCTGGATCAGCTTGACAGGATATATGTGAAGGAAGTGGTAAGATTGCATGGAGTACCACTTTCCAGTATATATGATCGGGATCCGAGGTTTACCTTCTAGTTCTGGCGAAGCCTTCAGCATACTCTGGATACAGAGTTGAGTTTCAGCACTGCTTATCATCCTCAGATAGACGGTTAGTCTGAGAGAGCAATTCAAACTCTAGAAGATATGTTAAGAGCTTTCTATATGGATTTAAAAGGTGGTTAGGATCAACACCTACCTTTGGTGGAATTTTCATATAATAATAGATTTCCCTTCAGTATTTAGATGGATCCTTATGAAGCTCTCTATGGAAAGAAATGTAGCACTCCAACATGCTCGGATGAAGTTGGGGAAAGAAAGCTATTAGGACTTGATCTTGTTGATGAGATGGCAGAAAAGGTCATATCTATTCAACAACACATAAGAGAATCTCAGAGTCGACAAAAAATTTATGCCGATAACTGAAGAAAAGAGCTAGTGTTTGAAGTGGGTGATAAAGTGTTCTTACGAATATCTCTTTGGAAGAGAGTAATGAGATTTGGAAAGAAGGGAAAGCTGAGCCCAAGGTATATCGATCCTTTCGTAATACTGGATCGTGTTGGGAAGGTAGAATACTGATTGGCTCTTCTACCGAATCTCTCTCAAGTTCACGATGTGTTCCACATATCTCTCCTGAGAAAGTACATACCTGATCCTTCACATGTACTCAGCTCAGAAGTTGTACCGCTGGATCAAGATCTTTCTTATGATGAACAGTAGATAGAGATTATAGATCGTAGCGAAAAAGTCCTACAGAACAAGAATACTCGCTTGGTGAAAGTTTTATAGAGGAACCACCAATTAGAAGAAGCTACATGGGAGCTTGAGGATATGATGAGGGGGAGTTATCCTCATCTGTTTGTTACAAAGTGATGAATTTCGAGGGTGAAATTCTTATTTAAGGGGGGTCGAATGTAACACCCGAGATTTTTATGAGAGATAATTTTTTTTATTTTATATACATCATCAAAGGAATATTTCACTACACACAACACTAGCTTGTCTTTCTTTACATGCAATCACAACCTTCCTCGATAGCTTGTGTTGTACGCAATACCGAGTTTCACTACACAATGATATGCTATTAAAATATTATTAAAACTAGCTGTTATGAATAGTAAAACCCACTTTTTGAAATATTATAAATTTTATCATTCAAAATGGACTTCATTTTTGGATTCTTAAAATCCAAATTATCCTAGGGTAAAATTTTGGAATTTTTCTGAAAACTTTCAATTCTTGATGAATAGTGAAAACACTAGGTTACTATTTAAAAACCGACTTTTTATTTAAATAATTATTTATTTTATTTAAAATTATTTTAGGTCCAAATTGATACATAATACCTATATAAGTTCAATGTAATTAATTGGAGTCATTTTATAATAATTTTAGATATATAAATATTTTATTGAACTTTTCAACGTCTTTTACCCACCTCCTAGGAGAGTTTGAAAATTTATATAAAACATAATTTTACCGCTTCTGTGAGTGGAATTTCGAAAATCTGAGAGCCACGGTTAATATCAAGGAGTAAAATGTTGTTCAATAAGATAAAAATAATTTTTGGTAAATAGTAAATTTTTACTTTTTTTTCACGGTTAAAAGTGAATAGGGTAATTAAGGGTAAAAATGGTATTATTATTACCCTAACACATGTCCTAATTCTATTGGATAAGTTTAATTAGACCAAAAACAACCTTACTAATAAAATATGACCATTTAGGTACACTTGGATTAGATTAGGATATTTAATATTATTTTATTTAAATAAGGATTAAAATAGTTAAAATCAAAGTTTAATAAATAAATCATTTTTAATATAGGGTTATACATAAGATAAATTCGACTATAAATATTCATTAGAAAGAAAAAAAATTCTATATAATGGTATTTTATTTATAATTTTTAGAAATGAAATAATGTAATTTAGTTATGACACAATGATGATACAATAATTATCTTATTAATGAAATATTAACATAATTGATGTTATAAATATACAAATAAATATAATTTGAGACATTTTATGAATTAAAATAATTTTATAGATTAATATGACATGTTATAATTGATTTAATTAACTTATTTCGAACTAATAATGCTTTTATTATTTTCACAAAAATCAATTACCAAATAGTGTCAAAATTGACATTAAATAGTTTTTAAAACAAATATTATATTATTAATTGTTATTTTATTCCTAAAAATCTAAGGTTCGGTAAAATTACTTATATAAGGTTATATATATTAATAATATACAACTTGGGGTTCTTTTGTCTTGTTATAGAATTTATTAACCATATAGTGTAAGAAAACAAGAGGACACGGTAAAAGTTAAATTATTTAACTTAGAGTAAAATCTAAATGATAAGGTTAAAATAGTAACGTAAACTTGTCTGAAATATATTGTATGAGAGGGTTTCGACCCATACCCACCTTATCTTTAAAATAAATCAATTTTTAGCTATTAAAAACTGAATATGACTTTATAATAAAATAATATTTTAAGTTTTTCCTAAGGTGCCCCTCTCCTCCCTTATAAAAGGACACCTCCTCCCTCTCATTCTCACACCATATTGTGCATTCAAGCTCGGCCAAACCCTGCCAATTTCTCTTCTCCACTTCCCTAGAAACATCCTAGAGGTCCTCTTATTCTTCAAAGACCATCTTTAGTTCCCTAAGAGAAGGTTAATAAGAGGCGCTTCAAAGAAGAGGTTATGTCCGTTACCGATTCTTTGAACTTTATTTCTCCTTCTACTTCTTCTTTATTAGTTGTTTTATTGTAAAGTGATAACATAAGTATCACTAATATACAGATATGTTGTTATAAATATGAAACAACCCTATTTCACCTTCTATCCATCCTATGGAAAACAAAATCACCACGCGTGCGTACGTACGAAATACCGTCTCCACGCCGTGGTGTAATCTGTTTTCCACCACCACAATACTTGGATGGGTATAATGGTGTAAAGAATAACTATATATGATTATTGTAAATTGATATTAATTATGAAATAGTATACATACACTTTAATACTTTTCCACGATCTTGGGAATGATATCATCGCTCGTGCGTACGTACGACCTACCATCTCCACGATGTGATGCGACTCGTTTTACATGATCTTCAATGCATAATGATTATATAAATGAATTGAATGAATAAATATGATATATATTACAATAATACCATACTGGAAATGTGGTATCTATAACCTAAAAGAAGAATATGAATTTATTCGACAAAACACGCATGGGAACAAAAAGCAATAAACACCCGAATAACAAGTAACAATGAAATATTACTAATAAGAAGCTAAGAATATGACCATATATGATATCATAAAAATGAGTACTATTAAGTAAATAACATTATTTAAATCATTATACAGGAGGTTCAGACATGTATGAAGCAAATCAGACCTAAGGTAAGGGAAAATCTCGCAATCTCATTTTTATCTGAGATTGTTTATACTTTAGAATTTATTGGAGAATATTTATCATCCACATCCATGTTTCTTCAATATGTAATATTATTTATATCCTCCTACAACTGTTTAAATCCAATTTTTCCCTTCGGTGAGTTTTTAGTAAAAGATATGAAAGGAATCTTTTGTCGTTTTTTGTACATGGTACATTTTGACTTTTCCGGCCAAAGTACGAGAAGAATGTCTTTTTTTAACTTATACGACATGAATGGATTTTTAGAACATTATTTCCATGAAGCTTACTTTACAAGTTTTCAATTTTACTTTTAATCAACTTCTTTTAGTTTAAAATTGTATGACATGTAAGAGAGGAAAAATGTTTTTGAAGTAGAAAGGATATTTTCCTCAAGAATCTATTTCAGGTGTTTTATCAAAATTATTTTCCATCTAAGATAATATAGTGTTCTATTTCTATCCCCATTTTTACATTGATTTGATTATGTTATGATGGAATTATTTTTATGTTGTCCTTTTATCTTCTGATGGAATGATGTTTAAGAATCCCATTTTTATTACATGGGTTATGCTATGATGTATGATTTATGATCTCCTTACACACATAAGAATGGTATCATTATGAGATGGGTGGGACCTATATATCCCTCCAATGCATTGGGTAATGATTTATATCTCATGAGATAGACATGGCTGGAATGGCAGGTTAAACCGGTTCAGTGAAACAGGACTGAAATGAGGAGTGAACTTGGTTCAGAAATGGACTTTGTCCGCTAAGATAGTCTTGGCAATGAGTCATGACTACTAAGAAATTATTCTCTATGATTATTTGTGTATTCCATAAGGTTTCATGTTTTAAGTTATGATTATTGGGATTACATTTCACTACTATGATTTATCCCATGTTATGAAATTATGATCTCTTTTGCAGGTCAAGATTTCCAAAATGTTATGTCATTATGAATATGATGTGATTGATATTTATTTTATTTACCATTACTGAGAATTTGAGCTCACCCTTTTGTATGTTTTTTTCCTCATGCCAGGAAGAAGGATATTAAGTAAGATATGCCCAAAGGGACTCTAAATATGATAAAATAAAAGGGAGAGAGTGTAGATGATTTATGAACTAGTTGTTTATGTTTCCCAGTTTCTAAAGACACTATACCTATACGGTCCTTTCATGGTTTTGTTATGTTTTGTTATAAGTGTGATTCAATTCTGAAGTAATAACAATGTATCTAAAGTATGGGTCGTTATACCTTATGTTTAAGTCATCAATTGAGGTTACTATTAGAGATGTTACCACTAAGGAACCTTACAATGGAGACGTTGCCGCTAGGAGGTTACCACTGAGGAACCGTACTGCTGAGATGTTACCGCTAGGAGGTTACCCCTAAGGAACCTTACTTTTGAGACGTTACCACTAGTAGGTTTCCAGTGAGAAACCTTACCACTGAAAATTTACCTCTATGCGGTTACCACTTTGGAACCATACCGCTAAGACGTTACCACTAGGATGTTACTACATAGGAACTTTACTGCTGAGTTACCAATGCAAGTTCACCACTACGAGTCTACCTCTCAAGGGATACTATTGTAGATCTATCGCTGGAGGTTACTGGTATAAGTTCACTGATGGGAAGCTTACCTCTCAAAGTATACTAATGAATGGTTATTTATAGAAGAATCTTTGTAATTCACACATCTACCACTAATAAGGCTACCATTGAGAAGCTACCATTGAGAAGGATACTGCTACCAATATACCAATACTTATACTCTCATAATATATACTTTATAAATTTACCTAAGACTGTTATAAAGGTCATATTTGATAAATTTAATTATTCAGACATAAATTAATTTTGATTTTAGGAATATCTAGAGACGTATGAGGTATGAGGAAGACCGCACATGGTTTGATCATTCCTAATATCGTACCTCAAGAATAAAATAAAATATTGAGCAAGAGAAGACAATGCTGGGTATGAGAGATGTTACACAACAGACCTGAAGAAGAAAAAGAATATACCTGCACCTACATTTTGAAACCAAGAGCTTCACAAAGATCATTTGGTAGAATAAATTCAAGAATAAATTATTGTTCTTCATCAAGTCTCTTTCAAATCCTAAAGCTGAACACCTCAGTACCTAGAATCCCAAACTTGAAGTTGCGACACTTTTTTTTGGAGACAACTTCTAGAGAAGGACTCAAACTGCAATTTATTCACACTAAGGAGTCCAAATATAAACTAGAAACACATAGATCCTTTGTAAACTAAATCCTCATAACATTATCTCTGTTGTGTTCCTTATCTTTTTTTTCGAGTAGTGTATGTTTGTCTTTTACACACACACTGTCTCCTGCGCTTAAAATGGAGGATGCTGAATATCCTCACACAAAGAATTCCGTATATTTTTGTTTCCCATATATAAATATGGAAGAGGCTGTGTGATACCTGGTTTTTTGTTTTTCCTATTAAGAACTATGTTAGAATTTGTGAGACTTTTATAGTTTGTAAAACCTATTGTAAATCCCAATATAGGCTATGTATCAAGTTTATTAATATAAACTGCTTAGTGGTAGGTGATCACCAAGTGGAGAGGATTATGTGTCATCTTGAGACTGAACCCATTGTTTAATTATATTGTGTAATTTTTTTTGTAATACTATATTTTTCTATTTTCTACTACTTATAACTTCAATGACAAAAAACTATTTTACATTCACTTTGATAGTTACATTTTGTTTTTGTGTATATGAGTTTAATTTAGTAAACCTATTTTAAAAGTTCAATAAGTTTTTACACTAATTCAATTGGGGACTAATCAACATTTGAGTGAATTTTTTAGAAATTGAACATTTATATCTCTATGCCTTAATTAAATGGGCCATTTCAAATTGGGAGATTTTATCATAAAGTTTTTAAGAAAAATTTTAAGTAGGAACTCAATTTACCCATCTTGAGTTTCCACCTTGACCAACATTTGGTGTCATAGGAGTGTTTATTGATACCATTAGATCTATTTTTTCAATTTTTCCAAATTTTTTCAACTCTGATTTTAGTTTTATCATAATGATCTTAAAATTTATGTCATATCTAAATTTTCAATTCTTTAAATTCTAGTAAGCTATGGATAACTGAGTTGAGGGTGAGGCTTCTAACATTCCACCTTTCTTTAATGGTAATAACTATGATTAGTGAAAATTGAAAATAGAAATGTATCTAGAGAGCATGGGTCATAAAATCTGGGACACAATTGAAGAACTACATGTATTACCTAGTACTTCTAGGTACACATGGTCTCAGTTGACTAAATCTATGTATAATAATAATTGTAAAGAAATGAATGCATTGTACTCTACTTTAGGTAACAAATAATTCAATAGAATATCTTCCTGTAAAACTGCATATGAAATTCAGAATACTTTGGATATTTCCCATGAGGGAACAACCATGGATAAATAAATGAGATTAAATACCTATACTATTTAATATGATAATTTTAAAATGAAGCCTGATAAACATATATATGAAACGTATCTCAGGTTCAATGAAATAGTAAATACCTTGAGTCTGCTTGGGAAAATAGTGGAAAAAAGGATCAGATTATGAGATTGCTTTGATTCCTACCTGACAGATGGAGATGAACTTCTATTTCAATATGAGAATCCCATGACATGAGAAAGATAACAGTGAAGTAACTAATTGGAAATGTCATGATGTATGAATAAAAGCTTAAGGTGAATCAAGAATAAGATGAAGAACCAAGAATGAAATCTGTAGCATTCAAGACTACTACCTCAAATAGAAAAAGACAAGGAAAATGATTATGTTCCTGCAGAAAGTTCTGCCAGTGAAGATTCAGATTCTGAAAGTGATGAGGAGATTTATTATCTTGATTTAATATTCAAAAACTTCTACCATAAGAATAAGTTATTTAGAAATTAAAACTATAGAGGAATGTATGATCGTAAAGGAAATTGGAAAAAGATAGATAATGGAATGAAAACACAAATGAGATATTCTACTATGAGTGTAAATGAAAAGGTCATGTGGAGGCTGATTTCCCCAAGATGAAATATAAGAAGAAATATGAAGAAAAGGGAAAGGGATATAAAAAGGATATGAAGGCTACATGGAGTGCTTTAGAAGATAGCTCCAGTGGATCAGAAATTTATGATACTAAAGAAACTATCATGAAAACCTATGTTTCATGACATAAACATCTGAGGCAACACTTAATTCCCCTATACATAAGGATTACAATTCTGGGATTGAAAGTGAATCAAATAATGATGAAAATATGACTAAGGATGAACTGTTTGAATATTGTGGAATGCTTGAGAATACCTTTAATGTTCTCAAGGATAAATATAAATAATTGAAATGACAAAATTAATTAAATTCCAATTATAAGTCTAATTTGGATATTGAAAAGGAGAAATTTTATTAGTTATTAAAAGAAAATACTGAACTAAAATTATCAAATGAGCAATTAAAAAGAGATATTGAGAAGTTTACTGCCGATAGAGATAACTTGATTAAGTTTCTAGAGAAACAAATATCTCGAAAATACACAACAGGTCTAGGATATCAACAAGAATATAAAAGTATTATTAAAAAAATGTTCCAAATTATGGATAGTTCCCTGGTAGTTCATGTTCTGGATCATTTCTTAAAAAAACATTATAAAGGACATAAAAAAAAATTTATGTCTCAAAACGTGTCTTTTGATTATAGAAACCCTATAAGACAAATATGGGTTCCCAAAGCATTACATACTAACCTCTCTGGACCCAAGGAAATATGGGTACCAAAGTTACCCTATGCTTAACCTTTTTTGCAGGAAAACTGTCTAAAGAGTTCATGTAAAACCATATGGTACTTGGAAAGTGTATTTTCAGGAAATATGATAGGAAACTATTCATGCTTCAAGAGCTTAATCAAAGTTGATGGTGGACATGTTACCTTTATGAACAATTATAAGGGAAATTTCGTCATCTTAGGCCAAATTGGTAACCCGAATACAGTATTAATTCCAAATTTACTTTTTTATTGATGGGTTAAAGTACAATCTACTTAGTATCTCTTAGTTGTCTGATGATGGTTTTAATGTTAAGTTTTAAAATGATTAATAAAATGTTTTTAATTCTAAAAACGGTTTAATATTCACTGCTCGTATAAATGAAAATGTATATGTTATTGATTTCAACTCATTAGATAAGTAAAATGCTTCTTATTTAAATGTTTTTCATAAGGGATATTGGTTGTGGAACATAATATTATGACACTGTAATGTGCACTCGCTTATGAAACTAACTCAAAAAGGTTTAGTTAGAGACTTAACAAAACTGTAATTCCCACATAACAAAGATTATAATCCTTGTAAAAAGGGAAAACAACACAAAGTATATTTCAAACCAAAGAATGAAGTTTCAACTTCTCAACCACTTGAGTTGGTTTACATGGATTTGTTTAGACCCTCTAGAGTTTCAAGTTTAAATGGGAAGCACTATGTATATGCTCATACAGATAAATTTTTTAGATAATCTTGGCTATACTTTCTAGCTCACAAAAGTGAATTATGTTCTTACTTCATTAAATATTCTACGTCTATAGAAAATCTTATTGAACATAGAATTAAGACCTTGAGAAGTTATCACAGGCATGAGTTTGAAAATCAGGAGTTTGAATCTTTTTGCTCACATAATGTCTATAATCACAATTTATCTGATCCTATAACACCTCAACAAAATGGAGTTATAGAAATAAGAAATAGTACACTTCAATATATTTCCCAGACTATTATTAATAAGTATAACCAACCTAACTATTTTTTGGCTGAAACTGTTAATACAACTTGTTACATCATCTATAGATTTTTAGTTAGACATGTTTTTAAGAATACCCCTTATGTGTTATGGAACAATAGGAATCACAAGGTAAATTACTTCAGAGTTTTTGGTTGAAAAATCTTTATAGTTAACACTAGGGATAATCTCAACAAATATCTTCCAAAAGTGATGAAGAAATTTTCCTAGGTTACTCAATCTCTAGTAAAGCCTATAGAGTATTCAATAAGTGAAAAAAATGTGTGGAAGAATCAATTCACGTAAAAATTTATGAGACTAATCCATATGAACCTAAAACCTATCATTAATATATTGATGAAGATATGTAAATTCTAGACCTTAATGATAAAAAAGGTGAACCCCTAGTAAAAACAACTTGTTCAGGCAATTTCCTAGAATATGAGCCTATTGAATATGAACCTATAGAAGACCATGAAGAGTATTGTACTACCCTTTATAGAAGTATTATAACTCTCTAGAATCACCCTTTAGATGATGTTGTAGGTGATCCAAATAGAGGAACAGAAACTAGATATTTTCTGAGAAACCATGTTGAACATCAAGCTTTTTTTCACATAATAAACCCAAAAATATTAATGATGCTTTCAATGATGAATTTTGGGTGATAACTTTGCAAGAAGAATTAAATCATTCTGAAAGAAACATAGTTTGGGAATTAGTAGAAAGACATAAGGACAATTTGAACATAGGAACCAAATGGGTGTTTAGAAACAAAGTTTATGAGTTTGAAAATATAGTTAGAAACAAGGATAGATTAGTTGCAAAAAGACATAGTCAAAAATAAGGAATAGACTATGAGGAAACTTTTTCACCTGTAGCTAGACTATAATCCTTTAGGATACTACTTTCCTATGCAACACATATGAATTTCAAACTTTCTCAAATGGATGTTAAAAGGGAATTTCTAAATGGTTATATAGTTTGGGATGTGTTTGTTGAACAACCCCCTGGATTCAAAAATCCCTAGTTTTTTCAAATAAAATTTTTAAACATTCTTAATATTTATATGGTCTAAAACAAGCTCCTAGATCTTGGTATGATAGACTTGGTTCTTTTCTTATTTCAAAAGGTTTTACTAAACTGATATCTAAACCCAATATTTTTATTAAAAGTATTTACAAAGATGTTTTAATAGTAGAAATTTCTGTAGATGAAATTATTTTTAGATCCTCTAAAAATTCATTATGTACTGATTTTTCAAAGATGATGCAAAATGAATTTGAAATTAGTCTAATGGGGGAACTTAAATTTCCCTTGGATTTCAAATATTTCAAAATAAAAATGGTATTTTTTTAAATCAAAGTAAATATACAAAGGATCTTTTGAAACTTTTTGGTTTGGATAGTAATAAAGGTAGTGATTCACATATGAGTACAACTTGTAAGTTGGATGCGGATGAAATTGGTAAACTAGTGGATCAAACTTATTAAAGAGGTATGATTGAGAGTTTTCTCTACCTTATTACTAGGTGACCTGATATTATGTTTAGTGTATGTATGTGTGCTCATTTTCAAGAAAATCCCAAATAATATCGTTTAACTACTTTTGAAAGAATTTGTAAATATCTGAAGTATACTACTAACTGAAGACTATTTTATGAAAGAGTACAATCATTTTATTTGATAATTTTTTTTCAAACAAGTACTTTGTTAGTTGCAATTTATATAGAAAGAGAACCTCTGGAATATGTCACATTTTGGGATAGTCAATAGTATCATGGTGTGGTAAGAATCAAAATTTTGTTTCATTAACCATTGTCGAAGCTGAATATATAGCGGCTGGTAGTAGTTGTGCTCAAATTCTATAGATGAAAGACACTTTACTAAATTATGGATATTAATTCAAACATGTATTTATAAATTTTGATAACACAAGTTCTATTAACATCTCTAAAAATCCAGTATCTCATGCTAGGAGAAAGAACATTAATGTGAGACATCAATTTTTGAGAGATCATTATCAAAGAGGTGATATCACTCTTGAATTCATTGGCATTGAACATCAATTGGTTGATATATTCACAAAGCCTTTGAATTATGAGATTTTAAATTACATAAAACATGAGTTAGGTATGGTTAATCTTGGTTTAGGACCTCACCATTAGGACACCTCACCATTTGATCTCACTATTAGGACCCCTCACCGTTTGACCTCACCGTTAGGATACCTCACCATTGGACCTCACCTTTAGGAAACCTTACCATTGGAATTCACCATTAGGACACCTCACCATTGGACTTCACTGTTAGGACACCTCATTATTAGACCTCATTTTTTGGAAACCTCACCATTGGACCCCACCGTTTGGACACCTCACCATTGGACCTCATCGATAGACCTTACTATTGGTACCTTACCGCTAGTCGACCTTACTGATACGTCCTGGACTGCTTGTTTTCTTCCATAATATGAAACATTATAATTTTATTCATTTAATTTACTCAATTTTTTATGATTCCTAAACTATAAAAACAATGTTCTAAGTCACATTATGATCTACCTTAATCCTCTCTCGAACCTTTTCTTCTTGAATCCTTGAACCTAACATACTGCAAAAACCCTCGAACCACAATAAATTACAATGGAAAGAGTAAAGAGATCGATGGTTGGTGATTAAGGAGATGCAACGATCCCTAAGAGACCTCGAGATGTGTATAGTGGTGGAAGAAAATTTACATAAATGCTGATCAATCCTCATTTGTAGAATTGGGAAAGCATGGTTTGGAAAGAATTATGTTTATAATGGTTTTTGTTGAGAAAGTCTCTAGGGATGAAGGGAATTGAAGCTCAGGACTGGGTAGAATTCTTCACAAACAAAAATGGACCATATTACCCAAAATTAGTAATTGAGTTTTATAAGTTTCTAATGTTCACAAAATCAAAGGATGAGAACCGAATTATTTCAAAGTTAAATGGAGTTAGTGTGAGCTTCTCTTCTATTGAATGGGATGAATGTTTAAGATTACCAAATGAAGGAATATTTGACTATTATTCTATAGTTGTTCCTACAACTATTGATCTTTTCTTCTATGAAGAGGTTCTGGATGAACTGATTGGGAATGTAATCCCTATAAAGGTAATTACTTCTAAGTTGGGTGGGGAAAATAGATTACTATTAATGTTTTTCCAACATGTCTTGAATCCCAGGAGATGGGAATTTTCTTGTTTGAAATATCAGGACATATTTTTGTTGTATTTGTTGAATCATGGACAAACGAAAAACCTTTTCACATTTTTGATAGTTCAGTTAGAGGATATTACGTGGCTTGATTCCAATTAAAATTCTTTATTTCATTTCAAGTTTATATCTTTGATGTTAAAAGTGAAATGTGTTTCTGGAAGGAGGGAAGAAACCATACTTGTAAAGGAAAACTTCCGTATTACCAAATTGATTTGAAAGTGTATGAAGAAAAAATGGAACCCTTGAAAAAGGGAATGGGCCAATGATGAGGCTAAGCTATATGAATACTTCAAACCTATTGTCCATCATAATAGGCCAAAGGATAAAATAGATCCAGGTTAAAAATCTAATGAAGTGGAACCAGTGTATTCCGATGAAAAAGAGGAGTTTTTTTGTGAAACAATGAGAGGATTCTCCTATAGATGAAAGGAGTGATCATGACCTTCCATCAAGTCCCCATGTTGGTGCCTTATCATTTGGTGTGCCTAGTCGACCAAAAAATTCTCCCAAAAGATAGACTATCCTAAGGGACCCTGATGATGAGGAAACCACTAAAGAAGAATGTGAGGAGAATTTCTTAAGAGGCATTACTAATGGATAGACCTTAGAGGAGGAGGATGAAGTTGACTCTGATCAGGATGAGGCCGAAAAAGATGATGATGATGATGAATGTGAATAAGAATTCATAAGTCTTATTCCATTGATAGGATGTACAGAAATGGAAAATAATGAAAAGGAGGAGGAAGTTTAATCTGTTGGAATTGTAATGTAAGAGGTTAATGATTCTCTGGAAGAAGTAGTAGTAGACACTTTTTATGATTCAATTTATCAAGGAAGAATGGAAGAGGAGAATGCAGTTGTCCAGGTGGAAGCTCCAAGTGAGGGGGATGAACCTATTGCCATATGTTCAGTTTCTATTATTCATGAAATAGAAGGTTGTTCAGAGGACCCTGGATTCATTGTTTTGGGATTACAATATGAAGACTCTGAAGATATCAAAACTAACAGAAGACCTCCAGTTCATTATTTTTCAGAGACCACTATAGTGCAACCAGCGGTTCTTCTACCTCGAGATTATGTAAAGAAGGATGAGCTTCAGTCAATGAAATCATATTTGAATAGATTATTTGATGAAAGATCCATTGGGATATGGAAAAAAATGGCTCTAAATCAAAAGATTGTAGCATCTATTTTTGAAAGAATAATGTCAAGCATTGAATAAAATATTCTATATGAAGTAAAGAAATGATAGAATCAGGTAAGAGCATTGAAAAAATCTGTAGGGACTGTGAAACAGTTAGTTTTTGAGTTTAGACTCATATATGACTTCACAAGAACAAGTGGAAAGAGACATTTGGTATGTTAGAGTGTTTTCCAACAGATGGTAACTGTGTTTGAGGACTTTAAGATGTATATGAAAGCACATGTGAATGGTCAAGATGGTGACGTGAAGAAGTTGATCAGTGGATTAACTATGTCTTTTAAGGAGAAAGTGGATTTTACCATGGCACCTCTGTTTTCAAATGCTTCCTCATCTTCCTCTCCTCCTGTTGATCTAACAGCCTTCAGATCAGTTGTTAGAGAAGAAATAGAGAAGCACCCTGGTGCATGTACCTTAGATCATCAATCTTTGACTCAGGTCATTTCCACTACCAAAGAAATTCATAAGATTGTAGGTGATTACATGAGGGAGTCCACCCAAGATCATATAGAAATAAAATAGTAGGTTGACTTATATTATCAAAGGGTTTATAATAAGCATCAGATGGATAGTCATTTCAAGTTTTTGTTTCAGAACTTGAGGATACATCTTATAACTTAGGCCTTTAAGGATCAAGTTAACAGGCTTAGAGAGTTTAATTATGCTTTGGAAAAGTTCATGGAGTATAAGGATGATTTCATCTCTGATATGAAAAGAGGAGGCATCATCATTATAGATTTTAGGAATCTTCTTCTTCCATTTATCCATGTGGATTGTACTTCAATTATTGTCCCTTCATCCTTGCCTTATTCCTCAGCTACATCCGGATCTACCACTGCTGCCCCTTTACTAACTACTACTAGGCCATCAGATTTTTTACTACTATGATTCCTCATCAATCTACTCATTATCGATCTACTAATGCTTCTGTAGAATCTCCTCCTACCTTGCTTACTACTATACCTAGGCATGTACCTCCATCTTTTGAACCTTCCTCCTCACCTCCCAAGGTAAAAGCTCACTTGGACATCTCTGAAGTGGATTGACTGTCGGCCGTATTATTTGATAGGTATCATTGTAATATTTTTTGTATAATTTACTATTGTTTCATTAATACAAATATATTATTTTGTATCCTTTTATATTTTTTCTATAATCCCAAAGGGGGAGAATTTTTTAGATTTTAACCCTTGTATATATGATGTTTTTATAAATTTATGCTTTGATATATTTTCAAAAAGAAAATTTGTTCAATTTTATGTTATTCTATCTTTGATTCAATATTTTTTCATTTGGATTTTGATATTTTAGTTGAATATGTTTTAGCCCTGATACAATGTATATTGATACCACAGAAGATATTAGAAAAATGTACTTAACTCTGATACAATAAAACTTACTCTAAATTTCACTGTCATAATTTGTGATTATCAAAAAGGGGGAGATTGTTGGACTCACCTATTTTGATAATTCCAAATCATGTTTCATTTTTATGATAATAAGGTTTCATTATTTTTTATAGTTTTAATCATGTAACAATTGTGCATTTTTAATCTCATTGTTTCTTCAATAAGTTTATAGTGTAACATTTTCTAAGTAAAAGGTCACCGGTATGGAGTTCTATGTTAAGAGCCTTCTGTTTGAGTCACCGATTGAGGCTACTATTGGAGAGGTTACTGCTGAGGAACATTACCACTAAGGTGTTAATGCTTGGAGGATAACATTGAGGAACCTTACCTCTGAGATGTTACAACAAGGAGGTTACCACTGAGTAACCTTACCGCTGAGACATTACCACTAGGAGGTTACCAGTGAGGAAACTTATTGATTAGATGTTACCAATATGAGGTTGCTGCTGAGGAACCTTACCGCTGAGATGTTATCACTAGGATGTTATGACTGAGGAACCTTACAAGTGAGTTACCATTGCAAGTTCACCGCTACGAGTCTATAGCTCAAGGGATGTTGTTGTAGAGCTACTACTATAGGTTACTGGTACAAGGTCACTAATGGGAAGCCTACCACTAGAAGTCTACTTATGAAAGTTTACTACTAGAAGAACCTTTGGAATTCACATTTCTACCACTGATAAGGCTACTGTTGAGAATCTACCACTGAGAAGGCTACTGCTACCAGTCTACCAATACCTATACTCTTTTACTCTATAATTTTTCAATTTTCTAAAGATTATTATAACGGTCATATTAGGTAAATTTAATGATTATGACATTAATTATTGTTGGTTGTAGATATATTTGGAGACTATATGAGGTAGGAGGAAGACCACACATGGTTTGATCCTTCCTACTATCAGACCTCAAGAATAAAATAAAAGATTGAGCTAGAGAATACAATGCGGGGTGTGAGAGATATTACATGATAGACCCGAAGAACAAGAAGTACATATCATCACCTACATTGTGAACCAAAGAGCTTCACGAAGATTATTTGGGAGAAAAAATTCAAGGATTACTTTCTGTTCTCCATCGAATATATTTCAAATCAAGATGTTGAACACCTCAGTACTAGGAAGCCAGTACCCGAGGTTGCGACAATCAGTTTTGGTGACAACATCCAGAGAAAGACTCAAACTACAATTTCGTCAGACCAACGATTCTAGATCTGAACTGCATACACATAGCTCCTTCTAAACTCCATCCTCATAACATTAACTCTATTGTGTTCATTATATTACATTTATTTGTAGTGTGTGTTTGTCTTTTTCACACACATTGTCTCCTATTCTTAAACTACAAGATACTAGAAATAATCACACCAAACATTCCTTATATATTTGTTTCCCACATATAACTATGGAAGAGGCTGTTTGGGGGCTGGTTGTTTGTTTTTCCCACGAAGAACTGTGGTTGAGGTTGTGAGACCAAGAAAGTTTGTAAAACCTGTTGAAAAGCCCGATAGAGGTTGTGTATTTGGTTTATTAATATAAACTGCTTGGTGGAAGATGATCACAAAGTGGAGAGGATTATGTCTCAGCTTGAGACTGAACCTCTTGTCTAATTTTGGTTTGTACTTTATTTTGTAATAATATGTTTTTCTTTTTTCTAGTGCTTATAATTTCAATAATAGAAAACTATTTTAAATTAACTCTAATAGTTAGTTTTGGTATGTGTGTATATGTTTTTAATTCACTAAACATGTTTCAAAAGTTTGATAAGTTTTTACACTATAAAGACACAAAATTTGTAATTATATTTGTTCCCTAATTTTTTGGGTATAATTAAAATGTGACCGTTGTGTTTCGACTGTTATATGACTGTTGGTCAATATGACCATTGGAAATTATAATATTAACATTGTGTTTTTATAAATACGGTTATTATAACATCCCAAGTAAGTAATGAATAATATATATTTTAATCTATTTCTATTAATGAATTAGATAGTGTTTTAGAGGCTTAAAATGAAAATAAATCCAATCTTAAGCATGGAATACACTAATATTGTTTTACTACATTTTGATGGAAAAACATTTTAAATCAAACTTTTGACAATTTTATAAGATCTATTTGTCAAAATAAACTTATTCTTTATGATTGAGACATTGAAATTTACTTTGGTTAAATTTATGGTATTTTTCTGACAATGTTCATTTTTTTTATGAATAGTGAGAAATACTGCATTTTACATCAAAACTGCTTTTTCATCTAATTTAATTATATGGTAATATTATCTTTTTAATTGGTCTGAATATATTTTTACCATTTAATCCAATGGTGGTCATTAGGATTAATTTCACTTCGGAATTGGGCATAAACTAATGCCAAACTTTTCATAGATATTGTTTCAAAAAACCGGCTATTTGTTTTGACAACGGGAATTATTTTTAAATCAATTATTGAAATTTCTGTGTTTGGAATTTGGTAAAATGGATTATATATTTGTAATCATAAGGTCCAAATTATATAATCAAGACTCTTTTGTTTTTGGACATTATGAATAGTAATGACGGTAATTATCTTTAATTATCTTAATTAATGAGTAATCAGGTAGTTAAGGATAATAAAATAATATCATAATAATAAAAAATGACACCAACATGTGTCCTAATTCTACTGGTTGTCTCATGGCCGACCATGGGAGGCCTTGTGCCAAACTTGGGGACCCCATGGAATCACTTTTGTGGAAAGTGACTTTTTATTTTTTTATTTTTTTAAGAAAGTAAATATAACAAGAATGTATCACCTGATTAAAACATTTGTAATTTTGTCTACATAGATGATATTTTAGACTATAAATATTCATTGGAAATATAAAAAGATTTCCTACATCATAGTAATTTTTTCATAATTTTTAGACTTTAAATAAACTAAATTATTTATGACATCATGATGATGCAGTGATTACCTCATTAATAAAGGATTTATATAAAATGAAAAGATAATATAAAATCTATGACCTACACATGTCCAAAACCTATTGCATGGGTATATTTCGAACCCTTATCGCCTTATCCTCGAATTATATCAATGTGGGACCTCTTAAATCCGAATCTGATTTTAAAATAAAGTAACATTTCTTTACTTTCCAAGAGTGCCCCTCCTCTCCTCTTATAAAAGGCCCCCACCTCTACCTCTTTACCCACACTTCCAAAGCCTTTGTCTCATCCAACCTCTGCCCATTTTGTCTCTCCACTTCCCTCTATTACTCCTTGAAGCCTCACTTTGGGCAGAAGTCTTCCCAAGGAAGCCTTTGAGCTCAAACCAAAGGGAGTTACCCGATTTTAAGGTAATGTCTTCACTTGAGTCCTTTTGTTTTATTTTGCTTCTCCAACCCCCTAAACTCTTTTTATTCATTTCTTTTGTAACAACTCCAGTATCTTCAATATACTAGGATGTTTTTATAATAAGGATTCGAGCTACACTTACACACACCTACATCTAATGGTTAAAGAACATATTATTTCCGTGGATGGTGAATTTATGCCTCCCGAAACGATGATTATTCAACATTCATTTAACACCTTCAAAGGTGGCCATTAAGATGAAACTATATTTATATATGATATATAATATGTTTATGTTTTCCTTAAGCATATGTATTTTTCATTTTGGGCATACCTTTATGGTTTCCATTATGGGTAAACGCGATATCTTCATTTAAGAAAGTGCGGACTATCGCCCCCTCAAAGTGATTTGATTCGTTAATACCATATGTGGGACATATAAAGGATGAAGTTATGATATTATATATGATATTACACTGGAATTACAATATACCTTTATATCATTATGATTCCATTCTATAAAATACGAAATAGAAATGAAAGTAGCATTCGTGCGTACGTACGGCTTACCATCTCCATGAACGGTGCATTTCATTTCTTACCTCTAAATGATTATGTAATATTATAAATGCATTCACGTACTAGATATATATGACATATATGATATCTACATCATGAATACCATTCTGGATATAATGGATACATGAACAACTTGTAATTATAAAGGGTTTATTTTTTATTCAAGTACCAATGATCGTTAAAACGACCGTTATTAACTTAAATAATTACATCGTGTTCATGACATGGAAATAAGTGATATAAAAGGAATAATTAACTTGAAAAAGTTTCTTAAGCAAGTATAAATTAACTCAAGTTTATTATTCAAGAGATTAAAGAACGACCGAGTCAAGTCGGACCCGAAGTATGGGACTTCGTCTCAATCTCCTTTCATTGAGGCATATTTTGTTTTATACACAAACTTCTTTTATACGGTGTATAAACCCCTTTGACTTTTACGTTTATTCAAAAGGAATCTCTTTTTATATGAATCGTTTACTAAACGACAAAAGGGAATGTTTTTGTCGTACGTATGCGGCGACAACGACTTCTCCGCCACCGTGACCATTATTTGAGTTTCGGCTTCCCCTACAAGCCATACATTTTTTTAAAAGAAAAATAAATACCATGTTTTACTTTTCTTTTATTTTGGTATTGAGAATGGTTTTCATAATGTTTTTATATCAATGTGTTGTATTGATATATTGTGATTGAAATGTGGAAATGTTATGTTTCCTTTATGCATGTTTTATGTGATATGATTATGTTGAGGTTCTTGGGCATTATTATGAAGACGGGTGGTTTCGTGATAAACTAAGGGTGGGTGAGCCTGATATAGCTCTCTATTGCATTGGGTAATGCGAAGGAGTGAAACGTTAATGTTTCTCTGAAGAGATTTAGGGAATATACTGTGATGGGTATTCCAAACGTAACCAAGAGGGTTACTCCCTATGTAAGAATGTTATGAATGCCTCAAGTTACCTTTATGTCTTATGATTTCTATGATTTATTCATGATTTTATGAGGTATGTTAAAGTGATTATGTTTTATAGGTAAAGTATGATTTCATTATTATGTATATATGTACCCATGTTTCCTTTCCATATTTTTATATCCCTTACTGAGCTTTTTATGCTCATCCCAAGTTTTTGAAATGTTTTTCACAGGTCAAGGGAAAGGTACATGATATGATTATAGTGTCAAGGAAGTGTCAAGAAAGAATCCAAGTTTTATTTTAAATATGTTTCCATTGATGTGAAAAATGAATACTATCTTTTATGTAACCACTTTTTTTAAATGAGGAATATAATGCACGTTTTATGTTCTAATTATCTAAAACTCTAAACTTGAAAAGATCCTCAAGGTGTAATCTTGTAATAACTCAAGTTTAAGTAAGGTTTAAGGCTGGGGCCTTATAGTTGGTATCAAAGGTCGGTTTAGATAACTTTAGGAGTTAGAATTCTATTAAATGATTATCCAAAAATATTTTTATTGAAATGATATAGCATTTGAAGATTACCATGTTGCTTCATCTAAGACATGTTTGTTCAGAATGGTTTTCCGCAGAGGAAACAGGGAAGCAGTGCTAGGAAGGCATACAGAAGGAAACAACCTTCTAAATCAGCATCCTAAGATGGTCGGAATTGGAACTAAACAGTTTGTTGCAGAAATGGCGCAGTTGACTCAAGCGATAAATGGTGGTGGTATCCATGCACTAGATCAGCCAGATCAACCGCAGAGGAACATGTCAGTGGTGGAACATTTCATGAGGCAACATCCCCCATCATTCAAAGGATCATCTGACCCTGTGCTAGCTGAATGGTTGATTAAATCACTAGAGAATATTTTCGATGTCATGGGGTGTTCAGAAAATCAAAAGGATAGTCTTGATATTTACCGTTTGGAGGGTGAGGCAGATCAGTAGTGGTTGATGGTTAAACATATCAGGGACGCTGATTATATTGATGCTCTTGACTGGGATGAATTCAAAGGTATGTTTCTTGAGAAGTATTTTCCTAAGGCTATTCGACTTAGGATGGAAAAACAATTCTTGGAATTGAGGTAAGAGGAAGACTCAGTGGCTGCCTATGAAGAGAGGTTCACTCAATTGGAAAGGTATGCTCCAAATTTTATCCAAGACCTTGATAGTAAAATGAATCTTTTTTACTCAGGATTAAAGCCAAAATATCGAATGGCATTGGATTCTCGTGAGTTCAAAAGTTATGAAAAGCTTGTTCAATGTGCTGAGAAGGTGGAAATGGAGTTTTTCGATGATCAAGTGTTCTATAAAAACCAACAGAAGAAGATACTTAGGTGGCAAGAGAAAAGAAAGAATTATTCAAAAAAGACTGATGGTAAGAAAACTATGTTTCCAGTTTTTGATAAATGTGGTAAAAGGCATGCTGGGGAATGTCTTCTGAATTCTGGAAAGTGCTACCGATGTGGTAATATGGGACATAAGGCTTGTGATTGAACTGAAAAATATCAAGGTGAAGGTAAGACCAAATTTGATTTATAGTTAGTGAAATGTTTTAAGTGCAATGAGATGGGTCACTATGCAAATGAGTGTCCGACAAAGAGATCGAGTGATGGGAAGCAGTTAGACTACAAGCAGAAATGGGTGGTGAAATCCTTTGCAACTACTTCAGCAGATGTCGGGCCATCAAATGAAGTTGTATCAGGTACTTTGTTTTTTCAGATTATTCCATTGTGTTGTTTGATTCAGGTTCTACACATTCTTTCATCTCTGAAACTTTTTCTAGTAAAATGGGAAGACCATCTCAAGAAATGACTCCTGAACTTGAGGTAAAAACACCTGGGGGAAATTTTGAGGCAAAAAGAATTTATAAGAATCTTCCTATCCTTATCTGTGGAAAGAACCTACTTGCAAACCTTATTGTTCTACCTCTAGTAGAGTTTGATGTTATCCTGGGTATGGATTGGCTCTCTATTTACCATGCTAAGATTGACTGTAGAGCTAAAGAAGTTTCTTTTCAGAAAGACTTTCAGTTTGTGTACAAGAATGAACCCTTACTATTGATAACTTATCAAGAGGCCGAGAAACTTGTAAAAGATGGAAATGAATGTTACCTTGCACATATTGTTGAAAACAAGGGAACTTTCTTATTAATGATGTGCCAGTGGTAAATGAGTATCCTGATGTTTTTCCTGATGAGTTGCCTGGAATAATACCAGATCAGGAAGTTGAATTTACTATTGACTTAGTTCCTGATGCTAAGCCAATTTCAAAACCCCCTTATCGAATGGTTCAAATTGAACTTTTAGAGTTGAAGGAGAAATTGCATGATTTAATAGAGAAAGGTTTCATTCGACCTATCACATCACCATGGGGTGCTCCTGTTTTATTTGATAAAAAGAAAGATGGTTCTATGAGACTTTGCATTGATTATAGAGCCTTGAAAAACATCACTGTTAAGAACAAATATCCTTTGCCTCATATCGATGATTTGTTTGATTAGCTCCAGGGAGCTCAGTATTTTTCAAAGATTGACCAGAGATCGGGGTACCATCAGCTGAAGGTAAAGGAAGCAGACATTTCAAAGACTGCGTTTCGTATAAGATATGGCCATTATGAATTTGTAGTAATGCCTTTTGGGATAACCAATGCACCTTCTGTATTTATGCAATTAATGAATAAAATTTTCCCTAAGTTCTTGGATAAGTTTGTGGTGGTTTTAATTGATGATATTTTGGTGTTTTATAAAAGTAAAGAGGAGCATTAAAGACATTTAAGGGTTATTTTGCAAACCTTAAAAGAAAAGAAATTGTATGGAAAATTCAGCAAATGTGAGTTTTGGTTGCAAAAAATTTCTTTCCTTGGTCACATTGTTTCCAAAGATGGGATAACCATTGATCCTGAAAAAAAAAGGATGTTGAAGAATGGCCAAGACCCACAAATGTAACAGAGATTCATAGTTTCCTTGGTTTGGCCGGCTATTACCGAAGGTTTGTTAGAAATTTTTCACGGTTATCTAGTCCAATGACTAAGCTAACTCGGAAGGGTGTTAAGTTTATCTGGACAAAATAATGTGATGATTGTTTTCAAGAATTGAAAAGAAGATTGGTGAATGCTCCAGATTTGGCACTTCCTTCCAGGAATGGTGAGTTTGTTATCTATAGTGATGCTTCATTGAAAGGAATTGGTTGTGTCCTAATGCAGAATGATCAGGTAATTGCTTATGCTTCACGACAGTTGAAAACTCATGAGGTAAATTAACCTACACATGATTTGGAATTAGCTGCTGTTGTTTTCTCTTTAAAAATTTGGAGGCATCATTTGTATAGAGTAAAACGTGTAATATATACCGATCACAAAAGTTTAAAGTATATATTCACTCAGAAATAATTGAACATGAGACAGAGGAGATGGCTAGAATTAATCAAGGATTATGATTTTACAATTTATTACCATCCGAGAAAAGCAAATAAAGTGGTTGATGCTTTGAGTCAAAAAAAGTAATGCTTCATTAAAAATGTTGCATTTGGAACATGATCCTTTGGTTAAGGATTTGATGAACTTTGGCATAGAAGTTTTTGGTGTAGGATGTTCTTCTATTTTGTTTCAGGTATTACTGAAATCTTCTCTATCAGACAGAATCAAGCAAGCATAGAAGCAAGACAGTGAGTTGCAGAAAAAGGTAGAGTTGGTTCAGAAGGGTAAGTTGCCTGAATTCAACATTGATAATGATTGTGTTTTGAGGTTTGGGAAGAGATTATGTGTACCTTGTGATTCATAGTTTAAGAGATATTTGTTATATGAAGCTCATAGATCTCTGTTTTCAGTTCATCCTGGCAGTACTAAGATGTACAGAGATCTGTGGGAGTATTACTGGTGGGATGGAATGAAAAGAGATATTGCTGATTTTACTGTGAAGTGTTTGACTTGTCAGCAGGTTAAAGAAGAGCGGCAGTTACCGAAAGGGATGCTTCATCCTCTACCAGTGCCAGAGTGGAAATGGGAGAATATATCCATGGACTTTGTTGTGGGATTACCGAAGACATCTCGAGGTAATAATGTAATCTGGGTTATTGTTGATCGCTTGACTAAATCTTCTCATTTCCTTCCTATTCGAGATACTTTTTCCCGAGATCAACTTTCCCGTTTGTATCGTAAATAGATAGTCAGGTTACATGGAGTTCCCCTCTCTATTGTATCTGACCGTGATCCCAGGTTTACTTCTAACTTTTGGAAGGGCCCTCAGAAGTCGTTGGGTACTGAATTAAATTTTAGTACAGCTTTTCATCCTCAATCAGATGGGCTGTCAGAACGAACAATTCAGACGTTGGAAGATATTCTACGTGCTTGTTCGATGGATTATCAGGGAAGTTGGGACAAACATCTTTCTTTGGTTGAGTTTTCTTATAATAACATTTTTCATTCCAGTATACAGATGGAACCATTTGAGGCGTTATATGGGAAGCAGTGTCGAACTCCAGTTTTTTGGGATGAAGTGGGTGAAAGAAAGCTGATGGGACTAGAATTGGTAGAAGAGTTGGCAGAAAAAGTTCAACTGATACAGAAACACATGAGAACAGCTCAGAGCAGGCAGAAGAGTTATGTGAACAACAGGAGGAAGGATCTATCTTTTGAGGTAGGTGATCATGTTTTTCTCAAGGTTTCTCCATGGAAAAGTTTGATGTGATTTGGTAAGAAAGGAAATCTGAGTCAAAGGTTCATTGGACCATATGAAATTATGGATAGAGTTGGATCAGTTGCATACAGAGTGGCATTACCTCCAAGTTTATCTCAGGTACACAATGTTTTTCATGTTTTGATGCTAAGAAAGTATATGCCAGATCCATCTCATGTTTTGAGTCCAGAGGTAGTTCAGCTGGAAGAGAACCTATCTTATGAGGAACAACTGGTCCAGATTCTTGACCACAGGGAGAAAGTGTTACGGAATAAGGTGATTCATTAGGTAAAGGTTTTGTGGAAAAACCACATGATTGAAGAGGCAACATGAGAATCTGAAAATGCAATGAGGGATAAATACCCCCACTTATTCGATAAGTAAATAAATTGCGGAGATGCAATTTTATAAAGGGGGGAAGGATGTAACATCCCACGTAAGTAATAAATAATCGATATTTTTATCTATGTCTATTAATGAATTAGATAGTGTTTTAGAGGCTTAAAATGAAAATAAATCCAATCTTAAGCATGGAATACACTAATATTGTTTTAATACCTTTTGATGGAAATACATTTTAAATCAAACTTTGGAAAATTTTATAAGATATATTTGTTAAAATAAACTTATTCTTTATGATTGGGACATTGAAATTTACTTTGGGTAAATTTTTGGTATTTTTCTGACAATGTTCATTTTTTTATGAATAGTGAAAAATACTGCATTTTACATCAAAATTGCTTTTTCATCTAATTTAATTATATGGTCATATTATCTTTTTAATTGGTCTTAAATTTTAATTTGAATATATTTTTACCATTTAATCCAATGGTGGTCATTATGAATAATTTCACTTTGTAATTGGGCATAAACTAATGCCAAAATTTTCATAGATATTGTTTCAAAAAACCCTCTATTTGTTTTGACAACGGGAATTATTTTTAAATCAATTATTGCAATTTCTGTATTTGGAATTTGGTAAAATGGATTACATATTTGGAATCAGAAGTTCCAAATTATATAATCAAGACTCTTTTGTTTTTGGACATTATGAATAGTAACGACGGTAATTATCTTTAATTATCTTGATTAATGAGTAATCAGTTAGTTAAGGATAATAAAATAATATCATAATAATAAAAAATGACACCAACATGTGTCCTAATTTTACTGGTTGTCTCATGTCCGACCATGGGATGCCTTGTGCCAAACTTGGGGACCCCATGGGATCACTTTTGTGGAAAGTGACTTGTTATCTTTTTATTTTTTTTAAAGAAAGTAAATATAACAATAATGTATCACCTGATTAAAACATTTTTAATTTTGTATACATAGATGATATTTTAGACTATAAATATTCATTGGAAAGATAAACAGATTTCCTACATCATAGTATTTTTTTCATAATTATTAGACTTTAAATAAATTAAATTATTTATGACATTATGATGATGCAGCGATTACCTCATTAATAAAGGATTTAAATAAAATGAAAAGATAATGTAAAATATATGACCTACACATGTCCAAAACCTATTAGATGGGTATATTTATAACCCTTATCACCTTATCCTAGAATTATATCAATGTGGGACCTCCTAAATCCGAATCTCATTTTAAAATAAAGTAACATTTCTTTACTTTCCAAGAGTGCCCCTCCTCTCCTCTTATAAAAGGCCCCCACCTCTACCTATTTACCCACACTTCCAAAGCCTTTGACTCGGCCAACCCCTGCCCATTTTGTCTCTCCACTTCCCTCTATTACTCCTTGAATCCTATCTTTGGGTAGAAGTCTTCCCAAGGAAGCCTTTGAGCTCAAACCAAAGGGAGTTACCCGATTTTAAGGTAATGTCTTCACTTGAGTCCTTTTGTTTTATTTTGCTTCTACAACCCCCTAAACTCTTTTTATTCATTTGTTTTGTAAAAACTCCAGTATATTCAATATACTAGTATGTTTGTTATAAGAATTATTCGAGCTACACTTACACACACCTACATCTAATGGTTAAAGAACATACTGTTTCCGTGGATGGTGAATTTATGCCTCCTGAAACGATGATTGTTCAACATTATTTTAACACCTTCAAAGGTGGACATTAAGATGACACTACATTTATATATGATATATAATATGTTTATGTTTTACTTAAGCTTATTTATTTTTCATTTTGGGCATACCTTTATGGTTTCCATTATGGGTAAACGCGATATCTTCATTTAAGGAAGTGCGGACTACCGCCCCCTCAAAGTGATTTGATTCGTTAATACCATATGTGGGATGTATAAAGGATGAAGTTATGATATTATATATGATATTACACTAGAATTATAATATACCTTTATATCATTATGATTCCATTCTATAAAATTCGAAATAGAAATGAAAGTAGCGTTCGTGCGTACGTACGGCTTACCGTCTCCATGAATGGTGCATTTCATTTCTTAACTCTAAATGATTATGTAATATTATAAATGCATGAATGTACTAGATATATATGACATATATGATATCTACATCATGAATAACATTCTAGATATAATGGATTCATGAAAAACTTGTAATTATAAACCCCTTTGACTTTTACGTTTATTATTCAGGAGATTAAAGAACGACCGAGTCAAGTCGGACCCGAGGTATGGGACTTCGTCTCAATCTCCTTTCATTGAGGCATATTTTGTATTATACACAACCTTATTTTATACGGTGTATAAACCCCTTTGACTTTTACGTTTATTCAAAAGGAATCTCTTTTTATATTAAGCGTTTACTAAAAGGCAAAAGGGAATGTTTTTGTCGTACGTATGCGGTGACAACGACTTCTCCGCCACCGCGACCGTTATTTGAGTTTCGGCTTCCTCTACAAGGCATACCTTTTTTTAAAATAAAAATAAATACCATGTTTTACTTTTCTTTTATTTTGGTATTGAAAATGGTTTTCATAATATTTTTATATCAATGTTTTGTATTGATATCTTGTGATTGAAAGGTGGAAATGTTATGTTTTCTTTATGCATGTTTTATGTGATACGATTATGTTGAGGTTCTTGGGAATTATTATGAAGACGGGTGGTTTCGTGATAATCTAAGGGCGGGTGAGCCCGATACAGATCTCCAATGCATTGGGTAATGTGAAGGAGTGAAACGCTAAGGTTTCTCCGAAGAGATTTAGGGAATATACTGTGATGGGTATTCCAAACGTAACCAAGAGGGTTACTCCCTACATAAGAATGTTATGAATGCCACAAGTTACCTTTATGTCTTATGATTTCTATGATTTATTCATGATTTTATGAGGTATGTTAAAGTGATTATGTTTTATGGGTAAAGTATGATTTCATTCTTATGTATATATGTACCCATGTTTCCTTTCCATATTTTTATATCCCTTACTGAGCTTTTTATGCTCATCCCAAGTTTTTGAAATGTTTTTCATAGGTCAAGGGAAAGGTACATGATTTGATGAAGTGTCAAGGAAGTGTCAAGAAAGAATCCAAGTTTTATTTTAAATATGTTTCCATTGATGTGAAACATGAATACTATCTTTTATGTAACCACTTTGTTTAAATATGGAATGTAATGCATGTTTTATGTTCTAATTATCTAAAACTCTAAACCTGAAAAGATCCTCAAGGTGTAATATTTTAATAACTCAAGATTAAGTAAGGTTTAAGGCCAGGGCCTTATAGTTATCTTGATTAATTAACATAGAAAAATGATTGAATGGCCTCATCCAGTATACTCGAGCCATATAAATCCCATCTGTCAGATCTTGGGAAGGAGGTAGCATCACTGGGCATTTCTCTGGACCAAGCCCAAGCCTAACTTCAATGTATGAAGCTTGAATTGAATTGCCTAAGGGAGAAGTTAAAGCTGATAGAAATCACCACTCGGGGAATGTTATCTAAGACACCCCTAGATTATATCACCATAGCACACCTAACACTTAGGTCCTATGTTGGTGTAATAAGGGTCTATGTAACGAGACCTTAGCTACTTTGAGTAATCTTTTTATATAAATAATTTTTTTTCTTCTTATGGAAAAGTTTGTGAATTTAAAATATCTGAATAAATATAGGATGTGTATAATTGATGAATTTAGAAAAAAGGGTTACTTAAAAATATTTTTGTATTCATTAAATAATTAATAATGTGAAATGATTTTCAAAAAATGGTCTTCTACAGTTGTGAGTAGTGAGAAATTTAGAGTCTAATAAAATCAAATTGGGTTTTAGTGATTAGTAATGTAGGAATAGTAATATAACCATATGAATAGTAATGAATAATAATGAATAGTAATTTGACCAAAAAAATAGAAACTTCACCAAGGAATGTATAAATACTTTTTAGACATCTTAAGAGTGAAAAAATGATCATAATTTATGTTTTGGTATTTCTGTATGCCATAAATATTTTATTTAAAATTTTATAATTAATTTTATAATTTAAAATGGAAATTTATCTTCATAAATTTTAGTCATAAATTGTTACTTTATTTTCTGGTGGTTATATGATAATTTTATGGGGCCTTGATTACGTTTTTATGGTGTTACAAAATGAGTTATGGTGTTAAAGTTGTATTTTTGGAATAAATAATGATTTTATTTAAAAATTAAATTAAAAATATTTAGAAATTTATTTTCATAAAATATACTTCATTTTTTATTTCAGAACATCGATATTAGGTTAGGGTAATGTTTTGGGTTTTTTTCCGAAACAGTTTAATTTTCAGGGAATAGTAAAAATGCAGTTTTGAGTTTCAGGTGTTTAATTACATCATTAATGATGTAATAATGATGTAAGATTTCTGGTTGACTTATGAATAGTGATATATTCTATGAGGTGTCCCAAGTGGCCAATACCATGGGAAAATACCATGTTCAAGCCCATGGTTTTGCGAATACCACCAATGAGGTGTCCCATGGAAATTAATAATTTATTCACTCAATTTCTCTATAAATATCAAGACATTTACCTCATTCATTTCATTCCAAAATCATCCTCAACGATTTTATGGTATTCTTACCTCCCAAGGAGTCCTCCAAAGGTTCCCTCAATCCTCCGATTGTCCCGACCATCATGCTTTCGAAGTTACTCTTTAAGGTAAGGGATTATTTCACCCTCCTCTTTTAAGTCATGTATTCTTTTATATTGTGTCTTCTAGTTTCCAACTATTTATATTGAGGGTATGTTATTATATGTTCTAAATAATTTCCATTTCATATCTAATTGTTGAGAGATTCTTTCCTCTCTCATCAATTTATTCTCTGAATTTTTATGTGATGTCATTAGGCTGCCGAATTTCTCATAAAGGAAATCACATCTTCTCTTTTATTTCATGTTTCCTTTTCCTGTGGAATGTCATTAAAATATCTATAACATGTTATTATATCCATGTTATTATGTATTTATATTTTAATATGAGATATTTATGAGTTGGTTACCCTTGTACCCTCTCTTTGTATTATTTTCTAAAACTATGTTATATAGCCGTTATGGTGCAGAATTTTCGTCTCAAAATTTCTATCTCTTTCTCTCACGAAATTATCTTGTTTATTTATCTGAATACCCAGACCTATTTCGTTTCTATGTGTGTTCATAAATATATAAAAAGGATATATTTTATTCTGTAATGTACATACATATAACCCTCACTCCCTTTCCATGGGTTATAAATGATGTAATGATCTTATTTTTAAGAACTTTTAAAACATAACAATTTTGAAATGAAACCTATTTCGTTTATTCTCTATGGGTTATTTATGAAATGTTGGATTATGATCTATGTGGATCACATGTATATAAAGAAATATTAAGTGTGTTCCATGATAGCGCTTCAATGCATTGGGTAAATAATTAATCTCTAGAAATGACAAGTTACACGATACCTTCGTGAATAACCTTTTTAATTTTTATAAGACCTTGGGGATAAGCCTTGGTGATATGTTCATGAATCTCTAAATAAAATGTTGTATCCAAATATTCAATTTATGATTCATGTTATTTTTATCATGATATTAATACTCTTCCATTTCTCATGCCTTTATGACTTTTATCATGTTCTTATTAATATTACTCAAGATCACTTGTCAAATGTTTCACTTGTTTTCCTTACTGAGCCTTCTGCTCGTTCTTTTCTTTGATGTATGTCTCCAGAATATGAGATGTAGTAATTTTACATAGGATGAACCATGATGAAGCCTTACGACTAGTTTAGAAGAATGTTTTATAATGTTTTCATTTATTTTGTTCCTGATTTCCAAGACACTAGACTTTAAAGATCCTCTGTTTGTAAAATGTAATGAAAAGTTATGTAATAAAAAGGCGAGATACCATATTTGGTATCAAAGGATATTTTAGTTATTTATAGAAATTTTGCTATGAAATATTTAGGATGAATCCTATAGAAAATATTAAATATTGGAAAACATCCTGGTATTTTGGTGAATATTGAGTAAGTGGTTTATTAAAAAAATACATCCCTGTCTGGATACGAGCAGGTAGTGGCGGATCTGGCACAGATGTACATAAGGGTAAAACCTGAAAACACCGTTTTGAGCTAAACTTGAATGGGAACTGGTGCACAACAACAGACCTTGATGTACTCTCTGTTACAACACTCTTGGGGGATATGTTTGGTTAATCACAAGATTTTTATAAATCATTATGAAGGAATTATAGAGAAAAGTAATTGTTTAAGCATGAAGATTTAAGACATAAATACTTTATAGTTAAAATATTTGTAATGAAATAAGTTTCTCATTAAGGTTTTATTATTTTATAAAATAGAGGGAATTTGGAGGAATCGTGCAAATGGTTACCGCAATGGACCATGCACTGACGGGCCTCAGATTGAACCCGAAATGGAAACATTCATGCGAATGATGAACCAACTGATTCATGTTATGGGAAATAACTTGAATCAAGCTGAGAGACTAATCTCACCACGAAGGGACCAACATTCTATTAATTCCTTTATGCATTAACGACTACCAAACTTCAGTGGATCAACAGACCCATTGATTTTTGAGTAGTGGATTATCTCTATCGAGAAGATCTTTTCTGTGCTTCGCTATTTAGAGCAAGAGAAGGTCACCCTGGCTGTCTATTGCTTAGAAGGAGAATCTTATCAGTGGTGGAAGCTGATTAAAAGCACGAGGAAAAGATTGGAGGTTGAAGCTATGGAGTGGTAAGTTATCAGAGGGATTTTCTTAAGTAAGTATTTCCCTTGATCAATGAGAACAAGAATAGAGAAGGAGTTTCTTGAGCTGAAGCAGAAGCAGAACGAATCTGTCTGAAGCTATGAGATGAACTTCACCCAAATATCACGATATACGTCTAGCTTTGTCATGGATCCAAATTTTAAGGTTGATAGATTCATCGAAGTACTGAGACCTCATCTATAGAAGAATCTATCCAACCGATACTATGACAGCTATGAGGAGATCGTGCGGAGTGCGATGAAAGTCAAACTAGAATTTGGTGAGATGCAATGGTCTCATAAATCAAACGACAAAAAGAGTTCGATAGATCCTAGCCTAGGGAGGACCTTTGATCAAGTGATAGGAGGCAAGCAAGTGCAACATCTCACGTGGAATAAATGTGGGAAGAAGCATTTGGGTAACTGCCTACTCATGAGCAGGAAACACTACAAGTGTATAATAGATGTCCATATTGCAAGGAATTTTCGTAGTGAGGTGAAAACTCAACATCTGAACAATAACGACAAGGGGAAGATGGTGCATGCCCTACCTAATGCCCAATGATTTAAGTGTGGACAACTTGGGAACTTTTCAAATCACTGTCCAAATCTGAGGGCAGTGGAGGGGAACCACCATCAGCCTCAACAAAGTCCAATAGAGAATGTTCATGGTTTTACTATCACGACAGCTAAAGTTGACGCTCCAAATGATGTGGTAGTAGGTACTCTTGTTGTTCTCTCAAATATATCAATTACTTTGTTTGATTCTAGTTCTACACATTCTTTTATTTCCTCCAAGTTTGCAAATAATTTAGAATCAACCCCCGACTTTCTAAAAGTAGAGTTATCAGTCAAGACTCCTGGTGGGATTATCCAAGAATCATCAGTGTTTAGAAACTCTAGTATTTACTTATGTGAGAAAAATCTTATCACAAATCTAGTAGTCATTCCCATGCTGGAATTTGACATTATACTAGGGATGGATTGGTTCTCAAAGTTTAATGCTAAGATCAAATGCAGAAGTAAGGAAATCTTAGTAGTCTTGAATGTAAAACCTATAGTTATCTTCCAAGGAGAGTTATCTCAACCTGATCTTTATCTAGAATAACCTCATATATCCTTCTTTATGCAGTTGATTGGTGAAGAAGAAGAAGGAAATGAGAGTTTGAGGATAGAAAATGTACCCATCGTCTAGGAATACACTAACGTATTTCCGGAGGAGTTGCTTGGACCTCCCCCAGAAAGAGAGGTAGAGTTCCCCATTGAAATGATACCTAGATCTCATTCAATATCAAAGATCCAATATAGGATGGAAAATGTGGAGCTGGAGGAATTAAAGAAACAACTCCATGATCTTATGGAGAAGGGGTTTATCTAACCGAGTGTGTCCCCTTGGGGAGCATCTGTTCCCTTCATGAAGAAGAAGGATGGATCGATGTGGATATACATTGATTATAGAGAACTGAATGGAATCATAGTAAAGAAAAAATACCCCCTTCCGAGAATTGGTTATTATTTGACCAACTTCGTGGGGCTCAATTATTCTCTAATATTGATCTTCGATCTGGTTATCATCAATTGAGTGTGAAGAAAGAAGATATTCCAAAAACTGCCTTCTGATAAATATTTGGGCATTATGAGTTTGTTGTTATTCCTTTTGGACTGACTAATGCACCTACTAGTTTTATGGATTTTATGAATAGAGTCTTTAGAGACTACCTTGATAACTTTGTGGTAGTTTTTATTGATGATATTCTGATATTTTCCAAAATTCGTGAAGAGCATGAGGATCATCTAAGGGTCATTTTACAAACTCTACAGAAGGAGAGACTTTTTGGAAAGTTCAGTAAATGTGAATTCTGGTTACAACAAGTTTCTTTCTTGAGGCACATTGTTACCAATAAAGGAATCAAAATTGACCCAACAAAGACAAAAGTTGTAGAGGAGTGGCCTTAGCCTACAACAATAAATGAGATTTGTAGTTTCCTTGGATTGGCAGGATATTATAGGAGGTTTGTGAAAAACTTTTCACGACTTTCTAAACCACCAACCAAGTTAACTCGAAAAGGTGTCAAGTTCATCTTGACAAAGGAGTGTGAGGAATGTTTCCAAGAGATAAAGAAGAACCTGGTTACTGAACCTATGTTAACTATGCCCTCAAGTGGAGAAGGATTCATTATTTTTAGTGATGCATATCTGAAAGGGATTGGGTGCATCCTCATGAAAAATTACAAGGTCATTGCTTATGCATCTCGATAGTTGAAGACTCATGAGCAGAACTATCCTACGCATGATCTGGAGATGGCGGAGGTCATTTTTGCTCTGAATATATAGATGCACTATATTTATGGGTAGAAATGTGATATATACATAGACCATCAATGTTTGAAGAATATTTTCACACAAAAATAATTGAACATGAGAAAAAGAAGATGGTTGGAACTCCTTAATGACTCTTATTGTTCAATTCATTATCATCCTGTAAGAGCAAACAAGGTTGCTGATACATTAAGCAGGAAATACCCAGTTGTTATTTCCATGATGAGGATTCAAAAAGATCCTTTGATCAATGACCTAGTAAATCTAGACATATGAATTATAAGGGAAGGGACATCATCAAACCTAACCCAAATTATTTCTCAACCGACATTACTAGAGAAGATCAAGAAATATCAGAAATAAGACACTTTATTACAGAAGAAGTTTGAGGTTGTGAAGGATGGAAAGTTTCCTGAGTTCAATACTAATCAAGAAGGTGTACTGAAATTTCATACAAGACTATTTGTTCCATATATTATAGAAATATAGATGGAGTTGATGGAGGAATCTCACATCTCTACTTTTTATATACATCCTGGAAGCACAAAAATGTATAGGGACCTTCGTGATCATTATTGGTGGGATACTATGAAAAGACATATTTCTGAAAAACACTTCAAGTTTCCTAGTATGTCAGCAAGTGAAGGTAGAGTGACAACTTCCTAAAGGGGTGTTACAACCACTAACCATACCAACATGGAAGTGGGAAAATAACACTATGGACTTCATCACTGGTCTCCCAAGAAATTCCATAGGAAATAATGTGATATGGGTTATTGTGGACCGTCTCACCAAGACTACCTATTTTATCTCCAATTGAGAATATTTATCCCTTGATCAAGTTACCAAGATTTATTTGAAGGAAGTGGTAAGGCAGCATGGAGTTTCACTTTATATCGTATCTGATCGTGATCTAAGGTTCGCATCAAAATTATGGAGAAGTCTTTAACAAAATATGAGCACTGAATTGAATTTCAGTAAGACCTATCACCCCCAAACTGATGTCCAATCTTAAAGAACTATTGAAACACTCTAGGACATGTAGAGAACTTTCTCAATGTAATTTAATGGTGGATGTGATCAACATCTATCTTTAGTTGAGTTATCTTAAAACAACATCTTCCACTCGAGCATTCAAATGGCACCCTATGAAGCTCTATATGGGAAGCGACGTAGAAATCCTACTTGATGGGATGAAGTTGGTGATAGAAATATTCTTGGGCCTAATCTTATGAAAGAGATGATAGAAAGGGTCCATTCCATACAACAACACATTAAGGCTGCTCAGAGTCGGCAAAAGGGCTATGCCGACAACCGTAGAAGGGACTTGGAGATTGATGTTGGTGATAAATTCTTTCTTTGGATTTCACCTTGGAAGAGAGTCATAAGGTTTTGGAAGAAAGGGAAGCTCAGCCCTAGGTACATTGGCCCCTATAAAATCCTTGATCATGTGGGACCAGTGGCCTATCAGCTTGCACTTCCTCCAAATCTAGGCTAAGATCATGATATCTTCCACATAGCCCTCTTGAGAAAGTGCATACCTGACCCTTCACATGTACTAAATAAAAAGTTAGTACAACTGGAACATGACCTCTCTTATGAGGAGTAGCTGGTAGAGATCTTGGATCATAGGGACATGGTTCTATGAAAAAATACTACCCACCTTGTTAAGGTGTTGTGGAAGAACCACAAATATGAAGAAGCCATGTGGGAAGAATGTAACGACACAGACTTTGTAATTATATTTTTTTCATAATTTTGTGGGTATAATTAAAATGTGACCATTTTGTTTCAACTTTTATATGACTATTGGTCAATATGACTGATAGAGCACTGTCGTGGGAGCCCTCAAATGATTAGTGTGATTTTGGGGTACTTAGGTGCATTAGAGTGGCTGACCAAGGTCATCTCTCAAAGGAGGAAGTGAATTAAAACAACTTTCTAGAGGTATTCCAAAAAAATAAAATAAAAGAGAATAAAAACACTAATTTAAAGGATGGGGGTTGTTTGAAGTTTATAAAACTTGAAGAAGTTTTCTGGAAGAATATTGCATTTTTTTGTTTTTAATTTTGAAATGAAGTTTGATTAAAAAGACACAACAAGAAGATGTTTTTTTAGAAAATATTTTAAAATATGTAATCGATCTAAATCTACCTCTTCAATAAATTATTTATCATTATTATTTAAATTAATATCCACTTAATTATGAACCCTTAACTTATTAACCCCCGAGCCCTACGAGAATTAACCTTACCACAAAGATGAAGTTAATTAAACCCTAGGTTATCTTCGGAACATGTAATCACAACACCCTACTTTGATTGATGTTCTAAGGATAGATTATGGACAGTGGTAAATCAAGGCACACATCCATTCTGGAAATGAGGATGAATTGTGTTTAGGGATTATATTTTAACTCTACAAATTTATCCCGTATGGTCTTGTATTACCAATTAAGATCGCGCTCTCACAATTTAGACAAAATCCTGACCTCGCGTGTTTTTGTGTTAATTGTTCAATTGCTTTCTTAGATTCTTACAATTTAAAAACACAATTCATGGATCATATTAAGTGAATTAAATTACCTCAATGATTCAAAATAATTTAATGAAGAGGGTAGAAGACAGATCGATTACTAAAAGACTACTCTTCCATGGTTGGCATAATCATCGTAGAAGCGTTTTGCATGTGCAAAGGATTATAATGGGTATAACCCAATAACGCTTCTACTCAAGAATTACAACCCAATTAGAAAGATTAATAGAAGAAGAAATTTAAACAAAACAGAATATAAGATGAGGAATAAAATAAGATCAAAGATGTTTATTACACAAATGAAAACATTATAAAATGAAGAAAAGAAGGAGGCTTTGATGAGGGGATCCTTGCTTCAAGAGCTACCCCTCATACAATGGTTGGAGAATTTGGGTGAAACAAATTCTCCTCTAAATCCAATCTCCTAATTCACGTACCACCCCATCCAAATGAGAAAAACACTAATTTATATAGTGGATGGGAGGCTAGGTTTAAAGAGGTTTAAAGATAGAATGAGAAATCTTGGAGAAATATTTTAATTCAAGTTTGCACTGCCCATTTGACCTCTAAAAATCGTGAATTGGCCGGCCTTATAGAAGGTTGATTTGTTCCATATCATGTACCTGAGCTTTCCTCAAACGTTGGACTCAATACAAGCCCGTATGGAGAAGATATGGACCAAATACAGAACCCATGTCCATTCTGCTGAGTTCATCCCAACTTTGACTTCATGGACAATTTTCAACAACCAAATGCACTCTTTAGCTCTAGTGTCCTGAATAAAAGTTGTATAAAATTAAGTTAGGAACACTATTAAAAAATTTCAAATTCAAATAATAAATATAAAAATATTTATCTTCGAAATAATACAATGCATTATAAAGGGAAACACTAGAATTTTCACCAAATTTTCAAATTAATGATCAAATCCCAATTATTTTATAAATAAACATATTTCACACAATGTGAGGAAATTAAATCATTTATTATCAATAAAATATTCAAAAAAATAGTGTTTTATCAACTCCACCACACTTACCCTTTTGCACTCCTGGGAAAAACCTCATGTCAAGTAAACATCAATATCAAATCAAAACCAATTTTAAAACACATATCAATGAGATCAAACAATTACACAACAAGAAACAAAAGATATAATACCTCATTAAAAATCATTATTTCAAGTTCTTCATTTATAGCACTCAATATATTTCCAATTTATTTATCCTCCCATGCACAAAACACTTACCTTGCTTGAATTTTCTCTTATCACACAAATGTCAAAAAAATATTTGCAATGTCTTTCTCATCTAAACTCATACAAGGGTCACCATAGGCTTGAGAAATTATTATATCACTACCTGATGTAAGTCAGGGACATATGTTTATCATGAGGAATTTTCAATTTTTTTCTATGGCTTTCAGTTGGTAGGATTAAGATGTGAAAAACTATGAGGCTGAATAAAGAGGGCTTGACTCTTTTTGAAGAAAAATTACATTAATCTAATTTTCACTTAAATATGGTCTTCTACCCAATCCCTATAGTATCAATTCAGCTCCATCATCATGAAAAGTTATGGAAAGTTTACACCATTCATCATTTCAACATAAAAATGTCAATCTTCTCAAACATGATTTTCTTGAAAGCTCCAGATGGGCACAACTTTCTACCTCAAATAGAAGCTCTAGAAAAGGCACTATTTTCAATATAACAATTTTCATCAGCCACAAACACATCTCTTAAAAATTTAATTTTCCACCCAAAGTATCACAAAATGTCATAGCACAACACAACATATCTTCCCCCACACTTATTATCAAATAGATTATGCAATTTCACTTCAAGAGTTGGTTTGATAGGGAACATTGGCTTGTAATGTGGCTAACCTAACAGACTCTGCATGGATTCTAAGGGATAAAAGGATTAAATTTTCAAGGTATACCATTATAAAAAAGTATTCTTTGAAATAGAGGCTTTAATACCAAAAATATTCCTCAATCATTTAAACATAAGTACCTCAAACCCTGATGTTTTGACAGGAATAGATCAAATTCTGGATAAATCAAGCAAGTGTTGGTTTTCTCAAGAAGTGAGGTGGATGTAAAGAATATGAAAATAATGGTTTAGAAGCCTCACATGAATGTCATTTCAAATATAAAGACAGTGAGATATGGCATGGGATTCAAAGTTCAATGTACTTTTCATGAAATTACTAAATATTTGAAATTGAAACAATGTCATTTTCAGTATTCATTTAAGCTCAGTTTTATGGGATAAATTGTTTCACTCATTGATATGCATTTCAAAATTATGATGAGAATCATTTCAGCTCAAAAATTTCAAAAACCAAAGAAAATTGAAAAATAAACACACAAAATTTAAAAAACACACAATTTTTTGTTTTATTTTTTTAAACAGGAAAGAAATTGAAATTACTAAACTAAAAGGTTCCCTCCCCCACACTTAAAATATTGCATTGTCCTCAATGTGAACCCATGAGATGATATATGCACATGAAATGTATAATTTTCAAATAGGAAAAACAATAAAAAAGTGAAAGGGTTAGGAACAGCCTGATGTGCTCAAGTGATGATGGGGTCATGCAGTGTGATAAAATCCACTACATTAGTAGGAAGTCCCTCAATGTATCTCTTCAAACGTTTCCCATTGACTGTAAAGCTCCTTCTTGTGTCCTCTTGTGTGATATCCACTGCACCATAAGGAAAAACATTAGTCACAACATAAGGACCTAACCATCTGGAACACAACTTACCAGGCATCAGCTTCAGTCATGAACTATAGAGAAGGAATTTCTCTCCAACATGAAACTCCCTTTGTTGGATCATTTTGTCATGAGCTACTTTGGATCTTTCCTTGTAGAGCCTTGAGTTCTCATATGATGACAGTCAAATCTCCTCAAGCTCTTGAATTTGCAATTTCTTTTGAATTCTAGCTTGGGCCAAATCCATGTTGTATTTCTTTATAGCCCAATATGCCCGATGCTTGACTTCCACTGGGAGATGACATGCTTTCCCAAAAAAAATCCTAAATGGGGACATACCAATGGGTGTATTGTATGTTATCCTATAATCCCACAACACATCATCCAAGTTCTTGCTCTAATCCTTTCTATTTGGATGCACGGTTTTCTCCAAAATTTGTTTCAACTCACAATTTGAAACCTTAGCCTAGCCATTTTAAAGAGCCCTGTCGTGGGTTCCCTCAAATGATTAGTGTGATTTTGGGGTACTTAGGTGTAGCAGAGTGGCTGACCAAGGTCGTCTCTCAAAGGAGGAAGTGAATTAAAACAAATTTTTAGAGGTATTATAGAAACAAAATAAAATATAATAAAAACACTACTTGAAAGGATGGGGATGTGCATTAGGAGATTAGAGGCAAAGGATAATTGGTTTCACCCAAATTCTACAACAATTTTAAGAGGGGTAGCTCTTGAATCAAGGATCCCCTCATCGAAGCCTCCTTATCTTCTTCATGTTGTAATATTTTCATTTGTGTTTTAAACTTCTTTGTTATTATTTTATTTCTTCTCTTTTCTTATGTTTTGTTTAAATTTCTTCTTCTCTTAATCTTCCTCTTTGGCTAGAATTATTGAGTAGAAGCATTATTAGGTTATACCCATTATAAACCTTTGCACATGCAAAACGCTTCTACGATGATTACGCCACCCATGGAAGATTAGTTATTTTTAGTAATCCATTGACCTCTATCCTTCTTAATTCATTTATTTTGAATCAATTAGCTACTGTAATTCACATATTATGATCTATTAATTGAGTTTTTAATTTAAATGAAACTAAGAAAGCAATTGAATAGTTAACGCAAAACATGCGAGGTCGGGAATTGTGTGAACTGTGAGAGCGCAACCTTAACTGGTAATTCAAAACCACGTGGGATTAATTTATAGAGTTAAAAGATAATCCCTAAACTCAATTAGTTCTCATTTCCAGAATGGATAAGTGCCTTAATTTACAACTGACCATAAGCTAATATTAGAACATCAATCAAAGCAGGGTGTTGCGATTGCATGTTCCGAAGTTAGCCTAGGGTTAAATTCACTTAATCTTCATGGTAAAGCTAATTCTCGTAGGGTTCGGGACTTAACAAAGTAAGGGATCATAATTAAGTGAATGTTAATTTAAATGATAATGATTAATAATAGATTGAAGAGGTAAAGTTAGATCGATTACGCCTTTTAAAATATTTTCAAAAAAAACATCTTCTTGTTGTGTCTTTTTAATAAAACTTCATTTAAAAATTAAAAACAAAAAATTAAATCTTCTTCCAGCAAAATTATTCATGTTTTATAATCTCTCAAATTATTAGTGTGATTTTGGGGTACTTAGGTGCAGTAGAGTGGCTGACCAAGGTCGTCTTTCAAATGAGGAAGTGAATTAAAACAACTTTTTAGAGGTATTCAAAAAAATAAAATAAAAAAACACTACTTTAAAGGATGAGGGTTGTTTGAAGTTTATAAAAATTGAAGAAGTTTGTTTTAAGAAGATTGCATTTTTTGTTTTTAATTTTGAAATGAAGTTTGATTAAAAAGACACAACAAGAAGATTATTTTTAGAAAATATTTTAAAAGACGTAATCGATCTAAATATACCTCTTCAATAAATTATTTATCATTATCATTTAAATTAACATCCAATTAATTATAAACCCTTAAATTGTTAACCCCCGAGACCTACGAGAATTAACCTTACCACAAAGAAGAAGATAATTAAACCCTTGGTTATCTTCAGAACATGTAATCACAGCACCCTACTTTGATTGATGTTCTAAGGATAGCTTATGGTCAGTGGTAAATCAAGGCAAATATACATTATGGAAATGAGGATGAATTGTGTTTAGGTATTATATTTGAACTCTACAAATTTATCCTCTATGGTCTTGTATTACCGATTAAGATCACGCTCTCACAATTTACACAAAATCCCGACCTCGCGTGTTTTTGTGTTAATTGTTCAATTACTTGCTTAGTTTCTTACAATTTAAAAACACAATTCTTGGATCATATTAAGTGAATTACAGTATTTAAATGATTCAAAATAATTAAATGAAGAGGGTATAATATAGATCGATTACTAAAATACTACTCTTCCATGGGTGGCGTAATCATCGTAGAAGCGTTTTGCATGTACAATGGTTTATAATGGGTATAAACCAATAATGATTCTACTCAAGAATTCCAACCCAATTAGGAAGATTAAGAGAAGAATAAATTTTAAAAAAACATAAGAAAAGATGAAGAATAAAAGAAGATCAAAGAAGTTTATTACACAAATGAAAACATTACAAAATGAAGAAGAGAAGGAGGATTTGATGAAGGGATCCTTGTTTTAAGAGATACCCCTCTTACAATGGTTGGATAATTTGGGTGAAAAAAATTCTCCTCTTCCACCAATCTCCTAATGCACGTCCCAACCCCTTTAAATGAGAAAAAAACTAATTTATAGAGTGGATGGGAGGCTAGGTTATAAGAGGTTTAAAGTGTGAATGGAAAATCTCGGCCAAATATTTTAATGCAACTTTCACTACCCATTATACCTCCAAAACGCGTGAATTGGCCGGCTTTCTAGAAGGATGATTTGTGCCAAATCATGTCCCCGAGCATTCCTAAATATTTGGGCTCAAACCAAGCCTGTGTGGAGAAGATATGGCCCAAATATAGAACCCATGTCCATTCTCCCGAGTCCATACCAACTTTGACTTCATGGACAATTTTGAACAACCATATGCACTCTTTAGCTCTAGTGTAATGAATAAAAGTTGTAGAAAATTACATTATGAACACTGTTAAAAAATGTCAAATTACAATAATAAATATAAAAATATTAATCTTCGAAATACTATAGTGCACTATAATGGGTAAAACTACAATTTTCACCAAATTTTCAAATTAATGATCAAATCCCAAATATTTTATAAATAAAAATATTTAACACAATGTGAGGAAATTATATCATTTATTATCAATAAAATATTCAAAAAAATACTGTTTTATCAATGACCATGGGAAACTATAATCTTAATGTTGTGTTTTTATAAATACGGTTATCCTGGTTAATTAATAAAGAAAGAGGATTGAATGGCCTCATCCAGTAGACTCGAGCCATATGAAGCCCATCTGTCGAAGCTTGGGAAAAAGGTAGCATCACTAAGATTTTCTATGGACCAAGCCCAAGCCAAACTTCAATGTATAAAGCTTCAATGGAATCGCCTAAGGGGGAAGTTCAAGCTGATAGAAATCACCACTCGGGAAATGTTGTCCGAGCCACACCAAGATTCTATGACCATATCACACCTAACAGTTAGGTCATATGTTGGTGTGATAAGGGGCTATGTAATGATACATTAGCTACTTTGTGTAATATTTTTATATAAATAAATTTTTTAATTCTTCTTATGGAAATGTTTGTGAATTTCAAATATCTGGATAAATTTAGGATGTGTATTATTGATTAATTTAGGAAAAAGGGCTATTTTAAAATATTTTTGTATTCATTAAATAATTAATAATGTGAAATGATTTTCAAAAAATTGTCTTTTATAGTTATGAGCATTGAGAAATTTAGAGTCTAATAAGATCAACTTGGTTTTTAGTGAATAGTAATGTAGGAATAGTGACATACCCATAAAAATAGTAATGAATAGTAATGAATAGTAATTTGACCCGAAAAAATAGCACCTTCACCCATGAATGTATAAATACATTTTACACATCTTAAGAGTGAAACAATGATCACAGTTTATGTTTTGGTATTTTTGTATGCCAAAAATATTTTATTTAAAATTTTATAATTAATTTAATAATTTAAAATGGAAATGAATCATCATAAAATTTAATCATAAATTTTTAATTTATTTTCTTATGGTTAGACGATAATTTTATGTGTCCTTGATTACTTTTTTATAGTGTTACAAAATGAGTTATGGTGTTAAAGTTGTATTTTTGGAATAATTAATGATTTTATTTAAAAATTAAATTAAAAATGTTTAAAAAAATATTTTCATAAAATGGAATTCATTTTTGATTTCAGAGCATAGATATTAGGTTAGGGTGAATTTTTGTGCTTTTTCTGAAACAGTTGAATTTTCAGTGAATAGTAAAAATGCAGTTTTGAGTTTCGGGTGTTTAATGACATAATTAATGATGTAATAATGATGTAAGCTTTTTGGTCGACTTATGAATAGTGAGATATGCTATTAGGTGTCCTAGGTGGAAAATACCATAGGCAAATACCATGGGAAAGCCCATAGTTTTGTGAATACCACCGATGAGGTGTCCCTTGGAAATTAATAATTTATTCACTCACTTTCCTTATAAATAAAAAGCCATTTCCCTCTTTCATTTCATTCCAGAATCATCCTCAATGAAGTTACGGACTCCTTACCTCCCAATAAGTCCTCCCAAGGTTCCCTCAAGCCTCCCAAGGTCCCGACCTTCAAGCTTTCGAAGTTACTCTTTGAGGTAAGGGATTCGTTCACCCTCCTCTTTTATGTCATGAGTTTTTATATGTTGTGTCTTCTAGTTTTGCATCTCTTTATGTTGGGGGTATTTCCATATATGTTCTAATTACATTCAATTTCATGCATAATTGTTTAGAGACCCTTTATGCTCTCATTCTGAATTTTTAAGTGACGTTGTTAGGCTGCCGAATTTCTCATAAAGGAAATCACATCTTCCCTTTTCTTTCATGTTTCCTTTTCATGTGGTATGTCATTCAAATATACATACAATTTTCTTATCTCCATGTTATTCTGTATTTATATTTTAATATGAGATATTTATGAGTGGTTTACCCTTGTACCCTCTCTTTTTTATTATTTTCTAAAACTATGTTATATAGTCGTTATGCTGCAGAATTTTCGTCTCAAAATTTCTATCTCTTTCTCTCAACAAATTGCCTTGTTTATTTATGTGAATACATAGATCTATTTCGTTTCTATGGGTGTTCATAAATATATAAAAAGGAAATATTTTATTCTGGAATGGACATACATATAACCCTCACTCCCTTTCCATGGGTTATAAATGATGTAAGGATCTTATTTTTAAGAACTTTTAAAACGTCACGATTTTGAAATGCAACCCATTTCTTTTATTCTCTATGGGTTATTTATGAAATGTTTGATTATGATATATATGGATCACATGTAAATAAATACATATTAAGTGTGCGCCCTGATAGCGCTCCAATGCATTGGGTAAATAATTAATCTCTAGAGATGACCAGTTTCATGATACCTTGGGGAATAACCTTGGTAAATTTTATGACACCTCGAGGATAAACATTGGGGATATGTTCATCAATGTATAAATGAAATGTTGTAGCCACGTATTCAAGTTATTATTCTTGTTTATTTTATCGGGATATTATTATTCTTCCATTTCTATTGCATTTATGACTTTTATCATGTTCTTATTAATATTTCTCAAGATCACATCTCAACTGTTTCACTTGTTTTTCTTACTGAGCCTTCTTCTCACTCTTTTCTTTGATGTATGTCTCCAGGATATGAGATGTAGTAATTGTACATAGGATGAACCTATGATGAATCCTTTTGAGTGGTTTATAATAATTTTTTATGTTTTTTTCATGTATTATGTTCTTGATTTTCAAGACACTATACTTTAAAGGGAAAACATAAAAATTTAAACCTATCACACATGGATGTCAAGAGGGAAATCAAGACCCAAAAATGAACTGGGTAAAATGATGGAAAAAAACATTGTGTGACAATTACCCCCACTATAATTCTTTCCATCCCTCGAAATCCATTCCAAGGTTTGATCCAAAAATAAAAACTGATATTCCTCCAAAACTCAAGAAGACCCCTCACAAACATAGAAAAAGGTTAAATCAAGAACACTCCGAATAGAAATAGAGATTTACAATATTTAACTCAAGAGTCTAGAATATACTCTTATAGATATGCCTTATTCTTATAAAAAGCCACAACACCTCCAACTGATCATTCAAAAAGAAATGGAATCCTCTCAACTACATAATGAAATCTATCAAGACATGAACACCTCATAGACTTCCAAAAATACTCATACCTCTTATCTGAAGTGAACTAAAGAACCCAAACCACATCTCAAAGAATACTTCTACAACCATTCTTCAAAAAAATTGTTAGGCACACTCCAACCCTAACGTTTACTCACTGTATGAACTTGAAATTATATAGATCCAAATTATTCCCCCCAATTCCAAGATTAAATAGGAAACTAAACTGGATTATCAACATGGGGAGGCCTGAATGGACACCCCACACTTTGAAAAAATTGGCACTACAAACTCTAGGATAAATTTTAGTGAGACCCATGGTGGGTTTCTCCACCATAAGAACCAACCAAAAATGACTATCATGGGAACCCAATATGGGAAAACATAGGACTTCCTTCACATACAAAATCCACACCAAAAGGGACTCGACAAAATAAACTCCACACTAAATGGAAAATACTATGCAATTCCCCATTCCAACAGGATGTGACCACTTCTATATGAGCACAATAAAAACTGAAATTGATTTACAAGGTTGGGAATACAAGGAATGATACACTTAAATTCACATAAAAAAGTTTATAACCATTGAAGTTCATGAAAATGAGACAACCATGAATCCTTATAACTGCAGAGAAACTCTTCCACCCATAGAGGTCATAATGAAGAATGATGCCTTCATGACACTTCCCAAAAAACGAGACCTTTCAAAAACAAAGGAGTTACAAAAGATAATCCTGAACTGTCGCTATCCAAAACTGGAGACCAAGACAAACTGTGGTCCCTCACACCCCATGTGATTTCTGACTATGTGTGAGCTTTACTCTAGGGCCCATGGATAGAGCCTTGATGTTTGAACAATCTCCTGACTCGTAGCTAGAAGCAGACTATCCCTGAACGAAACACATTCTTTGGTCAATTAGAAACCACACAATATTTTAGGAATAACCAAAAGAAAATGACATACCATGGGAATCACTTCACATCATCATGGAACTTTACATAGATAAGGACCTAGATGGTGCCCATGAATCATACCTTTTCCCCTCAAATGGAAAACAATGAAAAAAAAGAAAACAAAAAATACACCTCCATCTATAATGAATAAATTTGAAATTATCAAAATAAAAAAATTCTTCCATTAAAATGGGAGTTCTCAAAATATTCCACAACATCCATTTTTTCAATTTAAAGAATATATCACACCACAAAACAGCACCGGACATTGACCATTACAACCCAAGAAACATTACACAGAAGGGGACTCTAAACCAAGTTCCAAAAAATACTTTACCCTACAAAAATACATGATATTCCTTTAACAAGTTTAGACATGATGGCTTCTTATGAACAAAAATTCCAAAAAAAATAACACAACATTATCCAATTCCCTAAAGAAAATGATGAAAGATCCACATGAATTTTTAATACCACATTTACTAACAACCGTTTCAGGTTTCTTCCCACTCTCCTTGACATAATTCCATTCACTGCTTCCAGATAGAAACTTCAAACCCAGAGGTGACAAAAATCACGTTTAATGACCCACAAAACTCAAGGAGACACCGGTTTCTTTCAATTTCCCTCATCCAATCTTCCACATCGAGAAGATCCACTTGATTGGAAAAGGAGGTGAATTGAATTTCCGAAACATGAGAAGAAAGTCTATGGGTTGATTAAATAGAGGGTCTATTGAAAGTTAAATTCCCATTTTCACACTTTGAATGTTCATAAAACCATATGGGGTCATACACTATCCAAAAAGATAACTAATAACCCATCCAAACTAACCCACTGGAAAAATATTTCCACAAAAAAACACTAAACACACAAAAGGTACCAACTCAAGAGCTTCCTAAAACATTTCTCAAAAGAACCCACTAACCATTATCTCCAAAACTAAGCCATCATCATGAAATAAAACCTGAAACTGCATTCAAAAATAATAATTTATCAATCTAAAAGCACCTCAAATTCCATATTCCCAAATCACACAGAGACACATTGTATGACTACTTGTTATCTAAACATGATACATTCTCTTAAAAGAACCCTTGAAAAAAAAAGTCTTAGTGGGTTTCACACTACCCAATGTTATTCAATAGATCCTCACACATGCATATTATTATTCAAAACTGGGCTCCCATCACCTCACATCATCAACCTTTCACATTACCACACATATCTATGCATGTGGTTACTCATTTAAATACCAATGTTCAAAAATAAATATGTCCACTTTGCGAGACAAATATTTCAACCTACACTTTCAACTTCTCAATTTACATACCATCTCAAAAATTCATTACACTTCCTATTAAAAACCACATTCATGATATGAAAACCCATTTTTAATTTTTAATTTTTTTTTTCAGTGAAGCACTAACCATCCGTATAAAACCTATTTTCAAACATCACACATCAAATCACTTTATCATTCTCAAGACAAAGTCCCATTGATCAATTCATAAATACAATTATTTTATTTTAAAACAGTTTTGATAGCTCAACAGACCCCACTTAAAACATTTTCTAAAACTCACATTAAAATAGCTCATACTTTTGAAATAATTGATTGTGATAAACCACAAGTTTTTATTATGAAAATATTATTCTCAATAGACGCATCCCTATTTATTAAAAAATAAATATATAAAAATACACTTTTATAAATATTATTTCAATATTATTATGAAAATTCTTTTTCCATATTATCAAAACTAAAATGTTACTATTTTCAAATCCAATTTTCAAAATTTCCAAACAAGGGGTTTAAAAACAATTTTCTATACCCAAAAAGTCATAAAAATATTCATAAGAGGAAACTCGTTTTGATGGGTGACATGGCTATATGATTGGAGGCCATATTCCAATCACACTACTATCAGATAGAATATTCTAGGACTATTTCCCCAAGTCATCATGGCTTTCTTGGCCTTGTGAACTCACTAAGACCATTGAACTAACTCTCTTTTCATTTCCCAAACACAAAAAAAAACCTGCAAGAACCAAAGAAATAAAAATAGACACAACTACTCATGGAAAATCATGTCTTTTCATGAGGTGTGATGGCCAGGCACCATACTTGTAACCATAACATCATGTCATAATAGTACTAACATTGGTATATCTAGACTCTTTCCAAAATAACATGACCCAAAAAGAGCATAACCTCCTCTCATATAAATTTTTCTTGAACCAAGCCAGATTTCTAACCAACTTGACAACTAAACCGACTCGTGGAATAGAATAAAGGGTGTTCCTGATCCCCATAGGCTAGAAAATAGTTCTTAGGTATCAAAAAAATACATTTGAAATGATTTCACCTGTTTTCATAACTTAGAATAACCTATGATTGTAAACATGACATAAACTAATAACCAAAACCAAAAATGGTTCAAAAAATTTTAGATTAAATGTTTTACAATTTTAAACAAAATCAAAATACTAATAAGGAATGTAAAACAAAAAACATCCCCAAAAACCTCAATGCAATATAATGGGCATAACTCTTTTTCCACCACCACCAATACCTACAACATGCGTAATACTAGCAAACCCTAACCATTGACATATACATCACTCATATTTCCTTTACCTAGGTCATACCTAAAAGAAATATACATACACCCAAAGGTGTATGTTGGGTGTGATCTAAACTCCACTATGATGGCACCCAATAGAAAATACTCCATGCTAAAAAATTAGAAGAAAATTTAATGTGCTCATTTATGTAAAATCCTTTAAAACATTTTTAATAATTTTTTAAGGAAAATAATTTTTAAAAGAACCATTTTAAAGGAACCATTTAAAACGGAAAATTTTACTAAGATAAAATTTAATTAAAATGAAATAAACTCAAGGTAAAACTTATGCCAACTGATGGAACAACATCACATAAGTATCATGTCACAAGAGAACACCATGGGTAAATCCATAAGGGCAATCTAGATCACATGAGACACTATAACCTTATACCTTGGTGAAAGGTGGTATATTAACCAAAACCATCATCATTCTTGTCACAAGACACTAGGAGGGGACACCCCATGGGTCTAGTGGTCTCCAATCATCATCATAATGTTTTTAGTGTTGTAATCGTCAATCAAACTAAGTGAAACAAGGAATTTGCACTTTTGTATCAACTAGTGTCAATCCACTAGAAGAAAGTGGGACATTCCACTTACAGATCACTAGAATACTAGATCTAGTCAACCAAAATAGATACCTAGGATCCCCATTGTGATAAATCCCTCATTTAATATGTTTCACAAATCACCATTTTCACTTGTCATCACACAAAAACCACCATATTTCTTAAGAAAACCACTTTCCATTTTACACATAAAAAACCATTGGAAATTGTTTTTCACACTTCATAAACAATACATGAAACCCATTTGGAAGAATTACAAGAAAAAAACATAATTAACATAACCACTTTCATGGGCCAAGACCCTTTTTAAATTAACACACAAGCCAAGTTCTCTTTTTAAAACTTCTTCTCATAATTCATAGGATTTTCATTATACATTTAAAGGTTCATAATAAAAGAAAATAATCTAATGTAATTCATTTTCCTTTAAAAACCCATTTTCAACACACTCACACATCAAGTTCCCATGAAAACACATTTTTTATCCCTCAAATAATTCATAAAAACTCCCAAGAAGAACCACAATAAGGCACACGTGAAAACGTAACCATTTCCTTTATAAAAATAAACTTTATCATATATTCATGTCAAATTATTTAAAAAAAATATTTTTCTCCACAAAAATAAATCATATAATATATTTATAAACTAAAGAAAGTAAGATAATATTATCTACAAATTCTAAATCATTGAACCACCTACCTCAAGTGTTGCAACATCTGAAAAATGGTGCGAAACAACATTTTCAGCACCACAGGACCATAACAAGGTAAGATTGAACAAAAAAAATCAATATCCAACCCTAAGGAACAAGATTAAACCACAAAATACCTCCTGAAAAAATAGAGATATGAAACCCCATGAGAGAAGCAAAGAAACCCTAGAAAAGAGGAGAAATCGAGGAGGAGAACCACCTACTTAAAGATTTATTGGAGTTTCCATGATAAATCTATAAAAAATGGATATCTAAGGGTACCATGGGAGGGGTAAGGGATTCTTGGGGATTGAAATCCCATATGGGAGAGAGAGAGAGAGAAGCGGATTTGGCGTAATATCATGAGAGTACATAAAAGGGAATTTTCATATTTTTAATGAATTGCATATCAAACAGGGTTTTCCTAAACAATTTTCTAGACTATGAAGAAACATTGTGCCCCTTACTTCCTAAGAGAAACATGCCACACAGTTATCCCACACAGTTTCAAACTATTTTCTAATAGTTTGGTTAGTTAATGCCCAAAAAATTTCATTATTCTTCACCATTTGCTGGAGAAGGGAACATGGTTTGGGAAACCATGCACTTCATGTTGTAAAGCTAAAAACATTCATTTTTCACCAAAAACTCTCATGAAAACTCACGGGTAAGCACTGGAATAAAAATAAAATAATTAATTGCCTCAAAATTCAAAGAATTCAAACCTGGAACTCGAGAGAGAAACTGAGACCCAAAAATGAATTTGGTCAAAAGAAGAAAAAAAAAATTGGGTGTGAAAGAGCCAGGTCAAATGGTCTCTTAGGGGAACCTGGACAATTTGACCAACCATGAAATATCTATGCGCTAACCACTGTTATAGGGGTTAACATATCACATGGGTGTTTGGGTAGGGCCACATAATTTTCAAACCATGTGAGGGTCGTTCCCTAAATTCTACCAAATACACAACACCCCCACACATTATGGTTCATGGAAAGACTAATTGTTCACCAACCGTGCACCAATACTGGATAGCCTTTTTTTCCCTCTTTCATGTACCAAACCCCCGAGACACCCCCAATGACCCTCATATTCTCGAAAATCACTTTGTTAACAATTTTAATGGAAGTTAAACCAAAATTTAATCAAGTAAAAATCTCCTTGAATGTTTGGGATCTTAAAACACACATTTTATAATTTAATTCCATTGTATGTACAATAAAATAAATGACACATAAAAGTAAGTTATTAACACAATTCATTATGTTTTAATGTTCATAGAGTAATCATTTTACTATGATTTATACATAAAATGTATTTCTGAATATTTCATAGAAATTAATTATATATTTAATTTGTATAAAACCAATCACATGGAATGGATGCTTTCAATAAATGACACACGAAGCACATGTTGATAAGGTTTAAAATGTATTAAAAATTAATTTAAAATTCTACATAATTAGGTAACATACAAAATATGTACTATCCTAGTATATGTCATGTATAATTATTATCCATCTATCCAAAGTACAGGCTAAAGGACTAGTAATGTCATCCTTCTATATACATTAATGGATTTCACAGTGTTTAACTAAGCTACATGGAATGTTTTCTTCGAGTTACCTGGGTTCTAATCACACATGTTGAATAAAAAAAACACAAATCATCTTTAACTAATGTAATACATGTTGTGTACAAAATTTACACACCGTAAAGTCCAAATAATAGTGTTTTAGGCTTAACTAGTCAAAAAATGGTGTGTATTGTTTTTTAAAAAAGGTTGAGGTTTATGACCAGTTTTATTGAAATAAAAATAAAACTAATTTAATAATTTTTTGAGGTATACCTAATACTTGGAACATAGTCCTAGAAGAAAAAAGGAATTAGAGAAACATGGATTGAGGGCCCAAATAAGTTCCACAAGACCTAGTGAACCATAGACCTAGAAAACATCCCTAAAAAGGAGATGACAAAAAGGCTAAATAGGAAGAAAGCTTCATTCCATGAACCATTCATACATCTCACCACCCCATACCAGAGAAGCTATATTAGTGCTAAAATTGAAAGATGTTGTGTTTACCTCCCTTCCAATAGTTTCTATCTGTTCGAATGTAACAACAAGGAAGGGAACCCCTCCATCCAAGATTTGAGTATGTTGGTGTAACATATTATGTGTTCTAGAACACCCATCACTCATTTGAGCCACACACCCAACACTTATTGTGTGTTCATCACTAAAATATCAATGTAATGATTTAAACCATCTGTCAGAATAATTATAAATAAATAAATGAGGTTGGTTGGTCATCTATCCCATAATATTGATGGATGAATAATAGATATCAGCACACCCATCCCCCTTTCGAGGATTCCCACTTGATGAAAATTTCATGATGTGCTGTATAGATTTCCTAATGGTCTAGTACATAACCCAATATATAGATAGTTGAATGGTGTGAATCATCATACCAATCCCTCTGTCAAGTATACCCCCCGTCATCAATTTAAAAACATAATGTACCCCACAACAAATGTTCCAAGATATATCCTAGTCTCATCATAATACCAGGAAACAAAAAATGGTCTAAAGGCCCAACAAACTAGTGGACTGAAGATAACTGAAAGGTTCATAGGTCTATGGAAACCCATGATTGAACCTAAAGTTAAATCCCAAGCCACATTATCCCTCCCTACCAACCAACTACGCCAGAGTAATTCATCATCACCACTACATCTATGCCATCATCACCGCTCAAGGCCCCAAACTCGAAAATTTAAACAGATGCCTACCCATTCCTATTCCATGTTGTCTACACCACCTGAAATTGTGGACACCATATACGCCACCATTACCCACCTTGTCTCCTTTTCATCACCACATGACCATGCCACTGTCACTGCATAACCATGCCTCCATCAACACTCGAGGCCATGGGTCTCCGCTACCTTCCCTACAACCACCTACACCAATATTTCATCAACACAATCTGATATCATAGACGTCACCACCCCCATTTATGTCAATGATAAAACTATGACTCTATTTATAGAGATAAAAACATGATCTATTCATAATAAATAGATCTGAGATAAATATAAGAATATACTAGAAGTAATGGGTGGAATCTAGACCATCGAGTCAGGACTAAAATGACCAGGAGTAGAAGAATGAGTTCCAGCAGATTAAGGAGATAAATCATGAAGAGTGGGAGTTTCTTCTTCATCACCTTCGAGAGGAGTTCCATAAAGAAATACTTGGACATTAGGAGTGTGGTTCTATCTCCCTAACAATCATGGTGTGAATTATTTAGATAGTACATTAAATAAATTCATGACACATTAAATTAAATTTTGAGGTGTCTTGGTGCATTAATCATAGCTACATGGAATGTACCTATGAGCTACATGTCGTATATTCTTGTCCTATCTAGACAGAATCCTTGAAAACAAAATATGAGTTCTGTAATATTATGATATTTAATTAAATATTTTTTTTAATTTTAATTTAATTTATTCGATAGCTTGTGTTACATGTAACACCGTGATCAAACGAATAATGAAATATTATTATTTAAATGAGACTGTTATAACCTAACTGTTAAATCGAATGGAATGAATTATATTAAATAAATTATGAAATAAATAATATTATCAATCATTTATAATATTTTTATTTTTTATTTTTTAAATAATCACTCCATTTTTAGCAAACACATTTTATTTTTCCAAAATATGTTTTCTTCAAAATTTGGTTTCTATCTTTTTACGATTGAATATTATAATTAATTTCTGGAAATTTTATAAATTGTATTAAAAAAATGAGTTTTAGTTATTAATTCATCTTTTCAATATTATCTTAGAATTAATTTTCTATATTTTTTTAGAAAATAATAATTTCTCAATGAATAGTGAAAAATACTATTTTAATTGTGGATTGTATTTTCATTCATGTATTTACAAAGTAGAATTCTTTTTTAGAATATTTTCAAACTATTATTATTTCCTTTTAATTTAGAATAATCCAATTATGATTTTACAATAATTTTAAAATTGAATTTCTATAAAAAAAAATTATTATTTAAAAAGAAATTTTTCTTAAAAAAGTGTATTTCATCACGTTTTTCCTGTTTGATTTTAAATTAAATTCTAACACTTATGTGTTTTAAATTTTAAAAAATTGATTCCATGTTTGGAATAATAATGTCTAAATTTGTTAAATAGTTCCGTTTTAGTTTTGGACAATCTGAATAGTAACCTTAATAATATTTTTACAAGAGTAAAGTGTAAATCAGATAATTAAGTGTTAAAAATAATATGATAAGGACTATAACCTGGCACTTACACTTAAATTAATTTTATTTTATGAGTTTATTTTATCTATAATCATGTAATATTAATTTATATGACTTTTTTCACTTAGATGTTATTATGACTATTATAATATTTTATATAAAGAAAATTTAGTAATTTCAAACTATTTTTTACTAACTATATTATTTTTAAAATGGTAAAAAGAAAGGGATATGTCCGGTTATAAATATTAAGTAAAAATATAAATGATATATATTCATCATGGTAATTTAATTTAAATTTTTAGTGAATAAATAATTACCATTAATCCTTACACAATACAGATGTAGAAATTATTAAATTAATTAAATTAATCAAATAAATGATACTAAAAATATTATAAGTTGCATAATTTGAAATAATTAACATGATCCAAGAATATTATATTTTTATATATCATGTTATTGATGTATTAATTTTTTCAAATTTAATTTGTTTTCTTTATGTTATTAAAGTCAATGTAATGAATAGTTTAAAATTGACAATATTTATATTTCATAATAAATAACATTTTATTAAATAATTTAAAATTCATTAAAATATTATATTAATAAAAATTAAGGGGATATGTTTAATAAAATAAAACAAGGTCTATGTATAGGTTGTTTATCTATTTATAGTAAAATATTTAATCCTTAAAGGGTAGAAAACCATAACATTATAGTAATTGTCAAAAGGGTTAACAAAGGGTTAAACAAAAATATGAGGGTAAAAATGTGATCTAAATTTGTAAAAAAATTAATGAGAGGAATTAAACATATATTACTCTTACATCTAAATATTATCAATTTTCAACCATATGTAAATCACTATTAGGTTATTTTAATTTAATATTTTTTTGAACTTTTTCGAGTGACCCTCCCCTAAATTATAAATGGGATCCCTTTCATTACCTTATACACACCACATTTTGACCTATATATTGACCAAAATCTTCCATATTCTCTTATGAACTTTAATAGACACATTATAGAGTTTATATTCTTCCCAAAATATCAATCATAGATTCCTTAAGAGGAGATATAAAGGAGTGATGTTGAAGAAGAGGTATTCAACTTAAACAGCCACTTTATTTTAATTATTATTTTAACACCTCTAAATATACTATATTATTATTAAAATAATTACTTAAATATTATAAATATAATTAAATGTAATTATTATTATTAAATCACTTTTATTCACCCTCTTTCTATCAAATGGGAAGTGAAAGTATCACTTGTGTGTACGTATGACTTACTATATCCATGTACTGATACAATTTATTTCTCATCACTATATTCTATGGATGGGTATTATAATGATTTTAATGCCTATATATGATAATTGTGGCACAATTATACTTTTATAATGATACTATCATATCTACCTTATTACCATCCAAACCGTTGGGAAATGATAACCTCATTCATGCGTACGTGTGGACAAACACCTCCATGAATCGATGTGATTTTTTTTCATTTCATATTTACATGGATTGTAATAAAGATTGATATAATTAATATATATTATATAATAAAAATTATATAAATCTATTTTACTATTTAACTTTCTCTATTCCATCTATCAGAAAATGAAAATAGTGTTCATATGTACGTATGACTTATTGTCTCCATGAACAATGTAATTCATTTTTCTATCTGAATTATTATGAATGATTATATATATGAATAGAATGGATATATATAAAAATATATTTTATTAAAATTATGTACATTATTCTTATACATAATTATAATAATTTAAATTTATTACACAGGAGGATAGAGTGCCTTAGAATCAAGTGGAACTCCGGGTAAGGGATTTCAAGTCTCACTTTTATTCCTAAGAGACTTATCCCAAATTCACTACTTGTTTCTTTTGTGTATTATATATACTACTCCTTAGATATGTTATATCATGAATATCATTATTTTCATGGTATTTAATTTTTTAATTGATATTATTATTTCATGGGGTTTATGATTTAAATGTTACCAAAAAGGTAAGAGTTTTATGTTATAATATCATTATTTACCGAGACTGTTTATTTTTATGTTTTTGATGATGAAAAATTATGATATAACACTCCCAAAACCAATTTATTTCATTATATTTTGTTTATTTATTTAAAATAACTATTTTCATTTCATTTTCCTCACATTAAGTACCCAATAGACCAAAAATATATTTTTAAGGAAAATCGACTTTATTTCACTCTTCAGTCAATTTTTTTCTTCCATATATATGTTTTCTAGAAATTTTTAAAAGAAATATTTAATTATTATCAAATTATTTTTTAAATACATTTTACCTTGTTTTACATTTTTAAAAATTGGTTTTAAAAGGAATTTTCTTTTTATTTTTTGAATGATGTACTTTTTAACCTTTTACAAAAGTTTAGAAGGAATGTTTTTACACCTATAAGACATGGAAAAAATTTCCCACTTCCTCGAATGATCAATGATTTAAATACAACCTTTCCATTTTTAGGGTTATTTTAAAATATTTTTCCCTTATTATTTATTATTTTTTTAGATTTTAAATAACTAATTTCAAAATAAAATGGCTATTTTCTAAAAGAAATGTTCTAAGTGATCTTTCACTATCCATTTCCATATAATATGACATCCTTGATGTAAATTCAAATTTATTGTGGATAATATCAAAGTATCACCATCCTTATTATTTAATTTTATAGTTTACTTTTATTATGAAAATATGTTTACAAAATCAATTCATTTTCCATGGGTCATACTATAGTAAAATGTTTATGAAACCTCTTTCTCTTCCTTGGTTTTGGGATAATAAATGTTTTATAATATTATGGAACAAATATGTGCGATTTTATTTATGTAATATGTGGGTCCAATATCTCCCTTTAATTCATTGGGTAAATATAGATAAGTCATGAGCTAGTTATGTTTTTCGTGAACCTGATTTCATTTTCAAAATTTTATACATATACCCACCATTCATTTCTATAGGTTTATGCAAGGAACTAGGTTCTATTTCCATAAGTTTATACATGTAATTAGATTACATGTCTATATGTTAATGTTTGTACCTAGATTTCATGTCCATAATATTATCCGTGGACCTGGTTTCTTGTCCACAAGTTTATGTATGTGTCTGATTTCATGTCCTTAACTTAATGAGTGAACCTATTTCAATTTATACATGTTCACAGTGTTATAATATTATATATATGAAAAAAAATCACATCTTATTACAATTTTATACTCTCATGGATCATGTTATTTTTCTCCTTTATGATTAATGTCTTATTAACTACCAATATTTATGCAGTGACCCATGATTATGATCTATGATGTACATGGTTTGGATTTCAAATGTTATGCTCAGGTTCGCATACCCTTTTGCTCATGACATGCTTATTTGATAATTAATATATCCCTTTGTTTATCCTTATTAAGAAAATGATCTCACAATATCTTATGTTTCCTATCCCCAAGTTATAAAGAATGATTTTAGGAATGATAGGTATAAGAAGGGTGCAAGTTATGAAGATCTATGTGGGAGACTATGTAGTTCATTTATGAACTAGTTATTTTTTAATCCATGTTTCCAAATATACTTGGAAAATATGATTATAGATAAGTTTGTAATGTTATTTAATGAATATTATACTAATATGATGTATTATGTATGTATGAAAAGTATTTATTTCTATAGTTTGCATCAGATCAAGGTTTAGTTAAACTTTAGAAACTAGGATGAGAAAATATTATTAAGAACCCATGAGAAAGTTATAATTATAGGATAACTTCCAAAATATTTGTTAATGATCATGTATGTACTAGGCAAATCTTAAGGTATCATAGATTAAGATGAAGGTTTCCCAATTGATACATCAAATGAATGATATTTCATGATAATTTGATTTTACACTACGATTGTTGTTTCTCACACATTATTTTTTTGGTTTTATTCAACGGATTGAACCCAAAATAATTATGTTAATAATGAATGTGTTATACAATGAAATAAATTGCCTTATGAAAAATTGAATGGATTAAGAGTTTGGATGAAATATAATGTGACCATTCTCACTCAACTCTCTTAAGATATTGGTGGTAACATAGATCATGTTGAACTTACGAATTCACCAAGGAAGGTGCAAGATATTCTAGAATCTTTTATGTGATAATTTCCACCCTCCTTATATGGGTCTTCAAATCCACTAGTTTTTGAGGAATGGATCAATGTGATGGAGAAGATATTTTCCATTCTTTAGTGCTCAGAGTATGAAAACGTTTCCCCATCTATTTATTATTTTTAATTTGAAGCATATCAGTGGTGTAAGCTTATTAAGAATATAATGAAATAAGAGGACATTAACTCTAGGTAATGGGCTCAGTTTAATGGAATATTTTTTAGTATTTACATACCACATATTATATATAAAAGTAAAGAATTAATTTCTTCATCTTTAGCATAAAGGTCTTGTAAGGAATGATTCATGTTTAATCATCATCCTTGAAATAAAAATTGGTCGATTCTTTAGTGGTTTAAAACAATGTTTTCAAAAGGCATTATCCATAAGGTACTTTAAAAGATATGTCGAAATAGTTATATGTGCAGTAAAATTTTAAATAGAAGATGGAAACCCTCATGTTTCTTGTGATAAGAAATTGAATATAGAGCTTCGAGGAAGCTTTGGTGATTTTTAACTTTTACGGAAGAAAAATTTTCAACCTCACAGTTTCAAACAATTTTGAAAGGAACACTTAGGTGAATATTTAAATGGAACAAGAAAATGTTTCAGGTGTATGAATCATAGATATAAAGAAAAATAATTTATAATTGATGCAAATAATACAGTCAATAAAGTGAATTGAGAGAGATATCAGAAGAATTCCCCACTCAAACTTTAATGATATAAATGAAAAGTGGGCATTATATCGATCAATGCCCAAATCCATGGGAGAATAAAGATTATAATCCAAAACAACCTCTAATGTTAAAGGTAAAAGGTAAATATTATGTAACTACAATAGTTAAAGTTAATCATTATAGATAGGGCACAGTTATCCTCCACTTTAGAATTGGGACATCCATGTTTATGTTTGTTTGGATTGTTGACGCTCCTTTTTCATCACAGAGTCCAAAGGAATGTAAAAGGGAAGTGACTTAGCACAAATTGATTCATCCTTTGAAGAAAATATCAAAAATCGACAAAGGGATGAACAAGGAGAACATTTCCCATAGGTTGCGCAAGTTCCCTCATAGTCACGCAAGTGACTTGAGCTACCTAAGTGATAACCTCCCAGGGTCTTCTCCTACCTATAAATAGACCCTGTGGGACCCCCATTTGAAAGAGGAGGATTTTTTTCCAAAAACTTAGATTTGAGCTCCCGGCACCCTTGTATCTTCTCAAAGCTTTCGAAACACTTCTAAGGTAATTTCTTACATAGAATGGAAGATATAAAGAGGGGGAGGATGGCCTAAGTGTTGAAACTCATCAATACTTGCGTGCCTGATTGACCAGCCCTTAAGGGACAAGGCCACACTTGCGTTCCACCTTACTCCTTCAATAGAACTTGCGCGCCCCTCTTCTGGAAGAACCTCAAGAGGATTCTAAAGGCTTTAATCAAGAGTCGCTCAAGTATTACATTGCTGGTTAACCATCACGCAAGTACCCCATGTGTCGCGCAGGAATACCTACGCAACCAGGACTTGCGCGCCCACGCAGTACTTGCGCGCCTACTAGGACTTGCGCGCCCCTGCTTTTTTGGGTGCACTTCTGGCCCATTTCAGCCATTCCACCTCTCCTATTAAATATTCAATCTTCATGACACTCTTCAAAGCCATTTATGGCATGATTTCTTGATTTGGATTCCTTGTCTGAAAGGAACTATGTGGAATATCTCTCAAAACCTAGTGATTTATACATCTTTATGTCACTAAAAAATTGAGATTCCATTCATTCATCCTCGTCCTTTACGATGAGAGAACACCTTAACCTGGGCCTCCTTTTCAAGAATATGCCCCAGTCATAATTCTCAAATCTGGGCATCCTCCTTAGGAGTAAGCCCCAACCATGATTCTCTTAACCTGGGCTTCCTTTTCAAGAGTAAGCCCCAGTCTCAAACATGGGCTTCCTTTTCAGGAGTAATCCCCAAGTCCATTAATTTTTCAAATATCTTAACCTGGGCCTCCTTTTCAGGAGTAAGCCCCAGTCTTAATTTCTCTTAACCAGTCCTAATTTACCTTTGATCTGGGATTCCTTTCCAGGATTAAAACCCAATCATAAGTCATCTCCTAATTTGGGCCTCCTTATCAAGAGTAAGCCGCAAGTTAGAGTATTAAAAATCTTCATGAAGCACATATACCTTTATGGACCCTACTCCTAGATTTCTTCCCTAATGTAAATCCTAACCTTCATTTATCTAGGCGGTCATACAAACATAAGCCCCACATTATTTCTTATGATTGCATCTTTCATGGCACAATTTTCTAATTTTTACCAATACCTCTTGTTTCTCACACCGAGCATGACTCACATGAGCTTAGAGTGTAAAAGTAATTATGTAATCCTTCTTTGAGCCATCAATCATAAACGTCGTACTCCCTTACTCGAACTACGTGGGTTCTGATTCCTTTTCTAAACAAAGGATATGTAGGTATCCCGTCTGCGGGTTCGATCCCAACTCTGAAATAATCCATGTCCTTCTGAATGACAATAAACTTCAAGTGCCCCACTGAGTGGATTTAAAACTAGCATGGTCATCATAATGACCAAGAAACTTCTATATAAATGTGTCGAAGGGTATCATTGACCAAGAATCTCTAATAAATACAGATAATTATCTATCGATGAAGAACCTCGAATACATATAAAAGATTCTCTAAAGTTCCTACATATCGATCATTGATTGTGAGATCTAAAGGAAAACTCATTTCATATTTGGTAATGTAATAAGGATTCATGAACATAACTTAAATCTATAAAGAGAGTCCTGGAGTAGACAATAATTCCCCTAAAAAAGGTGTGATGAGTCCGACCTCCCATCCTCTCGACCAATGAAAATTCTTAAGCCTCATCAGTCCATAAACTAATGAGCACCTACCTTTGGAAAGTAGGTCCGAATGGATGTGGAATCATTGGATGTTTCCGGTTCTACGAACAAACCCGTTAGAAACCGATCGGAATGTTTGAACCTCCCATCAAAGGAGTAATCCCCAAAATCCGAGGGAAACAAAAATGGTGAACCCGACGTGAATCCTTAGACAAGTTAAAATGATGTTTTACCTATTTGTTAGGCCCCTATTCAAAACTCAATAAGAGGGCCAACAAAAAACAATCATTGACATATGTGCTCATCCAAAAGATGTAGTAGCTGAATTTATCTTGATTACGTCTGTTATATCAAACAGGCACCCTTTTCCAAGATCTTCTACATTTCCATAATGGCTTCTCTCAAATTCACACATGTGAATACTACTGCTGAAAATGCCATTGTTGCTACTCCTGCTGGATCATCATCCATTCTAAGGACGATATCACCTACTCAGCATCTTTAACACTGGGTATCAAACGCGCTGGTTAAGAAGTACCATCAACATGGTACCATCCCAACTCTCGAGGCTGCCCGACAAGCCCTCCAAGTAAACAACTCACATCGGTCGTCCGGATAACGACGACCAGTGATCAAGAAGCAGGCGGTGCTTACTACTGTCTCCAACCATTTCAGGTTGTTATCCCCAGAACACAATCACCATTCGCTCCCTTATTCTGGGGAGGTGAATGAGCAGGTCCCTCAGGGCCTTAATTCAAATAGACAGGAGTCCTTCCTGAGGGCTCCCACCAACAATCGCCGCTAGACTCGTGTGGCAGTGCGCCCTCAACATGATGAGGGTACTGACTCCAGGCATTCGGCTTAGGTTCCTCAAACCCGAGCAAGCAAGACGAACCACCAGAGGCAGAATTCGGTCAACAGTGAGCAGGTTCTCATCTATTCCATCTCCGGAGAAGTCCACCAACCTAACTTTGTGGCAAGAAACTAGCGGGCACATACACATGCCCGTTTTAATTCCGCTATCTAGCAGACTCTTCTGGAAGCATCACGCCAATCCCGCCAGGTAATTCCGGTGGAGTACTATAGGCAGGAACATACACCTATTTATAAATCATCAGCTAGTCACCAGGCTCGTCTGATTACATATGACGGATCTCGTCAACAACATTTGGCGAAGTGCAATAAGCAACCACATACACCTGCTAGTATTTATCAACCCTACCAACAGTCTTGCTTGGTAGCATTCGGAGAAGTTAGTCAGAAAGCCCCAACAACAAATTGGAGGCAGACTCAACTCTCTGCCCCCACACTTGAGTACTGTCAGGATTCACTAACAGGAAAAGCAGGACAGGAGTAGGCACATACACCTACTCCAAGAACGAAATGGACATATATCCCCGTTCTGACATCTTAAGTCACCAAGCATATTTTATTAATGGTGAAAGAGAAGAAGAAAATTCCTGCTCATATTCTAGATGGTTTCCAGGATATTATAACAGCTTCAGTAGCATCTCAGGGAAAGACACATAAATCTATCCCTACCAGTGGAGTGACACGTCAACAATTCACTCCGGAACAGACTCACACATCTGGAGTTCTTGAAGCCCTCAGACAGTTATCTATTGTAATTCAAGATTCTACTCACTCATTTCCCAATAGTGGGAATGTTAATTCTGAAGGTCTTTAACAGACACTTCCTCATGAAGGCTTGTTTCATGACAATTCGGTCGATCTTGAAGTTTCATCTTCATATGAGAGCCACAGGAACCCTCTGTGTGGTCAGAAGACCAAGGAGCAAGAGATCTCATCTTTTGCTGTAACCCATTATGGTGGTCCTCCCCATGATGATGAATTTCGCTGCGAAAGTCCTCTCCGCAGTAGTGATTCACATTGCCCGAAAAATGCTCTAGTGGACAATGTAGTGCTGAGAAAGCCCTCTTATCTTGAGGCACTTGCAAATACGAAACCAGTCATGTCTGAAACTTCATCACTAGCAGGTGAAATACTTTCTCAATCAGAAGATAGCCCAGGGTGTAGGTCATTCTCCAAACCACCCCTAAGTCATGCATCTTCTAGTTTGATGAATGATTTCTCTACCAATCCTGTTGAATCCAATGAAGAAACAAGGAAACAAAAACTCTGGTCAAATTAGGTAGAAGAATCTTCATCAAATTATAAAGAGGAAATGCTGAACATGAGAAAAAAACTGGTGAAAGGTGAAGTGCCAGTCATGTTTTGGCCTCTGGCTGACTCTCAGTATAATATTCCAGAAATGTTGACGGAGGATGAAATTCATGATATTCGTCTCAACATATGGAAAACTCTTTGTCAGTTGAAAAAGAAAGTATTATCTTATGATAAATATAAAAATCATCTTAATATAATAGAAGGGTTACAACGTCAGATTGATTTGGCATCTCTATCAGTCTCTCGATATCCGAAGTCTGAAAAGCAACAGAGAGCCCTTCAACATTCATGCCTTGGCGCACTAAGAAGATTGCGTCAGTTAATTGCCAATGTCCCATCTGGTGTTCATGTCAGATGATGGGGTGTTCATAGAGCACTACATTTCACAGTGCTCTCCAGTCAGCAAAGCCCGCCGAAAATGGTCTCATGCAATATTATTTCCCATGACCGGCCACAGTCAATGGGCTTTGTTTGTAATCAAAAGCTTGCTCAAGAATAGGCTTCAACTAGTTCCTCTCAAAATCAAGAATATAGAGAAAAAGTTGATGAATTACTCCTACATCAAGCAAACGAGAATATTGAACAAGCCTCTCGTATGGATCAAGCACATCACCAAGTGACAGAAGTGTTAGGAACCATTCAACAGTCTTTTGAACCGGGTGATAAAAGCGGATACAGGTTAATGCATCCAGCTAATTTCCGGACTAAGGTTTTCAAGATCAGGAGGTCTTTTAAAAAAGTCTTAGACAGAGCATGTCAAGAACCACCCCAGCTCTCCTGATTGGGGACTCTTTTAAACCAACCCTCAGAATAAACAAATAGAATTCGATGAGTTGAGCGAGAACAACAGGAACAGCCCCAGTCCATTGGACTGGGGACTTTTTCAAATCATCAATCCCCTCCTCAGAGAAATTCAGTCTTTTCTCGATTGGGGAAGAAACCTCAAGAGGAACGAAGAGCCAAATTATCAGGAGATTCCCTCCAAATTATGGTTCGTCAAGAAGTTACTGAGGGATTGAATCAACAAAAGGCAATGTCTCATCAAAGACATGGAAGAAGACAATATCAATGAAATGATGATAGAAGGGATGCGATGAGTTATGCATCAATCAATGTCATCAATGATGTTGTTGCTGATCCACCAGATGAGGCTCACTCAGGGGACTCAGATGAAGAGGTTCCTGCTCAAGAAGATGTACGCACCGACACAAATGAAGAAGGTGTGTGAACGAGAAGTCAAAGGATTACTAAGAAACTAGGTAATCCTTCAAGTAACCCACTTCCCCCTCTCCGAAAAGGATCTAACAAAGGGAAGGGAAAGAACCAGGTGATATATCCTTCCTCTGGAGAAGGTCAATCGCTCTCACTAGAGAAAAGTTTTGCACAACAGGAGGAAGAAATGAAAGAATTAAGAAGGTTGAATGCAAAACTACTTCAGAGTAGTCTTCTTCTTAAGCGTGTTGGAGTCAGTCAGCTAAAGGAATTTGTTGTAGCTACTGAGATGGATTAGGAATATCCTCCTTTATCAGTACACCCTCACAGGTCTAATCCTACAGGTCAAGTGCAACAACAGTTGACAGTGCTACCATCAGTTGCAGCACCAACCACCACATCTGTCCAAGCTCCAGTCATTGCACCTACCCAAGACCAAGTTCAACTGGATGTTTCTCAAAAGTTAATAACTACCATTGAGTCATTAACATCTAGGTTAGAAACTATGGAAGGGAAACGTGTGCAGATTCAACCAGAAAAGAATGTTTACCCTGAATGGGTAGATTCAATTTCTCCTCCATCTAGTTTTGGAAACCCTGTATTCCCTACTTTCAATGGATCAGGTGACCCTGAACAACATTTGACACATTACGTGCCTTGTTGTGATCCTATGATGGGAACTCCGGAGTAGCAAGAAGCAGTAAAACATAGATTATTTGTACAGACCTTGAAAGGACCAGATTTTGTTTAGTATACAAGCTTGAAATCCCGGTCAATTACCGGATGGGAGGATCTTCGCCAAAAATTCCTCCTTCAGTTCAGCTCAACTTTTCCAAATACAATAGTTTTCGATCTTACAAAGTGTAAGCAAAGGGGGAATGAAAGGGTGTCTGATTTCATTGCTCGATGGAAGGGATTAACATATTCCTTGAGTTCAACACTCCCCCAAGAAGAATTGTTGCCAATCGGTGTGGAAAATCTATGTGATGAATTACACACGCCGTTAATCCCTGTGAAATACACAGGAGGGTTTCGAGACCTTACTTCAATCGCTTAGCAGATTGAAGATTCCCTTATACGGGCTAAGGCTAAATCTCGTGTAATTCCATCAGCTCTAGGAAGAAGAATGGGTAAAGGAGAAACTGCTACAGTTATGCTTAAACAAGCACTTGTACCTGTTTCTACCTCAAAAACATCATCTTCTCGAAGGGCTCCACCTTCTGAGCACCAACAACAAAGGCCTTTTCTTCCACATGATCAAAGAGATCAAAGAAGAAAAAAATTTGAGGATCTGAAGAGAAAAACATACTCTTTCCGAAATGAACAAGTTTCTAGTTATTTCATTTTGGCTCTAGAAAACAATTTGGTTCAATTGCCAATTCCCAAAAGGCCAAACAAGAAATGAGATAAAGACCGTCCCAATTATTTCCCTTTTCATCAAATGTTGGGGCATCCCATCCAGGAGTGTTTTGTCTTCAAAGACCTCCTCCAAAAGATGGTCGACTTGGGACAAGTCACATTGAAAGGCTCCTCAGCCAAGGTAGCATGTGTCACTGCTACAGTTCCAGAGGAGGAAGGTGAATGGAACGAATTCAAAAGAAAAAATGCACAGAAGTATGATGATTGGATGGTCATAAAGACAATCAATTGAACTGATGCTATTTTGAGAACAGAATTAAAGAAACCAATTGTGTCTTCTTCCATGAATGTTGCGGCAAAACCCTCTTCGTTAGAGGGAAAGTATTCAAAGAAATGGCATGATTCAAAGAAAGAAAAAGAATCAGAATAAGATGAGTATGTGTCAAAGCCTAAGTTGTCTTTGACTTTGGCAGACTTCATGCCATCTACTTCAAAGCCATGGGCACCGCCCCACCAAATGGCAGAGGCTAATCAGGCAGAGTCTTCATCTGAAAAATAGTTAATCTTTGGTTCTATTAATATGATTCAATTAACAGATCCATATGCCAGTCGCAGTTTCGATTTCAATGAGCCTGAATTACCTGAATCAAATAGAGGAATCAGAGGAAGTTCTAGGGGATTAGGATACAGGGGAAGACGTGGATCTTTCAGAAACCACTATTCAAATTCTACCCCTGCTAGAACTGTATACACAGCAGAAACTTGTGGTAGATCCCTTCAGCGAGCTCAGAAAGAAAAATAAAATTCTTCTACCAATAACAAATTCAGTCCTAGCACAGTTATTTTGGAAGACCGGTTGAAGGTTCAATCTTCTTCTTCTCAGCAACTAAATGGATCTAATCGGTCTAATCTTCCAAAACCAGGAATATTTCCAACTCCTATCCTAATACAAGATGCATCAACTTCTAAAGAATCCTCTTCCAAGGTACCTGCTAAACCACATATTCCTATTGGGAAACGTAGACCTCTGGATCAAAAGTATGATATATTGAAACACTTGGCCCAAGTACCAGCCATGCTCTCAATTATGGATGCTCTGAATCTGTCAAAAGATCTTCGGGAAGCACTCATCAAGGCTTTGTCAAGTCCTCAGGAGTTTGAAACTGAAATTGCTGCAGCTGAAGTCTATCACATAGAGAATAATCCTGTAGAATGCCATGCAATAATATCTTTTACTGATAAAGATAAATATGATGTTGTGCATGGGCATATCATACCTTTGTACTTATCTGGAAAGGTCAATGGTGTAGACGTCTGAAGAGCTTTCATTGACAATGGTTCAGGAGTCAACCTCATGCCCATTCGTACACTTTGTCGATTGGGCCTCACGGAATCTGATTTATCTCTTTCTACCATGATGTTACAAGGATATGATAAAAATGAACAAGAACCACTGGGCGAAGTTACACTCAGAACATAGTTTGGAGATCTTGTATCCAATTCGGATTTCATGATTGTTGATCAAGACTCATCTTTCAATGTCTTGCTTGGAAGACCATGGCTACATCAGCATGCGGTTATCCCTTCATCATACCATCAATGTCTCAAATATTGTTTCGATGGTCAAGTTGGGACATTGTATGGTGATAAGGCCCCGTTCAAGACATGTAAATCTCAATACATTGAGGTGGAATTCTATCACATGAAGGGAAGGGAGAAATCCACAACAAAGGAAATTCCCAAAGTTAATGCTCCATATGGTTTGGAGAAGATTCCAGTAAATCCATTTACACATGTGAGTACAAATTATGTGTTTCCTATCAGTCAAATTGACAAGGTATAATCAAATCAAAATACTCTTATGGAAAGATCAATAATGTCAATTATAGCAGTCGATCCAGATAACATGGGAGAAATTGGTAATCTACCAAGTAGTGATGAAAGCACAAATAGTGACATCTTCATTTCATCTGCTAAAATCCAACAAGTCTATGCTTTGTCAATTAGGCCAGAAGAAGTTATAGCAACATCGGAGTTGAAAAATTATGTCGATTCTCAATCCATCATCTCCTCTTTATTACCCAAAGAAGACCCTTCGTCATCAATCAGGTCGGAAATGGAAGCTTTTTCTTCAAGATATACAAATTTTGACATCTCTTCGGATCATGAAAATTCTGCTTTGTCATCTACTATGCAAGTGGAAATGGAAGAAATAACACATGATTAAGAAGAAGAGGAAGATCTCAGAGATGCTCCTCCAGCATTTGAAGAGGGTATCTCTACCACTGTGGATGAACTCAGAGAAATAAATCTGGATACAAAGGAAGATTCACGCCCCACTTTAATCAGTTCGGCCATGACCCTTGAAGAGAAAGAGATGTATATTTCTTTTCTAAAGAGAAATAGAGATATTTTTTCTTGTAAATATATAGAAATTCCTGGGCTTGATCCTGATGTTTCTACTCATCATTTGGGTTTATCAGAAGAACATCGAGGGTTTAAGGAAGCCGTGAGAATAACACACCCAACTTATGCTTCCAAAATTGAAGCTGAAGTGGATAGGCTTATCAAATCTAACTTCGTCATAGAAGTTCAATATCCCAAATGGTTTGCTAATATTGTCCATGTAAAGAAGAAGAATGGAAAAATTAGAGTTTGCATTGATTTCAGTGATCTTAATCGGCATTGTCCTAAAGATGATTTCCCAGTTCCGATTACAGAACTTTTAATTGATGCAATAGCTATCTATGAAGCACTTTCCTTCATGGATGGATATTCTGTATTTAATCAGATCCAAATGTCCCTATAAGACGAGGAATCTACAGCCTTCAGACCCCTCAGGGTGTGTTTTGTTACCGGGTAATGCCCTTTGGCTTAAAGAATGTAGGTGCAACATATCAGTGCGCCATGCATCGTATCTTCAAACCCTTCTTAGGGAAGTTTGTTGAATTCTATGTAGATGATTTGGTAGTTAAATCCAAACAACATTCAAATTACTTGGCTGATTTGGAAGTCATATTCTACAAGCTTCGACAACATAATTTGAAGATGAACCCCTTAAAATTTTCTTTTGGGGTAACCTTAGGAAAATTTCTCGGCATTTTTGTACGCCATCATGGTATTGAAGTCGATCCTGAGAAGACTAAGTCAATCCTTGGTATGTCACCTCCTCAAAATTTGATATAATTAAGAGGAATTCAAGGACACTTAGCCTATATTCGGCGTTTCATCGCCAATTTGGCAGGAAAAAGTGTACCCTTTACCAAATTTATGAAGAAGGGAGTCACTTACCAATGGACTGAATAATGTCAAGAATCATTTGATATTCTCAAGAAATACCTCTTGAGTCCACCGGTACTCATTCCACCTGTTGAAGAAGACCACTTATCCTCTACGTGACAGCTCTAGGGCGATCATTGGGTGCCTTTCTTGCTCAAAAGAATGATGCTGGGAATGAAAACAGCCTCTACTATCTCAGTCGAACTATGAATGAAGCAGAAAACCGGTATTCAAGTATTGAGAAGTGCCGCCTAACATTAATCTTTACGGTTCAGAAGTTGAGACACTACCTACAACATCACGAGGTCCAATTGGTATCTTCCAATAACCCGCTAAAAATCATACTTAGTCATCCAATGCTTACAGGACGTCTAGCAAGGTGGGCAGTTATTTTGCAACAATTCGAAATTCAGTAGGTGTCTTAAAAGGTGATAAAGGGCCAAGCTCTGGCTGATTTCTTGGCTAAGCACCCTTCAGTGGAAGACACGTCTTCAGATATTGAACTCCATGATGAAGAATTATTCTCTATTCAAGAAATTCCTCAAGCATGGGAAATGTATTTTGATGGTTCTTCTAGAAGTCCAACAGGGAGGAAAATGGAAAATCCTAAATTCTACAAAGTTGGCTTAGGAATTGTGCTCATTTCTCCAGAAAAGGCAGTGTTGCCTTATTCCTTCTTATTGTGGGAAGGTGGTACCAATAATGAATCAGAATACCATGCTCTCACCGTAGGTGTGGAGTTAGCGCTTCAAGCACAAGTGAATCACTTAAAGGTGAAAGGTGATTCAGAACTGGTAATCAAACAAGTCAATGGGGATTATGCCATCAGAAAGGAAGAACTAATACCTTTGTATGATTACGTCAGAGAGTTAATGGCGGAATTCCCTTCAGAACCAACATTTTATTATGTCCCAAGATCACAAAATGCTCAAGCTGATGCGCTAGCTAATATAGCCACAGCTCTGGTAGATCCAAATCGGGATGAGACAACAATCAGTATTGCCCACCGTCATGCAATTTCACCTTATGTTTGAATTAGAACAGAGGAAATTAATGAAATTTGTCCCATTCCTGAACCGTATGGTCATACTACAGGATGGATGTCACCTATCAGGGAATACCTTCAAAATGGAACACTTCTACCTGATAGAGCTGAGAAAGAACAAATCTGATAACGTGTGGTTAATTTTACTCTTTGTGATAGCCCAGATCACCTAGAGAAAATTCTCTACAAACGTGGTTTTGATGGAGTTCTCTTCTGATGCATTGATGGTGAAGAGACAATGGCTTTCATGAAAGAAGTGCATGTAGGAGTCTATGGTGGCCACCAGTCTGGAAATAGATTGTCTGATCAAATTAGAAGGCTTGGATAATTTTGGCCTTCAATGATACGAGATTTTTTTGATTTCACAAAGAAGTGTCATTCATGCCAAGTACATGCCAACTTCATTCATCAACCTCCAGAGTTTCTTCATACAGCTAAATACTTGTGGCCATTTTCCACATGGGGGAAGGATGTGGTGGGACCTTACCCTTTGGCTACGGCCAAGCAGTTTAAGTACATTCTTACTGCTACTGACTTCTTTTCCAAATGGGCAGAGGCAATACCTCTCAAGGAAGTCAGTTCTAAATGTGTTGTTAGCTTCATCAAGTCTAACATCATTACCAGATTTTGTGTCCCTCATACCATATTAATGGACAATGGCACCAACTTCTGTTCATCCGAGTTGAAGAAATTGTATTATGAATACAACATCAAATCCAACCATTCATCTCGGTATCATGCAGCAGCCAATGGCCAGATATAAGCCTTCAACAAGACTCTTTCCAATATACTGCAAAATATGGTGGATAAAGATAAGAAGTCATGGCTTGATAAACACTTTAATGCTTTATGGGCTTATCGGACTACCACCCGCACTGCAACGCGATCAACTCCATATTCATTGGTATATGGAACGGAAGTAGTCTTGCCAATTGAAGTTCAATTAACCTCGCTCAGAGTAGCCATTTGTGACCAGTCATCTACAGATGATCAATCTCAAAAGAAATTTAATGAATTGGAATGGTTCTATGAGAAAAGATTGTGCACTTTGCAGCACTTGGAAGTTTATCATAATCGAATAGCACGAGCTTTTAACAAAAAATTTCATATTCGTTCATTCACTCAGGGAGAATTGGTATTAGTTCTCAGAACTCCAATGATACCAGGAAAGAAACCTCCCAAGCTTGAGCCAAAATGGGAAGGACCTTACTCAATACATAAGGTCTACTCTAATGGATCTTATTCTTTAATCTCAATGGATGGAGAACACATTACTACTCCAACTAATGCCAGATTTTTGAAGAAGTATTTTGTATAAACACAAAATAAGCACCATGGTCCAGAATGACCTTAAACTGCACCATGGTCGAGTATGACCTTAAACTGCACCATGGTCCAGTATGACCTTAAACTGCACCATGGTCTAGTATGACCTTAAACTGCACCATGGTCCAGTATGACGTTAAACCGCACCATGGTCCAGTATGACCTTAAACTGCACCATGGTCCAGTATGACCTTAAACTTCACCATGGTCCAGTATGACCTTAAACTGCACCATGGTCCAGTATGACCTTAAACTACACCATGTCCAGTATTACCTTAAACTGCACCATGGTCTGGTATGACCTTAAACTGCACCATGGTCCGGTATGACCTTAAACTCCACCATGGTCCGGTATGACCTTAAACTGCACCATGGTCTGGTATGACCATAAACTGCACCGTGGTCCGGTATGACCTTAAAATGCACCATGGTCCCGTATGACCTTAAACTGAACCATGGTCCGGTATGACCTTAAACTGTACCATGGTCCCGTATGACCTTAAACTACACCATGGTCCAGTATGACCTTAAACTGCACCATGGTCCAGTATGACCTTAAACTGCACCATGGTCCAGTATGACCTTAAACTGCACCATGGTCCAGTATGACCTTAAACTGCACCATGATCCAGTATGACCTTAAACTGCACCATGGTCCAGTATGACCTTAAACTGCACCATGGTCCAATATGAACTTAAACTGCACCATGGTCTAGTATGACCTTAAAATGCACCATGGTCCAGTATGACCTTAAACTGCACCATGGTCCAGTATGACCTCAAACTGCACCATCAATGGTCCATGCATATGACCCTAAACTACTCGCACTTTCGTCCAACATGAAGTTAAACTGTGGAAAAAAGTCCCTAATTTTTCCTCACTACAGGACATTAAACTGCATAGTCCCCCTTCCGTCCAGCATGATGTTAAACTATGAAAAGTTAATAGTCCCGTCCAAAAAGACGTTAAACTGTGTCCCCTTCATCGTACTTGCTATATGAAGTTAGACTATACAGCAACGGTCCATACATATGACCATAAACTATTTTTTTATTCCTTTTGTCTCACATGATGTTAAACTGTAACGTCCTAACTACATGACACTAAACTGTACAGAAGTCCCTTATGTTCAGCATGACATTAAACTGCACCATTGATGGTCCATGCATATGACCCTAAACTATTCGCACTTCCGTCCAACATGACGTTAAACTGTATTGTCCCTGCTACATGACATTAAACTGTGCAACACCAATAGTCCTAATTGCAAAACTTTAAACTGCATAGTCCCTTCATACGTCCTACATGACGTTAAACTGTGTATCATTAGGGTTGTTGCTACCTCTTGTTTCTCACACCGAGTATGACTCACGTGAGCTTAGAGAAAACCTCAATCATAACACTCTCTCTGGGCTACTAATCATGTTTAAGTCCCAACAACATCATTTTTTAGGTCATTTTACTCAAGAACAACTTGATCATTAACTCATTCTTTAATTTAACTACGCAGTCATTGATCCTTGCCTTCCAGGATGGGTACGTAGGCAACCTCCCAAGGTTCAAGCCCAAAATCAATCTCTTCACATCGGTTCACCTCCATCTCATACGATGTTGATTTGTGAAACCTCCCTTAGAATCAATATCTTTACATTTGATTCACTTTCGTCCTTGTTATACGACGTTAAACTATAAAACACTTGTGTCCAGTATGACAATAAACTAAAATATTCTTTGATATCCTCACTTGAGAGGGAACCATTATTTACATTGATTTTTTCAATCATGTTTCATTTCAAAAGACAACGTGCATACATGGAAATGCCTAAACCTTTTATCTTGGGTTAAACGATCATTGTACTAAAATCCCCTTTCACCCTTCACATGTACAAACCAAATTTGTACAGAGGGTATTTCTAGAACTATGTGGGCTTGATTCCCATCCTTATGGGATAGGTAGGAACATTTGAGTGTCCCTCGAATCTAGTCCCAAGTCTTTGGGACTAACCCCAAATTCCACTTTCAGTACCTTGGCTGAAAAGTCCCCATGAAAACACACACTGTGTATTCATTATTATGGTCCGAGATCTATGACCCTAAACTAAGATCTCTCATACTTTCGTCCTGCACGACGTTAAATTGTATTTCAAGAACTACGTATGGCTTGATTCTCATCCTTATGGGATACGTAGTGATGTCCAACATTTCAATTCAGGACCCAGCCACAACATGATTATGGTTAACATTGATCTTTGTATCTCTGTATACATTGGACAATACCCATTTTTATGTGTCATAATCCTAACCATAAATATTTTTAGATCTTCATAACCCTTTTCATGACTTCTAGTCACAAAAATGTCAAACTTCTGAGAGTTCTTTTGCCTGACTATGCAGCACGTGCCCATAGGCGGCCTTGCATAAACAGTCTACATAACAGACTTGTTAGCCAAAAGATACTATTATTTGACTATGTATCCAATTCCCTTAGGTGGCCCTGCATAATTCAACCCCCTAACGGGTTTTTCGGATAGTGGTAACTTCATTCTTGGGAAGAATTCCTCTTTTGTCCATATTTGTCTTAAATGACAATATGTAGGGATCCGCAAAAATATTCATCCTTATCATATTTGTCCCATGTCCTTTTTCATGATCTGAAAGTATTCAAGTCTGTGGTTTATATACTACTTCCCTACGTTTGGGTAAGACCTTCGTAGGAGTGATATTCATCCAGTTCTTCGATAATCTTGTTTGGAAATATCTTCTCCATATTCAAGTACCTCTTTCCATACAACAAACTCTTTACTTTGGAAGATTTGAATCTCCATAAACTTTTACTGGATTTTAGAAATAGGAAAGTAAATTTCTGAGAGTTCTTTTGCCTGACTATGCAGCACGTGCCTATAGGCGGCCTTGCATAAACAGTCTACATAACAGACTTATTAGCCAAAAGATACTATTTATTTGACTATGCAGCCAATGCCCTTAGGTGGCCCTGCATAATTCAACCCCCTAATGGGTTTGTTAAATAATGTTAACTTCATTATTGGAAACTAATTCTTCTAATGCCTTTTAGCTCTTTTTCATGTCATTCCTCAGATTCAAATATTCTTAAGTCATAGCTTACATATTTTCCTTCATACATGAGTATGGTAATATGTTTTCCGATGAATTTTCACGGAATTGAGTCAATTCTAATTCATTCAGTCAAAGCTATTTCGACCTTAAACATTAGCCTCCTTATGTCCGATATTCATGACTTTAAACTGCCAATAACCACAAAGACCCAAGATTTCTCCTTTTTCCTCAGAGTCAAATCATCTTTTCTCTCTAGATCCAACTCTGAGGGGGGGACTTTTGTTGATGCTCCTTTTTCATCACAGAGTCCAATGGAATGTAAAGGGAAGTGACTTAGCACAAATTAATTCATCATTTGAGTAAAATATAAAAAATTGACAAAGGGATGAACAAGGAGAACATTGCCCATAGGTCGCGCAAGTTCCCTCATAGTCGCACAAGTCCACTTGCGCGACGCATGAGGTCGCGCAAGTGACTTGCGAAACCTATGTGATAACTACACGGGGTCTTCTCCTACCTATAAATAGACCCTGTGGGCCCCCCCATTTGAAAGAGGAGGATTTTTTCCAGAAACTCAGATTTGAGCTCCCGGCGCCCTAGTATCTTCTCAATGCTTCTGAAACACTTCTAAGGTAATTTCTTACCTAGAACGGAAGATCTAAATAGGTGGACGAAGGTCTAGGTGTTGAAACTCATCAATACTTGCACGCCTGAGTGGCCAGCCCTTAAGGGACAAGGCCACACTTGCACGCCACCTTACTCCGTCAATAGAACTTACGCGCCCCTCTTTTGGAAGAACCTCAAGAGGATTCTAAAGGCTTTAATCAAGAGTCGCTCAAGTATTACCTTGCTAGTTAACCGTCGCGCAAGTACCCCATTTTTTGCACAGGCATACCTGCGCGACCAGGACTTGCGCGCCCACACAGTACTTGCGTGCCTACCAGGACTTGCGCACCCCTTCTTTTTTGGGTTCCCTTCTTGCCCATTTCAGCCATTCCACCTATCCTATTCAAGATTCAATCTTCAAGTCACTCTTTAAATCCATTTATGGCATGATTTCTTGATTTGGATTCCTTATCTGAAAGGAACTCTATGGAATATCTCTCAAAACCTAGTGATTTATACATATTTATGTCACTAAAAAATTGATATTTCATTCATTCAACCTCATCCTTTAAGATGAGAGAACCCCTTAACCTGGGCCTCCTTTTCAGGAATAATACCCAGTCATAATTCTAAAATCTGGGCATCCTCATTACAAGTAAGCCCCAACCATAATTCTCTTATCCTGGTATTCCTTTTCAGGAGTAAGCCCCAGTCTCAAACATGGGCTTTCTTTTTAGGAGTAAGCCCCAAGTCCCTTAATTTTTCAAATCTCTTAACCTGGGCCTCCTTTTCAGGAGTAAGCCCTAGTCTTAATTTCTCATAACCAGTCCTAATTTACCATTGATATGGGATTCCTTTTCAGGAGTAAAACCAAATCATAAGTCCTCTCCTAATTTGGGCCTCCTTTTCAGGAGTAAGCCCCAAGTTAGAGTATTCAAAATCTCCATGAAGCACATATACCATTATGGGCCCTGCTCCGGGATTTCTTCCCTAAAGTAAATCCTAACATTCATTTATCTGGGCGGTCATACATACATAATCCCCACATTATTTCTTATGATTGCATCTTTAATGGCACAATTGTCTAATTTTTACCAATACCTCTTGTTTCTCACACCGATCATGACTCACGTGAGCTTAGAGTGTAAAAGTGATTATGAAATCCTTCTTTGAGCCATCAATCATAAACATCATACTCCCTTACTCGAACTACGTGGGTTCTGATTCCTTTTCTAAACAAAGGATACGTAGGTAGCCCATCTGCGGGTTCGACCCCAACTCTGAAATAATCCATGTCCTTCTGAATGACAATAAACTTCAAATTCCCCACTAAGTGTCTTTAAAACCAGCATGGTCATCATAATGACCAAGATACTTCTATATAAATGTGTCGAAGGGTACCATTGACCAAGAATCTCTAATAAATACAGATGATTCTCTATCGATGAAGAACCTTGAATACATATAAAATATTCTCTAAAGTACCAACATATCGATAATTTATTGTTAGATATAAAGGAAAACTCATTTTATATTTGGTAATGTAATAAGGATTCACGAACATAACTTAAATCTATAAAGAGAGTCCCGGAGTAGACAATAATTCCCCTCAAAAAGGTGTGATGAGTCCGACCTCCCATCCTCTTGACCAATGAAAATTCTTAAGCCTCATCAGTCCATAAACTAATGAGCACCTACCTTTGGAAAGTAGGTCTGAATGGATGTGGAATCATTGGATGTTTCCGGTTCTACGAACAAAACCGTTAGAAACCGATCGGAATGTTTGAACCTCCCATCAAAGGAGTTCATCCCCGAAATCCGAGGGAAACATGGATAATATAGATGCAAAAATTATCCTTTAGTAAAATTTTATGTGATTCAAATCATTTATTATCTATCCATATATAGATTATGTATTTTTATTGAATATATCAATTATATTTTATATTCTGAATCAACCTATGATCACCTATTAGTACAAGGATAAACCCAAACCTCTAATGGATTTTTTTTGGATAAGATAAGTTCTTATTCAAATACTAAGGGATGAATTCTCTTTTAGAATCATATATGATTTTATGGGGACTTTATTTTGGGAAATTATTAATATATATTGGAGAATATATGATAAAGTTTTATAAAATTTATTATGAGTCATTATTAATGATTAAAATTATTTTAATGTTCATTATGGAAGGATATGAGATAAAATAATTTTTGGGTTTCCATCTTGGTCAAATTGTTTTTAGATAAGTCCTAATATTAACTATTTATGGAATGGATTGTGTTGAAATTTTGGATTAAATTATAATTTATCATAAACTATACTAATCAGTTTGGTTTTTCTAAATATAGAGACACAACGAATGAATAATCACTATTTTATGGATCTTATTATCCTTTAATAGTTAATTTTAGTGCTTCGGGCATGAAAATAATTCATCTCAAACACTCATCATTTAGAGAATCAAACTAAATTGTGGGGGAGGATGAAATTATACCTCCCATGTATGTATATTTCCCTATGTTATATGTCTAGATGGTAGAGTAATTCTTAAGTATAGGAAAGGTATATTAGGAAAAAAAATCCCCCACAACATGTTATTATAATGAATTCATGGTCTTTTAACACCTCAATAATTTATTGTTTTGTAGTCATTAAAATTCTCCTAACCATGTTCTATATCACTCTCTATCAATCACTAGGAGTTATTTTTATCTTCCATATCTATTTTTTTACTTTCCAATAATGTTCTCGTATTTAAAAACCTAGTATGTTTTGTTCTGGATGACCATCGTACTTACCTTTCTATCTTTTCATGAGGAAGTTTTATTACCATGTTTTAATGATGCGAGTTTCCATAAAAACAAAATTTAAAATTTCAAACCTTTGATTATCGAGACCAATTTTACATTTTTAAGATGAAATTTATTTTGGGCATGGGGGGGATAATGTAAAACCTATAGATTTTATGATTTTTTAAATTAATTTTAATTTCTTTGATATCTTCCATTAGACACAACACCGAGTTTAAACGAACAATGAAATGTTATCATTTTAATATGATAATTATAACCCACTTGTTAAATGGATAAGAATAAATAGTTTCTAAAAAATTATCAAATATATAATGGAACTAATCATTTATAATTTATTAATTAACTTTTTTTAAATAAGAACTTGAATTTTAGTAAAGTCATTTTACTCTTAAAAAATAAGTTATCTTCAAAATGTTATTTCTAAAATTTTATGTGTGAATATTATAATTAATTTATGGAAATTTAAGAACAAATAGCATGAAAAATGAATTAAGTTTTTTAATTAATATTGTTAATATAATCTTAAAAATTAATTTTTCATATTTTTCTTAAAATATTGAATTTTAAATGAATAGTGAAAAATATTGTTCGTTATATAAAATTATATTTTCATTCAATTATATACATAGAAAAATTCTATTTTGGTTTTTTTTTTGAAATTTATTTAGTTCATTTGAATTTGAAATAATAAAATTATAGGTTTTTAAATGGATTTTATACTTGGATTTAGTACTAAAATATTTAATATTTTATAAGATTATTTTTCTGAAAAACCGTTTTTCTTCACATTTTTCTAGTTAGATTTATATTTTAACGTATCCACTTATTTATTTGTAAATTTGAGTAAAATATTTAATATTTGGAATTATAAGATAAAATTTTGTAAATAAGTCCATTTTTTGTCAATGATAATAGTAACCATAGTAATATATTTATTATAGTAGAGGGTAAATCAGGTAATTAAGGGTTAAAAATATTATTATAAGGACTTTAAAATGATCCTAAAACATAACTTAATTTTATTTAATGATTAAATTTTTTATATAGTCATCCAATATTTGGGTATATGGAATTTTTTACATTTGAATGTGATTATTACCTTTATAGTATTTTATGTAACGAAAAGTCAAAAATGTCAAACTCTTGTATTAAATAACTATGTTTTTAAAATGGCACAACTAGAGGATATTGCCAATTATAAATATTAATTCAAAATAAAAATGTATTATATTTATCATGGAAATTTAATTTTAAATTTTTTTGAAGATATAATTACCTTAAAGGTTTACATAATGCCAATAAAGTAATTATTCAACTAATTGAAAAATCAAATAAGTGATATTAAAAAAATGAAAAGTAATATAATTTGAAATAATTCATGTGATACATAAATTATATATATTAAAATAAAATTTATGTGACGTATTAAAATATTTTTTTTCTTGATGATATTAAAGTAAAAGTAATGAATAGTTCTCAAATTGACACTAATGATATTATATAATAATTAATATTTTAGTAAATAATTAAAAATTCAGAAAAAAAAATTATTCAGAAAAAAGGAATGGGATATGGTTAATGACATTAAACATGCTCTATTTTTGGTTCATTTATCATTTTAGTGTAACATTATAATTCTCTAAAGTTTACAAAACCTTAATATTGCAGTAATTTTGAAAAGAGTTTATGAGAGTTTAAAAAAACGATAAGGGCACAACTGTTATCCAAACATACCCAAATTTTATTTAATGAGATTATTTTGAACTATAATAATATTATAATTTAATATGTTACATTTTAATCCATTTGGACATCATAAATAATTTATATTATTTTAATATTTAATGAAATTCCAAGAGTGACCCTCCCATCAATTATAAATGGGAACCCTTAATTTATGTTATTAAAACTATATTGAGACTTTTATATCAAATAAATATACCAAGTTATCTTTTAAACTTCACTATCCACATTTTAGAGGTGTTGGTAATCCCAAAATACAAATCCTAGATCCCTTAAGGGGATATCTAAATGAGTCATTTCAAAGAAGAGGTAATTACCTTAGCTGTTAACTTTATTTTTAATTATTTTTTTACCTGTTATAAATATTTTATCCTATTAATAATATAAAAACTAAAATGTTATAAATATAATGATATTTTTTCATAATTATTGAAAAACCATTATTCAACCAGTTTTCATCGAATGGGATGTTATAGTATCGCTCATGGGTACGTACAGATTACCATCTCCACAGAGTGATACAATTCATTTCTCATCACTATATTTTATGGATGGGTATTATGATGGGTTTAATATATATTTATGATAAATATGTAATTATTATACTAATTTAATTATAATATAATATCAACCTTTTTTCCTTCCAAACCATTGGGAAACGATCACGTCGTTCGTGTATACACATGGACTACAACCTCTATGAAGCTATGTGATTTGTTTTCACATTTATAATTTAAATGGATTGTAATAAGGATGTATGTAATGTATATATATGATATTTATGATATAACAACTATTATTTTTTTTTTCTTATTTACCTTTCTTTCATCGCATCCATCAGAAAAATAAAAACAACATTCATTCGTATGTATGGCTTACCATCTCCATTAATGGTGTAATTCATTTCCCATATATATTTTTAAAAATAATTAGAAATATTTATAATATATATATATATGATATTATAATTATTTAAAATATTATTATATATAATTATAATTAATTTAAATTTATTATACAATAGGTTAGAGTGACTTCAAATAAAGTGGATATTAAGGTATGAGATTTATAGTCTCACTTTTATTTCTGGGAGACTTAATCAAAATTAACCCCTCTTTTCTTTTATGTGGTGTATTTACTACCCATTTTAATTTTTATATCAGGAATATAATTATTTTCTTGATATTTAAATTTTTATTTGATTTTATTATTTCATGGGGCTATGATTTGAATGTTACCAAAGTGGTAAGTGTTTTATATTACAATCTCATTATTTATCAAGATTGTTTATTATTAAGTTTCCAATGATCAAAACTTATGATATAAATATAAATAAACTCATTAATTTCATTATAATATATTAATTTATTTAAAATAAATTTTTTCTTTCATTTTCCAAAACATATATACTAGAGTAACTGAAAATATATTTTTAAGGAAAATTGTGTTGAATTGTCTCTTAAGTGGAAATTTTTTTCTTACATATCCTGATTTTCTAAAAAAATTCATAGAATGTTTTTAATAAAATATAATGATTTTTTAAATTCATTTTTACCCATATTTTAACTTATTAATTTTTTTTAAAACAAATTTTCTGTTCATTTTCTGTATGAAGTATTTTTTGAATTTTTACAAAATAATGAAAGGAATTTTTTTAACTTAAAAAACATGAATGGAATTTCCCACCATCATTACCACTCAATGATTTGAAGATTCCTTAAAAGGTTTTTTTGGATATTTGGGAATTATTTTTTCCATTTTTATTAAAATCTCTATATTTTAAGGAAGTGATTTCAAAATGGAAAGGTTGTTTTCCATGATAAATGTTCCATATGATATTTCAAAATAATTTTCTATACAATATGAAACAATTTTATGTAACTTAAGATTTAATAGAGATATTATCCAAGGATTATATCCTAATTCCTTCGTTGGATGTTTTATATTTATGATGACAAGATGTATATGAAACCAATTCTTTTTCCACATGTTATACTATAGTGAAATGTTTATGAAACCCTTTTATTTTCGTATATTCTGAGATAATGAATGTTTTATGATATTTTGGAACAAATATGTATGATTTTCATTATTTGATGGGTGGGATCAATATCTCCCTCCAAATAATCTAGTAAATATGGATAACTCATGAGTTAATTATGTTATGTCTGGTCCTGGTTTAATGTTAACAATTTTGTACATTGACCTAACATTCATGTTCATAGGTTTATACCAAATCCCAGATTTCATGTCCATAGGTTTATGTATGGAACTGGATTTCATGTCCATATGTGTATGTTTGGACCTAGATTTCATGTCTATAAGATTATGAGTGTACTTGGTTTTATGTCCATAATTTTATGCACGAGTCTGATTTCATGACCTTCACTTAATGAGTCAACCTATTTCTATTTATACATGTTAAAAAAGTTATATGATTATGTGTCTACCGTAAACACATGTATTATGAAAATGTTATGATCTCATGGATCATGTTTTTTAATTACTTTATGAATCATGTCTTATTAACTTCCATGTTTTATTCCATGGATCATGATTATGATCTATGATATACAGGGTTTAAATTTCAAATGTTAATGTAATGTTATCAAACATTTATTCTCATGTTATGATTATGTGTGTCACACCCTGACTTATGAGACTCTTTTATTTTAATTATTTTTCTACCTTTTAATCCTTTTGCTATAGTCTGGGATGAGTCCCATACAATGTTTTTGAGCTCAGAATAAAAAGGTGCACTTTTGGAGGCGATGTCATTGAGTGCGCGAGAAGAATGTATTTTGGAAGCCCCGTGTGGCTCTGACCAGGTAACAGCGCACCCACTCATTCCTAGAAAATGATAAATTATTTTGAAATTAAAACAATAATTAATTTCTTCATTTAAAATTTATATTTTTATGATTTTTACGATTATTAAAATGAAATAGATACTTTTATTATCTTAATTTTCCTCATCCTGATTTTATTAGTTGAATTTTTCTATATTACTTTAATTATTATTACTATTTTCATCACTATTATTTTTTTCATATAGTAATTTTTATTATTAGTTTTATTATTATTATTATTGGATTCATTACTATTTAGTTATTAGATGTTTAAAAATATATAAATACACACACACAGATATATATATATAATATTTTAGTTGTTTTTATTTATTAATATTTTATTACTATTTATCACCATTTTTTTAGGGTTTTCGAAAACCCATCCCTTTCCCCCGTTTTCCCCTAGTGTGGTGTGCAAGCATGAGACCCTCCCCCTAGCTTTTCCCCAGTACCTCATCTCCTAGCTGCACTCCTCCTTCGGTGTAAGCAAGCCCCCCAACGCCTCCCTTTGTTTGGTAAAAGAAGCGCCACTCCGTTGCCCCGGTTCCCTCTTCCCCTGAAATGCCTCACCGCCTGACCTCTACCTTCTACTTCCCCTATCCCATTTTTCCTCCATGAACGGTGGCCCGACGCGCCCCTTCCTACCCAGCAGAACACCCCAGCGCCCTCTCCAGCAGCATGATGACCCCCCTGGGTTTCATTCGTCCTCCCCATCGAAAGCCACATTGCGCCACTGGCCATCCGGCCAACCCCCTTGTCCCTCCTGCAGTCCGAAACTCCCATACGGCCGCACCCCCCCTACTCAGCACACTCCAGCATCGCATCTCCCCCTTGGGGCGCTTCCCATTTTGGATAGCCCTCAGCTGGCACACACCCCTCAGCAACGACTCAACCTTTTTCCCAGCTAACCACAACCCTAGTTCGCCCACTTCAAACTGCACAACCCTCCATTGATCGATGAATGCAGCACTGGAACTCCTTGTCCCCTCCCTTGCAGTCCGCCCTGACATCCCACTCGATCTCCAGCATGACCTCCTGCTTCTCGGCACGACACCCCGCAATCACAGGCCCTACTGTACGACACGATAATCTTTAGTGTGAGCCCTGGTGGCCGGTGCGACACCCTTTAGTTCAACCCCAGCTAGACGACACACTTCTATCCAATTGACCATGCCTTCTTCGGCCTTCCTCCAGCCAACCCGCACTACCGGCGTTGCTTCGACCAGCCCTCACCTTTCTGGCATCACCTATGTCAGTGGGATTTCTTCCCACTGATATATCATTCTTCTTTATTTATTTATTTATTTATTTACCATTGATATATTTTGGGTTTTTGTTGGTTAAGGTTTCATTTTTGTTAGGTTTATGATTTTATAACCCACGCAAGGCATTTCTGAGCGAGCGTGATCATCGTGCCTTGGTTACGAGATTACGTGGTCTTCGCGCTTTGATTTCGAGGTTAGAATCCCCTGTCACATGCCCTTCTAAATTTATGAAACATTAATTATATGTTATTCACACCTATTATACATGATAAATATTTTTTTGCAACATTCTTCTTAGTCACTTAATTTGTGGTTTATGTTTGAAGTCTTGTTGAATATGGTCTTATTGTACAGTTAACTTTAAAGTATTATTTTTTTTGTAAAATTGAATGTTATTTTATGTAAAACATTGTTGTATATCTAGATTGGTGTTTTATAAATATCTCCATATTGATTAAATTATTTTGGTATGGAGTATTATAAAAGAGGGTGTTTCTATGGTGCATACTATTTAAAAAATAGTTTTTTTATGAATGGGTGGTGTGTTAGGTCATGTTTTGAATACCAGATGCTGACACACATGGTTTTTAAAGTTAAAAATAAGGTTCAACAATTTAAATAAAAGTATGTCATCCATATTGGGGTTCATAATTTGTTGAGTGATAAGTTGAAATAGTTTTATTCAATAATGCATGCCTTGTTTCTTCATAAAATGCATGTTAGGATTTTCAGAGTAAAGGGTGATGTAAAATAAATTTTTGGGGTATATAAATGTATCAAAAGCTTGAAGAATAGTTATTTAGGTTATTTTTGTGGTTTTCTAAGAGGTATGGATTTTAAAAAAGTGTGATTTATGTTTCAGTATGTTTTGTCATTTCATAAGAAAATAGATGGGTCTTGAGTGTGTATTCTAACTATATTAAAAAGAATTTTATCAACATTTGGATGTTTTATATGATGTTTTTACATCTCTTTTGGAAATGTGGATATTTTTCCTATGATAAAAGTTGGTTTTTTGAATAGTCTTAAAAGTCCCGTTTGGGCACTTTTAAAAAATGTAAATTGTTTATTGTAAAACCTTCGTGGGCATTCCTCATACATTGTTGATATGGGATGGATGGGATGTCCTCGGAATGGAATCCCCGAGTTTCATTATATGGTTTCCTCGGTCGGAAACCCTTGGTATTTCGTGAATTTAAGGCATGAGGGAAATCCTTAGGGAGACTCAAGGTGAGACTTGGTGTGGAATATTGTTATAAATAGAGGCTGTGATTTGATGCTAAGAAACATCTGTTGGATCACCTCATTTATTACTTGCAACATACATTCTTGACATATTGAGAGAATTTTCTGAGACAAGTACTGCACTGGTAGGTTATCGTACTGACTAGTGGCCCATAGTAGGTAGATATATTTGGGTTTATTGCTATGGTATTTTCCCTTGGCCTTCCAGAGAAAGGATGGCCAAGCCATTGGGTGCGTTAGATTTCATAGTATGTGGCATGCTACTATAGATAAGGTCGCAGGAATTAGTGTCATTCGTATTATTATTAATCTCTCAGGTTCGCATATGTCTAATGACTTTTATCTAATGAACTGTATCTGAGATATTTGCATAACTATTTAAACTTCCCTTACTATATCTTCCTTGGTACCCTTGTGTGGTGTTTTTCATGAAAAGTGACATTTTGGTTTTCCTAACTCCTATGACAATGTTTTCAAAATAAAATTTGTTCCAAACTCTTTTTTATGGTTTTTGAAATGACTAATGGCAATGGTTTGTACTTTTTTTTAATGTAAAAATTATAGAAATGAATACCTTGATATATTATTGTTCAAACTTGGAATTAATATTTCTTAAATTTAAAGGTAGTGCATTGGGAAAAGATTATCGGGCAAGCCTACTGAGTTTTAATACAATTGCCTATAGTTATTTTCTATTTTTAGTGTTTGTACAGGATAAAACATGACTGTGCTCGCCTTGGGAGATGCTTTATTGCTGCGTCGGAGAGTGACCCATGAGGTCACACAGAGTTAGTTCGGACGTCGAGTTTGGTTAGTTTTAATTACTTTTGTTCTTATTTAGTTGTTTTATTTGGTTTATTTATCCTACGCTTCTCTTTACCCATGATTATTTCTACTGCTTTTGTTTATTTTTCATGGGCGAAACAGTTCCCACAGTCTATGTTGATGCCCTAGCACTTGTTGCCAGCCCGGGGGGATTGGTACTGCCTCTCGGGCCCTATCGCGGATCGTCTCGGGTGACCTATTTAGGGTCAGCCTAGGTTGGTTTGTGACAAAATGGAATCAAAGTAGGTCATCTCTTAGTGGACCTCACCTTTTAGAGTTCCCTTTATTATTTGGGATGTCAAGGTAGATGGAGTAGGATTGCCGGGACTCAAGGGGTAGGTGCAAGAAGAGCAACGTGAACTCTTGCTTGTTCTGATACTCAGGTTTCTATGGGATGTTCAGATTAATTATTATTCTTTGGGTTTTTATGGAACGTTTTTTTATTGGGTCATGACAAAGGGAGTTGGGATAATAGTCCTCCTAAGCCACACGGCCTGACATTCCATGTAGAGCTTGGGGAAAGGTCTAAAAAGACTCTCCGTGTCGGTGACGTGTTTGGAATATGGCTGCCAACCATATGGTCAAGTCACCCATCGACACTAGTTCCCTTTTGAGATATTTTGGGTTTCCTTTGATTTATGGAAGTGGTTTGAATCCGGAATGTTTGTTTTTAAGAATGGATTTTTTAAATGACATATTTAATTTGAGGATTGTTTTAAAGGAAAGGGGATGAATGATTTTCTTTTCGAAAATAAAGTTGCTTTGTTTTGGCCTTGGTGTTCCGATGAGTGCTCACATGCATTATGGTATGTGGGAATGTCAATAGAGTTCTTTTATGGTGGGTGGATGCCCAGGGCTGCACAAATACCTGCATGTGAGTGGGACTCTGAAGAATACCAATGGCGAGGGTTTAACACACAAAGCATGTATTAAATTTATGATGTTTTCAAAGAGAAAATTTTTGATGTTATGATAACGTGTTTTCTTGTGTTTTGAGATTGTCACCTATGCAGTGTTTGATTTTGAGGTTTTTATTCACTCATTGAGTTGGTCTTGATTGGGTTTATGACTCCACTTGTACAACGACAATTCCCTTGATGATTCGATGGGTGATTGCAGTATGGTTGATCAACCTAAGGATTTTATGCTTCAGTTTCAGAAGCTAAATCCACCTATCTTTTATGGTCAAGAAAACCCTTCCACGGTGGGGGAGTGGATGAGGAGGATTTAAAGGGACTTTATCCTTGTTGAGTTTCCCGATTCGTTGAAGGTCAAGTTTTCAACCTTCATGCTTGAAGGTTCACCTTGGATGTGGTGGAATTCAGTGTCTCGGAACAAGACCAGTTAAGTGATTACATGGGAGTTCTTCAGGTATTTTTTCATTCATCAGTATTTCCTTAAAGAAGAAAGGGTGGGAAAGGGGATGGAGATGTGTTGTCTACAGCAGGGTTATAGATCCGTGTTGGAATACTTCCAGTGCTTTGTAGAGCTAGTCCCTTATGATTCAAGGTATGCCATAGATGACCCCATGAAGGCTCGACGCTTTAGGGTGGGTCTCCACCCTGATCTACAATCGAATGTGTCAGAGTCCAACCTAACTTCTTTTGTTGATGTGGTAAGACAATCTTTTCATGTCAAAGTTGCGATGGTAGGAGTGCTCGAAGTAGTACTCCCTCTTTTGATCCCTATGAGAAGTGGTGAATATTCTTGAAAATAGATGGGTAAGAAAATGAAAGAGGATGGAGTAGGTTGTGGAATAAAAAGGCCTCAGGATATTTCATCAACCTCTTCGGAGTGAGAGATCCTCATGTCTTATCAGTGTGGAAATCCGGGACACAGGAATCCGTCATACCGAAGTCCTCCGAAACCCTACCGGGCATGTGGGCACCTACGTCACTTGCAATGATTTTTTTGGGGCGTCTTTAGGAATCGTTGTAGAGGAAGTTCTCAGAAATGATGTGTTGTTCGGTTTTTGTTCAATGTTTCTTGTGTAAGTTTCCTTTCAATGTAATGGATCTCTTATCATTTCAGTGTACTGATAGTGTTTTGGATTTTGAGATGTATGGGAATGTCGTGGGGTTTTGATGAAATTTGGTTTTCAATTCGAGCGTGGTATTATTTTGAAATTATGTCTTTTTTTTTGTCAAATCAAAAGAGGTATGTTTCTTAATAGGATTATCAGAACCTGACTACGAGGCAAGAGATTCTTCATTCATTAGAGCTCTTGGAAAAAGGCCTCGGAGTGAAGCCGGCACGTAGTCAAGAACCCTAGGGAATTTTAAGAATCTTGGCTAAGGTTGTTCCTCTATCATTGCAGTGCAACTATTTTAGCATTTCTATTGTGGTTTCTTCATCGTTATAAATTTTATCTTGTCACAAAGATCACGATAGATTTATCCGTCATGCAATATCAGTAATTATGCCTTTTTGGATGTGAGGTTCTGATTAGTGGCCTTGTGTGGACCACCCATGTGGATCAATTATGACTTTGGTTTTTGTTCATCTTGAAGTGAAGAGTTGTGAGTAGTTTTACATTGTTGTTTCATTTATCCAATCCTTGGGCCCTCCCTCACTGCCCGTGGGGTTATGGTTGATAGTTTGTATAGAGTTTTCATTTAAGATCTTATCCCTTTTAGATGGGAGTGAGTGGTTTGAATATTCTTACTATTTATTTAGCTTGAGTAAGGACTAGTTTAGGTCTAAGTGGGATTTATGTTTGGTTTCTAGTAGGATGGTTCTTTATGGTGGAGAGACCCATGGTCTATTTGGGTCTTTTCTTAAGTCGTTATCGGGTGCCAGTTGAGTCCTTATTATGGGGAGTCTGTTCAGGCCTCCCCTCTTCTGGAGATTTATTTCGTGAAATGAGGATGAGTCGTACATATGGTCATTGGAATGTCCTTGGGTTAATAGATTAGATCATGTTAATGTGGAGTCCTTAGATGTTGATCGATCAGCTAGACAATATCATGGATTTCTGGGGACGGAAATCGTTATGGTGGGTAGAATTGTCACCCCCAACCTATGAGACTATTTTATTTTAATTATCTTTCTGCCTTTGAATATTTTTTTGTGGTTCAGGGTGAGTAACAAACATATTTTTAGATGTTAGGATAAGAAGTGCACTTTTTGAGGCAACATCATTGGGTGCGCGAGTGAAATTTGTTTTGGAAGCCACGCGCGGCTCCGCCCAGGTAACGACATGACCACCCATTCTCAAAAAATGAAAATAAATGATTTTGAAATTAAAATAAACATTAATTTCATTGTTTAAAAGTTTTATAGATAAGATTTTTATGATTATTAATATGAAATAGATACTTTAATAATCTTAATTTTTATCATAATGATTTTATTATTAGAATTTTTCTATATTATTATTATTATTTTTACTATTTTTATCACTATTATTTTTTGTGCATATAATAATTGTTATTATTATTATTATTATTATTATTATTATTATTAGATTAATTACTATTTAGTTATTAGAAGCATAAAAATATATAAATAAAAAAAATATAGATAGATAGATATATATTATTTTAGTTATTTTTATTTGTTTATTTTATAATAATTATTATTTTTGTTATTTTTTATTAATTATCACCTTTTTAGGGTTTTCAAAAACCCTTACCTCTCCCCTGTTTTTTTCCCTAGTGTGTGGCGTAAGCAGGAGACCCTCCCCCCAGCTTCTCTCCAGCACCTCGTTGCCTGACCGCACTACTCCTTCAGTGCAAGCAAGGCCCCAAGAGACTTCCCGTAATGACACCCCCTAGCACAACCCCAATTATCAACATTGATTAAATTATTGAGTGTGAATTTATGTAGAACTTTGTTGTAATTGAGTGTGATTTTAGGTAGAACTTTTTTGTGCCTATGGATTTATTTTTTATAAATTTCTCAACATTGATTAAATTATTCTGGTTGGGCGAATTATAAAATAGGGTGTTTCTAGGGTGCGTACTATTTCAAAAATAGTTTTTTATGAATGGGTTGTCCATTGTGTCGAGATGTGAATACCAAATGTTTAAACACATGGTTTTTAAAGATAAAAACAAGGTTAGACAATTTAAATATAAGTATGGAACGCATATTGGGGTTCATAATTCTTCGAGTGTTAAATTAAAATTGTATTATTCAACAATGCATGCCTTGTTTTCTTTATAAAATGTTCGTTTGGATTTTCAGAGTAAAGGGTATTGTAAAATAAATTTTTGGGGTTTATAAATGTATCAGTAGTGTTTGGAACAATGTTTTAGGTTCTTTCTATGGTTTTCCAAGTGGGTTGGCTTTTACAAAAGTGTGATTTTTTTTGTATGTTTTGGAATTTCATTAAAAATGGTTGGGTCTTGTGTGTGTAGTCTAACTATATTAAAAAGCATTTTATCAATGTTTGGATGTGTTATATGATGTGTTAAAATCTCTTTTGGAAATGTGGGAATTGTGCCTTTGGTAAATATAGGTTTTGAGAATATTTTTTAAAGGCCCTTTTGGCCACTTTAAAAAAATGTAAAGTGTTTATAGTAAAACCCCCGTGGATGTTCCTCCTACCTTGTTGACATGGGATGGCTGGGATGTCCTCAGTATGGAATCCATGAGTTCTATTATATGGTTTCCTCGATTAGAAACCCTTGGTATTTTTTGAAATTATTTCATGAGGGAAATCCTTGGAGAGACTCGGAGTGAGACCTGATATTGAATATTATTGTAAATATAGGTTGTGATTTTATGCTTGATAGCATCTGTTCTCTCACCTTCTTTTTTACATGCGACATACGAACCTGAAATATTGAGAGAATTGTCCGATACAAGGACTACACTGGTAGATTATTGTACTGACCAGTGGACCATAGTAGGTGGATATTTTTGAGTTTATTGCTATGTGAATTTCCCTTGGCCTTCCTGAGAAAGGATGGATGAGCATCTGGGAGAGTTAGATTTCATCATATGTGGCATGATACTATAGATGGGGTCGTAGGTATTAGTGTCATCTGGATTATTCTCGATCTCTCGGGTTCTCTTATGTCAAGAGACTTTTAGCTAATTAACTGTTGTTGAGATATTTTCACACCTATTTACATTTCCCTCACTATATCTACCTTGGTACCCTTGTGTGTTGTTTTTCATGAAAAGTGACATTTTGGTTTTCCTAACTCCTATGAAAATATTTTAAAAAGAAAATATGTTCCAAAATCTTTTGTTCTAGTTTTTCAAATGACAAAGGGCAATGGTTTGTACTATTTTTTCAAGTAAAAATTATATAAATACATACCTTCATATATTGTAGTTCAAACGTGGAATTGATGTTTCTTAATTTTAAAGTTAGTGCATTGGGAATAGATTATCGGGATAGCCTATCGAGTTTTAATACTCAAGCCTATAGTTATTTTTTGTTTTTAGTGTTTTTGAAGGCAACAGCTTGAGTGTGCTTGCCTTGGGAGATGCATGATCATTGCATCAGAGAGTGACCCACGAGGTCACATGGAGTTAGTTTGAATGTCGAGTTTGGTTAGTTTTAAATACTTCTGTTCTTGTTTATTCATTTTATTTGGTTTATTTATCCTACGCTAATCTTTATTATTTCTTCTGATTTTGTTTATTTTTCATGGGAAAAACCATTCCCATAGTCTCTGTTGATACCCTGGTGCTTTTCACCAGCCTGGGATGATCAGGAATGCCTTTGGAGCCTTGCCGCAGATCGGCTCGGGTGACTTGTTCAAGGTCGACCCGTGTTGGTTTGTGAAAATGTGACCATTAATATCCCCCTTATTTACCCTTACCAAACATCTGAGCTTAGTATTTATTATTTTTTATTTCCTTAGGTTATGAAGAATGGTTTTAGGAATGATATGTATAAGAATGGTGCTTATTAAGATGAACTATGTGGGATAATATGTTGTCTATATGGGAACTATTTTTTTACACATCTATGTTTCTAAAGACACTAGACCTAAATAACTCTTTCATGGTTTGTAATATTATGTAAGGAATATTTATCTAATAATATGTAATATATATGTTTGAGAAGTATGGGTCACTATAAGTTCTTATAATGTTCTTCAATCATAATTATTTAATTTTTCAATTATATTTTCATGAACGAAGAGGAATAAGAGGATATCTCATGATTTAGATTTTAATAATGATTAAATTGTACTGAAAACTAATGATAAATTCATAAATCAATAAATTATCTTTAAATAATTATAAATTACTATGTAAAAAATTAATGGTTCTTGTCATAGAAGAAGTTCCTGTTAGAAATTTCCAACTCAGATATTTATCATAATTAATGGTTTATATGAGATGTGCATGATGAATAATTTCTTGACCAGTGGAATTAGATCAATGATTTATTGAATTGAGAATTTTGAAACCAAACACAAGATCATCAAATAATGAATTATAATTAATTTATGTTGTCAAATAATTACCATGCGATGAATTATTTTTTCATTGATGAATCTAATATATATGGGTTGTACTATTATTGTGTCATGAGAATCAAAAGTAGATTCCCTTGAGAGGTGATCCACACATTCAGAAAAAACCTATGTGTGATGTCATATGAATCTTTGAGTTCTAGTGTGGAAGATCATAAATATTGTGCAATTCATCTATGATCTCCATGAGAATCACATACATGAAGGAATCACCATGATATATCTATAATCAAAAGGGGTGGAGGAGGATGATTTCCCTCTATTATTTAATGATTTATTGAGGAGTATCTCTCTAGGGTCTGAGAGGATTCACTGGATATTTTTGTGCACAACCAAAAAAAATGTTAGGAATTAGGGTTGTAAATAATATTATTGGTTTTAAATAGTTATTGAATAGAAAATAATTATTACCCATGCACCAGTATTATTTCTTTAATCCCCATGGAACCAAATATTTATAATAATAACAATATTATTTCTTAATATTCATAAAAACAAAAAATTATTTAAATATCATTTCCTAAATAAATTGTTTTATATTTATTCAAATAATATTTAATATGTAACAGTATGGATTTTTTATGAGGTAAAAAAGCCTTTAAATTCTAGTTTTATTGTCTTATTTTTATTGTATAAAAGCTAATGAGAGTTTAAGGAAGATTTCAGGGTAATATGGGGGTTGTTAGTAACCCAGAGATAGGGAATTTTTTTGTATGAAATAGGTGAGACACATAGTTAGGGCACAACCAGTTCTAACCATGGAACTCAATCATGAGGGCATTGGAGTGTGTTGCATGGGTTTTTTAGACAATTTACCATAGGTCACACAGCCCTATGAATTAGTGTATTTGGGTTGTATAAGTGATACTCACAGGTTGTGCATGGTTTTTTCTTACTGTGCATAAATTTTGTGAGGGGTGTGTTCCATGGAACACTATTGAGGAATAGTTGGTTCATGGTTTTTCCAATAGTGTGGCCAAACCATGCTACCCTTAAAAGAATGTGAATTTAATATTTTAACCTCTTTCAACTTACATTCTAATTTATTCTGTTCCTCTCTCATTCTCCAGTATCTACCCATCGTGAGATCTCATCTCTCCTTTCTCTATAGGATTTTGGATATATCATTCATACAATGTCTGATTCACTAATAATGTGTAATATTGGATATGTATTGGTAATATCTTCAATCTTATTTAATATTTCCCTCATTTATCTCACCATATAGAATGAAACATCCATGTAATATCATATGAACTATTTTCAAGGTATATGTTTATTTATACTATTTTTCCTTTCTAGATCAAATATGAAGTTGATACCTGACGAGGAGTCCTATACCAAGATAAGGTAGATGGTCTATCTTATTGTCACCTAAATTTTTGATGTTTATAATACGTGTCATCATTCCTCAGGATAATCCTTCGATTACAAGCCTTCTAAATATATAAAATTAATTAAATGTATGAATATCTAATTTCTTAGGGTAGTCCTAATAACATATGTTCATAATCTGAGGATGTATATCTTGATGTGAGCCACCCGTTTGGGTATACCACCTTTAATGTCCCATGATCGTTTTCCCTAGATATGAAATTGGACCAGCAATTACGGTGTGTTATGTTGGACCTTGTTAATGAAATTTAATTTGAAGTAAACCATGAAAGAATGATAGGATATATATATATAAATATATAGGCCCTTGATTATTCTTGTTTATATCTTGAGTTATCTATATAAATTAATTGGCCAAATTGAATTAAGTGAATTTTTTAAAGGTATTAGTTAAATGCTAGCCCATGACCATCCTACATGACATGTCATGGGAGATATAAGGGTTATAATTTGGAAAGATTTGTATAGAATCATTGAGATAATAAATTAAATGGATTATATATGAATTATATAATTCAAATATTGATACATGGATCCCTATATGGTATTAATTGGAGGGGCTCACCTGGTGAGTGGACTTATATCATGCCATGAGAAAATCTTTGGTTCCCTATATATAATGTTATGGACAAGCTTAGAGAACAGTTAATTTTTTATGCCACAAGTAATATTTGGGTTCACTACATAGAATTTAAAGTATGCGATCAGAGTGAAGTTACACTACACTATACCTTAGGTGATACTTAGGTTCCCATGAGGAATGATATGGATGGGCTAAAAGAGAGATGGGTTCATATCACACCTGGAGAAATATCTGGGTTCCATTTATGGACTTACATGGATGGGATCTAGATTTAGATCAATTAAATCAATTAAAATATCATCCAAGTTAAAGAACATACTTAGATTCAGTATATTATTTACATACATGATGACCATGTTTTACTTCCTTATTAATATTGTGTTCCATGAGGATTATGGAACATAATATGACCATAATTATTACACATACACCTTGGTTATACACCTTTGGCTGAAACCATATGGATATAGACTTAAAATTTTAAGTTCATAGAGACATTATGTCTTAGGCCAATGTAGGTAGTGTCATTTGGGCATCCCACAATGGACCCGAACTGATGTGATTTATTTTATTTGTTTACTATTTTACATTTATTACTTTTTTCACACTACTCATTGTATATTCACAGACTAGGAATTTTTATAAACCATTGGTGGTGGATTACTATGTTTTATTCACACCCTAGTTAGGAAACTAATTAGTTAGCAAAAAGGATTCATGGATGTAGGTAGGAAAAAAGAGAAGGGTCCATCTATGAACATATTAATTTTAGTACTACTACATGGTGTGGGAGTAGAAGACCGAGCATAAGATCGGGATGCTATTAGAGATAGATTTTGATATTTTGTTCACTTTTATAAGGAATATTTTATATTTTTTGTTCTATACCTCCTTATATTTTCATTTTGTACAAAATACAGAATTGAATTCATTTTTTATATGATAGTGGCTATTGTGTTTTCCTATTTAATATATCTAGATGCCTTATGATTTTGGTGTTATTTTGTTGTAATATTTCTAATACCTACAATTATTTCATACCACTAAGTTACACTTTTATTATGAGGGAATTTTCTCCCCACTACACCATCATAGACCCTTGCTACTATTTATCAGCCTATGGCATATAAGGAGGAGTGATTAAGGCCATGTGGCCGACCTAGTACATTTACTTATGAGTGAACCATGCTTAAGAAGTTTGAAATTTGTATCAAAGCATATATTTTTTTTACTTTTTTATTTCAATTTGTATTACAATATAGGTGAGTATAATTATTTTATAATTTGGTAGTGTACCTCTTCCTAGGAGTAACTAACACACATATAGAGAAAAATCCAATTTCTTAGGATGTGAATTTTGTTCTAGATTATGTTAATTATAATTGTATTGATTTCACCATTGGGTGACACCCATTATTTGGGGTAATTTATTACTATAATGGATTTTATTTTTCCCTTGGACTGGAATGGAAAGGGAGTATTGATCATGTATCATTATTGGAACCTAATGATTTACATGACACAAATATGAAATTCCATGTTTATATTACTACAAGAATTTCCTATTTCTTATAGTTGGTTCCTTGACTGTTATATTCATAAATGTGCTAAAATATATTGTAGGTAAAGAATAAATGGATTAATTAAAATTCATGCATCAACCTAAATAGTTTTTTCCCATATAACTCGATGTTGGCATTGTTACAATCCCTCCTCTAGGGCCCAGGCCGTGAATACCCCATGCCCGCCTTCCATAGTCCATAGGTTAGCGACTAGCACCGAAAATTCATATACCTATAATGGGAAGGCATTGCCTTTAAACCTATAAAAACAAAAAATCCAAGAACACAACAAGAAGCAACTACAAAGTAAACTATTTTAGTAAAAAGTGTACTAAAAGTAATGGTTCTTGAATAAAATCCAAACTAAAAAGTACAAGTACAACTAAAAATGGAAAACAACTCATAGATCATCCACCGAGGATCCTACCTGGAGGGTAGGTACATATCACCTCCACAACTCTCCATATCAGCCCGTCTCCATCGTGTACCTCCTGGTCCTGGCTCAGTAAAGTCTTTGTCAAAGCTGTCTGTCATCTTCACAAGACACGACAAGGTGCATGTGAAGCCTGTGCTAGGGTGAGTATAACAATACTCAGTAAGAACCCTAAGACCCCCTAAGGTCTCCCAGAGTTCCACAAAGGAAAAGAAAAAAACCAAGACATCAATCACAAATCATGAATCCATAGTCAGCTCACACCAGGTATACAACTTAGAGTTCAGGAATATAGATGATTAGTGTTAGGATATATTATCTTATTCCAGTAGAAGTTCCAAAAATGATCCATAAGATGTTGTTCTACTATCGGTCCACTCTTGGATGTTAGTTTCTGTTCCACGATGGTCCACTGTATGGCGGGTCCTCGTCAGGCCACACTACTGTTGATCCATATAAGGTCTCTAGAATACTGATCCACACAGGGTCACTGGAATGCTGATCCACACATGGTCACTGGAATTCTGATCCATACAGGGTCGTTGAATGCTGATCCAAACATGGTTTCTAGTTTCTGATCCACACAGTGTATCTATAAGTTGATCCTCGATAGGCCACAGTAAAACTGGTCCTCATTAGGTAGCTACGATACTGATCCACTTCGGGTTTCTATAATGCTGATCCATACAGGGTCGCAACTTCAAAGATAGCTGGTCATAAGATTCCTGCTCATAGCATGCCTATATATAGGAGAACCAATCTTCAAACAATTATTCATATTTGAACTGGTATGAAGTCTGGAAAAAATCATACCCAAGGGACCATCCAATCATAGGGGTCCCAACGTGACAGATGACATGTCGATCGGACACCTGGTCTGTAAGACACGAGAACTTTTGTAAAGAGGGCCCCAGTTGGATTCAAGTATTATCCAATCCAAGATGAACATAAAACTCTGTCAAAACATAATTTATTATCTCCAAAGGTCCGCCTTGTTACAAGGGTCCTTATTCTATAGACGTTGCGTCGATTGGATTCTTGGTTTGTTAGTTACACACCTTTCCGTGAGATGGGGGGTGATCACACCTCTGTCTGGTCCGTATCGGTCAGGCCTGCCAGAATATGCCAAAGGGACCGCTTCCCAAAAGGGGTCTAAACACAACAAAAGTAATTTCAAATGGACACTTGGTTCATTAGTTATTGGAATTTATTTATTAGGGGGCCGGTTGGGTCTAGGATTGGTCTGATTCGGTCTGACCACCCCGATGCAACGATTCCCGGGGTCAACCTGACCTCACCGAGGTCCGACCTGTTAATGTTCATCCTGGTTCACTAGGTCCATCCCATAGGGGTCAAACCATTGGTTTTTGGACCCGGGCTACTGTTGGTACGGCCCACCGGATGGGGCTCGGCCCACCCACGTTGGCCTGCTGGGTCGCGGGTCCGGCCTAGCCCACTAGGTCGTGGGTCCGACCCAAACCGCTTAGCGGGTCTCGCCCACTCGGCCAGACCATGTCCGAATCATGTACTCTAGAAGTCAGACCATTTTCTCCCATTGGACCTGCGGTTGTGGGGCCATTTTGTCAAGCTGGTGGGGCGCTGCCCCACCGGGTTCAACGATCAGCTGTTTGGTTGATCGGCTTCAGCCAATACAGTGCGGCACACAACCATAGTACACTCCTTCTATAGTGGCATGCTAGCTGCAGCTGTTGCCGTTGGCAGTGCCTATGGGGGCTGTGTTTGTCCCGTGTAACTGACACGATCTGAACACCCTTGGACATTGGGGCATGCGACGGCGCGTCGCTTTCCACCGCCCGCGACCAGTCGCCGAGGGTCTCCTCTGACCACCGCCGGCTGCCACTGACATGGGGCGCCAGCTGTTTCTTCCATGGGCCACCAGACATTCTTCGGTGGTCTTTTTTGATGATGACAGTTCCTACGAGGCTCTCGGGTCACTGTCGCTATTGTGGGTCCTCCGATTTCACCGCGTCGCTCCATTTGGAAAATCGTTCCGGAACAACGAAACATATACCGTTAAAGAAAAGGGTTAGGGCATTGTTTATTTGTCCCATGCCCTCCATATTAATATTTCATCTAGTGGTCAACAATTTATCTCATAAATATGAATTTACAACAATCCCCCCACCTAGATAAGACATATGATGATGAAGATCGACCAAAATTCCTTTTTCATTATCATTAGTTCATGATTCGGTGGATCTCGTCGCTGCTCGCTGAAACCGGTCTCGTCCTCCAAGTGGTGGGTGTCATGGTACATTCCTAGAGCTTCGTCGCTTGGTGAAGCTATGCCGACACCCCTCCACGAGATCCATATAAATTGGAGTGGGAGTGGTGGTTAACGTTATGAGGAATTTATGAGGTTTATTTAATTAATGAACCTCTCAAATTCCAATGGTACTATTTATAACAAGGAGGATTCAATCATATTAGTGGATTAACATGTCATTAGTCCCACCACCACTGCTTATCCATTGGATAAAAAGAAAAGAAAAGAAATAAAATAACATTTTATTTTACTAATATTTAAAAAGTCCACAAAAAATAACTTTTTCACCCGACCTACTGCGGTCGAAGTGAAGCCTCTCTTAAGTGAATCACGACACTAAAGATTCCACAGTTCCCTCAGTTTTTTAATCCGACCACCAGTTTACAGTATGGAAAACGCCACCCGTGCATTTATTAAATGTACCTAAAATATGTTCAGAAGTTCATTCCAGTCACACCGGGCCTCCAAATCACACGCCGTCAAATTTTACAGACTTGTAATAATCCCAAATAATTAAAAAAATACATTGAAGATATGGGTATTTACATTCTCCCCACCTTAGGGAATTTTTTTCCAAAAAGCCACAACATAGACTATGGAAACAAATGGGGGTACTGAGCATGAATCTGAGCCTCCTGCTCCCATGGTCTCCCTTGAAGGTTCTCATGCTGCCAGTAAACACACACTAGAGGGATATATTACTCATAAAGGACTCTCTCCTATCGATCCTCAATCTCCACTTTAAACTTTATAAATATTGCATCATCACTAATGTCCAGCTCACCCCAGTCAATAATGTGTGATGGATCATGCACGTACTTCCTCATCTGCAACACGTCGAAAACTTCATGCACCTAATGAATTCATGGGCGAAGAGATAAAAGATATAACACCTCGCCAAATCTGCTGAGAACCAAAAAGGGCCTGATGAACCTCGAAGATAGCTTTCCACCCCAACCAAATCTACACATACCTCGTCAAGGTGGGACTTATAGGAAGATATGGTCTCCCTCCTCAAACAACAATGGTATTTGTCTCATGTTAGCATAAGACTTCTGTCTACTCTGTGCAGTATTCATCTGCTCCTAGATTACTTGCATCTTCTCAGCGGTAGCCCATACCAACTCTGGACCCATATGTGCTGACTCCCCTAGGTCTGTCCAGTATAGAGGTGATTTGTACAATCAGCCATACAAGGCCTCAAATAGTGCCATACCAAATGTGGATTATTAGATATTGTTTTATGCGAACTCCACCAAGGGAAAATGATCCTCCCAACTATGAAAAAAATATAGGATGAAAGCACAAAGCATTTCCTCTAGTGTCTGAATAGTTTGCTCCCTCTGACCATCATTCTGAAGATGAAAGATGGTGCTCAAATGTAGCTCAGTATCGAATGCCACCTGAAATCCCTTCCACAACTGGGTTGTAAAACATTCATCACGATCAGAGAAAATCATCGATGCCCCCATGCATCCATACAATCTAATTTTCATAGAGGAATCCCAAGACCTCTACTGATACCTACTCTTTGATGGGTAGAAAGTGGGATGACATAGTGAGTCGGTCAATGATCACGCAGATGAAATCATGGCCCCTGGAAGTATGTGGTATCCCTGACATGAAATCCATGAAAATGACATCCCACTTCCACTCTAGCACCTCTAGTGACTGGGCTGAGCTTGCTAGAACCTGATGCTTAGCCTTCAATTTCTAACAATTGAGGCATCGTGAATAAAAATATACCATTTCTTTATTAATCCATATACAGTAGTGCTGACACTGTAGGTCCGGGTACATAATTTCCACACCAGGATGTACCACCAGAGGGAGCGTATCGAACTACCTCAACACCTCCTCCTTTAGTTCCATTGCTACCATGGTACATCCTCTGAAAAGGATGACGTGCTCCCCACCTTTAGAAAATCCAGCAGGTGTATGTCCTAAAGATATCTGAGCATGTAGAGCCTTGCAATCAATTTCCCTAAGCTATGCCTCCCAAAATCACTGAATAAGTGGGGGAGTGATAGTAATAGATGGGAGGTAAGCTACTCCATCTCTATCCACAAAGGATACATGCATTGCGGCTAGCTGCTCTATCGCCTCGCTCAGTAACTATAGACCATACCTCCTACTGAGTGCATCTGATACTACGTTCCCCTTCCAAGGAGTATAGACAATCTCGTAGTCAGAGTCATAGAGGAACTCCAGCCAACGTCGATGTCTCTGGTCTAGGTCCTTCTGTGAGAAAAGATACCTGAGACTCTTGTGATCAGAGTAAACTGTAAACCATTCGCACATCAAGTAGTGTCACCACATCTTCAAGGCGAAGACCATTTCTACTAACACCGGGTCATGGGTAGAATCGTTCTACTCTTGTTGTCTCAGCTGTCGTGATCAATAAATGATCATTTCTCGCTCCTATATCAGGACACATTCATGTCCTGTACCTGATACATCTCAGTAGACTACACACCAAACACCCTATTCTGGTAGCCTCAAGATGGGAGCACTAGTCAGTCTCTGCCTCACCTCTTCAAAACTCTGGTGGGATATTTCCATCGATACAAAGGGACGTCCCTTTATTTTTCAACGCTGAAAAGGGTTCCACAACTCTGGAAAAGTCATGTATGAATATTTGGTAGTACACAGCCAACCCTAAGAAACTCCGCACCTCAGCCACCTACCATGGTGGGCCCCAAGAAAGCACAAACTCTATCTTCATTGGATCCACTACAACCCTAGCCTCTGAGATGACATGTCCCATAATGTGGACCTCCTGTATCCATAATTGGAACTTCGAGAGTTTACCATAAAGCTGGTTCTCTCAGAGTGTATCCAAAAATATCTGCATATGACAGGAACGCTCCTCCTCTGACACTAAGTATATCAAGATTTCGTCAATGATGAACACCACAAAGTGATTAAGTTATGGATGAAAGATACTGTTCATGAGTCCCATGAACACTATAGGGGTGAAGGTCATGACAAATGGTATAACCATGAACTCATAGTGGCCATACCAAAATATGAAGGTCATCTTCTGCACATCCTACTCTCATACCTTGAACTGATGATAGCCTAATCTAAGGTCTATCTTTGAAAACCTATGATCTCCCTTTAGTTGATCAAAGAGAGAATTAATCCTCAGAAGTTGATACTTTTTCTTCAGGGTTAGCTGGTTCTGGCGTTGATAATCCAAACAGAGCCTCAAACTCTCATCTGCCTTCTTGGAAAACAAAATCAGGGCTGCCCATGAAGAAATATTGTGCCTTATGAACCTCTTCCACTGTATGTCCTCTAGCTACACCCTTAACTCAAAAAGCTCTGCGTGAGCCATCCGATATGATGATGTATTTATTGGTGTCATTATATGGTCCATGTCAATGTATAATTCCACCTCTCTATAAGGAGGTAATCCCAGAAAATAATCAGGGAAGACATCGGTATACTGGTCCACCACTATAGGATATCTCAGACTCTCAACATCAATTTCTCCATGGGTAAGCCTAGAAAACTGATTTGTGGTTGGATTCATCCTCCACTGGGTGTGTCCATACTATGATTTAAAGGTTCCCTTCTGGCCGGTGAAGAAAACCTTATCCCATCCTCGCGGACACACCGCATTTTGTGCCTAATGGAGTTAATTTGACAATGGACTGTAGATAACCAGTCCATACCAAAGATGACATTGTAAGGCCTTGAATCCACTACTAGAAGATCCTAGCCAAAGCTCTCACCTCATAGAGTAATATCACACTGTGAACAACATTGATTAATTGTCTAATATTCTCCCATAGGAGTCTCTAATCGCATGGATCGAGCCAGCGACCCCATCAGAATCTTCGAGATCTGAACGAGAGCTAGGGAAATGAAAGAGTGACTGGAACTTATGTCTATAAGTACTGCAGATAAGGTAGAGTCGACAAATATCATGACTAAAATCCTCTCTGGAGCGTCATGGTCATAGGCCTCAACTACTTAGAGCTGAGCTCGTCCCTATCCACCTGATCCCAATGTTCGGGGTGGACCTCAAGGATGTGGTGGCAATAGAACCTCAAACCATCATCCAGTACATGCTGCACGACCTGCTCCTCTACCACATCCAATACCCTATGGACATCCTCACACGAATCTATTCTTTTGCCTTAGTGGTCCCTCAACCATATTCTGGTTGTCAGTGTGGTTGTTCTGGCCGTCGCGAGCCATGTAACCCTACCTGTAGCATGTGAAGCACAATCTACTCCTATGATCGCTTGACATACCTCGTGAGCCTCATACCTCCAACCCTAAATCTCAGGGTTGTCCACCTAAATGTATTTTCTACTTGGAACACTTTTTCATCTGCCTACAACCAGCCACAGATGACTCTGCTATGTGTTTCCTAGTGGTGGGTCTTGCCATCGGTGTTTGCTCCGCAAGGAATATCTCCACCAGGAGTGCTCCCTCCAGCGCTCTAGCACGTGTCAGGATGCTGAGAGATACCATCAAAGCTCAAATATCCCATCACAGTCCCTTCTAAAATGCATGGGCCTTGAAGAAAGGGTCCCACACTATCATGACCTATCCCCTGAGGCTCGTGCCATGACTACCCCAAGCCCGCCTTCCATAGGCCAGGGGCTGGCGACTTTCACCGAAAGGCACATTTATTAATACCGAGAAGGCATTGCCTTTGTATCCTGTATACACAAATAACCAAGCGCACAACAAGATACAAACACAAGTATACTGTATAGTATAAATAGTGTGTACAGTATGTAAAAGGTGACAGAATACAACCCTAACTGGAAAGTACATGAAAACTAAAAGTACAAGTAAAACTGGGAAGTACAAGTAAACTGAAAAGCTCCAGTGAAAACTTACCAAGGATCCTACCTCAAGGGTAGGTACATCTCTCAAATGGTTGTCTTTACCGTACGCCTCATCAAATGTCCACCACCGATCTACCTCTAGTCCTGGTACTCTCGCCATCAGTCAGCGATGTCCGTCGTCTGCACAAAACAATACAATGTACGGGCATATCCCGTGCAAGGGTGAGTATAATGATACTTAGTAGGGACCCCAAGACCCCTGAAGGTCTCTCAAAATCAACAAATGATATACCACATAACATGAAATCAACTGACTAACCTACTTTGGTATATGCCCATACATATACCTAGGTTATCAAGTATGCCCATCTCAATCATGAGGAAACACATAGCCCAAATCAAAATCCCAAGCTCAACTATTCCACAAAGGTAGGAATTCCATGAAGGTAAGTACCACACAGGTAGACCACATAGAATAATACCACCAAGCTATTACCACAAAGGAAAGTTCCACACAGGTACATGCTCAGCTCACACCAGGTATATCTTAGGTACAATAGTAAAGATGATTATATGTAACTATCGAATCATCTTACTCTGTTAAGAGGAATACCCGTGAAGGATCCAAAATCATCATTAGACCCATAGAGGATTATAGTACATCGTCAGTACAGGATCCTAGTACATCATCAGTACATCTTCAGAACCACAAAAGATCCTAGTACATAATTAGTATGTCGTTAGACCCACATAGGATCCTAGTACATCGTCAGTATGTCATCGGACCCACACAGCATCCTACTACATTGTCAGTATGTCATCAGACCCACACAGGATCCTAGTATATCATCAGTACATCGTCCGACCCACACAGGATCCTAGTACATCATTAGTACATCGTCAGACCCACACAGGATCCTAGTACATTGTCAGTATGTCGTTAGACCCACACATGATCCTAGTACATTTTCCATACCTCTTCAGACCCACACAGGATCCTAGTACATCGTTAGTACGTCGTCAGACCCACACAGGATCCTAGTACATCATCACAACTAGCTACAGAATTCCCACACTAAGCTTGCTCGTCTTTGGTAGGGTCCGCTCCCCAATCCACTGGTTGATAATCTGACTACCATGATGTCCCATGGAAAAGTATCCCAATCGACCGCCATGTCATAGTGGTCTGAACGCAATAGATGGTGCATCAAACGGACACCCGGTCTGTAACTTATTATCCTTTTAGTCCTGAGGGCCCGATTGGATTCATTCTCTATCCAACCCAAACATTCCCCAACTTTATCAAAATATCTTATGGGGTATACCAAATGGACCATCTCGCTCCAAGGTTTCCAGTACTGCAGACGGTTCATCAAATAGACACTCAATGCCAATGTAATGGCCAAAAGTGCAGAAATGGGTCAAAGTTGGTCTGGGTCCGGTATGACCCGATTGGACCGACTCGGCCCACTAGGTCCGGCCTGGCCCGTGCTAGGCAGCCTGGCCGGGCGGCCATGGGGTGGCACAGGGGCCGAGCGGCAGCACGCAGGCCATGTGAAATCGTGGGGGCCGCGGGGCGGCGCAGGGGACGTGGCGCGGCGCGGGGGCCACGGGGCAGCGCAGAAGCTATGGGGAAGCACAGGGGCTGTGGGGTAGCGCGTGTGCCATGGGGCAGTGCGGAGACCATGGGTGGGGTGAGGGTCATGGTGCAGCGGTCCACTGTTGATGGCCGGAAGGCCCGCCATCCTCTCCGCACATCACGGTCGCACACCGCACCTTCTCCAGTGCCCAACTCGGCCGGCCATCCTCCCTTTTCCGTTGTGTCACAAGCCACAGTTCTCTTCCATCGGGGTCGCGATTTCACTGACACCTTCATCACGGCAGGTCGTGGTGCCGACTACCATTCTCATGCCCCACCGGTGTTGGTTACCATTCTCCTCCATCACGAAGAACAGAACAATTAATCACAAGAATTGCGAAGAGGTCGGGCCATGTTTGTTTGGCCCACACTCTCTGTGTTAGAGCGGTAGAAAGTGGCTATAATTTCTTCTTTATTTATGATAAATTTTCAAGAACATGTAGGCGGGAAAAATTCAGACAACCACCCTAGAACCTCTGGAAATAATTATTCCCATTCCCGCAGGGTTAAATATTTGTGGACCAACTAGTTAGGGAGTTGATCTGCGTTCATTGTTTAGAAGGGATGAACATGGAAAAAAAATTAATCACACATAAATAACCCCCTAACTCAAAAGTTTGTTGATGGAGGTCATGAGATAGAAATGGAAAATGTGAAGAAGATGCCACTGATCATCACTTATGCAATCACACTTTCGACGTCAGTTCGAACTTCATCCTCATTCCTCAATTCTGGTGTGCGTTCTTCACTGAAGAAGTTCTTTATTGGGAGGTGTTCTTCATTGGAGAAGCATAATGTTTCTCCAAGTGTTGGGAATCGTGGCACTTTACCAGCTCTTTTTTGCTTTGTGATGTCGTCCCAAATCCACCTCCCAAGCCCCATATAAATAGGAGGGGGGGGAGGTACGTAACGATCCTGGAATTTATGACGATTCATTTATTAGGAACCTTCTTAAATCCCAACGACGTTGTTACTTAGTATTTAAAAAGTTTCAATCCAATTAATTTACTTTGGTGCAATTAATTGAGAGGATTACAATGGACATCCCCACATTTAAGAGGGGTTTGGGTGGTCCCCACCACCCTGAATTTACAAAAATGGGTTTTAGATCAGGTGGTCCCCACCACTTTATCATTAGTTGGGAGGACAAAAATAAAATTTTATTTTATTTTTATTCCCACAAAAAATAAAAAAACTAAATTTCACCCTTTACCATCTTCCGTTGAGTTTATAGTTTCTTTAAGAAAATATCGGTGTTGTGTGTTCAACAGTGTCCTCAGATTTCAATTCTGAGCACCGGGTCAAAAGTAACAAAACGCCTCTTGCGCGTTTACGGAACCTACCCGAAAAAAAAGTTAAAAAATTATTAACAGTCACCCTTGACCCACGCCGGTTGAGGTTAGGATTTTCCTAAGTGAAACGCTCCCCAATGAACCCAATAGTACTATCGTATTTCCAAACCGAGTTACCATTTAAAAGTTATGGATTTTACAATAAAATAATTTTCGCTTAATTATTTTATTTACAACCAAAAACTAACTTTCACTGGTGGCCCGCGATGGCCAAAGTTAGTACCTACTTAAATATACCATACCCTCATGAGTTTAGTGGTGGTCTTGGATTTTAAATTCTATGTACCATTTGAGAGTTATAATTATTTGGAAAATAAAGTAATTTATTTAATTATTTTATTTATAGTTATGCCATTTTTGGGCTTTCATACAAGAGGCCAGCAATGACTAAACTTAAGTCACACGTTGGGTAAACCCACCATCTTGAACGCAATGGTGCTCTAGGATTTCTAATTCGAGTAACCGTTTAAGTTTTATTCAACTTTTTCATGAAAAATGCTTAAGCGTGCTATTTAAAGTTTAACAAAACTTTGACGGTCCATTTCGGGCACTCCGGGTCTCAGAATCATACACCGTCAGATTCAACAGTCTCGAAATAATTTCATATAATGAAAAACAATTATACGGAATTTCCAGGACATTACTCACACCATGTCGGTGGAGTAGCGCAGGAGGTCGGTGAACCTCTCCGAGTAATGGGCCACCGTTAGGCTGCCCAGTTGTATGTGTAGCAGCTCCTATATATGCATAGAGCATAGAGTCACTGGAACAAAATCTACCCTGAAGAGGCCCTCAAAATATACCCAAGTGAGGGTTGCCTCATCATGTGTTTGGAGCGTCAGGCTCTAGCATCTCCCTAATGCTCCCTAGAAATGATTGGCAGCTAGGATCACCAGCTAGTCAGCTAGTTTCCCAACCAGGAGAGAAACTCTGGCCACAACGTCTAGCCAGTCCCCATCCCCTTGTAGATCCATCTTGCCTCAGAACCTCTTAGGCCTCTATCATTGGAACTCATGCAAAGCAGTCAGTTGGCGTGCACTATCTGCTAGTGGGTCTGGTGGAAATGTCTACCCAACAGGTAGTGGTTCTGCTAGTACACCACCTGATGGTACTATTACTGTAAGAGGGTCGTGCACCAATGCCTTGTTTCTCGGTTGGCCATTATCATGTACTCTCTTAGGAATCATAGATGGCTATCTATGTGGTGGCATCCTAAAAAGAAACAGGTGATCTAAAATCATTAATTTATATTTGGGGATATGGATCTAAAGGGATCAAGTAAAAATATTTCAAAAAACAATCACAATCAATTTTTCCGTGCACTGAATTAGAAATCAGAATTCAGGGACCTAGTGTACGAAAACATCAACTGCCGCACCAACACTAGACATCCCAAACTAAAAACCTCACTCAAAACATTTAACACTATTACTACATTGGAAATATTAGAGTCTTAGTTCATTGGTAAAACTAACTCCTCTGATACTACTTTATCACGACCCGTCCCCAGGAGCCCGTGTCGTGACTACCCCAAGCCTGACATCCATAAACCATGGGTTGGAGACTAGAACTGAAAAGTCATATCCCTATAATAGGAATGATTTTCTTTTAAACCTTTTCAAAATCCCAATCTAAGAACACAACATGAATCCACAATGATGTAAACTGCTTAGTAAAAATTGTACTAAAAGAAAAGGGGATGGAATAAAAGCCTAACTAAAAAGTACAAGTACAACATAAAATAGAAAATAGCTCATGGATCATCCATAGAGGATTCTAGAAAAAGGGTAGGTACAGATCGTCTCCAGAACACTCCACGTAAGCCTATCTCCTCCAGGTACCACCTGGTTCTAGCTCCCTCATGTCTCGGTCAAAGTTGTATGTTGTCTGCATAAGACACAACAAGGTGCGGGTGATGCTGGTGAAGGGGTGAGTATAACAATACTCAGTAGGGACCTTGAGACCCCTAAAGGTCTCCCAGAGTTCCACAAAGGAAAAACCACAAAGCAAGACCTCAATCACAAAGTACGAAGTAGTAGTCAACTCACACCAGGTATTCAACTCATAGTTCAGGAATATAGATGATTAGTAATAAGCTATATCATCTTATTCCAATAGAGGTTCCACAATTGTATCACAATAAGTTGTTATACTATTAATATAATCTTGGACGTATGTCGTTGTTCCATGATGGGCCACTATAAGGTGGGTCCACATCAGGTCACACTACTCTTGATCCACATAGGGTCGCTAGAATGCTGATCCACACAGGGTCGCTGGAAAGCTGATCCACAGAGGGTCGATTGAATAAGGATCCTAAAAGGGTTTCTGAATGATGATCCAAAAATGGTCTCTAGTTACTAATCCACATAGGTTCACTTGAATCTGATCCTTTATGGGCCGCTCTAAAATTGGTCCTCATCGGGTAGCTACGATGTTGATCCACTCAGGGTCGCTATGATGCTAATCCACTCAGGGTCCCTACTTCAAAGACAGATAGTCACATGATTCTTGCTAATAGCATGCTTGTTTCTAGGATAACCACTCTTCAATCCATAGGTCATATTTCAACCAGTTCTAATTCCCAAAAAGCATACCCAAGGGACCGCCCCGTCATAGGGGTCCCAAAGTGACTGATAGTGCATCGATCAGACGACCAGTCTGTGAGATATGAGCACTTTTAAAAAAAGGGCCTAGTTGGATTCAAGTATGATCCAACCCAAGTGGGACATCAAACTATGTTAAAACTCACTTAGAGTACCTATAATGGAATGATTTGTCACAAGGGTCCTTATTCGATAGACGGCGCGTCAATCGGATATATGCTCTGTTAGTTACATCCCTTTTTGTGAAATAGGGGGTTATTGCACCTCATTCCTAACTAGCTCGTCCAGGCATGCTAGAATATGCCAAAGGGATTGATTCCCAAAATGGATCCCAACACCACTGATGGCGTGTCAAATAGACACCTGGTTCGTTAGTTACGAGCATTTATTTATTCGGGGGTCGTTTGGGTTTGGTCTGGTCTGAAGAAACTGTTCCTGGGGTCTACCTGACCCCGCCTAGGTCCGGCTTATTAATGGTCGGCTCGGTTCACTCGGTTCGGCCCATCGGGGTCGATCAAGTGGTTCGTGGGCCCGGGTCCCGGTTGGTCTGGCCCGCAGGGTGGGGCTCGGCCCACCTGCGTGGCCCCGCTGGGCCGCGGGTCCGGCCCACTGGTCAGTGGTTCCGGCCTGCTCACCTAGTCTGTATCCGACCCAGTACTCCAGATGGAGGACCATTTTCTCCCACTAGCCCCGCAGTTTTGGGGCCGTTTTGACCAGCCGGTGGGGCACTGCCCCACCGGGTTCAACTGTCAGCCGTTTGGTCAACCAGATTCTGCCAATGCGGCATGGCGTAGGGCCACGCTGCCATCATCTTACTGCAGCCCACTGGTCGCGACTGCTACTATCGGCGGAGCCTGTGTGTGCCACCTTTGTCCCGCACGGATGGGTTGGGCCAGCCGCCCAGTGCGTGACGACGCCCCGCTTTCCACCACCTGCTGTCGGTCGTCGGCGGTCTCCTTTGGCCATTTCCAATCACCGCCAACATGGCCACCAGCGGTTTCTTCCATGGGCCACCTTAATCCCTCCATTGGATCATTTTTATACCATCAGCGCCTACGAGGCTCTCGAGTCACCATCGCTTTTGTGGGTCCCCTAGTTTCATCCTACCGCTCCGTTTGGAAAACCGTTCCAAAATAACAAGACAAATAATATAGAAGTAGATGGTCCGAGACTTGTTTTTTTGTCCTCCACCCTCCATGTTAGGATTGAATCAAGTGGTCAACAATTTATCTCATAAAGACGAACTTTCCAACAATCCCCCTACCTTGATAAGACATCCACTGATGACAAATGACAAAACATCCTTCGTTGTTGTCGTCGGTTCGTGATTCGGTGGAACTAATCACTACTTGCTGAAACCAGTCTCACCCTACAAGTGGTTGGCATCATGGTACTTTTCTAGAGCTTCGTCACTTGCTGAAGTCGTTCCAACACCCCTCCCCAAGCTCTATATAAATTGTAGGGGTAGAGGTGGTTAACGTTCAAATGAATTTCTGAGGTTCATTTAATTAATGAACCTCTCAAATTCATACGGTATGGTTAAAAATAAGGAGTATTCAATACAATTAATGGCTTGACATGTCATCGGTTAGGCAACCGCCTCCTATCCGCTGGAGAAAAAAAAGAAATAAAATAAATTAACTTGTTATTTTATTAATCTTTCAAAATTACTCAAAAAATAACATTATTCCACCGACCTACTACCGTCGTAGTAAGGCCTCCCTTTACAGAATCGTCGTGCTGAAGATTCAATGGCGCCCTCAGATTTTTTATCCTAGCACTCGTTCAAAAAATGGAAAATGCAACCCGTGCATTTACTGAACGTACCTAAAAGAAGTTCAAAAATTCATCTCGGGCACACCGGGCCTTAGAATCATGCACCATCAAATTTTGAAGACTCGTAATAATAGAAAATAATTAAAAAAATTACATGGAAAATACAGTGCTTCATAGGAACCTTAATTAACCAATTAATCCATGTTTGAGCCATGGAATATTGGTCACATGGGTTTAAATGTTATTTGATTTCGATTAAAATAATTCCAATTGAAATTTATGAAGTATGGAATTCTATATATTGTGAATGAAAATTCATCTAATAAAATAATTTTATAAAACCTGTTACATCTTGATACTAGATATAAGGGTCTTTTTACAGTTTTGTGATGTTCCAATCACAACTTATAAAGGATACACCTTTATAACTTGGGAATATTGACTCATCTTACTAGGTCATGATATATATATACATATAAATAAGTATGAATTTGACTAAGATTTAAATTCATAAATAAAATGGTTGTCATTAAATGGAGAAGTTAATTTAATCATAAAGGTTATTTTCCTCTATACATTATTATTGAATCACTATTTATCAGAACATCTTCTATGTAATGTGAGACCTTAACCCAGACCCGACCATAGTAGTGGGAAATATAGAGTGTCTCCTATGATAATTTATGATCTTCCATGTCACTAGACCTATCTTTAGGTGCATGATGATGGTGTGAACCCTTATATAAGAAGGATATGTACATGTTAGTTTATTTTATCTTGAGATATGTTCTTTAATCAAATTCTATTCCATGGAATGTGTTTGGAATTATTGAAATATTCTACCATGATAGCCTCAGGTTATAAACTAGGAAGTTGGTGATGACCATCTCCAGAGGTGTTGGGACCCAAGCCACTGGTATTAACTCCTGTAGTTCCTCCTACAACACCACACAATTCATGAGCTAGGTTAAGATGATCAATTCTAACTAGGTTTTATGAGACTCATGAATTATATACAGGGAGACCCACAACATTCCCTTACTACATCAGATCCAATGAAAAGATTATAATAGAATCACCCAGTTACCTTTTTCAGGGAAGGTGGTCCTCTAGTTACTAATCCATGGATGGAGGCCATGTTATCTATCTTCAATAATTTAGATACACCTCTTGAGAGGATAGTGAATCTCTATATGGATATACATCATTATTCTTCCAAGTAATGATTGAATTTTACTACCCAGGTATATCACCATCAGGATATGGTCTGGAGAGACTTTTAGATGGTCTTCTATGATTATTTTCTTTTCCAGACATAAATAGATGACCATTATAAAGTGTTTATAAACCAATAATAAGGAGGTATGTCTGTAATGGATTAGTTAGATAACTTTACCAAGCTCTATTACTTCACACTGGATCTCATCACGGATGAGTTGAAAATGATGATATAGTTTGAGGATGGTCTTTTGTATGCTATTTTATCCAAGGTGAATGTTTTCCTAGTTGACTATCATATCTAAAATAGTGAACTAGACCCTAATCACCAATATGAACCCAAGGTAATCTAATATTGTTGGATAGGGATGTTCATCATCATGATAGATAAGTGATTCATCTAGCTGGAGAAAATATCAACTTGAGTTTTCTCTTGGAGGCAATGGTAGTCAGACATATTTAACTAACAGTTATGTGGTGTGTCATTAGTGTGGTAGGCTGGACCATAAGAATCCCCAGTGTACTAATGTCCCAATTGAGTTATGACCTTGTGAAAATATGGTACATCTTCAACAATTTTATAAAACTTTTCATCTAGCTCATAGTGAGGATTGATCTACACTAAAACCACATTTGGGAGCAAGATCAATAGCTCTATTATAGGTAGGGAGCTAGAATACTACCAGCTAATCAGGCCATAGAGGCAGACATGGTCGTGGAAGACAGTCATATGAGATGCAACACCAATAGAGTGGGTCTACTCTTGGTAGTTAGGATGTAGTATAGGGGCGTGCATTTGGTCGGCTACATACAGTATACCATGTACCATAGGAACAAATTATCGGACATTCTATAGTATAAGGCATGATCATATAATCCTATAATTTATTTTTTTCTTTATTTGATATTGTCTCTTTTCATTCATTCATATGTTTGGATATTGTGGAAATCCTTGGCCACAATATTCAATATTTTTATAGGGGTAATTTCACTTGAAACTCAAATTGGAATTAAATCACAATGTGTATGCTAATGCAGGGAGTTCCCTTAGAGATAGAAGACCACTATTTCATATGAAACCTCTTCATCCTAGAGATAATAGGTTATGAAATAGTTATTTGGATGGACTGGTTTGTTTTTTTTAACATTTTTATGTCCATTACTACAACTAGAGGCTTTCTTTCACATCACTCAAGGGAGGCAACTATATTCAAAAAGGTGAATGGGACATCCATGAGAGTTGAGTTGGACCCGAGCATCATGGTCTGAGTGTAATAATAACCTATATTTATAGCCTTTATGTGGATGAATTGGGAATATGACATATAGATTTCCCACCTATAGAGGGAAGTTCCAAGGGCGTCTTCCCTGATGACATTTCTGGACTACCACCTTAGAGAGACGTAGATGATACTGTTGAACTAATCCTTGGAGAAACACCAATATTGATTCCTAACTAAAGGATGGTTACTACTGATTTGTAAGAGATCAATAGGTTGTTAGAGGATTTAGAATCCAAGGGTTTTAATTACCCAGTACTTCCTCATGGGGTTCACCCATTCTTTTCCACAAGATGGTAGACACGATGCTTTGGCTTTTCATTGATTTCCGCTATTTGAATCTGAATATGGTCAAGAGATAATATCCACTACCTTATATAGATTACTTCTTTAATCGTATTTGAGGATCTTGGTTTTTTATGAAGATTGATTTAAGGTCAGACTATCATCAGGTAAGAGTTAGACCATCAGAAATACCAGGTAAAACATTCCATTATAGACAAGGATTGTATGAGTATATGGTAATTTCATTAGGTTTTATGGACACATAGGCTTTTTTATGGCTATAATGAATCATATTTTTCATCCATACCCAGATTCATTTGTGGTGGAATTTATGGATAATATCCTGATGTACTCAAAAACTCAATACAATGATTCCAAACATCATGATATCTTTTTGAGTCATTGAGAGTGAACTTGTTGTATGATAAACTCACAAAATTTCAATTCTGAATTGATAAGGTCACCTTCTTGGGTCACATTATCTTAGAGGTAGAAGTATCTATTGAACTAGAGAAGTTGGGAGTTGTTGTTTCTTAGAAACATCACAAGAAAACCATTGATATATAGAATTTTTTAGGGGATAAATGATTATTAAAAGAGTTCTATTAAGAATATCTCATTACTTACAACACTTCTCACAATGGTAAACCAAGAAGGTTGTCAAATTTTGATGGTTCAAATCATGCAAGAAGGCCTTTGAAGAGTTAAAATGATGGTTGAATTCAACACCATTATTGATTCTTGTAGATCTAGGAAAATGTTATATAGTTTATTATGATACAAATGACAATAACCTTGGATTAGCTTTGATGTAGGGATCTCATGTTATTGAGTATGGGTATTGTCATTTGAGACATCATGAGAGAAATTACCTAATGAATTATCTCTAGTTGTAATCTTTGGTACATGCCTTTCATTATTGGAGGAATTAATTGAGGGGAGAGAGGTTTTTGGTATAAATAGACCAAAAATCCTTAAATACATCACACAACATGACTTGAATCTCAGAAAACTAATATGGGTTCAATACCTAAAATTATTTGACATTGAGCTTGCTTATACACCTGGTAAAGGAAATAAAGAGGAAGATGCTCTAAGATGAAGGACACTGAATTAAGCTACTTAGGAGGCTAGTAGAAAGTAGTAGTTGATAATGTTATTATCTAAGATACACTTAAAGGTTCAGGTATATTATGGGAATCTTTTACTTGCATCATTATTAGTTACATATTCACTTTGATATTGTGTGAAGATAAGGCAACATTCTGAACTGGAGGGCCTGGTCCTATGAGAGAGCATTGCAGCGAAGGACTCACCACCTGGTTATTCCATTTTCAGGGATGGGAACTTCAACATTCAGGATCAAATATGGGTTCCTAATGACATACTAAAAGAGTTAATATGTGAGTCTCATGAATCTACTTGGGAAGTACATCTCTGACCTACCAATATGTATCATGATTTTTTCCACCAGTATTGTTGGATTGGTATTAAATAGAAGATAGTTGACTTTGTTACTTAGTTTTCCACCTATATGTAGGCGAAGTAAGAACACTAGTGACAAATGATGATTTTATAGCTATTACCCATTACTAAGTGGAAATGTGTTGACATCACTATGGATTTTGTGATGTTTTTTTGAGATCACCTCAATGTAGTGACATAGTGTGGGTGATCGTAGACTAGTCAAAAAATGTAACTCACTTATGACCTATTAGAGAGACCTTTTTCCTTAAACGAAATGAGAAGGATATATGTCAGTGAGATCAAACGTCTTCATAGAGTTCCATGTACTATCATCTCAGATAGGGAAGCTAATTTCACATCTCAGTTCTGGTAGGGTTTGTAGAAGGCCCTTAGTATGTTGGTTCTTCTAAGAAAATCCTATCACCCTCAGACCAAAAAGATATTCGATCATACTATACTGATGTTACATGACATGATCTAGGAATGAATCCTTGATTTTGGAGGGTATCAATTGAAGCATATAACTCTTGATGTTTTTTTAATAATAGAATTAAATTTAATATATAGATGGATCTATTTGAGACTCTATATGGTAGACCAATCAATTCACCCCTATGATGGTTAGAGTTAGGAGAACCAACACTACTGGGACCTAATCTCATTCAATAGACTTAAAATAAGGTAAAACTTGTTAGGAAGCATGTGGAAATAACTCATTCTAGGAATAAATATTTTTCCTATCACTGTATATGATTATATAGTTTGAGGTTAGAGATAAATTATTCGTATGTGTTTCACCTATATTCGAGAATAGATGGATTCAAAGGAAGGGTAATCTTTCATCTTGATTTTAGGAACTTTTGAGGTTTATAGATGGTTGGATTAATAGATTATCTATTATCACTTCCATAAAAGTAAAGGGGGGATACATAGAATCTTCCATGTATAACATCTTTTCCATTATCATTCTGATCCATCACATTCTTTTTATCTCAAGGAAATTACATTGGAGACTAATTCTTCTTTTAAAGAGCATATAGTTTGTATCATTGCTCATATCACTAAGGATATCCAAGGTAGGGATGTTCCACTAGTATGGGTTTTATGGAAGCCCAACCCTGTGTATGATGAAATATATTAGTGAGAGGATGACATATATTTTCAATGGATAGAAAAATTCTTACCTGGAGATTAACCACCCTTAGTTAAACTCAAGGTTGATTTGTTTTGAGGAGGGTAGGTTGTGACACAAAATTTTTTTGACAAGGTAAATGTTCTTTAAAATGTAGTTTTATTAAAAAAAAATCTTCTGATAAAAGTTACTAATATTTTAAGGAGGTGTTTAGGGGTTTATAGGGCTTGTGTAGATCTAAGAGATTCACTTTTTTAGAAGAAATAGGTAAGGTTCATAGTTAGAACACAATTAGTTCTAACTGTGCTACTCAATTATGTAAGACCTGTAGGGAGTTTCCAAATTTTCCAAACCACACACCCTAGGACATATGAACATTTTAATTGTAGTAGATGGGTTGTATAGGTTATTCACACATATTTTGTATGGTTTTTCTAATAATGTACAGATAAAATGTGTGGTGTTTTCCAAGGGATAGTGTTGGTGCATGGTTGGTGTTCTGTTTGGACAATTGTATAGACAAACCATGCACCCCATAAAAATAGGGTGAATTTACATTTTTCTCTCACTCCTCTTAAATTCTAGTTTCTTCTTTCCTCTCTTATTCTATATTGGACACCCATTGTGATAACTCTCCTCTAGTCTCCCACTAGGATTTTTGGATATATCATTCATACGGTGTATAATTCATTAATAATTTTTCAGGTTGGATATATATCGGTATGTTATTCAGTCCTCTTGAAAATTTTCTTCATTTATCTCACCAAATGTAATGCTAAATCAACGATAGATCATATTCCCTATTTTAGGGTGTCGATCTATTACTCCGATTTATAATTTTATAGATCAAATAAAATTTTTATACTAGATGATGAGTCTTCTAATAATCAAAGGTAGGTGGTATAAATTCTTTTCCCCTTAATTCATGATGTTTATACTATGAATCATTGTGCCACACACCAGACCTTCTATATGGTGCCTTGTAAATATTAAATTAATTAAATGTATTAATATTTCCTTTCTTATAGAAGTCATATAAACATCTTTAAATCATAAAAATATGTCTATAATGATGCAATCCACCCCTTAAGGTATGTCACCTTTAATGACCCATGATATTTATGTATTTAAAAGAAGTCAAACCACTAATTGAGGTGTATTGAGTTATCCCTTTTGAATGAAATGTAATTTGCATTAAACAAAGAGGGAATGGTGGGCCATGTACATAGTTCCTTTCTAATTCTTTCTTATATATTGATTTATCCATATGAATTAATTGGAAAAATTGAATTATGTAAATTTTTTAAAGGTATGGGTTAAATAATAGACCATAACTATCCGGCATGTCATGATGAGGTCCATAAAAGGGTTCTGACATAAAATTCCTAGGACATGCTCATTGAGAATAATAAATAAAATGGATTATCAATGAATTACATCACTCTAGGGGTGATAAAAAATTTCTTATTTTGGATTCCTTGAATGGGATCACATGGGGAGTGGAATTATATCATGCCATGAGTGACAACTGATTTCCCTATCTGGAATGATAAGGATGGGCTTAGATGGAAGTGAATTTTATTTTTACATGACTGACACTTGGGTTCCCTACATGTAATTTCATGGATGGGATTTTATGGTAGTTCTATTACACTTTTTCTTTGGGTTATACCTAGGATCCCATGAGAAATTCCATGGATGATCTTGTTGGGTGATGGGTTCATAGAACACATGGAGTGATACTTGAGTTCCCTTTATGGAATTCCTTAGAAGAACTCAGGAGGCCAATAAATTATGTCAATTTATTCTTCTTCTTAGTCTTAGAACATACATGGATTTAGTCTATGATTTATATACTTGATGAACTAGTTTTACTTCCTTCTCATCATTGAGTGCCATGATAATTATGGAACCTCATATGATCATTATCATTACTTGAACACCGTAGTTCTACATCTTGGGTCTTGGAATTATAGATATAAAATTAAAATGAAAATTTCATAAAGGCGTTATGGAATATCCCAAAGCACGTACTGTCGATCGGGTGTCCCATAAGAGACCCTAACCATTGTGATTTAGTTTTTTATTTATTATTTTTCATTGATTATTACCTGCACACTACTCATTGTAAATTCACACACTAGATAGTGATATACACTATTGGTGGTAGACTATAGGGTTTTACTCACACCTTTTCCAGGATGATAATTAGTACCCAGAAAAACTGCATGGATACAGGTAGGAACAAAGAGAAACGTCCATATTTTGATTCTTGAGTTTATATACTAGGATGTTGTACAAGATAATATTATCGAGCATAGGTTTTGATGTTATTTGAGACCACTTCTAATTTTTTTTAATTTCTATATATAATTTTATGTATTCCTATTAAAATGTCTCTTTATATTCCTATTTTGTATAGCATATAAACATGACATCATTTTTTATATGATAGTGGTCATTGCATCATCTTATTCATTATATCTGGATACATTATGATTCTATATTTATTTTATTAAACTATTTATTTGGATTATTTTTATTGCATAACACTATGATAAGTGCTTATTATGAGGGAATAATCTATCCACAATACCATCAGAGACCATTGGTTCTATTTAGAAGCCTCTAGAATTCATGAAGGTGTGCTTAAGACTATGTGGACAATTGGATTTGGTTAATTTTGAGTGAACCGGGTCTGGGAAATTAAAAAATATATATTATTTCTCATCAAACCTTTAAAATCTATCTTTTATTCCTTCATAAATATTTATAGGTACTGGAATAATGACTAATTATTGAACAAATAAATATCACTACATTATTCAATAATAAATAAATAAAAATTATATTCACTAAATGAGAAAAATATTCATTAAGTATCCTTTTCAAAAATATTATCTTGAAAAACAAGTTAATGAATTTATGAGGTCAACAAAATATGAATAATTATTAATCCATGTACAAGAAAAAAATTTATTTTACACGTTAAATTATCAATAACATTTAATATTTAACTGAGGTTCTAGAGACACTTATTTTTTAACCCTATATGACTCTTTCTCTATAGCATTATGTGGATCCACCCAAACTCCATAGTGAACATCTCACAACATGCTATGATACCAATAGAGAAAGAAGCTAATGTCATAATGACATATAACCTCATATGAACACTTAAACTATAATATAATCCCTTTATACTAATATCTATAACCAAGAATGCTGCATACTGAAGTTATCAACCTATGTTCTCAATTTTCCATTTTATGATTTTCTATAAATGAACATTACCATATAATAAAATAGACATGGGTTTATTTCGCATGTGTCATTCCAATAAAAGGGATAGATATATTAACTTTCATTAAAAAATATAAGTGAAAATCCATTCATGAATTATTCATTAATGCAATATCACTCGTGATAGACCCAACATATCCTACTTCACCGCAAACATATGTCATCATAGTTTTAATCAATACATAAAAGTACAAGACTAATAATATCCGATATTAATAGCATTAATTTATAAGGATCAATACACTCATATATAGATACAAACATTAAACGAAACATATAAATATGTATTTCCTATCGATAGGTCGCATTCTTATAATCACATGCACTAGAAAATTTTTAAGGGTGTATACCTTGATATAATGCCTCAATGTCATACAAGTCTCCACCCCTGATATACTATATAAATTTTTACCATAAAACGATATCATCTAGATATGGAACATATATATTTTAATAAAACATTCATGGAACTTCTATGTTCTCATCATAATAGGGAACAATAACGACCTTTATGTGAAATCATTATGCTTTGGACATTATTATATACTACACCATGTAAAATAACTATAATTAGATAATAATATATATATTAATATTCAAAATAACAAATAAAAGGTATCATAAAGTAAATATAAGTTGGTTCTAGGGAAAAAATCCAATAGAAACATTAGTTAGATTCAATAGGTTACTATACAAATATACTTTAGTCCATGAAAATAACTAATGATTCATTATTAGTTTTTTGAGGTGAGTAATATATCGTTGTAAAATTATACATCAATGATAGATTCAAATTTGATAAAAATGATTCAATGTCTTTGACAATGTTTTTTCATACCTGAATAATAGAGTGATGGTCAAGAAGTCTTCCAAGCAGTTAACCATAGTCAATTCAATGAAAGTAGAGAAATTAACAATGACATCATATGTAACATAGAAGTATTTTGGGATAAATAATTTCATATTTTAATTGGAGGTTATTTATATCATAAAGACCTTAGTGATATCTACTTTGATAATAAAGAATATATTTCTCATTTTAAGGGACTGTGGACTAACTAAAAATTTAATCTCATCATTTATAAATATCATATCATTAGATAAATTATTAATAGTGATTATTTAATTATTTTGGGTAGATATATATGATAATGTAATTGATTCTATGATAAAAACATTCTTGAAACAAAAAATTTTGGTCCATATAAGGATCTTGGGTATTAGAAATATAGGTTACTAAGTCTGATATTCATGGTTTTATCAATATATATGTCATAAAGATTTTCATGTTATGTAACTATTAGGAATGTATTTTGTATAATGATTTAATGTTAAAATAAAATTCTGAATTATTATTCATATATATTTTATAGATGTGATAATATGATTAACCCCTTAGAGGTAAAACTTTGAGAAATATGTAATCAATGATCATCATGGAAAGTCATGGGTTGTGATGTTGTGTTGGGATTAACATAAATAAATGGTTATATAAAGATATAAATATCCCTCACATGACAGTAATAAGATTTTATTTCTAGATTGATCCACTTTGGGTTTATAACATGTAATTTCAAACATATATATATATATATCATTGGTATACTTAGAGTATATAATATAAATTTATTTCATGAACATAAGAATAACATGGAACCTTGCATCTAAACTATCATACTTTGATACCCATATTACAGTATTCATATAAAAAAGAAAATAAAGGGTAGTTTCTCATGTTGTTGGTCAAGTAGAGGGATTTTCAATACTAATTATAAATTTTTAATCATGTATATTGAGTATGAAATTTTGGCCCTTGATTGTGTAAGGTTGAAAAAATTCTAAGACCATGATTAGTTTAGATATATTTAATGTTATTTTATACTAAGGTGAATGATATGAATTAAAATTATATGTTTTTTCACCATATGTAGAAATTATTGAATGGATGAGTTGGCCAATATAATAATGGAATGTTCTATGTATCATAAATTTAATTTATTCCATAGAAAAAATATTTTATTGGTATACATGTAAACAAATAGAGGTACAAGTAGTTTATTGATATCACACAAAAATCCTCATTAGAATAACAAACACTAAAATTTTATTCAATACAATACTTAACTAATGATTTTATATTAATAATTTATGATTATTGTCAATTATATAAAGACCCAAATTGTCACACTCAAAGTTATGTGAATGAAATTTATTTTGGTAAAAATATTTATCCCAAAAACCATAAATATGAGATGATAAAATTATATTGAAAAGAGTTTGGATATAAATAAACATCTTGTTTCAAAAAATATAGTCTGATATGATATAACGGTTTGAGAGGATTTATTAAATGTCAGATATTGTTAGAGACACATATTGAGGCCATACTATAGAACACGCATTTAAAAAAAATTAATTGGGTTTTTACTATTTTTTATTTTATAGAATTATAATTATTACTTAATGGGGGAATCTATAGTATGGATTAAGGAACCATATTTAGCAATATCCCAATAGAACAATAGGATCTAATACTTTTCATTCATATCACATTAATAATAATATTTAATTTTTCTATTTTATTAATTATAATTTTATATAATTATAAAAAAATACTTCTACCATTGATGCAACTAATACTACTTCTATTATTATTATACCACTACTACTACTATATGACTAGTAAGACCAAAAAAAATTCTCCCCATCCTACTGCTAATATTGTTGCTACTAATTCTACAAATAATTCTACTACTGCTACTACTACTACTAAGACTACTTGTAATTTCTTAACCTTCTTAAAATACATTTTTTCATTGCATAGAGGTCAAGAGTGATCTCTAAAGCCTGTATTCAATAGGATGTGATTGGGTGACTGAAAAAATAGTTTAAAAGTCACTTTATAAGAAGAAATATAGATATTTATATTATAATAAAAAACATCACCAACAATATAAAAAACACAAATAATGAAATTTATTTTTATGACACTATCCATACATGATATATCATACAACCAAAGTAAAATAAAAGAATCCAAAAAATTGATAAAAACATGAAAAAACTACACAACATACTCTTTGTAAAAAAATTATAATAAAACTCCTCTAACTCTAGCTAACCATAATGTGATATGAGATAGTATATCCCATCAAAATATTGATCCCAATCACATAAGTTTATAAATAATAAAATTGATGATAATTATGAAATAATATATAGTACGTTCCTCCCTAAAACCCATGTTTTCATTGTAGATAAAGCACACTCAAGCTTCTGTAAATTAAATAACAAAGAATATAATGCATACCATCCTAAGGTATGTCTAAAACATCTTATATAACTAGAAATACACTCTCCTAGAAATAAAATTCATCATGTAGGTATGGTATCATTATCAAAGTAATAATATCAATGGGTCTCCCTAAACTTTATTCTCATTAAATAAACCTATGAGTGCATACAACATCATAGTTGAATCAACAATTTGTAAGTATATATATCAATGAGATACAACCTACATGAGGGAATACAACATAATTAAACCTAAAATATCCCATATAAAAATTCATTATAGGTTGGTCGATTATGATCCAATAAAACATGGATGTTAGGGTTCCCCCAGAATCGAATACAACATGTAAATTATCTCTTTTGAAGTCAAACTTAGGTGATTGTAGAATTGAGAATGGCTAATACTACATTAACCATCATTAAAATAATAAATGAAATAATTATATACTCATAATATATGTATTCTTATCCCTCATAACTACTATATCCCATATTACCCATTCCTATATCAATACACTAAGCATTCAATTCAATTAAATCAACACATATCATTAATCACATATTTTAAGGAATTTTACAATTTTTATTACAACGTTTGCATACCCTAGGAATTTCAACAAGATACTTCTATAATAGTCTTTACTTTAACCATAACTACAAAAAACTGACTTCCCATTATACATATCAAAACCATATCATCCCACATATCACCCAAAATTAAAAAAAAATTTAGTAGAAGCCTCACCAAACCGAGTTTGAAGGGGGTATTAAATGGCAGAGTCCTAGTGAATTCTTGTTTATAATGATTTCATATTTACGGGAAAATGACATAGTAATGGAGAAAATAATTATACCATCATCTGATCAACCTTTATATGATAGACCATCAATTTTCTAAGTTCTCTCCCACTAAGTGTGAGATATGACCCACTTGTTTCTTTAGAAGGTTATTATAAGCTCTGGTCTGGTAAAATATGGAAAAAATTGGTTATATTATATCTTATTAGAGTTTTTTACCAACACAGACTATGTTTCCACCTCTTATAACCTAATTTTTCAAATCATATATGGTGTGATTACACAATGCATTTTATTGAATTCATCTATAATAAAATTTCCAATAATATAATACATACTATATTCTAAAAAAATAAACCCCACTTGTTATCTATTTTTCCAACTTCTATCATAATTTAATACTTGAAAGAGATGAAAGTGTTATGTTTTATTTCATCATCCCACATGTCACATCCTATCAATTTGAAATTACCTAGCCCAATAACCTTAAGAATAAATCGTTTGATCCCCCTTTCTTCTCACCATGTTAAGTTGGTATCATTAAAATACAATATTTTTTTCACATATTGGAATACCATATCCATTAACATATCATAGAATAAAAAAATTTATAACTTATGTTATTCCCATGATGATATAATTAATATGGAAGACCATTTCTATTACCTATCAGGGGTATACCAATTATATTATTTGGAAAAAAACATCCAGTTTAAGCTTTCCCAACAGATTCTTTTAATTCTATAAAACCATAACCAAATAAGAATATTATAATTTATGAAACACCAATTCATTAATTTAACACATTTTCAACTTATTTATATACCATGTAAACATAACTAGAATACCATGTCATGATATCCACCCTTTAACACTTGATAAAGATAAATCATCATGAGAATATAAATAAGAGGATAGTTATATTAATGAGTTACCTCATGAAGGATATGGTTCCATAAATGAATGTTCATTAATATTTCCTTCCAATCCCTATATTACTATCCTCCACACAAAATTTACATGATCCATTCATTCAAATACAATCCCAATATAAATAGTGAAATAAATGATTTCCAAAATTCTATCATAAAAATAGACTTAATATTTCACTTATTAATAATCAAATATGTGTTCAAATTAGTAGCATGAATAAATATTCAAATGGATACTCAAAATATTAGTAATTATCAGTAAATAAACCATCAATTATATATTAAGTTTAAGTAGAATTTATAAGTGATAATATATAAGGCTCAATTGGTATATATATTTTAAATTTATACCGGCCAAAACCATGTATTGTTCACCAGAAATACAATTTTATTCCTTAATTAAAAGCCTAATATGTAAATTATACAATTTTTAAATGCCTTTTATGAAAATCCAAGACTTCTTATTCAATTAAACTTACACCTATCCAATCGCTAAAATGATTTTTTGAAAAAAAAGTTATTTTTTGGAATTGTTTGTAAAAAACAATGATATAATATAATTAAATGGTTAATTACACATGAAAACCATTTGAAATCCAAAAATTCCTCCAAATTAATTACATTGTTCTTTTAATAAAAATGTCATGTTTTCTCTCTCTAATATTTGATAAGCTTCAACAAAAATCTATTCAAAAGTATCCCAAGATCTATGAAATTTTTACTAAACCATGATGTTGTCACATAAATCATGAAATGTTATTTTAGTTGTGTTATATATCCACATAATCAACCCCAATAGCTTATAATCCAAGGAAAATCTACTAAAATAATATAATCTTGGAACTAACCATGGTGTATTGAATATTCAACGTGGAATAATTTTTATGTCATATAAAATTCCTCATCAACTACAATATTTTTTATTTACCATACATCTATAAAACATTTAACATGAATAATTAAAAGAGAAATAAAAAATTTAAGACTCTATATCAGATAAATCTCAAACATTTTTGTCCAAAAAATTCCAAAACATATAATTTCAAAATATTGGAAGAGATCATAAAAAACCAACAATCATAAGAGAAACCTCTCAAACACCTTTTATCTATAAAAATAAAAACCAAAAACTAATTTATAATTCAAAATTTCACTTCATGTTATATGTAAATAGTATTAAAACATCTTAAGGTATAAAATTTTACTCATTGAATCCCTATTTATCATATTATCTTTGAATAAACCATGATTAAAGAGAAAAAATAACAAGGGTATGAAACACATTCTCTCGACATTCTTGAATTTTTAAAATTCACTTAACAAATGTTGTGTCCTCTTTAATATCGATTCCACCCTAATTAGACACAATAGAAACTTGGAGAACATATTTACAAATCCAAAAAACATAAAAAAATCATCAATGTTCTCTAATAGAGAAGAAGTGAAATATGATATGCTACATAACCAAAACATTTCAACACATCAAAAGGATTTCCAAACCTTCGAGATAGATAATCACTGATATCAAACTCCAAAATTATTATCCTTTGATCAATATATGAAATTTGATGAAAATTTATTGTCTTTATCTAATATAAAATCATATATATCATATTCATCTTATCCAACACCAAATATATAACAATAATCAATGCCTCGCTAACATAAGTCTAACATAGAGGTTACTCATAAGGCCCCCACATAATTTTATGAATGGTTATATACCAATGGATGATTGAAAACGATTTTTATAAGAATAAATAACCATTGGAATATAATAATCACCCAATCCCCTATAAAATCGAGGATATATTCTCTCAATATATTATCTTAAGTCTAAATCATCCTGTTAATCTTTATATCATTCAATGGGTAAAATATCATGATAATGAAGAACATGGTACTAAAAGAACATTGTAATACCTTACATATGCATGATATAAAATAGAACATAGTCTTAAAAAATTATCTTAGAAACTATATGAATTTATACCACTTCCCCAATGAAATTAATCACCATGTTTTCCACAAGGATAATTTATTTAGTCGATAATAAATGTGTACACTTCATCAATCTATCATCAAGAAACAAAATGGATTTGTGTCACTTTTATTAATGAGGAAACAATATAGAAAATTATTTATAGGAATCTCTTTATTTCCACTAGGTAATATTGAATGGTTAAAAAAATTACATCGAACCTAATATTTATCCTATCATTAATGAAATAAAAAATTTCTCGACAGAAACCCCTCTATCAATATCTTATTCCTAGGACACCAAAAATAATTCAACCAGAAATGATTCATCATCCGAATTCTGATAAAAAATTTTAAATATGATCTTGAAACTCATGAAAAACCATTTCCTAATTTTTCTAGAAGTATATAAGTTCCCATATAAAATCACCCAAAGTTTCTCATCCCCCGTCAAACTGTCAGGAGAATCTACATTTAATATCTAATATCTTCTTAGTTCCACCTCATGATGATTGAGTTGAGTATCTTATGAATGTTAAAATAGAGAGAGTGTATTGTTATTTATTTTACCAAACCAAAACTAATAACCTCATCCTAATAAAAATTTAATGTTATGATTTAGTCAATCATTTTATATTCATTTCATTGTTTCCTGAGAAATGTCCCTATAGATCATGATGCTTAGAATATTAGCTACCAAATTTCCTTTATAAATAGTTTATGAAATCATAAAATTATAATAAAAACTCTTTGATAGAATATATACCAAAAACACTTTCCATAATTGAAGAGAATAAAGTATTTACCTAATAGGTAATGTCTTTATAGATTTAAGGGAATCACAATGGCTATATGATCAAGATCATGGGTAGAATAATTACCATAATGGGGTTGTAACATACAAGATTTATATGATATAATTATAATTACTTTCATTTACATATAACCAAGGAAAAAATTATTTTCATTATAATAAAGCTTAATCATAACTTCTTCATCATATAGACAAAGAACAGAATCACTATTCAACATCATCTTTAGATACTCAAAATTATTGCACATTGATTCATATACAAAAAATCATGATACCTTTTGATTGAATTGATCAAATGAGTTTTAATATTATAAAAATAATAAATATAACACCAATAATAACCTTCTATATAATAGAAACTACACTTATTTAACATATTATTTTGTACCATTTAGGAGGAAACACTCTCATTATTTGATGGAACGATAGACACACTATTTAATGGAATAACTAGTACCTAACCGATGAATTTTTATGAAATTATCATTTAATTACACATTCAATTCCACATAACTTTATTTTTATAGAATATGAATTTCTAGAAAATAAGTGCATACATGAATGCACATATATTCAATATAAGAGCATAATGGTAATGCATAACTGAAAAACTTCTATATAAGTGAAAACTGGTAATGCACACTGGAAAATAAGAACATATCTATAGATGTATATTGGAAGATAAATAAGAATATAAAGTTATAAGTTGTTATTGCATGTATAAAGAGAAAACCCATCCTTTAATAATATAACTCAAAAATTCACTAAGATAAACTATATACATAGACTTATAAACAACTATTTTCACATCAGAAATGCCACATTTATAATTTATTATTTTTCTATCCAAAACCATAGTCATTTTTGTGACAATTGGGTTCTAAAAAAGCATATAATTGTTGTGATAGATAATTATATTTCCCCCCTATTGAAGAAATAAATAAAATTTATGGAACCACATAAATATTTTGTGTTCTAATTTTATTTTTGTGTGATTGTTTCATCATCAACGATTCAAAAACAACATGCTTCTATCATTACTATGGGCTCCTTGGACATACAACATTTGGTAACTCCACACATGGGAACCTCTTGAATGAGTTTGGATTCTATGAGCCTTACCATCTTGTCAACTTCGCTAATGCTTGAATCGTGCTCCACTAGGTTGGGGGATATAAAGTATATTACCCTCCAAAGTTTGGTATTGTTGAGAAATAGACAACATGGAAACTATATAACAATACATTTTTGAGGGGCAGTTATACTGTGAAGCTCCATTACCTAGGAGCTTTGAGGTTGTATCCCTTACGGTTCTGTGTCTGAATCATCTATGTTTCCATGATCACTACAGTTAAAGTGATGTTCCCTTACTTAATCTAAGTCCTAGGTGGGCTCAGATCCATGCTTTTATAGACCTTGAGCATAGACATCCCTTTATAGATTTACATGGCACAAAAAAGTATGGTATATTGGACCAGGAAATGGATTCTATAGTTAGTCATGAATGGCTTCGAGCTACTTGTCACTGCCTTTACGCTTTTCAGGACCATCTAATTCCTAGTTAATAAAAAATCATAGAGTTAGGAAGGGAATCGACAATGCACCCATCCTACTCAAAATCAATCCAAACAAAAATCATATAGATATTGATCTCACATGGTGGAATTTTTTTCTTCATTTGTAATATCCACACATCCAGATAGACTGTATTATAAGTTAAACTCTTGATAGTAGGTATTACATCCTGAAAAAAAGAATCAACAACTGTGACTTAAGGTATCAGGATCCTCACAGTATTTGTGATATGTATTAATTAATATCATCTTGGTAATGAACTAAAAATTTACCAAGTAATAAACAAAAAAAATGTAATTATAATTATTATTTAAAAAAAACAAATTCTTAGGTATATTATTTTTTAAATACGGTTATTTTAAAATGAAATTGAATCACATTGAGATAAGTGTTGTCTCTAGAAATATTTATGGTATAGGAAAACAGAAATGGGAAAGAGAAAACCCATTAGATTGAGAAACCCAAAATTTTAATGTTGATAACCATCATGGGTACAATTTTCTATTATGTTACGTGAAGTACCTTATTTTTTGTTGGTGTTAACATTGTGATAAAACTATCATAGCCAAATGACATTTTATGAGGTGGATAACATTTCACCTCCATGCAGCAACATAGGATAAACTACCAGTGATTCATGAAAAGGATGAGAGAACCTCTCAATGTAAAACAACCCTTATATTTTTCAATTTTAAACTTGATTTATTACATAAAGTTGAAATTAACACAACTCAGAAGATCTAGGGGTCTGGTGAATTTAACAAATTAGATACATTAAATTACATATTAAAATATAAAAAGAAAAATATTTATTGAAAAACTTGTTAACATGAACAAAAAATTCCTTCATACAAAACACATCATTGGATAACATGAGGACATACATAAGAAAGGGGTGAGATATAAATCCCAATAACAGAATAAAAAAAGGCATAACATTATGGTGAAAATACATATTAGACAATTGGTATATCAAAGGAGCATAAAATTAACATGAATAATAAGGCATGATATATCATGATAATCATAACATGGGAAATGTGGAATCAACGTAAAACACTGTATAATAAACATAGGTCAAGGATAAATCCTCCAAGACATCATGGTGGTAAAAAGTACCATAAAGAAATCAGGTAAACCCCTTCCTCAGTATGACATATCATGATACTAATCATTTCCCAATGCATTAGAGAACTATCAAGGCACACCCTTCACAATAATTTCACTCTCATGTTTAAGTGTTACACATAGATCATATAACATGGATTCATTAAAACCAATAATTTATTCCATGATCAAGTAATGCATAATACCTACATGTAATTCCTCATTGAACATGTATATTTTTATAAATATGAATACCATTATTAGAGAAATGGGTATGGTATTTACTACACGATGATTTTGGCATGGAAAATCGTGGTACAATTTAGGTAGAATAACATCATCATATATAAATTCATAAAACGAGTGTACATAATGTCTCATAATAGGGTTAAATATAAGGAAACATCCTTAAAAATTACATAATCTTGAGTTTTGAACAAGAATTTACTTTCTATTACATTGAGGATCTTTTTAGGTTTATAGTTTTACAGAATTAAGACATAACTATTACATTACATCTAAAATATTATAAAGTTGGAACTTCTACTCTATTTGATTTTGTAAATTAATAAAACTCCGAAAATAAATAATGAATTATTTTCTTGATAAAAATATTCTTAAATTCTTTCTTTCTTTTACCCTTCCTTATACCCTATGAAAAACATTTCAACAAATTGGGATGAGCATAAAATGTTTAGTATGGGATATAAAATAAGGAAAGAGAACATTAGTCCATGAATACATACAAATCAATGAAATAATACTTTTCACTCATAAAACATAATATATTTAACATACCTCATGAAATAATAATATTTAGGAATAACTAATATAAATCATAAATAATAAAGGTAACTTGTGGGATCCATAACATACATACATTGTTGCTTTCACAGTGACATAGGGAGTAACCTTCATGGTAATGTTTGGAATACCCATCAAAGTATATTACCTAAATCTCTTAGGATAAAACTTATCATTTACCTCCATTATGTTACCCAAAGAATTTGAGAGCTATCTTGGGCTCACCCTCCCTTGGTTTATCATAGAACCACCAGTATGCATATACAATTCCAAATAACCACAACATAATCATAACACATAAAACAAGCATAATGGAAAGATAACATTTCAATATTATAATCAAAAGATTTCATTTTAATATATTGGCATAATAAATTCTTTCTCCAAACCATTTTCAATACCAAAATACGTTAAAAGGGTATATGGTATTTATTTTACTCTTAATATCATTACATCTTGTTAAGGAAGCCAAATATCAAATAATGGTCATTGTGGTGGAGAAGTTGTTATCCCTGCATAAATTAAAAAAACATTCCTTTTTTTCCTTTAGTAAAATGATTTGTAGAAAAAGTATTCATTTTGAAACTATTGGATAATATTAAAAGTCAAAGGGGTTTATTATACACCGTATAAAATAAGGCCATGTATAAACAAAAACATGCCTTAATGAAAGCAGATTGAGACGAAGTCCCTTATATTAGGTCCAAATTGTCTTTTTTCCTGAATGGCCCGAATGCCTTCTTTTTTTTATAGATTTTTTATAACCCACATTTTAAGTGATGAGGGGGAACCCTTAAATGGACCGTAGGATTAGATATAACATTTCTCGTAGGATTGGAGACATTACAGGACCCATAAGCCTTAATAAAATCATACATACTTTGACTAATTGAAACCGCCCCTCCCCAGCATCTGCATCCTGATTAGCTCTCCTCCTTTGCTTGGATGTTTGGCTAGGTGCCCTATGTCGCGATGCACATGAATGGTACTGATGAAAATTCAATACCCTCTCATTCTTCGAAATCCGTAAGACCTGTTTTGGTGAATGTTTCATACTCTTTAATCATCCTCTAGAGATGGTTCTTTGTATAATTTGTCAGGTCATCTATATATCAGGTGGACCTGAAGGCCTTGAGGTGGCCCGAAAGCCTTACGGACCCGAAGGCCTATGAGGCCCAAAAACCATGAAGACTCCAAGACCAAACCGGTGGCCCCAGGTGAATATTTATAACTAATATGAAACAATATTCATGAAATATTCATCATTTTTACACATGAATTAAACTTTTTAATTTAAATATGGTTTTGAAAAATGAAAAAAGTTATAATCATGGAGACAGTAGGTCATACATATGCATGAGTAATATTTCCATTTATCATTGGCCATAAATATATCATCTAAAAAATAGTATTCATGACATATTCATTAATTTTTCACATGAATCATACCTTTTAATTTAAATATGATTATGAAAAATGAAAAATGTTATAATAATGGAGATGGTAGGTCGTACGTACGCAAGAGTAACATTTCCATTTTTCATTGATCATTATAGAAATAAGGTAATTAGAATATTATATTTCCAGAATGATAATGATAATATTAAAATCAAAATAATCATTTACAAAGACTTATATATATCATACAAGTGATATAATGAATAAAAGTGAATCACACTGCTTCATGGAGGTGATAGTTCACGCATACGCATGAACGATGTTATCATTTTTATGCACATGGAAGTAAGAAAATAATTGATATATCATTATATTATAATGATTAATACTTCATTAATACCACATATGAAGATTAATTCCATCATTACAACTAATCATAATAGACGATAATGGAAAATAAACTAAATCGGTTAGTGGAGGTGATAATTCACACGTACACACAAACGATTAATTCCTTCTCCATTTGATGGAAGTAGAGATGGATTTGGGGTATAATATAAAATAATAAAATCTTATTATATTGGGGATACTTGATTTTTTATCACATCATCATTGGGTTATATTTTAGTAAGTGGAAGAAGAAAAAAATAGAATAACTTAAAGTAAACAATACATCTTTTTCGGTTGATTGCATTTGAAGAACACCTTTACACCTCTAAGAGGGGTGTTATGCCTCAAATAAGGTTTCATGAATGTGGGGAGGGATTATATAAAGAGTATTTGATAGATATTTGATGAAATAAAAGGCTTTGGAAGTTTGAGTGATTGAGTTGAATGGGTACATTTTTATAGGAGAGGGGAGGGGCACCATAGGAAAGTATTAAAATATTAAATTAATAGAAATTATTTTTTTAATCCAAGTGGTTCCAACTAGAGATATGGAAAATATAAGTTGAGTATAGATCGAAATCCTCTAATAAAATAGTTATTATACATGTATTGAGTATATTTTAAACCTTATATTCTAAATTTACACTTAATTATTATATTTTTATTTTAAAAGTTGTAGCAACATTTTAATTGTTAAGAAGCTATTAATATTAATTATATGGGGGTAAATTTACCATAATTGGACACTATATGAACTTTTTGACCATATAATAATTACTTTTTTATTTTCATTTTTTATGATTTTTAAATAATTTAATAACTTATTATTTTTATAAAACATCAATTGTGTCAATTTTTTACACTATTCACATTATTGAATATAAATAAAATCTAAATAGAGAGATAACTTCAAAAAAAACCCGTCAATAGTCTCCTAACATGTCATATTCTTTTATAAACTTCTTCAAAGACATAAATTATCATAAATAAAATTATTTTAATATTTATTATATCAATTATTTGAGTCCTTTATTAATGAATCGATCACTAAATCATCATTGTGTCATAATTTAATTAATTTATTTAATGTAAAAAAATTATTAATAAAATACCATGATGTATGAAATATTTTTATCATTCTAGTTACTATTTATAGTATAATAGATCACTTATATAAACCCATATTAGAAATTGTAATACTTATTAAAAACATGGGTGTGAGAGAATCTTTAAACAAGTTTCCATGGGAATATTTTCCCTTTTAATTAAAGAAGCTTCCATGATAATCATTAAACTAGATACCATTGGAATTATTTTTACATTTAATTAAAGAATCCTATATGTTAAGATTTAAAATGGATTCCGTGGTAAGATTTATTCTTTTAATTTAACAAACTTCTATGAGAAGCTTTATAATAGCTTCCTTGGGAAGCTTTATACTTTTAATTAAACATGATTTTATGAGAGGATTTATACCAGATTCGAAGGGAAGATTTATTTATTTAATTAAAAAATATTTTATTAGAATCTTTAAAATAGATCATCCAATAAAATTATGACACATGTTTGGGAAATTTTATAATTTTTTTTACCCTTAGTTACCTGATTTACCCTTTACCATGCAAATTAAAAATAATTACTGAAATCACTATTCATAATATCAAAAAACAAATGATACCTATTTACACAATTTGGAACATATTATTCAAAATATGAAATCTATTTTTCGAAATTCAAAACACAGAATTGGAAGAAATTAATTTAAAAGTATTTCCCGTTTTCAAAACAAGAAAAGAGGTTTTAAAGAAATAACAATTATCGAATTATTGACATGTGTTTTTGTCCAATTTAAGTGTGAAATTACTACTAATGAACAAAATTAGATTAAATGGTAAAAAAATAACCCAATTAAACTTTAAAAATAACAAAAAAAACAAAATCTAACTATATAATTAAATTTTATGAAAATTAATTTTTGACATAAAATGCAGTTATTTTCACTCTTCATTAAAAAATGAATTTTATCTGAAAATTATAAAAAATTTAACCAAAGTAAATTTTTATGTCCTTTTTCTATAGAAGATGTTTATTTTTTCAAATATAAAATACAAAAATTATATAAACTAGATTTAATGAGGGTTCTCCATCAAAAGGTGGTAAAAATACCTTTTAAAAATATTAGAGTATTTTATGCTTAAAATTCGATACACTGCCACTTTTAGCCTCTAAATTTTGTTGGATAAATGTAGAAAATTTAACTAACATGTGTAATCCTATTGTAGTTTGTTCTACTCATTTCCTCTAATACAATGTCTTGGCGCTGACTACCATTAAAAATAATAATATTATTATTGAATTATTTTTCAGTATAACTCAGTGATGTGTGCAATGTTTGATTTCTAAGAAACCCATTGTTGAATGTCAGGTACACTATAATACATAGTTTCCCATTTAATATAAAATGAATATTAAATTAAAAAATATTAATAGGTATGAAAATGTATTATTATATAACTACATGGTATGTTACATCCTTCCCCCCTTTTAGAAATTGCATCCTATAAATTTTATTCACTTATCAAATAGGTGGGGGTTTTTATCTCTCATAGCATTTTTAGATTCCCATGTTGCCTTTTCAACCATATTGTTTTTCCACAAAACCTTTACTTGATGAATCACCTTATTATGCAACAGATTATCTCTATGGTAAAGAATCTATATCGGTTGTTCCTCATAATAATGAATCTCCTCTAACTAAACTACCACTGGACTCAAAACATGAGATGGATCTGAAAAATACTTCCTAAACATTGTAACATGAAAAACACTGTTTACTTGGGATAAACATGGAGGTAAATCCACCTTGTATGAAACTGATCCAACTTTTTCTAAGATTTCATAGTGTCCAATGAATCATGGAATCACATTCACTTATTACCAATACACATAGCACTTTTCCATGGAGATACTTTGAGAAAGACATGATCACCTACCTCAAAAGAAAGATCATTCTTCTGGTAATCTGCATAACTTTTCTAGCTACTCTGAGCTATCCTCATGTGATCTTAAATCAACTAAACGTTTTCTTCCATCTTTTCTACCAATTCTGGTCCTATCAACATCCATTCACATACTTCATCCCAAAAAGCTGGAGTTCGGCACCGATTTCAATATAATGCATCAAATGGTGCCTTATGTATACCAGAATGAAAACTGTTATTTTAAGAAAACACAAAAAAAGAAATATGCTGGTCCAAAATTCCCTGGTTTTCCATTGAACAAGTACGTAGATTATCTTCCAATGTCAAAAATTTTAGTTCTGTCTTCCCATCTAATTTTAGATAACAAGATGTACTAAAATTTAATTCAGTACCCAATGACTTCTAGGCCTTTCCAAAAGTAAGAAGTTAATATGATATCACTATTAGATAAATAGAGATAGGAAATCCACATAAACAAACTATTTTTTTAAGATACAAATGATAGATTTGATCTAGAGACAATGTATCTAGAAAAGGAAAAAAATGAGAAAGTTTAGTCAACAAATCTACAATAAAACAGATTGCATTTTTACATCGAGATGTCTTCAGTAATACCAAAACAAAGTCTATGGATATATTTTCTCATTTCCTATCTAGTACTAGAAAAGGATGAAGCATCCACTTTGGCAAATACCACTCTACTTTAACATATTTAAAAATTAAACATATCAAGGTAAAGTTCGCAATGTCTCTTTTTATTCCATCCCACCAGTAATACTCTCAAATATATCTGTACATCTTAGTACTACCTTGATGAACTGAAAACAGAGAACTATGAGATTCCCATAACAACTCTTTCTTCAATTTTGAATCACAAGGAAGACATAATCTATTTCCAAACCTCAAAACAAGGTCTTTATCAATGCTAAATTCAGGTAACATACCTTTCTATACCAATTCTAAATATTTCTATAACTCATCATGTTCCTTATATGATTTGATTATTATGCCTATTAGATACGATTGAAATGAAATATGATATAAAACACAGGAATTTCCATTACCAAAAAATTATATACCAAAGTTCATTAAATCATTAACTAAAGGATAAAATTCAAAATGTAGCATGGTTAATGTAGCATTACACTTTCGACTCAAAGAATTAGCCACTTTATTTTTCTTTTCCAGGATGGAAATGAATCATGAAATCATATTCCTTAATTAATTCCATCCATATCCTCAGTCTCACGATCAATTATTTCTGAGTAAATATATACTTAAAACTTTTATGGTCACATTTTACTCCTTATAGATGATGCCTCACAAATTTTAAAGAAAAAACAACATCAACTAATTCCAAATCATGTGTGGGGAAATTTAACTCACGAGGATACAACTAACATAAATCATAAGCAATTAACTGATCATTCTATATTAGGAAACAACCAATAAATTTCAATTATGCATCACTATAGATACGAAATTCACCATTCCTAGATGGTAGGGAAAAACTAGATTATTTACCAATCATATTTTAAATTACTAAAAATAATCATCACATTATTCCTTCCAAATGAAATTAACTCTATTATGTGTTAGCTTGATTAGTGGAATGGATAACCAAGAAATATTTTCAACAATTGTTTTTTAATAACCCACTATTATAAGAAAACTATGAATCTCTGTGATATTGGTAGGTCTTGGACACTCTTCAACAACTTTTGTTTTAAAAGGGTCGTGAATTAGGCCATCTTTAGAAAAAATATGACCAAGGAAAGAAATTTTATGCAACCAAAATTCACTATTACTAAAATTTCCATATAGTTTCATTTATTTTAAGGATTTCAAAACAACCATTGAATATATTTAATGCTCATATTTACTTTTAGAATAAACCAAAATATCATCTATAAACACAAAATCTAACTGATCCAATTCTGATTCCGACCATCATAGGATGCTGATTTGGTAGGTTGTTCTCCTCTTGATGCCTTCCCATCATAGATTCCATGTTTCCTCTCTAGATAACCATTTTTAACACATACATATCTTATATTAAGGAACATTTTAATCTTAAAATTCTATTTCATTTGAATTTGATCATAAGGTAAAAATAATTTATGGACAATCATTTAAAATTATCTTAACTCTAAAAGTTATCTAAACTGATCTATGCTACCAACAATAAGTCCCTAGACTTAAACATTACATAATATTGAGTTTGATCAAGAATTAACATTCGTTCACATTGAGGATCTTTTTAGGTTTAGAGTTTCATAGAAATAATCCATAACTATTACATTACATCTCAAATACTAAATATTAGACACTTCTACTCTACCCAATTTGTTTCACAATAATAAAACTCCTTAAATAGAAAAATAAATCTTTTTTTATAATAATATTATTGAATTATTATTTTCTCTTATTGTTCCTTATTCCCTGTGAAAAACAATTCCATAACTTGGGGTGAGTATAAAAAGTTCGGTAATGGATAGAAAATATGGAAACAAAATATTATTCTATGAATACCTAAAAATTAACAAAGTCAGAATTTTCAATCATAAAATAGAAGATTTTAAGATACCTCATGAAATCATAATATCTATGAATAAATCATAGAAATCATAAATAACAAAGGTATCTTATGGAATTCATAACATACTCACTTGGTATCTTTCATATCTACATAGGGAATAACCATCATTGTTAACTTTGGAATCCTCATCATAGTATATTCCCTAAATATATTAGGATAAACCTTATAATTTACCTCCATTACATTACCCAATGAATTGGAGAGCGATCTAGGTCTCACCCTACCTCATTTTATCATGGAACCACCCACATACGTAAACAATTCCCAAGAACCATAACATAATCATAACATGTAAAAAAGAATAAAGGAAATACAACATTTCTACACTGAAATAAAAAAGATATCATTTAAAGATATTTACATAATCAATTCTCTCTAAAAACCATTTTCAATACCAAAATACACAAAAAGGGTATATGGTGCTCATTTTCCATTTAAAAACATTACAACTTGTTAAGGAAGAAAAATATCAAATAATGGTTGCGGCGGCAGAGAAGTCGTTATCACCACATAAATTAAAAACAACATTACCTTTTCTCATTTATTTAAATGATTTGTAGAAAAAATATTCCTTTTAAAAACTGTTGAATAAGATTCCAAGTCAAAGGTGTCGATTATATACCCTATTAAAGAAGTTTGTGTATAGACCAAAATATGCCTCAATGAAATGAGATTGAGATGAAGTCCCTTACATTGAGTCTGATGTGTTTTGTTCATTATTTATCTTCATGAAAAATACAATTAGTTTAATTCATAATTTCTTAATAACCATTTTCTTTTTTATTATTCCCTTTACAACACTTATGACCTTGTTATATTAATTAGTTAACTATATTACTTCATGTCAGATGGTTTGTCGATAATCGGTTATTGAGTCGAAAATGAACATGGTATGATGTAACTAATCCATGTGGTCATAATTCTATCATCTCTAAAATAGTATTCATGAAATATTCATCCCATTTACAAATGAATCAAACTTTTTAATTTAAATATGGTGATGATAAACGAACAACATTATAATCATGGATACGGTAGGTCGTACGTATGCATGAGTAACGTTTCCATTTTTCATTTATTATTATGGAAATAAGGTAATTATAATTTTATATTTTCATAATTATCATGATATTATTAAAATTATAAGAATAATTAACATATACTTATATATATCATACAAGTGAAATAATGAATAAAAATGAGTCACACCGCTTCTTGGAGGAGAAAGTTCACTTGTACGCACGAATGAAGCTATCATTTTTATGCACATAGAAGTAAGAACATAATTGATATATTATTATCTTATAATAATTAATATGTCATTAATATCCCACAATAAGATTAATTGAATCATTATAAACAATCTTAATAGATAGTAATAGAAAACGAACTAAATCGGTTCGTGGAGGTGATAATTCACATGTACATACGAACGATTGATTACTTTCCCATTTGATAAATTTAGAGATAGATTTAGGGGATGATATAAACATTATAAAATATCATTATGTTGAGGATACTATAGTTATTATTTCATCACGGTTTTATGATATTTGAGGAAGTGGAAGAAGAAACAAAATAAAAACACTTAAAGAAAATGATACCTCTTCTTCGGTTGATCTTCTTTGAAGAACACCTTAACACATCTAAGAAGGGTGTTTTGACTATAATAAGGATTAAAGAATATGGGGAGGTATTATAGTAAGAGTCATGGATTGAGATTTTATGAACTAAAAGGATTTGGAAGTGTGATTAATTGAGTGGAATTGGTACCTTTTTATCGGAGAGGGGAGAGGAAACCTTAGAAATTATTAAAATATTAAATTAAAATAAATTATTATATAAATACAAGTTTCTCCAACATGAGATTTGATGAAGATAAGATGAGGATAGATCAAAATCCTCTGATCCAATTTTTTAGACATGTATTTAGTTTATTTTAATCCTTATCTTTTCGGTTTACCCTAAATTTATGTTCATTAATTTTAAAAGAGGTAACAACATTTTAATTATTAAGAAGCTACTAATTCTACTTATATGGGGTAAAATTTAAAAAAATTCACACTTAATGAAATTTTAGACCATATCATAATCACTTTCTGATTTTCAAATATTATTAGTATTTTTAAATAATTTTATAAATTATTATTTTTATAAAACATCAACATTGTCAATTTTTACACTATTCAATTTATTAAATTTAATTAAAATCCTAAAAGAAAGATAACTTTGAACCAAACCAGGGAATAGTCTCCTAACATATTATATTCATCTATAAAAATTGGAGATGAAATAACTTATGTGAAATAATATTTATTTTAATATTTATAATATAAATTATTTGATTCTTTTATTAATTAAGCAATATCTATATCATCATAGTGTCATAATTTAATTGATTTATTTAATGTTTAAAATTTTTATATTAAATACCATGATGTAGGAAATATTTTTATCTTTATAATGAATTTTTACAGTTGAAGAGACCTCTTATATAAACCCATGTTAAAAATTTAAATATTTATTAAAAACATGAGTGTGAGAGAATCTTTAAAATAGCTTCCATAGGAAGCTTTATCATTTTCATTAAAAATGATTCCATGAGAAGCACTAAACTGACTTCCATGGGAAGATTTATACATTGAATTAATTAATATTCTATGAAAATCTTGAAAATCGATTATGTGGGAAGCTTTATTATTTTAATTTAACCATCTTCTATGAGAATCTTTATAATAGCTTCCATTGGAAGCTTTATACTTTTAATTAAACAAGCTTCTATGATAATATTTATACCAGCTTCCATGGGATGATTTACCAATTTAATTAAACAATATTCTATTAGAATAATAAAACTATATCATCCAATAAAACAATGACATGTGTTTGGGTAATTTTAAAATTTTATTTTTACCCTTAATTACCATATTTACCCTTAACCTCGGTAATTAATACTAATTACTGAAGTTAATATTCATAATGTCATAAAAAATGATACCTATTTACATAACATGAAACTTATGATTCAAAATATGTAATTTGATTTTCCTCATTCAAAACAAAAAATTAGTAGAAATTAATTTAAAATTATTTCCGTTCTCAAGACAAGAAAGCATGATTTTATAAAATAAATACTGTCAAAATATAGACTTCTGTTTTTTCTAATTTAAATGTGAAATTACCTCCAATGAAAAAAATTGTATTAAATGATAAATACATAATAAAATTAAACTTTTCAAACAATAAAAAAATGTAATATAACTATATAAACAAATTAGATGAAAAGGCAGTTTGACATAAAACATAGTATTTTTTACAATTCATTAAAAAAGAACTTTACAAGAAAGATACCAAAAATTTATCCAATGAATTTTTTTTCCTCATTATATAGAATAAGTTTATTTGGGAAAACAGAATATATAAAATTGATAAAAACTATATTCAAAAAGGGTTCTCCATCAAAAGGAAGAAAAACTACTTTTTAAAGATACTATAGTATTTTATGCTTAAAATTGCATTCATTATCATTTTAAGCCTCTAAATTTTATGGGATAAATGTAAAAATATTTAGAAAACATGTGTAATCATATTTTTTTTAGTTTTGTTCATTCCTTCCAATATAATGGCTAGGCTTTAACTACCATTTAAAATAAAAATATTATTCTTGTATTATTTATCAGTAAAACTCAGTGTTGTGTGCAACATAAGATTTCAGGGAAACCCATTGTTGCATTTTGGGTACTCTATCATACATAGTATCCTCTTTAAACTAAAATTAATATTAAATTCAAAAATATTAATATGTATTGAAATGTATTATTCTATAAAAACATGGGATGTTACAATAAATTGGACTGAAAGGGGATCCCATAATTTAATAATTGAATCGAAAGTAAGGGGGATATGTAAATGTAATGCCCCGACCCCAGCTACTCAGAGCCGGTGCGTTACTTCGTAACATTGGCATGATCACAAAAGATCAAGTCTCGAAAGACCGATTAGTTTAGTAGCCTTGGAAACACTAGATATATTCGTAAATGTTACATTACATCATAAAGTGAAAAACTACAATAACAAAGTCTCCATAGACCACACTCATATCCTCTTCTGACAATCCCTGCAGGTCATTCATAAAATACTTCTTCACATCCTGTAAAATATTAAAACATTGAAAGGGGTGAGCTCAGATGCTCAGTAAGGATAACAATATAGCGGAAGCTTTCATAAATAAACATTAACATTTAAGGCAATGTATAACTAAAACAAAAGCCTTTTAAACTTGAACTTCAACATAATATGGCAAAAGTAAAATGAGATAATGCCATTCACTTCTTCACATGGATATTCTACTGGTCGAATAATCACATGCAATATTAATAACCACTTTCATAATGAGGGAATGTATAATGCCAGACATTCTGAAACATTTTGTCAAGGCCTCGGCCAAGACTTCTAAAATTATTAAGGCCTCGGCCAAAACCATAAATCAAATTGGGAAAGGGCCTCGGCCAATTCCACGTCTAGTTGTCTCATGAGACCTACCAATGCATCGAGGAGCTATAGCGGGATCCACCCATCACTTATTAAGTCCAATACATTCCTCATATGAATAGTTTTAAACATATCATAAACCATAACATAATCGTATCATATAAAACATGCATAAAGGAAACATAACATTTCCACATTTCAATCACAAGATATCAATACAACACATTGATATAATAAAAACGCTTTCAAAACCATTTTCAATACCAAAATAAAAGAAAGTTAAAACTTTGTATTTATTTTTCATTAAAAAAATGATGGCTTGTAGAGGAAGCTGAAACTCAAATAATGGTCACGGCGGCGGAGAAGTCGTTGTCGCCGCATAAGTACGGAAAGAAAAACATTCCCTTTTGTCGTTTAGCAAAACACTTCGTATAAAAATATTCCTTTTGAATAAACGTAAAAGTCAAAGGGGTTTATACACCGAATAAAAGAAAATTGTGTATAAAACCAAATATGCCTCAATGAAAGGAGATTGAGACGAAGTCCTTAAGAAGATCATTTTTAAAATAAGATAGATCTGTTATGTGTATTCACTATAGGTACACATAAAGAATGTAAAAATACAAAACAGGACATAATAATATCATGACATAATTTGAAAGTAGGAGATTAACCCAAAGAAAGGAAGTTGGGTTAAGAAATTCCCTTACCTCGTGTCTGACTTGACTCGACCGTTCTTTAACCTCCTGAATAATAAACTAGAGTTAATTTATATTTACTTAAGAACCTTTTTAATGTTCATTATTCCATTTATATCACTTATTACCATGTTATGAACATTATTTAATTATTTAAGTTAATAACGGTCGTTTTGTCGATCTTTGGTACTTGAGTCAAAAATAAACTTCTTATAATTACAAGTTGTTCATGTTGTGAAATATCCATTATATCCAGAATTATATTCATGATGTAGATATCATATATATCATATATATACAGTATATACATTCATTCATAATGTCACGTAACATTTAGGGGTAACAAATGAAATGCACTGTTCATGGAGACGGTAAGCCGTACGTACGCATGAACGCTACTTTCATTTCTATTTCATATTTAATGGAATGAAATCATAATGATATAAATTTATAATATAATTACAGTATAATATAGTGTATAATAACATTTAATCCATCCTTTATACATCCCACATATGGCATTAACGATTCAAATCACTTTGAGGGGGCGGTAGTCCGCACTTCCTAAAATGAAATTATCGCGTTTTACCCATAATGGAAATCATAAAGTATTCCATAAATGAGAAATACAGAAGAATAAGTAAAACATAAACATATTATATATCATATATAAAAATAGTGACATCTTAATGGCCACCTTTGAAGGTGTTATATGAGTGTTGAACAATCATCGTTTCGTGAGGCAGAAATTCGCCATCCACAGAAACCGTATGTTCTTTAACCATTAGATTTAGGAGTGTGTAAGTGTAGCTCGAATACTTCTTATAACAACATCCTAGTATATTGAGTATACTGGTTTTGTTACAAAAGAAATGAATAAAAAGAGTTTAGGGGATTGGAGAAGAAAAATAAAACAAAACAACATTAGAGAAGACATTACCTCAAAATCGGGTAACTCTTTTTGATTTGAGCCAAAGGCTTCCTTGGGAAGAGTTCCGCCCAAAGTGAGGCTTCTAGGAGTAAGAGGGGGAAGTTGGGAGAGTATTTGGGCAGAGGTTGGCCGAGCCAAATGGATTTAAGGTGTGAATAAGGTGGGAGAGGTGGGGGCCTTTTATAAGAGGAGAGGAGGGGCTCTTTTGGAAAGATTGAAATGTTACATTATTATACAATGCTTTTAGGATTATAAAGGTCCCACACTTATATAAGTCGTGGATAAGGTGATAAGGGTTCTAAATCTCCTCATCCAATAGGCTTTGGACAAGTGTAAGCCTTGTATTTTTCATTATCTTCTCATTTTATTTAAATCGTTAAATAATGAGGTCATCGCTGCATCATAATGATGTCATAAATAATGTAATTTATTTAATGTCTAAAAATTATAAAAAAAATACTATGATGTAGGAAATCTTTTTATCTTTCTAATGAATATTTATAGTCAAAATTAGGACTTCTGTAACCCCACTTAAAAATTGTTTTAGTAAAACAACTCATGTTTGTATCAATTTAATTTTAACATTAAATAAATATATATTAATGTCATTTTCCAACTAAAGTGGCTCCATGGGGTCCCCAAGTTGACCCATGGGTTGTCTTGGTCGGCCATGACTCATCCAATAGGATTAGGACAAGTTTCAAGCTCATCTCATATTATTAAAACATTATTTTTACCTTAAACTATACTAATTACCTCTAATCGCGATTAAGAACTTAAAAGTTACTATTCACCAAAAAATTATTTTGATCTCATTGAACCACATTTTACTTCTTAATGACAACCATGTATGTCGGATTTTTGAAAATCAAATCACAGAAGTGGTAATATTTCATTTAAACAAAAAATCAGTTATTTAACTACCACTTAGTGGTTTCACTATTCATCAAAAATTGAAGTTTTTCAGAACAATGCCAAAATTTCACCCTAAGCTATAATTGATATTCCAAATTCAAAAATGATGTCTATTTCAAAAAATTCCAAACATATAAGTTGCATTAATTAATTTTATAATTAATTCCCGCTGTTACAACAAATAGCGTGTTTTTAAGAAACAGTTTATATCAAAAGATTGGCAATTGTTTATGTCCAATTTCAATGTTAAATTAATTCTAATGACCACCTTTGGATAAAATGGTAAAAATATATTCTAATTATACTTTAAAACCACTAAATAGTATAATTTATCACTATAAATTATTTTGATTAAAAAAGTTTTTTTAAGTAATTTTCACTATTCATAAAAATTGGAAGTTCTCAGAAAATTACAAAAAATTCAACTTTGGATAATTTCGATATTACGAATACAAAAATGAAGTCCATTTTGAAATATAAAATTTCTATAATTTTAAAAAGTGGTTATTACTATTCATAACGGCTACTTTGATTAGTCGCGGTGTTTTAGAACTCGAAGTTGCGTACAATGCAAGCTATTGCATTATTGAATGAGAAGCGTATCGTGGAAGCTCAGGGTGTTACATTCTCCCCTCCTTCAATAAATTGCGTCCTCGAAATTTGAAATTTTTCTTTGAAAATAAAAGATTGAAAAGAGAAAATACCTTTGTGGAAAACCCACATCGGAAATAATATTAATAAAAATTTAGCCTTAATAAGAGGGAAAGGGAAATGAAAAAGTCACCAACCAATTATGATCTCGATTAGGAGAACATTGGTGGCAATTAGAGACATATAATTGGAGGAAAAACGTAAATATTTGTAGGGATTGATTGAGGTCATCAATCACAATCAACTGTCAAATTGAGGGCCTCAAAGCCTTCAATCTATGTTGATTTAAAATATCATCAGTTCCACAAGACATAAGGTATTAGGATAACACATTTTTTGTTTTAATATCCCTTTAATAAAGTTTAAGAATTAATTTATTCATTGAATAAGAGATAGGTATAAATATATTTATGGTTGACAATTAGAGTTTCAACCTTTAACTCATCTTTCACTCAAAAAGATAATAAAACTCAAAAATATTATACTTATCCTAATTGTATAAGGTTCCAAATGTTAACACATAACATTTAGATTAGTAAAATTATTTTGTAATAACTAGGGACTTCCTGTAGGCTAGTGGTAGGAAATAAAGGCCTGTCGCACTATGATTGTGGGTTCGATTCCTGCAGCTTTGTCCGACGCGACGGGTTATTCCCCACCCTGCAGGTTGTCCTTTTCCTAAAACTGTAGTATTATAATATTCCAAAAATAATCTTCAGAAATGCTTTAACCTTAAACAATACTATCCATGGTTCAACTTAATCCATTCCAACTTTAATAGTTATCCAAAATACCTCCGTCCAGACTTTCTCTAAAAGGTCTCTAAATTCCAAAATCAATTGTAACATTAGATTCCCCAAACAAATAAAAGTTTCTCTTATTGTCACATACTAAAAATATGATTACCTTAATCATATTAAAACCTTACTGAAATCAACAAGTACTGCAGTACAATCCTTATATATATATCACATTATTCTAATAACCAGAATATAATCCATGAGTCCAAAAGCACCAATACATTAGTTATTCTGCTTCAACTGTAGTAACAGCATAAGATTGTCCTTAATCCCTTGGCCCTTTCTGAGGTAAGTTTCCCTGACGCTTAGGACATTCATTTGCATAATGACCCATTTCTCTACAATTGTAGCATTCAACTTTGATAGACTCTTTCTTTCCCTTGCAATCACGAGCCTGGTGACCCTTTTCTCCACATTTATAACAAACTCCCATTCCTTTTAAGGAAGTACCAGGGTGATTCTTCCCACAATTATCACATAATGGAAAATCCTTCTTTCCCTTTTTCTCTTTATCTGTCTCTTGTTCCACCATTCTCTTCTTCTCTTGCTTTACTTTGTTGTCATAAGACTTAGAGAATTCCTTTTCTGTCTTGATAGCACACGAGACAATATCTTCGTATGATGAGAAGGATTGTGATACCAAAGCTCGACGGAGAAATGGTTTTAACCCATCAAAGAAACGATCAATCTTACTCCTTGGGTTACGTATATAATCGGCAGCATGCCTCGCTAACCTTGTAAAGTTAGCCTCATACTTTGCGACATTCTCATCCTCCTTCTGCCTCAGACTCAGAAATTGCCTTTCCATATCTGCTCGATGGTCACGAGGAAAGTATTTTTCTAAGAAAATCTCTTTGAACTCCCTCCATTCCATATTCGATACGTCACCATCTTCCTTTGTGTTTTGAATCAGCGACCACCACTGATCGGCATCTCCAGTGAGGCGGTAAACTGCCATGACAACCTTCTCCCTTTCGCTACTCCCCAAGGGATAGAATATTTTCTCTAAGGAGTTTATCCATTGCTCGGCTACTATAGGATTTGTACTCCCATTGAAGGTTGGTGGTTGTTGCCTCATGAAACGGTCTAGCATTGATCCTCCACGTTGCGGATCAGGGTGCTCCATACGAGTAAGGTTATTATTCATAACCTGAGTGAGTTGTCCCAGTATGGTAATAAGTTGATCAGCACCAGTTGTATCTCCAGATCCACAATAATTATCTTGAGCAGGAGGGAAATCCCTACACGGAGTGCGTGTATTGATACGGTTTCCATTCCTTCCACTAGGCGCCATTTCTAAACAATGGCATAAACTAGATTAGTTTATGAATCAAAATACATAATTCCATACTTGTAAAATACTTAACATAAATTGAACTATTTATGGATATAATCCATAATCATAAAAATGTTTTCTTTGAGGAAGTATATACTCATAAACCCTTCATAATGATTTGTAAAGAAAATGAGAGTTATCCTAAGCATATCCCCCGGGAGTGTCGTAACCAAGAGTGCAGCAAGGCCTGTTGTCGTGCACCAGTTCCCATTCGAGTCTAGCTCAAAGCGGTGTTTTCGGGTTTTACCCCTAGGAACATCTGTGCCAGAGCCGCCTCTACCTGCTCGTATCCAGACAGGGATGTATTGCTCGGAAAACTCACAAAATCTCTACAATACCAAAATTCTAGGAAGTTCTTCTATACTAATCCTCAAAGTTCATCTTAGGTCTACGTGCTCTAATCAGAGTTTATCTAAATCTAGCTTCCAAGGTTTGTACTAAACTGCCTCTGATACCAACTGTAACGCCCCGACCCCAGCTACTCAGAGCCGGTGCGTTACTTCGTAACATTGTCATGATCACAAAAGATCAAGTCTCGAAAGACCGATTAGTTTAGTAGCCTTGGAAACACTAGATATATTCGTAAATGTTACATTACATCATAAAGTGAAAAACTACAATAACAAAGTCTCCATAGACCACACTCATATCCTCTTCTGACAATCCCTGCAGGCCATTCATAAAATACTTCTTCACATCCTAGAAAATATTAAAACATTGAAAGGGGTGAGCTCAGATGCTCAGTAAGGATAACAATATAGCGGAAGCTTTCATAAATAAACATTAACATTTAAGGCAATGTATAACTAAAACAAAAGCCTTTTAAACTTGAACTTCAACATAATATGGCAAAAGTAAAATGAGATAATGCCATTCACTTCTTCACATGGATATTCTACTGGTCGAATAATCACATGCAATATTAATAACCACTTTCATAATGAGGGAATGTATAATGCCAGACATTCTGAAACATTTTGTCAAGGCCTCGGCCAAGACGTCTAAAATGATTAAGGCCTCGGCCAAAACCATAAATCAAATTGGGAAAGGGCCTCGGCCAATTCCACGTCTAGTTGTCTCATTAGACCTACCGATGCATCGAGGAGCTATAGCGGGCTCCACCCGTCACTTATTAAGTCCAATACATTCCTCATATGAATAGGTTTAAACATATCATAAACCATAACATAATCGTATCATATAAAACATGCATAAAGGAAACATAACATTTCCACATTTCAATCACAAGATATCAATACAACACATTGATATAATAAAAATGCTTTCAAAACCATTTTCAATACCAAAATAAAAGAAAGTTAAAACTTTGTATTTATTTTTCATTAAAAAAAATGATGGCTTGTAGAGGAAGCCGAAACTCAAATAATGGTCACGGCGGTAGAGAAGTCGTTGTCGCCGCATAAGTACGGAAATAAAAACATTCCCTTTTGTCGTTTAGCAAAACGCTTCGTATAAAAAGATTCCTTTTGAATAAACGTAAAAGTCAAAGGGGTTTATACACCGAATAAAAGAAAATTGTGTATAAAACCAAATATGCCTCAATGAAAGGAGATTGAGACGAAGTCCTTAAGAAGATCTTTTTTAAAATAAGATAGATCTGTTATGTGTATTCACTATAGTTACACATAAATAATGTAAAAATACAAAACAGGACATAATAATATCATGACATAATTTGAAAGTAGGAGATTAACCCAAAGAATGGAAGTTGGGTTAAGAAATTCCCTTACCTCGTGTCTGACTTGACTCGACCGTTCTTTAACCTCCTGAATAATAAACTAGAGTTAATTTCTATTTACTTAAGAACCTTTTTAATGTTCATTATTCCATTTATATCACTTATTACCATGTTATGAACATTATTTAATTATTTAAGTTAATAACGGTCGTTTTGTCGATCTTTGGTACTTGAGTCAAAAATAAACTTCTTATAATTACAAGTTGTTCATGTTGTGAAATATCCATTATATCCAGAATTATATTCATGATGTAGATATCATATATATCATATATATACAGTATATACATTCATTCATAATGTCACGTAACATTTAGGGGTAATAAATGAAATGCACCGTTCATGGAGACGGTAAGCCGTACGTACGCATGAACGCTACTTTCATTTCTATTTCGTATTTAATGGAATGAAATAATAATGATATAAATTTATAATATAATTACAGTATAATATAGTGTATAATACCATTTAATCCATCCTTTATACATCCCACATATGGCATTAACGATTCAAATCACTTTGAGGGGGCGGTAGTCCGCACTTCCTACAATGAAATTATCGCGTTTTACCCATAATGGAAATCATAAAGTATTCCATAAATGAGAAATACAGAAGCATAAGTAGAACATAAACATATTATATATCATATATAAAAATAGTGACATCTTAATGGTCACCTTTGAAGGTGTTATATGAGTGTTGAACAATCATCGTTTCGTGAGGCAGAAATTCGTCATCCACAGAAACCGTATGTTCTTTAACCATTAGATTTAGGTGTGTGTAAGTGTAGCTCGAATACTTCTTATAACAACATCCTAGTATATTGAGTATACTGGTGTTGTTACAAAAGAAATGAATAAAAAGAGTTTAGGGGGTTGGAGAAGAAAAATAAAACAAAACAACATTAGAGAAGACATTACCTCAAAATCGGGTAACTCTTTTTGATTTGAACCAAAGGCTTCCTTGGGAAGAGTTCTACCCAAAGTGAGGCTTCTAGGAGTAAGAGGGGGAAGTTGGGAGAGTATTTGGGCAGAGTTTGGCCGAGCCAAATGGCTTTAAGGTGTGAATAAGGTGGGAGAGTTGGGGGCCTTTTATAAGAGGAGAGGAGGGGCTCTTTTGGAAAGATTGAAATGTTACATTATTATACAATGCTTTTCGGATTCTAAAGGTCCCACACTTATATAAGTCGTGGCTAAGGTGATAAGGGTTCGAAATCTCCTCATCCAATAGGATTTGTACAAGTGTAAGCCTTGGATTTTTCATTATCTTCTCATTTTATTTAAATCGTTAAATAATGAGGTCATCGCTGCATCATAATGATGTCATAAATAATGTAATTTATTTAATGTCTAAAAATTATAAAAAAATACTATGATGTAGGAAATCTTTTTATCTTTCTAATGAATATTTATAGTCAAAATTAGAACTTCTGTAAACCCACTTAAAAATTGTTTTATTAAAACAACTCATGTTTGTATCAATTTAATTTTAACATTAAATAAATATATATCAATGTCATTTTCCAACTAAAGTGGCTCCATGGGGTCCCCAAGTTGACCCATGGGTTGTCTTTGTCGGCCATGACTCATCCAATAGGAGTAGGACAAGTGTCAAGCTCATCTCATATTATTAAAACATTATTTTTACCTTAAACTACACTAATTACCTCTAATCGCGATTAAGAACTTAAAAGTTACTATTCACCAAAAAATTATTTTGATCTCATTGAACCACATTTTACTTCTTAATGACAACCATGTATGTCGGATTTTTGAAAATCAAATCACAGAAGTGGTAATATTTCATTTAAACAAAAAATCAGTTATTTAACTACCACTTAGTGGTTTCACTATTCATCAAAAATTGAAGTTTTTCAGAACAATGCCAAAATTTCACCCTAAGCTATAATTGATATTCCGAATTCAAAAATGATGTCTATTTTACAAAATTCCAAACATATAAGTTGAATTAATTAATTTTATAATTAATTCCCGCTGTTACAACAAATAGCGTGTTTTTAAGAAACAATTTATATCAAAAGATTGGCAATTGTTTATGTCCAATTTCAATGTTAAATTAATTCTAATGACCACTTTTGGATAAAATGGTAAAAATATATTCTAATTATAATTTAAAACCACTAAATAGTATAATTTATCACTATAAATTATTTTGATTAAAAAATTTGTTTTTAAGTAATTTTCACTATTCATAAAAATTGGAAGTTCTCAGAAAATTACAAAAAATTAAACTTTGGATAATTTCGATATTACGAATACAAAAATGAAGTCCATTTTGAAATATAAAATTTCTATAATTTTAAAAAGTGGTTATTACTATTCATAATGGCTACTTTGATTAGTCGCGGTGTTTTAGAACTCGAAGTTGCGTACAATGCAAGCTATTGCATTATTGAATGAGAAGCGTATCGTGGAAGCTCGGGGTGTTACAGTAAAAATTTATCCCAACATAAAAATATGGAAATAAAAAAAGGCTTATATTAAATAAAGGACATGGTAAAAAGAGGAGAGAGAGAATCGCTTAACTGAATATATGACTCCAAAGGCATGGGGGAGGCTGATTGAGAGATTGGGGGAGCCCTGGGAGGACTCTAAGGAGTATGGGGACATGTTTGGTCATCCTCTAAGGGTTTTAAGTGGAGATAAATTTGAGCTTGTGTGGTTTTATATAGGAATAGGGAGGATTTCTTTATTATTTTGTTTTTCTACACTAAATAATAAAATATTCAAAATAAAAAACCATCCCACAATTTTCCCGCAGTTTATGTAAAAGGGTAGTGCATTAAATTATTTTATAAGTCCAATTTCCAAATATTATAAAATATTTCTATTTTTTATGTGGAGGTGAGTTACACTTTCAACGAAATGATTTTAAACTATTAAAATATTTTATAAGTCTTGGAGGATCCACTAATAATTTATAAAATAAATCAAATAAACATAAAATATAATTATTTTAAATTAAAAACATATATTTGGCTGAGGATACCTTTTTTTATTTATTACAACCCTATTGGTCCATTATGATTTCATAAAACACACCGTATATTTATACTGTATTTAATTTTTACCCCAAATTTTTACTATCTTAGAAAATTATAAAAAATAAACCGTTGAATATTATCAACGTCATGATTCATTTTTTCCTTCATTTTATCTTAATAATTTTCTGAATATGTAAATTTTCACTTTTAATATAAAAAAAATTTATTGGAAATGATGGGTTTTTTATAATAACAGTTTTTGATCACTAATAAAATTTACATTTGACTTCGTAAAAATTATATGATATTTGTTTAAAAAAAATTTAATAAAAATTTTTTATTAAAATATTACTTATTTAAAAAATCCATTAATTCATCAAAATAAATTTCTTAATTGAATTTGAATATTAACCAAGAATATTATTTGTTCTTTAAAAATTATTTACAAAGTAACAGTAATAGGAAGAAAATATATTCAGTATTCTATACAAAAATAATGTACATATTTATAATGTTATGGTATTGATACATATCCCTTTATTACACCATCATACTCTCTAAGATTAAGGTGTGTGATAGTGGGGATTTTATAGGACCATTCAATGAACTCGGTTTGGGCTGTGAAATAGATGATCTTCAAATTACCCCATAAATGGTTTCACCCATGCTTAAGTTGTTGGATCTGAGCTTGGGAATGGTCTAGGGAAATTCCTAGAAATTCTATCTCTCTTAGAAGATCCCATAAATGGGCTTCATAAGGTATGATCCTACTAGTTCAGCCCATCACTCTTTTTTTCTATGCCAATAGTATTTTTTAAACCCTATATTTATTCTAGTAATTTGATTACAATTCAATGACTGTATTATCAGTGTTAAAGATACTTAAAGGTAATTTCAACCCGATTTTATATAATTAAACAAAATAAGTGCATGTGGTTTCTATATCCATAAGGCATTTAATTAAATCAAAAAGATAAATTTTATTCATAAAAGTTCGGTTCGTTACAAAAGGCACCCCCTTATTTTTCTCTCGGATCAACCCTTCTATCCATCCTTCTTATGAATGAAGGCATCAATGAATTGAGCCTTCCATATCAAGGATAAGATAATTCAACACAAATTATTCATAAAAAACAATTCTAATGCCCATATTTAAATAAAAAATTTATTTTTCATTGTTTTTATATATAGAGAATAAAATATTTTGTAGCTATAAATAGAAAAACAAATTGAAACATGATATAATAATTATTTATATAATAGTAGAAATTATTAAAATAAAATTATTTTGTGTCAACATATCTTCTATTCATATAAAATCATCAACATTACATTGTTTAACAGTTCTATGAATTTGAACAAAGCTAATAAAAATGACAAAAAACACTCCCAAAAATTAAACATACAATAGGCATGTAATTTATTTTCTAATCTTATTATCCATTTTAATTCCTCTTTACATGTCAATATTCATATGATGTAATCATAATATCCAATTCACAGACAGTCATTAGAGTAATTTCTTTGAAGGTATTATGTAATGAAAGTATTTAATTCCCACCCCACTACGTTATATAATATGGGTATAGTATCTGAACATTTTAAAGTAGTCGGATTCAACATTTGATGTCATTTAGTATGTGAATATGATATAATAGTACCCTTAGAAAAGATAATCTTTATATAAGTGATGGAATACCAATTTTTTTACAATATTCGATTTAAAATTCAATATGTTTGGAATTCAATGAAAAAAATCCATGTACCTAATCCACATAATTAGAAACATTGGTATATCATCAAAAGTATGTAGGCATCAAAATAAAAAAATGAAATATGATAAAACAAAATAATACATAAAACTTGATTTGGTGCACTTATGAATGTATTCTAGTGATGATAAGTGAAGTTATAGAACCATAATTTAGATAATTTACACTTCTACCTTAATATTTTCTAGAAAAAAATGACAGTGGTGATTATCTCATCACCTATAATAAATTGAGGATTTTTTACCTGAAATAGTATAATCAACATTAATTACAAGTTTAGAAACATAATTTCAACAATTTAATTCACAAAACAAATATAGGGGAGATGGACTATGATAGCAACATTGCACTGAGCATGATAATGAATCATGTTAGAAATGTTTAGAAAATGATAACCTTGGGTTTTCCCAAAATTTATTGAAATAATATATGTTTATAAATGGGTAAATGAAATAAGAATGATGTCTATGAGAAGTGATAAATGTTCATTTACATAAAAGCGTCTAATATATCAAAATTCCCATCCATGGCACCGCCTTTGGTCTAAATAAATTGTAAATATAGAAGGATGAAATGTAATAAAACGATACGTGTATAGAAACCATAAAATTAAATATGTACAAGGAACAATAATCCATGGAGGAGTAAAATATTGTGCACATATGGAGTTGCTGGTTGTTATTGGTTTATTGTTTAATGATGAACCCCGTTATGGAATATCCTATATCATGATTTTAAATTATACATCACATTTCAATATTAGAAGACCAGAACTTGTTCTAAAAACATGTGCCTAAAATCAAAAATAGGAAGATACAAACAATGATATGTCAAAGGATTTTTAGAGAGGAAAATATTTGAGTGACATCAAACTTGAAATGGAATAAATAATGTTGGCAGGGCAGACCAATATGAACTTTTTTTAGTCCTCTCGGATAATAATGATCTAATAGACAAATCAATGATTAGTCTTGAAAACCACACATCCAAAAATAAAATGAGAGAAAAAAAATTAGAGTATATTTTTTCACGTAAAATTGAAAGAAATATGTGAAAATTATCTAGTTTTTTAAAAGGATCAATGTTTCAAAATCAGAATCTCTAAAAACATTTTATTTTATGTTATAATCCCCAAAAAATACTATCACAACACAATTAATAATAGAAATTATATGACATGAAGTTGAATAAGGTGTCTGTTGTGAGCATTTAGAAATTGGGGAAAACTTTGAATTAATAACATCTTAATTTAAATACATGAGATGTCTACTAAAGGATAAAAAACTATTTAATGATAAATTCCAACGCCTTGTATAGATTAGGGTCCATGTACTCTTCATCATGAAAGGATAAGGCTTTTAGAGATTTTAACGCTCCAATATATTGGGGAATGATCACAATCACATGGGTACAGCTTAGATCAAGAACTTTTAACATTCTAGTGTCCAGGAGTTATATAATTGAATCATCTAAAATGAAATTCAGGTTCAAAAATAATGTGTTTATATTCCAAGGTATATCAACTAAAACTGAATTATGAAATATATTTCATCAATATAATTAAAGATAGATAGGAAATTTTTCAATATGAATATAATAGTATGAAATTAAGAGAGGATTTTAGTGACTGAAAACACATTTGCATACTTCAATGAAAAACAAGATCCAAATGAGTCACAATAAAATGACTCATAATATGAATAGATAAAGATATTAATGTTCATGTGGACGGATAACAGATCAATAACTCACAACTCTTGGTAGGAAAGGACAAAGGAGATATTGAAGATCTATTTACTAGATTCATCCCTAGTTTCATTCAGTCATGTTATGGTATGGTCCTATAAATACATTGATTTCACATTTTATTATTTCTATTTTCATATTTTATACCAAAATTATTGACTAAGGAATAAATTTATGAAATCATTATTTTAATGTTTTATCATACATACCATATCCCATAATCAAAATATATTCCATACTAGAGAATTGTGTAGGTATAAAAGTGAATAAAAGTAAAAAGTAATTCATATCATTGTAGAATAGATGTTAGTTTAGTGGAACTGATTTGAAAATAAAAATATGAATTAAAAATTAGTAAACATAACTAAATATTATTTTCTAAATGATCAATTTTATTGACAAGTAATTAGAGAACAAAAAAATTGTATGAAAAAAATGTGAAACTAGGAATAATTTAAAAAATAAAATATATTCACACCATAGAATTGTTGTTCACTATAGTAAGAGATCCTACTAAAAAGTTACTAGTAAAAAAATTAGGACTGATATGATAATCAAATTCATGAAATTGTAGGAAAAAACTCACATCATATCAGAAAATAAAAAACTTTAGAAAAAGGAAAATATTTGGTGAAAGTATGATTTATACATGTAGTGGAAAAAAATCAACGCCACTAATTTTGTCTAGTGAAATAACCTATAGTAAAATCAAAGATACATTTGATAACTCTGATAATAAATGAATATAGAAAAGTAAAATCAATGTTCAATGTATATCCCCAGGATACAGAGGCCTGAATGCAGTGAATGTGAAATTGTATGGAATATAGGGAAAATATTTAATTCCATCAGATATCATCAGTCACACTACATATATTCATAGGGTTACTTCTCTTGATGTATATATTAGAAGATTTGTTACTATAGTAGTATATAGTTAATTCTTCTAAAAATAAGAAAACGATTATCCCATAATGAATATAAAAAACGTTTATATTTCATAAAATACTAACCTCCATTTTTTTGAAAATAATAATATTGATAACAGGCAATGAAGTAAATGTTTGTTAGAGAAAGTTTCTTTCATGAAAATATAAAAATATGAATTGTAGTTTCAAAAATATATGGTGAATTCATCATTTATACTTGTATTGGGAAAAAAATTCAACACCACTAATTTTTTCCAGTGCAATAACATGATGTTATCTCAAAAGTAAATTAAATAACATCATAATTCCCATTTTATATAGCTCAAGGTTTAATGATCTTCTATGTGTAAAACTAAATAATGATCATGTTTAATGTAAAAAGTACTTCACATAATTTGGAAGAAATTCATCAGTATTATGACTGGAAATAATACTAAAATGTAATTACATTAAACTTCTTCTCGAAGAACTTATATGTCTGGTGCCATCATATAAAATTTGAAATCCTACATCAGACCATTAGGATAAACAAAAAGACAACAAAAAAATGGTGACAAATACATGACACCATACTAACCCTTGTTTTTCATTGTCGGGGTACTTGAAATGATTATAATATAAAATCATTAGAAGTGATCATGCCAAGCTTTTTATAAGGACCCGACCTTAAAAAATACATAATATTTAATTAAATGAATAATTCAAATTGATGATCTTTTTAGGTTTAGTGTTTTAGTGAATTAGGTCATTACATAAACATAACAACATGAATATTACATGTAGACAATTCCACCCAGCATCCATTTTTTCCATAAAATAAAAACTCTTAAAAATAATTCATGTCTAGTTCCAGGTTTTAGACAAAATGACTTTTCCTTGATCCCATCCTTGGCCTTATTCATCTTTTATTCCTGTGAAAACATTTCAAAACTTGGGATGAGCATAAAAATCTCAGTAAGGGTTATAAAACAATGAAAGAAAACATTTGTTCAATAATACAAACAAAACATAAACTTTTTTACTTACCTCATGAAAACATAAGATTTATGAATAACACATAGAAATCAAAAATCATAAAGGTAACTTGTGGCATCCAAATCATACTTACATTGTAGCTATCCCAGCTACATAGGAAGATACTTTGGAATACCCATCACAGTATATTCCGTAAATATATGAGGAGAAACATTCACGTTTACCTGCGTCACGTTACCCGATGCATTGGAGAGCCATCTCGAGCTCACTCGCCCTAGGTTTATCATGGAACCACCCATATAAAAAATGATTTTCAATACCAAAATACGTAAAAAGAGTATATGGTATTTATTTTTTCATTTTAAAACCATTACGGTTTGTTAAAGATGCCAAAGATCAAATAATACTCGCGGCAGAGGAAAGGTCGTTGTCACCGCTTACGTAAAAAAAATTCTTTTTTGTCGTTTAGTAAAATGATTCGTATAAAAATATTCCCTTTGAATGAAATGAAAATTCAAAGGTGTTTATACACCGTATAAAATAAAGTCGTGTATAAAACTAAATATTCCTCAATGAAATGAGATTGAGACGAAGTACCTTACCTTGTGTACGACTTCAATCGATCGTTCTTTAATCTTATAAACAATAAAAAAAAGTTAATTTCTACTTGATTAAGAACCCTTTTCAAGTTTATTATTCCTTTTATAGAACTTATTACCATGTTATAAACATTATGTAACCATCTATGTTAATAACGTTCGTCTTGTCAATATTTGGTACTTGAGTCAAAATGGACATCTTAAAATTACATGTTGTTCATGTGGTCAATGGTTCATTATATCCAGAATGATATTCATGATTTGTATATCATATATATCATATATATCCATCATATACATTTATTTATAATAGTACATACCATTTAGAGGTAAGAAATTAATTGCACCGTTCATAGAGACGGTAATCCGTACGTACACATGAACGCTACTTCCATTTCTATTTCATATATAGTGGAATAAAACATAATGATACATAGTAGTATTATAATTCCATTATTTTATCATATACAATATCATTAAATATATATTTTATATGAACCACATATGGTATGAATGAGTCATATCACTTTGAGGGGGTGGTAGTCCGCACTTCCTCTAATGAGATTATCGCGTTTACCCATAATTTAAACCATAAAGGCATGATATAAATGGAAATTAAAGAAGCATAAACACAATATATATCAGATATAAATACAGTGCCATCATAATGGCCACCATGAGAGGCGGTAGAAGATAATCAAACAATCATCGTTTCGTGAGGCGTTAGTTTTCCATCCATAGAAACATCATGTTCTTCATCCATTAGATGGAGGTGTGTGTTAGTGTACTTCAAATCCTTCTCATTACAACATCCTAGTATATTGAGGATACTGGTTTTGTTACAAAAGAAATGAATAAAAAGATTTTAGGGGTTGGAGAAGTAAAATAAAATAAATCAATTTAAGAGAAACGGTTACCTTTAATTTGGGTAACTCCCTTTGGTTTGAACCAAAGGACTTCTTGAAGAGCCTTGTGGATAAGGTAAGGCTTCTAGGGGGAGGATAGAGATGTATGGAGATTAATTGGGTAGATTTTGGATGAGTTAAATGGCTTAAGAGGTGTGAGGAATTGGTTATAAGTGATCTCCTTTTATAAGGGGGAGGAAGGGCTCTTTAAGAAAGTGTGAAAATATTATTTTATTATATAATGATATTCTGTTTTAAAAGGTCCAAAAATCCATGAGGCCGAATATCTGGTGACTAATATTCAAAATAAAAGCATCCAGTCAGAATTGGACATGTTTTGGATAACATTTTAGTCATTTTAATCTTATTTATTTAAATCATTTATTAATGACATAAATATTGCATCATTATTGTGTCATAAATAATTTATTTTATTTGATGTCTGAAAATTATAGAAAAAATACCATGATGTAGGAAATAATTTTAGATTTTTAATGAATATTTATATTCAAAATTATTACTTATTTAACACCATATAAAAATTAATTACTAACAGATTTTTGTTTTTGTCTATTTCGCCTTTACTTTAAATTAATTAATCTAAATTGTCATTAGCACTACCAAGTGGCTCAATGGGGTCCCAAAATCAACCCAAAGATGCCCATAGCCGTTAATGAATCAACCAATAAGGTTTGGACAATTTTTAAGGTAATTTTAATTATAATAATATTTTTTTACCTTGAATTACCTTATTTACCTATAACTGTGTTAAATAAAAGTCAAAAGTTACTATTCATGAAAAATTATTTTCATCTTATTGAACCACATTTTACTTCTTGATAACAACCATGTATGTAAAATTTTTTAAATTCAATTTACAGAAGCTGTAAAATTTCATTTAAATCAAAAAGTCGGTTTTTTAACTACTACTAATTGTTTTCACTATTCTTCTAAAATTGAAGTTTTTCCAAAAAATACCAAAAATTCAGCCTAAGCATTATTTGATATTCCAAATTCAAAAATGATGTTTATTTTTCAAAATTAAAAACATAAAAGTTTCATTAATTAATTTTAAAATTAATTCCCGTTGTTAAAACAAATAGCGTGTTTTTAAGAAACAATAACTATCAAAAGATCAACACTTGTTTATTTCCAATTTCAAAGTGAAAGTAATTCCAATGACCAAAATTGGATTAAATGGTAAAAATATGTTCTAATTACATTTTAAAACCAATTAAGAAGATAATATAACCATATAAATAAATTAGATTAAAATGCACTTTTGAATTAAAATACAATATTTTCCACTATTCATTAAATATTAACTTTATCTGAAAAATACCAAAAAATTTACCCAAAGTAAAATTTGATGTCCCAAATCAAAAGAAGAATTTTATTTGGTCAAATAAAATATATAAAAATGGACAAAACTATATTTAAAGAGGGTTCTCCATTAAAAGGTGGTAAATCAACCTTTTAATGTAAATTATGCTAAAAATTAGATTCATTCACATTTTAAGCCTCTAAATTTTATTAGATAAAAGTAAATACATCTAACAAACATGTATAATCACATTTTGGTTAGTTTTGTTCATTCTTGCCAATACAACGACTAGGAGTTAACTTTTATTTAAAATAATAATATTTTATTATTAGTGTGCAATGTAAGATTTTATGGAAACCCGTTGTTGCGTATCGGGTATGCTATCAAACATTGCAACCCCATTAAATTAAAAATAATATTTAATTCACAAATATTAATAAATATGTAATATGTATTATTTTTTATTTACCTGGGATGTTACATCCTTCCCCCCTTTGGGGAATTGGTTCCTCACAATTTTACTTATCAAAATAATTGGGGGGGTATTTATTCCTCATATCATGTTTAGATTCCCAGGTTGCCTCTTCAACTATATGGATTTTCCACAAAACCATTACCCGGTGATTTACATTATTCTGCAACAATTTATCTCTATTGTCAAGAATTTGAAATGGTTGTTCTTCATAAGAGATATTCTCTTCCAAATGAACTACCTCTGTGATCAAAACATGAGATGGATCTGACATATACTTTCTTAACATCGAAACATGAAAAACATTGTGTACCTGGGATAAACTTGGAGGTAAAGCCACTCTATATGAGACTGGTCAATCTTTCTCCAGAATTTCATAAGGTCCAATGATCCTCGGACTCAACTTTCCCTTCATACTAGAATGCATCACACTTTTCCATGGAGAAACTTGGAGAAAGACGTGATCACCTACCTCAAAAGAAAGATCCTTCCTCCAGTTATCTGCATAAATTTTCTGTCTACTCTGAGTTGTTCTCATGTGCTCTTGAATCAACTGAACTTTCTCTGCCATCTCTTCTACCAATTCTAGTCCCATCATCTTCCTTTACCTACTTCATCCCAAAAAGATGGAGTTTGACAACACTTTCCATATAATGTCTCAAATGGAGTTGTCTGTATACTGGAATGAAAACTATTATTATATGAATATTCAACCAAATAAAGATGTTGGTCCCAGCTTCCCTGATAATCCAGTGAACAAGCACGTAGCATATCCTCCAAGGTCTGAATTGTTCATTCTGACTGCCCATCTGATTGAGGATGAAATGATGTACTAAAATTTAATTCAGTACCCAACGACTTCTGAAGGCCTTTCCAAAAGGTAGAAGTAAACCTGGGATCAAAATAAGATACAATGGAGAGGGTAACTCCATGCAACATGACTATCTCTTTAATATACAAACGAGAAAGTTGATCTAGATAAAATGTATCTCGAATAGGAAGTAAATGAGCAGATTTAGTCAATCAATCAACAATAACCCAGATTTCATTATTACCTCAAGATGTATTTGGTAATACCACAACAAAGTCTATTGATATATTTTTCCATTTCCACTCTGGCACCGGCAGAGGCTAAAGCATCCATTTCGGTAACTGCCACTCTACTTTAACCTGCTGACAAGTCAAACACTTCACAGTAAAGTTAGTAATATCTCTTTTAATTCTATCCCACCAGTAATACTCCCAATGATCTCTATAGATCTTAGTACTACCAGGATGAACTGAAAACGGAGAACTATGAGCTTCACATAACAACTCATTCTTCATCTGTTAATCACAAGGTACACATAATCTATTTCCAAATATTAAAACAAAATCCTTATCAATGTTAAATTCAAGCAACTTACCCTTCTGAACCAACTCTACCTTTTTCTGTAACTCGCTGTCTTCCTTCTGTTCTTACTTAATTATGTCTGATAGAGATGATTTCACTAACACCTAATACAAAATAGAAGAATTTTATGCACCAACAACTTCTATGACACAGTTTATCAAATCAAAAAACAAAGGATCTCATTCCAAACTTAACATGGTTAATGAAGCATTAATTTTTTGACTCATAGCATCAACCACTTTATTTGCTTTTCCCATATGGTAATGGATCGTGCAATCAGAATCCTTGATTAATTATAGCCATCTCCTATGTCTCATGTTCAATTATTTTTGAGTGAATATATACTTTAATCTTTTGTGATCAGTATATATTTCACATTTTACTCCACACAAATGATGCCTCCAAATTTTTGAAGCAAAAACAACAACATCTAATTCCAAATCATGTGTAGGGTAATTTAACCCATGAGGTTTCAACTAATGTGAAGCATAATCAATTACCTTATCATTCTTCATTAGGACACAACCAATTCCTTTCAATGAAGCAACACTATAGATAACAAACTCACCATTTCTAGATGCTAGTGCCAAAACAGGATCATTCACCAATATTCTCTTCAATTCCTAAAAATAATCATCACATTCTCTTTTCCAGATGAACTTAACACCTTTTCGAGTTAACTTATTAATTGGTCTAGATAACCATGAAAAAATTTCAACAAACCTCCAGTAATGACACTCCAAACCATGAAAACTATGAATCTCAGTTATATTTGTGGGACCTGGACATTCTTCAACAACTATTGTTTTATCAGGATCAACCGTTAGGCCATTTTTTGAAATAATGTGACCATGGAAAGAAATTTTGTGCAGCCAAAACCCACACTTTCTGAATTTCCCATACATTATCTTTTCTTTTAAGGTTTTCAAGACAACCCTTAAATGAATTTCATGTTCCTCATTACTTTTGGAATAAACCAAAATATTATCAATGAACGCAACCACAAACTTATCCATGAACTCACGGAAAATTCTATTCATAAGATCCATGAATACCATAGGTGCATTGGTTAACAAAAAAGTCATAACAACAAATTCATAATAGCCATATCTAGTACAAAACATAGTCTCTAGAACATATTCTTCCTTTACATTCAAATGATGGTACCCCGGACTCAAATCAATCTTTGAAAAATACTGAGCTCCCTGGAGCTGATCAAACAAATCATCAAAATGAGGCAAAGGGTACCTATTATTAATAGTGATGTTATTCAATGCTCTATAATCAATGAAAAGTCTCATGGAACCATCTTTATTTTTAACAAACAAGACAGGATCACTCCATGGTGATGTGCTAGGTCAAATGAAACCTTAATCTAATAACTCCTGTTATTTCTTCTTTAACACTAAAAGTTAAATTTGAGCCATTCGATAAGGGGTTTTGAAATTGGATTAGCATCAGGAACTAAGTCAGCAATAAATTAAACTTCTCGATCAGGTATAATACCAGGTTACACATCAAGAAAACATCAATGTACTCATTTACCACTGACACGTCATTAATCTGAATAGTTCCTTTATTTTCAAAAATATGTGCAAGGTAACATTCATTTCTATATTTTACTAGTTTCTCCACTTCCTGATACATTATCAAAAGGAAGGTTTCATTATTGTACACAAACTGAAAATAATTCTGAAAAGAAACCTCTTTAGCTCTGCAGTCAATCTTACCATGATAAACAGAAATCCAATCCATGCCGAAAATAACATCAATCCTTAATAGAGGTAAAACAATAAGGTTTGTAGGTAGATTCTTTCCACACACAAGGACATGAATGTTCTTATGTTTTCGTTTTGGCTCATCATTTCCTCCAGGTGTTTTTATTGTATGTTCTATATTCATATATTGAGATGGAATTCCAAATTTACTAGAAAGCTTCTCAGAAATGAAAGAGTGTGTAGACCCTGAATCAAACAACACATTGGCATAATTTGAACAAATAAATAGTGTACCTGATACAACATCATTTGATGGCCCAAAATCTACTAAAGTAGTTGCAAAGGATTTCACCACCCCTTTTTGCATGTAGTCTGGATAATTTCCTTCGGTTGAGTTCTTTGTTGGACACCCATTTGCATAATGACCCATTTCATTACACTTACAACATTTTACTGAGTGTATATCAGATTTTTTATTTGCATTACCCTAATCTTTTTCAGTGCAATTATGAGACTTATGTCCCATTTTACCATAGCGGTAGCACTAAATAGAATTCAAAAGACATTACCTAGCTTTCTTTTGACCACAATTTTCACAAACTGAAAACTTAAGTTTTTTACCAACAGACTTTTTCAAAGAGTTCTTACCGTTCGCCTGCCACCTCGACCTCTTATTCTGCTGTTTTTCAAAAAATACCTAATCATCGGCAAACTCCATTTCCACCTTCTCCGCACAACGAACAATTTTTTTCATAAAATTTTAACTAACAAGAAGCTAAATCCCTATGATACTTTGGATTTATTCCTGAGTAAAAAATGGTTGATTTTACTATCAAGATCTCGTATCAAATTTGGAGCATACCTTTCCAGTCGAGTGAATTTTTCTTCACAAGCAGCCACCGAGTCATCCTCCTACCTCAATTCTAGGAATTGTTTTTCCATCCTAAGACGAACCACCATAGGAAAATATTTATAAAGAAACATGCCTTTGAATTCATCCCAATTGAGATCATCTATCTCTTCACTATCCCTGATATTTTTTACCATCAACTACCATAGATCTGCTTCACCTTCAAAACGATAAAAATCAAGACTAACCTTTTGATGTTCTGAACAACCCATGACATCAAAAATATTATCGAGTGCTTTTATACACCCTTTAGCTAGAACAGGGTCATATGATCCTCTGAATGATGGGGGATGTTGCCTCATGAAATTCTAAACTACTAATATGTTCCTTTGCGGTTGATCTGGCTGATCTCGTACATGGATACCACCATTATTTATAGCCTGATTCAACTGTGTCATCACTGCAACAAACTATTTAATTCCAATTCTGACCATCTCAGGTTGCTGATTTGGAAGGTTGTCTTCCTCCTGATGTCGTCCCAATATAGGTTCCGTGTTTCCTCTGCGGAAAACCATTCTGAACATAGAAATATCTTAGGCGAAAAAACATGGTAATCTGTAAATGCTATATGATTTAAATATTAACATAAATTACTTTATGGATATTAATTTTACAATACCCTAACTCCTAATGTTATCTAAACCTACCTCTGATACCAACTATAAGGACCCCTCCTTAAACAATACATAATATTGAATTAAATTAATAATTCATTTTGAGGATCTTTTTAGGTTTAGAGTTTTATAGAGATAGTTCATTACATTTACATAACAACATGGATATTACATGTAGACAATTCTACCCAGCATCCATTTTTTCCATAAAATAAAAACTCTTAAAAAGGTCGTGACTAGTTCCAGGTTTTAGACATCATGACTTTTCCTTGATCAAATCCTTGACCCTATTCATCTTCAAGTCCTTTGAAAACATTTCAAAACATGGGATGAGCATAAAAATCTCAGTAAGGGTTATAAAACAATGAAAGAAAAAAATTGTTCAATAATACATAAAAAACATAAAATCTTTTACATACATCATGAAAATATAATATTTATTAATAACAGATAAAAATCATAAATCATAAAGGTAACATGCGGAATCCAAATCATACTTACATTGTAGCTATCACAGTTACATAGGGAGTTACTTTGGAATACCCATCACAGTATATTCCCAAAATCTCTTAAGAGAAAAATTCACGTTTACCTCCGTCATGTTACCCAATACATTGGAGAGCTATCTCAGGCTCACACTCCCTAGGTTTGTCACGGAACCACCCATATACATAAATAATGAACAATATCCATAACATGATCATAACACATAACATAAGCATAAAAGAAAGTTAACATTTCCACATTGCAATTACAAAATATCATTTCAAGATATTGAAATAATAAATCCATTCACAAAATCATTTTAAATACCAAAATACGTAAAAAGAGTACACGGTATTTATTTTTTCTTTTTAAAAACATTACGGCTTGTTAAGGAAACCAAAGATCAAAAAATACCCCCGATGGTGGAAAGGTCGTTGTCACCTCTTAAATAAAAAAACATTATTTTTTCATTTAGAAAAATGATTTGTATAAAAATATTCCCATTAAATGAAATGAAAAGTAAAAGGTTTTTATACACTATATAAAATAAAGTAGTGTATAAAACTAAATATGCCTCAATGAAAGGAGATTGAGACGAAGTCCCTTACCTTGTATCCGACTTGACTTGATTGTTCTTTAATATCCTGAATAATAAATTAAAGTTAATTTTTACTTGCATAAGAGACTTTTTCATGTTTATTATTCCTTTTATATAACTTATTACCATGTTATAAACTTTATGTAACCATTTATGTTAATAACGTGCGTTTTTTCGATATTTGGTACTTGAGTCAAAAATGGACTTCTTATAATTACATGTTGTTCATGTGGTGAAAGGTTCATTATATCCGTAATGATATGCATGATTTGGATATCATATATATCATATATATCCAACATATACATTTATTTATAATAGTACATAACATTTAGAGGTATGAAATGATATGCACCATTCATGGAGACGGTAAGCCGTACATACGCATGAACGCTACTTCCATTTCTATTTCATATTTAATGGAATTAAAACACAATCATACATAGTAGTATTATAATTCTAGTATTTTATCATATATAATACCATTACATCTATCCTTTATACATACCACATATGGTATGAACGAGTCATATCACTTTGAGGGGGCGGTAGTCCGCACTTCTCTAATGAGATTATCGCATTTACCCATAATGGAAACCATAAAGTCATTCTATAAATAGAAATTATAGAAGAATAAACATAATATATATCATATATAAATACAGTTCCATCATAATGTCCACCATGAGAGGCTGTAGGAGATAATTGAACAATCATCGTTTCATGAGGCGTTAATTTTCCATCCACAGAAACATTATGTTCTTCATCCATTAGATGGAGGTGTGTGTAAGTGTAGTTAGAATCCATCTCATAACAACATCCTAGTATATTTAGGATACTGGAGTTGTTACAAAAGAAATGAATAAAAAGAGTTTAGGGGTTGGAGAATTAAAATAAAAGAAATCAATTTAAGAGAAACTATTACCTTAAATTTGGTTTACTCCCTTTGGTTTGAACCAAAGGACTTCTTGAAGTGCCTTCTGACTAAGTTAAGGCTTATAGAGGGAGGATAGGGATGTAGGTAGATTAATTGGGTAGAATTTGGACTAGCCAAATGTCTTGAGAGGTGTGAGGAATTGGTTAGAAGTGGTCTCCTTTTATAAGGGGGAGGAAGGGCTGTTTAGGAAAGTGTGAAAATATTATTTTAGTATATAATGATATTCAGTTTCAAAAGGTCCAAAAACAATTCAGGTCAAATATAAGGTGACTCATAATCGAAATAAAATCATCCAATCAGAATTGGACATGTTTTGGATAATATTTTAATCATTATAATCATATTTATTTAAATCATTTATTAATAAGGTAAATACTGCATCCTTATTATGTCATAAATAATTTAACTTATTTGATGTCTAAAAATTATAGAAAAATTACAATAATGTAGGAAATATTTTTATATTTCTAATGAATATTTATAGTCAAAAATATTACTTATATAACACCATATAAAAATTAATTACTAAAAGATTTTTGTTTAGGTCTATTTTTCCTTTACTTTAAATTAATTTATCTAAATTGTCATTATCACTCCCAAGTTGCTCAATGGTGTCCCCAAATAGACCAAATATTCCCATGGTCGTTAATGACTCAACCAATATGTTTTGGACAAGTGTTAATGTAATTTGGAATTATTATAATATTCTTTTTACCTATAATTACCTTATTTACCTTTAACGGCAATAAATAAAAGTAAAAAGTTACTATTCACCAAAAATTACTTTCATCTTATTGAACCAAATTTTACTTCTTGATAACAACCATGTATGTTGGATTTTTGAAATTAAATTCACAGAAGTATTGAAATTTCATTTAAATCAAAAAATCAATTTTTTAACTACTACTAAGTGGTTTCACTATTCATCAAAAATTGAAGTTTTTCAGAAAAATAACAAAAAATCAGCATAAGATTTATTTGATATTAAAAATTAAAAAATGATGTTTATTTTTCCAAATTCAAAACATAAAAGTGTCCTTAATTAATTTTAAAATTAATCCCCGTTGTTAAAACAAAGACCGTGTTTTTAAGAAATAATAACCATCGAAATATTGACCCTTGTTTATGTCCAATTTCAAAGTGAAATTAATTCCAATGACCAACATTGGATTAAATGGTAAAAATATATTCTAATTACACTTTAAAACCAATTAATAAGACAATATAACCATATAAATAAATTATATTAAAAGGCACTTTTGAATTAAAATACAATATTTTCCACTATTCTTTAAAAAATGAACTTTATCCGAAATATACCAAAAATTTACCCAAAGTAAGATTTGATTTCCCAAATCAAAAGAATAATTTTATTTTGTCAAATATAACATATAAAAAAGACCAAAACTGGATTTAAAGAGGATTTTCCATTAAAAGGTGGTAAATCGACATTTTAATGTAAATTATGCTAAAAATTAGATTCATTCACATTTTAAGCCTCTAACTTTTATTGGATAAAAGTAAATACATTTAACAAACATGTATAATCAAATTTTATTAGGTTTTTTTCATTCCTTCCAATACAATGGATAAGATTTAACTTCCATTTAAAATAATAATATTTTATTATTAGTGTGCAATGTATGATTTTAAAGAAACTCATTGTTGCGTATTAGGAATGATATCGAACATTGCAGCCCCTTTAAAGTAAAATTAATATTTAATTCTAAAATATTAATAAATATGAAATATGTCATATTCTTTATTTACCTAGGATGTTACACTTCTTTTGTGTGATGATATATGTGTTCATACTAAAAAATAAGGGACTTTAATATTGAAATAATTTATCAAATGAAGTGGAATTTTGTTTATAATAATCAGGGTCTAAGCACATGTTTCTTTATGTTTTTAAAAATTTCCAAACCTTGAAAATTGAATTGCATAACCAATGTTGAACACTAATATTCTAAAATAATATAATGAGTTGGAAATTAAGGTTTAACATAAATTTAAGAAAGAAAAACCAACTGATGGATGTTTTGTTTGGTTCTAGGAAATTTATCAAAATTGACTGAATATTACTATAATTAGTTCCATTGTGAATGTATTTTTTCACACTTTCAACTCATTAGCAATGATCCAAACATTGCACCTATCTAAAAATGATATGATCAATGACTTCATGTACATGAATATTTTCCCTTCATATAAGAGATATTTTATACATACATATATACATATATATACGATAATATATATATATATATATATATATCAAAATATATAAAAACATGTACACTATAACCATTTTTCAAGAAGAATAACTTACAACCTCTTATTGGAATACCCTAAATGGTCATTTATTCACAATGAAAAATATGTTTTCTATTATCTTCCAAAAACATGAAAAAACTAAGATTTTAATTAATTCATGTATACAAATGTTACAAATATAGAATATATAAAATAAAAAATAAAACCAAGTGTTGTTCATAAATATAAAATGAATACAGATAATATATTCAACAATGAAAAAACACATATAAAGTGTCTATCATGGAATGGTTATATACATATCATATTAATTTGTTGAAAGCAACACCTAATAATGTTATAAAACATGATTATATATAGATTTTGAATAGTGTATAGTAGTTAATGTACGTTGGTTTTGACATTAAAAAATAAGTAATGGATAATTATTTTATATTAAATCACAGAATACGTAATGCTTAAACTTGTCACAAATATAGTAAATAAAACACTCCACATACTTAAAAAACCCATTAATGGAAAAAATACAAGAACTTAATAATTAATAAATAAGATATTTTTTTAATGATTAAATGAATATATAACTCATATAGAAAAATAATTTCGAAACACATTAACAGAATGTGTGGGTTTTTTTACCACCATATTTCTATATTCTTTCATTGAACCTTAAATACACACCGCTATATCTACATAGGTGGTGGATCCACCAATATATAAGTGAACTGTATTTGGTAATTAAGAAAAATAAGTACATGCTGATGCAAACAGATGAGTTGGTGAAAAATAAATTTAAATTTGGAATAACTATATAACAAATTTAATATGAATTATTACTTATATATTCTCCATATAACAAAATATATGCATTGTAAAAGTCATTAATATTTTTTTGAATTTGGAAATTTATTATGAAAATATAATTACATATACATTTAAAAATATGTATATTAGAAACAATTACTATTAAAAATGAATAGTTATTGTTAAAAAATATGAAATAATGAATACCGTCATAGAAAATTAATTATAGTAGGTCCTGAAATAAGAATACTTCTCCAAATACTCAGAAAACATAGTACAAGAGCTATGATACATGATTTTAGTAATATTATTAGAGGGTACCTTGAAAATATGGTTCTTTCTTGACAATGCCTTAGAATTACAGAATCATTTCCATGATTTTTTAGAGAATACCTTTTATATACATAGATAATTGAGTGTTAATTTTAATTAATGAGGTTATTAGACCTTGTTCTACGAGGACAAAAAACCGTATTAGAAATAATTATTGACTATACCTTGGAAATCTAGAGGTCAGTTGATAATGATTTGGAGAAAATATTTGATAGATGGTGCACAAAAAAGTTAGGTAATGATGACGGAGACTATTTTAGAAAAATTTCTTACCTTGAAAATTCTGTAGTCAGTCAATGATTTTTTGGATAAAATCATCGATATAATGTATGATGTGATGACAGGGAACACTTTTATTGGACATGGATTTTATGTTGTGTTTAAAAAGTTGTTAGAATCAGTTTCCGGGGTAGATAATGAAGAGTTTTTAATTCATATTTTAATATATTATGTATTTTTGGGGAATGTATTAAAGGAGAGAGCAATTTTAGGAGGGAGAATAGATTGGAGGGGGAGGTAGACAAGATTTGTGGAAATGGTTTTCACAGAGCCCTAACCAAATTAAGGAGGGAGACGAGGATTACATGGGTATGATAGTGAGATCTGAGGAATGGGTTTTCAAGGAGGCCTACCAATTTGTAGGGGAGGAGACAAAAATTTTAGATTCGTATGGTTCAAGAGAGAAGAGATTTTGGGAAAAAAATTTATGGGTATAAAAATATGTGGAGAGATGGCCACCATATGATAATGGTATGAGAATGATGGAGGTGGAGAAACATGTATTGGAGGGGTGCGATTTAGTATAGATAAAGGATATTATAGGAAATATAACCTTATATATCTAAACATTCATTTGGGAATTTTTTCATATAATTTATACTAAAAAATAATTCCCTAAACAATCCTTAAATTCTTTGTATGTTCTTCTTATAACCATTAATATACCAAAATATCATCAATAAAAACTACTAATAATTGATCGATGTATGGTTGAAACACCCAATGCATCAATCCCATAAACACTGTATGTGCGTTGGTAACACTAAAGTGTATCACCATTAACATAAAATGATCATACATATATAATAATAAGGTAATTAGGAAATTCAACTCTTTTACCCTAGTCTGATGATATCCTGAACATAGATTCACCTATGAAAACTAGATAGACCCCTTTAACTAATCAAATAAATCATCAATTCTTCTAAAAGGATATTAATCATTACTATAAGCTAACTTAATAATAGATAATCAATGCACAACATCAATCCACCATCAGTCTTATTGGGATAAAATGGGATCCTCCTATGGCAACACACTAGAATGGATAAATAAATCTAGAAACAAATCATCAATTTTAATTAAAAAAACTAAAATAAATATAGGATATATGTGACAAGGTGGCATGGTTATTGGTGAAAATATTAGATGAAACTCTATTCTAAACTCCTTCTCATGATCAAGAGGTGAAAGTATTAAATCATCATTATAAACATCAATATAGTATTCCAAAACCATTGGAAATTCATTCATACTCACCAATATTGATATAATCATTAATCTAGATATCGGTGTCATGATAGCAGCAATGAGTTGATAATAATTTTAACGATTTTGATCACCAAGGTAAATCACATTAACACCTTCCAAGTTAAAAAAAGGCTTGTCATTGATAATAATAAAAACAAGATTTCATAGATTACAACCAATCCATTCTAGGAATGACATCATATGGCTATTTTTTTAATAAGATCAACTCCAAAGTTGACCAATATATTCTCATTACCAAATAATTCCCACGAAAAACATTTATCAATCTAGTATGAATTCATATGGGGTTAGATAAAACCAAGGTTCGATAACGATTGTCTATTTTGATTGTATCATGAACTAAATATGGAGTAATAAAAAATGAGATTTACCAATATATGACAGTATTGAAAACATGGTAGAATAAATGAAGATGGTACATCAAATAAATTCTGATCCATATAAGATAGATAATCCCATTATATGAAGCTATTTAAATCTAGATCCTCTAATGAATCATCCAAAATTTCTATCACCAACCTATTCCCACTATACATTAGTCCTAAGGGAAAGTAAAATAATTTTTAATCCTCCCCCAACACCACCCTACACATGGGGTCATATCCCTAAATTTTCTTATTACTGAAGATAATGTAATAGAGGAAACATAAAATATGATGGAGCTCAAAACTAATAGAGTCCCTTAATCACCATAACTCTCAGAAAATCTTTGTCACCATAAAATAATGGTCATAAGAAAAATTGATGGACACAACCACTATAGATGTACAATATTAAATATGAGACATTAAAAACAATATTGAGGAATTATTTCTCTTGAAAATGAGAGACATGTCTTATGGTTTACACATATAAACAATAAATAAGAATGTATGATAAAATGGGAACCCATATCCATGATCACACTAAATAGGGAACTCTGATTATTGTCATATTTAACCAAAATAATTCAATATATAGTCTTCTTAGTTACCTCTTCTTCCATCATCACCTCTAAAAAATTCATAAAGGAGACATGAATAACTTGAATTTTAATCTCTAAATGTATGCCTCTCTCAAAATCCCATCCTATCATATCATTATCAACCATGTAATCTACTGAATATTGAAAAAGTTCTTGAACTGAACTAAAAATTCCATCAAAGTAGAACACCCATATTAAAGGACCAACAACTCTTGCTAATACACTTCCTTGAGAGTTTACAAAATAAAATATCTCCTAAATTTCCATCATGGATAATCCCACAGTAAATTATATATATCTTGATCACCTATATAAAAAATCCACAACTTTGAAGCTATTTCACAGAGTATACTAACTACCACTAGTATCCAATGCACATCATCTACCCGAATCATAGGAAAATCAAAATCCACTTTCTCCAACTAGTGATCGATTTTTTAATTAGAAAGAAACCCCTCATAGCTCAAAAATATCTACCATAAAATATCCTACATTGAATCTATCAATGTATCACCAACCCCTATATCAATATATTATTTCAAAGGGTTAGGTGAAAGTTTCTTCACCTTCACATGAACTAAACATGGATTTCACAGAACCAATATATCAATTTCAATAAAGAAGAAGTCATAAACCAAAGGATATGAAAAAGTTTTAATTTTACAACATAATGGTCACTTTTTATCAAAAAATAATCAATATGACATGCACAAAAAAATGGTCAAGTAATATATGATACATGTCCACATTAAATAAATAACCATAATATAGTAAAGCATTTTTTAGATATGGTCAGTAGATATTCAAGGTACTAGAATAACAATACATGAGCCAACAAACTTTTTACTATGTTTCCTAGTACACATACCATCTTAAGAATAGACAAATAATTTCTTTACACACCAAATGAAATCCACACCACTTCATAATCAAAACTCTTTACTAAACCACTCATTCATAAAAAATATTCATTTCCAAATCCCACTGAGACTCATCCTCAGTCAGTGGTATGATATAGAGTTATCCTTTGAATCCAAAATCTAATATTAAATGGGAGTGGTGACAATATACAAGGATATAAAGTTTAATTTATAGGTGGAATTACCCATTTTATGTAAGAATAAATACATATCACCGAAAACATAAATAATTAATGCATTAAAAAATAGAGATAACAAATTAAACATGCATGACATATCATACCACCAAATAAAATAAAATAATCTAAACACAAAATAAAACCATGTAAAAAATCTAAAAAATACTTAAATAAAAATAACAATAAAATTAAACTATTCCAACATCGACTAATCACAATGTGGTTATAGTTAATATGGCTAAAAATAACCCTAACTTGATCATTCTAATTTCGAAATAAAAAATTTATGGTTAGTATACCATAACTCGTTATAGGTTTTAATTTGAAAACCATCATGTCAATGTGGATGAATCATACTAATTTTTTTTGAATTAAATATCCAAATAAATAATCCATCCCATCCCAAGTGAAGTCCAACACACCCTATATAATCACAATCATTTCTCTCACAAAAAAAATATTATATAAGTTTAAACTCATCCTAAAATAATTATATAAATATCCCCCCCCCCTCATAAATCTCTACCAACCAAACATGCAAACGAAGGACTATAGAATCCCTTGGGAATAAAAAATCCCATAAGAATTTGTATTACTAACATAAAACACCTACAAGGGAATACAAAAACTGTGAGAATACTAAATGATGTAAAGATATCATGATAGGTTGATAAACAATTATCCAATAAAAAATAGACATTGGGGTTCTCCCATAATCTAATAAAACATATACATTACCTATCATAGAGTCTAACTCAGTTAGTAATAGAATAATTAATATAGAATAATAAATTAAAAAATCTAAAATATTAAAATATATAATTATATACTCAAAATATACACAAACATGGGCCTCCTATATATAAAAAATCTATATTTACAAATCAACTAACTAAAAATTATATTCAATTTAATCATAAAAAATCATTAATATTATAATTCATTGAGTTTTAAAAAATTTATTACATGGTTTCCATATCATTAGATATGAAGAAATTTAGCAATATCATTGTTTCTACCTCAACCAAAAATCCAAAGAAGAATGATTTCCCCATAATTGTATCAAAACCACATTATTTATCATATCACACCCTATAAAATATATATCACATCTCTCATTATCCTTCAGAAATCAATATTCAAACGTCCACTCTACTATCAAATCATATCAATCTCATTATATTACTATACCCATTTACATATTTGAATATTGTATCCATTAAAATATCTAAGAATATAAAATTTGAATACTATTTACACTCCCATATTAATATACGTTATAAAGAATACCACATTCATTTCCTATTTGACATAAGACACCCAATTGGATTATTTGGAATAGAAAATCTGGTTCTAGATTCCTCAAAATCTTCCTATATTATCAAACAATAATGATTAATTAAGAATAATATAATCTTAAAAATTCCAAATAGACATTAAAACATAGTTTAATTTTAATAATTTACCCCATAATCAAAGCTATATAATCATGTTAATCTATCCACCCATAAAAACTAGAGAATAGTAAACCTATTTGATCAAACAAGTAAGAGGATGTTTTTTTAAATCCCATAACTTTTCAAATATCTAATTCCATCCATATATTTTTTAATTTAGTTCTCCAATATAAAAATCTATATCTATAAAAAAATATAAATGATCTATCAATTCATTTCGAAACCCTTGAGAAATAGATAAAATAAATATTTCTATGTAGACATCAAAATAATAGAATCAATATTTTACTTACTAATAATAAAATATGCAATCCAACCACTCTTATGAATAAATTCACTAAAATATTACAAACATAATTTTAAAATATCAAAAAATTAACCCATTGATCTATCTTAAAATTCACTAGACTTCACACAATAACATACAAAGGTTTTATATTTTTTATATTAGTTCTAATCCATGTCCCCAGAAACCATGGAATGTTCCCCAGAAAAACATAATGTTTCCTATAGTCAAGGCCTAATTTTAAATTTATGGCATGTTTTTATTCCTTTATTTAAAACCTATATCCACATACCAAATTAAATTCTCACCTATATGAACTCCAACATGAAATGTTAAATAATTCCATGATTTTTTTAGTAAATTCCCCAAAAACTACAATATAAAATCACTTCATATCCCCTTTATCATGTTGACTAGTTGAATTCTAAAAATACCACCAAAATACATTAGAATATTTTTTAATAAATATTTTTTTATTTTTTTAACCGAGATTCCATTATCTTCCCCAATTTTATAATCAAATTTTGACCAATAAGAATTATATTTATACTATACAATGATGTGGCCATATAAACCACAATGTGTTGTTCAAGTCTTGTGATAGGGTCACCTCATGACCCCCCATCTCATCTAAACTATTAAAACACTATTAAAATCACCATTTCCAATAACTAACAATGATATTTTGAATATTACACATGGTATGGTTTTGAAAGCTCATAATTGTTTTCATAAAATTTAACCTTTATTATTCCCCAAATTTCTCCAACACCCATAATAAAAATAAATGATAAATAATATTTTAGAATATTCACTTATACTTCTCCTCCTACCATTTTCCCTTTTTTAACTTCTCCTACCTCTCCAACTACTGATAATATTACACTTAATCCTATTAAAAATGAAACCATTCACCCTTTTACTTTATCTCTTCTTCCTCATACCTCACTTAAAACTTATTCTACTATAGTTACATCCACTAATAATTCTATTGGTACTAATACCACTGATACTATGACTACTAAAACAAATATTATTACTACTAATTATACTTCTAATGATAATAAAATAACAAGAAAAAAAAGAAAAAAAGAAAAATAACAACAATAACAACAACAAAAGACTTAACCCAATACATATACTTTTATGAAAAGAACTATAGAATTAATAATAATAGCAATAACTACTATTACTATTATTTTTTCTACTAATAAAAATATTATTTTTAATTTTTTTAATATTTATAATTATTTGAGTATTATAAATGGTTTTTGAGAGGGCCATTTGGGATATGAACCACACTGGGGGAGTTTTTTAGTATTGGTGTCTTTTAATATAAATTATACTTTAAATTTTTATCCCTTTTTCATTTTCACCTATTCTACTTTTCATGGAGAATAGATATCACATTATCCCTTCTTAAATTAATTATTTCATGCACCTCCCAAAAAACACAAAGGGACATAATAATTTACAAGGTTCACCCCTTCGTATCAGAAGGACAATCCTTAATGTGATTTTGGTAAAACATGATGTCACACAAACCACTAGTAATATTTTTGTGACCTTTACACTATAGTCCCCCAATAGTTTAGAGTGTTTATCTCACACATTTGGTTATTTCATCCCGTATTCATATATATCCCATATATTTTAAATTATTTTAGAGGTAACAATAAGACATTCTAACACTTATATAGAATGATTCCTTGTTGTTGATGTTCTTATTATGTCTTCTTATTTCCCCATTACATAGTAGAAATTCACTTCCTATATTTACATTCACAATACCACACACAACCTCTTCTTCTTCTCCAAAAATAAAACAAGTTATTCTACTACTTTTTATTTCACTTATTACATATGAAAACTAAAATAAAAAACCAAACATTGATTTTCAATAAATATCTCTATGATTCTTCTTCCACTTCAGTATATGATAAAATACATTGGATCATACACTTCTTTTCAATGTCAACATACAATAGTTCATCAAAATAGAAATTATACTAGATCTTCTCACCAATTTAATAAGCACACATAATTATTCGATTATAAAATAATAGTGATGATCTTTACCATGTTTTTCCTCAACATAAAACAATATATATAATAATTTATAGAATTATTGTCTACTCTATATTTTCTATATTATTCATTATAATATTTAGAAAAAGATATAAATTCTTTGAATTAAAATATCATAGAATTATAGAGTGTAAAAAATTTAAATTATCAGAATAAAATTTGTGGGAAATCACTTCTATTACAAGGTGTAGTTGTATATATACATGCATAATTATCAAAACCTCTTCATCATTCTTTGAACCAATATAACTTCATCATTATATCCCATGAAATATTCAAATTCATTTAAATTTAATATACTTGAAATAAAAAACTGGGACTATTACTTCATCTTTATGGCATAAGTATTTAATATATTTCTACCTTATTCATGAATAAACTAATATTTCATAGTTCATACATTCTGATTCTCCTAATATTGATTATTATAGATGAATCATGATATAACACCTCCTGATATTTTTTTGCATTAATGATAACCACAATGGGCATCGTCATGATTAATAAAATCTTCTTTTCTTTATTCTTCATAACAAATATTTTAAAAAACTCTATAAATAATGACCCTTATATAAATAGATATATTTACAAGATACCCTTGTGTAGATGCAAGATACCTTTACGTAGGCCTCTGAATACCATTATCCATCAATGCGGAAGGACATTTATGTAGCTATTGAATATGTTCTAGTGTCTTTACATAATTGGTATCAACCCTTATAAAATATTCTCCTTAACTTAATGTAGGTAGTTAAGGTTCAATATTTCCCTTAATAATAGACCAAATGAACCTTATACGTGAGAAATTTTACCATTTTTTATTTAGAAAATTATAAATAAACCATATGTAGATTCAACTTACCAGATATATTATTCTAAAAACATGATCCATTGATGCACCAAATCATGTGAATTTTCATTTTACATGTATTGTTTGTAAGGATATGGATAATTGTATCATGATTTATAAAAATAACTGATGAAAAATTCTCTTTGTATTGAATGCATTGACTGTGTATCATTCAGCCAAATGATCTACCACAAATCATGAAGTCACACATCATGTAGTCAATAGTCCTACCATGTGAACATCATATCACATGGTTATTCAACCATTTAGTTAATCAATCTACCTGATACCCATTTTTACACTTTCTATCATGTAGATTCCATGGGATAATGAAATCTACTTCTTATTCATTATTGATAGAATTAATTAATTAACTCTATCTAAAATTTTAGATCATATCAGGATCCATAGTGTTGAATCATATACCCAGTCATGATCCCAACATGATCATAGAAGGAATAATGAGTTTCTTCATCACTTGTCAGAATCTGTATGCAGTGACCCTATTTTGAGACCAATAAAGACTTCTGTGGGGCTATTTCTTTATCTGTGTCATCATGTAAAATTTGAGTAAACCTTCTATTCGAAAGTAATAATGGATACCTAATATGAATCCCACATTAGAACTTCTTATTGTATACTTATTATTAATATAAATATTCTACGTAAACTATCCATAATAGGACTGACATGGTGTCATTGTTTTCTCTATGGACCCCCACGTCTCCCACACATGAGAGGCCAATCTATTTAGTCCTCCATGCACTGACCTACACTCCCATATACATGTGCACCTCACCCTATAAATTCTTTACCCTTTATTAACATACACTATAGGTTGTAACTACCTTTGAATATTAGATGGGATTCCCCTCTTTATGCTTGAATAAATGGTTGTTGGGATAGTCTGGAGTTGGAAAATGTTTCTAACTCTTTATGAATTTCTACTATAAAATAATGATGATAACCACATGATCCAATTATATACTTCAATTTTAAAATTATCCATATTTTTAAATTCTCATAAAAAATAATTATGGTTCAAAAAATCATTCAAATATATTTTCCATAAAATAAATATTCCACATACTATTTATGGAAAGAACTCCAAACTCAACTGAAAACCAAATCTTACAAGATATGTCTCCTAAAATCATTAAATAATTTATAAAAATTAACACATTTCTTGGGAAAATCTTTTTTAACATATTGAAATCTATTGAGAAAAATAAAAACTACACAATTTGGCCTCAAGAAGAACCCCTTTTTATTTGTTGGAAAAACCTTTTAAATGATATGTCAATACGTGCTTATCTCATTCATTGCTTATTCATTTTCTCCCCTTTTCTTATCAACATTACATTTAAATTTATATCACCCTTATTTATGATAAATATATAGTACTTAGGAAAGTTTTATAAATTTAAACTTAGTAATGGTGAATTCAAACATTTTACTCTAAGTATACTTGATCCATTCCCGGTGTAGAAAAAAAGTGGGTTTGTTGTAGACAAAAAAGTATTACCTTATAAAAAAATATGATATCAAATGAAATGTTAAAACATGCAAACTATATTTATGGGATATTAAAATATTATTAGGTTATGGGATTAGATTATACCAATTAAGAAAAAAATTCTCACGAAAAACATCAACTTAAACTTTCCAGCACCCACTTGAATAAACATATTGTAACAATCAAACATAGTAAGTTATACAAAAACATTGGTACTTATTGAAATGCATCATATAATGTCATTATTTAATTTTATTTCTCCCCATTAATATGAGAATATGATGAAAGTAATGATCAATTAGGGCATTTGAAAACATTCATACTCAATGATATTTCTTCAAGAACTTTACAGAATAATCAGATTGGTATGGGAAAACAAATTTCGAAAGCTTATTCATTATTTTTCACTGGTCTCTCCCTCAAGGATACACTCATCATACTCACAATGGATATAATTCATGTGTTTTAAATGATTTTATAACTTCCATATCCTCACCAAAGATCATCTTCTTAAAAATATATTCTCTAGAATAACAATTATTAGATCATACTAGGATGGTAGATTCTCTACTTTGTTGTCTAGTGATGACAGCGCATACTTAAACAGAATAAAAGATGATCCTTTTAACTTATTTACTAGAATAATAATTATGGATCATTCATAGATCATGAACTATTAAATGGATGATGCATACTCTTGAAAATTAATCCATAATCATATGTTCTCCCCCTGTGTATATGATTCTCCTTTAATTCCCTATATTTTAAACATAAATACAATACATAAATGTTAAGGGAGCAAGGTGGATCTTTTTTCTTCCCTATGTGAACAAAAATTTCAATATAATTTTATCAACCAAGTTTCTCCCCTATTTATGCTTTCACACCTATTCTTGAAATAAAAATTATTTTGAGGTAACATGGATCTTCTAAAATCCTTCTATATATTATGTGGAGAAAATTAATTTTGAAAAACCTATATGCATAATGCATTATTTTTTATTTTAATGGATTCATCCTCTGTAGTAAAAATGATTAGAAAACTTCTAGAATTATCTATATATTATTTAAATCTCTCACACAATTGTTATTTAACATAAGTGTTGGCTATTATTAACTACCTATCATGGAATCTAGATTCTTTATGTGAACCATATTATTCTCTTTTGTTACTATATTTTTGTTTTATGTCATACAAAATTATATATATCTAAATATATTATGGAAAAAAATATCGATGGGTATATTAGAATCATGTTGGGGTTCGTAAAATGGAATATTTTGAGTGCCTTTATCCTCATCAGATATTTTAGATGATCCAATCGACTTGAACTTATTGGTTAAATTACCCAAGGATATATCATATATTTTTATCACATTAATGTGAGTATTCTGATATGAATATTCCTTATTCATTATTTCCATATATACTTTTTCTTTATTAACTAACTTTTGTGGTATTATTATTTTATTTATATATGATACATACATAGATGATGATGAATAATTATTGTTACTAAAAACTTTCCCAAAATCATATAAATCATCATGTAATTTGAATATTATTAAACCTGATATAATGTTCATAAATATGGGTATTAAAAATTATTTTGCGCAATTCCCCTTGAAATAGAATTCCATTATACTTCATAATTTAATCAAAATTACAGTATACAATTTGGGATTCCCATATTTGATAGCATGCTGATTTTGGTCCTTCTTCATCACTATTAAGGAAGTTCTTAGGGAACCAACACCTATACTCCTTATTATATCCACCATATATGTGGTGATCAGATCCTCTTCACTTCCCTTAATCTATAAATATGTAGTTTTTTTAAACATGCACTTTCCATGTAGATATATTTTTATGAATTATTATAGATTATTATGGTTGGTATCTCATTCTTTGATCCTTATTGGGGATGATAAATTGATTATATATTGAAATTATTTCCACACGACAATGATATTTTAACATAACAATCCTCCTTATAATTTTATATTGAAGAAGATCATTTCATCTTCAATTATGAGGACTATATATATGTATCTTAAAATTTGGATTTTTTAAATTTTAATTATAAACAATTCATGTTGAGATATATTTTTTGAAAATAAATTAATTCCACATTCCAGGAATAATATTTCCTCATATTTAAACCATAAATATTATTCACCTTGAACTTCATTATAACAGTGTTTCAAAATCATTAATCTTCTTGGATTTAATATCCAATTGTGATTTCTTAACATAATATTAATTTTCAATTTTTTTCCAATGTATGAATCTTATTCTTAAATAATTGAGTGTAATTTTTACATACTCATATTATATTTATCCAATACACTTCAAATTTAGAGTATCCAATTTCAATATCCTCATACTCACATTCTTTAAAAATAACTATTTTATAGAATCTTATACAAGCCAGAGATTTTTATCTTAAATATTTATATGTGAAATGTATCTCACCTTCTAGAAAAGTTGTCTCATTATACTATCTTTAAAAAATAACACAAAATAAAAGAATTTTTTTAAAAATATTATAGAATATCTTTTAATTTTCTATAATATATATATTTTGAGTCAGAAAATGCATGATTACTCTCAATAATGCAAGGATATTCTTATGGATTATTTGAGAAAAAAATTAGACATAATGTAAGAAAACATGACTTTATTTGTCCAATTGAGTTTGAAAGACTATCCAATTCTATTTTGGTACATTGTACCACCGAATCCTCCCCTTTAATATCAAATCATTATACTTCACCATTATTTCAGGATGAATCTGGAACGTCATCATATTTCAAAAAGATGGATAACTTCATCATCTTCTTAATATTATATTTATTTCTCCTATTTGTCATAGTTTTAGAAGATAGTGTTTTCTAATTTATGATAATTAATTATTAACCAGAACTAAATTTCATTATAAATTAGTAAAAAAACATCAATCCATTAAAAAAAACATAATATATAGAAAATCTAAATAGATGTGAACCCTGCTCTAATACCAACTTATAGGACTATTTGAGATATGGATCACACCAAGAAGGGGGGAATATATTTTGGTGAACTTTAATCCAAACTATAAGTTAACTTATAATTCTTTTTTTTTGAAATCTATAAATTTCTAAGGCAAATCAATCTCACATTATCTATTTTAATATTCATTCTTATATGTACATAAAAACAGATACACACATAAAGGGATATATGAATTTACAAGGTTAACCTATAATTATGAGAAGGCTACTCCTGGGTGTGATATAAAAAAATTGTAGGTCACACAACCCACTAGTAATACACTATGTGCTTTAAAATATAGTCTCTAAATAGTTTAGATGGTGTATCCTATAAAAATGGTTAGTTCAACCCACACATAGGTACATCCCATACCATTATAATGTTTATAGGGTAAATGAAAAGATATTATGACATCAATTAAGAATATTTTATTGTTATAGATGGGTTTCATCTTACTTATTTTTATCCACTTGAACAATATCAAGTCACTTCTTCTGTTTTTCATACAAAACAGTAAACACAATCCTCTATTATTTTGTTGACAGTGGAAAAATAATATGGCACTGCCTTTTTCCTATTATTTCATATTAAAATTGAAATTTATAACCTCTCCTTATTCTTCTATGAACTTCATGACTAACACAGTTGCTTATTATTCTTCTTTAATCTTATTATTCTTCCCCCTCAGTGCATAATAAATAAAAGCGGATGTTACTATTATTTTTAGATTAGAAACATAGAGGATCTCTATATTATATACTAAATAATATATTTTCACAAAATTTATTAGCACATACAAATATTATCACAAAAAATAACACTTACAAACTATAATAACTTTTTCTTAAACCTGAAAAATTCAAAAAATAATGTCCATCAATGTCAATTACTCTATATTATCTTTATTAATCATTCATATTTTTAAAAAACAATCTAAATACATTTAATTCAAATCTCCTATAATTATCTAATCAAAATAAATTAAATGATCATAATAACATTCATAAGAAACTATTTCCATAACTAAATGTATCAATATGTAGAATTGTTGAATTATTATGACCTATTCATTCCCCTTTGAACCTGAATTTATTTATTATTTTATACCATTAAAAATTCACATTCACTTAAAATGAATATGTATGTAAATAAAAAAATATCATGTATTCATCTTTCTGACATAAGGATTTATAATAATTCACCCCTTTTCACACGCAAACTACAATTTCACAGCACACACATTCCCTATTTATCAATCTTCATTATTCTTCATGAATCATGATATAACACCTCATGATATTTGTGTCCTTTAAATACCATCACACTTGTAACTTTTTAGTTTAATAAAATATTATCTCATTTATTTTGAATCTTCATTCTTTATGGAATCTCCAAGAATAAAAAATCCATCTATAAATTTATAGATTTCAGAGCTATATTTATTGAGATGGATAATATCATTACATATGCTTCCAAATTACATTAAAATAATGTTAAAGGACAATCACATGGCTCTTTAATATGATCTAGGACCTTTATGTAAGTGGTATCAGCCATTATGAAAAAATTATTCTCACCATTACATAGGTAGTGAATCTTCAGTATTACCCTTATTTACATACAAAATAACCATAATATAAGAGAAATATACCCTTATGTTCCATTATATATTTCTTAATAACCATTACATAGCTTCAACTTAATGGATATCTTTTTCTCAGAATGTCCCCCATTAATGAGACACGTCATAGGAATCATTACATTACATCTCAAATTTATAAGGATCAGGATAATTATATCATGATATATATATATATCACTAAAGAACACTTCATTTTGAATCCATTGGATTCACTATGTATCATGAATTTACTCATCAGGTTATTAGTATTTCTTCCATGATAAAAACCTATCATGCAGTCGATACCATGGGGAAAATCATCATTTTGGCCAGTTGACCTACCATGAGACCTATGGTTGCTCTTCCTATTGTGGGAAGACTGAAGTTGATGTAATCCCCTTCTTATTATTTATTTACATTATTAATAAATGAATTTATTTCATACTTATAAATCCTCTCATAACCAATTTTGTTTAATCACACTCCCTGTTGTGATCCAATCCTATTTACAATAGGCATGATGAGGTTCTTCATCGCTTGTAGTAATCCATTTGTATGGACCCTCTATTGGGGGTGAAGAAGAGAAACGTGGTGGGGTTTCATTTGACATGGCATTGTTTAAAACCATCGTACAACTTATATTACAAATGAATTGTGGAAAATAAGTTTTAATCCCATTTCCCAACTAAATTAATCATTCCACTTCTTAATATAATGGGAAACTCTATCAGTCATTCATAGAAAGACCAACTTGGTGCTAGTGATCTCACTATGAACATTATTTCCCACCTAGAAAATGAGAGGATACACAACAATTTAGATTCTCTTGAATTTTTAAATTCTCTAACTGTAACACCCCAAGATTCCATGGTATATTTCCCTTTGAATAATGCAATAGCTTGCATTGTACGCAACTTCGAGATTCTAACACATCACGACCAATCAAAGTAGCCGTTATGAGTAGTAATACCCACTTTTTGAAATTTTATAAATTTCATCTTTCAAAATGGACTTTATTTTTGGATTCGGAATATTGAAATTATCTTAGGGTGAATTTTTGGTTTTTTCTGAGAACATTCAATTTTTGATGAATAGTGAAAAACACTGAGTTATTAGTTAAAAATGACTATTTATTTATATAATTATATATTTTATTTATATTTATTTTAGGTCAAAATTGATACATAATACCTATATATGTTCAATTTAATTCATTGGAGTCAATTTATATTAATTATATATATATAAAAAATTTATTTAACTTTTCACCGTCTTTCACCCTGCTCCTAGGAGAATTTGCAAATTCACATAAAACTTAATTTTACCACTTATGTGAGTGGAATTTCGAAAATCAGAGAGACACGGTTAATATCAAAGAGTAAAATGTGGTTCAAAAAGATGAAAATATTTTTTGGTGAATAATAACTTTTTACTTTTATTTACCACGGTTAAAATTAAATAGGGAAATTAAGGGTAAAAATGGTATTAATATTACCCTAAAACATGTCCTAATTCTATTGGACAAGCGTATATTGAAAAAAAACAACCTTTGGAATAAAATATTATTATTTAGGTCCACATGGATTAGATTTGGACATTTATTATTATTTAATTCAAAGAAGAGTTAAAAGAGTTAAAATCAAAGTTTAATAACTAAAGCATTTTTAATATAGGGTTATACATAAGATAAATTCTATTATAAATATTAATTATAAAGATAAAACAATTTCCTACATAATGGTATTTTATTTATAATTTTTACACCTTAAATAATTTAATTAATTTATGACACAATGGTGATGCAGTAATTACCTAATTAATGAAATATTAAAATAATTGAAAATATAAATACCCAAATAAATTTAATTTGAGACTTTTTATTAATTCCACTAATTTTATAGGTTAATATGACATGTTATAATTTTTTTAATTATGTTTTTTCGAAGTAATAATGCTGGTATGATTTTCAATAAAATCAAATTCCATGTAGTGTAAAAATTGACATAAAAGTGTTTTTAAAACAAATATTATATTATTAATTGATATTCTATTCTTAAAAATATAAGGTTTGTCCAAAGGACTTATTTCATGATATTTGTATCATTAATGGACCACTTGGGGGTATCTTGGATGTATATAGTATGTTTATTAATTATATAATATAAAAATACAAAGTGACATGGTAAATGTCAAACTAATTAACTAAGAGTTAAAGATAAAATATAAGGTTAATATATTGACCCAAACCTGTCTAAAGTCTATTGGTTGAAATTATTTTGACCCATCCCAACCTTAGACTTTTCAAAATCCACTTTGGAGCCATTAGAAACTGAATATGAATTTATTATAAATTAATAATTTATGTTTTTCCTAAAGAGCCCCTCTTCCCCCTTATAAAAGGACACCACTTCTAACCAATTATTCACATCTTCAAAGCCTTTTGGATTGGGCAAACCCTACCCAAATATTCTCTCAAAAATCCTCAATTCAACCTAGAGGTATTATTTTGGTCATAAAGCCAACCTATGGAGCCATTTTGATCAAATCAAAAGGAAGAACCTCAAGAAAAGGTAATGTTTTCACAACCCTCTTTCAATTTCCTTTCTTCTTCAACTTATTCTTTCATTTTTATTCCCATTATAAAATAATAAATCCAGTATCTTCTATATAATTTTATGTTATTATAAATATGGTACAACCATATTCAGTATTCTATCCATCCTTTGAATGACATGTCCCCATATGTGCATACGTACGACTTACCGTCTCCACATCGTGGTGTAATTTTTTTTAGAAAGGCACAATTTGTTGCATAAACGAAAAGGAGTTACAAAAGTCTGAAAGACCGAATTTTATTACAATCATTATTAAATAGAGGGATCAAATCATCAGGCAAAATATCCAACCAGGTAATGTCCTAATAAACCCCCTTGTTGGCAAGACCATCAGAAACCATGTTCGCTTCGCGGAACACATGAGCGGCAATGTAGTTGAGGTTCCTGAGCGATGTAAGACATTTCATCCATCTAGAAGTAAGCATCCAAGCAAGGTGCACCACACCCTTCCAGATAGCTTGGACAATAGTGGTTGAATCACATTCAATCCACAGGTTGTTCTAACCCCTATGCTTGGCAAAGTCCACCGCATGAGTTACTCCCAACATTTCCGCTTCCAGAGCCGAGGTCGTGCCACAACCACTGAAGAAGCAGCCAAGACATCTGCCATGCAAGTCTCGGAAGATGGCACTACAGCCCACCAGACCCGGATTACCTCTAGAAGCGCCGTCAACATTCACTTTAATATATCCTAGTAGCGGGGCTTGCCAGAAGACCTCAATGGTGAGACGGGGTAGCCTATAAGAGCCTGCAATTCTAAGACGACGAAGGATCTCAAAATCACCAACAGAGTTGTCACAATGATCCTTCTGAAGAGAGGCAACATCCTTAATAGCAATGAGAATACATGTTTTACCTGCATTGAGACTGAACTAGTAGTTATTATGAATAAAATTATTTCTTTCATACCAGATCACATGCAGAAGCTCAGCAACCGTAGCCAGAAAAAGATTCTTGATTTGCTTAGAAGAGTCTGAAATCACACAAAGCTGAAGGTGAGAGCTGATAGAATCAATACGTCATGGTGTAATTGTTATTCAATAAATTATTATTTGGATGGGTATAATAATGAAGTTAAATTCATGTAAATAATAAATATAACATGATAATGATTCTTCATATATGATATACCACACAATTATATATTATTTTAATATCAAAATAATGATATTATCGCTCGTGTGTACGTACGGACTACCGTCTCCATTAACGCGATGAGATTCATTCCCCATCACATCCATTAAAAATTGAATTTCATTATATGATTAAAAATAATGTTTAAAGACATAATATCATTCTGTACATGAATAAGATACAACCTATCAATAACAAACATGTCTTACGTACCAAAACATATAAAAGAAAACGAGTAATTTAACACCTGAAACGACGATAATACTAAGATATTATTAACAAAGAAATGTTAAAAGATCATATATGATATCATATTAATGTATATGATTCTTATATAATTTAATAATAATTATTTCACCAATATACAGAAGGTTAACCTACCCTCAACCAAGGAAAAGTACAAGGTAAGGGTTTATTTCACAATCTCTTCATTATCTGAGGTTATTTATATGTAATTATCTACTGGGACCTCATTATCATCCACATCCATGTCTTATAAAAATATATTTTTCAAAAAAATTTACTATTTACTAGACAATGGTTTAAATTAATTTATAGCCTTATGTGTTTTAAAAGGAATATTTCCATCGTTTTCCAAATAAGGTACTTTTTGACCTTTTCGACAAATTTAAGGTAAGAATGTTTTTTTACTTATACGGCGGGTGCAGCTATTTTCCACCGTTATAAACTCGTCGAAGCTTCCCATACAAGATTATAAGAATATTTTGAATGTAAATGTTTTATTTTATAATTATTTTAATTTTAAAGTTTTTCAAAATGAATATTTTAAGAATTTTTGAAAGGTACTCTTTATCAAGATTAGAATTTTAAATATTTTAATGATTTATCTTTCTAAATCTTTTTAATTAATGTCAATGTTTTAAAAATGATTTTAAGGATTTATTTATATGTACATGAATGTTTTGAAATGAAATTTCTTTTAAAAAGTTTCAAAGTGGTATGTGACACTTTGATTGAAAAATCTTTTTTAAATTACTTCCTTAATAAATGTGTGACTTTTAAATGATTTAAAAAAAAGAGATATTTCTCTCAAATAGTTTTGATTTCATCTATTTAAACATCATTTTATGGATTTTAAGATTATTTGAAGTTGATTTATTATGATACAAAACTTCCATATTGTATTGATGGTTTTGTGATATTTTGACTGTGGATGTGTTATTTTTATAGCATTCATGGTTTATGGAGAAATTATTGACATTTCGTATGCTAGTTTTAATAAAAATGCTTATGTTATGCTTAAACCTATTCATATGAGGAATTAATTGGACTTAATAAGTGATGGGTGGATCCCGTTATAGCTCCTCGATGCATCGGTAGGTCTCATGATACAAACTAGTGTCTTGACACGAGGCCTAGACAAAATCTTATTTGTAGTCTTGGTAGGAGGCCTTGACTATGTAGTTATGATAGTCTGGCATTATGAATTACATCATTATGAATGTGTTTATTGATATTTCATGTGATTATTTGACTAGTATAATATTCAATTGAATAAGTAAATGGAATTATTTCAATTTATTTTCGCCATGTTATGCTGAAATTCAAGTTTAAAAGGATTTTGTTTTAGTTATGCATTGCCTTAATTTTTTATGTTTTTTTAAGAAAGTTTCCGATATATTGTTATCCTTACTGAGTATCTGATCTCACCCCTTTAATTGTTTTATTTTTCCCAGGATGTGAAGAAGTATTTTATGAATGACCTACAGGGATAGTATGAGAGAATATGAAGACAATATTTTTTTGTAGTTTTTCACTTAATTTTGTAATGTATGACTTATGAATGTATCTAGTGTTTCCAAGGCTACTAAACTAATCGGTATTTCGAGACATAATCTTCTGTGATCATACCAATGATAAGTAATAATACACTGACGCTGGGTAACTAGGGTTGGGGCTTTACAGTTGGTATCAGAGGAGTTTTAACACAAACTTTGGAAGCTAGATTTAGATAAACTCTGATTAGAGCACATAGAACTGATATTTACTTTGAGGATTAGTATAGAATAACCTCTTATAATTTTGGTATTGTATAGATTTTGTGAGTTTTCTGAGAAATACATCCCTATCTGGATATGGGTAGGTAGAGGCGGCTCTGGCACAGATGGACCTAGGGGTAAAACCCAAAAACACTTCTTTGAGCTAGACTCAAATGGGAACTGGTGCGCGACAATAGGCCTTGCTGCACTCTTGGTTATGAAAATCCCATGGGATATACTTAGGATAATTCTCATTTTCTTTACAAGTAATTATGAAGGTTTTATGAGTGTATAATTCCTTAATGAAAACATCTTTATGATTATGGATTATATCTATAAACCATCCAATTTACGTTAGGTATTTTACAAGTTTGGAATTATTTATTGAAATTCTTAAACTGACCTAGTATATGCTATTGTATAGAAATGGCACCCGTAGAAGGAATGAGAACTCCAGCAATACGCATGATCTAAAGAGTAAGAAGGATTATATTTTTCATGGTCTTAAGACAGAATATAGAAGGGAAATAGTCTCCCATGTATTATCATTATATGAAGAAATAGTATCATGTGTTCATAATATAAGTAAAGAGTTCTCAGAGTCCTATGGATTTGAATGGAATTTAGAGAAGAAAAGGATCGTAGGGAGACAAATAGATAAAGGGAAGAAGGTACAGAAGGATTTTAACATATGTGATAACTGTGGAAAGAATCACCTTGGAAAATTATTGAAGGGAATGGGAGTATGTTATAAGTGTGGAGAAAAAGGACACCACTTTTGTGATTGCGAGGGTAAGAAAAAAGTTTCAAATGTACAATGCTTCATCTTCAAGGAGTGGAAACACTACACGAATCAATGTTCAAATCGCCATAGTATGCCCCAAATGATGCTATTGGATTATAATAAAGTTATAATACAATCACAGATGAAGAGGAATGACTAGTGTTCTTATGTTTTTATTAAAGAATTATTCCATTTTAGTGTTGTATCAATGATGTACTGGTTATATGAATTATGTAAATAAATAAGGATTGTACTATAGTACTATTTCATTGAGTATTTGAGATTATATGGTACTATGAAAAGTGACTCAATAGCAAGTTAAACTTTTTTTTTGAAAATACATGGTTTAAGTAAAGGTAATCCTTAATATGGTCTTGATACTGAGGTAAAAATTTTTGAATAAGATATGGTTGATTTGGATAAATTATATTGGATATTCTTGACTGCCTTGGCACTGATTAATGGTTTGTTTATTTCATCATTGATGGAATATTCAAAGTTTTTGGATACAAAGAGTATATCTAGTATTCTATAAGTAATAAGGGATCATGAATGTAATCAATAAGGTTTTATGGTATTTCAGGATGTTGCCGTGTTTTAAAAGAATACATGACGAAGGTGTTCACATGCTATTACGTGGGAAAAGGATCTTTATTATGTTTACCTACCTTATAAATTTTGGACTGTGATTTGGACATAAGTATTTTGGATAAGTCTAGTTTGAGATTATTTTTGGATTTCCATTAAAAGTACAACCTGGAGGTCGGACGACAACCCGTCGCGTCTGGAAAGACCGCGAGACTTGAACCCACAATTGAAGGGCAACAAGGGTGTATCACCTACCACTGACCCACATGATTTCCTAGATTGAATAATGTAGTTTTTTTAATTGTTCTGCTAGATGAATTATAAATTATTTTTTTGAACCCTATACGAATAGGATGAATAGAATTTTATTTTTAAGTTCTGTTATCTTTTAGAGTGAAAGATGAGTTTGTGGTAGAACATAGTTAAAGGATGTGACTCTACTTTTCAAGTATATATTTTTCTTTTTATCTTATTCAATGAAGAAATTAATTCTTATACTTTAGTGAAGGGGATCTTAAAATAAAAAAAATGTGTTATCCTACTACCATATGTTTTGTTGAAACGATGGTACCTTAAATCATCATAGATTGATGAATTTAAGGCCCTAAATTTTATAATTGTTTGTGATTGATGACCTCAATCACTACCTATTAATATTTACGTTTTTACTCCAATTATATTTCTCTAATTTCCACCAATTTTCTCCTAATCGAGGTCATAATTTAGTGGTGACCCTTTCATTTCCCTTTTCCCCATATTAAGTCAAATTTTATTAAACCTATTTCCGATATGGGTTTTCTACAAAGGTATTTTCTATTTTAAACCTTTTATTTTTAAAGAACATTTTCAAATTTCGAGTAAGAAATTTATTGAAGGAGGGGAGAATGTAACACCCCAAGCTTCCACGTTACATTTCCCTTTGAATAATACAATAGCTTGCATTGTACGCAACTTCGAGATTCTAACACACCACGACCAATCAAAGTAGCTGTTATGAATAGTTATACCCACTTTTTGAAATTTTATAAATTTTATCTTTCAAAATGGACTTTATTTTTGGATTTGGAATATCGAAATTAACTTAGGTTTAATTTTTGGTATTTTTCTGAAAACATTCAATTTTTGATGAATAGTGAAAAACACTAAGTTATTAGTTAAAACCGACATTTTATTTAAATAATTATATATTTTATTTAAATTTTTTTAGGTCTATATTGATACATAATACCTATATATGTTCAATTTAATTCATTGGAGTCAATTTATTTTAATTTTAGATATATAAAAATTTTATTGAACTTTTCACTGTCTTTTACCCATCTCCTAGGAGAATTAGCAAATTCATATAAAACATAATTTTACCACTTTTTTGAGTGGAGTTTCAAAAATCAGAGATACACGGTTAATATAAAGGATTAAAATGTGGTTCAATAAAGTGAAAATAATTTTTGGTGAATAGTAACATTTTACTTTTATTTACCAAGGTAAAAAGTAAATAGGGTAATTAAGGGTAAAAATGATATTAATATTACCCTAACACATGTCCTAATTCTATTCAACAAGTGTATCTCGACCAAAAACAACCTTAGGAATTAAATATTATCATTTAGGTGCCCATGGATTTGATTAGGACATTTATTATTATTTAATTCAAAGAAGAGTTAAAAGAGTAAAAATCGAAGTTTAATAACTAAAACATTTTTTATATAGGGTTATACATAAGATAAATTCTATTATAAATATTAATTATAATGATAAAACAATTTCCTACATAATGGTTTTTTATTTATAATTTTTAAACATTAAATAATTTATTTAATTTATGACACAATGGTGATGCAGTAATTACCTAATTAATGAAATATTAAAACAATTGATAATATAAATACCCAAATAAATGTAATTTGAGACTTTTTATGAGTTACACTAATATTATAGGTTAATATGACATGTTATTATTGGTTTAATTAAGTTTTCTTGAAGTAATCATGCTGTTATGAGTTTCACAAAAATCAAATTCCAAATAGTTTCAAAATTGACATAAAAGAGTTTTTAAAAAAAATATTATATTATTAATTGATATTGTATTCCTAAAAATCTATTTTTCGGCCAAATGAATTATTTCATGATAGGTGTATCATTAATGGACCACTTGGTGGTATCTTCAAATTATATAGTAAGTATATTAACAATATAATAAAAAAATACAAAGCGACATGGTAAATGTCAAACTAATTAACTAAGATTTAAAACTAAAAGATAAGGTTAATATAATGACCCAAACCTGTATAAAGTCTATTTTTTGAAATTATTTCGACCCATCCCTACCTTAGACACTGAATAATTTAATTTGGAGCCATTAGAAACCGAATATGAATTTATTATAAATTAATACTTTAAGTTTTTCCTAAAGATCCCCTCCTCCCCCTTATAAAAAGACACCACTTTTAACCAATTCATCACACCTTCAAAGAAGTTTTCTCAGCCAAACCCTGCCCAAATATTCTCTTAACTTCCCTCACTTCATCCTAGAGGCCTTATTTTGATCATAAATCCAACCTATGGAGCCCTTTTGATCAAATCAAGAGGAAGAACCCAAAGAAGAGGTAATGTTTTCACCATCCTCTTTCAAGTTCCTTTCTTCTTCAACTTCTTCTTTATTTTTTATTACAATTATAAAATAATAACTTCAGTATCTTATATATACTGTGATGTTATTATAAATATGGTACAACCATATTAAATATTCTATCTATCCTTTGAATGACATGTCACCATACGTGCGTATGTACGGCTTACCGTCTCTACGTTGTGGTATAATTGTTATTCAATAAATTATTATTTGTATGGGTATAATAATAATGTGTAATTCATGTAAATAATAAATATAACATTATAATTATTCTGTATATATGATATACTATCCAATTATATATTATTTTATTATCAAAAGAATGATATTATCGCTCGTGCGTACGTACGGACTACCGTATCCACTAACGCGATGAGATTCATTCCCCATCGTATCCATTCAAGGCTAAATTTCATTTTATGATTAAAAATAATGTTTAAAGACTTAAAATAATTCTGTATATGAATAAGATACAGAATATCCATAACAAACATGGCTTATGTGAAAAACATATATAATAAAATGAGTAAGTTAACACATGAAACGACGATAATACGAAGATATTATAAACAATGAAATGATAAAAGATAATATATGATATCATATTAATTTATATGATTTTGTATAATTTAATAACAATTATTTCACCATTATACAGGAGGTTAACCTACCTTCAACCAAGGAAAATTACAAGGTAAGAGTTTATTTCACAATCTCTTCATTTTCTAAGGTTGTTTATACGTAGTTATATACTAGGACCTCTTTATCATCCACATCTATGTTTTATAAAAATATATTTCAATTTTTTTACTATTTACTAGAAAATGGGTTAAATTAATTTATACCCTTATGTGTTTTAAAAGGTATCTTTCCGTCGTTTTCCAAACAAGGTACTTTTTGACCTTTTCGACAAATTTAAGCTAAGAATTTTTTTTTACTTATACGGCAGGTGCGGCTATTTTCTACCGTTATAAACTCATCGAAGCTTCCATTACAATCTTATAAGAATATTTTGACTGTAAATGTTTTATTTTATAATTATGTGACTTTTAAATGATTTCAAAATGAATATTTTAAGAATTTGTGAAAGGTACTCTTTATCAAGATCAGAATTTTAAATATTTTAATGATTTATCTTTCTAAATCTTTTTAATTAATGTCAATTTTTTCAAAATTATTTTAAGGATTTATTTATTTAGACATGAATTTTTTGAAATGATATTTCTTTTAAATAGTTTAAAAGTGGTATGGGACACTTTAATTGAAAAACATCTTTTAAATTACTTCCTTAATAAATGTGTGACTTTTAAATGATTTCAAAAAAGAGATATTTCTCTCAAATAGTTTTGATTTAATCTATATAAACATCCTTTGATGGATTTTAAGCTTATTTAAAGTTGATTTATTATGATACAAAACTTCTATATTGTATTTATGGTTTTGTGATATGTTTGACTGTGGATGTGTTATTTTTATAGCATTCATGGTTTATAGAGAAAGTATTGACATTTTGTATGCTAGTTTTAATATGAATGTTTATGTTATATTTAAACATATTCATATAAGGAATTAATTGGACTTAATAAGTGACAGGTGGATCCCACTATAGCTCCTTGATGCATCAGTAGGTCTCATGAGAAAAACTAGTGTCTTGGCACGAGGCCTTGACAAAATCTTATTTTTAGTCTTGGCACGAGGCCTTGACTATGTGGTTATGATAGTATGGTATTATTAATTCCATCATTATGAAAGTGGTTATTGATATTTCATGAGATTATTTGACTAGTAGAATATCCATGTGAATAAGTAAATGCATTATTTCATTTTATTTTTTCCATTTTATGCTAAAACTCAAGTTTAAAAGTCTTTTGTTTTAGTTATGCATTGCCTAAAATGTTTATGTTTTTTAAGAAATTTTCCTCTATATTGTTATCCTTACTGAGTATCTGAGCTCACCCCTTCAATGTTTTATTTTTCCCAGGATGTGAAGAAGTATTTTATGATTGACCAGTAGGGATAGTATGAGAGAATATGAAGACAACATTTTGTTGTAGTTTTTCACTTTATTTTGTAATGTAATACTTATGAATGTATCTAGTGTTTCCAAGGCTAATAAAATAATCAGTCATTCAAGACATGATCTTCTGTGATCATGCCAATGATAAGTAACAATGGACCGACTTTGGGTAACTGGGGTCAGTGCATTACACTGACCTCTTTTCGTAGTCGCTATATGTGGTATCCACCTTTGTAATCTTTACTGGGATTCTAATATTACGGTTTGGCTTCTCCGATGTTGAGTTGTCCAAATGATTGATATTATTATAATTCCTTAATAACTTCTATTGTAAAATATTCATTCTAAGATCCAATTATTTAATTATCTTTTTAAAATAATCCATATCTTTAAATTCTCATAATAAAATAAAGAAGCATCATAAATTCTTTTAAAATATTTTTTTCTTAAAATAAATCTTCCACTAACTATTTAATATAAGAACTGCAAACTCAACTAAAAAACCAATATTCCATGATATATCCATTTAAAACATTAAATAACTTATAAAAATTAAAAAAAATATTTATAACTTCTTCTTCAACATATTACCTCTCTTGAAAACAAATACAACATACATGAAGTGGGATCTAAAATTTTTTATGATATATTTTAAAAATTAATTTAAAAAATTATGTATTGAAAATTGTATAGGTAAATGAAGAGAAATTATTTTTTAGTAAATTTATAATATTAAATTATAAATAATAGATAATATAATGGTTACTTACGTGATAAAGAAATGAAAATAAAAAATACACTAACCAGAGTGGCTGAGAAACAATACATGTGACAATAATTATAATAAAACATTTTATCAAATATGTTAAATGGAACATTAATGAAGGGATAAGGATTATCTTTAAATAATAGCTTAATAATAATGAATTCAGTATTGATGTAAATGTTATTACATAAACAATAAAACTATTTGAGAGGCCCCAAGTGAGATAAAAATACACTAATATAGGAAATGAATCAATACATAAATTTTCCAATGTAAAGTTTTTATAAGTTGAATTTAAATAATATTTTTTAAATAATTATATAGAATATACAATTATTGGTTATTTCCTATCCTTTTTATGTCAATGTATGAACATAAACTATGATCTAACAAAAAATCAGTTATAAGGTCCTTCATTCAATTATAATGACTTAATTATGGTTGTAACATAAATGTTTCATGATCTTATGATCCAAAATCATAATAATAATGAACAAAAATAATCATGGTATATCCTTTATCTCATATAAAATTCTAAGTCACATAACCTTTTTAGTAGTACTTTTAGACTTTCAAAATAGCAGATAATTTACAAAACAAGTAAAATAATCTATATTCAATTTTGACTAAAAAACACTATAATATTTCTTCAATAATAAAAAAACTTATCATATGTCAATGAAGAAACATTTTTTTTATGAAATATAATGTTCATAAATATTTCAAATTTTATTTTCTAATTCAAAACATCTTATTATTTTAAGAGATCCAAATATTATTCTTTAGATAAAAAAATACCATCAAGGAATTATAAAATTTACAAAGGGAAATACATAGGAAAAACCATTGAAATTATCCTCTTAATGAACAATTTCTTTTAACATTAATTAGAAATACTTTAATATTTAATATGTGTATAAAAATGTTTATAATGAATTAGTTTGTGTATTTTTAGGATTTATTATTATTATATAGGGTTTGTTCTATCATTCTATTATACCCATCTATCAGAATTTATCGAACAAAATAAAAACTCTTGACAATAACTTTTAATGGAATCATTTTTGAAATTGAACTCAAAATCACTCAAAATATATAACCACAATTTTTATCTACTTCAATAAAAACCCTTAGTTATGGAAAAAAATCCCTTAACTAAATTATATTGGTGTCTTGGAAAAAAAAGAATTTATCTTATGCTATAGTTCACCACTCAAGATATGAAACCATTTTTCTTAAAACTATCAATGTTAGAGTATATTATCCATTTCTCTATAAAAATCAACTTGAATCCATAAATATTACACTTAAAAAAACTATTACTTAAACCATATTCTATGCATGACACTATATATCCACTTCAAAGACACAATAATTATGGTCACATATGCTTTCTTTATAAAAACTATAAATTCCCCCATAACTCTGATGAAAGGAAACATAATCTTTGTTTCATTATGGGACATTTTTTCATACTAATTTAATCTTTCATATTCATATGAACAATAAAATGTTCAAATAATTCATTAAAATTAAATAATATCTTCAATAGATATATTAAAATCCTTTTTAAATTATTCTATCACTATTTAAAAAATACTAAAAACCAAGGATACCTTCAACTTAATTAAAACATATCTCAGTGATTTTATTTTTCTTCAATAGAGAGATCATGTAACAACCAATTTAGTCATTTATTTTTTATTTAAATATGTATTATGTTAAAAAAAATTATCATCGTCCCAAAAATATCCCCATTGGTGATTTTGGTAACCATATTTCATATATCCCATTTTAATATTATTCAACTCCTTAAAATCATTCCCAAAAAAATGATATTGATTATTGAATCCACCTTTTAATAAAAAATCTAGAACAAATTAAATTTCAAAGACACTTGAGATAAAAACCACCATTATTCATTAAATATATAAAAATTCATTTTAATTATAAAATAGAAATAAAATAAAGATTTCTAAGGCCATATAGTAAAACTAAGGTAAAGAAATAATAGAGATTAATAACTATTTTTATGAACTATATAATAACCCCTTGATATTCCCATATTAAACCTTTCAAAAACCCTTCTTTAAATTTTATAAAAATTTTAAAAAATTCAATACATATATAATATTTACTCATTATATACATATTACTTAGTTAACCAATACCTATTATTTAATAAAATTTCAAAATATATTCAAAATAAAAACTATTATCATATCATTACCCTTTAATATTTCAATACCGGACTTCAATATTTTAAATAATGATTATATTTTTGAATAATTTTTCATTTATACATCTCTAAAAATATTATACAAAAAATTATAAGGAAGGGGACATGAGTAAAAAACTCAACCTCTATAAAAATTATGTTTAACCCCAATCATCAACCTCAACATATATAATTATTCCTTCATTAAATGATTCATGAATTCACCTAGTAATTTCTCCTTTATAATAATAAATTCTATGATAAAAAATCCTTTCCTATTCATTTACTATATAGAATGGAACTAGATATCATTTTTATTTTATTGATAATGTTGAACCATATTGTAGAGTCTCAAACCTTCCTTTGTCCTTTACAGTGTGGCTTAGAGGTGGTAATAGTTGTGGGGTGGAGCTTGAAGCTGGTTCAAAGATAAAAATTTGGGTTTTAATTTACTATGTGATAAGATAGATATTTTAGAGAAGGTGTATTCCATTGGTAATGTTCTTGTCAAGTTATGGGTGTAATGATCAAGTTTCTATTCATGGTTTTGTGGTGTTGGGATTCTCAACACTTGTTTTATGGTGGGTTGTAATGTGATGGAAATCTATGTCAACAATGTAATTTTTTTTATGTGTGGTCCTTGATGGTTCTTGGTATAATACCTATAAGAATTAATGGAGTTTTAAATGGTCATTTTTTTGACATATTGGTTCTTCATGTACATTTTTTCATGAATTTTATGCTACATACATGTCTAAATGGCAAGGTGTAAATTGTGATTTTAGATAACCATTCCATTTAAATTCTTTGGAAGAGTCGATGTTCAAAGAAAAAATGGATATGGATTAAGCTGTTGTTCCTTAGTGACATTAAAACCTACATTTTTATCATGAAATAATACAGAAATTATGGGGTTGTACCCATTTTAATGTATGTGAATCTCTAATATTATTTTAATAAACTCATATAAGATGTTTTTATGCTATAACTATGTAGTGGAGGGGTCATAAGAATATTAATTATCAATTTTGGTAATTATTATTTCTTGTTTTGATTCCTTATTTTTTCTCTCAAACACTAAGTAGTTGTGGGTGGTTTTTTGTTGTATCAGGAATTTTTTATTAATCCTTGGGAACTTTATTTGACAAATAGATCTTTATTAGCATAATGTTATCTTTACATTACTTATTATCCTTTCTTCTTGTCCTCTATTTTATCAAATTCTTTGATATTAGGCATTTATCATGTGTTTATTGGGTGCACTCGAGGTCTTTATCATGTATTGATGTATTTAGAATTTTTATAATTCCACTTATGAATTCTTGTTGGTGCCTTAATTGTTTTTTACTCATTCTTATGAAATGAGTGTTGTAGCTCTGTTTAAGGTAGGGGATTCCAAATCTATTTTGATACAATATATTTGAATGGGAAATAATCCTACCTATATTTTGAATCAGCTAATGGTTGGAAGTAACGTAATGAATATAGAAACCATATTAATGATAATGAATGTGGGATATTATTTACATGTTATTCATATGATTTCAATACTAATGTTTATTTAATTATATATAGATTGATTGATAAGTGACAATGTGATATCATTTATTTTTTTCTTACATTTGCAATCACATTGGTAATTTGTTAACCGAATTAAATATGGTAATAAAAAGGGGGATATATAAATATATAATTTTCCTTTCTTAAGGAATATATGTTGGATAAGAAATAAAAATGAATAAATAATAATTTTTAATGTGCTTTGACACTATAATTGATGTTTTTAAATATTTTAATCATTCTATTGTTATTATTTTCTATAGTTAGAGTAGTTTTAGAGAGGTTTTTTATTTTTATTTTTTAAAACGGTAATGATGTGTTGTTATGGTGGTTGTGAATTACATAGTTGATATGGGATATAATGTATAATTGGTGGAATTGATATTGAGATAGTTGGAATGATCTATAGTGTTTTGTATGTTGTGTTAAAGTAGTGGTGATGTTGTGGTGGGTTTTAGAAAGTTGATTCAGTGATATTTACAAATTGATGTGGTTGTGTATTTTTTCATAGAAATATGGAACAATAATTAATTAATGAAATGACTATTATAAAGGGATTTGATAATATAAATGGAGTTGTTATGAATGAGTAATTAAATAGATTTTTTAGAAGTAGAATTATGTTGGAATAATAAAATAAATTAAATAATTAATTGAATGTAGAATGGGTTATTATGATATAATTAATAATTGGATAATAAATATATTGAAATTAAATTAATTATGTACAAATAGAAGTGGTTCTATGGGTTCATAGTGGTTTTGAATAATTGTGGCATAATGAATATTACATGGATGGTAAATATTAAAATGTAAGTTGAAAATAATTTTTTTTAATAAATGAAGTGTAATCAATTAATCTGTATTAGTAAATTAATTATGAGTAATGAAATATAATGTATTTTGTAATTGAATATGTTAAAGTTAATATGTGTTATGAAATGAGATAACTATACTTTGTTATGAAACCAAAATGATGTTGTCTAGTGGTGAAGTTGTTTCATTTTGTGAATATAGGTGGTAGCAATGTTGGTGTGTGGTGACAATGGTCATGGATATTGTTTCATGTTCTTGGTAGGTAGACTTATGTTGAATATATATTCTATCATATATTCATTGTGGTTTATGAAACTTATTATACACCAAAAACCAATATGTTTACCACAATAGAATCCAATAATATATTTTGGGTTCTGAGAATTTTACCCAACATCAAAGATAGTGGTGATATAGATAGATAATGATATTCCCTTCCTTGGAATATCTTCCAGACTTTGTATGGTATGATGGATTGAAAATATATAGTTATGATGTGGGTGAATAGTTTCTGAATATTTTTAAATAGGAGGGAAAAAGGTATAGATTCATCATGTTTATGTACCCCACTATTATATGGTTTTAATATGTGGATATATGGTGAACCAATTATTATATGTGGTTATGTGGTTATGTTTTTTACTATGTGGATATATTTTTAAGTAGATGCGTTGATATGAAAGAGATAGTAGCACATGGATATCAATTGTTGGGGAATGAAGGTGACTTGTTCAGTGGGTTTGTTGATGCAAGGCACCATTTACATATATATTTTCATGATTATTATGTCACTATACATATATGTGGATTTGGGTAAGTGAGTCTTGGTGAGGATGGAAAATTATTTTACATGGTATCAATAATAAGTTGGTTTCATTGTTTATTCCCTAACGAGTAAATATGTTTCTTCATCATTCACACTAAAGGTTTTGAGGAGGATCCTAAGGAATATACTTATTTGATCACTCATATATATATATACATAATTTGTATAGGTATTTAAGAGAAATTATTTTCTTAGGATAGGCATTACAAGATTTTAACATAGAGCATTTTGGAGTTAGTTTAGTTACTACCATAAGAAATATCTCATATTATTTATTTTATGGATTTTGGTTTATATATGACATTATATCTATTATGGGATTGTTTTTTTATTTTAATATAAGGATTTTATTTGTAGATTATCTTTTGTTCCTAATATTTATGAGGTCAATATATCCCATATGAATGTTTTTATACCATTGATTCTAGTTGCTAACTCATGGCCTATTGTAGGTGGTATTGGAGAATCACACTTCTCTTTACTACTAAACCATAAGCGGTTTGGTGGGGGTAGTTCCTGAAAACTTTACATCAGAGTTTTTATTGCGAGTTAGTGTAGAGTTTATTTCTAGGAAATGGTGATGATCACTTGGTTTTGGTAGGGAAACACCATCTTTCAATCTTAGTACATGAAGGAGGGAATGGAGACTATCTTGGTCATAGATGATTAAGGCTCCTTATGATATAATGTGGGGACCTTAGTCTTACTGAACATACAAATAGAGTGATGTTGATTATGGGGTATAGATATTGGTTTTTCTCACACATCATACCTTATTTCATTTTCATTGTAATTGGGAATGTGTTATAAAATTAAAATTAAGTTAAAGATATTAGAAAATTATATATTATCACATTAAAGATTCCTGGTTGTACTTATTGAAAACGATTATGGTTAGTTCCCTTAAGAGGTATAGGATAATGAAATGCTATAAGATACTCCAACAGATCATCAGATATTTAATGTCGACATGGATGATTTTGATACGAATATGAAATATAAGTTCCATCATTATATATTTATGAAATAAAAGGGGTATATTTATGATCATGATGAAAAAAGGTGGTCAATTATATTAGAGATCAATTTTAGTTTAATCCATTATAGGAAGGAGGATTGGATTCCATATGGTTTTTTCAATGCATGGATATTCTCATTAGTTGTGGATCTTGTTTCTTGGAGATCTGTAGTAGTCATATGAATCATAAAAGTCGTTCCATGACAATTTTTAGGTTTATTTACTTTGTTAAATTTAAAATCCAACACATCAGTACTATTTGATTTATATATGGTAGGGGGAGGTATAGTGTGATAGAGTTGATAATTTAATTGAAGGATCTTCTTAGTTATGCTTCTAACCATTATCCCATAGAATAGGATAGGGTAAAAAAATTAATGAGGAATTTAGTAATGAGATCTAGTGTCAGTCCACGTCAATTATATTATAAATGCTTCTAAGAAGTTATAGGAAATGATTTAGTAATCAAAAATCTATTAGTATACACCATTTCATCATAACAGGTAGGTTGTCAGAACATTTTGAAGAGTAAATATATGGATGGATGTTCTTAGTTGTACTAGTAGTTTATGTTTTAACTAGAATAAATTCAATATTACCTCTATTATTCATTATTACAACCTAAGAACATTTGATAGGGGAGAGCTGAATCATGGTGAGAACTTTTTTAAACATTATGGGGAACTTTTTTCCAAAGTTGTAGGAAGTCATTAAACCATTCATATTTAGTTTCATAACCACCATGATAAAAAAATGAACAAATAAAAATAAATAACAAAAAATTTACTCGGTTCACCACTAAGGGATGGCCAAAAGAGCATACACACGATAGTGCTTGGGTTTACTAGAATACACTAAGATTCATTAGATTTGGTGGAAACAATTTATAATCCACATTCATATAGTGATAGGATCACGTTTCTTATAATTAAGTTCAAGTAATGGTTAATTTCATCCCCTGAAAAACTCCTATTAACTCCTATAACAACTATATTGGATGGATTTCATATTTCATTATCAAGGCATATAACACTTATATTTAATAAATAATTTATGCTTTAATTTTTATCATTATGGAAAAAATATAATTCATTAATACACTTTATGATCCCATTAATAACAAACAACAATATGAATCGTTATTCTATGTGGCATGCTATTGAATTTGTGAAATATTTTTATCAAAAATATTCTTTCCACAAATATTACACAAAACCCCCTTTATAAAAAAATTCATGGTCCTTGAATGATGAAAAACATCATAGAACTCCCCTATGTGATCTTCTTCATGGTATGGTGCTTCATGAATTTCATCATAAAAATTACCTTACATGAACTAATTCATCATATAGTGATTTCTGAACAATAATTTTTGAATTTATTTAGTAAACTTTTCTTCATGAGATACTTCATAGAAATCTCCAATGAAGATGGACCTTCTTTACAGATGGCCTCTCTTCATGGATGGTCTTGCTTCATGAATAATGCTACTTATCCCAATAAGTTTCTTCACACACACCTTTACTTTAAACATTATTATGACTTCTTTGAGCAAAAAATTAATCCATGTGACTTTTTTTCAATAAATCCTTAATTAAATGTCTTGTGGGATATTTGAATTCAAATGGCCATGAAAAAATCACTAATCTCTAAATTAAAAAAAATCACTTTTCATAGTGACTTTATATATATGATACCATTGATGTTCATATTATAACACCATCAACCAATTGAAAATAATTATCCCCTTCAACACTATGTGGTTTTCATAGTCCGTTTATGATAATTTTTACAATTTAAAATTTAATTCATTCAATATCTTTTGAAGATTCATGTATAGGCCTCCTATATGGTTCAAATTCTACTACTACCAGTTTTGTGTTAATGAATTTATTTGTGACAATTGTTTGTGGTCAGAAACCATTCTTCTTGAACTGGACACAAATCACTTCCTACACAGTAGCCTATGATCTACATGAGAATTCTTCTTTTGCATCGAATACTTCATGAAACTTGACTAAAGCCACCAAACTTATGCGTAAATATTCCCTTTTCTTTGAATAAAAAAAATAAAGATATTAGAAACCAAAAAAATGTTATTTCTTATCAGCATATCTATACATATAACTCAATCACTACAACCTTCTCTATTATAAAAAAATTGACAAAAGTCACAATTTTAACCTGCAACCTACAAATCATATATTCCAACATTATATCTATTTGATTATTTTTGAAATAAAATGTGAAATCACAATATTAATATTCAATATACTTCATAAAAGTTGTAAAATAATATCTCATCTATCACTATAAGTCCACATGATCATTTATTATTGTTGAAAAAAAGATTTCAAGAGAGAATTTAGGGCCTCATAAAATTAATCATTCCATCTCATCACTTATATTAAATATTGATCATTCTACATTCCCATATTCTACATGGATTTTATCTCCCCAAAACATTCATATGATGTACTACCCCTTGACGAGAGAACCACGTCACTTGCACTAGTTTTAATTTACACCACTTGTTAGGATAAATAGTCAGTATTCATTAAATTTCAATATCAACATAGTCCTTCTGTCTATTTTGAAAATAAAACAAAAGATAATGACCCCGAAAAACAAAAAATAAATCAGAAAAAACATGAGATACAAATAAAGATCGGGGACATATCTAAATCTTCTGAGGTAGAGGGAGGTGGTTGAACATTGAGGTTCAACTATATTTTCTCAAGTTTTTGTGTAGCTAATGAATTAGGCATGATGCTTACCATTTTTTCATTAGCCTTATCATAATCTACTTTGATAATTCCTTTATCCACTTTTTCTTTTAAAAAATGATATATGATCTCAATATGATTCGTATGAGAGTGATGAATAAGATTTTTCCAGAGATAAATAACACTCTTGTTTTTATAAAATATTTCAATTGGATTCTTCAATTTTTTACCAATATAGTTAAACCATTTCATCATCCATTAGATTTGAGTTTATTACCCAGTCAACGATATATATTCATATTTTTCCATACTAAATGTTGTATTTTTCTTTCTGTTACTTAACTAATCGATACCTTTATTTCTAATGCAGAATTTACTATCACTTGTAGACTTATGGTCCACCATACAACCAAACTCTTACATATTATAAAATATAGATAAATCATAAAACTTTCCTATATCAAGTTATAATCTAAAAATGATGGTACATTGGATATATATCATGAAACATTTACTTGTTGTGAGATTCTAAAACTTCGTATTATTCTATAAAAGTTCAATTAAACATGTTATGAAGATAGTATCTTTCTATATTTATGTAAAATGTTAAAACACTAAATTATCCTCTGGTACATGGTATGATATCCAAATAATTCTCATTATCATAATTCATAAGCTTGTTTCTAACCATAAGCCGGGTTGACAGCATTTTGGAATCATGAATATAAAATTCTTACAATTACACTATAAAATAATTTTCATGATAGATAAATATGCATCCCAATTTTTGATCCAACTTTAGCCCTATGAAATATGGGAGTTCAACAATATTTGGAATTTCATATTATAAACTCATCAGATGATAAAATTCCTCCATGAATTTATTCTTTCTACAAAAAATATGATGTCATCCACATATAACACAATCATAAAATTTTCCTGCTTAGATGGATTCATATAAATAGTGTGATAAAAATCACTCTATTTAAATTCTAGATTCCCCAAAAAATATTCTATCCATTCATACCATGCCAGTGGTGCCTTGTTTGGGCAATACATGGTCTTATTTAATCTGAATGCCTTAGTATCAATCATTTACAATCAATATGCCAATTGGTTGTTGAATATAAACTAATACTTGATGAAACCCATTCAAGAATTTTATTTTATTATCTATATAATGAATAATGAAACATATTGTAATCACCATCGTCAAAAAGTGTTATATTTACTCAAGTTAATCAACTAGTTAAAAATTTTCTTTAACATTACCTCCTTCAATCTATGTGTAGCTTTTAAAAACCAAACATCCCTTATTTCAGATCACATTTAAATGTTTGTAAAATTTATTGTTTTTATTTGATTTAATTATTCATTCATGGATCTAAATCGTAATTTATCTTTCACTTCTTATTAAAAAGATATTGGTTCCATAGTTGATAGTAGAATATCATGCTTGACATTCCTCATTATTCATGTCTATTTTGGAGTAGTTATATATCTTATTATGTTTAGTTGATCAAAATAAAATCTCTTATTTATCCATTGATATGTAGGGTGAGTTTGATTTGAAATAATTTACTCTTTTGATTCATTCTTAGATACTATCATTTGAGGAACTCTGTATACGTATAATATTATTATCAACTTAATCATATTAATCATGAAATTCATCAAAGTTTGAACTTCTATAATTTTTTCTATCATTCTCTTCAACATATTTGATTTCATTACTCTCTATAACATCATCTTTAATCTTTTTAAACATTTACAGGCCTCGCTCTTTATTGAGTATCCTAAAACACTCTTATATCTACCACATCACTATACATGGGGTGATTTCGTTTTTTGATTTTGAACATATCATTTGATTCTAAAGTCCTAAAATTGTTTTCGTGAGAGATTAATTTGATTAAACATTTCACATGATTTAATATTTCCCCAAGGGGTAATTGCCACCTGATTTAGAGTATACACTAAATCTTACTCAAATTACTTACAAAAGAAGAGAGAGATGTCACTTTCAATGAGAAATTTTTTGGCCATATTATTTACCAACAGATTTATTCATTAAACTAATCCATTTTTTGGAGTTATTAAAGAATAAATATCACGATTAATTCCATGTTACATGAGGTGTTTTTAAATTTAGTGGACTTTTATTATATTTTGTTACCCAATTTGAAGATTTTTATTGTGTCTATAGTCTCATTTTTTATGGTCCTTCAATAAATCTTTATGAACTTCGTGACTGTAATATTAATATTCATGAAAATCAGATATTTCATCATACTATAATAATCAATAAATAGTATAAAATACCTTTCTCAACATGTGAATTATTGATTCATTGGACCACACATGTCTGTGTGAAGCTGACCAATTATATTAGATTCCATTATCTTATTTTCAAATATATATTTCATACCATATTTTCAAATATTCAAGAATAACTAGTATTTTCAAGATCACACTTCATATTTGCAATATTCAATATAACTTTTAGTTTGAAAATGTTTCCCATTCTTTATTGGTGAGTGTGGCTAAGACTCTAAGGCCACAAGTTGTTATCCTCTTCAATTATTGGGATAATTTTTCCCTTTATTTTAACATGGTAAAAATTACCTTTTATCCTAAATAATTAAGGAGAAATTTCCCAGTATTACCTTCAATCAAGAATCCATTTTGATTAGATGTTACCTCAAATTTATACTCATAGAGTTAACTCAGTCCTAGAAGGTTGTTTCATCATCCATCTATGTAGTGAAATTCTATTTTCTTCTACTCCTCTCCTACTAATATTTTATTTCAAATCCCATTGATTTTATAAGATCCATCATTATTGAAATGTACTATTCTATCAACTCTACCCTTTATATTTTTTCAAGCGGATCATATTTCATGTTACGTGGGATGAGCACCCACTATTAAGGATCTAGTTGTTACATTTCTTAGTATCTCTGAGAGAAATATCTATTATCTTTTCATTCTCTCTATTCTTCTTTTACTTCTAAGATATTCTTGGTTGATTTGAGGTATAAGATGGAATATCCTTCTAATCTTCATAATAAGTAGTGTAATCATGATCTTTTATTATTTCCAATATTTTTTATTTATTACTCATGATATATTGTTACATTTTTTAGAATTCACTTACCTTTTCCATCCATGGTGGTAGTCACCATTTATTCTTTTTTTCCTATAATCAACAACATTATATATTAAACTAGAATAACAAAATTAATATATGTAGAAATAATTTATAATATAATATGAAGGATATAGACCCATTTAGATTTGTGGACTTTTGGGTGATTCCCCATTCAGATAGCTCCTCACCTCTTCATTGTGGGACATGGTGTGGCAAAAAATCCACATAAATGATATTTCAAAAGAGGAAATATCTTCTCTCCTTTATTACTCTACATTTCCCCTACCTTCGTAAATCTCCTTAGTACATGATTAATCCTTAAATATAGGGATGAATTTCCAAATCTATGATTCCCATTAATACGAGCTTTATTTTTCTATTAAAATGGTGTCATAGTGTGGACACCAGAATCACCACCATTCTAGTTCATTTTTTTATGATTCATCACTTTCTTCATATAATATATAAACATCATAGTTGATTCCATTTTCAATAATGAATATGTTTCTTTGTTTATTTATAATTTTTTTTGATTCTTTTAATGACTCATTTTTTCCTTTCTAAAAAATCTGTATTTGAGAACCTTATAAACTTCAGATTCTTATTAGGATTACTAGATTTTATTTTATATTCAATACTACTTCTCAAAGTGACTAATTCTTCTTCAATAGTTTCAACATTCTTTTTTCCTTTTTTCCTTTAGATGAGAATTAATATCATCAATCATTTTTCCTATTATTATGTATTGAGTTTAAACCCTACTATATATTTTGAGTTTTCATGACATGTTGAATGATCTTAAAACTCATTTTTTAATCTCTATCTACTTCAATCTAATCAAACATATTAATAAGGATTTTTCATGAAATCAAAAAGTTTCTGGTATTTATTTCTTTGAACATCAATCTATTTAAGAGATCCTTAAATTTCTTCATTGAGGTTAACAATTCCTATAGTCTTATTGTATTTATCCATTTCAACTATATCCATTATAGAATCTTTTTTGTTTAATTTAAACTTAGTTTCTATTACCTATAATTTTTTTTGATATCATCATCTTCTTTTGGTACCATGATCTTAATCTAAAACTCCTTTTCAGATGAATCTCTTAGTTTGAAGACTATTTTAGATTGTAAAATTATTCATGGATTCTTTATAACATCATCAAATTTCCTTACCCACATTTCTATAATTTTTCAAAATTTTCAAAATATAAATAAGACAAGGGATGTAAACCCTTAAATTAACATTTTCACCATTCGGTCTTCCTTTACACAAGAGACTGGAATTATTCATTTACAAAATCATCATAATCTCCACCTTTAGAGATATATTGATTTTCAATATCAATAAATTAATATTTTTATTTTAGGGGCATAAAATTACATTTATCTTAACACACATTTCATATACGAACATACATCTCTGAAGATCATCCCGTGAATGTTTTACCAAGTTCCTCTCTTCAAGGGTTTATACATTCAAATTATTAAGATGTGAAATTATTAACATGATATTCTCCACTAAATCAATATCTTTTATCTCTTATCTAAGTCACTAGATATACCTAAAAATTTAATGATAAAATAAAAAAATATTTCAATGTTTTCATCTTAAAACCTTTTATTCCCATTAAACTTGTTAGGAATAAATTGAAGCATTTATTAATTTAAATATCTATGAAATTAATATATATTATATAGTTTATCCCACAAATTGTTTTTCTAGAGTCTCTCATCAATTTCATATTGATATGATTTTTTAGAGCTCCTAATAAATCATTTTTGAGCTTTGGAATTAGGATCAAGTATATTCATATTTACCTCATCCATGGTTAGTTCTAATACATCACTAAATTGAATACTAATAATTATAGAAGAGTAAAAATATAATGAATGATATAATAAGTTTTATCTTATTCTATCATTATAAATATATTTTATACTTCCATAAAATTGTGTGTTTCCTTTTTCATTCACTATATTATCTATATGAATAAACTCATGATGAAAGATTCAACCCATAAAACCTTAACTCTAATACAACTTGTTGTAACCTGAGACACCCAGAGATGGGAATCATGTATCAGGGTTTGAACTTTTTTCCCATGTTATGAGGATATTGTTCCCATATTTGTAGGAATCCATTAAACCCATCCCAGTTAGATTCAAAACCATTGAAACAATAAATAATGATATTTAAAAACGAAATAATAATTTTACATGGTTTACCACTAAGGGTTAGTCTTAGGAAACAAATCACTACATAGAGCTAGTGTACCAGAATCCATTTATATTTAATAGATTTTTTTTGGATATAATGTTTCATCTATGGAAAATATATTTCAATCTCAATGTCATTCTATTAGATCTCATATAATAGGTTAATGCCTCCCACATGACACTTTCATCAACTCCTCTTATATGAACTACTTATGATGAATTTATTATTAGTTTATAAATACGTAGGTCTCTTACTTTTCAAAATAAATGTGTCATTTAATTTTCATACTGAAAGATGAAATATAATTCTCTAATAAACTTGATGAAACCAGTAATAAATTTTGGTAATAGCTACATAATTTTTGTTCAGTTTAAAATTCAACTTTCAAAATCCATTGAAAAATATTTTTTTATATAAAAATCATACATGGAACCCCATTTTTGAAATTCCTTCATGTTCCTCATTTTGTGAACTACTTCATGGAACTTTCTAATGATTTTTTTAATGTGGTTCTTTTTAAAATTTCATCCATCATAGAATATACCTTGAACAAGTTGATCGATGGTATGATGGTTCAAAAAAGAACATTAATTAATTTCTTTATAGAAAAAACCTCAAAATATTCTTTATGGAACTATCCAATATAGAGAATAGTAATTTCTGAAAGGTCCTACTTCATTAAAGTATATTCTGTTCACCTTATTCCGCTTCTTGAACTCCTCTACATCACACATGATTCGACATTTAGTGACATTTGGAATTACGCACAAACATTAATTTTTCATTAACCCTTGATGAAATTATTATAAGGGTATATAATTTCAGATACACCTTAGAATCTCTCTAATCATAAAATTACATTACTTCCCATCACATACCATATATTTTCATAGTATCACTTTGATGTTTACATAAGAACACAACTTAATGATCATGAACAATGTTCCCCTTCCATGCTACATGTATCACATAGCTCATTTAAGATAATTTTGACTTTGTGAAATTTTCTTTGTTGAAATTATCCTTAGAGGCTTATATATCACTCCAATATAGTTCACATACTACTACTGGTTAAGTTTGATGTTTTTCATTTCTATAATTAATTTTGATCATGTAACTTCTATTTGGAATTGGTCACCATGCTCTTACATTGTGGTTAAGTGATAGCTATGAAAAAATAATTGATTTTCACCAAATCCTTCATGAAAATTAAGAGAAGCCTCCAAATATAGGCTATAATATCCCCTTTTCCATAAATACCCAATAATATTATGAAATTAGGCTCTCAGAAAAGATTATCTCATCTCATTAGATCTATCTAAAACACTAAATCAATGTAAACTTATCCACTACAACCACATTGAAAAAAACAAAACATCAACCTCTAGAGTAGATCACCTTTTTTCTAACATTTAAATTTATCTAGAGCTCACAATTCTCAAACCACTATTAGGAGTTCTATCATGGAGTGTTTTTCTTACAAAGGTTACCATCATTAATAGTTATAGCATCTGACCATATTATGTAATTAGTGTTTGGATGTTGGTCCAATTTTTCTGCACCCTTTGCATTAGTTACCTATAAGGCCTCATCTGTATCCAAAGCATAGTGTGAATAACCTAAACCCATAATCTCTGATATAGTGATCAAAACAAAATATTTACATTTTTTGATTTGATATTGACAAATTTGACCTAATTTTCTCCCACACAAATCTTACAACATCATAAGTAAATATTGGAACACTTAAATAACATAGTAACTTGTAGGTTTAGAGTTTTATAGAAATATGTCAACCTCTTGACAACATATATTAATAAATAACTACTCCATAAAGTGTAGTGTCATCTCCCAAAAAATTATGCACATACGAAACCTTTTGAAACAAAAATAATTTTTCATTATTATTTATAATATATAGAAAAGGAAACATAAAAAGAGTGAAATAAAATACTCAGTAATTATAAATATAAAAATTGATAATTGAATGTCATCAGTGAGAGAATGATGAGTATAAGAATTTGATGACATAATAATAATGCATGAGAAAAACATAAGAAAACTCATACCCATCAATACCTGGATCAAAAATCACGATACATGGAATAATGCATTTAAAAAGGAAATATTTATTTGAATCAATAATCAAGAGCCATATGATATCAATATTTATAAATAGAATCATTAAAAACCCAGAGAATACATAATTAAAATATATCAATATCTTAGAATATTATCTCTATAACCTATGTCATAATTAACTAGATCCTAGTTAAATAAAAAGGATAAACCATCTGGTAACTCCCATTTTCTTACCTATAAAGACAATGAAAATTACCTAATGAATTAGATCACTATTAGTGCACACCCATCATATAAGTTGTATAAGGCTCATTTGATGCTATCAGGGAACTCCCATCACATAAGCTAGATCAGGATTACCTAACACTATATAATTACACCAATAATATAATATCTATCTTGATCACCTATTAAGATAAGTAATTTCTAATTACTATTAACGAATAAAATATTGATAATATATCACTTTTCAATATAATAAAAATAATTTTTCTTGTATTTCGTTATTCACTCAGAGAAATGTAATGGGTTTCAGGAAAATATATTTAGAACAACCATAATCCATCTAGATAAAGAATGAGTATGGTATTATTACAAAATATCCCCAATGGATTATAATTAAAATCAATGGTTTTTATAATTTATGAATGGGAATACTCTTAAAATATCATTAAAAACATTCTGGAGGAAAGTAACATTTTCATTTGGAAAATAAATTTAAAAAAATAAAAATTAACAAAATGTTACAAAAATAATTTTCTTTGAAAATAAACATGTAAATATATAAATGAAGCCTCAAATAAAATAATGTTCATGATAGTGGGAAAATATATTTATTTTGTAACTATTAAAAATAAATAGTTTTTTAAAAAATCTTATGAAATGAGTCAAAAGTGACACACTTGGAAAACATTATGAAATTTAATTTTTAAAACATTTAAAAAGAAGTTCAAAGTACATGTGAAATCTATTTATAAAATTATTTTTTTATAAAATATTGTTTTTTAATTTTTTTAGAACACAATGATAGGGAAGTGAAATATTTTTGATCTAAAAGAATATACATGATCATTGTCACTTACAAATGACTTTCAGGGCGTTTATATAATCTTTATGGGGGGAAATAAAAATTAAACATGAAAAACACATTAAAAATAGAGGATAATAAAATAGAAGTGGTTAACGAAAGTAAAGACATATTATTTCCTCCCAAGGATCATTGAACATAAGAAATCCTAAAAAGAAAAGAGATTATAATGTAAATCCTTAACCAATATGGTAACACTTCAATAGTAATACCCACAAAAGAATAATATAAAATGAAACATTATATATCATAAACATTGGTTATTAAATATATATTATTTCAAAGGGGTAGTATATACTCCACATAAAAAAATATGGGTTCATGTCATTAACATAAGTCCCAAAGAAAGAGTATTTGAGGAAAATAACCCTTACAATGACCATATCAAAGAATTACGAATTAATCAATTGAGATATTGGGTGTAACTAATTTAAATTCTCAAAAAACACTATGTAAATATAGAATAAAACAAATTTTTTATCACTTCACACATAATCGTGCCATAACAATGACAACGAAGAAGAGTTATAACCCAACAAATGGAAATTGATTAAAGAAACCCTTTACCACTTTGTAAATTTCTAGTAGAATAACCACGGATAAAATAATGAAAATTGAAACATAAAATATATTAAAGAAATAAAGATTCATTATATAACATGTAAAAGTGGTATTATATACAAAATATAAAATAAATTATGTGTATAATAATAAAATATTTCTCAATGAAATGAAATTGAGATGAAGTCCCATTCGTTGAGTATATACTGTGATGTAAATTATTTATATTCACGAATAATAAATATATGTTAATTATTTACATTCTTCATAAAAAAAATTTGTTTATTATTTATTTTATTTCACTTATTACCATGTTATAAACTATTACATTATCATTTAAGTTCACTTCAAATGTTTTGATGATGTTCGGTTCATATATCTAAATCGACTTCATTGAGTTGACTACAGTCAAATAGATAATTATTACATAATCTATAGAATAATAACCCTGATATAATTATAATTTTTATTAATTAATTATAATTTTATATCCAACCATTAAATATGGTTATGAAAACTGAAGTATGTAACCATCATAGAGACATTAAGTCATATATACACATAAGTAACATTTCAATTTTAGAATGATCAATATGGAAATGGTAAGTATTATTTTATAATTACAGAATTATAATTATATAATAAATAAAATTTTATTTGTTTAAACATAGTTATATATACCATCCATATTATTTGGTGATGAAAAATAAATCAAATTGCTTCGTGGATGTGGTAGTCCATACGTACACATGAATGATGTTATCATTCCTTAATGAATAGAAATGTATTATAGTAAATTATATATTATTTTTTAAAATGACAAATATTTCATGAATATAATATATAAAAATCAATTAAATCATTATAACCATTTGTGATAGGTTGTTATGGAAAATGAATTACATCGGTCCTTGAGGTTTTAGTACGTCGCACACAAAAATGATGTAGTATTTTCCAATTTTGTGGAAGTTTGAGATGGATATGGATTATAAAATTAACATAATAAAATCTCAGTATATTTATTATAACTTTTTTTATTTTATCATTTTTAATGTGATTTGAAGTAGGTGGAAGAAGAAATAAAACTAAAACATGCAGTTAAAATCGAAACCCCTTCTTTGTAAAATAATATTTTCTTAACACATCAAGACCTATAATATTGGTATTATGACACAAATAATATCTATAATATGTTGGTATTTACTTTTAGAATGGATTTTGGGCATGTGTTTCTGAAATAAATTGGTTTTTAAGTGTAAATAAATGAGAATTAGTGGTGACCATTTATAAGAGATATGAGGGGCACTTTGGTATTTCTTAAAATATTAAACTAATATAAATCAATTTTTGATGTAAAAATAGATGAAAATAGATAATATTATAATATAATTTGATCATTATTCTAAATAATATAATAAAATAAAATTTCAACTTGTTTGGATCACAGTCTAACACTTATCCTTTGGTTTTAACTCCCCCATTAACCATGTTCACACTTACCACAATAATAAGGTTTTTTAATCATTAAGGGTTAAAAAAGTTTATATAAATAAAAAACATCCCATAAATGGAACAGGGATGATATTTTAAACCATAAAATTATCAATATTATGAATTTAAAAATTATAGTAATTTTATATCATTCAATAAAATATTACTTTCTTAAAATGTCAATAATATCAATTTTCAAAAAATTCATTTACTTTTACATTTTTAACATAAATACTAAAAATGAAACTAGAATAAAATATTTTAATACATCCCTATAATTTATTTATATATAAAATTCATGGTTCACATTAATTATTTCAAATTATATAACTTTTACAATTTTTAATATCATTCATTTTATTTTTCCATTAATTGAATAATTACTATGTAACATTGTGTATGTGTTTACGGTAATTATTTATTCAATAAAAATTATGAATAAATTAAAATAATGAATCTAAATCATATATATTTCTATATAATATTTATAATTGAACATATCCTTTGGTTATCTTCATGTTAAAAATATTATAGTCAATGAAAACAAGAGTGTGACATTTTGAATTTTCTTTAAATAAAATATTATAATGGCTATAATCACATAAAAATGTAAAAATGTCCACATAACTGAAAATTATATGATTAATTAGTAAATTGTATCATAAAATTAAATTAATTCATGTTTTATGGTTATTTTCTAGCCCTTATCATATTATTTTCATCCCTTAATTACTAGATTCACCCATACTATGGTAACAAAGGTTATTAATGTTACTATTCAAGATGTCTTAAAAAAATGGTCCTATTTACTACACTTTTACACAATTATTAAAAATAAAAAAAAAATATTTTTTAAAATTAAAAACATAAGGAATTCTAAATTTAATTTAAAATAAAACAAAAAAAGCACAATGAAAAAAATTTCATAGAAAAATTATATTGATAAAATATAATTTTTTAATAAAAAGGTGACGTGTAGAATTCATTTAGAAAATCATAATTTGATTATTTTGAATCAAAATTATCTAAATAAATTTTAAAACTAATAAAAAATATAATTTTACTTTGTAAATACTTTAAAAGAAAATACAATTTTGAATGAAAATATGTATTTTTATTCTTCATTGAAAAATAAAATTTTTCTGAATAATTTCAAAATTTTATAATAGGATAATTTTTATTTGATAATTTGGAAAATTATATATATTTTATAAAATGAAATTTCTAAATATTATATAAAATAATAATATTTTTTTCACAAAAAGCCATAAAATATATTTCTTACAAAAACAAATCTTTCAAGAATAAAATGGGTTTACTAAAAATGAAGTGATTATTTCATAAGTATAAATCAATAAAATTGTATTGATTTGAAACATTATATATATATATATATATATATATATATTTCAAAAATTATTTAATCCTATTCGTACCCTCCAATTTAATGGCTAGGTTATAATGGTCAAATTTAAATAATTATATTTTGTTGTTTGATTACTCTTAGTGTAGTGTAATTTGTAAGTTATTGAACATAGTCATTCTTTCAAAATATGGGGATATTAAATTCTACCCCTTTTATGAAATTCCATCTTTGAAATTTTTTACTTGATAGAAATAATCAAATTTTGACATTTTAAATTACCTTTTTTAAATCGCATGCCGTAAAAATGTTTAATGAAGCTTCCTATAGAAAAGAGAGAAAGGGTTATAAAATGGTCATCTTGGATAACACACTAGGTTTACAAATAGGAAAAAATTAATGGAAAATGAAAATTTGGGCATGAAAGAACAAAATAATATTCATATAATAATTGGGAGTGACAAAGATTATTGATCATAAGAAGGTGAATAATCATGAGAATGTAAATAACCAAAAAACCATAAACCAAAGAGGCGTGGAATAGATCATCGTCTCAGTAGAATAGAAAATAATATGATAACATTTTGGTTTGAAAATATTTTTCATAGAGTTGAGAAATTTCTTACCTTCTAGACTAATAATATAAGGAAATATACTTATTTGACGAGTATAATTTCATTCATTAATCAATTTCCAAAAAAAATCTCATCTTTTTTCCCAAATGAAGAGTATTCAAGATAATTTTTTCATGTCTGACGTTCTATAATCCACTTCTATTGGATCATATTCTTTCACAAAGTGACCTCTATGTATTTCTTATATCTTTATACATTAACCAAAACCAAAATTGTTGTCATAAGGTATGATAAATCAAAAAAAATGAATATGCCTTTTACAAATAAATAATACATTAATATCACAAATTCAATAGTCATATCCAAATTTCTAACTAAATCATTACATAAATTGCATAAACCAGCATAAAGAATCTTTTTGATTATACATCATTGGACTCCTCTAGTTTTAATGCTCATAAATCATTCTTAATGAATTTTAATTAAGATAAATTATGTTTACTGAAGTTTACATATCATCTTAATATATTATATTTTTATTTCACATCATAAGATGGGGTGAAAATATTTGACTAAGTATGATTCACCCTTAAGGTGGGCTCACTGTTTTACATCTTAAAAATAAGAAAAAAATGGCTATGTATGTGCTACCATTGATACGGGCATTCCGATAATATGTCTCACTAATATTTGTCACACTGTTAGTATAAATGATGAATATTGAAAAAGGATAAGACACCTTCACTCAGGCTACTGATGAACTGAGTAACCATTGCATCAACATACTGATATCATAACTTACCTGTGGATTCATATTTTTTTGCTATGTATGAGTTACTAGTATCGGCTACCAATTGCATGTGTCACCATTAAGTCGACCTATCATCAGAACGAACTACATTCAAAATGAACTACTTTCAGAATGAACTACTGATAATGAGTCACTGATACTTGTCTCACCATTCTAGATTTCATAACGCATCAAGCCTAAGAAACTGTTCATGACCTAACATTCAAAGACACCTTCAAATATTACCTTTCCATTTAAATTATAATTAAATTATAATGGTCATATTTATGAAACTTAGTTTTTCAATTTATATTAATGACTTTGTATATATTTTGTAGATAACATTTAATCAATGTCAGCCTGTAGTACAATGTACTAGGTACATAGATGTGATCAATATCATGCCTCTTTTTGGCTAGAGAGTATAAACCGAATACCCGATTAAAAGGGAACATATACACACAATTAAAGAGCGATAGAGTTGTAAAAATTATGTTCCTAATAAAATAATGATCTTCTTGCATTGAACACTATGTGATACTAATGAGAAATCAAACCAAATAACTTTTTTGGTGACAAAATAAGAAATAATAAGAGTTCATTTGATAAACCATATACCTCACTGGAAACAGAAGACAGATACACTCATGACACTCTTTTTTTCTATTTGTTCCCTAAAGTCTACTTGAGTGGAATTTAAATATAACTTTGAGGAGCATCAAGCAACATTGGCAATCTCACATAGCATTATAACTCTAGTATCTATATTTTTCTCGTATTGTGTGTTGTTTTTACATTACGAGATGTGTTTGAACCTTTATTCTATGAACACACACAAACTCCTATGAAAAACTAAAAAACATATTGATATCTTCACAAACCATATTTTTACACCTTACACTTCCATAGATAATATTGGAAGAGGTCTCTATGTATCCTGTTTCTTTTAGCACTCCCACAAAAATTGGGGAAGAGGTATTATTGACCTGGAGAGTTTTGTATATTATTTATTTCCATGATCCAGTGTGTGTATCAAATATTATTTATATAAACTACTTGGTGGAAGGTGATCACAATGTGTAGAGGATTAAGTCTCTACTTGAGACTAAACCTATTGATTTATTTCCACTATTTGTTTTCAAGTTTAGTTTTCCCTGTTGTGTTTATTCATTCTGAAAACTTCAATTTACTTTGATAGTTAATATTAGATAGTGTTTATATTATTATTTTATTTATTATATTGATTTCAAAAGTTAAAATAATAATACATATCATTTTAACTGAGAAATAATCAATCTTTGATATGTCATTTAAAAATAAAAAATTTTATAAATATGCTACTTTTGTTAAATAGGCCAGTTTGTATTTAAAATTTGGGAAATTTTCAATAAATATTTTGGGCATAAATTTTTATAGGAACTAAATTAACCCCTATTGAGTATCATACTCCGAAGAATATTTGTATTAAGTGGTTTTCTTACTTTTTGAGTTTCAAATTTTATAATGTTTTTAAATATTTTCAACAGTGATTTTTGTTCTGTTTTAATGATATCAAAATTTCTATTAGATAAAAAAATTTAGTTCTTTAAAAAATGTTTTTATTATTTACCATGTAAAATATATAGGAATGTGCTTTTACCAACATTCCTTTTAATTTTATTGGCATAAATTGTGGTCAGTGGAAAATTAAACTGAAAATTCATATAGAAAGCATGGGCTTTGAAATCTAGTCCTCTATATTTGATGAAAACAAAATTCTTTCTACAACTACAAACACATTGATTGATCAAACTAATGAAGATTGTAATAACAACTTTAAAGAAATGAATTCTTTATAATAGGTGATGAAGAATTCAACAGGATTTCTTTATGTAAAAAAAACCTTTGAAATTTGGGATATTTAGCCTTTTCACATGAAGTAACCACAAATGTTAATGAAATGAGGCATAATACATAGTAAATTAAATTTGAAAACATTATAATTATGCACAAAAAACTTATCTATGATATGTATATCAGGTTCAATGAAAATTTCAATATGATGAGTACTCTATGAATTCCAGTTAATGTCAAGGAACTAATCATGTGGGTACTCAGATGTTTACCAAAAAAGTGCAGAGGAACAACAATATCAATAATATAATGATATGATATTAGTATGTTTCTGTTCAAGGAACTGATATGTAAGATTATGACATATGAGGAAGAGTTGAAGGTAAAAAGAGAAGAAAATAATGAAGATAAAAGAAATTCAGTGGCAATAAAAAACAATGCATCCAAAAAAATAAAACATTCTTTTTCCTGGTGAAATTTTCAGCAATAAAGATTAATCGACTGATAGTGACGAAGAAATGGCTCAACTAGAGATTATTTTTAAGAAATATTATATAAATAATACATTCTTTATAATTTCTAGATACATAGTGAAGTATGAAAACAAAGGTAACTGGAAAAAGGATTGGAAAAGAAGTGATAATACCAATGTAATGGTCGTCTATGAATGAAAACAAAAGGGACATGTGAAAGATGAATATCCAAAGATAAAGTATAAGAAGAAATATGAGGATAAAGATAAAAGTATAAGAAGGAAATGGAGGCTACCTAAAGTGCATATAATAATATCTCAAATGAATCATAATCTTCTCCTGATGAAATTACTAAAAAATCCAACATGTGTTTTTGGACAAACACATTCAAGGTAACCCTAATATCTCTTACAATGATCTCTTATTATTCTGTAGAAGAATCTGAATATGAAAATTTTGAAAATATTGATGTTAAAGAAATGTTTTAATACTATAAAATTCTTTAGGCTACTTGCAATGAGTTGAAATATAAATACAAATATATCAAGAAAACATATTCTTTTTATATTATGGTTCAGTCAGAACTCACTATATAAAATTAAAATATTGCCCAGCAACACCATGAGAATATAAAACATAAACATTTTAATGACCAATTAAGGAAGGTTCTTGATAGATTTACAAATTTTAAAAATACATTTTTTTAAATTCATTGATAATAAGTTTCTCCTAAGTATACTAGTCGAATTGGTTATCAACCCAGAAAACACAATTTTGTGAAAACTAATTTTTTATCTAAATCTAGAAAATTCGGTTTTATGCCCAATTCTTGAAAACAAATTTCAAGTACCATCATAGTAAGTTATTTTACTGCTTCAAGTTCTTTTGAATCTAATAGAGTTTATTTTTATAAAACTTTAAAAACTGCTTACAAGAAACCCATAATTGAAATTTTGCTTCCTAAAGATTTAATTACGTGTATTTGTAACATCCCAAGTAAGTAATGAATAATAGATATTTTTATCTATGTCTATTAATGATTAAGATAGTGTTATAGAGGCTTAAAATTAAAATAAATACAATCTTATGCATGAAATACACTAATATTCTTAAAAGATTGTTTTACTGCCTTTTGATGGCAAACCATTTTTGAATCTATATTTTGACAATTTTATAAACTATGTTTGTCAAAATAAACTTATCCTTTATGATTGGGACATCAAAATTTACCTTGTGTGAATTTTTGGTATTTTTCTGACAATGTTCATTTTTTAATGAATAGTGAAAAATACTGCATTTTACATCAAAACTGCTTTTTAATCTAATTTATTTATATGATTAGATTATGTTTTGAATCGGTTTTGAAGTAAAATTAGAATATATTTTTACCATTTTATCCAATGGTGGTCATTGGAATCAATTTCACTTTGAAATTAGACTTAAACTGGTGTCAATCTTTTGATACTTATTGTTTTGTAAAAACACGCTATTTGCTCTGGCAGCGGGAATTAATTATTAAATTAATTAATGTGACTTATATTATTTGAATTTTGTAAAATAGACTTCATTTTTGAATTCGGAATATCAAATATAGCTTAGGGTGAATTTTTGGTAATTTTCTGAAAAACTTCAATTTTTGATGAATAGTGAAACCACTAAGTGGTAATCAAGCAAACTGATTTTTCAGTTAAATGAAAGTTTACCACTAATGTGTATTGAATTTTAAAAATCCAACATACATGGTTGTAATTAAGAAGTAAAATGTGGTTCAATGAGATTAAAATAATTTTTTGGTGAATAGTAACTTATTAAGTTCTTAATCATGATTAGTGGTAATTAGGGTAGTTTAAGGTATAAATAATACTTTGATAAAATGAAATGACCTAGACACATGTCCCAACCTCATTGGTTGTGTCATGGCCGACCATGACATGCCATGGGTCAACTTGGGGACCCCATGGATCCACTTTTGTTGGGAAATGACATAAATTACTTTTTATTTAATGTTAAAGTGAAAATGACACAAACATAACATGTTTTACGAAAACAATTTTTATGTGGGGTTATACAAGTCCAAATTTTGATTATAAATAGTCATTGGAAAGATAAAAAGATTTCCTATATCATAGTATTTTTTTTATAATTTTTAGACAATAAATAAATAAAATTATTTATGACATAATAATGATGCAGCGATGACATCATTATTTGACGATTTAAATAAAATAGAAAGATAATGTAAAATATATGAACTACACATGTCCAAAACCAATTGGATGAGTTTATTTCGAACCCTTATCACCTTATCCACTAATTATATCAATGTGGGACCTTTTGAAACCGAAACAAATTTTCAAATAAAGTAATATTTCTTTACTTTCCAAAAGTGCCCCTCCTCTCCTCTTATAAAAGGCCCCCACCTCTACCTCATTTCACACACTTCTAAAGCCTTTGGCTCGGCCAACCCCTGCCCATTTGCTCTCTCCACATCCCTCTCCTCATCCTAGAGGATTCCCTTTGGGCAGAATCCTTTCAAAGGAATCCTTTAGGCTCAACTCAAAAGGAGTTACACTTTTAAAGGTAATTCATTCTCTCATGTTCATTTGTTTTATTTTGCTTCTCCAACCCCCTAAACTCTTTTCATTTACTTCCTTTGTAACAACACAAGTATCTTCAATATACTAGGATGTTGTTATAAGATTTATTTGAGCTACACTCTCACACAACTACATCAAATGGTTAAAGAACATACGGTTTTCGTGGATGGTGAAATTCTGCCTCCCGAAACGATGATTGTTCAACACTCATTTAACACCTTCAAAGGTGGCCATTATGATGTCACTATTTTTATATATGATATATAATATGTTTATGTTTTCCTTAAGCTTCTGTTTTTTTCATTTTGGGCATACCTTTATGGTTTCCATTATGGGTAAAACACGATATCTTCATTTTAGGAAGTGCGGACTACCGCCCCCTAAAAGTGATTTGATTCGTTAATACCATATGTGGGATGTGTAAAGGATAAAGTTAATGATATTATATATGTTATTGTACCGGAATTATAATATACTCTTATATCATTATGATTCCATTCCCGAAAATATGAAATAGAAATGGAAGTAGCATTCATGCGTACGTACGGCTTACCGTCTCCATGAACGGTGCATTTCATTTCTTACCTCTAAATGATTATGTAATATTATAAATGCATGTATGTACTGGATATATATGACATATATGATATCTACATCATGAATACCATTCTGGATATAATGAACCTTTGACCAAATTAACAACATGTAAGTGTAAGAAGTCTATTTTTGACTTAAGAACCAAATACCGACAAAATGAACATTATTAACTTAACTGATTACATGATGTTCATAACATGGTATAAAAGGAATAATGAACTTAAAAAAGATTCATAAGAAAGTAGAGATTAACTCAAGTTTATTATTCAGGAGATTAAAGAACGGTCGGGTCAAGTCGGATACGAGGTATGGGACTTCGTCTCAATCTCCTTTCGTTGAGGCATATTTTATTTTATACACAACTTTCTTTTATACGGTGTATAAACTCCTTTGACTTTTACGTTTATTCAAAAGGAATCTTTTTTATACGAAGCGTTTACTAAACGACAAAAGGGAATGTTTTTGTCGTATATATGCGGCGACAACGACTTCTCCGCCGTCGTGACCGTTATTTGAGTTTCGGCTTCCTCTACAAGCCATACCTTCTTTTTAAAAGAAAAATAAATACCATGTTTTACTTTTCTTTTACTTTGGTATTGAAAATGGTTTTCATAATGTTTTTATTATATCAATGTGTTGTATTGATATCTCGTGATTGAAATGTGGAAATGTTATGTTTCCTTTATGCATGTTTTATGTGATATGATTATGTTATGGTTCTTGGGCATTATTATGAAGACGGGTGGTTCCGTGATAAACTAAGGGCGGGTGAGCCCGTTATAGCTCTCCAATGCATTGGGTAACGCGAAGGAGTGAAACGTTAAGGTTTCTCCGAAGAGATTTTTAGGGAATATATTGTGATGGGTATTCCAAACGTAACCAAGAGGGTTGCTCCCTACGTAAGAATGTTATGAATGCCTCAAGTTACCTTTATGTCTTATGATTTCTATGATTTATTCTTGATTTTATGAGGTATGTTAAAGTGCCTATGTTTTATGGGTAAATTATGATTTCATTCTTATGTATATATGAACTCATGTTTCCTTTCCATGTTTTTATAACCCATACTGAGCTTTTTATCCTCATCCCAAGTTTTTTTGAAATGTTTTTCACAGGTCAAGGGAAAGGTACATGATAAGATGATAGAGTCAAGGATGTGTCAAGAAATAATCCATGTTTTATTTTAAATGTGTTTCCGTTGATGGGAATGAAGAATACTATCTTTATGTAACCACTTTGTTTATATGTGGAATGTAATGCAAGTTTTATGATCTAATTCTCTAAAACTCTAAACCCGAAAAGATCCTCAATGTGTAATCTTGTAATAACTCAAGATTAAGTAAGGTTTAAGGCTGGGGCCTTATAGTTGGTATCAGAGGTCGGTTTAGATAACTTTAGGAGTTAGAATTCTATTAAATGATTATCCAAAAATATTTTTTTTTTCGAAATGATATAGCATTTAAAGATTACCATGTTGCTTCATCTAAGACATGTTTGTTCAGAATGGTTTTCCGCAGAGGAAACAGGGAAGCAGTGCTAGGAAGGCATACAGGAGGAAATAACCTTCTGAATCAGCATCTAGAAATGGTCGGAATTGGAACTGAACGGTTTGTTGCAGTAATGGCGCAGTTGACTCAAGCGATAAATAGCGGTGGTATCCATGCACGAGATCAGCCAGATCAACCGCAGAGGAACATGTCAGTAGTGGAACATTTCATGAGGCAACATCCACCATCATTCAGAGGATCATCTGACCCTGTGCTAGCTGAAGGGTGGATTAAAGCACTGGAGAAGATTTTTGATGTCATGGGGTGTTCAGACAATCAAAAGGTTAGTCTTGCTATTTACCGTTTGGAGGGTGAAGCAGATCAGTGGTGGTCTATGGTTAAAAATATCAGGGACGCCGATGAGATTGATGCTCTTGACTGGGATGAATTCAAAGGTATGTTTCTTGAGAAGTATTTTCCTAAGGCTGTTCGACTTAGGATGGAAAAGAAATTCTTGGAATTGAGGCAAGAGGAAGACTCAGTGGCTGCCTATGAAGAAAGGTTCACTCGATTGGCAAGGTATGCACCAAATTTTATCTGGGACCTTGATAGTAAAATCAATCATTTTTACTCAGGATTAAAGCCAAAGTATCAAAGTGCATTAGCTTCTCGTGAGTTTAAAAGTTATGAAAAGCTTGTTCGATGTGCTGAGAAGGTGGAAATGGAGTTTGCCGATGACCAAGTTTTCTATAACAACCAGCAGAAGAAGAGACCGAGGTGGCAGGAGAAAGGTAAGAATTCTTCAAAAAAGTCTGATGGTAAGAGAACTAAGTTTCCAGTTTGTGATAAATGTGGCAAAAGGCATTCTGGGGAATGTCTTCTGAATTCTGGGAAGTGCTACCGATGTGGTAAGATGGAACATAAGGCTCGTGATTGCACTGAAAAGGATCAAGGTGAAGGTAAGAACAAATTTTATTTACAGTTAGTGAAATGTTATAAGTGCAATGAGATGGGTCACTATGCAAACGAGTGTCCGACAAGGAGCTTGAGTGATGGGAAGCAATTAGACTACAAGCAGAAAGGGGTGGTGAAATCCTTTGCAACTACTTCAGCAGATGTCGGCCCATCAAATGAAGTTGTATCAGGTACTTTGTTTGTTTTTTCAGATTATGCCAGTGTGTTGTTTGATTCGGGGTCTACACATTCTTTCATCTCTGAAATCTTTTCTAGTAAAATGGGAATACCATCTCAAGAAATGACTCCTGAACTTTTGGTAAAAACACCTGGGGGAAGTGTCGAGGCAAAAAGAATTTATAAGAATCTTCCTATCCTTATCTGTGGAAAGAACCTACTTGAAAACCTTATTGTTCTACCTCTAGTTGAGTTTGATGTTATCCTGGGTATGGATTGGCTCTCTATTTACCATGCTAAGATTGACTGTAGAGCTAAAGAAGTTTCTTTTCAGAAAGACTTTCAGTTTGTTTACAAGAATGAACCCTTACTTTTGATAACATATCAAGAGGCCGAGAAACTTGTAAAAGATGGAAATGAATGTTACCTTGAACACGTCGTTGAAAATAAAGGAACTGTTCAGATTAATGATGTGCCTGTGGTAAATGAGTATCCTGATGTTTTTCCTGATGAGTTGCCTGGAATAATACCAGATCGGGAAGTTGAGTTTACTGTTGACTTAGTTCCTGATGCTAAGCCAATTTCAAAACCCCCTTATCGAATGGCACAAATTAAACTTTTAGAGTTGAAGGAGCAATTGCAAGATTTATTAGAGAAAGGTTTCATTAGACCTAGCACATCACCATGGGGTGCTCCTATTTTATTTGTTAAAAAGAAAGATGGTTCTATGAGACTTTGCATTGATTATAGAGCCTTGAATAATATCACTGTTAAGAACAAATATCCTTTGCCTCATATCGATGATTTGTTTGATCAGCTCCAGGGAGCTCAGTTTTTTTCAAAGATTGACTTGAGATCGGGGTACCATCAGCTGAAGGTAAAGGAGGCAGATATTCCGAAGACCGCGTTCCGTACGAGATATGGCCATTATGAATTTGTAGTAATGCCTTTTGGGCTAACCAATGCACCTGCTATATTCATGGATTTAATGAATAGAATTTTCCATGAGTTCTTGGATAAGTTTGTGGTGGTTTTCATTGATGATATTTTGGTGTTTTCTAAAAGTAAAGAGAAGCATGAAAAACATTTAAGGGTTATCTTGCAAACCTTAAAAGAAAAGAAACTGTATGGGAAATTCAGCAAGTGTGAGTTTTGGTTGCAACAAATTTCTTTCCTTGGTCACATTGTTTCTAAAGATGGAATAACTGTTGATCCTGCAAAAACAAAAGTTGTGGAAGAATGGCCAAGACCCACAAATGTAACCGATATTCGTAGCTTCCTTGGTTTGGCGGGCTATTACCGAAGGTTTGTTAGAAATTTTTCACGGTTATCTAGTCCAATGACTAAGCTAACTCGTAAGGGTGTTAAGTTTATCTGGACAAAAGAATGTGATGGTTGTTTTCAGGAATTGAAAAGAAGATTGGTGAATGCTCCAGTTTTGGCACTACCTTCCAGGAATGGTGAGTTTTTTATATACAGTGATGCTTCATTGAAAGGACTTGGTTGCGTCCTAATGCAGAATGATCAGGTAATTGCTTATGCTTCACGACAGTTGAAAACTCATGAGGTAAATTACCCTACACATGATTTGGAATTAGCTGCTGTTGTTTTTTCTTTAAAAATTTGGAGGCATCATTTGTATGGAGTAAAGTGTGAAATATATACCGATCAAAAAAGTTTAAAGTATATATTCACTCAGAAAGAGTTAAACATGAGACAGAGGAGATGGCTGGAATTAATCAAGGATTATGATTGTACAATTCATTACCATCCAGGAAAAGCAAATAAAGTGGCTGATGCTTTGAGTCGAAAAAGTAATGCTTCATTAACAATGTTGCGTTTGGAACGTGATACTTTGGTTAAATATTTGATGAACTTTGGCATAGAAGTTGTTGGTGCAGGAAGTCCTTCTGTTTTGTTTCAGGTATCAGTGAGATCATCTCTATCAGATAGAATCAAGCAAGCACAGAAGCAAGACAGTGAGTTGCAGAAAAAGGTAGAGCTGGTTCAGAAAGGTAAGTTGCCTGGATTCAACATTGATAATGATTGTGTTTTGAGATTTGGGAAGAGATTGTGTGTGCCTTGTGATTCACAGTTGAAGAGAGAGTTGTTATGTGAATCTCATAGTTCTCCGTTTTCAGTTCATCCGGGCAGTACTAAGATGTATAGAGATCTGCGGGAGTATTACTGGTGGGATGGAATGAAAAGAGATATTGCTGATTTTACTGTGAAGTGTTTGACTTGTTAGCAGGTTAAAGCAGAGCGGCAGTTACCGAAAGGGATGCTTCAGCCTTTACCAGTGCCAGAGTGGAAATGGGAGAATATATCCATGGACTTTTTTGTTGGATTACCGAAGACATCTCGAGGTAATAATGCAATCTGGGTTATTGTTGATCGCTTGACCAAATCTGCTCATTTCCTTGCTATACGAGATACTTTCTCTCTTGATCAACTTTCCCGTTTGTATCTTAAAGAGATAGTCAGGTTACATGGATTTCCTCTCTCCATTGTATCGGATCGTGATCCCAGGTTTACTTCTAACTTTTGGAAAGGCCTTCAGAAGTCGTTGGGTACTGAATTAAATTTTAGTACAGCTTTTCATCCTCAATCAGATGGGCAGTCAGAACGAACAATTCAGACATTGGAGGATATGCTACGAGCTTGTTCTATGGATTATCAGGGAAGTTGGGACCAACATCTTTCTTTGGTTGAGTTTTCATATAATAACAGTTTTCATTCCAGTATACAGATGGCACCATTTCAGGCATTATATGGGAAGCGGTGTCGAACTCCAGCTTTCTAGGATGAAGTGGGTGAAAGGAAGTTGATGGGACCAGAATTGGTTGAAGAGATGGCAGAAAAAGTTCAGCTGATTCAGAAACACATGAGAACAGCTCAGAGCAGGCAGAAGAGTTATGCAGATAACCGGAGGAAGGATCTATCTTTCGAGGTAGGTGATCATGTTTTTCTCAAGGTTTCTCCTTGGAAAAGTGTGATGAGATTTGGTAAGAAAGGAAAGCTGAGTCCAAGGTTTATTGGACCATACGAAATTCTGGAAAGAGTTGGATCAGTTGCATACCGAGTGGCTTTACCTCCGATTTTATCTCAGGTACACAATGTTTTTCACGTTTCGATGTTGAGAAAGTATATGCCAGATCCATCTCATGTTTTGAGTCCAGAGGTAGTTCAGCTGGAAGAGAACCTATCTTATGAGGAACAACCGGTCCAGATTCTTGACCACAGGGAGCAAGTGTTACGGAATAAGGTGATTAAGCAGGTAAAGGTTTTGTGGAAAAACCACATGATTGAAGAGGCAACATGGGAATCTGAAAATGCAATGAGGGATAAGTACCCCCATTTACTCGATAAGTAAATAAATTGCGGGGACGCAATTTTCTAAGGGGGGGGAGGATGTAACATCCCAAGTAAGTAATGAATAATAGATATTTTTATCTATGTCTATTAATGATTAAGATAGTGTTATAGAGGCTTAAAATTAAAATAAATACAATCTTATGCATGAAATACACTAATATTCTTAAAAGATTGTTTTACTGCCTTTTGATGGCAAACCATTTTTGAATCTATATTTTGACAATTTTATAAACTATGTTTGTCAAAATAAACTTATCCTTTATGATTGGGACATCAAAATTTACCTTGTGTGAATTTTTGGTATTTTTCTGACAATGTTCATTTTTTTAATGAATAGTGAAAAATACTGCATTTTACATCAAAACTGCTTTTTAATCTAATTTATTTATATGATTATATTATGTTTTGAATTGGTTTTGAAGTAAAATTAGAATATATTTTTACCATTTTATCCAATGGTGGTCATTGGAATCAGTTTCACTTTGAAATTAGACTTAAACTGGTGTCAATCTTTTGATACTTATTGTTTTGTAAAAACACGCTATTTGCTCTGGCAGCGGGAATTAATTATTAAATTAATTAATGTGACTTATATGATTTGAATTTTGTAAAATAGACTTCATTTTTTAATTCGGAATATCAAATATAGCTTAGGGTGAATTTTTGGTAATTTTCTGAAAAACTTCAATTTTTGATGAATAGTGAAACCACTAAGTGGTAATCAAGCAAACTGATTTTTCAGTTAAATGAAAGTTTACCACTAATGTGTATTGAATTTTGAAAATCCGACATACATGGTTGTCATTAAGAGGTAAAATTTAGTTCAATGAGATTAAAATAATTTTTTGGTGAATAGTAACTTATTAAGTTCTTAATCACGATTAGTGGTAATTAGGGTAGTTTAAGGTATAAATAATACTTTGATAAAATGAAATGACCTAGACACATGTCCCAACCTCATTGGTTGTGTCATGACCGACCATGACATGCCATGGGTCAACTTGGGGACCCCATGGATCCACTTTTGTTGGGAAATGACATAAATTACTTTTTATTTAATGTTAAAGTGAAAATGACACAAACATAACATGTTTTACGAAAACAATTTTTAAGTGGGGTTATACAAGTCCAAATTTTTATTATAAATAGTCATTGGAAAGATAAAAGGATTTCCTATATCATAGTATTTTTTTTATAATTTTTAGACAATAAATAAATAAAATTATTTATGAAATAATAATGATGCAGCGATGACATCATTATTTGACGATTTAAATAAAATAGAAAGATAATGTAAAATCTATGAACTACACATGTCCAAAACCAATTGGATGAGTGGATTTCGAACCCTTATCACCTTATCCACGAATTATATCAATCTGGGACCTTTTGAAACCGAAACACATTTTCAAATAAAGTAATATTTCTTTACTTTCCAAAAGTGCCCCTCCTCTCCTCTTATAAAAGGCCCCCACCTCTACCTCATTTCACACACTTCTCAAGCCTTTGGCTCGGCCAAACCCTGCCCATTTGCTCTCTCCACATCCCTCTCCTCATCCTAGAGGATTCCCTTTGGGCAGAATCCTTTCAAAGGAAGCCTTTAGGCTCAACTCAAAAGGAGTTACACTTTTAAAGGTAATTCATTCTCTCATGTTCATTTGTTTTATTTTGCTTCTCCAACCCCCTAAACTCTTTTCATTTACTTCCTTTGTAACAACACCAGTATCTTAAATATACTAGGATGTTGTTATAAGATTTATTTGAGCTACACTCTCACACAACTACATCAAATGGTTAAAGAACATACGGTTTCCGTGGATGGCGAAATTCTGCCTCCCGAAACGATGATTGTTCAACACTCATTTAACACCTTAAAAGGTGGCCATTATGATGTCACTATTTTTATATATGATATATAATATGTTTATGTTTTCCTTAAGCTTCTGTTTTTTTCATTTTGGGCATACCTTTATGGTTTCCATTATGGGTAAAACACGATATCTTCATTTTAGGAAGTGCGGACTACCGCCCCCTAAAAGTGATTTGATTCGTTAATACCATATGTGGGATGTGTAAAGGATAAAGTTAATGATATTATATATGTTATTATACTAGAATTATAATATACTCTTATATCATTATGATTCCATTCCAGAAAATATGAAATAGAAATGGAAGTAGCGTTCATGCGTACGTACGGCTTACCGTCTCCATGAACGGTGCATTTCATTTCTTACCTCTAAATGATTATGTAATATTATAAATGCATGTATGTACTGGATATATATGACATATATGATATCTACATCATGAATACCATTCTGGATATAATGAACCTTTGACCAAATTAACAACATGTAAGTGTAAGAAGTCTATTTTTGACTTAAGAACCAAATACCGACAAAATGAACATTATTAACTTAACTGATTACATGATGTTCATAACATGGTATAAAAGGAATAATGAACTTGAAAAAGATTCATAAGCAAGTAGAGATTAACTCAAGTTTATTATTCAGGAGATTAAAGAACGGTCGGGTCAAGTCGGATACGAGGTATGGGACTTCGTCTCAATCTCCTTTCGTTGAGGCATATTTTATTTTATACACAACTTTCTTTTATACGGTGTATAAACCCCTTTGACTTTTACGTTTATTCAAAAGGAATCTTTTTTATACGAAGCGTTTACTAAACGACAAAAGGGAATGTTTTTGTCGTATGTATGCGGTGACAACGACTTCTCCGCCGTCGTGACCGTTATTTGAGTTTCGGCTTCCTCTACAAGCCATACCTTCTTTTTAAAAGAAAAATAAATACCATGTTTTACTTTTCTTTTACTTTGGTGTTGAAAATGGTTTTCATAATGTTTTTATTATATCAATGTGTTGTATTGATATCTCGTGATTGAAATGTGGAAATGTTATGTTTCCTTTATGCATGTTTTATGTGATATGATTATGTTATGGTTCTTGGGCATTATTATGAAGACGGGTGGTTCCGTGATAAACTAAGGGCGGGTGAGCCCGTTATAGCTCTCCAATGCATTGGGTAACGCGAAGGAGTGAAACGTTAAGGTTTCTCCGAAGAGATTTTTAGGGAATATACTATGATGGGTATTCCAAACGTAACCAAGAGGGTTGCTCCCTACGTAAGAATGTTATGAATGCCTCAAGTTACCTTTATGTCTTATGATTTCTATGATTTATTCATGATTTTATGAGGTATGTTAAAGTGCCTATGTTTTATGGGTAAAGTATGATTTCATTCTTATGTATATATGAACTCATGTTTCCTTTCCATGTTTTTATAACCCATACTGAGCTTTTTATGCTCATCCCAAGTTTTTTTGAAATTTTTTTCACAGGTCAAGGGAAAGGTACATGATAAGATGATAGAGTCAAGGATGTGTCAAGAAATAATCCATGTTTTATTTTAAATGTGTTTCCGTTGATGGGAATGAAGAATACTATCTTTATGTAACCACTTTGTTTATATGTGGAATGTAATGCAAGTTTTATGATCTAATTCTCTAAAACTCTAAACCCGAAAAGATCCTCAATGTGTAATCTTGTAATAACTCAAGATTAAGTAAGGTTTAAGGCTGGGGCCTTATAGTATTACTAGACCCAACAAAATCTGGGTACCAATGTTCTTTCTAGGTTAATGTTTTTTTGAGGGAAGGATTTTTGAAGAGTTCCTTTATGATTTTATGGTACTTGGACAGTGAGTGTTCAAGAACCATGAAAATGGACTAATATACCTTCAAGAACCTCATTATGATTTATAGAGGACATATCACCTTTAGTGAAAAAGATAAAGCAAAAATTATAGTCCTTGGAAAAATTAGTGACTCTAAATCAGTTTTAATTTATTATGTTCTTTATGATGATGGTATTAAGTACAATATTTTTCAAATTTCACAATTATGTGATTATGGATTTCATGTTAAATTTGAAAATTATTCTTATAATGTTTTCAATTCTATGAATGATTTATTCTTTACTGCCTTTTGAAATGAAAATTTATATGCTGTAAATATTGATTCTTTAGTCTCATAGAATGTTTCATGATTAAGCGCCATTCATTAATATTCTTGGATCTAACACAAAAAAACAGGCCACTATAACATTCACTCTCATATAAATCGTACCAGAAAATTATTTGTCAAGGATCCACCTAATGTAGAGTTTCCAAATAATAAAGTTAGTAATCCTAGTTAAAAAGGAAAAAAACAATATATCCTTAAAACGAATGAAATAATATTCAATTTCTCAACATCTTGAGTTGGTTTACATTAATTTGTTTAGACCTTCTAGAGTTCGAAGTTTAAATGTGAAGCATAATGTATATGTTCTAGTAGATGACTTTTCTAGGTATTCATAGACCTTTTTTATCTCACAAAAGAAAGGCTTATTCTTATTTAAGAAATTATGCTACATAATTAGAAGACTTATGTAGAATTAGGATAAAAAACATAAGAAGTGACAATGACTGTGAGTTTTAAAATCAATAATTTGAATCTTTTTTCTCGCAAAATAGGTATATTCATAACTTCCCTTCTTATAGGACACCCTAGAAGAATGGATTTGTTGAAATGAGAAATAGAACCTTACAAGATATAAAAAAACAAAGCTTAATTAATATGATCTACCAATTTATTTTTTTGTAGAATCTATGCATGCAACATTCTATATAATCAATAGAGTTTTAATTAGACATGTCTTAAAGAATAACCCCTATAATCAATGGAATAATAGGAAGCCTAATGTTAATTGATTCAATATTTTTGGTGGAAAATTAATTATTCTCAATATAAAAGATAATATTGACAAATTTTTCTCTAAGAGTGATTAAGGGATTTTCCTAGGTAATTCCATCTCTAGTAAAGCCTATGTAGTCTTTAATAGAAGAAACACGTGTGGAGAAGAATCTATTCATGAAAAGTGTGATGAAATAGATCTACCTGATTCCCCAACCTCCATATAAAATCTTTAGGAAAACATATATTGTCTAGACATAAATACTAAACCTTCTGATTATATTTTTAAACAACTAGAAAAACTCGGTTATAGAAACTCTTCATATTCTAACCAAAATGAACCCTAACCTGTAGAGGAACCCGGAGCAACAACCCATTATTTTTATAGGTCTATTAGAAACATTGAAAACCATAATTTAGATGTTTTAGTTGGAGACTTAGATAATTTAACATAGACTAAGAATCTCTAAGAAACTAGGTTTAAAATAAAGTCTTTTTATTACAACTTTAACATTAAAAACATCAATTATTAAATAAATTAAGAATTCTAGATGATACCTATCCAGGAAGAATTAAACCATCTTGAAAAAAATTAATCAAAGTTTTTTATAGACCCAAATACACCTCGAAAATAGGCACTAATTAGGTGTTTAGAAATAATGTGAATGAAGATGGTACAATAGTAAGAAATAAAGACAAACTAGTTTCATTAGGTTATAGTCAACATGAAGTAATAGACTATAAAGAAAACTTTTCACCTGTGGCCCGATTTGAATCTATTAGAATACTACTATATTATGCAGCACATCTTAATATAAAATATTATCAAATGGATGTTAATAGAGAATTACTGAATGGTTATATAGTTGAGGATGTTTTTGTTGAACAATCCCCTGGTTTTAGAAATCCTCATTTTCCAAATCATGTTTTTAAAATTTAAAGAATTAGTATGGTTTAAAATATGATCCAAGATCTTGGTATGATAGGCTCAACAGTTTTATTTTTTAAAATATTCTCATAAAGGTATACATGATCATACTCTTTTTATAAAAAGAATTTCTAATGATGTTTTAGATGTTATAATATATCATAATGATTTTTTTGGATATTCAAAAAACTTTTATGTCATGATTTTTAAAAAATGATGAAGAATTAATTTGAAATGAGTTTAATGGGTGAAATCAAATTCTATCTTGTATTTAAACTTTTCCAAAATAAGAAGGGGAATTATTTTAAATTAATGTAAATATACTAATGATCTTGTAAAACAATTTTGTTTGGATAACTCTAAAATTAGGGACAGTCTTATGAGTACCATACGTATATTGGACCTGGATGAAGATGGAAAATTATTTGATCAAACCAATTATAGGGGTATTATTGGAAGTCTTGTTTTCATAACTTCTAGCCGACCTGATATTATGTTTTGTGTGTGTGTGTTTTTTTTCAAAAAAATACTAAAGAGTCACATTAACTTGTACTTAAAATAATTTTCTAATACCTCAAATATAAAACTAACTTTGGACTATTCTATCTTAGAGGTCAACCATTTGAAATAGTTAGTTATTTTGATACTGGTTTTGGTGGTCGCAAGTTAGACAGAAAATGAAACTCTGAATCATGTTAATTTTTGGGAAAGTCTCTAGTCTCATGGTATAGTAAGAAACGTGATTCTATTTCATTATCTACTACCAAAGTTGAATACATTACTGATTGAAGTTGTTATGGTATTTTTTTTATTGATTAAACACACATTACTAGACTATGGGTATCAATTTAGGAATTTCCCTATAAACTATGACAACACAAGTTCTATTAACATTTCTAAGAATCCATTTTCTCATTCAAGGACAAAGCATATTGATATAACACCCAAATTTTTGAGAAATCATTATAAAAAAGATGATATAACTCTTGAATTCATTATCTCCAAAAATTATTTTGATGATAATTTTACTATGACTATAAATTTTGAGAGAATAAACTACATCATTAATTGAGTTAGGGATGATCAATTTTGAACGACTCACCACTGATGACGCACCAATTAAGAACTCACTATTTATGACTCACCCTTGATGACACACAATTTATGACTCACCGTTGATGACTCACCATTGGTGACTCACCATTGATAACCCACCATTGATGAACCACTATTGATGACTCCCCATTGATGACTCACCTTTGATGAATCATCATCGATGACTTTCCATTGGTGACTCATTATTGATACCTCACTCTTGGGACACACCGATGACAACTCACCATAAGAACTCACATTTGTGACTTACCATTGGTCATTAATTTGTTATTTTTTTGGATTTAACTAAAAATCATAGTTTTATTTATTTCATTTTATTTTGTACTGATTTTTTTATTTACAATTCTGAAATCCCTAAATTATCAGTTTTAAACCTATCCAAATCATTACACACTCGCTATAATTTTTAAACTAAACCATTGTCTCTCAAACCTCCTCTACCATCACCTTTGAAATAACCCTTGAAACCCTTTATAATGGCTCATGTGAAGTGTATCTATGAAAAATATCTAGAGTCTCATCCATTAAAGAAGAAAAAGGTTGAATCAAGTGATCCAAATATCAAACCTATTAACCTAGATCTTACTATTATAATATTCATACTATAGAAGGAATTATATGCATAATGGATGTTTTAAAGTAAGTATCACATTTTGAACGTGCAGACAGAACAAGGATGGTTATAGTGGTTCTTCAAAAACATCTGGCATTTCTATTTGAAACTAGTTGATGAGTTTTATAAGTATGCTACATTTATTCTTTATGAAACTGATGTGTTCTAGATCAATTCCAGCATAAATGAAAAAATAATTTCTTTTTCCTCTAAGTAGTTGGCTGAATGCTTGAAGGTACATTAGGAAGGTGTTTTTGATGATTTCCAAGGCAGTACTCCTCCTCTAAGTGATATTTTATCTTATGAAACAGCCCTAAGCAATTTTACCTATGATATAATTCTAAGAAGACATATTGAAATAGAATTGGATGGTGAATGCAGGTTATTGTTTATGTCTATTCAGTATCAACTATATCCCAAGAAAGGGAACTTTGGTTCCTTGAAATATCAAGAAGTTTATTTGTTATATATGATGAAATATGGGCATAAGATTAATTTGGGCAGGTACCTCATGGTCCACATGAGTGATATGATTAAACCTCAATCCAAGTCAACTTACCTATTATTTTCGTAGAATATTTTTACAATGTTGAAGGACAATGGAGTTATAAATGAAGGAGAATAATTTGTGACTCACTATGATGGTTTTTTCACTACCAATTCCATATTAAAAAGAATGATTATTATCAAGAATTCATGGAAGAGGAATAGGGTTCAAGATAACGATAAAATTTATGAAAATTTTGATCTTGTTAATCATCTTTCTAGGATAAAAGATATAGATGACCCTGGTCTAGGACAAGATGAAGTAACAAAGTACTCAGATGATGAAGAACAAGTAAACAAGGCATAGAAAGAAATAAGATCTCTTATTAATGATAGGAATGATCCTAATATTGGAGGAATTTTAAAAAAATTACTTTTGGATCTCCCAGCCCACTAAAAAAGGATTCCAACCAAATAACCACTCTTAGATGATGATTCTGATGAGGAATATTAAGAAAAAGAGGAAGAAAAAGAATATTCTGAAGAAGAACTGTCTAAAGAAAAATGTGTAAGTGATGGAAATAAAAAAGGAGAGGAAAGTAGTTAATCTAGAAAATAACCTGATCATCCTATTGGTGATCATTGTCTTGTTTGAGAACCTACAATTTTGGATAAAACTGGTTTAGCAGAATAGGAACAATTTTTGGAATATTAGATGTCTTCGGACTGAGTGGTGGTTGAGGAAGAAGTTCCATTTGTTAATGTAGAGGAACATGTGTATGTTAAGAATAAAGCACCATTAAGTGGGAGTAAAAGTCTAAGAGAATCATGGTTGACACTATCACCCCATATAATTGGATATTAGTGGATGAATTTGAGAGGTATCTGGGATATAAGACTTTATGCTTAGATTATCCTGATTTAGAAGATGAGGAATCTGATCCTAAGGAGTCTATGGTTGAAACAATAGGCCATTCTTAGATAGTTCCTATTGAAATAGATCTAATGGAGGAAACTTCTACCTATTCTACTCCTTTGGTAGCACCTGTGCCTACTGAAAATGCATGTTAGAGTGACTTCAGTGTCTTTAAAAATGAATAGTTTTCAGTTTTTAGAGAAATTCTCCAACCTCAACCTGCACCTATGTCCAGTATTATTGAATGCGATTCTACTATGATTTCATAAAGAGTTTTATCTCAGATTTAGCCTCAGATATTATCTTAACATTATGATGTGAGGATAGAAAATAAAATATTAATTGATGAGATAGCTATTCACATTCCTTTTATGAAGGGTATAACATCTAATTGTGAAACATATTTTAAAAAAAATTGAGAATGGTCTTGAAAATACATCTTATGAGGATGATAATACACATCCTCCAAACCATGATCTGGCTATTTTGATATTTTTATTCAAAGATTTAATAAATGAATCCTCAAACTCAGATACTCCTACTCAACCTTCTGAATGTTATAGGATCATATCATTGATTGTAAAATGACATCAAACTGTTATGGGTAGCCCAGATCAGTAGAGCCTAAGAAAAATAAAATAAAATATTGACGATGTGCTTGATATGTTAAGGTTTTACATAAATGGGGACACTAATCTTCAAGAATAGATAACCAAGAAAGTATATTACAACTTTAAAAGGATTTATACAAAACACCAGTTGGAAAATAATTTCAAATACTTGGTTGAAAATTTCAGGATCCCTCGTGTTACCCAATAGTATAGGGAACAAGTGAAACTGTTCCAGGAGCACACACCTATACTTGAGATGTTCATGGAAAATAAGGACGATTTTACCAAGGATATAAAGAAATGTGAATAAATAATAATTGATTTCATCAGCCTTTCGAATCCATACGTTCATATCCAGGTTACAACTATTGTTTCTTGAGAATCAATCAACATTAGACCTATAAATGAGAGCCTACCTTCATGCTCTATATATCGATCAGTGGATCCTCATTTTAGAGTTGATGTTACTCGGAACCCTTTTTCTATTATGGCTACAACCATTCAACAATTTCCCATTTCTCTTGTTTATGCTCTTATTCATCTAAGTCCTATGATCTATAAGGAACATACATCCCCTACATATTCTACTCAAGGTATCACCCCTATTTTGACTTATAGAGTTCCCATTTGTCAACTTCACACCTTTTCTCCTTCAGTACCTACTATTTATCTAATGGAATCTTTCTCTTATGCTAATAATGGAAAATTAGTCTTGTATATTTTTTTGGAGGTGTATTTATTTTGGGTTGAAATTTAATAGTGATGTTATTTTTTGGGTTTTTTCACCTCCAATGTACTCATGTTTTATGATAAAATGGATTGTCTCTTTTTATCATGAAATTAATTTTCTCTTTTAATCTATTATATGTTCTTTATCTTTTCTAATTTATTCTCCTTTTGATTATCCCAAAATGGAGAGAATTATGAGATGAAATTTGATGTATTTTAATTTTTTATCAAAAAAATTACTTTCTCATGATCTGTAAGATTTGTTAAGAAGAAATTTTTTTATACTTTGATCATTATAAATAGATTATTAATTTCATGATTTGTGATCATTAAAAAGTGGGAGATTATTTGGATCTTCAAGTTTTAATGATCAAAAATCAGGATTATTTAAGTTCAATTAATTGAAAATGTGTTTAGTCATGTTTACTTATCAACTTAGTCAATTCTATTAGTATTTCACATCATAAGATAGGTTTCTAATATTTGACTAAGTCTGAATCACCATTATGGTAGACTCACTATTGTACATCCTACCAATGATAGAAAATTGATAAGTATGACATACCATTGACATGGACTTATCGATAATATATATAACCGTTATCTGTCTTACTTTCATCACAAATGTCGAATTCAATAAAGGATGAGACACCTTCACTCAAGCTACAAATGCACTAAGTCACTATTACATCAACCTACTGTTATAATTTTGTACTAATGGAAACCTAATTTTTTATAATTACTAGTTACCGATATGATCTGTAACACCCCAAGCTTCTACGGTGCGCTTCTCTTTGAATAATGTTATAGCATGTGTTGTACGCAACATCGAGTTCTAACACACCACAACCAATCAAACTAGCCGGTATGAATAGTAATACCTACTTTTTGAAATTTTATAAATTTTATCTCTCAAAATGGACTTCATTTTTGGATTCGGAGTATCGAATTTAGCCTAAGGTGAAATTTTGGTACTTTTCGGATAACTTTAATATTTTGATGAATAGTAAAAATTACTATATTTTAATTAAAAACAAATATTTTAATCAAAATAATTAATAGTGATAAATTATTAATTTGAGTGGTTTTAAAGTATATTTAGAATATATTTTTACCATTTAATACAATATTGGTCATTGGACTTAATTTCACAATTAAACAAGACATAAACAAGTATCAATATTTTGATAGTTATTATATCTTAAAAACACGCTTTTTGTTTTGACAGTGGGAATTAATTTTAAATTAATTTCTGACACTTCTGTGTTTTGAATTTAGAAAAAATGGATTCCATATTTGGAATCAGTATTTCCAAATTGTGTAAATAGGTAACTTTTATTTTTAGACATTTTGAATAATTACTTCGGTAAATATTTTATTTACCATAGTTAAGGGTAAATCTGGTAAATAAGGGTTAAAAATAATATTGTAATAATAAAAAATTGCCCTAAAACGTGTCATAACCTTATTGGTGGATACCTGTCCGACCATGGGCATCTTTGGGTCGATTTTGGGACCCCATGGAGCTACTTGGAGGTGATAGGGACACTTTAGTTTAATTAAGTTAAAATAAATACAAAAATGACAAAAGCATATATCTTTTAGAAAAACAATTTTTACAAAGGGTTATATATGTTGGATTTTCAACTATAAATATTAATTAGAAATCTAAAGAGATTTACTAAATAATGATATTTTATTTATAATTTTTAGACATTAAATAATTTATTTTATTTATGACATAATGATGATGCAGTAATTACCCTAATAGTGAAAAATTAAAATAATTGATATTATAAATACCCAAATAAATATAATTTGAGACTTTTAATGAATTAAACTAATTTTCTAGGATAATATGACATATTAGGATTTATTTAATTGACTTTTTTTTGAAGTAATCATTCTTTTATTAGTTTTACAAAAAACAACTATTGAATAGTGTCAAAATTTACATAAAAGAGTTTTTAAAACAAATATTATATTATTAATTGATATTAAATTCCTACAAATCTAAGGTTCGGAAAAGAGGCTTATATCATGATATTTGTATCATTAATGGACCACTTTGGGGTCGCTTGGATGTATATAGTAAGTTTATTAACTATATAATATAAAAATACAAAGTGACATGGTAAGTGTCAAACTAATTAACTAAGAGTTAAAACTTAATGATAAGTTTAATATAATGGACAAAACCTGTATAAATTCTATTGGTTGAATGGTTTTCGACCTATACCCACCTTAACCTTTAAATAGTCCACTTTGGATCCATTATAAACCGAATATTAATTTATTATACAATAATATTTCTAGCATTTCCAAAGGTGCCCCTCACCCCTCTTATAAAAGGGCACTCCTCCTTCTCATTACTTCACACCTTCAAAGACTTTTGGATTGGACAAAATCTACCCAAATACTCTTTCAAATTTCCTAAATACAATCTAGAGTCCTTAGTTTGATCAGAAATCCAACCTAAGGAGCCCTTTTGATCAAATCAAAAGGAAGAACCCGAAGAAGAGGTAATGGTTTCACCACCCATTTTCAAATTCATTTCTTCTTCAACTTCTTCTTTATTTGTTATTATCATTCTAAAATAATGAATCCAGTATCTCCTATATACTCTAATATTATTATAAATATTGTACAACCATATTCAGTATTCTATCGATCCTTTTAATGACATGCCACCATACATGCGTACGTACGGCTTACCGTCTCCACGTCGTGGTGTAATTGTTATTCAATATATTATTATTATTTGGATGGGTATAATAATGATGTGAAATTCATGTAAATAATAAATATAACATGATAATTATTCTGTATATAAGATATACCATCCAATTAAATATTATTTTAATATCAAAAGAATGATATTGTCGCTCGTGCATACGTACGGACTACCGTCTCCACGAACGCGATGAGATTTATTCTCCATCGTATCCATTCAAGTATAATTATCATTTGATGATTTAAAAATAATTTTTAAGGACTTGATATCATTTTGGATATGAATAAGATACATCCTATCCATGACAAACATGGATTACATAACAAAACATATCAAAGAAAACAAGTAAGTTATCACCTGAAATGACGATAATACTAAGATATTATTAACAAAGCAATGTTAAAAGATCATATATGATATAATATTAATATATATGATTATTTTATAATTTAATAAAAATTATTTAACCATAATACAGGAGGTTAACCTACCCCCAACCAAGGAAAAGTACAAGGTAAGGGTTATTTCATAATCTCTTCATTATTCGAGGTTGTTTATACGTAATTATCTACCGGGACTTCTTTATCATCCACATCCATGCTTCTTAAAAATTTATTTCAAAACATTTTTACTATTTACTAGAATATGGGTTAAAGTCATTTATACCCTTGTTTGACTTTTTATAATTGGTTTATAAAGGAATCTTTCCGTCGTTTTCCAAACAAGGTGCTTTTTATCCTCTTCGATAGAATTAAGGTAAGAATGTTTTTTTAACTTATACGGTGGGTGAGGCTATTTTACACCATTATAAAATCGTCAAAGCTTCCCTTAAAAGATTATAATAATATTTTCAAAGAAAATGTTTTATTTTATATGAATCTTAAATGATTTAAAAATAAAAAGAGATATTTCTCTAAAAAGAGTTTTGATTTCATATATGTCAACATCCTTTGTTGGATTTTAAGCTTATTTGAAGTTGATTTATTATGAAACAAAACATCCATATTGTATTGAAGGTTTTTTTTATGTTCGACTATGGAAATGTTATTTTTATACCCTTCATGGTTTATGGTGAAAGTATTGACATTTTGTATGCTAGTTTTAATACGAATGTTTATGTTATGTTTAAACCATTTCATATGGGAATGCATTGGACTTAATATGTGACGGGTGGAGCCCGCTATAGCTCCTCGATGCATCGGTAGGTCTCATTAGTCAAACTAGTGTCTTGGCAGAAGGCCTTGGAAAAATCGTATTTGTAGTCTTGGCACGAGGCCTTGGCTATGTGGTAATGATAGTCTGACATTATGCATTCCATCATTATGAATGTGGTTATTGATATTGCATGTGATTATTCAATTAGTATAATATCCATGTGAATAAGTAAATGTCATTACGTCATTTTATTTTTTCCATACTATGTTTAAGTTCAAGTTTAAAAGGCTTTTGTTTTATTTATACATTGCCTTAAATGTTTATTCTTATTTATGAAAGTTTCCTCTATATTGTTTTCCTTACTGGGCATTTGATCTCACCCCTTTCAATGTTTTATTTTTCTCAGGATTTGAAGAAGTAATTTATGAATGACCTGAAGGGACAGTATGTGGGGATATGAGTGTGTACTATGAAGAAAATATGTTGTTGTAGTTTTCATTTTTCTGATGTAATGTAAGACTTATGAATATATCTAGTGATTCCAAGGCTACTAAACTAATCGGTCTTTCAAGACTTGATCTTTCATGTGATCATGCCAATGTTATGTAATAATGTACCGACTCTGGGTAACTGGGGTTGGGGCGTTACATTTGGTATCATAGGAAGTTTAGTACAAACCTTGGAAGCTAGATTTAGATAAACTCTGATTAGAGCATGTAGATTTAAGATGGACTTTGAGGATTAGTATAGAAGAACTTCCTAGAATTTTGGTATTGTAGAGATTTTGTGAGTTTTCCAAGCAATACATCCCAATATGGATACGAACAGGTAGAGGCGGCTCTGGCATAGATGTACCTAGGGGTAAAACCCAAAAAAACCTCTTTGAGCTAGACTCGAACGGGAACCGGTGCAGGACAATGGGCCTTGCTGCACTCTTGGTTACGACACTCCCGGGGGATATGCTTGGGATAACTCTCATTTTCTTTACAAATAATTATGACAGGTTTATGAGTATATAATTCCTCAAAGAGAACATTTTTATGATTATGGATTATATCCATAAATAGTTCAATTTATGTTAAGTGTTTTATAAGTATGGGATTATGTATTTTGATTCATAAACTGATCTAGTTTATGCCATTGTTTATAAATGGTGCCTAGTGAAAGAAATGGAAACTGTATCAATGCACGCACTCTATGTAGGGGTGTCCCTCTTGCTCAAGATAATTATAGTGGAGCTGGTGATGCAACTGGTGCCGATGAGATAATCACCATACTGGGACAACTCACTCAGGTTATGAATAATAACCTTACCCGTATGGAGCACCCTGATTTGCAGCATGGAGGATCAATGTTAGATTGATTCATGAGGCAAAAACCACCAATGTTCAGTAGGAGTACAAATCCCTTAGTAGCTGAGAAATGGATAAATTCCCTAGAGAAAATATATCAGGATTTGGGGAGTAGTGAAAGGGAAAAAGTTATCATGGCAGTTTACCGCCTCACTAGAGATGCTGATCAATGGTGGTCATCGATTCAAAACATGAGGAATATGATGAAGTATCAAATATGGAATGGATGGAGTTCAAAGATCTATTTTTAGAAAAATACTTTCCTCGTGACCATCGAGAAGATATGGAAAGGCAGTTTCTGAGTCTGAGACAAAAGTAGGACGAGAATGTTGCAAAGTATGAGGCTAACTTTACAAGGTTAGCAAGGTATGCTAGAGATTATATACGTAACCCAAGAAGTAAGATTGATCATTTCTTTGATGGGTTAAAACCATTTCTCTGTCGAGCATTAGTCTCACAATCCTTCTCGTCGTACGAAGACATTGTCTCATGTGCTATCAAGACAAAAAAGGATTTCTCTAAGTCTTATGACTTTAAAGCAAAGAAAGAGAAGAAGAGATCTTCTGATCAATCTGGGAATGGGAATAATGGGAAGAAGGGAAAGGTTGAATATAAATCATGTGGTAAATGTGGGAAGAAACACCCCGTTACTTGCTTAAACGGAATGGGTGTCTGTTACAAGTGTGGTGAAAAAGGCCACCGAGCTCGTGATTGCAAAGGGAAGAAGGAAGCTACCAATGTTCAGTGCTACAATTGCAGGGAGATGGGACATTATGAAAATTAATTTCCTAAGCATCAAGGGAACTTACCTCAGAAAAGGCCAAGGGATCAATGCCAAGCTTATGCTATCACTACTATTGAGGTAGAAGCTCCGAAAGACGTGGTGGCAGGTAATTTAATAGTTTCCTCAAGTTTAGAAAATGCATTATTTTATTCTAGATCATCACATTGTTACATATCTTCCCAGTTTTCTAAGAAAATTAGATATTTCCAATTTGATTTAACAAGGGAGTTGTCAGTTAAAACTCCTAAGGGAAGTATCATTGCAACAATGTTTTGTGAATCAGTCCCCATTAGAGCACATAAATGTTCTTTATCTGTTGATCTCATCTTCATACCTATGATTGAGTTTGATATAATCCTCGGTATATATTGGCTTTAGGACTATGATGCTAAGATTTATTGTAAGAAGAAAGAGGTTACGATTTTTGATGATGATGATAAGGAACACCTTATCTTTAGAGAAGAATCGTCACCACCTAATTCTTATCTAGATCCACCCCCAGTAGCTCAACTAAATTCAATTATTGGGGAGGATGATAATGAAATGACTATGGGTGAGGAAAGGAATGTTCAAATAGAGGATGTACCTATTGTGAAAGAATTTGTAGATGTGTTTCCGGACGATTTACCTAGGCATCCTCCAGAACGAAAAGTTGAGTTTTACATTGATTTAATTCCTGGATCAAGGCCTATATCGAAGACCCCTTATAGAATTGCCACTATAGAATTAGTTTAACTAAAGAAACAACTAGAGGAATTGAGTAATAAGGGATTTATTCGCCCTAGTGTTTCTCCATGGGGAGCCCCTGTTCTTTTTGTTAAAAAGAAAGATGGATCTATGAGGTTATGTATCGACTATAGGGAGATCAATTCTATAACAATAAAGAACAAGTGTCCCCTACCTTGAATTGATGATTTATTTGACCAACTGCATGGATCTCAATACTTTTCAAATATTGACCTTCGATCTGGATACCCTCAGTTGTGTGTGAAGAAGGAAGACATTCTGAAGACAGCATTTCAAACCAGGTATGGGCATTATGAGTTTACAGTAATGCCTTTTGGATTGACTAATGCACCCTCTATATTCATGGATCTGATAAATAGAGTTTTCAAGGAATATCTCGATGAATTTGTGGTGGTATTTATTGATGATATCTTGGTATACTCCAAAAGCTACGAAGATCATGAAAATCACTTGCGCATTATCCTGAAGACTTTGAGAAGACATGAATTGTATGGGAAGTTTAGCAAGTGTGAATTCTGGCTTCAGGAGATTTCTTTTCTTGGCCATATTGTCTCTAAAGATGGAATCTCTATTGATCCTTCTAAGACCAAGGTAATCCAAGAATGGCCAGCACCTACGAGTATAACTGAGGTACGTAGTTTAATTGGTTTAGCAGGTTATTATCGATGTTTCGTCCAGAATTTTCCCCGATTGGCTTACCCATTAACGAATCTCACACGTAAAGGGGTTAAATTTGTTTGGACAAAAGAGTTTGAAGAATGTTTCTAATAACTAAAGAGAATATTATTCAATGCTTTTATATTGACTCTACCATCAGGGAATGATGGGTTCGATATTTATAGTGATGCGTTGAAGAAAGGACTTGGTTGTGTCCTTATGTAGAATGATAGGGTTATTGCCTATGAATCACAATAGTTGAAAACTCATGAACAAAACTATCTTACTCATGATCTCGAGTTAGCAGCTATGATCTTTTCTTTGAAGATATGGAGGCACTGCCTCTATGGTGAAAAATGTGAGATTTATACTTATCACAAGAGTTTGAAGTATATTTTTTCACAAAAAGAACTCAACATGAGGAAAAGGAGATAGCTTGAATTACTCAAGGATTATGATTGTACGATACACTACCACCCGGGGAAAGCAAACAAGGTGGAAGATGCTTTGAGCAGAAAAGATCATGGAGTTTTGAACAATATGAGAATTAAAAGGGGTCCAATTTTCATTGATCTAGTGAAGATGGACATGGGAATAACCATGGAAGGTGAAACATCAATGATTTTTCAAATGGTTTCCAAACCATCTTTACTAGAAAGGATTAAGAGTTCTCAGACTGATGATGAAGAATTTCAAAAGAAGATTAAAGCTCTGAATGATGGGAGATTGAGAGACTTTGTGTATGAAGATGGAATTTTGAAATTTGGGAAGAGACTTTGTGTTCTCGATATACCTGATCTAAAAAGGGAATTGCTGGATGATTCTCATAGTTCCAATTTCTTTATACACCCTAGGAGCACCATAATGTATAGAGGTTTGAAGGAAATTTTTTGTTGGGACAACATGAAGAGGGAGATTGCCGATTTTGTGTTAAGATGTATGGTTTGTGAACAAGTGAAAGCTGGAAGGCAACAGCCTGGAGGAGTCATGCAACCTCTTCCCATACCAGACTGGAAATCGGACAATATTACGATGGACTTTGTCATGGGGCTACCAAAGACTCCTAGAAGGAATGATGCAATATGGGTAATTGTTTATTGTCTTACGAAGTCAGCACATTTTCTTGCTATAAGAGAAGATCTACCACTAGAACGTCTATCAAGACTATATATTGATGAAGTTGTGAGACTTAATGGAGTACCCCTATTGATTGTTTCTGATCGTGATCCCCATTTTACTTCAAGATTCTGGAAAAGTCTTCAGAAAGCCTTGGATACTGAACTTCATTTGAGAACTGCCTACCACCCTCAAACAGATGGACAATCAGAACGAACTATTCAATCCTTAGAAGACATGTTGAGATCCTGCTCTCTTGACTTTCAGGGTATGTGGGATCAATATTTACCTCTGGTAGAATTTTCCTATAACAATAGCTTCCATTCGAGTATTCAGATGGCACCATATGAAGTGTTATATGGAAAGAGATGTCTCACACCAACCTGTTGGGATGAAGTTGGTGAAAGAAAACTTGTAGGTCAAGAACTGGTGGAGGAAATGATGGAAAAGGTGAAGGTAATCCAAAATCACATCAAAGCAGCTCAAAGTAGGCAGAAGTGCTATGCCGATAATCGAAGGAAGGATTTGGAATTTCAAGTCAGTGATCATGTTTTTTTGAAGGTATCTCCATGGAAGGGAGTTATACATTTTGGTAAGAAAGGTAAATTGAGTCCCAGGTACATCGGACCTTTCGAAATTCTAGAATGAATTGGGGTTGTAGCTTACCGATTGGCAATGCTGCCAAGTCTCTCCAAAGTTCACGATGTGTTCCACGTATCTCTGTTGAGGAAATACATGCCTGACCCAACACATGTACTCACCTATGAGGAATTAGAATTGGAACCTGATCTGCTTATTGCAAAGATCCCGTCAGGATTCTTGATACGAGAGAACAAGTGCGGAGAAATCGGACGACGCATCTGGTAAAAGTTTTGTGGAGAAACCATAAGATGGAAGAGGCAACGTGGGAACCTGAGGAACTTATGATGAAGAACCACCCGAGTCTTTTCATGCAGTAGTATTATAGAAATTTAGAGGATGAAATTATTTGAAGGAGGGGAGAATGTAACACCCCAAGCTTCTACGATAGACTTCTCTTTGAATAATGCGATAGCGTGTGTTGTACGCAACATCGAGTTCTAACACACCACAACCAATCAAACTAGCCATTATGAATAGTAATACCTACTTTTTGAAATTTTATAAATTTTATCTCTCAAAATGGACTTCATTTTTGGATTCAGAGTATCGGATTTAGCCTAAGGTGAAATTATGGTACTTTTCGGATAACTTCAATATTTTGATGAATAGTGAAAATTATTAAATTTTAATTAAAAACAACTTTTTTAATCAAAATAATTAATAGTGATAAATTATGAATTTTAGTGATTTTAAAGTATATTTAGAATATATTTTTACCATTTAATACAATTTTGGTCATTAGACATAATTTCACAATTAAACCAAACATAAACAAGTATCAATCTTTTGATAGTTATTATATCTTAAAAACACGCTTTTTGTTTTGACAGCGGGAATTAATTTTAAATTAATTTCTAACACTTTTGTGTTTTGAATTTGGAAAAATTGATTCCATATTTGGAATCAGGATGTCCAAATTGTGTAAATAGGTAACTTTTATTTTTAGACATTTTGAATAATTACTTCGGTAAATATTTTATTTGTCATGGTTAAGGGTAAATCCGGTAAATAAGGGTTACAAAATAATACTATAATAATACTAAATTACCATAAAACATGTCCTAACCTTATTGGTGAATACACGTCCGACCATGGGCATCTTTGGGTCGATTTTGGGACCCCATGGAGCCACATGTAGGTGATAGGGACACTTTATTTTAATTATGTTAAAATAAATACAAAAATGACAAAAGCATATATCTTTTTGCAAAACAATTTTTAAAAAAGGTTATATATGTTGGATTTTCATCTATAAATATTAATTAGAAAGATAAAAATATTTCCTACATAATTATTTTTTATTTATAATTTTTAGACATTAAATAATTTAATTTATTTATGACACAATGATGATACAGTAATTACCATAATAGTGAAAAATTAAAATAATTGATATTATAAATACCCAAATAAATATAATTTGAGACTTTTAATGAATTAAACTAATTTTATAAAATAATATGATATATTATTATTGATTTAATTGACTTTGTTTGAAGTAATCATTCTGTTATGATTTTTACAAAAATCAACTATTGAATAGTGTCAAAATTGACATAAAAGAGTTTTTAAAACAAATATTATATTATTAATTGATATTAAATTACTAAAAATCTAAGGTTCATCCAAGAGACTTATATAATTATATTTTTATCATTAATGGACCACTTGGGGGGTCGCTTGGATGTATATAGTATGTTTATTAACTATATAATATAAAAATACAAAGTGACATGGTAAGTGTCAAACTAATTAACTAAGAGTTAAAACTTATATATAAGGTTAAAATAATGACCCAAAACTGTCTAAATTATATTGGTTGAATGGTTGTAGACCTATCCCCACCTTAACCTTTAAATAATCCACTTTTGAGCCATTATAAACCGAATATGAATTTATTATAAAATAATATTTCTAGCTTTTCCAAAGGTGCCCCTCACCCCTCTTATAAAAGGGCACTCTTCTTTCTCACTACTTTACACCTTCAAAACCTTTTGGTTCGGCCAACCTCTGCCCAAATACTCTCTAAACTTCCCTCAATACAACCTAGAGGCCTTATTTTGATCATAAATCCAACCTAAGGATCCCTTTTGATCAAATCAAAAGGAAGAACCCGAAGAAGAGGTCATGTTTTCACCACCCTTTTTCAAATTCATTTCTTATTCAACTTCTTCTTTCTTTGTTATTATCATTATAAAATAATTAATCCAGTATCTACTATATACTATAATATTATTATAAATATGGTACAACCATATTCAGTATTCTATCCATCCTTTGAATGACATGTCACCATACGTGCGTACGTACGACTTACCGTCTCCACGTCGTGGTGTAATTGTTATTCAATATATTATTATTATTTGGATGGGTATAATAATGATATTTAATTCATGTAAATAATAAATATAACATGATAATTATTCTGTATATAAGATATTACATCCAATTAAATATTATTTTAATATCAAAAGAATGATATTGTCGCTTGTGTGCACGTACGGACTACCGTCTCCACGAACGCGATGAGATTCATTCTCCATCGTATCCATTCAAGTATAATTATCATTTGATGATTTAAAAATAATTTTTAAGGAATTTATATCATTCTGGATATGAATAAGATACATCCTATCCATGAAAAACATGGCTTATGTAACAAAACATATCAAAGAAAACGAGTAAGTTAACACCTGAAACGACGATAATACTAAGATATTATTAACAAAGAAATGTTAAAAGATCATATATGATATCATATTAATATATATGATTATTTTATAATTTAAAAAAATTTATTTCACAATTATACAAGAGTTTAACCTACCCCCAACCAAGGAAAAGTACAAGGTAAGGGTTATTTCACAATCTCTTCATTATCCGAAGTTGTTTATACGTAATAATTTACTTGGACTTCTTTATCATCCACATCCATGTTTCTTAAAAATGTATTTCAAAACATTTTTACTATTTACTAGAATATGGGTTAAAGTAATTTATACCCTTGTTTGAATTTTTATAAGAGGTTTATAAAGGAATCTTTCCGTCATTTTCCAAACAAGGTGTTTTTTAACCTTTTCGACAGAATTAAGGTAAGAATGTTTTTTTAACTTATACGGCGGGTGCGGCTATTTTCTGCCATTATAAAATCATTGAAGCTTCTCTTACATGAATATAAAAATATTTTCAAAGACAATGTTTTATTTTATATGACTCTTAAATGATTTCAAAATATAAAGAGATATTTCCCTAAAAAGAGTTTTGATTTCATCTATGTCAACATCCTTTATTAGATTTTAAGCTTATTTGAAGCTGGTTTATTATGAAACAAAACTTCCATATTGTATTGAAGGTTTTGTGATATGTTCGACTATGGAAATGTTATTTTTATACCCTTCATGGTTTATGGTTAATGTATTGACATTTCATAAGCTAGTTTTAATACGAATGTTTATGATATGTTTAAACCTTTTCATATGGGAATGCATTGGACTTAATATGTGACGGGTGGAGCCCGCTATAGCTCCTCGATGCATCAGTAGGTCTCATGAGACAAACTAGAGTCTTGGAATAAGGCCTTGGAAAAATCTTATTCGTAGTCTTGGCACGAGGCCTTGGCTATGTGGTTATGCTAGTCTGACATTATGCATTCCATCATTATGAAAGTGGTTATTGATATTGCATGTGATTATTCAATTAGTAGAATATCGATGTGAATAAGTAAATGGAATTACTTCATTTTATTTTTTCCATACTATGTTTAAGTTAATGTTTAAAAGGATTTTTTTTTAGTTATACATTGCCTTAAATGTTTATTCTTATTTATGAAAGTTTCCGCTATATTGTTATCCTTACTGGGCATTTGAGCTCACCCCTTTCAATGTTTTATTTTTCCCAGGATGTGAAGAAGTAATTTTTGAATGACCTGTAGGGATAGTATGTGGGGATATGAGTGTGGACAATGAAGAAAAGATGTTGTTGTAGTTTTCATTTTTATGATGTAATGTAAGACTTATAAATATATCTAGTGTTTCCCAGGCTACTAAACTAATCGGTCTTTTGATACATGATCTTTCTTGTGATCATGCCAATGTTATGTAATAATGCACCGACTCTGGGAAACTAGGGTCTGGGTGTTACTTGATCTATCTATAGAATGTGTCACCTTCATGTCAACCGACTATCAGAACAACCTACCATCAAAATGACTTATCGATCCAAAGAAAATGATACTTGTCTCACTATTCCAAATTGTAGAATGCATCAAGTATGAGACACCACACATGTCCTGCTATTCAAAGACACCGTCAAATCATATTTTGAAATTTTAATTAAAATTTACTTTTAATGTTCAAATATATTCAACTTCAAATTTCCATTTATATTAATGATTTTTTTCTCTTTTGTACGCCACATTTAATCAATGTCAGACAGTAGTATGAGGTATGAGGTACCTATATGTGAATGAGATCATGCCTCTTGTCATATGGAGCATATAAATTTAATACCCAATGAAAAGGAAACATATACACATAACGAAAGAGAGAGATATGGAAAATAGTGTTCTTGAGACACTCAAGAATTTATTGTTGTGCACACTAGGTGATACTTTTGAGAAATCAAACTAAAGAACTTTTTGTAGTGAAAATATAATGAAAAAGAAGATCTCATTATGTAAAAAATATACCTCACTAGAAATAGAAGACAATATTACTCACAACACTCTTTTTTGTTGCATGTTTCCATATATAAACCCGAGTTCCATTTTAATATAATTTTGAGGAGCCTCAAGCTACAATGCTAATCTCACTGAGCCTTCTAATCACTATTATCTATATTTTTCTCTACTTGTGTATTTTTTTACATTACGAGTAGTGTGTATACCTTTTTCAATGAAAACACACTAACTCTTGTGGAAGATTGGAAGATACACTAATATCTTCACAAACTATCTTTTTTAACACCACACACTCCCATGAATAATAGTAGAAGAGGTCTCTGTATGGCCTATTTGTTTTAGCACTACCATAAAACTATGGAATATGTCTAGTTGACCTAGATAATTGTTTATAATATTTATTTCCCTTATCCAGTGTTTGGATCAATGCTATTTATATACAATACTTGGTGGTGGTTGATCACCAAGTGGAGAGGATTATGTTTCTGGTTGAGATTGAACTTCTTGTTATATTTCCATGAGGTTATTTATTTTTATCTTTCTATTATTTGTATATTTATTCAGAAAATATCACTTTACATTGATAGTAAGTCTTAGATTGTATTTAAATTATAATTTTATTTATTAGATTAATTTCAAACGTTAAAATAACAATCCATAATTTTTTAACTAAGAACTAATCACACTTCGAGAATACATTAAAAAATCAAAACATTTATAAATTAAATAATTTTGTAAACTAGACCATTTTTTGTTACAAATTGGGGAACATTTCAGTAAATATTTTTGACAGAAATATTTATAGGAACTCAATTCACCCCTATTGAGTGTCCTACTCTGACCAACATATTTCATTTTTATATATAATTCATCCTTCTATCATCAAATAATACTTCATCTTAAACCAAAGGTTAACATATTCCCCAACCTAATAAAACATCCCTTAAAATATCATCAGTCACCTTAAGACTCAATCACATAAAACATCAAAAGGGGTGTATAATACTTTGAACTTATGATCAAACATAAACTCAAAAAATCAAAATGGTTTCCGTAACTCTTAAAATAACTAATAATAAAAAATTTATATTCTCTAAAGCTCTCTAAAACCTGCTTTGATACAAACTATAAAGACCCTGAACCCACACTCCTAGATCCGATACTAAAAATATTATATTTAAATTTTAGGATTTTCTACTGATAAAAGTGACCCATATTTTTTCCATCCAAACATCACAACATCAAAAGGAAATATTGGAATACTTAAATACCCAAGGAACCTTTAAGTTTATATTTTTATAGAATTACAATCGTCTTAACTACATGGATTGATAAAAAAATATTTCATAAAGATATACATTTTTTAGCATAAAATTATCCACATATGAAACCATTATATAAATATATCATTTTCATAATTCTTCATAACTTGGGGAAAAGGAAATATAAGAAAGGTGAGCTAAAATTCTTAGTAAGGTTAAATATAAGAATTAACAATTGAATGTCACCAGTGAGAGTAAAATGACTATAAGGGTATGGTTATATAATCATAGCGAATGATCATAAAATATGGTAATACATACCCATCAATACCTAGAACATCAATCACTAGACATGGAATAAAGATTTAACAATGAAAAGAATAATTGGAACTGATAATGATGATCAATGTGATGTTAATATTGATCAAATTAATCATTAAAACACATATAAGGTGAAAATAATACATGTTGGTATCATTGGAGATCATCATTATAATGAGTGTTAGAAATAACTGGATCCTAGTTTAATAAATAGGATAAAACCTTCAATAACTATGTCCTTCTTAACTCTAATGTCAAGGAATATTACCCAATAGATTGGAGAACTATCTAGATACACCCATCGAATAAGATATATCAGGATCACATAGGGAAATCTAGGAAAAATCATCATATAAGATGTTTCAAGATCACCCATGATCACAAATAATTGAAAATTATAGTTCATAAATTAAACATTTATAATATTTCAATTTTTGACAAAACAGTAATCATTTTTCTTTCATTGCTTGATTCACCTATAGAAACGAAATGAATTTCAAGAAAATATATTTGAATAAATTATAATCCATTTATAGGATGAGTTAACACTATGTAATTAATATACATCCATATTATAACATAATTTACATCAAGGGTTGTTGGTGTTAGTGAATAGAAATACCATTAAAATAGACTTAAAAAACCCATGGAGAAAAAAACCTTTTCATTTTTAAAATCTCTTTTAAAAATAATTCAAAAAATTTTGTGAAAATAAATTTTATTAAAAATAAACATGGAAATATATAAAGTAATTTTAAATTAAAATAATATTTATTTACATGATAAAACTTCTTTATATTTTAAATATTAAAAACAAACCTTTTTTCAAACATTTTTATAAAATGATTCAAAATCGATTCATTTAAAAAATATTATGAAATTTCATTTTAATTTTTTAAAATAAGGTCTAAGACCATGTGAAATATATTTATAAAAAAATTTAAATTGAGGAAATGATTTTTTTGAATTTTTTATAAAATATGGATATATAAGAGAATGATTCCCAATATAAAAGAAGATACCAGATCATTATCAATTATAAACAAATTTATGTATGTTTATTTAATAAATAACGGAGGAAAATAAAATTACACATGTAAAAAATTCAAAACCATAGGAGAATAAAATATATTTTGTTCCATATAATAATAACATATTATTTCTACCAAGGAACCATTAACATAAACAATCCTTAAATGAAAAGAGATTATAATGTAAATCCTTTTACACTTTAGTAAAACTTCAAGCATAAACCCCAATAAATAATAACATAAAATGAAATGTATAATATATTTAAAATAAGGATATTGATGATATATTATTTCAAAGGTATATTATATATTCCTTATAAAATAATATATGTAAATATCAGAAACGTATGTCCCAAAGAAAGGGAATTTGAGAAAAATAATCCTTAAAAAGTTCATTTCATTGAATTGAGAATTAAGTAGCAGATAGATTATGTATAAAAAAATTAAATCCAAATAAAAAAATTAAAATTAAATAATTACACAATTTATAAATAACATAAAAATAATCATTAAAAAAAGTAAATAAAGAAAATTTATAACCCAATGAAAGGATATTGAGTTAAGAAACCATTTACCATGTTTTATCATTCATTTCAAATCTCCTTGTATAAAATAATTCAATATAAAAAAGAAATATCATTATGTATAGATTACTCAAGATATAACATGAATTATTGGATTTATATACACTATATAAAATAAATTAGGTTCATAATATTAAAATATTCTTTAATAAATAGAAATTGAGAGGTATCCCTAACCTCGAGTCTGAATCATCTTATACGTTATTTATCTTATTGAATAATAAATATACTATAATTATTTTATCAATCTATAAAATTTTGATGTTTATTATTCCTTTTATTTTTCTTCTTACAAATTTTATACAATTACTTAATCATTTATGCTTACATTGAATGTTTTGATGATATTCAGGTTATAAGTCCAAAATGACTTTTGTAGGTTAACTATGGTCCAAGATGTCATTATAACATCATATCCAGAATAATAATCATGAAAAAACTATAATTTTTTAAATAAATTACACTTTTAAATGCAAACATTAAATATAGTAATGAAAAGTCAACTAGGTTACAGTCATGGAGACGATATATCATACGCACTCAAAAGTAATGTTTCTATTTTTCAAAGATTATTATATAAAGATGATAAGTATGATTTTTTATTCAAGAATAATAAATATATCATAAATATAATATTATTTAATTAAAAATAAGTATATATATATATATCATCCTTGTGATTTGGTGATGAAAAATGAATCACTTTGCTTTGTGGTTGTGGTAGTCCATAAGTATGCACAAATGATGTTATAATTCTTCGATGAATGGAATGGTATAATAGAAAATTATAAATTATATTTTGATATTGATAAAAATTTCATGAATATAATATATATACATAAATTCCATCATTATAACCAGCCATGAGAGGTGGTGATGGAAAATAAATTACATCGGCCCATGAGGCGGTTGTATGTTGTACGCACAAACAATGGATTCTATTCCCATTTGGTGGAGGTTGGAGATGGATAATGGATATTAAATTATAATAATATAAAATAATTTTATATATTATAATGGTTTTAATATTTTATCGTGGTTTAAGAATATTTTAAGGAAGTTTAAGAAGAAATTACGCTAAAACATGCAGTTAAAAACCATACCACTTCTTTGAAAAAAAATCATTATTGAATACGTTAAGACCTATAATATTGTCATTCTTCACAAAATAAGTCATCTATAAAGTGGTTAAGAATGATTTTAAGGGATTTTTTGTATATTGGGTGAATCTAATGGGTTTTTAAGTTTAAATAAATGAGAATAAGTGGTATCCTTTTATAATAAGGGGGAGGGGTCATTTAGAATTTCATAAAATATTAAATTTATATAAATTATTTGTGACATATAAATGGATCCAATTTGATAATATTAAAATATAATATTTTTATGATTCTAAATAATATTATCCAATAAAATTTGGTCAATTTTGGATCATATGTGCACCCTTATCTGTTGGTTTTAACCCACGCTAACCATTTTCACACATACTGTGGTAACAATGGTTTTTAATCATTGAGGAGCATGATAGTTATGATAAATAGACAAGAAACCCATAAATGGACCATGTTTTCTATTATATACTATATAATAATTATTTTATTGAATATATAATTTTTAGTAATTTTATATCATTTAATAAAATATTATTTTCATTAAATATCAATAATGTAAATTTTAGATCCATTAATTTACTATGTTTTTTATAATGTCATGATGAAAAATTAAATTTCAATAAAATATTTTAATAAATCCAAAATATTTAATTTTTTATACACAATTAATTATTCACATTAATTATTTCAACTTGTAATTATTTTAATATTTTTAACAACAATTATTTTATTTTTCTATTAATTTAATAATTATTGCATCACAATTTTGTAAGAATTAATGGTTATTATTTTTCTATAAAAATAAAAAATAAACTGCTGTGATGAAGATAAGTCATATAGATTTAAAAATAGTATTTATAACTAAACAGATCCTCTAGTTATATCCATGTTAAAAATATTATAGTTATTGAAAACAAGAGTGTGAAATTTTTTACTTTTCATTACAATAAATATTATAAAATTTATAATAACATAAAAATGAAATATAAAGGATATATAATAGAAAATTGGATAATTAAAGATGAAATATAATCATCCTATAAAATTAAGTAATGTTTTAGGGTAATTTTTTAGTCCTTATCATTTCATTTTTAACCATGAATTACCCGATTCACCCTTTCCATAGTATCAAAAATTACTAATGTTATTATTCATAATGTCCATAAAATAAAAGATATCCATTGGATCAAAATATAGATGTATGTATATATGAGATGGAACAATAAAAGAGGGGGTGAATTATTGGTGTAAAAACATTGTATTTAAACTCTTTAGAATGAACTTAGTTTAAAATGTCTTAATCTAACACAATACAAAATCAAAAAAATTTACCATACATGTCTTGGATCTGATGGATATGATATGATATGATATGATCAGTTATTAAAAAAAGTTATTTTAATTAAATACAATGATCAGAGTAAAAAATCTTAATGATTCTACTATAAAACATATAGAATCTCTTTATAAAATATGTAATGAAAGTATCGTAATTAAAAAAAATACAATAGAAATGAATGTGAATAGAAAGAGGAAATAAACAATTCCCTTTCTATTACAAATTGTAATGGAAAATAAAAGGTATTAAAATTATTTTATCCAAATATTAGGGTATTTTTTCACCTAGGATAAAAGGTTTGTCTTACCCCCACCTGAAAAATCCCTTGATACGATGATCAACATATCTTTCTTCCTATCCCAAGAAGCCCTTGATTAAGAAGGTAATCAACACCTATGTCTCTCGAATACTTGAAATCCCTTGATACAAAGATTGGAAGAACCATCTTCAAATCCCCAGAAGCCCTCTATCATTATCAAAATGACCAGTCACAAAAAGAAAAACAAATCCATTTGTGAAATAATAAAACTAAGAACAAGTCATTCACATTTTTTAATTTTAAGGATTTCACACAAAGAAACAGAGATTCCACACGGTCTCTCTCTAGAACTTGAAGATGTAAATTTTTTTTTACTGTTCAAAATGACCTCCTATTTATAGTCCTTAAGTTCAAACGGTCATATTTTCTCCAACAGTCATATTTCTCAATAAAATATTGAGGTACTTTAACACCAGGCTTTATAATGTTAAAAAAATAGAATACACAACATTGTTTTTATTGGAAAGTAACTAACTTCATGAAATAATTTTGGTTAGAAGATAGTAAGTAAAAATATATGAAACAATGAGTATGAGAAAAAAATTATACGATATTTGACTAATACACGCGTAAAATTCATTACATGATTGTGATACATATCATGGTTACATTGCTCAACATGGTTTGGATGAAATTATTAGTTACGATTCATATCATGGTTATGATACTTAACAGGGTTATGATGCTTAACATGGATAATATAAATATCATGGTTATGATTCATATCATGATTACAATACATAACATGGTTACGATCGATAATGTGATTACGATGCTTAATATGAATATGATACATAACCTGGTTGTGATGCATTATTATGATGCAATAAATAACCTCGTTACGATGCATGATTATGATACAATACAAAAGATGGTCATGATTCATGATTATGATATGATACATAACCTGGTTATGATGCATTATTACGATGCATAATATGAATACGATACATAACCTGGTTACGATGAATGTGGTTATGAAAACATCATATAAGGTTATGATTGTAAAATAATTTATGTTGTTATGATAAGAAATAAAATATGTGATTACTTTTGAAACAAAATATCGTATGATTATAATTTAGAACAACCATATGTGTGGTTACGATGGATGAAAAATATGTGATTATGATTTCAAAGCAACAGTACATGGTTAAGATGAGAAAACAACATATATGATTACCATATATTTGATTATGATGAGAATAAAACATATTTGAAAATGATATATGTGATTATTATGAGAATACTACATTTATGAAAAAGAAGAAGTAATTTGTGATTTCCAAAACAAAAAGATCAATGGGAAAATCAAAACACATTTTGATGAAAAAATCTTCACCTTTTTGGAAAGAAAAAAAACAAAAACAAAAAATAAAGACTTATCTACCACTGAGTTTAGTAACTCTTCTAAAATTAATAGTGAATTTGACTAATTTCATCCTAGGATAAAAATATCACCGAGGATCATATTCTATTTACTTTTACTTGTGAGTTCTCCCCCTTAATAAGGTGTTCACCCTTTTACCCTTTTTATGGAAGCAACATCTTTTCCATATTATTCACCCCTTTGTGATTTTCAAAAATAATAAGGTAAAACGTTTATTTCCTGCAAAGTGTTAGTGAAATAGAGTATGAAACAATAGAAATTACATGAAATGAAACAAAATTCTATTACAATAAGTGTTCTAAAAAATCTGTCTTTCCCCTTTTTCCCAAGAGGTTGAATATCAAAATCTTTATCATATGGAACTATTTTCTATCTTCCATCAGTTTATCAATATATTATTGATGATCCTTTAACTTGACATTCTTTTTAGAAATAATCCTTTATTTTGTTCAGATCCTTTTTTCTAGAATCTGATTAATTGCTTCATAATATTTAAGCCTTGCTTCCTAAGAATTGAAATCTTCCAATATTACTCTGTAGGCCTTATCCAAAATTACAAGTATACTAGATAGAAAAACAACATCATTAGATTCATTCTCTAATTTTTCATTTAGACTATAAATCTCTTTAAAGGGTATTACATTTGAGGTACCCAGCTTATGAAATACTTCAAGTTTTTCATTCAAATCCGTGGCCAAATTTTGTTAGATTGAATTGAGATCATTTACCCTATTCACCAATTCATAAATATTATACACATGATACTTGAGGTTGTTATCAATGATGTATGACCACTTGACAACCTTATTACAAGCCTTACTGTGCTTAGCAACACATTACTTTAATATCTTGAAATCAACTTCAAGATTCAGAAACCATTCTTTTAGAATCTTGACAGAGTCTATTATTTCATTATGACTATTTGAAATGATTTCTTGCCTGGATACAATTTTTGGAATGAATGGTATCATCTTTTCCAATTAGTTCAAATCTTGTTCGATGTACCAAATTCTCTTCACTGTGATTGTCCTTTAAGAATATGTATCTTCAGTATAATTCCTCGAGCCTACTCTTCCGGACTCGGTTCTTGATAAATGTTGTGTAATATTTTTTATAAAATAAACTGAACAATTACACTACATTTTAAACAAATGAGGACCTTTTATAGTCATGGTTATGGAGGATTAGACAAAATCTTACATTTATTAGAGTTGAACAAAAATAAAACAATTGTACACTACTCTTCCATGCATGATAACACTTAAAGTGATAACTCTACAATATTTTATTAAGATTCCTATAAAAAACATTTTAATAAAAGTGTGAGCATTCAATTGCTCTATAAGGTGTTTTGAAAACCATTGATAAATTAATTTTAAAAATATCACATTGATAATACATTTGAAATATTCCATATGAAATACATTTGTAAAATAATTCTTTGAAATATAATTAAACATTTAAAACACTTTTAAAATTAATCCAGTGATTTAGCTGAAAATATTGAACAAGCTCTTAAAAACAAAACAATTGAGGCCTCTCATAACATTGAAGGCTATCTTGGTCCCACCCACTTGAGCGATGTATTCACTATCCAATTCCCTATCATATTTACAAAGTTCGAGTACATGTTTTTTATAAAACATCTTGAATTAGCTATCCTTATATACATATAATTTTCACTGGTGTTTTAGTTTAAAAAATATATTTATAATCATGCTTAGAACAAATGAAAAGTAATATTTACTGAAAATTATATATTCAACATGGTACAATCAAATCTCATGATACAAAACATTCCATAATCAAATGAAAGATTAATCTGCATCCATACACATAATATTTCATCCATATTTCCTTAAAAATTCATTTTTGTAATGTTTATATAATGATCAAGTGTATATGTATATACCTATATACATATGTGTATACATGTATGAAAACATATCAATATAGGGCCAATATCAAGATATGAGTATTAAATACATATAGATCCATTTAAATTCATAAAATTCCATAAATAATCAATTGTAACATTTTTTACTAAATAAATAATTAAATTAAAATTATGATTATAATTCATATGAAACATAATCTTGATCCTTACAAAATAAGTTTGAAATATAAAATCATAATTTTGGATTATATAATATCTCGCTAAATTTGGAAAATAAAATATTTGATTTATAAAATGACATAATTTAACATGATTAATCAAATACATGTTGAAAATAATGAAAAATAATTTTAATATAATTTATTGTTGAAAATAAGAAATAATATATGACATGAAACATATAATTACCTAATAATTGTAGAACTAAATAAATATATATACAAATTTATCTCTTTTAGAAAATAAATATAATAATTTTGAAATAAAGAAACAGACTATTCCTTACAAAAATAAAATGGAATTGAATGTGTAAATAAAGCATTTGAGAATATATAATCCCTTAAAAACAATAATATGAAATTCCATAAAAAGTATTTGAAGATACCAAATCCCTTACAAAAACCATAAAAATAGATTTTATAACTTGAGATAAATAAACAAAGGTCTGTATAAAAAATTAGAAAATAGAATTTATAAATTGCAAAGAATAAAAAAAGTTCCCTAAAAAAATAATAGTCGAATTAAAATGAAATTATAAATAAATCCCCTACAAAATTTTGATTGAAGAACCATTCCCACTCTGTGCAGCAAGCACGCATTTTCTTAAAATGGGAATATGGTACCCTCTTTATTTATATACATAGCAAAACACAATATTATATTATTTCAAATTGTTTAATGACCCATTTAGCTTGTGGTGAAAACTAATAATTGAGATATACATATACATATATATATATTAAAGTCTTTATTAATTTTATAATTTAATTTGATGAAGAAAATAAAACGAATTTATACATTTTTCTATTTACAACTTGCACGATAGATTTTTTGGCTTGGAGTAAAATCAGACATAAGAAATTCATATATAAACATTCAATTTGACACGAATATGTCAATGATGAATCTGGACACATTAAGGATTCAAATAAGACAAGTAACAGTATGATATCATCAAATAAATATTTAAATAAAAAGATTGAAGATATTACGATCAATTTTTTGACAAACTCGACCAAAAATAAAAGCTAGATAAGAACAACGGTTCGATTTAGAAACAAGTTAGTTAAAATTTTCAAACTCAGTCATTGTTTATAAGATCTCAATATGATTTAGATAACAAAAAAAGATTAAAAAAACTAACCTATTTTCATTATTGAGAATATATCCAAAACCGACATCAATATCGATTAAGAACAAAAACAAAGAAAACAATGATTATTAATTTATTACACGAAAAGAAAATCCAAGGATGAGATCCGGATAAAAGAAGCAGGATAAACATACCAATCAAAGGATTGATGCCCTAACCACATTCATACATCAAGATTGACTTCACAAAAATAAACTGGAACCCTAAATGAAAAATAGATTGGGTGCACAATGACCTTCGGACTCAAACCAGATCTGGATCGGACTCGATTTGAGGTTTACATAGGGTTTGAAGCTTCTTCATGTGCTTGGCATGCACCAATGCTTGTATCCAAAACTGAACATCTTGGATCCAACTCACGACTCGACTCGAATTGATAAAACCAACATAGCCAAGCATGACCTTGATCAGTAGATTTCTATTCATCTCATACGGTAGACTCTGATGAAGAACCCATTGCTCGCCCTACATCTCTCCCAAAATCAAACCATATTGAATTCTATTTTCCTTATTTTTCATTTGTTTTTTTAATACTTTTCTTTAAAAACATTTATCGTTTTGTTTTTTTATTTATTTACATAATGAAATTATTTTAATATATATAAATATATATATATATAATGATCAATATTCATTCTTTTCAATTTTATGTTTTTATTATAATTGTTTATTTTACCCATAATTAACATAGTCATAAATTTTATAAATTTTATATTTAAAACATATATATATATATATATATGATTTTATTTGTTAACATATCATTATTAAATATTTTAATTAAAATGAATTATAATTTCTATTATTTTAAAGTTTCTATGAGTATTTATAGTTGTTCATAATTCCTTCACATAAAAATTTAACTTCAAATAATAAAATATTATTTTAAATAAATTTTTTTTCTATACAAATATTAATTTATTATCAAATCTTATTATTATTAAATACTATATAATTTATTTTCTAATTATAAAAAAAATTACAATCAATTAAGGTTTTAATTATATTAAATTTAAAAGAGTAAATCCAAAATTATATAAATATTTTTAAAATATTTATGTGTCAATTTATATAGATAGTTTAAAAATAATTTCACAAATTATTTAATAAAACATATTTTTATTCTTTTTAATAATAACATGTATTTATATATATTTATTATTAAATTAGACTTATTAAAATTGAAACAATAAAATAATAATAGAATAAATCATTTATTCAAAACTCGGGATGTTACGTTCTCCCCCCCCCCCTAAATGAATTACGCCCTCACAATTATTTCGTTGGACTTATTGAAATTATGAATTTCCATCTTCTGAAAAACTTCAAAAGGGAATTACATATCCAAAGAAAATTCTAATGTGTAGATTTTTATTCCTTCAAGGAATACATCTAATCTCCATAGTTTTCTAGACTATTCCTTTGATACCAATTATAACGCCCCGAGCCCACTCTTCTGAACTTAGTGGTGGAAAAGTGTTGTGTAATTTTTTTCATAAAATAAACTGAACATTTACACAACACTTTAAACATACGAGGACCTTTTATGGTCTAGGTTATATAGGATTAGACCAAACCTTACATTTATTAGAGTTTCACAAAAATAAAACAACTTTCCACTACGATTCCATACATACTAACTCAGAAAGCGATAACTCTATGATAATCTCTTAAGATAAAAATGGAAAATCATTTTAATAAATGTGTGATCATTCAATTTCTCCATAAGGTGTTTTGAAAACCATTGATAAATACATTTTAAAAATATCACTTTGAGAATACATTTGAAATATTTTTTTTGAAATAAATTTGTAAAATAATGCTTTGAAAAATAATTAAACTTTCAAAACACTTTTAAAATTAATCTAGTGATTTAGTTTAAATTATTAAACATGTTCTTAAAAACAAAACAAATTTGGCCACTCGTAACTTTGAATTCTATCTTGGGCCTACACACTTGAGTGATGGCTTCACTTTCCAATTCCCTGTCGTATTTACATAGTTCGAGTACCAGTTTTTTTTATAATACATATTTGTATTATATTTCCTTATATACATTTAATTTTCACTGGTGTTTTAGTTTCGAAAATATATTTTTAATCATTCTTGGTACAAATGAATACTAATATTTAGTAAAAAATATATATTTGACTTTGTACAATCAAATCTCATGATACATAACATTGTATAATCACACGAAATAATAATCAACATCCACACACTTAAAATTTCATCCATATTGCCATAAAAATTCATTTTTGTAATGTTTATTTAATGATCAAGTGTATATTTTTATACATATATATATATATATATATTCATATGCACGTATGAAAACGTATCGATATATGGGAATTATCGTGTTATGATTATGACATGCATGTAGATCCATTTAAATTCATAAAATTCCACAAATAATCAATTGCTATATTTTTTTAATAAACAATTAATCAAATAATAATTATTATTATAATTCATATGAAACATAATCTTGATCCTTACAAAATATGTTTGAAATATAAAATCATAATTTTATATATAATAATATCTCTCTAAATTTAGAAAATAAAACATTTGAATAATAAAATGACATAATTTAACAAAATCAATCAAATACATGTTGAAAATAAGAAAAATAGTTTTAATATAATTTATTGTTGCACATCAGAAAAAATATATGGAATGAAACGTATAATTCCCTAATAATCATAGAATTAAATAAATAAATATATCTCTTTTATAAAATAAATATCATAATTTTGAAATAAAGAACAACACAATTCCTTAAAAAAATAAAATGAAATTGAATGTGTAAATAAGGAATCTGAGAATATATAATCCCTTACAAAAAAATAATATGAAATTGCATAAAAAGTTTTTGAAGATACAGAATCCCATAAAAACCCAGAAATATAGATCTTATAACATGAGATAAATAAACAATGGTCTGTATGAAAAATTTGAAAATTGAATTTATAAACTGAAAAGAATAAATAAAATTCCATTAATAAAATAATATTGGAATTGAAATGAAATTATAAATAAATCTTATACAAATTTTTTTAAAGAACCATTCCCTCTATGTGCAGCAAGCACGCATTGCCTTAAAATGGGCATGTGGTACCCTCTCTATTTATATACATAGCAAGACATAATATTATATTATTTCAAATTGATTAATGACCTATTTAACTTGTTGTGAAAAAAAATAATTTAGATATACATATATATATATATATATATATATATATATATTAAAGTCTTCATTCAATGTATACGTTAATTTGAAGAAGACAAGAAAACGAATTTATGCATTTTTTTATTTCCAACTTGCTTGATAGATTTATTGGATTACAGTACAACCAGACATTAAAAATCCATATTTAAACATTCAATTCGATAAGAATATGTCTATGATGAATCTGGACACATTAAGGATTCGAATAAGACTTGTAATAGTATGATATCTTCAAATCAAGATTAAAATAAAATGATTGAAGATATTCAGAGCAATTTTTTGACAATATCGACCACAAATAAAATCCAGATAAGGACAGTGGGTTGATTTAGAAATAAGTTGAGGAAAATTGTCAAAATCAGTCATTATTTAGAATATTTCAATATGATTCGGATAACAAAAACAGATTAAAAAATCTAACCTACTTGCACTATTAAAAATATTTCCAAACCCGATGTCAATATCGATTAAGAAAAAAGGAAAGAAAACAATGATTATGAATTTATTACACTAAAAGAAAATTCAAGGATGAGATCTGGATAAAAGAAGCAGGATAAACATACAAATCCAAGGATTGAAGGCCAAACCGTATTCACACTGTAAGCTTGACTTCACAAAAAGAAACCAGAACTCTAAACGCAAAATAGATCGGGTGCGCGATGACCTTCAGATTGAAACCAGATATGGATCGGACTCGATTTGAGTTTTACATAGGGGTCGAAGCATCCTCACATGCTTAGCCTACAACAAATCTAGTATCTGAAACTGACCATATTAGATCCAACTTATGGATCGAATCAGATTGATAAAACCAGAAAATCCAAGAACAGCCTTTCTCAACCGAGTTTTATTCAACTCATGCAGTCGACTCTGATGAAGAACCCACCGCTCAGCCAGTATATCTCCTCAAATCGAACCACATTTAATCATGTTTTACTTATATTTTATTTTTTTAATTCTTTTTTTTAAAATCGTTTATCATTTTGTTTTTTATTTATTTAAATAAAACAATTCTCTTAATATATATATATATATATAATGATCAATATTCATTCATTTCAATTTCATGTTTTTATTGTAATTGTTTATTTTACCCTTAATTAACATTGTCATAAATTTTATAAATTTTATATTTAAAACATATATATGTTATTTTATTTCTTAACATAACATTATTAATTATCTTAATTAAAATGAATTATTACTTATATTTTTTTTATGTTTATATGAGTATTTATAAAAGTTCATAATTCCTTCATATAAAAATTTAACTTAAAATAAGAAAATATTATTCTAAATAAAACTTTGTTTATAAAAATACTAATTTATTATCGAATCTTATAATTATTAAATATTCTATATTTTATTTTCTATTTATAAAAAAAGATTAAAATTAATTAAGGTTTTAATTTTCTTAAATTGAAATTAGTACATCTAAAATTATATATATATTTCTAATATATTTATGTGTCAATTTATAATGATAGTTTAAAAATAATTTCATAAATGATTTAATAAAACATATTTTTATTCTTTTTAATTATAAAATTTATTTATATATAATTTTTATTAAATTTGACTTATAAAAATTTAATCAATACAATACTAATAAAATAAATCTTTTATTCAAAACGCGGTATGTTACATTCTCGCCCCCTTAAATGAATTGCGCCCTCACAATTCTTTTATTGGACTTATGGAAATTTTGAATATCTATTATTAGAATAATTTTGAAGGGGACTTAAGTATCCAAAGAAAATTCTAATGCATAGATTTTTATTCTTTCAAGGACAACATCTATTCTCCAAAATTGTCTACACTATTCCTATGATACCAATTATAACACCCTATGCCCGCACTTCTGGGCTCGGTGCTTGAAAAATGCTCTGTAATTTTTTTTATAAAATAAACTGAACAATTACACAACACTTTAAATAAACGAGGACAATTTTTGGTCTCAGTTCTGGAGGATTAGACAAAACCTTACATTTATTAGAGTTTAACAAAAATAAAACAACAGCCTACTATGCTTCCATGCATGCTATCTCTAAAAGTGATAACTCTATGATAATCATAAAAGACACCTTTGAAAAATCATTTTAATTAAAGGGTGAGCATTCAATTTCTCTATAACGTGTTTTAAAAACTTTTGATAAATCCATTTTAAAAATATCACTTTGATAATACATTTTAAATATTCCATTTGAAATACATTTGTAAAATAATGCTTTGAAAAATAATTAAACATTGAAATCAATTTTATAATTAATCCAGTGATTCGGTTGAAAATATTAATCAAGCTCTTAAAAACAAAACTATTTAGGCCACTCATAACTTTGAAGGGTATCTAGGGCCTACCCACTTTAGGTATTTATTCCTATCAAATTCCCTATCATATTTACAATGTTCGAGTACCGGTTTTTTTATAAAAAATCTTTGTATTAGCTTTCCTTATATACATATAATTTTCAATAGTGTTTTAGTCTTGAAAATTTATTTATGATCATGCTTAGAACAAATTAATTCTAATCATTACTGAAAATTATATATTCTACTTGGTGAAATCAAATCTCATGATAGATAATGTTGCATAACCACACGAAAATTAATCAACATCCACACAATTAAAATTTCATCCATATTGCCATAAAATTTAATTTTTGTAAGGTTTATTTAATGATCAAGTGTATATGTATATACCTCTATATATATGTGTATGCATGTATGAAAACGTATCGACATATTACCCTTATCGTGATATGAGTATGACATGCGTGTAGATCCATTTAAATTCATAAAATTATATAAATAATCAATTGCTATATTTTTTTAATAAATAATTAATCAAATAATAATTATTATTATTATTCATATGAAACATAATCTTGATCCTTAAAAAATAATATTGAAATATAAAATCATAATTTTGGAAGAAATATTATCTCGTTAAATTTGGAAAATAAAACATTTGAATTATAAAATGATATAATTTAACATGATCAATCAAATACATATTGAAAATAAAGAAAACATATTTTTAATATAATTTATTGTTTCAAATAAGAGTAAATATATGGAATTAAACTTAGAATTCCCTAATAATAATAGAATCAAATAAATATATCTCTTTTAGAAAATAAACCTCATAATTTTGAAATAAAGAAACAAACTATTCCATACAAAAATAAAATGGAATTGGAAGTGTAAATAAAGAATCTGAGAATATATAATCCCTTACGAAAACAATAATATGAAGTTTCATAAAAAAGTATTTGATGATACGAAATCCCTTACAAAAACCAGAAAAATAGATATTTTAACTTGAGATAAATAAACAATGGTCCGTATAAAAAATTAGAAAATAGATTTTAAAAATTGAAAAGAATAAACAAAATTCCTGTACTAAAATAATAATGGAATTCAAATGAAATTATAAATAAATCCCTTACAATTTTTGGGTTGAAGAACCATTACCTCTCTATGCAGCAAGCACCCATATCCTTGAAATGGGCATGTGGTACCCTCTCTCTTTATATACATAGTAATACATAATATTATATTATTTCAAATTGTTTAATTACCCATTTAACTTATTATGAAAAATAATAATTGAGATATTCATATACATATACATATATATATTAATGTCTTAATTTATTGTATACTTTAATTTAAAGAAGACAAGAAAACATATTTATAATTTTTTTTATTTCCAACTTTCTTGATAGATTTGTTGGCTTAAAGTATAATCAAACATAAGAAATCCATCATGAAACATTAAATTTGACAAGAATATGTCAATGATGAATCTGGACACATTAAGGATTTTAATAAGACCTATAACAGTAAGATATCTTCAAATAAATATTAAAATAAAAAGATTGAAGATATTCAGATCAATTTTTTGACAATCTCGACCACAAATAAAAGCCAGATAAGGACAGCGGGTCGATTTAGAAACAAGTTGATGAAAATTTTTAAACTCAGTAATTGTTTAGAATATTTCAATATGATTTGGATAAAAAAAATTAAAAAAACTAACCTACATCCATTATTGAGAAGATTTCCAAACCCGATATCGATATCGATTAAGAACAAAAACAAAGAAAACAACGATTATGAGTTTATTACACTAAAATAAAATCCAAGGATGAGATCCAGATAAAAGTAGCAGGATGAGAATACCAATCCAAGGATTGAATCCCTCACCACATTCAAAACTCAAGATTGACTTCAAAAAAATAAACTGGAACCCTAAACACGAAACAGATTAGGTGCGCGATGACCTTCGAACTCAAACCCAATCTGGATTGGACTCTATTTGAGGATTACTTAGGGGTTGAAGCTTCCTCACGCGCTTAGCCTGCACCAAAGCTTGTATCTGAAATGACCATCTCGGATAAAACTCACGACTCGACATGGATTGATAAAACTAGCATAGCCAAGCATAGATATGCTCATTAGAGTTCTATTCATCTCATGCGGTCGACTCTGATGAAGAAATCGCCACTCGACCTGCATCTCTCCCGAAAGCGAACCACATTGAATTCTGTTTTCCTTCTGTTTCATTTTTTTAGTTCTTTTATTTAATACCATTTATCGTTTTTTTATTTATTTAAATAAAAAAATTCTCTTAATATATATATATAATGATCAATATTAATTCTTTTCAATTTCATGTTTTTATTGTAATTGTTTATTTTTCCCATAATTTAAATAGTCATAAATTTTATAAATTTTATATTTAAAACATATATATATGATTTTATTTGTTAACAGAAAATTATTAATTATCATAATTAAAATAAATTATTATTTCTATTGTTTTTATGTTTATATGAGTATTTATAATAGTTCATAATTCCTTCAGATAAAAATTTAACTTCAAATAATAAAATATTATTCTAAATAAAACTTTGTTTATAAAAATATTAATTTATTATCGAATCTTATTATTATTAAATACTATATGTTTTATTTTATAATTCTAAAAAAAGATTACAATTAATTATGGTTTTAATTATCTTAAATTGAAAATAGTACATCTATAATTATAGAAATATTTTAAAAATATTTATGTGCCAATTTATATTAATAGTTTAAAAATAATTTCATAAATGTTCTAATAAAATATATTTTTATTATTTTTAATTATAACGTGTATTTATATATATTTATTATTAAATTTGTCTTATTAAATTTTAATCAATAAAATACTAATAAAATAAATCCTTTATTCAAAACTCATGATGTTACATTCGGTGAATTCAGGAAGATCCCAAAAATGAGTTTATGGGATGATAAATTAAGCTAGCTGATTCTAATTCTTATTGAATTATTCTTATTCTTCGTTATCATATATTTGAATGACTTTCTTAGAATAAACCCTTTTAAACACTTTCTTGGATGGATGAGGATCTGGAGATCGAAACTTAAAAGATGGAACTTCTAATGATTCTGCTAAATGATTTCTCTTGTTTGAATCTTCATTATCTTCCACTAATTATTTTTCTTTTCCACTTTATTCTTACCCTTGTATTTATTCTTCTTCTTCTTCATATTCTTGAATGAGACATTTTTTAGAATATTTTTTACATTTCTATTTTTCTTTTATTTTCTCTGTTGGATTCGATTGAGTCTGAACAAGTATCTCCCTTATTACAATTCCTGTTTTGTCTTGCTTAGTTATTTTTATAAGGCTATCAAAATCTATATCTTGTGCCTTTATTTTTTTTATTATATTATTCCTCCTTTTAAAGTTATTTTGGATCTTGTTTTTAGTGTCAGGTCTTCAGCTATATCCAAACCAAATTGAGAATCCCCTTCTTTCCATTCATCCTCTTTTTTCCTCTACTCAATGACAGCCTCATCAGGTACAAACTGTTTTTCTTTTATTTCTTGGGATTTTTAGTCTTAAATACCTTTGTTTTTCATAAAGATGAATTTTATGTCTTATATGGCTTTTCACTCCCTTCAGCAACTTATTTTCCTTTATCAGCTTCCAGATCATTCTCCAACTTTTTGGATTCAGGATTGAATCATAATTTGAGTCTCATTATTGTTTCCATACTGATGAGAGGCTCCTTAGAAAATTTTGGATATGACATGATTGAAACATTATATAAACTCAGGAATTATTTTAAATATATACTAATAATGGTTGGAAACATGATCAACATAATTTTATGGAACCAGATATATGCTTCTCAATTTTCAGGAAAATGAATCCCATTGAATTAGACTTTCTCATATTCACCAGATAGTCAAGAACTTAAACATATGAAACTTTCCAATTTTTTTGTCACCATTTCTTGATAATATAGATCATTGCATCCAGAGGGATATGATTCGATAAGCTTATGATAAATGACATACCTTTCACATATCCTCGTGAATCTCAAAAATAGATTCTTCATCTTCTATTATATCAAACAATTCATCCAGTTCTGGTAATTTATGAGCTGGACAAAGATCATATCCTTCATATGGAACTCCTACCAAAGTGGATAATTTTTTTAATGAAATTGTGTAATTATTATCATACATCATAAAAGAAATCTTGAGATTAATGTCTATCTCTATTGGTTTATAAAATTTAAAAAAATCCTTATAATATAAAAAATATTAATCTGAATCTGGTTTATCAACACCAATAGATTCCCACCATTGGAAATTTATTATCCTTTTATAAAATTAATCAAAAGTCTCATAAAATTCTCAAGATACTAACCTTTCACCTCGAAATGTCAAAGAAGAGAAATATTTTGAGAAATTTTATTTAGAGAGGTAGAAGTTTACATAGACATGACTAACTCTCTCGATCCCTAAAGATTTCTTAGTTACGAATACTGTGGACTTCTCTGATTATGAAAATTGGTGTAAAAACTGATTACCAACAGTGTCGGGTACTTATAAAGAATCAGGACTTGAGAGAAATATAGTGAAATTCAATGGTTGAGAATGACTTCTAACTCTTGAGGTTTTTAAGAAAAGCATATTCATAATGAATTCAATTAAGAGTTAAAAGAATTAAATGAAAACAACTATTTGAATGAACAAAATAAGGGTTTAGAAATTGTACATATCAGAGTATGAGAATAGATGTATTGGTTTTAGTACATTTCTCTTATTATAATAATACATAAAATACCAAAAATCATATAAGCCATATTAGAATTATAAAATCGATAAAAATAATCTGTTGCATATAAAATATTATAATACCGATAATCTAGTACCGATAGAATATTATAATACCGATAACATAATCTAATATCAATAACATGAAAGTACTAAATATGAGATCGATAAACATGAAACTCATAAAATGTAAAACTGATAAAAAGGTAAAATCGATAAAATTGAAACCTATAAAAAAAGTGAAACTGATAAAAATAAATTTAAATAAAATTTAAAACTGATAAAATTAAAACCGATAAATGGCTATGTGTGCTCCCCCTTTGAAAAGGAGTAACCTAACGTAAAGAGATGATTTAAATAATAATTAGATTTGAATTATTACTTTATAGTGATCATTCCTAGTTTCTGTTTAATGTATTCAAATATATCAAAAGATAATAATTTTTTGAAAATTTCAGTAAGTTTTTCTGCTTTCTGATTGTAAAATAATATATCTTTTTTGTGTGTGATCTCTAATAAAGTTATTCCTAATATCTATGTGTTTTTCACTTGAGTGATGTGAAAGTGTTTTACTATGATAAATGTCAATAGTATTATCGCCAAGTATTTCAGTTTTTAAAAAACTCAAGCCATAATCAGCGGTGTGTATTTCATCCATAACACTTGACCACAACAACTTCGAGCTACTTTATATTCAGATTTAGTAGTAAAAAGTTCTACTAAATGTAGTTTTTTTCTAGAAAATGAAACTAATGAATATCCTATGAAATGACATGTTGTGGATGTAATTTTTCTATCCATTCTACAACCATAAATGTCTATATCTGAAATACTTTATAAAACAAAATCATTTCTAGAAGAATAAAATAGTCCTAAATCCGTTGTTCTCATTAAGTAGAAAAAAAATTTCACTAATTTTAAAAGATATTAATTTTGATTAGATTTATATCTTTCACCTAATAATACTAAAAAAATTAATCCTTGATGACTAACTGTTAAGTATAAAAATCATCCTATCATACCTCTAAAATATTATTGATCTACTAGTTTCCCAGATTCATCGAGATCAAGTGTATTTGAGGTACCGATTGAAGTGATTATACTTTTAGTGTTGTCATATCCATACTTTTTAAGTAAATATTTGATATACTAATGTTGGGATATATAGGTTCCTTCTTGTTTTTGAGAGATTTTAAAACATAAAATGAATGTTACCTCACCCATCATACTCATTTCAAACTCAGATTTCAGAATATTCACAAAAGAATCAGTTAGGGATTATATAGTTGATAGGAATATAATTCCTTAAAAATATATTTGAACAATAATTTTTTTTCCATTATTATAAAAATAGTTTGTTCTTCAATACCATTTTCAAAACTTGTTTGTAAAATAATTCGTATAAGTCTAACATTCTAAGATCTAGGGGATTTTTTAAGCCCATATAAAGCTTTTATAAGTTTAAAAACATGATAACGATGTTTTGGATATACCAAATCAAGAGGTTGTTCTAAAAAAACATCTTCTTGAACTAAACCATTAAGAAAAAAAAATTTACATCCATTTAAAAATGTTTGAAATTAAATAATTCTACAAAGGAAATTAGTATTCGAATAGATTCAAGTCAAGCTATCAGAGCATAGGTTTATTCATAATCTATTCCCTCTTTTTGATTATATCCTTTACCAACAAGTCTTTCTTCATTTTATAAAATGACTCCATTTTCATCACATTTGTTTCCTAAAACCCATTTTATAAGAATTTAATTTGGTTCTTTAGGTCTTTAAACCAAGGTCCAGATTTTATTCCTTTCAAATTCATTTAGTTAATCTTGCATTGCTTTAATCCAATATTCGTCACCTATGTATTCATTCGACGTTTTAGGTTCCAATTGTGATAGAAAAGAAAGATGTTCTATTTCATTTCGCAAAGAATTTCTAGTCTTTACTGGTTGATTTATATCACAAATGATATAATCACTAGAATGATTCCTCAGAAATTTTTGGGTTTTGTAAAACCTATACATCAACATAAGATAGAAATTCTTCTCGGGTAAATATTTATGAATCATTTTATTGAGTATTTCACTTTTCAGAAGAGTTTTCAAACAAGGGATGATAATCAGTTTGTGAAAACACATCTGTTGATGTATGATGTGTTTGTTTAAAAGAAAAGTGACTAGTTTGATCAAATTGTACATGAACTGTGTCTTCAACAGTAAATGGGTTTTCATTAAATACTATATATGCCTTTAAAGTAGTTGAATAACCTAAAATGATTCCTTCTTTAGATTTGGGTGTGAAATTATGTAAATTATCTTTAGTATTCAATATCAATACTTTGCATCCAAAATACACTGATGTAAGAAAAATTAGGTTTTAAGCTATTCCATAATTCAAAACATGTTATGTTAAGAAAGTTCCTAGTTAAAACTCAATTTATAGTATTAAAAGAAGTACTTATAACGTCAACCCAAAAATTATTAGCAATTAATTATTCACCCAACATGATTCATATCATTTCCTAATGAATATGATATCTTCTTTCAACAATTACATTTTACTGAGGGGTTCATGGAGGTAAAATGTTGTGAGTAATACCTTTCTTATTAAAAAAGATTCAAAATCATAATTTTGAAATTCTTCACCATGATCACTTTGAATAGTTATCAGTGGTATGATTTTCACATTTTTAACATGGGCTCTAAATATTTTGAAATAGAAAAAGGCTTTAGATTCCTTTTCTATAAAATATACCTATTTAAATCTAGTATATTATCAACTAAATAAATACATAGTACTTTCCTATAATTCTTCCAATTTGTACCAGACAAAAAATATCCATGTACACTAACTGTAATGCATTAGAAGCTGAAACTTCATTAATTGATTTAAACCTAGTTTTAATTTTCTTTCCATATTGACAAGGGTCGAAATATTTTTAAGAATAATAAATGAGATCTAGTATATCATTAACAAGTATTTTCATCAAGAGTTTTCAATGGTTCCTAATGTTATAGTGTCCTGACCTTATATTCCATAACCAAGATTGGTCATCCATTGCACTTCAGCATGGTATGTATTGGATCCTAAGGTATTCAAATTTAAGTGTGTGTACATTCTCATTAGTATGGGAAGAAAGAATAAATTAATCATTCGAATTATGAAATAAATATTTATCATTCCTAAAATTCACAAGATAACCTTCATCACATAATTGACTTATGATTATAAGGTTTTCCTTAATAACTTTAATAAACAAAACATTTGAAATAAAAACTTTTCCTAAAAGAAAAATATTACCTATACCGATGATCATTCCATGAGCATTATATTTGAAGGTCACTATTCCAACACTCATTTCAATCATATTTTCAATGAAATATTTGTTTTCAGTCAGATTTTGAGAAAAACCATTATCCATGTATGATATAATCATTTTGTTGGTAAAATTTTTGTTTTATTAAAAAAGAAAAAATTTGTTTTTGGGAACCCAAACTTGTTTGGATCTAGAAATATTGGATAAAAGATATTTAGCAATCCAAATTTTCTTTTCAAATTGAGCTTTATGAAATCCTTACTATTGAGTATTATTATGAGAAACATTTGTTTCCCAATGTCTACCACATTGACACCTAATGAAGAATGGAGCACTTTGAGGAAAAATTATATGACTAAAAACTGGTTTTGAATAAGTATAACCAATTCCAAAACTATTTCTCAAAGGAATATTTTGAGGATAAATTTTTTTAAAATCTTTACTTCTTGTAGTGAAATTTGATAAATGTTTCTTAAGAGAAAAAATTTTAAATTTTAGGTGTAACGTACCTATTCTTGGTACCACCCAAAGGTTCCCCGTACTCGATTGGTCACATTACCTCAAGCACATTTCCTCAAACTATAGAGGCATTCGACTAGAAGAATGTTCCTTGGGTGTGATAGTTGGAAAACTATGCCCCCATAGGAAGAGTAACACAGTGGAAACAAATAGTAAACAATAGAATTAGAAGTAATACCATAAAAAAAATTAAACAATCTAAAACTGATGGTAAATAAACAACTGGATGACATATGTAAATGGTGCATGTCACATGTATCTAGGAAAGTAGAGAAACAAGTCACAATATATTAAATACATTACTCATTCAATGTACAAAAGAAAAAAAGTAAACTTATGTAGCATCGTAAGCATCTTCTTAATCCCATGCTCTCTATCTCCACAAAAATCAAGTACCTCATGTAGATGGGAGCTTTCCATTACTTATACCTGCAACCATATAATCTATTTGGGCCCAAAATCATGACCCAAATAGGGTGTGAGACGAAACCCAGTAGGAAACCATCTAAATATCTGTGCCTAACTATCAGTGTGTATATATAGCATGTGATATGAAAAATGAAGCAATAAACATGGAAGCACTCAAAAGTAAACAATCCTATAGTTTCCAATTACATTCATTAACATTTAATAAATATTAAAACCATTGATTAGTGAAATCCAAGGAACATTCCCAACCTATATATCCCTTGTATAACAAAAAATAAGATGTCTCATAAGACCATCTCAAAATCAAGTTTGACTGAGTCGAAGCTTGTTATTTGGTTTGACAATATCGTCCCAATAAATCAATCATTCAAAAGAAACCCTCTGGTAAAGTTCTCATAGCCTAAACCCTCTGGTTCAACACATTCTCAAATAAAAAAAATATATAACAACCATCTGGGAAATCCTACACTTTCTAACCCCAATGGTATCATGTAAATAAAGACTCTCTGAGGAAGTACTCACCCTCAATCCCCCTGTGTTCTTTTAACGATAAAATACAAACTCTATAAGGAAGAAATCAATGTCAATTCCAATTTTGGTATATTAACAGTATACTATAGACACATTGAGGGAGAACTTATCGTCAACCCCCCCCCCTATGGTCTCAGAATATAAATATAACAGACACTCTGGAGAAGCCCTCAACCTCAATTCCCCCAATGGTCTAACTACACTAGGTTTTCACAGCCCTGTGTAATAAAATATTACACAAATGATATATAGGAGCCCAAATTTATCTCAAATACTAAAAGGATGACAACTTATAGTGCATAACACAATCATTTAACAATAAGCAATAATCAATCAATTCCAAACTGACAAGTAAATCAAGGAAAACAATGTATGCGTCATAGGAAACCTGGGCCAAACATCCATAACCATTCTATAAAGGAAAATGCCCCCATGGGGTGTCCCCTAAACATGGAATCAAGCATACAATATCAATTGAAACCCTTAATCAATCAATCAATCTAAGGAATTTGATAATAGGGTTCAAATTCCTTATTCTAAAATACTTGAATCATGGGTAACCGACACTAAGGAATATATAACTCAGAGAAAAACTCAGTAAGGATAGAAACCACCTACCATGAAATTGTATGAAGATCACTCTTGAACGGCATCCCTTGAATCACCCCAAAACATCATAGATCTAAAAAAATGTCAAAAACATTCAGCCATGAATAACTCGAGAAAGAAGATAAATCAGGAAGAGATGTTCAAGAAGAAGGAATAACTCAACAAGGTTATTCCAATGCACCTACTAGATTTTGAATCAGACCATGGATATAGAAATAGTGGATTAGAGAAGATTCATCACTCTTGGTCGCTCCTGGATGAAACGAGGCTAGAAGAAGATGAATCTGTAGATTATACGTGACCCTGATCTGATTAATAAAATAAAACGAAAAATACATGGCGTGTTCATTTAATGTACATGTTGTGTACTAGCCTCAACCCACCCCAACAATAGGTGGTCAAGACCACCATGTGCTCAGTCGTTACTCGTCCAATACATGGATACTCGTGGCAACCGGTACACAACTTGTACTCATATGTACACAACGTGTACATAGAAAATGTCCAAATTCTTCCTTTTTCCTAAAAAACACCTGAAATCAATACCCATACCTAAAATGAAGATCTATGTTCATACAAACTACCCCCATTAAATCAATTCATCCTCGAAGTTTTCTTATAATGGTGGCGAAGAAGAATATTCAAACAACTCTGGCCACTACAATTGTACGTTGGCCCCCCTCTCCCAAGTCTTGTCTTGTACTCACCCATTCTACCATAACACTTGTAACAAATGAACAAACCCTCCATGGATAAACTTCATGATATGATCCAAAATCCATATTGGGTTATCCTAAAAGAATGCATCCAACTCCAACTCAACATCCTCGAGTTGAAAAACATGAGACATGTCTGAAAAGTAACGTCATTACAGAGAAACATGGAAGACATCATGCATGGCCTGGTACCTCTGAGGTAATTGTAACTGATAGGTAACTAGACTAAATCTCTCCAAAATTTCAAATGGCATGACGTATCTCAATGAAAGCTTTCCCGGTTTCCTAATCCTCCTGTTTCCGAACCTCGGAGTGGCAAGCAATAAAACCTGATTTCCGACCTCAAACTCCAGAGGTCATATCCATTGATCAACATAATATTTTTGGTGAGGCTATGTAGTAACCATACTACTTTGAATCAACTCAACCCACATAGTAGTCTCCTGGACAAGATTAGGTCCCACCATAGCTACCTCTCCTGCCTCCAGCCAACATAGGGGTGATCGGAATGTCCTACTTTACAAATCCTCATAAATTTTCATCTTAATCCTCACCTAAAAAATATTATTGTAGAAAAAATCCACTAGGGGTATGTGTCTCTCCCAAGATCCCAAAAAATATAGGACACATGCTTGAAGCCTGTCCTCTACACCTGAATCGTGTGCTCATACTAGCCATTTATCTGGTGATGGTAAGATGGTCTCAAAAGAACCTGTGTACCCACATCCCTCTGTAGTCCCTGTTAGACACAAGAAGTAAAATGAGCATCCCTTTTTGTTACTATAGAGTGTGTAACCCCATTAAAATGTAAAATATATCATATGTACAACCTTTCATGCTCATTGATGCTGAAGGTATCCTTGATCGGAAAGAAGTCTGTAACCATCATGAGTCTGTAAATGAATACTGAAACTGCATCATTCCCTAAATGTAACTATGGAAACCCTAGCATAAAATCCATCATGAAATCATTCCACATCAACTCAAGAGTGGGTAACTTCTGTAAAATCCATGTTGGTCATTGATGTTTCAGCTTCACTTACTGAAAGGTGGAACATCTCATCACAAAACCAGCAACATCCCTCTTCATACCTGAACACCAATACTGACAGTGAAGATCTCAATTTATCTTGGTGACACCAGAATGAACTTCCCAAACTGATGTATGAAAATATCACATCATCTCCTCACTTATGTATACTGAAACCCAAACACACACATGAAAAAAGATAGATCTCATCCTCGGCTATGGTTTATCCAGGAGTAGGGTCCTCTCTTGACATGATATCTCATAGGACTAGGCCTTTATAATCTTATAGATGCCTCATTATCACTTGATATAGATGAAAGAAACGTCTTACCATGTCTATAATTTATCTCCAAATGCAACTTAGAGAATATATCAATGAGATTCCACTCACTGATGGCCTCTTGAATAGCCTATATATGTGTCCTCCTACTCAATGCATCAACCACTGCATTTCCCTTCCCATGCATGTAGCCAAGCTCAATGTCAAAATTATAATGGTACTCCACCCACCTTCACTGTCTCAAATTTAGATCACTCTAAGTAAAGATATAGTTGAGACTTTTTTTGTCAGTGAAGACTACATAATGCTCTACCAACAGATAATTTATCCAACATCATAGAGAATGCATAACTCTAGGTAACTCTAGATCATGAGTTAGGTAATTTCTATCATGTGTCCTCAACTACCAAGACCCATACATAATGAATCATGCCCCCTATATAAGCACTTATCCTAGCCTGATACTAGAAACATCACAATAAAAAGTTTTTCTCTTGACTAGCTCTAGAAAAATCAGAATTGGTGCTAAATTCAATCTCTCATTCATCTCTTGAAAGGATGAATCATACGAATCAGACCACAAGTACTTCACACCCTTATTAGTCATAACTATCAGTTTCACTTCTTAGTATGAGATTTCCAATATAATGAATTTTTAGTAACCTGCCAGCCCCATAAAACTCCGTAGCTCCAAGACATTTTTCAGCTAATCCTAGGAAAAAACTTCTCTCACTTTCTCTAGGTCTGCTGATAATCCTATATTTGAGATGACATGACCTAAGAAGTGAATCTGGTATATCCAAAAGTGGAATTTTGAGAGCATGGAATATAAATTATTTTCTCTTAGTTTACTCAAGATGATCCTCTGATGGGTGGCATGGTCGTGTTGAGTGTCAGAGTACGCCAAGATATCATTCATGAAGACTATCACAAAAGAATCCAATACAGTATGGAACACTCAGTTCATCAGTTCCATGAATACTTCTGGTGTATTTTTGAGACTAAGCAACATAACCACATAATCATATAGACCATACCTAATACAAAAGGCTATAAGATTTATATCTGATAGTCTCGTGCAAATGATGATAAATAGATCCCAAATTAGTGTTCTAGAGAAAACGATCTCTTCAAAGATGTTCGAATAGATCATTTATCCTCATCCAAGGATATCGGTTCTTGACTATCAAATGGTTTAGCTTCTGATAAACCACACAATTTATAAGGGTAATATCCTCCATCATTGAGAAGAGGATAGGTGAATCCCAAGGAGATGTACTGGGTTGGATGAAACCCTTTTTCTGTAAATCATCTAACTGCTTCTTGAGCTCCTGTAAAATAGACACCGGTACTACTCATAACTCAATTTCAATAGAGAAATATACCTCTCTCATTTCATGTAAACTAGAAAATTTTTTCTAGAATGTCATCCATGAAATGATCCACCACTGGAGGAATGTCTATCTATCAAGTCCCCTATTCAACCAGATATAAACTAGAAATTTGGGATGTAATTCCTCTCAACCCATGATTCTTGGGTCCAGATCTACTCATCTAGACATCCCACTCACCCTTGTGTATAAAAGACCCACCATCTGGTGATGTGAAACCCACCATGTGGGGATATCAGTAAAAAAATTCAAGGAAAGAGACTAACCAGTCCATTATGATAATGACTTCAAATTCTGTCATCTATAAGACATAGAGGTCATATAAGAAGTGACACCCACCAACCTCAAGAGGGAACTCCTTGCACTGATGTAAAATTGTAATCCTAATACCCAAAGAAGTGTCTAGAATCATACTTTCCTAAATTTAAATAAACAGAGGCCAACTCTATCCATAACAGAAATAGATATAAAATTATGGAAAGCCCCTGTATCAAAAAGATATGGAGCTAAAATAGAGGCAACTAGAATCATACATCTAACTGTAGGGGTTAGAGATCCATCTTCTACTGGGTCTGATCCTATGAAAAAGTTTGACATCTTCCATGACTCTATGACCCTACCTGACTACCCTGATCTGATCCACTCTGCTATCGCTGAAGGCCTGCCACTTGGATACCATGGACACAACCACCTCCACGGCCTGAACGGTCAAAAAACTCTAGTTACCTAACTGATGGGAAACTACTTCTACTTCTCCTGAATGTGGAGTTTTAGAAGAACCCCTATCACTAGATTTTGGTGAGAAAAACTCATAAAAATGCTAAAGATGACCCATATTGCAACAAAATCATCACTCAGATGGGTTTATCAGGTGACGCCAAAAGGTTCCCCATACTCGGTTGGTCACATGATCTCAAGAGCATTTCCATAAATACCATAGGTAGATGACTAGTAGCAAGGGGCTTAAGTGTGATAGTGGGGAAACTATTCCTTCATAGGTTGAGTAACAGAACAGAAAGAAACAGTAAACAAAAGTAGAAGTATTAATACCATACAACAGAAGTAAACATTAGAAGACTGAATGTAAATAAAAATTAGAGCACATATGTAAATGATGCAAGTCACATGTATCTAGGAAAGTAGCCAAACAAGTCACAATGATAGAAATATAGTACTCAACCAATGTAAAAAATAAAACAAGTAAAATCATGTGTCATCACAAGCCTTATATTGGTCCCATGCTCTCTAGCTCAAGAGTAATCAAGTAGGTGATGTACAAGGGAATTTACCCTTATCTATACATGCAACCATATAGTCTATTTAGGCTCCAAAGCATGACCCAAACTGGTTGTGAGATGGATCCTAGTAGGTAACCACCAAAAGATTTGTGTCTAACTATCAGTGAGTATATATAACAGGCAATGTGAAAAATGAATTAATAAAAAAGGAATCACTCAAAAGTAAACAATCCTAATGTTTCCAATTACATTCATTTACATTTATTAATTATTCAAAAAATTGAATAATGAAATCCCAGGATCTAGCCTATGACTTATATATCCTGTATAATAGAATATAAGATGTCTCAAAATACCATCTAATAATAAAGTATGAACGAGTCCAAAAATGTGCTCCATCTTGGAAATATCGTCACAATAAATCAATCATTCACAAGAAACCCTCTGGGAAAGTTCTCACGGCCTAATTCTTCTAGTTCAAGATATCATCAAATCAATAAAGATATAACAACCCTCTGGAAAATCCTACATAGTCTAACCCCTTTGTTCTCACGCAATGAAAGACTCTTTGAGGAAGCACTCACCATCAATTCCCCCTATGATGTTTTAACGATAAGCTACAGACTCTTTGAGGAAGCACTCAAAGATAATTCCTCTTGTGGTTATGTAATGGTATAAAATAGACACTCTGAGGTGGAACTCACTATCAATCCCCCATATGGTCTCGCAATGTAAATATAAAAAACACTCTAGAGAGGCCACAAACGTCAAATAACCATATGGTCTAACTACACCAGGTTCCTACATCCCTATATAATACAATCATGCACAAATTATATCCAAAAGCCCAAAGTAATATCAACTAATACATGAATAATAATTTATAATTCATTACACATTCATTTAACAAGAAAAAAATAGAAATCAACTCCAATATAACAATAAGGGACAGGAAAACAAGGTCTGGCTCATAGGAAACCTGGGCCAAATGGACATAACCATTCAAACAAGGAAAACACACCCATTGGGTGTCCCCAAAAAATGAAATTAAGCGTACTATATCAATGAAAACCTTTAGTCCATAAATCAATCTAATGCAGTTGATAACAAAGTTCGTATTCCTTAACACGAAACACACGAATCATTAGTAATCATCACTTAGGCATATATAAATCAATGAAAAACACTGTAAGGAAAAAACCACATACCTCGATGTGGTATGAAGAGAACTCTGGAACATCTTCCCTTGAATTGCCCTAGAATTTCGTAGATATACAAATAGGTCAAAAACATTCAACCATGAAAAACTTGAGAAAGAGGAGAAATCATGAAGAGATGTTCAAGAAGAAGGAATAAATCACTAAGGTGATTCTAACACACCAACGAGAGTTCAGATTCAACCTTGGATGGAGAATTGGTGGTTCAAAAAGATCCATCACTCTCAGTCTCTCCATGACAAAATGAGCCCAAAAGAAGATGAATCTGGAGATTAGATGTGACCCCAATCCGATTAATGAAAAAAAATTACATGGGGTGTTTATTTAATGTACACATTGTTTATTATCCTCTACTAGCCCCCTCATTAGGCGGTCCACATGGCCATGTGCTCAGCCATTACACGACCAGTACATCGATACCCGTGGCCACCGGGTACACGACGTGTACTTAGAAAAATACCAAATTCTTCCTTTTCTCTAAAAACCACCCAAAATCAGGACTCATACTTGAAATGAAGATCTTGGTTCTTACATTATTCTAATGACTAAATTTTCATTCTCAAAAGAAATTTTTTTGGGATTGGTTTTTGTTTCAAAAGTGTTTTTCTTTAAAAGAAGTTGTTTAAATTCCATAAAACGATTATCCTTCTCAGTATTTACATCAATAAGGTTTTTTGAATTATTTTTAAAATAAATATTTTCTTACCAGGATTTTTTGAAAGATATAATACTTATATTGTAAGAATAGATATTCTAGAATTCTAGATATCAATATTTTTATTGAGTTTGGAATTCTTGTTCGCATGTAATATGGAAAATCTAGATAGTTCTTTAAAATATGGTAAATTTTCTAATTGTGACAAAGATTATTCATCTGAAGAGTAAGAATATTTCTCATTAGGGTAATTAGCATTTAAAAAAACATTTGTAAGATATTGTTTATTGTGTACCTTAGCCCCGATTCATTGATTTTCAATAGATATTCTGGCTAAAACTTTTATATTATTCTTACTAGAAGATTCATATTCTGAAGATTCGTCTAATGAATCACCACCACTTGCACTCCAAGTATCAGTTGCTTTCAAGAATCTCTTAGTATTTTACTTTTAATATGTTTTATTGTTTCTTTTAGAATTCTTATCCTTACTATATATTCTTTTATGAAAAGGACAATATGCTCTAACATGACTTTATCATTTACATTCATAACAAGTTACATCTGAGTCCTTCTTGTCCTTTTTATCTTTCTTCTAGAATCTATACTGAAAATATTTCTTTCCCAAAATCTTGTTCATTCTTCGATCAATATTGGATAATTCATTCTCTGAATGACCACTTTCACTAGATTATGATATAACAATATCTTTCTTAGGTTTGGATCTTATTACCATTTCTAGTGCCTAGTATTTAGATGTAGTAGTAAAAGCTCAACTTCCATTACCATTATTCTTCTTATTAAAATCTAAATCACTTTTTATTCTTGTCTCATGCTGTAAGAGATTAAAAAATAATTTATCATGAGTATTTTGAGTAAATTTCCTATTCCCATCAATAACTGTACATTTTGATTCCCATTCGTTGGGAATTATATCAATTATCTTATCCAGAAGAACTTAATCCTCAATACATTTTTCTTCCATTAATTGATGACTATTATCAATTCTCATAAATATATATTGAATCTTGCATACTGGTTCTCTATAGGGAAAAAACCATGATATTCATCTCGAAGTATGGTTCTTCTTATCTCTATAACTTTAGATGTACCAAAATGTGTGACTTCCTATTTATTCTAGATATAATTGTCTACTTAACATGATGATATGTGACTATATATATTCCTGGTCATAGAACATAACAAAGAATTGCATACCTTGCAATTCAGTTGAAATTATAATTTCTCTTGGTTGGTAAAGGTTATGACTTACTTTTATGGAATTTTGGAATCTTCAGTGAGCATTACAAAATTATCTAATCCAGTATTAATAACAAAGGTTTTCATTTGATTTCTCTAGTACTCATAATAATTCTTATCACATGTAGGTTGTCTTGTTATGTTTATATTCTCAATTGATCCATTTTTCATTCCTTCCATATTTTAAAACAATACTATTCCACTCCACACATTAATGTAGTAAGTAAATATAAACAAATAATCTGTAACAGAAATAAAATTGTCTTACAGAAGGAAATAAATAAATTAAAATAAATTAGTGGAAACCCTACTATGATACCAATTATTGGATTGAAATTTATATGTTTGTGTATATGAGATGGCATAATATAAGAGGGGAAGGGGTGAATTGTAGGTTTAAAAACGTTGAATTTAATCACTTAAGAATGAACATAGTTTAATAGGTCTTAAACTAATACAATTTACAATCAATACAAATGACCATATGGGTCTTGGATCAGATAGATATGACCTGATATAATATGATCGGTTATTAAAACAACTGTATTTGAATTGTAACATTGTTCAGAGTAAAACAAATGTAAATGATTCTATATTAAATCATATATAACATCTTAATACAATATGTATTGAAAGTATCATAATTAAAAAAATTACAACAGAAATGAATATGAATATACAAAGGAAACAATACAATTACATTTCAGTTACAAATAACAGTAGAAAATAAAATGTATTACAATTATTTTATCCTAATGTTTAGGGTATCCTTTCACCATGGATAAAAGGTTTGTCTTACCACCACCAAAGTAAACTCTCAATTTGATGATCATCATGTCTAATTTCCTATCCTTGGAATCCCTTGATTAAGAAGGTAATCAACACCTTTGTCTTTTAAATACTTTAAATCCATCGATTCAATGATCGACAACACCGTATTCTTATCCATGGAGTCCCTCGATAGTTATCACAACGATCAGTCACACAAAGAAAAACAATTCCCCAATTGAAACAAAAAAACTAAGAAAAATCCATTCACATTTTTTAATTTCAAATATTTCTCACAAAGCAAGAGAGATGTCACACAGTCTCTCTCTAGAACTTGAGGATGAAAAAGTTTTTTTCTCTTGTTCAAATGGCCAACTATTTATAGGTCTCAGGTTCCAATGATCATATTTCCTCCAAAGATCATATTTCTCTTGAATTTTCAAAGGGACTTGGACACTTGGAATTATATCGGTCAAAATAAATAGATTACATGACAAAATTTTGATTAAATTATAACTAACTTCACAAAATTGTTTTGGTTAGAAGATAGTAAGTACAAAATTATGAAATAATGAGGATGAGAAACATGTATACAATATTGGATTATAACATGAGTACAATGAATTACATGAGTATGATACATATCATGGTTATGTTTCTCAACATGGTTACAATTCTTATCATTGTTACGATTAATGTCATGGTTATAATACATAGCATGGTTACGATGCTTAACATGTATAAGTTGCATATCATGGTTAAGATTTATATTGTGATTACGATACATAACATGGTTATGATCCATAATGTGATTAAGATTAATAATATGAATAAGATACATAACATGGTTTCAATGCATGATTTTTATGCAATGCATAACCTAGTTACGATGCATAATTACGATACAATACATAACCTAATTACGACGAATGATTACGATATGATACATAACCTGGTTACAATTCCTGATTATGATGCATAATATGAATACAATATATAACCATGTTATGATGCATGTGGTTAGAAAAACATAATATATGTTTACAATTGTAAATCAATTTATTTGGTTACGATGAGAAACAAAATATGTTATTACAATTGAAAAAAACAGCATATGATTACAATATAGAACAACCGCATGTGTGGTTATGATGGAAAACAAAATATGTGATTACGATTGTAAAGAAACAATATATGGTTGTGATGAGAAAACAACATATATGATTATGATAAACATGATTATGATCGGAATACAACATATATGAAAATGATATATGTGATTATGATGAGAATACAACATATATGAAAAACAAGAAGTAATTTGTGATTTCCAAAACAAAAAGAACAATGGGAAAGTCAAAACATTTTTTGAATCAACAATACCTATTTACTAATTTTGAAACCAATGATTCAAAATATTAAATCCATTTTTGAAATTTCACAACATATAAGAATTTGAACTTTATTTAAAATCATTCTAGAAAACACAATGAAAAATGATTTATCATAAAAATTACCCTTTTCAGTTTAAAACATTTTTATACTAAATTCAAGTGTAAAATAAATGTCAAAAAACATAATTGGATTTTTAAATCAAAATTAATTAATTAAAACTAATCTATAATGTAATTTTACTTTTTAAATAATTTAGAATAAAATATAAATTTCAATAAAAAAATTATTTTCAATATTCATTGAAAAATCTAAAATTTCTGAAAAATTTAAAATTCCACAAAATGAGAATTTTGATATGGTTATTTAAAAAATGAAATTTATTTTTTAAAATTCAATTTCTAAACATTCCAAATATTAGTCATATTATTTGATTATAAAAAATAAACAAATCCTTTTTGAAGAAACCATTTGTTTGAAGAATAAAATGGCTTTACATAAAATTGAGTTCTTATTCAAAATATGCTAATTAATAAAATTTAATTTATTAGACACATTATTCACACACACACACACAGATATATATATATATATATATATTGGTTTAATTATATTCAGTGTTCTATTTTTTGTATGCTATTGAATGTACCCATTCTGTTAAAATATTGAGATGTTATAAATAGACCTTCATATTTTGGCCAAAAAAGAGGAGATAAAGAATACAGAGGACGACCTTATGGTTACCCTATTCCTTAAGTACACAGGTCCGATCATAATTATACTGGTGATATTCTTCAGGTTCTGTGAGGTGTGGATGTGTGGGGTTGTTAGATGAATTCTATAGAGTTACTTATTCTAGGTGGACCAAATTCCTTTTGAGTAACCATATGATTATCTTATACCTTTTTATATTCATTGATTGATTCATGAGCTTCACAATCCTTTCTTACACCTTCTTTAGTATGAACTTTTGGACTTAAGTTAGATAAATGTCTAGTTCCACTATTTTTTACCATGCTAGTTGGAGTCTAATATATCTTATTTGAAGTGTATTGGGGTTTTGAGATTATGATGACACAATATTAGTTCATCCATGAATTATTCTTGTAATGGATTCAACCTAACAATGTCATCATTACCATGTATTAGACATATTTAATGAATGTAAATATTGATTTCTTGGAAAAGAGAGTTTTTTTCTCGATGTGGTAGGGGAGTGTGCAATGTTCAAAGGAATGTGGGAGTATTAGATGTGTTCTAAAAATATTTATACTCTTTAGTATCTATAAGAAGAGTTGATGTTGGGGCCAATATTGGTTCATTTAGTGATGTTTTTGAGAATTGTGAAAGCTTTTCCTGATGTTTTTCTAGATAATTTTGAAAAATTACCCCCTCTATGTGATATTTATTTTGGGATAAAATTTCAACTCAACATCTACATGATTTAGATGTAAATTTATAAGACAATTCCTTCTAATTTGTATGGGTTTTAGATTTAGATCAATGATCTTTCATAAATGGGTTTCATTCATCCTAGTTTATCACTTTGGGTGATCTAGTGTTTTTCATGAAGAAGGATTATAATATTTTTCAATTATGTATAGATTATTTTTTGATGAATCAATTGATAGTGAAGAATAAAAATCCATTCATGAGGATTAATTATTATTCAATTAGTGAAAGGAAGTATATTTTTTTCTTAAAGGTCAATTTTTTGTTGAGGTATCTTCAAATGAGGGTGAATCAGAAATATATCCATAAAACTAGATTCATATAATGTTATGAACACTTATGGATTTTCGTTATAGAATTAAATGTCATAAACACCCTATTTCTTTTCATAGGATTGACAAAATCAATGTATTTTGAGTTCATAAATCAATTTTTGATTGTTTTCATCAACAAAAATTTTCATATATTCCTGATAAAAGGAGGATCATTTTGGGCAATTTAGGGTGATTGTAATGCTTGTTTGAGGAATATATCTGTTTGAAAAAATATCCAAGTAAATGTTTCATATGAGGGTGGTTTATTTACTTAGTTTTTTATACCTTAGTAGCGTATGGTGTGTTACCCATAAAGGATTGAGGTGGTTGATTTTTAGGTGGATCTTATTAATGTTCCATAGGTTCCTAGTTTCTTTTATTTTTTAGGATATTGTATAAGGTTTTTTATTAATTTATATCATATTTTTGATCATTTGGAATACTTTACTAAGAAATATCCATAATTCATTTAGGTATATCAATATCAGGCTATGTTTGAGAATCTTAATGAGATGTTGTTCAATGATCACATTCTTTTTTTCCAGAGCTGGGAGTTATGATCATGGTTTTATGTCATACTATCCATAATGATCTAGGTTATGTTCTAATATCAAAAATTATGTTGGTATCTTATAGGTATTAATAGTTATGAACTCATGAACATAGATATTCTACTGATGTTATCGAGATTCTAGAAGTTGTTTTTTCCTTGAACCTATGGATAAACTATCATATCATAGAGGGATCTGTGGTCTTTATAGACCATAATAACCTACGATATATCTTCTATCAACTTGATTAGAATTTTATTTATTGTATTTTGATATATTTCTTATTGGATTATGAATTTTAGATCTCATACACTTAGGGGAAATATAATGTTGTAGATGATGAACTTAGTAGGAAGTCATGTGGATATATTTCTTAAGAGTCAGGGGTGTCATGGTAGATCATATAAGTACTTACAACACTAAATATAGATATATAGAAACATGTTGGTAGAGGTCTCTTGTATCATATGATAGTGAATTCATACTTGATGCATTAGGTAGAGGAGTATCAGTTTGGAGGTCCTAATGTAGTGGTTTTATGGGATTGTGTGGTCAATAGGGATGATCCTATGATATGGTTAGATGATAATAAACATTTTGTGTTATTTCACAGGAGTTTATTTATTACATTATAAGTGTGTGTGGTGTTAATCCATAATTTTCATAGATCATAATTAGAGTAGTATGTTGTTTTATCTAATATATTCCATTCTATGAGTATTCAATTCTTGTGTTTAGTAATGACGAGGTTTTGGGTTGAGCTTGTGTCTCAGTGTATGGTTTTTTAGAAGGTGAAAGGTGAGAATCATGTTCTAGCTATCCTATTTAACCCATTGAATATTAATTTGGAAGTGGGAGGACATTTTTATGGATTTTTTACTAGTTTAACTTGATCATTTGGTGTATGTAATGTTATATTGATTATTATAGATCAATTAATAAATTAAAATCATTTAAAAATTATCTAGGAGTTGAGAACTATAGATACATTGGTGAGGCTATATATTGATGAGATAGTGCAACTTCATGTGGTGAAAAGGATGACCATCTTCGATCAAGATCCTTGGTTTACCTCTCAAGTATGAAACTATATTCAACATGATTTTAGATCTAAATTAGGATTTATTATTGCATAACATCCTTTGTTATATATTTATACATAATAGACTATCCATGTGTTGGAGGACATTCTGTGTGAATGTGTTTTGGATTTTTTGGGGTTCGTGGGTGAAGAACCTCCCTATAGTATATTTTACCCAAAATAATATCCACCATACATTAATTAGTATTGAATCATTTGAGTAATTATATGTGTGACATTAATAATCTCTATTTTTCAAGACTGAGGTTAGAGATTTAGTGTTTCTTGGAATATATGTGGTATAATTATAACAAAAAACATTCGGGTGATTCATGAGTGGATGAGGGTTTCTTAAGACTATCTAATGTCAATAGTTGGTTTAATAAGAATACCACTAGATTTTCATTTTGGAGATCATGTATTTATAATTTCTCCCCTTTTCATATTTAGTGTAGGTTCAGTCAAGGTAGTAAGATTTCTCATATCTTCATTGGGGCGTTTAAGAAGTTGGATAGATTTGGTGAGGTAGTATATTATTTATTAGTTCTTACATATATTGATAGAGTTTATGAGGTTTTCCATGTTTCATAGCCTCATTATTATCATTATGAAGACTCTCAGGTCATTAATTGGGGTGAGATAGATGTTGATAATGAAATGTTGTTTGTGGAGAAAAATGTGGATACTCTAGATAGTTAAAAGAAGGTGTTTCATGGGATTGTCATAACTTTGGTTACTTTCTTATGGATACATAGTGTTTTTAAAAAATTTACATGGGAAAATGATCTGTTGATGAAAGATTAATATCATGAGTTGTTTGATGTCTAATTCTCACTGAAATATTGTTGTTTTCTTTGCTGATGTGATTTATTTTTTCCACCATTGTTCTGAGTTGTGTGCTTGGTGGTTGAGAGATTCCTATATGAGAGAAATATCATAGGATGTTCCATTTTGTGTCTATTTTTTCTATTTTAGGTGTTCGTTTTGATTAAAAAAATGATAATAGTTTGAGAGGTATCTAATGTATAGGATCATACCTTCCTTGGTCCTCTAATTTGTGGTTTGAATTTTTTAGAGGTGTAAGTGTGGATCTCAAAGGCTGTCACATAGTGAAAACATTAGTTTTGGATTCCTATGTGACAAAATTTCCATTTTGGAGTAGTCCTAACAGGTCTCATATATCATGGTCATGTTGTGGGTGTAATAGTTAATTCATTTTGATGAGTTTTTGGAGATGGGGTCTACAGCACCAGTTTTTTGGATAGTTATGATATTGTTGAAATATATGCCACAAAGGTAATAATTTTGGTAATCTCTTCCTTATATGATTCTTGGTAGAATCCATATAAGAAACAAGGGACGTAAAAATCATCAATTTTAATAATCTACTACATCAGGACCATTTTATAAAGAAGTTTATTCTATATCCATTCTGTTAAGGTAGGGTCAAAACCAAAAGTATGGACAACTATGATGTAGTGATTCTTCGGTTGAGTCAGGGTTCATGGATGAAATGAAAATGGAAAAATACAGTATGTCATGTCGAAGTCCAAAATTATGTCTCTATAGTGAAATAGTTGATTGATTAGGGGTGTTATAACCATTTAAATATCCCTAAATATCTAATTTCATTTGTATAATCTTTCATATGCCTTAATGAGGCTCTCAACGCACCATAGAGGGGTGACTTGAATCATTATTATAATTCAGGTTATTCTTATCCCTTGCTGTGATTCTTTTTCTTTATCTTAAACCTTAGGTGGTCGAGGTTCCCATCATGGTGATATAAGGCCTTTGTGGAAGATACTTGGGATCTTGATTAGTGATATCGATCATTATCATCCGAAGATTATCGGTTTAACATATATTTTTTTAGTTATTTTGAATCTATATTCACTAAAACTCATGTACCCTGATTAATTATGTATTTGGTGTTTTTGGTGGTGTCTTGTGGGCTCATTCCAGAAGAACTAACCTCATTTAGAGGCATCATTCAACGTAATATTTTCCACTAGGTTCTTGATGGGATAGTACTAGGTACCCAACAGACTACTATCGGGTACCATGTAGATGTTGTTAGTGGGAAAGTTGATCTATGTTGGCCACTGGGTGGAAGATGACCCTAGAAGAGGTACCCAATGGTAATTGGGCACCCAATGGATGGATAAAGGGTACCAGATCGGTACTTTCTATGTTAAGAAAATTAATTTAATTAATAAATTGTATTATTCTTTATTACAATGAGAACCAATCCTCATTTTAACCCAGTAGGGGCTTGAACCCCTTACACAAACACACACACACACACTCTCTCTTTCTCTCTCTCTCATTTATCTCTCCCAAAGAAGCGATATCCCCCATTTGTCTTCATATTAATGTGTTTTCTATCCCAAGTGGTCACTGGAGGTGAGTTTATGTCTCCTCTTCCTTCTATAAATCATTTAATATATGAATTTAGCGCCTTTCATTGGTTATAAAAAAGTTTATGTCTAATGAAAGATTCTCAATTTTCAACAGTTTGATGCTCACTCATAAAGTGATATTTAATTGGAAGTATCTTACTGGTACATGGTAGGTGGTACCTAACCATTCTCAATATTTATTTCATGTTTCATGTGACATGTGATTAGTGGACTATATTTTATTTTTGAATGACCTAAAACTAATGTAAACTATTTTACCTTGATATAGTCATGCTCTTGAACTAATTTGAATTGATATTTTATTCCTAATCCTAGAGTGGTATTCCTTGATCATTTTATGAAATTAAGGACCTATAAAGGTTCCTTGGCCTCCTTAGACATAGGAGATGTGTATAATTTTGATACATTAGATTGAGGCTTGACCCATATGAAACTAATGTGTTTCCCTAGGACCATTTTCAAAATTCAATTAGTAATTTTCATAATTGTTCCTTCACTTATATCTTGTATATATCTGGGTAGGTTTATGTTAGTATGGGGTTGGAAATACTCTGGTCATGTGAGGAACAATCAATTTTAAACATAATTTTTGTGTGATTTTAGGTTAATCCTCATGTTAATTTCTTATATTATATTTCTGGAGATTTTTATTGTTCTAAATTGTGGTTAAGGTTTTGTTTTGGGTTTAGTTTCCCTAATTATATATTATTTCTTTTATCAAGGAATGAAAATATCTATACAACGATATTGTTTATATTTAGGATGTAATTCACATTTGTTTTATATTATTTATGATGATGGATGTTATACCCATTATATGGTATGATCATGACCTAGATGATAAGATCTCGATAAAGGATCGAAATAAGAACCGGGTCATGTAATGTAAGGGATATCTGGACATGATGTTGATAATTCTAGGATTTTATGCCCGATTTTTTATATTGCCCATGGAAGTGGGGATACTTACTATATTATGATGCTTCCATGGAGGGGGTTGAAATGAATGTATGTGTATAGTGGAATAAAGGATTAAATGTTTCCATTATATTAGGGCACAAGACTAGGTATTCCTTTCCCTCTTTTGAGTTTCCTTGGCCAAAGATGTTATTCCCTCTATTGATATTGTAATTGGGATGAGATTCCCACTTGTGTTTGGTTGTTCTATAACATTATCCACCCTTTGTACTGAAATAAAAGTGTAATTATTCCCACTATTATTAATGGGATATCAAGACATAATTCCCATGCATTGATCATTATATTATAATAGGATTATATTCCAATTCATCCAGACTTGATACATGATCCCTAGTTGGTATTCATGTTATATGTTCAGAGAAACCTCAGTACTGGATGAAGAATGTATAGTCTAACCTAGGTGGCACATGTAGCACTTTTTTTTTTGAATTCTAATATTATAGTTGTTGTTTAATATTTACTTATTGGAGTTGGATCCCTAGAACCAATAAATAATCAATTTCCATAATATTCATAGAAATAAATATAAAATTATAGTTTATCACATGATGATTTTTAGTTTGCATTAAATGTATTTGATAATTCACTATGGGTATATGTCTCACTAAAAATTAATAACAATTCCACACTATGATGAGAACCTATAAGATACATTATAGTATTCTTAAATATATTTTATATAGCCAAATGATATCATTTGACATGACACAAATGATATAGGTTATCATAGGTAGAGACTCATAGGACATTGAGACACCTTCTCTTGGTGTACACCCATGATAATATTTAGAGTAGGAGATTGTAAGAACATGACCATCCTGTATGAAAACTACATTTATATGTGTTATTAAATATTACTATATAAAGATACGGGTATTTTTTCTCATACTTGAAGATTATTATTAATGCATTTTCTGATTCATTTACATTGATGTATTGACAAAAATTGTGACGGTATTTACTTGTAGTGAGGTGAGACACCTTGGGCATATCATGAGTGACATAACATTAATTAATAATGAAATAAAGGGTTTTTATCATATATTATTTAATGAAAGATGATATCTTAGGCCCTTTTATTTAAATGGAACTACTTAATTAAATCCATGTAAATGGGGTTCTATGGGTATGTTATTTTCTAGAATGTTAAAGAAAGAGATATCAATAACATTAGTTGATAACAAATTTATGAAACCTTATTGATTAGAGATATAATGAAAAATGTATTATACTTCAAAGTGTGCATTCGTATAAGGTTACATGTCATTTTCAAATTAAATTCAATATCTATGGTGGACTTGGTGTATTTCAAGATACTAACCTTGAAATTGAGGTGGTGTAGACCAATTCCATTAAGAAGGGGTCCTAGAGGATCACAAACTATGTTTATCCAAAACTATAGATAAATTCAATATAAATTTAATATATTGAATAAATATTATTCTCATAGGTGACAAAATAAAGGTTCATGCTTGGTTAATCAAATAAACTCGATCACTAGTTATTTGAGAGAATATTATGTAAGTTGAATAATAAAAATAATTTTTATTTTAAAGGTAATTATTTTTTAGTTACATGAATATATTTAATATTTTTTTAATCTCCTTTATATTCTCAAGATGGCCAATATTTATTTTCTTCTACTGAAATATATAATAAATATTTATTCACTAGTATAATGAATATAATATTTATCTATTTACTGAGATATAATGTAGTTAAATGAAAATATTTAAATAAATATACATTAATTAATGTCTAATAAATATTATAAAGGAATGAAAGACCAATATTAATAGTATGGTGAGAAATTATATATAAATATTATTCAAGTAAATATTAATTTATTCATTCAAGGAATTTTTTTATATGTTGAGTTCATTTCAAATAAACAATAATAATATGGTTATGATTTTGAAAAGGGGTTATCCAAAGATTAGGAGAATAATAAGGGATCATGTGAAATTATTTATTCATTAACCCTAGGTTTGTAAATACTTTATTATATAATTTTATAAATAATTATAAGTATCCATATTGTTTTTATAATGATTTCTAGACAGAAACCACTCAAGAGTTAGAGATATATTCTCCAAGAACCACCCACAAGAATGTAGAGTGATCCTCCACAATTGACCTATTGAGTCTAGAGAGAATGAAAGAAATTACTTACCACATAAAAGGATTCTATTATTGTCAATGCCTATTTAAGAAACCACCATAATAATCTTTGCTAGAACCCAAATAATTCTATGACGTAAATCAAAGGTTCATGGAACATGTATGGATCACATTTAGAGGGAATATACCCATGATTCCACTGACACAGTGTTGATATGATAAAATGTATCAACTAAATAATTGGTAAAGAAATAATTATAATGATAGTTAACCCTTAATCCTGAATCCAATTAATTATAAATTATATGTGATAATCCTCTCTCCGAGATTTTGGGGTTGCTATTCAATTTAGTTCTAAGGAGAAATTAGAACATGTTGATGAAAAAATGTTTTTGGGAAAAGGCCTAACCACATCCGATAAATCCCCAAGCCATCAAGTGGTATTAGAATGGTCACAAAAAAATTATAATAATTTTTTATTAATTGATATATTATTTTAAATTTTTGTACTTTTTTATTATATTTTATTCATTCTTTCATCCAGAGTATAATTAAAATGGTTTTAAATTTTTTTAATATTTATTAATGTTTCTTGTCATATTATGTAGGATATGAAAAAATGAAGAATTATTAGTGATTTCATTAGGTGGTGCTTAGAATTTGGGTCGGTAGACACATATACCGAAATTTGAACAAAATTAAATGTCGTGTACCCAATTTAATAGCACCACGAAATGTTTTTGCATACATGATGTTTCACGAAGTAAGAGAACATGGTTTTTTCAAAAAAAATGTAAGAGAACATGGTGAATTTAATGTACACCACGTGTTGAATATTCCATCCTGAAACATGGTATGTCAGAATATAATGTGTGTAGGTAGTGTACACATCATGTACTCAACACAGTTTAGTGGTGAAATTCACATTAATCATCTTGTAAAATAAACTGTATAATATTGTGTGAGACTAAAAGGTTGTATCATTAATGAGATACATAGTGTGTTTCTGGAATTCATGTCATGTGATTCTTATTTACCATGTATGATTACCAAATCTATTTCATAAGTGGGTTACATAAACACATGAAAATTAGAACATATGACTTGTATTTTGTTAGTACATGACATATAACCCATCCAAGAGACACATCAAGTACCAAGGTATTTATCCCATATCCACAGCATGAGAAAAAAAGATGTGTATCTCATTAGTAGACATTGTGTAGTCACCCAGTAAAAATAGGATTAAATTTCATAAATAATAATTAATTACAACATTAAAAACCTAATTACCCTATCTAAATCTGATTTGTTGTCCATGTAATAAAATTTTTATGAATTTATAAATTCCCAGTTAATTCCATGTATTTATTTAAAAAATTTTGTTTAACCATTAATTTTTTATATTTCATTTATGATGGTTATCTCTAATAGACTTCAAAAGGTGATCAAGATAATGGGAATTAATTAATTTATTGAATTAATTAAAACAAATTTATTGTAATAATAAAGATTGAATTGAAGTAATTGATAACTATTATTCTTTTTCACATTTGTTTCATGATAACTGGATAACTATGAGATTAGAACAAGTTTTGTATGTGATTGGTATATTTAATTTATTATTACTTGTTTTTTAAAATAATTTATTAAATTAAATAAAGGAATATGATTCATTACCATCCTCTCATTATTCAAATACCTATATTCCCATGGTTTCTTTTATGTAAACCCCATTAAACCAATCATTTGGTTTCTCTCACATTCATGTGAGTTAAATTATGGAATATATAGATATATATGGTCATTATAGGTAGTTAAACTTCCAAGTTGAGGCAAACCAATCTATAAATTACAATGAAGTATTGGTGGATTTCTATAAAATGAACCAAGAATTGTTTCTGGAGTTAATTTCCTAGGGTTAGGGGTTGTTTTATTATATGATAGATAAATAAAATATTATAGAAGATCATGGTCAATCCACATCATTTAATTTATTTCCATCAATTTCAATGTTAATTATTTCCGGATGGATAAATAATTAAAATAATTTATTAACAAGAATAAAATCTGGAATTAAATTTTATATTATAATATATTTGAGAATTTCATGTACATTTTTAATCACATAAGTAAAATAAAACTAATATTAATAACCATGTTATGAGATAAAATGTCTAGTTTACACAAAAAGATAAATATCCCTCAAATTAAATATTAAGTCAGTATTTTCTTTAACTACATAAGTAAAAATCATACCATATTTCAATGTGATTTTCCATTTAATGCTGGAGTCCTTTTAAAAATTAGGGAATTCTAAATTTAGTTTTCAGGTGACTTAACGTAGTTCACATCAAGGGTTGACTACTAAAAAAGGACGTTGTGTAACTAAGTGGCAATGATTGAGGAAATTTTAATCAAGTATTTGGGGATTTGAGAGTTCATGTAATGGATCAAGGAACTATAAGTTAATTTAGTTAAAAAATTATGGTTACGTAAAACTCGCCAAGTAACTTGGTAGGACAATGTTTGGGTTATGTGAATGGAAATATGGATCACTTCTGTAAGAATATCCATGCGACAAGATATTTTAAAACCAGTGATGAGGGATACTGTGTTTTGATAAAATAGTGGGAGACTAATAAATAAACTTAATTATATCATATCTTTTGGTAATCAAGATAAACATTAAAACCTTTTTAATTAATTATAGGAAGAATGGAAAGATAAAACATGTGAATACTATGAATATTCCATAACTAGTGGTATTTCTTTAAAATAAAAATTTTCATATATGGTATAATAATTATGAGATGCATTATTATCAAATGAACTATATTGAGATTTGGAATCCCATATTCTCATTCTTCCACCCCACCAGGTATGTGTAGGTTAAAAGGATGCCTACCTGGGATATATTGTGGTGCCTCCAACCTCTATCATACTATACTAAAAACTATTTACAATGTAATAATGATAAAATATAAATACATTTATTCATACACTATACTATATTGTCATAAAGGTATTGATATGGATAAATAAAGACTTATGTTAAATTAGATTCTCCATACACTGTATCACTACAAACTAGATGAAGGGAATATAACTACTCATTATGGTTTCAATTTTTTTGGTAGATTGATTATTTAATGAAATTGGGTTTCCACTTGCATAAGAAATTATCCATAAATATTATTTTGTTATCCTTACCACCATGGTAACCATAGTTCATTTAATTATAAATAAACAAAATGTATATGTCAATCAATAATATTTTTACATAACTTCACCAATTAGATAATGATTGGTTGAAACTCATTTCTCCACCCCTTATATTGAAAATATTGAAAGAAAAGGATAAATATAAAATTCATAGTCTAAATCTTGAAGCATCTTTACTATTTTCTTCCATTAGAAAAAGGATTCAGATAAAAAATAATGGATATGAGTCTATTTTTTTATCATTTGGAAATAATGGACATTGGAAAATAAATTTAAATGAGTTAAAGAAGTTAGTAGACACATCCACTCTAGTAATACTCTAAAATATTAGATTCACCACTTTTGTATGAAAATAAAATATGCATATAACATACATTTATTTAAATATGAGAAACAACTAATAATAGAAAGGCAATAATGTGAAATTAAAATGATCTGAGAAATAGTGATTCCTATATCAGATTGGGGGATGACACAACATAAAATTTCAAAAAATGAATTGATCTACTTTTTTGGAGTTTTCGCGAACACTTTTTTAAGTTCCATTCAAATATAATGGGTCTTTTATTTACATTATGTAATTATTATTATTTTGTTTCTTGTTAAATTTATTTGGATTTTGTTATACTAGAATTAGCCACATTGAACTAGTAATAATGATGAATGTAAATTATAATATTCATAACTAGTTATGGATAGATAATTCATTGTCAGGAAAAACTAAAAGATTTTTTTACAAATGATATTCCCAACACAATATTGAGTTTCTCTATAGCTAAAAACTATTTGTTATTATCTACATACATACTTATAGTGTTTTGGATGATGAGACCATTAAAATTAAAGGAATGAAACAAATATTTCATAATCTATTTTGCTTCATGGAAGAAAAATTTCATATGTAAAGTTAGAATTAAATTCCAATAATGTATTAAATTCATTCAATTAATTCCAGGAACGATATATAAAAGTAATGAATGAACATGGTCAATGATATATAATCTTTTGGTCTAGAATGTCAGAGAGAATCTTAATTAATTATTCATTGATCAGAAAATATAGAGAATAGATTTTCCTAAATGGACATTATCTTTTTCAAAACTAATTAATTATGATAGTATACAGTGGATTGATGAGGAGTCCTAAAAATATTGCAACTCTTCCATGATTCCTTTCTAGCCATGTTTCAAAAAATAAAAAGATAACAACTTACCATTTTTCAACTATATTTACTAATACATATATTATAATGTTATAATGAATCGAAAATACATTATGTCAAAGCCTCATGTTTTTTATAAGATCCATTATTATAGCTGTAGATTGCTTCAAATTTATATCCTAAAAACACAAGGTTCATCTCATTTAAGGATCTTATTTCTACTATGGACATTTATATTCCCATGATAGAAAATAAATTAATGAAACAAATTTATTTCTATATGGGAAGAAAATATATTTTAGATAATTGTGTCTTGTAAGACATCAGTATAATCATTTCTTTACTTGTATTAGTTATCATAAGAACATGTAACTCCACAAGTATTAGTGGGAGGAATTGTTTTGGATGAACATACTTCACATGATGCTTAGAACCACAGTGGTGGTTATATACTCACATCAATGGGTGGTATATTATTTGATAAAAATAATAAATCCTATATAGTAATAAGTACAAACTAGCTATTATTGATATGTTCTTAAAATTTTAAAGGTGGATTCTATATATGAAAATTGATTATTTATTTTGGTGGTTGATATAAATCTATTTGTAGGGATTTAGTAGATACAATACATGGATGGTATATCTAAGGCACCAATATGTATTGAATAGTTACAATAATCAATAATTCTTAAATACATTTTAATTATACTCATTATATATACTATGTTCATTATATTAGGCATCAGTTGTCATGGTCACATCCCTTAGAGGCTAATTTATGGTTCATGTCTATATGATGAAACCCGACACGTAAGAAACATAATGGAAATAAAATATGGATTGAAAGTTTTTGGGATACATTTATGGGTAAAAATGTGTATAATAACTATAGTTAATTATTTTAAATGAACTGTTTATATGTTTCTAGAAGAGGTTAGAGGGTGAACTATAGATTTACTAAAAGGTGTGTTTGATAACATGTAGAAAACAAATGATTTTTCTTATATTTATATAACACTATAAAATTATTCAAAAATGAATTATATAGAAACCCAAGTTTTTGGCTAACATGGTCTACTGGCATTAAATGAGTGATTTATAAATTGAATTCATAGTACCCTGTGGACATGGTATTGAAAAATAATAGATAGAATAATACACCAGAATTTCATCCATAATTACATGACAATCTTTTGATGGATAGACTACATATTCCAAATAGTACATTGGAAATCTATGATACGTGTAATGAAAAGTATATAAGTTTTATCATACATATAAATAATAAATAGAATTCAAAAACAATATAAGACCAGGATAATTTTGTAGATTGGTTGTTAAAAATATTTGGAAATTATTGAGGTTGAAAAAGTAGGTAAGTTCTTATTAAATAGAGAAATAAAAATACTAGTTTTTACTGAATATAAAACTAGCATCCTTTTAGATAAGTTGATTTATAATCACATTAAGTTTTAGAAAATTTTTAAGGTTTAAAGATATTACAAATAGTAGTCTATATATATAAATTTATATTAGTATGTTGTTTCTTTTGATGCAATTTAAGAAGAAAGTACATCAATGATTTTCTCATAGTTTTTTACTTATGCCTATATTGTAAAAATTAAAACATATCATGATGAACATATATTTTTGGTATTATCAAAAATTTAATGTATGATAGATAAATCAGGTATATAATTTTTTATATAATATATTGAGTAATTTTATCAAATTGATGTGTTCATGATATGAAAATCAACCAAATGTAGAGAAATTGGATCAGTATGGATAGCCATATCTAAGAAGAATCATGTTTAACATGTGACGGAAGCTAGTTCAGATGTTAGTAGTTGAATCTAGTGAATTTGGGAATCTTTTGGAGTTGGTTTCTTAGAAAAAAATACGAAATTATTTGTTGAAATATTCTTAGTTTAAAAAAGTAATTTTTATCTTATAATATGATGATTTTTCCACTATAGAAAATATAAGTGATAACATACTCAGGGTATATGTATCATTGAAAGGTCATAATTGTTCCTCGCTTTTAAGAAAACCCCAAAGCTCCATGAAAAATATTCTTAATTATATACTATAAATCCAGATGATATCATTTAATGGGACACTAATGATACAATCCTTCAGATGAGAAGATTTATAGGACTTCGAGTAGCCTTCTCATGGTGTATGCCCTTGGTGATTTTTTGAGTAAGAGATTATTATAATAATAAATCATAGTATAAAATCAAGATTTATATATGTTATTGGATATTTCTATATGGGAACTTGTGTAATGATCCATAGACTTGAAAAATATTTTTAATGTAAATCATAAGTCACATACTTTTATTTATTGAAAAAAACGTAATAACATATCATTATAGTGAGGTAGGATATGTTGTGTGCGTCACTGGTGATATTACATTAATTAATTTTGTGAGAAAATGATTTTTATCTTCTATTATTTAATGTATGTTGATATCTTAGGCTCTTTGATGGGAATTTAATAGCCTAATTAAATCCATGACTGTGATCATCGTTGGGGAAGTTCTTTTATGAAAAGTCATGGATAAAGACATCAAGAACATAGATTGATGACACCAATATGCATCCTTATTTAATAGAGATACTGTGATAAAGGGATTATATTATATATTGTGTGTTCATATGATTCTTATATGTCATTGAATAATTACCTTATTTCTCTATTATATCCATAGTGTGTTGTGAGTCACTAACCGTGGACTTTAGGTGATGTAGCCTAACAAATAGGTCTTTCCAAAGAGAACATCTATCTTGATATCTATTATTGTCATAAATCATCGTATAGTAAGTATGTTGTCCATCCCAAGAGAAGTCACAGGTAATTTTTTTTAAAGGTTATAACAATGTTTATGTTTTGGAGATAATTGTGATAGAGAGGCCACATAGAGTCAGTCTGGAGACCATTATTACATGAACCTAAGAAACTGTAGTCGAGGGAGCCTATACTTGTGAGATTAAAATTAAAGATGACTTTAGGCTCAGAAATAGAAAAAATATTGGGTTTATGAGTGTTCAAAATCCTCTTGATAATGGTGGAGGTATCATTATTTACAATACCTTGACAATTCCAAAAGAAAAGATTCATTTCGATTTGTGTTTGGTGTTAGAACCCCCATTATTGGATTTTCCAAAAACCTTTCTTCCTATGAGATCTCCTAACATTTTGAGAGGAATTAGATTTGGATTTATCCTCACATGATTTGACATTAGAGATAGGATAAATAGTACTAGTCTTTTCATTATCTGAAATCTGAATAGAAATAGTAGTATTTCTAGGAGTTGAGGGAAAGGTGATTCTGCCCTATGACTGATCCAAAGCTAAACCCAATACAAGTGGTTGCGCTAAAGAAGGCTCATCAGAAATATTACCATTAATTTCTTTATTTCTAAGAATAGAAATATCAACTAAAGCAGGCATAATAGTAATTCCAGAAGCAGGATCAGAACTATTTTCAGCAATCTTTTGAAGAAGGTGTATCGATTTTCCTGGTTCTGAGCTTTCATCCTTGTTACCTTGTTTGTTAACGGGCTCAATAGATGGAGTTCCCTCCAATGCGAGGGAGGGGGACTCAATATGGGGGGCCCAAAGTATTCTTCAGTGGGTCATGAAAGATACCTTATCCTTCCAAAGAAGTAGTAGGGTTGTTTCTCCCCTTATCCCTACACTCAAACTCACTGTTAGCTGGTTCACATGGGACATATTCATTAATAGCCAAAGTAAGAGTAGTAGAGAGGTTGTTGTTGTCCACTGTATTTCCATGAGCTTAAAAACCATGGAAGATTCCAGAACCATATCTTTAATTTCAGTGGATAATTTTCCTTCCATGATAAGGGATTACTCCTTATCAACAATGACCCCCATTATTTTCCATCAAGGGGGGGGGAGGATTTAGATTTCTTAACCCAAATATCCTGATTTTTACTAGGGGGTTAATGTTTTTCAAGTTCATCATTTCCTGTCATATTATACTTAACCTACTTCAAATCATTAGTGATTATAGGATCAACCTGGTTTCTAACCACTCTACAATTAGAGAGGTTATGCCTTATTAATTTTCAAACCTCACAGAAGGGAGGTTTTTTCTCATATTCAACTCTGATTTCAGTTCTATAATTAGGAACATTGAAGTTAATAACATATGGGAGTTTTGTGGCAAGGTTTACTTCAACCATGATTCTAGAAAATAATCCTAGGTCACCATTTAAGGTTCTATGATCAATCTTCATAGGAATTACAATATAGGAAGCCACATCATTTAAGACTTTTTTATGCCAATAGAACCAATTCAGTCCATAGAGTCTCACCCATACTTGTGCCATAAAATTTCTGTGTGTGTGTGGGTCAAAGGAGACATCCCAGTCTGAAATTATAATAAAACCAGGTTTAAGTTGGATGTTACCAGATCTTAAGCCCAATTCGAGTTCTTTTTGCGAGTTGAAGATCATGTGATATTAAGCTTTTCCAATAAGAACCATCTTCCACCTTTCCATTGCCCAACAATGTGATATTCTAGTTTTGAGTTCCATCAGGGGCCAAAGGAGATCTCTCAAGTTGTTAGAATCATGGCCAAGAACTGAGTATTTACACATTTGTGCTCTTTGTTGCAGTGCATCCAGATCCACATCCACTATAAATCCACCATTGTCAAGATTTTTGAAGAGTGGAGGTTTGTTCTCCTTCACGCTGCTCAGATCTGATCCTTGGCATGCATCAAAGAAGAAGATAGGAAATGCCCAATCTAGTGCTTTATGGTTTCAAGAATCTATTTTTGAAGATCCAGCATCCAAAGTCACAAGGGTAGCATGAGGAACAAATTTACACTTCGCATCAAATCTAGCCATGGATGAAACTTTGGAAAAATCCAGGAGACAAGCTAGGGTTTGGTGCAGTCACCGAGTCTCCTCACAGGCCGCTATCGAGGAACCCATCTTTTCTTTATCAACACAACCTTATCATTTGTTTGTTCCTTAAACTATCTATACTTCATATCATAGCATAGGTTTCATCATGTGGAAAAATTAAACTCTAAAACCTCATACAATGATCAAATTAAACCATTTTATAAATTATTTTACTTTCCAAACTATCTTGATTCAATACATTAGAATAATTTGAATATCCATCCTTGTTAGATCAATGTACACAGGGTCCTTGGAAATCCTCATTTTTCTTAGAACTCCATGATCTATCCTGATCAATGAATCTGCTACTTTATTTTCCTTTATTCAATATAAATAATCCCTAAATTTTCACTTTCCAAACATGATGATATCATCATCATGTGTCCTCTTGAAATATGGTAATAACTCAAATTATTATAAAACCTTATTGAAACATGAATTCATTATTACACATGATATTGAATATATTCTTTATATCCAAAAATATTGTAGACTCAATCATTGATATCATGGATCACTCATCGATGATAAAATAATCAGTTTTGAGGTAGTTATTACTAATCCAAATCAATCATTTCATCATTTTTATCTTACTTATATGAAATATATTTAGGGTTGTATTTCCTTCAACCATATACTTTCCCACGATATTAACTTTCTACTGAGTCACTTATCCTTGGTACAATTCATCATATGACCTCAGATACTTTTTAAAATGGTACTATAGTAAAATCCTAATATATTCCATAATTATTATAACCATTACACTGCTAATAAAATATTGAAAATGTATTTATTCTTGATGAGGAAAATTATCCCTTCCACTTCATCTGCAGCAGTATCATGACTTGATCACTATCCAGTAACATCATTTGGGGAATATTCCTTTGATGCTTGGGATATTGAGTCGCATAGTATACCATTTAATTATAGTTGAATAATTTTATATTGGAAACAATTTTATTTCCCATACAATCACAATATTGGTGTTCTTTTTCTACAAACTTATTACAAACTCCCATTACCTTCAAGAATTTACCAGGTTGGCTCCTTCCATAGTTATAACATGTGGGAGAACCCTTATCTACCTTCTTCCTTTATCCATTTCATTCTCTTCACCCCCTTTTTATTTTTCTTACATTTAAATCCATAGAACTCATAGAATTCATTATATACCTTTTTAACCCATGATATTATTTCCTCAAATAATGAGGATACATGGGAGAGTATCTTCCTACGTAATATTGAATTACAACCCTTAGAGATATGATCCTTCATAGTATTTTCATCATGTGAATTGGTGACATTCTCATACCTTATGCTTGGTTTAATTTATAATCAATTACGTATAATATATTAGCTCATAAAATTATGAACTCTCTATAACTCGAAATATATCATAACTTAATGCATCATAAATCCTAATCCATATTCTTTCATTATATTGGGGGAATAAATACTTAATAATGGTGTGTAAATAAAATGTAAATTATCCTAAGAATATCCCCAAGGAGTGTCAAACCTAGTACGTAGTAAGGCCCATTGTCGTGTACCATGATACCCTAGGTCAAGCCTGAAACTCCTTGTCAGAGTTGTCACTACTAGGTACATCTGTTCCAGAACCACATCCACTTGTAGTATCCAGGTAGGGATGTATTTTCTATAATGATCCACATAATATATTTCTAACCAAAATTCTATGATATTCATGAATACTTATCATCAAATACATGCATAGGGTTTTGTTATCTAATCTATGTATTCTAAATCTAGTTTACAAGTGATCTACTAAACTTCATTTGATACCAAATGTAACACCCTAACTCTAGTTTCCTAGAGCCTGTGCATTATTTCATTACATTGGAATTCTTACAACAAAGTTATATCCTAATGGACATAGTAGTTTAGTAGTCTTGGAAAACTAGATACATGCATAGGTTTAACATTACAACTTGAAATGAAATACAACATATAAGTTTTACTGGGAACATCCAAAACTCTATTTTATCCAATTAGGTCCTTCATAATAAAGTTATTCATGTCCTGATAAAATGAAACATAAGAAAGGGGTGATCTTATATTATTAATAAGGGTAATAAATACAAAGGAAGATATCATAAACATAAACATTAGCCATGGTGAATAACTAAAAACCCATTCCTTTAAAAAAACTTGACCCCATTATGGTATTTTAAAGAGCTGAATAAATACTTCCATAATAAAGCATAATCATGGGTATTCTACTAGACCAATAACCACATTAAATCTAAATTACTAGATTCATAAAGAGGTAATGCATAATGTGGGACGTCATAACCATACCATCAAGGAGTCATGAAAGACCATAAGAATCCATTTTGTCAAGGCCTTGTTCCAAGACCATAGTTTGTCTCATGAGACCTACCAATGCACTAAGGGGATATAGCGGGCCCCACCAAACACTTACTAAGTCTAATTAATTCTTCTTATTTACATGGATAAACATAAAAAACATTTACAATAAGATTGAAACTAAGATATAAAATGTAAATACCTTTACCCATACACTAAACATAAACACTTACCACTAAAATTAAATTGGTGAATGGTATCAAGATAGAATATAAAAATTCAAACAAATTAGAAACACTTCACCAAAATATTGTAGATGGATATCATAATATATAAACCTCTAAGAAATACATGATTCATCAAAGGGTGTTTACTTAAATAAATATTTTTTTTAAACGAAACCATTGAGAAATTATTGAGGAAATAATCCTTAAACATTACAAAGTGTCCCATACCACCTTGAATAATTCAAATCATAATCTCTTAGAATATCATGAGAATAAGGTGAATCGTGATATGATATACCATGGGGAAGTATATACACCACATGATAAGAATAATTTTTAAAAAGGCAAATATATCATAAAAGTTAAAGTGATTTGAGAAAAATCTATTTTACAATGGAAATAAGAGTTCTTTTAGAAAATCATTTTTATTTTTCATAAATCTGGTTTTAAACATGTATATACTATAAAAGAAAAGGTGTGGACATTTAGATTAAATTTTAGGCATAACTAATGTCCCACTGAAGTGAAATCATGTAGGAAGTGTTTTTAAAGAAGCTTTATAATTAAAACATTTTTGTGTGGTTTAAAGAATTCATCAAAGTAATTTTAAAGTGGAAAGGAATGATTGCTTTAATAAAACATGAAATAAACCAAACTATATTTTTAATGTTAAATTTATTTGATTTTATAAAGAAAAATATGGCTTAAAACATATTATATATTGAACATCAAAATAGGTAAGAATTCGAGAAGTTCCTTGAATCAGACATTCATTTTGGAAGAATTTTTGAAATATTCCTTTAAAACATGTAACAACCCATAAAATAAACAAGGATTCTGATTGTTAAACATATATAGAACATTAAAACAGAATTTACGAGGAGTAAATAAGAAAAAATAATAATTTCATTTAGGTGAGTTGAGAATCAGAGCAACCCGAATAAAAATAGAGGTTCAGGTAGAAGATACTTATAACTTTTTAATTAATTGAATCATATGACCCAAAATTAATAATCATAAAATGATACATTGAATAACACTAAAATAATGATTTTCACGATATAAAATTTAGGTTCACTAATTAATAATTCTAGAACCTACTCACCATTTAATTTATTTATTATCACCTTATTATGTTTATTAATGTCCTTTTTGATGGGTTGAGATGTTCAATTTCATTTTTTGGGTTCATTTGTCTCATGGTCAGTATACTTATATACATGAATAAAGAATCATGTAAAATGAGGATGGTTGTCCATAATTTACATTATAGGTTTTTAGTGAACATTAATAAGGATACAAGGTTGTAAATTTAATTTGGTTACTTAGAGTTCAGATGAGTCGTTATATAAATTATTTAATGATAACTGTTTGGGTTAATTGGTGGTTTTTGAAAACAAAAAAACTCGTTTTTCTTTGTAAATCAAAACCATCTGTAAAAAATGATTCCATAACCGTATATTAGACATAATACTTATATTAAAGTCATTTTAGACCATAATAATTGTTTCATGATCATAATTCAATATGGTAATAGTAATTTTAAACCCATCATCCTAGAGTGTGGTAAATTTTCACATCTCAGATTGTATTTTTTACTAATAGCATTAAACAAGGGTAAAGAAGGAGTATTAATAACTTATTACATAATAATAAAAAAATTATAGTATATTTAAGTACTGAAATTTTCATAACATTTGGATGAGGATATTTGAGGATAAGAAAGAAGACAAATGAACTTGAAATGAAAGTAAATTAATTGAAATGAGGAATGTACCTCTTGAATTAATCTTTTTTGAGAGCCTGTTTAGGGGAGAGGATTTGGAATTTTTATGTGACCAAGGGATCCTAGACATGGGGAGATCTTGGGATTAGATTTGAGTAGAATTTAAAAAATTTATAATGCTTGATAGGAATGAAGTGAAGAGTGGGTGAGGGGGGGGGGTTATTGGGGAGTAGAGGAGCAATTTTGGAATATATTAATCATTATTTTAGTATTTTTCTCAATACAAGAAATAGTATTGAGTATTTTGATGAAGAAAAGTAATATGTGCATTTTTGTTCAAATCAAGTAGTCTTACATAATATTTACATCACATATGACTTGATAAATAATGTATTTAGTATTCATCATAAATTATCATATTTTACTATTCACCTACAATTGAAGTATTTTAGAAAAATCACTAAAATTATCAATTACCATTTTTTGACGTGTATAATCAAAAAATTATGTTTATTTTACCCAAATCATTTTAAAGATCTGTGAAATTTATTTTTTAAATAAAATCATTATTTAATTAAAACATACATATTTTAAATGTAAAACTGATTTTGTAATACTTTCAAAAATTAACCAAGGCCACATAAGAATATCCCAAAATCATTGGACAACAAAATATTAATTTAGGAATATATTTTATGAAAATGAATTTTAAATCCATTTGTTAATTTAAAACTATAATTAAATATTTATAACAATCAAAAATTCCAATACTTATTCAATAATTTAAAAAATGGTTTATTTCATATATAATGAGCCTAAATATTATTTATACATCCATGGGTGAGGTAATTATTCTTAAGGGTATATTACTATTCCTAAGCGTACATTATGCATGGATCCCAACACTGATGTTATCCATACTTGGCTTGAGGGAAATAAGGTTGTTTTCTATCTTGCCTCCTTTTCAACCCATGGGAAGAGTACCATTTTCTCTACGATGTAGACTTGATGTCTTTTGAGGGGGAGAATCTGGTTGGAGGGGATTTTCTCATACTACACTACTTTAGACCAAAATAGTCTTTTTCCCCTTGGACCTTTGGACCTCTGGTACCTTGTCTCTTTTTTGATCTTGCTTTATTTTTTAAATTAAATTTTACTAATATATAAATGAAAATGGTGACGACTTAATGGTACATTACTATTCATAAGGGTTTGTTACTATTCATCAAAAATTAAGTTGATTCTGTCATACTCCAATCATCACCCTGAACGCAACCGTGTATGTCAGATTTTTGAAATTCAAAACACAAGTTGCAAAATTATGTTTATTTTCTTGGTTATAAAAAGTGTTATTTTGTAGAGACGTAGTTTTTCATGTATTCAATATTATTGTTTTTCAAATACCTTGGTTGTAACAAGGACATGATAATTTTTCGTGGTTTTCAATGTTATGATTTTATTATTTTTGATAATATGGGATGCGATTTATTAATTTTTTGTTTTAATCATGGACAGAGGCATTAAGGGATCATGCATTCCCGCATCATTTTTGGAACGTATGTTTTATAATGTTTTTAAACTTTCTGATGGTTGATAACATTAATTATAATATAGGTTTTTTAAAAAAATTAAAAACAAATTATATTTCATTTAACTATATAACTTAATGGAATAATTCTATTTATTCAGGCTCACATTTTGATTCCTTTGTTAATATTTTATTAATTGAATATTTTAATCCTATATGTACCTTTATATCTACCTTTGAGAGAGTGGGATATTATGGATAGAGAGAGAAATTGAGTTTTTTGACAACCCTAATATTTATAGGGTGTGTATATAATGTTGCTGGATATTATACATGTCAATGTTTTCATATCTTTTATATCTAGACCTGTTTTAAATTTCACTTTCGGTAATTTATTTGGAATTGTAGAGACATGACACTATGATGATTTCCTATTGTAGACCATATTGAAAGGAATGAGAATGCCCCAACCATTATTAATCATGAGCCACCATTTTCACATATACCACTAATTTATCAACAACTTCAAGAGAGATGACTCTAAGTTTTTAGTTTATGGGGATGGGAGAATTGAGAGTAATTTACTATATTTCTGATCTGGTCCACAAGTTCCAATTTCAGAATACACCTTTTTTTACTATGGAGGATGTACCCTAAGATTCTGATATCTGTATTAGTACCATAATTAATATTTTGATCATCTTGAGATACCCCCTAATAGGCTGGTGAATCATGAAATATAATATGATTCATGGACCAATGAAGCATGGCTGGGATCTTTTAATCTAGTAATATCAGTATGTGGGGGATTCTATGGAAGGAATTTTAGTTTCATTTCTTTCAGAATTTAATTCATGAGGCAATGTGAAATGATAGGTAATGTTAGTTTATATATATATTTTAGGTGATCATGTTAATTATAAAATATGAAATTCATGTTACAATGTTTTATTGGTTTTCACCTTCACTAAAAAGTGATGAGACCATCATGGTTCAATGTTTTAAAGATGAGGTGATACATTTGATTCACTATTAGGTGAACATTTTTAGGACTACATATTTCTTTAAAGCTATGAATAAGGCCCTCATCTTAGAGAGGAGCTTATATAAGGTTATACCTTCTTGTCCATTGGGTTATTATAATGGTACTAAGAGAATATCTTAGGTTATCAAAAGGCTATTTTTTGAGAATCTCACTAGAGTGATGATGTCGATGATGGTCAGAGACATGAATTTTATACTTCATAGTGTGTGAGGACTCCATTGGTATGTTATCAGTATGGTGGGCTAGGGAATACTCAACCACAGTGCCATTGAAAACCTGTGGAGTTTCATTATTATGGAAGATGGGGTGTTTGGAATGATTCTATTAGAGATCTGCTTTGTCTAAAAGTCTCATGGTGATGAATATTAACATGTAATAATAGCTAAATCTAGTATTGTACAAGAATTTGGTAGTAGTATTTATAATGGCTGATTAGGGCATGGTGTTTTAATTTATTATGGTCTGTAATGGTAGAAAATTTTTCCTCCTCTTTATAACCAAGGATTTGGAGGCTTGAGGTTAAGACTCCATCATGGTATCATGTTTAAAATTCCATTTCATTGTTTGGGGTCATTAATTGTTCAAGGTAATATATTAGAAACATCTATCCTTATATCTATTTAATTTTATACATGTGATTCATATTTTTTTATCTTCAAAATATTCTTTGTATTTAGGGCTAGTAATGGAGTACCATTATAGGGTGATGTATATCAAAACATTTATAGGGGTGAAATACAAGGTAATTAATAGATGTTATTATTGTTCCTTTAAAATTAGTAGATATCAGCATCTCTCAAATTTTATCTTGTTTGGGATATACAAATATTATGTGATCCTAGGAATGGTTTGGTAGACATGGAATCTAATAGACATCTATAACTATCTCTAATTAGTATCTTTTATGTTGATTTAGAGAAACTATTTTACCTATATTTGTTTGTGGGATATTTAGGAATTCTATTCAGGTCCCAATATTTAGAATATGCAGATAAATTTATCCTATTTTCCATAATTTTTTGGATGATGAGTAGAAACATTAGACAGACTTTCCTTTTATTTTTGACTTGTTTGAAGATGTATTTCCAAAGGAATTATCAGGGTTTCTAGTCAATAGAGGGAATAAGTATATGATCAAGCTTATGATAAGCTTAGATCCCATATTCATTTTTTCTTATAGGATAACTCTTGAAGTGTTTAGTGAGATAAAGTTTTAGTTAAAAGATCTTGGGGAAAATTGATTTATTCAACTAAGAACATCCTCATAATGTGATCCTATTTTATTTTCTTGGAATGGTGTTGAATTATTGTGTTCATGTTTGTATTATCATAGATTGAATCATGTGATAGTCAATAAATAGTTTCATATTCCTCTTATTGGGGACTTGTTGTACCAGCTGAGGGGAGACATGTGGTTCACCAATATCGACTTAGAGGTTAGTTATAATCAGCTATGTGTGGGACCATCAGATATTCCTTGTAATATTTTCAAGAATATCTACAATCATAATTCCTATCTTGTGATGTCATCTAGATTAAATTACACAATAACAGTGTTTATAAACCTAATAAATTTGGTCTTCAATCCATATTTAGATTCCTTCATGGTCATATTTTGTTATGACATATTGAATTACTCCTCTTTGAGGGAGGATTGTGATAAATGTATAGAGGTTGTTTTGAGAACATTGAGAGAGAACTGAATATAATATATCATATTAAAGTGAAATTTCTTCATTAGTATGGTCCATTTATTGGGTAATGTGATCTTAGATGATGGATTATTGGTGGACCTTAAGAAGTATGAGACTGTGGTTTCATTACAGTGATGTAGGAATGATTTTGAGATCCATATCATCTTGATATTGGAAATCAACAACATAAGATTATTTAGGACTTATATAAATCTAAAATGTAACACCCAAATATTTTAATAAATATTTATCTTTAAACAATTTAAATTCTTTTATAGCTTCTATTACACGCAATTATAATTTTAAGCAAACTGTGATTCACTATTAGTATAAAATGACCATTATTACCTAGAAATTAAATTTAGAGAAATCAATATGAATAAATAATATATTAAATAAATATAAAGGTTAAACTAAATATAAATATATTGGTATTTTCTTATAAAATAATCACTTTGTTTTGTAAAATCACTTTATTATTCACAAATATATTTTTGTAAAAATTGAGATTATTTTGTTTTTATGAGTGAATATTGATTTTTAGAATTTATATAAAATTTATTTGAGAAAATTTATTTAATATTTAAATTCATCATTTCAAAATTATCTTAAAATTAATTTATTATAATTTTTTGAAAAAATTTAAGGAATAGTGAGAAAACTGATTTTTATTAAAAACAATATTTTTTTTAAAGTATTTACATGGTCAAATTATTTTTTAATTTATTTTAAATTTTAATTCGTTTATTTTTACCCAATTATTTATTTTGAAAAGGATTTTATACTTGATTTTTTATAGAAACATTTTATGTTTTGAAGTGGCATTAAAAAAAACTGTTTTCATTGCATTTTACTGGTTTTATTTTAACTTAAATTTTGTAAGTTTTGTGATTAGAATTTTTAAAAATGGATTCCAAATTTAGATTCATAAGGTCCAAATTTTGTGAATATTTACCTTTTATTTTTTTCTAATATAAATAGTGACCTTGTTAATATTTTGTTACCACGTTAAAGGGTAAATTTAGTAATTTTTAGTTTATAATAAAATTTTAAATAATTTTAAATGACCCAAAAAAATTCCAAAAATTTATTGGATGAACTAATTTAGACCCTTAGAACATAAGTACTTAAATTATTTCATTTATTGGAAACATTTTAATGAAAATGACTTGTATAATATTTAAATCAATGAAGGACAGAAAATGACATTTTCTGTATCTTTAATAACTCTTATCGGTCGACATAAGAACCCAAATGATATTATTTATGAATATAGATGTAAATTATTAACATAATAAAAATATTTTAATGATATAAATTTATTTTTGAAGTTTTGTGCCACATGGGAAAAATTATTAAAATTATAATATTTTATTTAATAATAATTTAAGGAAGCCACATTCATTTTTTAAAAAACTACATCATTTTGATTATGGGGTAATGAAACATATAAATTTGACCATAAATATTATTCTGAAATATATAATATTTATCTTCATCAAGATATTATATTTTTAAATTTTAGTAAATAAATAAGTATATTAAATAATTAAACAACATTGATGTAATAATATTTTATTAATGGAAGTACCGAATAAATGCTAATAAAAATATAAAAATAAATTGAATTTCAGAAAATTAATATGATAAAATAATTTTATAGATTATATTAACCACTTAAGGATATTAAAAAATATTTTTTTAAGTTAACTTATTTTCATGATATTTTTAAAAATCCATGAAATGAATAGGGTCAAAATTGAAACTATTATTATTTTATCAAAATAATGTTTCATTAAAATATTTAAATATAATAAGAAATATTTAAAAATAATAATTATAATATGGTATAAATGGTAAATATTTTACATTTATGGTCTAATTTGGATATAATAATTAAAATTTTCAATCTTAAAAATTTGAAAAAGTAGTTACCTTAGATAAAATTAAAAGATGTTAACTATGGGTTAATCAAAACGATAAGGTTTTAAAAAATAACAAAATAAGTAGAAAATAATTTTTTTTATGATATTGAAATATTATCACATATTATATTCAATTCCATGGAATTGGGGAGGTATTTGGATTGATATTGAAATTATTATAAATTAATATTTTTTGAAATTATAAAAGATCCCCTCACGTAAATTATAAAATGGAACCTCATCCCCAACTTTTTCACATCCCTTTTAGCCTTTAATATTGACCTTAACCTACTTATTTACCTTATAAACATCCTTAATCAATTTTTATAGGTTCTAGTATTCTAAAAATACCAAATCTGGCGTTCTTAAAAAGAGATCTATAAGGGACTCACTTATGATGTGGTAATCTCCTTCATCGAATATTTCAAGATTATTTCAACTTCTACTTATTATTCATGTGTTGTACCAATTATAAATACAAAAATAAAATATCACATAAATTTTGAGATGTTATTATGATTATGTAACAATGAAATTCCTCCTTTTATCCATCATATGAAAAACGAATGTACCACACATGCGTTCATAAAACTTACTATCTCCACATCGTTGTGCAATCTGTTTTTCATAACCACTTTACTTGTATGGTTATAATGATAGAAATGATAAATATAAATGATAATTATAACATTATATTGATTTTTGAAAAAAATATATATCATCCACTTCCATATCATTTCACTATTAAAGGAATCATATCATCATTCTTGTGTATGTAAGACCTACAATTTCTACGACATTATGTGATACATTCTCGAAGATTGCCATTAAATAATGATTACGTAAATATATATAATGGATAAATAGGATATATATTATCTTAATATAATTATTTATGTGATGAAACTATATTCTATGTATGGGATATGGGAGTTATGCAACAATATATGCATAGGAAAATGAAGTAGTTGACTCCCAAAAGAAGGACAATAATGAAATATTAATAACAAAAGGGTAATGAGATAATCATGCTTGATTTCATAAATTTAAATAAGTTTATGGTTGAAATTATTAACATTATTTAAACCATTATAAAAGAGTTTCAGAAATTTAGAAATGAAATCAGACTTAAGTTAATGGTTTATTTCGTAATTTCATTGATTTCCAACATTGTTTATATATATGTATTTACTGGGGAACATTTACCATACATGTCCATGTTTCTTAAAAATTTATTCGAGAATAATTTTAAAATTCTTATAAAACTATTTATGGTAATTTCTACACATGTATTAATTTTCACTATATTGTATGAATGGCATCTTTTTATAATTTTCCTAATGAGGTACTTTTTGAATTATCCAGCAAAAGTATGAGTAGAATGTTTTTTGACCTATATTACATGAATGATTTTTATGATTTCCTAAGACATTAATTATATAAACCTTACCATACAAGCTTACAAGGTTATTTTCAAATACAATATTTCTTTTTAAACTTTTTTGGTGTTTTAATAAAATGAAAAATTTCCAAATAATAATTGATATTTCCTCAATAATTATTTTCAAGTGATCTCCCAAAATTATTTTCGATCTATAATAATATTAAATGATGTTAGTTATGTTTCAAGGGGAATATTTTTCAGTGATACTATTAATATTATTCCTAAGGTTGGTTTATGTTTATGGTGGAATTATATCTATGGAACCCATTTCTTTTCCATTGGTTTTTTTATGATTGCATGATGTTCAAGAAACCCATTTATTTTCAAGTGTTATGATATGATGAATGATTTATATTTATGTGGAACTCATATATATGGTTTTAATTCTACAATATATGGGGCCTATATATCCCTATAAATAATTGGGTAAATATTTATATCTCATGAGATATATTTTTCTAGAATGAGAAATGATCCCACTTCACTAATATAGGGCTAGAATGAGAAATGATATCATTTCAGTAATATACGGCATGAACGGGGAGTGAAACTTGTTCAGTAAAGGATTTTTTACACTTTGATAGTCTTGGAAAGGGGCCTTGAATAATATGTAAGTGATTTTATATACTTATGTGTGTAACAAAAATTCCATTTCCTGTGTTATTCAATCATTGAATATGTTCCTTGATGAACTTATATGATTTATCCCATGACATGATATAATGATCTTTGATATTTAAGAATTAATTTTCAAATGTTATGTTTATGTTGTTATGTCTTATGATTATTATATGATTGATATATCCCGTTTTACCCTTATAAGGAATATTTACTCACCCTTCCTTATGTTTCTTTTACAAAGTATTTGAAGAAGGGTATTAAGTACAATGTGTCAAAAAGAGTTCTAGAAATGAAGTAATACGCAAGAGATAGCATAGATATTGTATGAAATAGTTGTTTATGTTTTATAATTTCTAAAGATACTAAACCTTTATAGTCCTATCATGTTTTTTAGGTTGTGTAATGAATATTATTCTATTTATATGTAATTTAAATGTGTGAAATTTATGGGCTATTATAATTGGTATTAGATAAAAGTTTAGTTACCTTTGAAAAATAGGATGAGAAAACCTTATAAAGAACCCTAAGGATAATTACATGTATAGGATACAATCATAAAGGTTTGGTTATGATCACAAGTGACCAACGATAAATCCTAAGGTTTCATGAATTGAGATTTTATTATTAATTTTCCTTTATTATGTGACTTTCCAATTATGTTATGTATTTTTTACTCTACACTTCTTGGTTTTTTTCAATGTCTGGAACCCAAAGGAGCTGCGTTAATGTTGAATATGATGACAAATGAATCTATTTTTCTCATAGGAAAACGAATTTTATGGGAGTTGGAATGAAAAATCTTGTTGATATGCTCAAAATGAATTCCCAAGATATAAATCTTGCAGGACATCCAAACGAGCAAAAGAGGGAACACAATTATGTTGTGTTCTTTATAAGGGAGCATCCACCATATTTCAGTGGGTATTCTAATACCCTAGTAGATAAACAATGGATCAGTTCCACTAAATAGATATTTTCAGTTCTACAATTTTCATAACAAGAGAAATTCATTTTTACAGTCTATTTTTTGGAAGGTGAATAAGATCAATGGTGGAAACATATCATGAATATGAGGAAACGAGATGAAATTTAATCTATGGAATAGGAAAAGTTCAAGAAAATATTTTTCAATAAGTAATTTCCACATATTAATCCAATGAATAAGGACATGTAGTTCTTTGAACTTAATAAAAAGGATTATGAATCTTTTGGTTCCTATGAATAAAATTTTACAAGACTTACAATGCACTATTCTAGAATTATCATTCAACCTGTTAGTATGATTGATCAATTATTTAGTGTCCTGAAACCAATTCTACAAATGTATATATCCATAAGAAATGTTAGTATCTATGAGGAAATCATTTTATGTGATCTAAAGGTTGATATAAAGATTGTATTTACCCATCAATCTCATGGGTTTGATAAGAATATTTATTTGAAATTCAAGGGGAAATCTAAAAACCATAGAGAAAACGTAGCTGAGATTTTTTATGCTCAATATGTGGAATGAAACATTGATAAAATTTTCTTAAAGGTACTAGTAATTGTATTAAGTGTGGGAAAAAATTTATTGAGTATTTTAATGCCCATGTGGTGGGAAAAATATATATTTATGTGAATAGAGAAAATTCTACCCATAATGCACCTACAACACTTTAATTCTACAAGTGAAAGGAAAAAAGGGGAATTATGATAACCAAAGACCTAATAAAAATATTATTGATGATGATTTAAATAAAAAAACCTTTTTAGGAAAAAGACAAAGGAAAATCCCATAAATTCACTATTAGTGATGTGGAGTGTGATAATGGTGCGGTGAGAGGTACACTTAACATCCACTACAAAACATCTAATGTTTTATTTGATTCTGGATCCACCCAGTCTTTTATTTATAAAAAAGTTTCAAAGGTAATAACTATATTACCTAAATGATTTGATATTGAGTTATGTAATGGTCCATACCTATCCAGTCCATACCTTTGTTGAAATATTGTGTTTGAGGTGTTCTGGGAGGTCAATGTGATTTATTCCCACCACTTTTCCAAATTTTCAGTTTTGATAACAATTTTTCTAGTTATGTGAATCGTTCCATTGGTGAGTCATCTATCAGGGAGTCATTTATTAGCGAGTCATCTATCACCGAGTCATCTGTCAGATAGTAATATATTAGCGAGTCATCTGTCAGTGAGTAATCTACCGAGGATTCATATTTTAGTGAGTCATCTGTCAGCGATTTGTTTGCCAACGAGTCTTCTTTCAGTGAGGGATCAATCAGTTAGTAATATATTTGTGAGTCATATATCGGTGAGTCATATTTTGGTGCATCATTAGTTAGTGAGTCATCTATCTCTGAGTCATCTATTAATGAGTCATCTTTCGGTGAGTCAACTGTCATCGAGTCATCTATCAGTGATTCATCAGTTAGTGAGTTATCTTTCTCTTAGTCATCAGTCAGTGAGTCATCTATCAGTGAGTCATTTGTTGGTGAGTCATCGGTCGATGAGTCATCTTCATCTATTGGTGGGTCTTCTGTATATGAGTCACCTATTGGTGAGTCTTATGTCAATGATTCATATGTCAGTAGTAATATGTCAATGAATCATCTGTTGGTGAGTCATCTTCATCTATCATCCAATAAGTAACCATTTTTAGGCATTTGGAAGGATAAAATCATCGGTGAAAATGACTCTTTTCAAAAATTATATATGTGTCATTTCCCCCACTTATAAAAGGCCACCTAGTCTCCTCCCCTCTTCATATTTCCAAAGAAATTTGGTTTGGAAAATACCAAACCAAATAAATTCCTTATTCCCCTACCAACAACTTATAGACTTTTTTTATAAATTCATTCTATGAAGGATTTTTATGGGAACCACATGAGGTTGTCGGAAGAAGAGGTAATGTTCTTAAACAATCATTTTTATTTTATTTATTATTCCACAACACTAAAACATTCTTCATTAATTTTAGTATATTAACCCCAGTATCAAACATATACTAAGGTTTAAATATGTTAATTTCAGAACCTATGTCTATTTACACTTACATTTAATGTGAAATAAAACTTTTGATCATGTGTACGGCGAACTACCACCTCACTAATCGATGAAAATAATTTTCCATAAACAACACCCATGGTTGGATATAATGTTGGATTTAATGTATATATAAATATATATAATATTTATTATATATTTAACTTTTCGAGTTACAATACCACAAATACATTTTTTCTTTTCATTCCATTTATAATACGATAATGTCTTTCATGTCTATGACAAACTACCGCTTCGCTAAGGGATGTGATTCATTTTTCAAATACGATTTACATAAAAGATAATAAGGATAATTTTAATGAATAGATGATATATATATATATACATTACATGATATTATTTATGGAAAATTAATATATCATACACTTTCTTACCCTTTCACCCATTAAGGTAATTATATCATCATTCGTGCGTATGTACAACCTACCATCTCAATGAAGGGATGTGATTCATTTTTCATGCCCAAAATTTATGAAAGGTTATAATTATCTATATAATGATTTAATTTGATATTATTAACATTATTATCATTCTATAGATGATTTATTTATAGCTTATGTATAGTATCACAATTTTTTTTAATAAAACAAGGATAATAAAACAAGGAAATTAACCCATGAAAGAATTAAAATAATAAAATATTAATAAAAATCAGGGGGTAAAATGTTAAAATAAGATTATATATGATATTATAAATATTATTATACTTATTCTATAAATTCATAATATAATTATAACCATTATAAATGAGGTTAAATCACATTCAACTAAATAAAATTGTGATGTAAGAGATTTCATCTCTATTTCCATTTCATTGAGACATATTTGTGAATATAAACCTATTAACTTTTATTTAGTTTATATTATACCCCATTGGGGTATTTGATATGAATACATATTTATTAATAACGATTAATGTTTAATTTCAAGTTTTTTCCTCATTGGGATATAATTTAAATGTTACTAAAGTTGTAAAGAATTAATTGTACAATCTCACTTTCTTTTATGTTTGTTTATTTTATCTAGAAAAAATCACTTTGTTTTGATCATGTTTCATTAGAAATTACATTTATCTTAAATATAAATATTATTTGATAATGGATAAAATTATTTCCATAACTATATATCATTTTTAAAAATGGTTTTTACATTACAATTAATTGATTAACTAGGGAAATATTTATGAATATGAACCCTTAGTCAATACAAATACTTAATGGTAAGTCATATTGATTTATGAGTTAAATGAAATATTTGATATATGAGGAATAGTTTGGATTGGTAGTTATAGGTGGGGCCTGGTGATAGATATACCCTCAATACATCATTGGGTCCCATGATACAAATTAGTTAGCTAAATCAGATTAGTTTTTCCGGTTGTTTTAAAATATATTGTGAAAGGTCTTAACAAAATATCTATCATGATTCCTAAGGTCATGATGACCAATAATTAAGCATTTCCATCATTGATATTTTAGTTATTATTATTATCCCTGAAATTTTCACATGGATATTATCTCTAGATTCATTTCATTCTTATTTTTTTAGTTAAATGTCATTTGTATTCAGTTAGTTGCCTTACCATATTGATCATGCCTTACTTCATGATCGTGTTATTGATTAAATAGAATTTATTTTATCTTATATACCTATCCATAATGAATGATTTTTTTTACTCATTTTTTATTTTACTGTATGTAATTATTAATGAGAATTTGATCTCACCCTTATTTTGTTTCCTTTCCTCTGGTTATGAAGATGAATCATTTGAATGAGTTTGAAGGTTTCTAAGCATCATCTATTTTGTGCTGAATTTTATTTTCCCAATATAAAATGGGTATAATGTATGTTTCTTGTTCTCCAAAACTTCTAAAATGGTTATTACTTTGTGATTTTATCCTTTTTATCTATGAAAATATAATAAAGTACGCACTAACCTTGATTTACTACAGTCAGTGTTGTTTCCTAAAAGATTTATGGTGCAATTGGAGTGTCCTAGAAATGATGTGAATTACTTTAGAAATAATAGTGTCTAATAATGGTTGTTTTATATCATTGATGATATTATGATGTTATAGGTTCATCCATATTTGATATCATTAATGATATGATGATTTTGTTTATTCAATGATGATTTTAAGTTGAAGTGAATTTTAGTATAGAAATTTTTTGAAGATTAGGATGTTGTTACTAGAAAAAGTTCCCTGAGTTTTCAATATTTTTATTTATAAAATTAGAACATGAGATGTGATAATCATTATAGATCATTCTAGAAGTTCATATTTGATTTAATATCAATTTTAAAGTATTATGAAACTTACATGGTGTAAGGAATCATATCATTCCATAGAATTACTAATTTCATCATAGTTGTTTTCATAAAATTTTAATAGAGTTTATTTTAAGGATTAATACATTTTCAGTTTTTACCATGAAAGATGATTCTATTCCATAATGTTGGATAAGAGATTTTTTAGAGGTGCTGAAATTTTAATGATGCTCACACCACAGTTTACAACTATGTAGTATAATGAATTCACTACATTGACCTATGATAGAAAATCCTTCTACATTATGGATGTTTTTTAATTAACATTTTGAAGAATATCTTGAGTTTTTTTATCTGGTGGATCTACAGGGAGTTTCACTATCGAGGACCAGTGCACCATAACAGATTAACTAAAAGGTGTTTTACACTTCAAGAGAATATTCTACATCAAAATGGAATATGAAATCATATTTTATATTAATATTAAATCATTAAGCCTCATGATATAATTCATGTTTTCTATTACAAGTACTCCAGGTGATTGAGTATAACTACTAGAAACCAATTATCCATGTCGTAGAACCTAGTGTCACACTAAAAAAAATTAAATATGGTTAGTTTAGATAGTAGAGATAACATGGAATTATATAGACAGTTTGGTAGTTATTATGACTTCTAAACACAACCATTCTTATTTTAAATTAATAAGATTCAGTGTAGGATAATCCCTAGGCGATGATTAAAGTGTTATAATTTAAAAGTTAAGTGAAATTAGAATTTAAAATTTAAATTGAAAATATTTTCTAGATTTATGGAATCTACTATGTGGAATTTACAATTAAAAATATAGAAGAAATTTATAAAATATATAGAAGAGGAACTTTGCTTTCTTTGAGAATTAAAAGAAGAGAGATTCAGTAACATGAGCCTTAATTTCAGATATGATTAATGTGGAATTTTTTTTGATTGAATCTATTACACTAAAGATAAATCTTTTATGATGAGGAATGTTGTGTGCATATTTGAATATAATATGTGAAATTATTCTCTAATTTATTGAATAAAATTTTAGAGAAATGGGAGTGTTGTGCATAACATTAAAAATCAAGAAAAAGATAATTTTAGTTTTAAAATTATTCTCTATGAATATTTTCTACTAATTAGAATTATCTTGATGATTGATATAATGATAGAATGAAGATAAAATATTCAAAAATTATTGTAAATAGTTACTTATTTCATAAATATGAATATAGTTATGTGTTTGAAATTAACTATAACTAAGACATATGGATTTTATTATTCATATTTCATGTACCTTTCTTGAAGAGGCATTTATGTAAAAAAACAGAGATGATACCTACAAATCTATAAACTAATACATTAATGAAATTAGTTTTAATAGGAGAAGAAAAATGAGTGGCCCTTGTGAAGTAGTGTGTTATCCCTAAACCGTAAGTGGGAAGTGAGCCTTGAGAGAAAGGAACCTCATACAAAATATTGTACAAGCATTGAGCCTTGGTGGGGATTGACCTTACCAAAACATTGTATCAATATAAATAGTGACTTATGGTTTATTTGGTATAATGATACAATATTGAGTGTATGATCCTTATAGTATAATATTATAGGTTGACTACATAAAATCGTTCTATGCCTCAAATTTAAATTTCTACATATAAGTTATTATATGGAAAAAGTGATGAGATGTTGAAAAAAGTTCCATCAAAAGAGGGTACAAGATCCAAAAAAAACTAAAAAGGCACAAATTTAAATGAAGTTAAATTTTTTATCACCAATATTCACCACCCCTCATTGGGTATATTGGGTCTCTATATGTAGTATGTGGTCCAATAGGTTCTATATTTTTATTTCAATGGGAGTTTGGTAGTTTAACCATGATGGTTTGTTATCAAACTATTATGTCTTTCATATCTCTACACGATATAATGATATTTAATTATAAAGATGACTGAGAAATATTTTTTTCTAGGGTATTGGAGAAAGACTGTAGCATTTATTGTAGCTATTACTATTCGATACTGTAGTAGCCTGAACTATTCACCCGATTTGGGCATTCGGGCCACCGGTTTGGGCCTACAGGTCTCGAGGTTCTTCAGGTGATCAGAGGCCTTTGGTCCATAGGGCCTTTAGGCCACAGAGACCATAGAGTAGCCCAGTTCACATTTATTAGGCCCTAAAATAGGATCAGAGCAACAAGAGTAGAAACCACCAGAAGCAGAGCTAACTGGATGGGAAGAATGAGAGGGTATGTCAGCCGCCATTGGGACCAGGAACCATGCAACATTGAACGGGGAAATACTAGCTGATTAAAAATACAAGGTGGGGAGCTATGTGATTAATGGTGAGGAATTTGGGGAGGTGATGTTCTAGTGTGTTGGGCCTACGTATAATGTAATGGTCATGGTATGCCTTGGGCATTTGGGTCATGTATTGTGTGTCAGTCGGGCCTTATGCCTTGGACCTACTGGTGATGTACGAGTTCCCCTTCAACCCATAAAAGATATCTTATCCATAATAAAAATAAATAAATAAGGCCTTTGGGCCAATCAGGAAAGGAGAAGAAGAAAAATATTGTTGTATTATTAAAATATTCCTATGTGTATATTGATTAACTTGAATATGAACTTACCCATCATGAATAATTAGTTTAATACATGTATGAAATTCATGAAAATGCAGTGTTAGATAATGATTTTAATAAAAAATATATAGAAAAATACAGTAATATTGAAACTTTTATTGTTTATGTTGAAGAGATTTATGATATAATTGTGTCCCTCAATGAATAAACTACTATGTTTAAAATGGATATTTTTGAGAATTCTTCAAAAGATTATGTGTTTGACTGTAATATTTTTGGAGAATTTAGTTGGGAATATGAGCTGTAAGAGTATAAGGAAAGTATAAATTATGAAGAGATGAATAAAGTTGCACGAAAGAGTAGCATGGAAGAAATTTTTAAAATTACTTAATCTCTTAAAAAATTATTAAAATAATCTGATGACATTATACATAGTTCTTATGGAGGAATAATTGAGATAGAAGTTTAAGAAATATATTTACTCATTTAGTCAAATGTGTAGAATAATTAATGCTCAATCAATATTCTAAATGAAAATTTTAAATCTAAGTAAGTATCCTAAATGTTTTGTTTTAATGTCAAGAATTCTCAGCTATATGTTAAGGGAAAAAGTAATAATGAACTTAAATATTATTTAGAGAAATTATATGAAGGAAATTAAGATCAACTAAAACATTTCAAAAGGGAATATGAAAAAAGAAAAATATTTCATAGATGAATTATCCCAGATCAACTTGAATTTAATAAGTTTTGAGGTATTGATAATGAATGTTAAATAGTTGGTAGTAAAAAATAAAAAAATAATTTTGAATTTGTTTAGTAATAACGAAGGAATGGGGAATCTCTTGATATTCAATAATAAATTATTATAGAGAAAAAGTTTTAAGATTGATAAATTATCATCAAATAAAATCATAATATCCTACAATGAAAAAAAAACAAGAAATAAAGAATTTTTTTAATCCAAAAATATTATTCATCGAGAAAGGTATAAATAAATTTGTTTCTGATATGTAATGGCTGGTCAAATTAAAGGTTATTATAAATATTTCATTGAGAATTTTTCAGTATATAAAAAGAAATAAAAGACTAAATTATACAAAAACAAGGGAAATAAGATCTAATTATCATTATTCTAATTTTTATTTTTCTAATAGGGTTGTTTGTGGTTCCAACAACATATAAAAATATGGGGAAAAATTACTCCCAGTCAAAGAAACTCAATCTATAAAATTATTGAGGAAGGTTTTTTGTTATGGAAAACAAGGTCACTTGAAAAACATGTGTAGAATATAACTTGTTGAATAGAATTCATGGATGAGATAAATAATTAGTGATCATTAAAGAAGAATATTCTGTTAATTTGGTTATTAAGGGAATATTGAAATATATTTAATATGAGAAGAAAATGAGTGGTAGGATTTTCATTAATCATATGACCAGTACAAATAATGATGATTTGAAGAGAAAAATATTTCATATCAAATAACAGATTCAAGAATTTATAGAATAATGAAAGAAAATATCCAAGGGATGAGTTTCATACATCAATGGATGATATAATACTATATAATACATTAAAGGAAAAGAAACTATAAATGAAAAAAATAAAAAATAAGAAGTTTCTTTCATGATTAATTAGGAGGATAAGAAAGAGACATGCCTAAGTGGTGTCATCTATACCACAATAATTCAGGTCTATAATACTAGTGCATTTATCCTTTCATATTGAATGAATCTTGAAAAATAATGCACAATTAGAGCATTTAAGAAGGAAAATTTCTCTAGTGAGATGAATATCACTAAGGAAATAAATACCAAACTATTTTAGAAGAAATTAGGATGTCCTGTTATCAAAAGGAAGGAATATTTCACTAGTTTAATCTTGTATATGATTAGAACAAATGGAACCTATACAATGATAAAGTATAATAGTATGAGATATAATAGTTTTCGGTGGATAAATGCATTAGTTTTTTCATTAAAAGAAAAAAAACTAGGAATGATTTCATAGAAGATTGATGCAATGGGTAATATTTTCATCTTCAACCACAATATTATATAAGAGGCCTTTTAGAAGTACCCCATATCCCCATGGTGTATAAAGTTTTTTTTATGATTCAACATTAAGTGGGAGATATGATCAATGGAGTACATGCATTAAAATTTAGGGGATATATAGGAATATAAATATGAAAAATGTTAGATATTTAATAATATAGGCACCACTATGGTAATATTGGTGAATGTGAAGTCATGGTCTAACACATGAACCACCACTCCATGGTGGTGCATATAAAGTCAAGGTTAACAACTAAAACTGTTTAATCATGAATAAGATCCATTCTCTGTTTCATGTAATTATCCTACATTTTTCATCCATTTAAAATCAAGGAGTTGAATCATTTATGTTCATCATAATTATTCATTGAAACTTTCAATAAAAGAACACTAACATATTGAAACAAATAGATGTTATGTGATGGAAACCAAGTTATTTCATATGGACAAAAAACATCCTTCATTGATCAGAGATATATAAGAGGATGTTATCCTCTTATATTGTGAATGTTTTGTATGCGTGACTATTGTGAATCATTCAAAAGTAATCCAATTTTCTTCTATATTATTGATGATTTTTCATCACTTATCGAAGGGTATAGAACCCTCCAATTTTCGAGAGTTATCAAGAATCTTTTTTAGATCTATTGTATATTGTATTCCCCTCATAGGATAGAGGAATATTTATAATTCTCGTGATAATCATCATCAAGATGAATCCATCAGAAAAAGGATGAAATCAATTTATTCATAGGTGATTCAGGTGTGCCATTAATATTCATAATTTTTTAATATTCATATATGTTTTCATTTTTTTTGGAAGATATTAATTATTTTTAACTCTCATTCCCTATGAAGTTTCATATGATGGCCCAAATAGACCCATAATTGGTGTTAGAGTGAGTTTTTAAAATATTTAAAAATGTTTGATTGGTGTTTTCAAAAATTAGTATTGTCACCCTGGTATAGGACTGCCTATAGTGCAGCTGTAGTTTCTTTAAAATGGATATATTTTTTACACCATTTCATAGTGATTCCCTTAGTGGTTATTCACTGTACTTCTCGGGGAACCATATCTAGTTCTAAGACACTACAAGACATTTATAAAAGTTGTTATTCTTCATTTCCAAGATCTTCACCATAGCTTGGATTCATATTGGGTACCAAATTCTATATATTGTCATGGTTTTGTCTAAAAATCCAGAACATGAACATAGTGTTTTCTTCATGTTGTGGTGATGCCTTAAAATATTAAAAAAATATTTTTAACATTTTTATTTTAGTGGTTTATAAAATGTTTATAAATCCTTGGAAAGGGTATTTTTGGGAAATTTTAATTTATAAAAGGATTATAAATTAATTAATTATTATTTTTTATAGTTAATTAAATATTATTAGAACATTTATAGTATTCCAAAAATATTAAATGTTAATATGGAAAATAAATTCTAAAAATTATATGGAATATAATTTTATTTAGAAACAAAGTATTTATTTTGTAATCATTAGAAATAATCTTTAAAGGTTATAAATTATATGTAAAAATTATAAAACTTTTTATATTAGTATAATTTTTAATAGATCTTAGTTTATTAATTTGAAATTATTAAAACTAAAAGTTAAAAACTATTTAAAGTTCTTATCTTGACCAAATGAAAATTGTTTTAATTATTAATATGGTTAATGATTTAAATAATATTGAAAATACCATATAATGATAACAAGAAAGTGTTCAAATTGTTTTGAATGTAAATTTTTAAAAATAATGTTTTAGTTAATTTATAAAATGTTTATAATTATATTCTTTTAGGAATTGTTCCTAAATATATTATATTTTAAAAAAATAAGTAAAATGATTATTTATTTGTAAAATTACATTGATACTCAGGTTTATTATATTTTTTTATTAAATGTTAATATTATTTATTCTATAGTTTAACTGTAAAACTTTATCGAGGATAAACCCTTTCATGTCATGTTAGGTTTGAAATCAGAAAATATTATTTTCATCTACATTGACCATGGATTTTCATTATAATTATGATCTTATGAAAAACCATTTCACATTGTTTTTTCATATTTGGTGTTAGTGTTTTTATGAATTGAATTCCCACTTGAATTAAATATCCCCGAGTGAGGGACATAGAAATGAGCCACCAACTAGAGTAGAAGTTATTACTCTTCTAGAATGTTAAATGGGGTTAACTATATATTTTTATGAGCATTCTCATGTTGATATTTTTAATATCACATAACTTTATGCCTTTACATAATGAGTAAATTTACCTTATGCATGCAATGCATTTAGATATGTAAGAATATACATAGATTCTATTTTCGGTGACTAACACAAACTTGTGAGTTGTATAAATTATTACACATTAATTTTGTGTGAATACATTAATTTTGTGTTGTAATAAGTATTTCAATACTAAATCATTAAAATAACTCATAAATAAAATTTAATTAAACCTGATAAGATAATGTATATATAAGATATAATAGTAATGGATTTAATATGAATATGTTTTATATTAAATTTGGTGGGACTTAAAAAAAATATAAAATACCAAATGTGAGATTCCTTATAATGTGGATCATGTCAAGACCGTGATCATTCAACCAGTTCGGTTATGCAAAATCAAGTTTCTTGGGATAATTCTTGTAAGGAAAGAATGTAATAGAAAATATTGGATCATCCTTGGGTAGGTTCTGAAAAATAAGGATACCTCTATATTTTCCTTTTTTATTCTATTTTTTTGTTTTTCATTCTATAACACATATATTTAAACCATTTCAATGGAAACCAAATTAATATAATTGATTGTACCACTATTATATATCTGGATATTTTTTTATCCACTCAACTATCTAACAATAATTAGTATTATGATTGGGATGGTTCCCTACCAAAATAATGATGTCGTGAGAGGAATTCTGAAGTAAACTCATTACTTAATAAAATATAGATCTTGGATCACTAAAAGTATATGATATTCTGAGTCATCATTTTTCAATAGAACACATTAATTTTATGTTTTTAATTAAAATATATAATACATGATGCTCATTCATTGATATGTATTAAATGTATATTATTGAATAATTCACACTAATTATAGTTTCCCAAACATCCCATACATGGATATTACATCATTTTAGAACATTATCTAGAACACTAAAAAATTAAAATTACGAGGTCTATAGTATTTTAGTGTCTTTAGAAACATTGAAAACAGTAATATATCTTGGTGAAGTATCATCATAGTTTACAAAAAAGATATTCATATTTAGTACTCATACTTAAATCCTCTCTTCATAACCTGGGTAATGGAAACATAAGAAAGTGAGAGCTCAGATTTTTAGAAAGGGTAAATAAAGAAGATACCTAATCATTAAATGAACATAAGGGTAGGAAAACATGGGAATAATATTTGGAGACCATTCCCTACATATCAAATATCATAATCAGAAGTCATCGAATAAAGATCGGGAGTTCATATGACATGAATCATAATGAAATAAAAAAATATTAGTCATGAGATCATAAAATTGGTATAAGACATACTTGTAGAATTCACATTAGCTAATAATAGTGTGAACAAGTGTAAATAGAAACAAGTTCACTCATTAGGTTATGTACATGAAATTATGCCCTCACTAAAACTTATGGACATGCAAGAGGGTCCACACATATCATTATGAACATGAAATAAACGTCAATGGATAACATTGGGAACATGTAATAGGGTTTATGAATGACATTGTGAAAATGTAATTAGTTTCACACATAACATTGTGAACATGTAATCTAGTTCAACAATAACATTGTGAACATTTAATCAAGTTCATTTATAGGAAACAACACCTCCAGAGTGGGACACACCACTAACCCCAATGGAAGCCCTGTATTACTTAATTGGGTTCAATTATCATTTCAACCATATCTTACTAAACTGAGTTCGCTCCCTATTCCAGTCCTGTCAATTTCATGAGATATGAATCTTTACCCAATGCAATAGAGGGAGATATTGGTCCCATCTGTTATATAATTAAAACCATACATATGTGTACTAGAAGATAATAAAAATTCATCATATCATAACCCATGAAGTGAAATGGGTATAACAAACATTTCCTCATATTTTATCCGATGGAAAAGTTGCAGGTTTTATAATCATTTTAACATAGAATAACCAGTTAAAAGATGTGGTTTTCATTAGCATATAACCTTTGGATGATAAATGGGTTTCATAAACATCATTCCATCAAAACATAAACCATTCAAGGATAGAATATGAATTTTACATTAGATAATACCTCTAGTATAGAATTATTAACACCAACAGATGTATTTTTAGATGTAAAATAATTTTTAATAATCATTTTAATACATTTATTGATTAAAAATTTATTTTTTATATTAAAAACTCTTTAACAAACCTAAATCATTTTGAAAAACTGTTTTATTGAAAATAACCTATAAAACGTATAAAGGAATATTTAAAAATAAATTAAAAAACATTTTAACACATAAACAATTTTAAAAATCATTTTTCTTAAAATGAAATTTAAAAATAATTTAAGAAAAAAATAGTTTTTCAAGAAAAAAAATTTCTCAATGAAGAGACAAATAAAGTCATATTTTCATAAAAATAATTTATAAATTATATTAAGAAAAAAATAATCAAAAATCATTACATTGCATTAATATATCATGAATAACCATAGTATAAAAATCCTTATAAGAGATATTAGTAGATACATTATATTATTTCATCAATGGAAGCATAATTGAGAATAATCTCAATAAATGATGTGATTGTAGAAATAAGTTATTACCATTTTGGTAACGTTGAATCATAATACACATGGGAGAATGAAATTAAATGATCATGAAATGTAATTAAAAGAAGTATATTCATGATATAACAAGTCAAATGGGAAGTATATTCTCCTTTTAAAAAAATATAGGCGCATTACATAACACGTGTCTCATAGAAGGAAACGTGAGATAAAATTCTTTCACCACATTAGAAGATTTGGAACCATAACCCCATGAAAGATAGATCCCCAAATGGATAAGTAAATTAGAGTAGTTCTCAGTATAATTATAATATTCTACATCCATGGGAAGTACCCATTCCAAAAATATGAAAAAGATGGTGAACATGGCTTGTGACTCTTGGAAAATAAAAGTGAGATGGAAATCTATTACTACTTAAGTAACTTTTAAATATTGATCCACATAAAAGAAAAAAATAAATTTAAACTTTTAATATCATTAAATAAAGTATATTCCTGATATAAAATTTCATAGTGAATTATTTAAACCACAAAAATGAAAATATTGGTGAATATCACATAAGTCTCATAGAAATAAACGTGAGATAAGAAATCCCCTTTTCTTAAGTTTTGAATTCATTCATACACATTGAGAAATAATGTATAATAAATACAAGTTTTTTATATCTAAAATATAATAATATATATATATATATTTACCATATATTATTCAATTATGACTTTATATTTCCCTTTTATTCATAATTTCATGTTAATGTTACATTTTGGGTAATAATCATATTGTTTTTCTTAAATGTTTTGATTTTTTTTTTGGTCTTCTTATATTTATCATGAAATACCAATTTAGAGAATGTAAAAAATGATATAAATATAATATATATCTATTATATATTTATTTATAAGAATCTATAAAATATATAAATAAGAAATGAAATATATTGTTCATGGAGATGATAGGCGGTATATATGCTTGAACTATATTTACATTTTCTTACCATATTAATTGAATTAAAATAAAATGATATATATATATATATATATATATATTTGTGTGTAAATAATCATTAAGTTAGAATTTTTATGCCATATATATCACATACATCTATTAAAACCATCCATAATACATTACATGTAATGTGTGAACGAATCACATCAGTTCACGAGGCGACAATCCACCGTACACACGAACAACGTTATCATATTACAAAAAATTAAAATGGGAAGGTATGTTCTATATAATAATTATAGATGCATAAATATGTCATATATATCATAAATATAATATCTATACTATATATCCATAATTATTCCCAACCTTGAATGGTGGTAATGTATGAATGGATGACATCAGTTCATGATGCATTAGTCTGCCGTACACATGAATAATGATTGCATATCCGAATAGACATATGGGTGGGAATTTTTAGGTCATAAACTTAATATAATAATATCTTAGTATAATTAATATACATAGGTTATTGTATAATAATTATATAGAAATAATTTATGGGGTTTGAGGAAGAAATAAAATAAAAACATTCATTGATGAATGTTTCCTCTTATTCAGGTATGTCATGTTTTCACCAAAGGGCTTCCTCGATTAATTTCAGCATAAAGGGGCTATTCAAGGATGAGGGTAAATAATATGGTATTTTTTCATGTTTTGGATGATCCCAATGGCATGAGTGTTGTAAAGAGTGAGGGCAGTGAGTTCTATTTTATTGAGGTGGACGAGTTGAATTCTTGTGAATAACAAAAGATAAACAATATTGGTAGGTATCCCTTACATAAATTTGGTAAAATAATTAACCATTTTATCTCAAATAGAGGATATTGTCTAAATATGGTCATAAAATTGGTTTTAGACAAGTTTTACAGTTTTTTTTCCCTTAATTTGAATGTTTAATAACTTTGTAAACATGTTTCTCTTTTAATCACTAGGATTAACTTTAACTATTTTCAGAAATAATTTTTATCAAAAATTATGTTGGAGATATAATAAATTATGAATTTTACATTTCCAAAATATTAAAGCCATTTTTTAAAATTCCAATCACATAAGTGTCATAAATTAATTGAAAATTAATCACATAAACTGGACGAGACAACAATGTTTTTAAAGTGAAAATATTAAAAGGTGTGAAATGTTTTTATATAAAATTTCAATAATAAATTGATTAAAAAGACCTAAATTGGATTAAAAATGAATAAATTATCTAATTATACATTAAAACCAATCAAAATATAATTTTACATTATAAATTACATAGATGAAAAGTCAAATTTTAATTAAAATTCAATATTATTCACATTTAATCAAAAAATGAAACTTCTATTAATGTTTTTCCCTTATCTAATTTTTAGGCTCTTAATGAAAAAATTTATATATTATAATATTATTTATAAATGTGTAAAAATTTAGTTTTAAAATAAGTGTGTAATCAAAATACGGTAAAACTAATTTTTAGAAAAATATATATTTTAATGCCTAAAATTGGTTTTATTAACATATCATGTCTAGAAGACAAAATAGATGAGTGTTAAATATTTTATTTAATATATATATATATATCATTTAAATCATTCACCAAAATTAGTGTTTTAATTTATTGAGATACACATATTTATTTAAATAAAAATAACTATTTTAGAAAAGGAATTTCCTTTTTTGTAAAATTATTACCTCCCTTATTTATAATTAATTGGTAAAGAAATATTGAATCTTGTATACATGATTAAATAATATTTTTATAAATTATTTAATCTTATTATTAACTTCCATTCTAATGGATTTGTTATTGTTATAATTATATATTAATAATAAAAAAATATATATATTATAGTTAGGTAAAACATGGTCTTGCATGTAATGAGTGATATATAAGGGGCTTGGTATTATGTGTAATGAAATATAAGATCATTTTTTCATATAATTCAATCTAATTTTAGTATATCTTGTAATATAACGAAAATCTATTACTACATGTAGCAAAATCTATACTCAGTGTTGTGCATAGAGCAAGCTTAACGTGGTGTAGCGTGAAATGCAAGCCATCAAATAATTTTATCTTATTTGAAAAAAATTCATTAAAACATATGGTGTTACATTCTACGCCCATTAAATGAATTTTTCCCTTGAAATTCAACAATTTTATAAATGTTTTAATTCAAAAAATATCCTTTTATAGAAATCGACATTCTAAAGATGAATTATAAGGATTCCATTAAGAAAATAATGTTGGGAATATTATGGTTACCCAAAGTAACTCATAAGTAGGTTTCCACATATGAGAATATATGTGCGAAGTGAAAACATGGGCATAAAAGAGAAAAATAAGATCAAATACTTATAGATAATTATATAGAATATATTCATGGGAATGTTAATGATTAAAAATCTATAAAACAAGGTGGATTTGAAAAAGGTCATTGATATCATATAAAATGATCCTAAAAGGACATAATATTATTTCAAGGACCATTCCATAAAGATGATGAATTTTCATTACAATATACACTTATTGATTTCATTCTATTTCATTATCACAATATCACCCTTTGGTTATGACATGAACAATTTCCACATCATCTAATACTCTAAGAAATGAGAGTGGATTTGTTATAATTAAAGAACTAACAGATCATAAGTTATAGAGATATCTAGGTAAGTCACTCCATCTTTCTTCAAATATCTTAAAAAGGGTTAAAAATGTTTTCTAATATTCATAAGTCCTAATATGGTTAAGTAATAATAAATTCTCCAAATCCTCATCGAAAGTTCAAATCAAAACATTCCATCAGTACTTAACCTTATAACCATTCCAAATTAAAATTCAACGTTTGTTCCTTAAATAAGATCTTATCTTTTTCCAAAAATATTTTCATTGGAAACATTGTTCCACCCTTGTATTGATATAATATAAAATTTTAATTTATTATTCTAAAATCCATTTAATTGGAGATAACATGAAATTTCCATAAAGGATAAAAAATAAGATTTTTATAGTGATTTCATTCAAAACCAAAGATGAAATTCCCAACTAAGGAGGGGAGGATAAGTGTTTCACAATTATAATGGTTTCCTTTATCTATTATGATAACATAATATTTTCCTTTGTTCTTTATATTTAGAGTTCTTCATTTCTTATCATCCGTATTAGTCCTTATATTGGGGAAATTTTTATCAAAAAGCCCATGTTCCATGTAATTGAGACACTAATGTGTGGTTCGTGCATTATTTAGTGGTCTATTATCCTCCATTATATTAACCATCACATTAATAATATTTTTAAATTAATAGAATTTATGACCTTCATTTCCATATTTAAATCTCTTCATAGTACCATTTAATAAATCCCCTCCATGTTTATTTCCACACTATGAGAATAAAGGAAAGTTCATCTTATCCTTTCAGTGGTTCTTATAATTTCCTTTAAAATCCATCTTTATTTTATTGTGAAAAACATTATATTAATGGTTAACTCAAATATCCATTTTTATAAGAAGAATAAGTGAAAGTTACTTACTAAAAACTGTGTTCTTGAACTCATCCCAATCAATGGATTCTGATTTATCATGTTGCCTCATATTCTTGATAAAGGTCCACCAATGATTCTCTCAACCTTGAATGCGATTGGATGAAAAAATAAATGTTTCTTCTTCTGAACAATGGAGAATGTAAAATACCTTTCCAGTGGTACAGATACATTTCAAATAAACTAGTGGAACAATTTTTCCCCCAAAACATGTTATGTGTTTCTTTATAAGGGATTCAATAAAACTTCTTTCCCTCCATCGATCATTTGGAATATCATCATAATTCATGGATTGATAAGGTTGTGTTGTCATATAAATGAGGTTTGCATTCCATATTCCACAACATTTGGTTTCCCAAGAGGTCTATCATTTCATTTTCCATTTCATTTTTCATTAACATATTTCATTTGTGTTCCAACCATTGACATAAACCTGTAATCATAGTGTGAGAAACACTAATCATAGTGGAAAACCACATAACCATAAAAAATTAATTACATGATATCTAAATCATAAAACCTTTTTTTAAACTATGGAACTTTAGTTTTATCCTAGGCTATAAATATTCAGCATATATTTAAATCCTTTATAATGGTTTGTAAAGAGTTTGTGAATTTCTAAATCATGTCCCCTGGGAGTGTCAAACTTGGTGTGTAGCAAGACCCACTATCATGCACCAATTCCAGATCATGTCTAGATCAATATGATGTTTTCATGGTTGTTACCCCTAGGTAAATAGACTCAAAATCTTTATCCACTTATAGTATCCATATTGGTATGTTCTTATAGGAAACCACTCACTCTATACATCACGATAATTCCTTTATAATTTTGTTCAGTCAGATGTTCTAATTCATAATTTTCCATTCTGTGATTTTTGGAAGTCAAAAACACTTTTTGAAAAAATATTACTAAATTTTTATGTCCCAAGTGTTTTAGAAGTATTTTTTATAAAAAAAATTCATTTACTATACATAAAAAAATTCTAACATATTATAAAAATAAACATCATATACTACATTAGGATTATCATATTGAGTATGTGTCTGATTGATCAGACTCACCATTATCAGACCAGGAGTTATACTTTAGTCATTTATATCTTATTAAAAAAAGTATTGACAATCAGACTAATACTGGTACAAATACAATTGGATTAATACACATAATGATTTTGGTATTGACATTATTAAGTAATTCCATCAGACTAACTGACATTTTTAATCTGAATACATAGAATTGTATCTAATTTAAGGAATATCTTTAACACTATATTGGAGTTAATCAACATAATGTTGTACATTGAATTATGATGTTATTTCAAGTCCTAGATCTCTAAGTCCATTCCAATAAACATAAAAATATGAATTATTTTGATATTTTCTATAAATACAAAGTCACTTGAAGGGTTTGGATCTAGGGAGTATTTTCCTCAATCCTTTTTAAGAATACATAGCATGAACTTCTCATTCTTAGTATTTTTTTCTTTAGAGAGTTTCCTTATTATTAAGGAATTATTTCTAGTTTTGTTTCCTTAAGACCCTTTGATATTGTATTCACGTCTGATCATTGTTGTGATCTATGTATTTAGAGGGTAAGAATATAGAGAATCTTATCCATCATAATAAAGTATTCTGAGGCAAGGAAGATAGACACGGATATTATTATTGAGGGATTATGTTCATAGGAAGACAGTGTCCTTATGATCTTCATATCAAAGGATTTCCTAGTAACGAAAGGCATACTTTACTATATGTATAGAATAATAAATACCTTGAGTTTGGGTTATTGACTACATTACTCTTATGGTTAAAAATGGTTTATCTGTTTAAATATTTTTTAAGTCATTCTTACATTTGTTTTCTATTGTATTAATTTTTTTACATGTTTTATTTCCGCAACACAAATAATAGAAAGTGAGTAATCATATCCACCTTTATATTATAATTGTTTTATTATATTAATTATAATAAAGATAGTCACTCTGATATAAATCATATCCATAGCCATTATTATTTTTACATTGATACAATCAAAACTATTCTAATTCTAATTTTGTGGATTTTTTAATCATATTGTGTTTATGACTGATAAAATTAATTAAATAGGTTTGAATATTAATTAATTTAATCATATTAAGATACATTTTTAAAATAAAATTAACCCCCTCTTGTAAGTATTTCCATCATAATCTTGTTCTTATGATACTATAAGTAGTAATGGGGAATGTTTATTTAGGTTACATACTTACTGAGTTTTCACTTTCTTCACTATTATAAGTTGTTAAAGTTTTGTTATAAACATTGTGTTTATAAAAAATTGTTACACTAACATGTATTTGTGGAGAATAATTTCTATTTTTTATTATGTAATAACATAATATTGGTTCTATATAAAGTATAAATACTAAATGAATACCTATATTTGATGGTTTTGATTACGAGTACTGGAAAGATAGGATGAAAATTTGTGCAATCAACACTGGGGTTGAAAATTTTGTTATGAGTATTGGAGACTAAAATATTAATGAATAGGAAAATTTTATTATGTTATATAAAAAGAAGAATTAACAGTCAAAGATCACCATGAAAAGATACTAATAGTATATGGAATAATCATGAAGTCACACACATTACTACTTCTAATGTGGTTGAGATGATAATAGAAATGCTTAGAGCATACTACCTAGCCTTTTATTTTCTTCTTGCAGAATCAGTTTTCAAGATACACTATAGGTTTAAGAAATTTATATATATTTTACAATCTATTGGTAAGAGAGGTCTTGATGTCTACATTCTTGTTGAATATATAATTGATATCATACCCAATGAATTAGAATAAACAATAAAATTTGTTGATGAGAAAAGAAAACTAAATAATCTTACATTGGATAGTCTCATTTGTACCCTTATGTAGTACGAGGGTAGACTCAATAGATATGATTAAAAATAAAAAAATAAAAATGGTGGTGTTGCCTTTTCTATAACAACAACCATACCTTCATAATTATAATCAATTGTGAATGTTTTTATGCTTACATGAAAGAAGAATGTTGTTGTTCAATATAATTCTAGTACATCAGAACATTATGAGAATGTGTTTTCAAATATGGACAGAATAAGAACAAGATATCAAGAATAAATTATTTTCAATATTAATAAAAAAAGTTCATAAAATAAATATTGACAAGAAATATGAAGTCACATGTTATGAATATAAAAAATATCGACATATCTAACCAGATAGTTCAAATATGAAGAGGACAGAAATGAAAGAAAGGAATTCAGAATGAAATTACAACAAGTTTTAAAAATCAAAATGAAAGTATTTATTAACTGATATTGACACATAGAGTGCTATTAAATGTTATTATTCAATTTTTTATTATAATAATGGAATTTTTTTACTGAGGAACATTGTCATTTTTGATAAAGTACCTCAAGTAAATGAATGTTTAATGGATAAGGTATGAAAAACTAAGAAACCTAACAATATTTCCTCGAATTCAAATTATCTTGATGAGAAGTATTTTACATCTTCTGATGATGAATATTCAATTTTATAATATAATAAACTTCTATGTTATGATTATGTTTATTTTATTTCAAAAATCATTGAAAATGATAATTTTAAAATATGAAAAAATCAAGATAATATTAAATAAAAACATGATAAGGCTGATCCAAGAATAGTGTTTATGAAAAAAACATCATATCTTTTTATATATCTTGATTATTCTAATAATTAAATTGAAACTATTTCAAAAGATTTTGGTAAATTTTTTTTAAAAAAAATTTGTTTACAAAATGATTTTGATAGACTTAGTTCTAAAATTGATTCTAATTAGGATAAAGAATTAGTTGAAAATCTAAAAATCCAAGATATCTAGTTTGAGAAAACTATTATCAAATATTACCATTAGAAGTAAAATTTTGATAAAATGAACAAACAAATTAGACCTCATTGTAAAAATTATTTATTGGGTTTGACTTGTAAAAAACTTGTTTTTAATAAATATTTCTCTATTCTTAAAAGTTCTAATTTTTGAAAATAATTCCAAACCAGTTGGAAAAGAAAGAATAATTTTTTATATAAATAAATTTATATTTATTTGTTTCCAAAAATCATACTTTTAAAAACAAATATGGATTCCTAATGTTTCGTTTTCTTACATTATCATAACCAAGAAGGGTTGGGTTCCAAATGCCTAATTTTTTTTCAATAAAATAAATAAAGTACCAACAACATAAATATATGGTACATGGATAATATATTTTCCAGTCACATAACCAGAAAAAAATACTTTTTCAAGAAGATTATCAAAATCAAAGGTGGAAAAATAATATTCTAAGAAAATTCCCAATGATAGATAATCATAATATGTAACATTTTTATTCATGATAAAACTATTATTTAATTTGATTTATTTGTTAAAGGTCTTAAAAAACCTCATGACCATAATTTAATTATGTGATGAATGTTACCTTGTGAGATTTTGGAATAATAAATATTTCATAAATAAATCCAAGGATGAATTTATTTTTTCTTTCAATTGGATTGAGAATATTTATACACATAACTTATAAGTCCTTAAGATACAAGAATTACCATTCCTTAGGGAAATGGATGATCAATATATGTTATGGCATAGAAGGTTAGGATAATGTAATATTAGAAAATTATCTAATTTGACAATGAAATGACTTCTTAAGTATCTACCATAACTTAGGTTTAGTACTTCAAAAGTTTATAACACTCCTCAACACGGTACGCAACATAAATCATGATTTAAATATATTACTGAAGTATGAAATTATTATGATTTAATGTTAGTTTATAAGGACTTACTTGGTCATGTACAAACTAAATTAATTTGTGGAAAATAAAATATATATGTATTAGCTGATAATTACACTACATATATAAGTGTTAATTATATCACAATGAAATATGGAGTATTTTTTATTTTAAAACATTTATATCCAATTTTAAAAATGAGGGAAACCATCTCTTGATAACTATTTATAGTGATCAGGGAGAGAAACTTGTAAATTATGATTTTTAAACTTTTTATAGTAATAAATGTATTTAGCATAACTTTTCAGCACCTGGAACCCCCAGAAAAATGGTTTTGTTGAAAGAACAAATAGAATTATTCCAGAAATAACAAGAACGATGATGAGCGAATAATCATTTGTTAAATATTTTTAGGATTAAGAGGTTTTTACTTACTACTAAATCATAAAAACTATTTTAATTAGTCATTTACTTAATAAAAAATTTTATGAGTTTTAGACAAGAAGAAATAAAAAAATTCTTAATTCAATGTTTTTTATTGCAATGTATTCATCCTCAATATGACATATAACTTATATAAATATTCACCCAAATATGATGATATAATATTAGAAGGTCATTCAACTTATTTTATGTCTTATAGAGTTTGAAAAAAGTTATAACACGGATGAGGAAACACTGCTTGTAAGGTTTGATGAAATAGATCCTTTTGTTTTCAAACAACCTAAATAACCATCCTCACATGTTGTTTCAAAAAATGATTTTTCTACCTTCATGAGTATGTTGTTCTCATAATGAAATAAATGAATATTTTTTTGAAGTTATTCATTTGGAATATTTTCTACCTATTTTTTATGAAAATAATTTTTAAAACCCATGAAGTTAGTTGTTTTTTAGTAATTATCCTAGTGAAAATATCATTGGTGATGTAGATCATCTAGGTAGGAATATATGTCCATTAAGAAATTAATATGAACATCTAAATTTCATATCCCAAATTAAACCAAAGAATTCTGCAGAGGATTTTGGTGACAAGTAATTGATTTAGAGAATTCAAGATTAAATCAATGTATTTGAGAGGAAAAAAGTGTAAAATTTATTTGAACAACCTTTTAAAAATTCTATAATTGGAGTAAATAGGATTCTTGGAACAAATGTGATGAAAATTGAATAATTGATAGAAATAAATCTAGACTTGTTGCTTAGGGATATAAACAATAAGAAGGTATAGATTATGGAGAAAACTATGTACCAACAATAATACTTGAAGCTATTTGAATATTTATAGCATTTGCATCATTCCTTAATTTCAAAAATTTCCAAATTGTTGTGATGTTTTCTTTTTTTAATGGATATGTTTAGGAAGAAGTTTATAGTGAAATAAAACATTTATTTTTAAACAAAAAACATCCACAACATTATTTTAAACTTACCAAATCTTAATATAGACTTAAAAAACCACTATATCTTTGTATAATGGATTAACTTTATTTTTTTTACAAAAAAATTTTGTTAAGGGAGCTATAAATCTGACTATTTTTTTAAATGAAGTAAATAAAAATATAATGATTGTATAAATTTTTGTTTATGAAATTATTTTCAGATTAACTAAACAATTTTCAATAGATTCCTTTGTGGATCTTAAGAAATACGAGTTTCAAATCAGTATGATGGGTGAGTAAACATATTTCCATGGTATTAAAATTAAAAGAAAACCAAAAGGAACTTTAATATATCAACATATGCATAATAATATATTATTAAAAAAATTATTATGACAATACTAAAACCATTAGTTCACCCATTGGTACCTCAAATACATTAGATCTTGTTGAGGTAGGGAAACATGATTAGATTGGTGGTGTGTTAGTTTGTGTTAAAGAGAATCCCCACGTTCTCTCATGACATGCTCTCCTAAGATCACTTCTCTTCTCCCAACTCGGTTTACCTCCACCAGTGCTGGTGAGTCCTCCCATCCTCTGATTTATTCCAAAGAGATCCCTAGAGTGATCTCTATTCTTATTCCCAGAGTTTCATCCCCTGATTCCTTTTTGTTTAGGGTTTCATACCTAGCCCCTCTTCAACATTACCTTTATTTTATTCTTCTTTGGGTCTCAGTCCCATGATCATTTTAGGGTTTCAATCCCAATTTTCTCTTCCCTCATTCCATGGTGGTCAAGTGTATCAATTCTCTTCATGTTGAAGAGTTTTTATGGGTCTACGGTCTTTGGTTTTCTCGTGAAGGTTCTTCGTTGATGTTTTATTGTGAGTCTGGTGTTTCCTTGGTCACAGATTGCTATGGATTTCCATCCTACTTGTACTCCTCTAAGACGTCGATATCCTCTGCTCCCGTTTAGGTCAGTCAGGTGCGATGTATTGCAAGATGTTTTGGGATGTGTTTTGTGATGTGGAGGGGGGAGGGGGTTCCAGGTGGACCTCCTTGGGTTCAATCGACTATGGGGTTTTAATTTGGATAGGTGCTTTTAGTGAAGATCTTGACTCCCTGGGAAGACTCCATACTTCTACGCTGCTATATCATCGATAATCACATCTTCTATCTGTTTCGATCAGGTGAGGTGTTTATTACACAAGAATTTTGTGGTGTTTTTCAAGTTGTTATCAGTGTTATAAGAGGAAAAATCTTTATTCAGTTGATTCCTATTGTATCTGATATGTGGTCTTCTGATGGGGGATGATGAATTGTTTATTTTAAGGTGACTGAATAGTATAATGTGGGGTTGATCAGTGATGACTATGGTGATGGTGGACTGGAGTTTATGATTGTCATGGTTAGGGAGGCTCTATGAGATGACAACGACAGTGTGTAGGGGGTTGTGGTCAGAGAAGAGGTCGACGGTGATGAGCCAATGAGGTATGCGTGTAAGGGGATGTGATGATACAAAAGTGGTGTTTGCGGTGAGAGGATAGAAAGTCTTGGTGATGATAGTGATGAGGTGTATCCTCGGTGGTTGGTCTCCCAGGATGCTTGCTTGCCTGAGATTTTTATTTTTCATGTATTTAATTTGTATTTTGAAATTTGAATATGGATTTTGGGATGTGGTTTTCTATATAGTGGTTTATATAGGGGATGTTTGGAACTAATTTCTGGTTTCTGTGAGGTTCCCACTTAGCCAAAAAGTGGTTTTTTGAAAATGACAAGAAAAAGATTTGGAGATGTGGTTGGGCAATAAGTTGATCATAATATTATTAGAGGTATGATAGGAAGTTTACTTCACATAACTACTAGTCATCTAGATTTAATTTTTTCTATATGATTATGTGAAATATATCATGAAAATACAAATGAACACCATTTAAAATTTTTAAAATTAATTTTTTTTGTTATATTATGGAAATGTTTTAAACTAATTTTTTTATGCAGACTTTGGTGGTTATAGAATAGATAGGAAAAGTAAATTAGGAAATCGCCATTTCATAGGAGATTAATTAGTCTCTTTAGCATATAATAAACAACACTTAGTAGAAATTTCCACTACTGAAACTGAATATTTGGCCGCTGGATGTTTTTGTGCTCACGGGTTATGGATGCAACACATACTTACTATGGTATGATTTTTTTTAAAATTAATATACGTTGTGATAATAAAATGTCTTCTACTTTAAGTAAAAAACCATCAAATCACTCACGTTACATGAAAATAGATATAATACGCCATTTGTTTCAGGATTACGTACTTAAAGAAGATATCATTTTACAATTTATGAGAAAACAAGATCAACTTGATAACATTTTTACAAAACCGCATGGTTGGGATAGTTTTGAATACATTAAACAAAAGTTAAGAATGATCAACGCAAATTAATCATTCATATCTATTTCTTATTTACCCATATCTTAACAATAAGGTACACCTTTTCATGGTGGGGGAATATATGTGTTGTTTTTTAAAAAAATTACTTTTTATTAAATATTTTAGTTCTCATAATAATTTTATCGAAATTAGATTTCTAAAATCATACTTATTACAAAGATTTAAAAGTAATAATTTTCAAAAGGTCTTAGACATAGAAATTGATATAAAAAATTCTAGAATCAAAAATTCTTTACAATTTTTTCTAATTTAAAATGTTTGTATTTAATTTAATGATTTAAGACTATCATTTTTATTTTTATGTTTAAAAACTATCACAATAATGTTTTGGATAAAAACTATTGTACTCATTTTTCATAATCAATAATATCATAATATATTTAGTTTTTTTAAAAAAAGTTGAAAATGTTATTCATACTGAATAAAGTTTTCACTCTGAAAGGAACTCTTATATTATTTTTTCTATTTACATAATTTAATTATGTTATATCTTTAATTTTTTGGTTATATTTTTTGTTTTTATAAAAAAATCAAAAATTTTAAAAGTCTCCCAATAAGATTCATCCTTAATCTGATAAATTTTTAAAAAAAATAAAGAGTTCAAAAATATACTTAAAACATTCTTCAAATGAATTTCGACCCTTAAATATTAATGTATCTGAATCTCAATTGTTAATCATCTTTTGGAAGATGAATTTTCTCTAGGAGAACCTATGTTTTGGAGAGCCACTTTATCCCCACATCAGTTTTTAGAGTTTTTTATCCTAGGTTTTTGACCCCTTGATGTTCGCCAGTAGGATTTCATTCCTTTTCATCCGATTCAATAGTTTATGTCCCAAATCAAATGAACACCATGGATGAACATGCCAGGTGCTTACTTACTCATAGAGGGGATAGTTAAAAGATATTTCTCTAAGAAATATGATTCTAATACGAAGACGATATTATCTTCTCATGGTTTGTAATCATTTTTTGTGGAATAATTGGAAAAATATTTTGATATTTTCATGAGGTAGTTCAAAAATTCTATGCATCAGCTCAGTTTTTAAAAGGGAAAAGGAATAAATAATTTTCATTCACAATATATCAAAAAATTTATAATGGGTTATATATGAAAATTTCTAGTTTAGATGGAATACCATCATAAGGTGAAGGGTTTTTTCCAACATAAAAGTTGTCTAATGATATCGGTTTTTTAATAGGGAAATGGAAGACAATTCTTTGTTTTTCAATTATGAGAATGTCAATAAGGATTCAAATCTAACTCTAGATAATCGAGTAGTGGCTTTGTCTAAGCAAGTAATTTTCATTTAGATAAATGGGGATAGATATACCTTAAAGGTATCAGATTTTTTCATGCTTGATCTCTTAGTGAATATGATAAAGATAGATCTTGTTAGGTTCATAATTTTAACAATAGAAATTATTTCTACTTCCTCTATAAAGTCCAAAAAATAGGTTTTATGATTTAATACGAAACAAGGTTATAAATTTTATGGTATTAATAAAAGTTGTAAATAAATCATATAAAATAAGGGATAAAATTTTGTTTGTCAGTGCTGATAAGATGAGAAAAATGGAGTTAATTATTTATAAAAATATATATAATTTTTTTGAGAAATTCTATGGTAATCCAAAGTCAAACCATCAAAGAAACATGAGGAGAAAAATAAAAAAAATATAATGGTCGAGACATATCCTCTAGAGAAAATAAAGAAAGAGAATGAAATACATGAGGATGTATTTAATGAAAAGATGAAAAATAACTTTGAGAAGAAGATAGGGGTTCCAAAAAACATATTTGATCCCACATATTAAATATTCATAAAGAATCAAGTTTCTTAAACTTTTGGAGAATAAGAAAAGAATAATAAACAAGAGAAATGGTTATAAGAATCCCAGTTATGTGAGATTTTATTAAAAGGGGTTGAAAGAGCCTCTCAGAAATTTTTTCTTCCTGCAAGACACACTGATAATATAATATTTGAATATGTATTAGTTTTTAAAGAGAAAAATGTAGTTCTTTCCAATGTTCCTTCTATTTCTAATAAAGGTAAATTGAATTTTGTTGATCAAGAATCAATTGCAGTAGTTCAAGAAAAATATTTTGTACTGGAACCAGCTGGTGATAGATCTCCTAGAATTATAAGAAAACATCTATAAGAGCAAGATCAGGAAATTGACGGAAAATTTTATGGAAAAAAATTTTGAATATAAGGATAATAAAAATAATAAGTAGAATAAAAATAAATATAAGAAGAGTTTGAGTTTAATGAATATGAAAAAGAAAAGGATGAATCCAAATAAGGGGATGATAATTAAGAAACCAAATCTAATAAATAATCATCAGAGTCATATTCATTAAAATTTTCTTCTTGAGCGATAATCATGCAAATTTTGAAAGTTCATGGGATGATAAATCCTCATATGAACAAGAAGTAAAGTCTTCTTTAAAGAAATATGAAGAACAAAAGTATTTAAAAACAAAATATTCCGATCAATTTGAATCTAATAAATACATAGAAATTATGGAAATGTATGATGATAAGAAAGTTTCAATGGATATTGAGAAAGATATTTCAGGGATAGGTAAAAATAAAGGAATTGAATTTGTTATCTAAACTAATATAATAAAAAATTATAAGTTTTAGAATATTCAATCATATTCAGTAGTAACCATAGCCTTAGAAGTAATTGATTATATTATTCATGTTTTAATAAAATTGGAAGGAATGATTCCTTATTTTCTGAATCTTGAATCATAGTGATAAGTTATTCATGATTGTTATAATAAAAAATCAGAATCTATAAAGGTTTTAATAGAGAAGGTTGTTTAGATTTAATTTGAGTTTAAGACCTTTCAAGAATGTTCCTAGACTCATATATCGTCATGTAATCATATGGTTAAATGGTCTCACCTTGTTAATTCCAATATTAAAATGCATGATGAATAATTCTATGAAATGATGAAGCTACTATAAGAATCATTCAAATCCTTCAATTAGATATTAAAATACGTCGAAGATAGGGTGGATTTTGTTCATGAATTTAGGGATTCTACCAATGATTATATTGAAGAATATTTGTTTTCTGAAAAAGAAGATTCAATACATAGAGCTATATATTTCCCAACCTTAATTTCTGATGATGAAGTTATAGTATTGATAAATGAAAACAAATAGCTTTTCTAGGAAGTTAAGAATATAAGGAAATTGGAAGATAAAATTGACAAGAAAGAGAAATACAGAAAGGTGTTCAAGAAAATGAAGTCATTTGTAAAAACCATAATGGAGAATAAATGATTTTTTTTCAACTCTGGTTGTCTTTATTTGTTTAAAAATTTTAAATGTTTGTAATAAATTACTCTTTATCCAAATCCAAATTTTCTTAATTTTTTCCAATTATGATTAGTTTAATTTTCTTTCATATTTTATGTGGATGATTAGTTAATTAATTTTATTATTTCATGTATTTTTTATTTTCTATCATTTTTGGAAAATAGGATATACTTCCCATTCCTTTTTGAAAATCACAAAGGGTGAGAATATAACATTCTATATAGAATTTTACACAATGGGGGAGAATAATTCATTAAGGGGGTTATTTATTTTGAAATGGAAGTTTTTTATTTAGGGGGATAATATGATCCTTATGGGGAGATGATTTGTTAAGGGGAGAAGTTGTATTTAAATAAGTATTCTATTATGGAACTCCATCATATTCAATATCATATTCATAAGATTTAAAAAGTAGGGGGGGAGTTATGGATTTAATGAATAACTATGAATATTATGTTCTTAATTGATAAAATATATTATGTTTTTAATGTTTTTTCCATTTTTTGATTTGGTTTTATTCCATCCCAAAAGGGGTATATTGTTGAGTGAAAATTTCTAATTATTATTTTCTATTCCTTTAGTTTTAGAATTCACAAAAACATTCATAAAACATGTTTACTAAACATTTATTTCCTGTGTGTTTTAGAATGTTTTTGTAGAATACATTATCTTTTATCAAACAAAGAAAATTTTATAATCTATTATGAAAAAAATTAATATTATTCGGTGTGATTAATGTAATGAGTATGTGTATGACTAACTAAACTCACACTTATATGATCCATATTTATACTTTACTCTTTTCTATCATACAGAAAAAATTCATGGCAATCAGACTGATACTGGTACCAATAAAATCATATTAATACTCATAAGGATCATCATATTGACAATGTTAAAGAAGACCCTCATACTGAATAATATTTATAATCATAATACATAGAATATTTTTATTATAAGTAATATATTTAACAATGTAATGGTGTTAGTCAATATGATGTCACAAATTCTGTTAAGATGATCTTTCATGTTCCAGATGTCTGAGGACATTTCAACAAACCTAGAAATCTGACCATTGGGAGATTGCCTATAAGTACGGAGTCATTTGAAGAGTATTTATCCAATTATTTTCCTCTATAAAGTCTTCTGAAGAATAATTAGGATGAACTACTACTTCTTATTCTTTTTTATTTCTTTAGAGAGTTGGCTCTTTATGAAATACATATCTGGGTTGTTTTCAAAAGAAATTTTGAAATTATATTTGTTTCTTATCATTATTTCAGTTGAGGGATTACAAGGAAAGGAAGACAGAGAATATGATCAATCAGATCAAGGGATTATAGGTCTAGGAATACCAACTCCAATATTTGTATCAAGGGATTATGGGGTTATGAAGATAGGTCCATTCTCATCTTCATACCAAGGGTATTCCTAGAAAAGAAATACAAACATTACTACGAGTATAAAAAAGTTGACACCTTTAGTCAGGTTTATTGATTACCATACTATTAATGTTAAAATATATTTTTATATTTATATATTTTTTAAGCTATTCGTTCATTTGTTTTCTATTGTATAACTTTTTATTTACACATTCTATTTTTTCTTCACATATAATTAAAATTTAATCATCATATTCATATTTATATTATATATTTTTATCATATTTACTCTGATTATGATATTCACTCAGATATAAATCAAAAAAATATTTTTCAAATTCAACCTGATATAATCTTACATATTATAATTCTGATTTTGTGGAATTTTTAATCATATCGAGCCCATGTTCAAATGGCTTAATTAAATAGGATTGTGTGTTAATTAGTTTAATCTATTTAAAATAACTTTTTTAAACTCCAATTCACCCCCCTCTTGTAGGTACTTCCATTATAGGGTAATTCTTATGATCCTAAAATTGTATTATATGTTGACTCATCCTAATAATTGTCCTTAGATAAATTTCTATAGATATCCATATAAACATCCATAGGGATCTTAGTAAAGTTTTTACATCAATGATTCTAATGGTTAACTGAACCTTTGCTCTGATACCAACTATAGTGACCCAGGATTATCATAGATAGATATTACATCATTTTATATGAATTTTAATCACATTATAAATGTTCATACTCGATGACCTTAATACAATAGTGTATTTGGAATCATGAAACGCAGTCTTTAATCTTGGTGAAAGATTTTCAAAGTTTTCCACAAAGAACTCCCTATTTAGAACTCCTACTTAAAACCTATCGTTATAACCTAGGGAAATGAAACATATGGAAGGGTGAGATCAGATTCTTGGTAAGGGTAAATAAAGGTTATAATTAAGCATAACATGAAAAAAGGGTAATAAAACATGATATTTACATTTTAAGATCATACCCTACATATCGAAGATCATATTCATGATTCATGGCATAAAGATTGATAGTTCATAAGACATGAATAACAATGAAATAAAATAACATGATTAATACTATCATAACATTGTAATAAGACATATACCTATGTCATACACATCATTTTATAACATTTTAAACTTGTGTAAATAGAAATAGGTTATCTCATTATGTTAAAGACATCAAATTAAGCCCTCACATAAAAGTATGGACATGAAACCTGGTCCTGGTGTATCATTATGGACATTAAATAAAGGTCAATGAATAAAACTGTGAACATGTAATCAGTTTCATTCCAAACATTGTGAACATGTAATAAGTGCACGCATAGGTAGATACATCTCCTGGGTGGGACACACAACTGTCCTTAGTGGTATCCCTGTATTATTGAACTGAGTTCAATTCATGTTCCATCCATGTATTAGTAAATTGAGTTCACTCCTTAATTTTATACTGTCTATATCATGATATATATATCTTTACCCAATGAATTAGAGTGAAATATAGTTTTGAAAAATCATATAATGAAAACTAGATATTTTTGGGCCACAAGATCATAAAAAGTCATAATATCAAAACCCATAAAATGAAATGGGTATCATAAAATTTTTATCGCATTTTAACTTATGGAAAATAGATGGGTTTTACTAATATTTCATCATAGAATAAACTATTAAAACAAGTGGGGTTCAAGATCATATAGCTCGTGGAAGTGAAATTGGTTTCATATGCATCATTACATCATAGCACAAACCATTCAGAGAATGAAAATGAAGGGTAACCTTGGATCATATCCACCATAATTCATGAGTAACCCCAAAATATGTCATATTTTAAGGGAAATAACATTTAAAGATCATTTTAAAGTATCTCATGAAGAAAATATCTATTATTCTTTGAAAAAACCTTTTATAACATAAATCATTTTAAATCCATTTTTTTTAAATAAACATTGAATCTTATAAAAGATGCTTTTAAAATCATTAAGAACACTTTTATAGAAAAAAAATTAGTAGAATACATTTACATGAGAATTTCATTAAAATATAATTTAAAAATATTTATTGAAAAAATATTTGAAAACATTGTTTGGAAGAAAATAGATTTCTAATTGAAAAGATAAATAAAGTCAGATTTTTTAAAAAAAACATTTTTTAATTATATTAACCACCACAGGGTGAAAAAATGGTACAATTATATAAATATATCATGAATAACTAGATTAAATTAAAAATCTTGAGATATCATGATATATTAATGAAAATATTTCATTAATGGAAGTATAACCAAAAACAATCCAGATAAACAACGAGATCTTAATAATAAACACTTACCACTTTGGTAAAGTTGAATCATAATATCCATGGGAGAATAACATTACATGACACTAGAAATATGATTAAATTAAGTATATTCATGAAATAACATGTCACATGGGATGTATAAACACCTCATAAAAGAATATATGGGCATAATTTAACATGTGTCTCAAAGAAGGAAAATTGAGACAAAATTCCATTACCAATTTGGTAATTTTGAAACTATTACCCCATGAAAGAGATAACATAAAATAGTTTTTTAAATCTAAATAAATATAATTATAAGAGTCCTAAAATTCATCCATGTGTAGTATACACAACTCATATAAGAAATAGGGGGTGAACATTTAATTTGTCTAGTGAACAATATATGTGAGAGAGAATTCAATTACTACTTGAGTAACTTTTTAACCATTATCAAAAATAAATAATTACATGGATTAAAAAATTGATTACAATAAAATAAAGTAAAGTTTTGTTATTAAATGCAATAGGGTAGTATATACACCACAAAAATGAAATGAGTGGTGAATATGGAAAAATTATTGTAAAAATAAAAGTGTGTCTTGAAATCCCCTTACCTTAAATCTTGACATCCTTTGTACACATTAAATAATATTGTATAATAAAAATAATTTTAATATTAATGTACAATAGAACCATTTATATATATATATATATATATTACTATATATTATTCTAATATGACTTTATATTACTCATTTATTAGCAATTCCATGTTAATGTTACGTTTCTGGTAATCCCCGCTTTGTTTTTCGTATATGTTTTGATTTTTTATTTTTGGTCCTCTTAATTTGATTATGATATCATCATGTATAAAATTTAAACCATGATATATAAACATATATCATATATTTTCATTATATATTTATTTATAATAAACTATAAAAGATAGAAATAGTAAATGAAATACACCATTTATAGAGATCGTAGGTGATACATATGCATGGACAATATTTCTATTTTTGTGTCGTGTTGAATGAAATTAAAGTAAATGATATATATAAATATAATATCATTTAATTTGAATTATTATGTCATATATATAATATAATTATATTAAATCATCCTTAATATATTCCATGTGAAAAATGAATGAATCACATCACTACGTGAGGCCGTAGTCCACCGTACACATGAATGACGTTATCATATTCTCAAAAAATGGAAAGCATGAAGGAATTTATAATTTAGTAATTAAAAATAAATAAATGAATCATATTTACCATATATATCATATATAAACTATTAAACCATCATTTTTTACAACCTTGAGTGGTGGTAAATGAAGAACAAATGAAATCGGTTCAAGAGGTGGTAGTCTGCTGCACACATGAACGATTATTGTGTGTCCCATTTGATGGATGTGTGTGAAGTTGTAGATCATACCCTTAGAATAACAACATATAATTATATTTAATATATTAATGTTATTATATAATAATTATATAAATATAAATTATGTATTTTGACAAAGATATAAATTAAAATAAAAACAATAGTTGATGAATGTTGCCTCTTATTCCAGTATCTCCTTTCTGTTTGCACAAAATGTCATCCTTGGATGGATTTTTACCCAGATTGATGATTCTAGGATGGGTTAATGGATTTTTGGACTACATTTGGTCAGTTTTTGTATGATACAAATGGTTTAGAAGTGTGAATAAGTGAGGGGGTGAGTTTCCTTTTATAGTGGATGATGAGTGTCATTCTTGTAAATAAAAAAGGTAAATATTATTGGGATATATAACTTGCATAATGTGCCCAAAAAATGACCAATTTTCATTAAAATATGGAATAAGATCAATATATGTCTATAAAATGGGACTTTTATATGTTTCAATTACATTTTCTTCTTATGTGTAATTGTTAGTTAGAGAGTAAACTCGTTTTTCTCTTAAATGATGTGATCAGTTTTAACTATTTTAAAAAATATTTTTTGTCAAAAATAAATTTGGAATCAATAGAAATTATAGTTTATTATGATTTCAAAAAATGGACTCCATTTCTTCCAAATTATAATAACATTAGTAGCATAAATTAATTTAAAAAACTACCATAGATAAGATTAGACAAAGTGTTTTTCAAAGTGAAAATATTAAAACATTTAAATGTTTTTATATCCAATTTGAATATGAAATTGATTCAAATGACACAAATTTTATTAATAAATTTTTAAATGTACAAACTATTCTTTAAAAAATTCAAAATTTAATTTAATTTTATAATTTACATAGATGAATATGCAGTTTCGAATTAAAATTCAATATTTTTTCACTATTCATCAAAAAATTAATCTTTCGAGAAAAATACCAAAAAAAACACCCTATGAAAATATTGAGATTTTGATTTCAAGAATTTTTTTTAAGAAATAATTTTGTTTAAAAGTTTTAACATTATTTTTAAAATAGGAACTTTTTTAGAAGGTGGTAAAAAGTTATTTTAGAGAAATACATATTTTATGCCTAATATTAGATTTTTTATTATATCATATCTAGAAACACATAAGATAAATTATAAACAGTTGATTTAATATATAATAAATATATTTCATTAAAATAATTCACCAAAATTGTTTTTTTAATTTTTTGATATAAGATGTATTTTTTTATAGATAAAATGTTTTTTATAAATGGAATTTCTTTATTTTCAAATAGTTCTTACTCTTATTTATAATTAATTGGTAACCAAATAATTCATTTTATATTATTTTGTAAACCAAATTTTCATAATTTAGTTAATATTATTCATAATTTCTATTCCAATAGCTAGGTGATAACTATAATAATATTTTAATAACAATATAAAAAGTGTTTTATAGTTCTATAAAATTTAGTCATGCATGTAACACACTTTATCAAAGAGACATAGTTTTTTGTGTGAAACATTCTAATCTTGATGTTGCATGTAATGAAATATAAATTTTTTATCACGTGTAATAGAATCCAAACTCAGTGTTTCATGTACCCTAATCTAAACTTAGTGTTGTGCATAGCAAAATCTTATCTTGGTGTTGCATGTAATGCAAGTCAGCAAATAATTTTAATTTATTCAAAAAAAGTTAGAAAAACTCAGTTTGTTACACTAATCATACTGATCTCATTAATAGGTATGACCTATAAGATACTTAAATATTGATATCTAGTATTCATAAATGTTATAATGGAGAAAAATTCAGAGTACCAGATTTTGAATGTCATTGGGATCAATTCTTCCCACTCTGACTGATGGGTATTGTATATCAGGTGTACGTCACACATTTGTTATAAAACGATAGACTCATAGATCAATAAGAATTTATGATGGGTTAAGTATATCATTGTGTCACTAATGGAGCATGAATTTCTACATTAGAGGATAACACCTATGATCAAATTTTACAAAGTGGATTAATCCTAGAATTAAAAAACTATGATTATGTTACCACCATAAATTGGAATGTGAATTTTGAAACTTTTTTTTTCAAGAAAATATTTTCATTCATTATTCAGAACAATAATTTTAATATATATAATGGTTAAATGTTATTTTGTTGTTAGGAATATAATGAATGGTTTATATACTCTTCAAATGGATAATACTATTTAAAACATTCAGAATAATAATGTTAGTATTGATTCTAATCCCACCTACCTTTGGTATTATCACCTTGGACAAATAAATGAGAAACACGTGTAGAGACTCTATAGAGATGGATTGTTTGACTAATATGATTATAATTTTTTTGATACATGATAATATTGTTTATTTTGAAAAATCATAATCATTATTTTCGGAGAAAAGGTGATAGGGATAACGATCTATTAGATCTCATAAATATTGATGTATGTGGTCCAATGAGCACATAAAAAATAGTGGTTTTAGATACTTCATTACTTTTAGAAAAAATGTTAGTGTTTATGGATATGTGTTTTTGTTGAATCCCATGTATGATAATTTTGAAAAGTTTAAAGAGTTTTAAAATTAAGTACATAATCAACATAATAAGAGTATTAAGATTCTCTAATCAGATCGGGGTGGCGAATACATAAGCTAGGAATTCATATCTCATTTGAGGTATTATGGAATTATTTCACAAATCACTCCTCCTAAAATGATGTAATGGATTAGTGTGTATAGAAGAAGTAATCTTGCCATATTGTACATGGTTTGGCCAGCGATGATCTTATGTCACCTTCCCATTTCATTCATGGGTAAAGCTTTGAAGAATAATACATTTGTGTGAAACTATATTCCATATAAAGTAGTTAACAAGAAATCATAAAAGATATGATCAAAGATATTATATAAGATGTATTTTATGAGTATTAATGTTTGTAAAGAATTTTTATGGTGATTGGATTGAGAATAATTTGATCCCAATTTTTAAGAATTCTTATTTTTTGGTTATCCCAACGAAACTAAGAGATATTTATTTTATAATCGTACTCATCTGAAAGGGTTTATGGCGCAACTTTTTGTATTCCTTGAAAAGGAGATTATGGATCAACATGTTAGAGAAATAAAATTTAAAAATGTTTTATGTTTAAAATAGAAAAATATAATGTTTTTAAGAGATATAGGTTCATCTGGTTTTAAAATGTTATGGATGAAGAGTTGAATCAAGTTACCTACGAGCCTTAATGGTCTTATAGGATTTGTTTAGATCTTGTGAGATATATATTGCACATAGTAAATAAATATGAGGTAATATTTATAGGTGATAAACCTTCCACTTATCAAGAATCCATTGAGAGTTATAATAATAATAAAAAGTCAAAATAAATGGAATATTATCTGTAATCCATGTATACTAACCAATTATGGAACATGGGGTGGAAGCACCTAATGGGGTAATATCTATAGGTTGTAAGTTATTTTTTCATAAGTCAAATGACATAGATGGTATAGCGTATACCTATAAATAATTCATGGTGGTAAAGGGTTATATATTTATTCATGTTATTAACTATAAAGATAATTTATCACCTTGTGAAATGATAAATTCTATTTAGATTATAATAGTTGTAACATATCATTATGATTCTTAGATATATAATATGGATGTAAAAACCTCACACCCTTATTTTAATGTAGTTAAAGATATATATTATACATCCTGAAGGTTTTGAATTTCCAAATGATTCATCTATGTTTTACAAGTGTAAATACACTATTTATTGACTGAAGTGTATAGGATCGAAATAAAGATGTAGATGCTCAATATACAAGAGGGGGGTGAATTGTATACTTTAAAAATTCCTTTGGAAACTTTAAAGTTAGTTATGAATAACTATGGTTTCCTTAAGCAAAGGAAAGGGCTAAGTTTAACAATGTTAAACTTAAGAAAATTCACAACACCTCTAACACCAAATGAAAACTTGGAAAGAGATTCCGAAAGTAGGTTTCGGAAATATGGTTCAGGAAAATGAAACTTAACAAAAGATTACAATATGAGATTCTACCATAAAGCGTATAGAATCTAAATGAAACAGAGTACAAGTAAGGAAGTATAAGAAAGTTATACTTTCCTTATAATACGAAATGCAGCAGAAATAAACAAGTAGTAAAACTAAAAGTAACAAGATATAAGTCTTTTAACCCAAAGAGAAGGGTATCCAACAACCTTGGATAAAGGTCCCTTGATTTATACTTTCAAGCAAGTCTGTATTACCCACACCAGGGTAAGCCCTCAATACAAAGATCGGAGTCTTTGTCTTTCTATCCCCGCAAGCCCTCAACTTCAAGGTAGTTGGCAACCTCTGTCTTCCTCAGTAAGGAAGTCCTCAACTTCAAGGTGTTGGAAACCTCTGTCTTCCTATCCCCGGAAGTCCTAGAATGTAATCACCAACATTCGGAGTCGCACAAAGCAAAAACTGAACGAGCGGTTCAGAACGTACAAGGCATGAAAAGATTTCTCTCTCTAGAAATCACCTTAGCAGCGTGTGGTCTCTAGATTGATCAACTTCATTGTCTTTCGAGCTCTTTCAAATGAGCTCCTATTTATAGGTAAGGTCGGCCTCCTTCCCAACGGTCATATTTTCCTTAAAAATCGGAGGGACCTGTACACGTGTAACTTAACCAACGGTTAGTTTATGTAACGCCCCGACCCTAATTACCTAGAGTCGGTGCATTACTTCATAACATTGTCATGATCACAAGAAAGATCAAATCTCGAAAGACCGATTGGTTTAGTAGCCTTGGAAACACTAGATATATTCATAAGTTTTACATTACATCATAAAATCAAAAACTACTACAACAACATAATGTTTCCACAGTCCACACTACAATCCCCTCATAATATCCCTGCAGGTCATTCATAACTTACATCTTCACTTCCTGGGAAAAATAAAACATAGAAAAGGGGTGAGCTCAAATGCCCAGTAAGGATAACAATATAGCGGAAACTTTCATCAATAAGAATAAACATTTAAGGCAATGTATAACTAAAACAAAAGCCTTTTAAACATGAACTTTCAACATGGTATGGCATAAATAAAATGAAATAATTCCATTTACTTATTCACATGGATATTCCACTAATCGAATAATCACATGCAAAAAAATAAATAACCACTTTAATAATGTTGGAATGCATAATGCTAAACGTTAATTTCTTTGTCTAGGCCTCATCCCAAGACCTAGGGGTTACTTCTAACCGGAACCCAACCCGGAGTGCCTCTAATAACCGGACACCAACCCGGAGTGCCTCTAATAACCGGACACCAACCCGGAGTGCCTCTAATAACCGGACACCAACCCGGAGGGCATACTTTTACCAGTCCCTAACCTGGAGGGCTTACTTTAACCAGTCCCCAACCTGGAGGGCTTACTTTTACCAGTCCCCAACCTGGAGGGCTTACTTTTACCGGTCCCCAACCCGGAACATACTTGTTTAGCACATTCATCTGAAGAAAAGTTTGAAATATAACATAAACATTCGGATTAAACTAGCATAAGAAATGTCAATAGTTTCACCATAAACTATGAATGGTATAAAATAGCACATCCACAGTCAAACATATCACAAAACCTTCAATACAATATAGAAGTTTTGTATTATAATAAATCAACTTCAAATAAGCGTAAAATCCATTAAAGGATGTTGACATAGATGAAATCAAAACACTTTTTAGAGAAATATCTCTTTCTATTTTTGAAATCATTTAAGAGCCATATAAAATAAAACATTTTCTTGAAAATATTCTTGTAAGATTGTAAGGAAAGCTTTGACGATTTTATAACGGCGGAAAATAACCGCACCCGCCGTATAAGTAAAAAAAAACATTCTTATCTCAATTCTGTCGAAAAGGTTAAAAAGGACCTTGTTTTTAAAACGACGGAAATATTCCTTTATAAACCTCTTATAAAAAGTCAAAAAAGAGTATAAATGACTTTAACCCATATTCTTGTAAATAGTAAAAATGTTTTGAAATACATTTCGAAGAAACATGGATGTGGATGATAAAGAGATTCCAGTAGATTATTACGTATAATACAACCTCGGATAATGAAGAGATTGTGAAATAACCCTTACCTTGTACTTTTCCTTGGTTGTGGTAGGTTAACCTCCTGTATAATGGTGAAATAATTGTTATTAAATTATACAAGAATCATATACATTAATATGATATCATATATGATCTTTTAATATTGATTTGATAATAATATCTTAGTATTATCGTTGTTTCGGGTGTTAACTTACTTGTTTTCTTTCATATGTTTTGTTACGTAAGACATGTTTGTAAAGGATAGGTTGTATATTATTCATATCCAGAATGATATCAAGTCCTTAAACATCATTTTTAAATCATCAAATGATAATTATACTTGAATGGATACGATGGAGAATGAATCTCATCGCGTTCGTGGAGACGGTAGTCCGTACGTACGCACGAGCGACAATATCATTCTTTTGATATTAAAATAATATATAAATGGATGGTATATCATATATACAGAATCATTAACATGTTATATTTATTATTTACATGAGTTACACATCGTTATTATACCCATCCAAATAATATTATATTGAATAACAATTACACCACGACGTGGAGACGGTAAGCCGTACGTACGCACGTATGGTGACATGTTATTCAAAGGGTGGATAGAATACTGAATATGATTGTACCATATTTATAATAACATCACAGTATATGTGAGATACTGGAGTTATTATTTCAGAATGGTAAGAACAAAGGAAGAAGAAGTGGAAGAAGAAATGAACTTAGAAAAGGGTGGTGAAATCATTACCTCTTCTTCGGGTTCTTCCTTTTGATTTGATCAAAAGGGCTCCTTAGGTTGGCTTTCTGATCAAACTAAGGCCTCTAGGTTGTATTGAGGGATGTTGGGAGAGTATTTGGGCAGAGTTTGGCCGAACAAAAAGGCTTTAGAGGTGTGAAGAAATGAGAAGGAGGAGTGCCCTTTTATAAGAGGGGTGAGGGGCACCTTTGGAAAAGCTAGAAATATTAATTTATAATAAATTCATATTCGGTTTCTAAAGGCTCCAAAGTTGACTATTCAAAGGATGAGGTGGGGATAGGTCGAAAACAACTCATCCAATAGAATTTAGACAGGTTTGGGTACTTATATTAACCTTATCTTTAAGTATTAACTCTAAGTTAATTAGTTTCACTTTTACAATGTCTCTTTGTATTTTTATATAATATGGTTAATAAACTTACTATATACATCCAAGCGACCCCCAAGTGGTCCATTAATGATTAACCTATCATAATATAAGTCTCTTGGAAGAACCTTAGATTTTTAGGAATTTAATATCAATTAATAATATAATATTTGTTTTAAGAACTCTTTTATGTCAATTTTGACACTATTCAATAGTTGATTTTTGTGAAACTCATAACAGATTGATTACTTCGAACAAAGTCCATTAAATCAATCCTAATATATCATATTAGCCTAGAAAATTAGTTTAATTCATTAAAAGTTTCATATTATATTTATTTGGGTATTTATAATATCAATTATTTTAATTTTTCACTATTATAGTAATTACTGCATCATCATTGTGTCATAAATAAAATAAATTATTTAATGTCTAAAAATTATAAATAAAATATCATTATGTAGGAAATCTTTTTATCTTTCTAATGAATATTTATAATCGAAAATCCAACATGTATATCCCTATGTAAAAATTGTTTTTCTAAAAGATATATGCTTGTGTCATTTTTGTATTCATTTTGACTTAATTAAAATAAAGTGTCATTATCACTTACAAGTGGATCCATGGGGTCCCAAAATAGACCCAAAGATGCCCATGGTCGACTATGTATCAACCAATAGGGTTAAGACACGTTTTAGGGTAATTTAGTATTATTATAATATTATTTTTTTTAACCCTTATTTACCGGATTTACCCTTAACCATGGTAAATAAAATATTTACCGCAGTAATTATTCAAAATGTCTAAAAATAAAAGTTACCTATTTACACAATTTGAACATCCTGATTCCAAATATGGAATCCATTTTTCTAAATTCAAAACACAGAAGTGGCAGAAATTAATTTAAAATTAATTCCCGCTGTCAAAACAAAAAGCGTGTTTTTAAGAGATAATAACTACCAAAAGATTGACACTTGTTTATGTTCGGTTTAATTGTAAAATTATGTCCAATGACCAACATTATATTAAATGGTAAAAATATATTCTAAATATAATTTAAAACCACTCAAATTCATAATTTATCAATATTAATTATTTTGATTAAAAAAGTTGTTTTTAATTAAAATTTAGTAATTTTCACTATTCATCAAAATATAAAAGTTATCCGAAATGTACCAAAATTTCACCCTAGGATAATTTCGATATTCCGAATCCAAAAATGAAGTCCATTTTTAAATATAAAATATATATAATTTCAAAAATTAGGTATTACTATTCATAACGGCTAGTTTGATTGGTTGTGGTGTGTGTTAAAACTCAAGGTTGCGTACAACACACGCTACTGTATTACTCAAAGAAAGCGTACCGTGGAAGCTTGGGATGTTTCATTTTAAATTTTTGATGTCCCAATTTAGTCAAAAAGATTAAAATATTGTATTTAAAAAGGTTTCACTATTAGAAGTTGATAATACTGAAAATGAATCTGTTCTTGCAATATGACTAAGAAACTCATAATAGGGATTCTAAAATTATAAGGATTATATAAAGTTCAAAATGTAGTTAATACTATTCATGAACTCTTTTAATGGTGTGATTGAACTCGGTGTTGCGTGTAGTGCAAGTTATTGAATTATTTTTAAGAAATAACACACTCTGAAATCCTGGGGTGTTACATTCTCCCCTCCTTCAATAAATTGCGTCCTCGCAATTTGAAATTGTTCTTCGAAAATAAAAGGTTGAAAGTAGAAAATATATTTGTGGGAAAACCCACATCGGAAATTGGGTTACTAAAATTTAGTCTTAATATGAGGAAAAGATAAATGAAAGGGTCACCACCAAATTATGATCTCGATTAGGAGAACATTGGTGGCAATTAGAGACATATAATTGGAGGAAAAACGTAAATATTTATAGGTAGTGATTGAGGTCATCAATCACAAACAAGTATAAAATTGAGGTCCTTAAACTCATCAATCTATGATGATTTGAAGTACCATCGGTTCAACAAAATATAGGGTATTGGGACAACACATTTTTGACATTTCAAAATATCTTAGTTGAAATCCCACATCGAAAAATGAATTAATGAGGCCTCTATTTAAAATAAAGAGTGGAAAGTATGAAGATTACCGAAAATAACACATACTAGGGTTCCATTTAGGAAAATATGGATATGGAAGAGAAATCCAACCATCAATTATCTGATGGAGAGTGGTAGAGAACATGGCTATGAAAAGGCCAACAATCCCAAAGCCATAAATTAGTGATGATTTAAGGTACCATCTAGGAAAACATTTTTGTTCTAAGTTGCTTTTCTTAATATTGAGGAATCTATTTATGAGATTGACTAAGATCATAAGGAGATATACTTACTTTATAATTATAGTTTTATCCATTAATAAATTTCTACCACAAACTCATCTTTCACTCTAAAAGATAATAGAATGTAAGAAAAATTCTATTTACACTATTCGTATAGGGTTCCAAAATAAATGAATTTATAATTCATCTACAAGATCTTTTAATAAAAACTACATTATTTAATCCAGGACATCTCGTGGGCCAGTGGTAGGTGATACACCCTTGTCGCCCTTCGGTTTCGGGTCCAAGTCTCGCAGCCTTGCCGGACGCGACGGGTTGCCGCCCGACCTCCGGGTTGTCCTTTTATGGCAATCCAAAATAATCCAAACTAGAACTATCCAAAATACTTCTATCCAAACTCACAGTCCAACATTTATAAGTAAGGTAAACATAATGTAGAACCTTTTTACCCCGTAATAGCATATGAATACCTTCATCATGTATTCTTTTAATACACCGAAACATCCTGAATTACCATATTCCTTATTGATTACCTTCATGCTCCCTTATTCCATATAGAAAGCTGGATATACTTCATTAATCCAAAAATGTTTTAAACCCCAACAATGATGGAATATACAAATCATTAATCAGTTCCAGGGTAGTCAGGAATATCCAATATAATTTATCCAAAACAATCACATATTATTCCAAAATCACTACCTCAGTATCAGAACTATGTTATGATTTATCATTCTCTCAACCATATATTTTCCAAAAATTTATCCTGCTATTGAGTCACTTTTCTTTGTTCCACACAATCTCAAGTCCTTAATGAAATAGTACTGCAGTACAATCCTTATATACTCCATAATTATTGTAACAAGTACATTGTTGATACAACACTCAATTGACATAATCAACATAAGAACTCTAATCATTCCTCTTCATCTGTGGTAGTATCATAACTTGATTATTATCCAATAACATCATTTTCGGCATAGTCTGATGACTGGGACATAGGTTCGCGTAGTGTCCAAACTCCTTGCAAATGAAGCATTGTACATTTAAAACCATTTTCTTACCCTTGCAGTCACGTACCTTGTGCCCTTTTCCTCCATACTTATAACAAACTCCCATTCCTTTCAGGCAAGTTCCAGGGTGTTTCTTTCCACAGTTACCACATATGGGAAAATTCTTCTTTTCCCTTTTCCCTTTATCCATCTTTCTCTCTTCCATCCTTTTCTTCTCTTGATTCCCTTCAAAGCCATAGGACTCAGTAAACTCTTTACTTATCTTATCAACACATGATATTATTTCTTCATATGATGATAATACATGGGAGACTATTTCTCTTATAAATTCTAGCTTAAGACCATGAAAGATATGATCCTTCCTTCTCTTTGAATCATGTGTATTTCTGGAGTTCTCATTCCTTCTACTGGGCGCCATTTCTAAACAATGGCATAAACTAGATCAGTTTATGAATCAAAATACATAATCTCATACTTATAAAACACTTAACATAAATTGAACTATTTATGGATATAATCCATAATCATAAAAATGTTTTCTTTGAGGAAGTATATACTCATAAACCCTTCATAATGATTTGTAAAGAAAATGAGAGTTATCCTAAACATATCCCTCGGGAGTGTCGTAACCAAGAGTGCAGCAAGGCCCGTTGTCGTGCACCAGTTCCCGTTCGAGTCTAGCTCAAAGCGGTGTTTTCGGGTTTTACCCCTAGGTACATCTGTGCCAGAGCCGCCTCTACCTGCTCGTATCCAGACAGGGATGTATTGCTCGGAAAACTCACAAAATCTCTACAATACCAAAATTCTAGGAAGTTCTTCTATACTAATCCTCAACGTTCATCTTAGGTCTACGTGCTCTAATCAGAGTTTATCTAAATCTAGCTTCCAAGGTTTGTACTAAACTTCCTCTGATACCAATTGTAACGCCCCGACCCTAATTACCTAGAGTCGGTGCATTACTTCATAACATTGGCATGATCACAAGAAAGATCAAATCTCGAAAGACCGATTGGTTTAGTAGCCTTGGAAACACTAGATATATTCATAAGTTTTACATTACATCATAAAATCAAAAACTACTACAACAACATAATGTTTCCACAGTCCACACTACAATCCCCTCATAATATCCCTGCAGGTCATTCATAACTTACATCTTCACTTCCTGGGAAAAATAAAACATAGAAAAGGGGTGAGCTCAAATGCCCAGTAAGGATAACAATATAGCGGAAACTTTCATCAATAAGAATAAACATTTAAGGCAATGTATAACTAAAACAAAAGCCTTTTAAACATGAACTTTCAACATGGTATGGCATAAATAAAATGAAATAATGCCATTTACTTATTCACATGGATATTCCACTAATCGAATAATCACATGCAAAAAAATAAATAACCACTTTCATAATGTTGGAATGCATAATGCTAAACGTTAATTTCTTTGTCTAGGACTCATCCCAAGACCTAGGGGTTACTTCTAACCGGAACCCAACCCGGAGTGCCTCTAATAACCGGACACCAACCCGGAGTGCCTCTAATAACCGGACACCAACCCGGAGTGCCTCTAATAACCGGACACCAACCCGGAGGGCATACTTTTACCAGTCCCTAACCTGGAGGGCTTACTTTAACCAGTCCCCAACCTGGAGGGATTACTTTTACCAGTCCCCAACCTGGAGGGCTTACTTTTACCGGTCCCCAACCCGGAACATACTTGTTTAGCACATTCATCTGAAGAAAAGTTTGAAATATAACATAAACATTCGGATTAAACTAGCATACGAAATGTCAATAGTTTCACCATAAACTATGAATGGTATAAAATAGCACATCCACAGTCAAACATATCACAAAACCTTCAATACAATATAGAAGTTTTGTATTATAATAAATCAACTTCAAATAAGCGTAAAATCCATTAAAGGATGTTGACATAGATGAAATCAAAACACTTTTTAGAGAAATATCTCTTTCTATTTTTGAAATCATTTAAGAGCCATATAAAATAAAACATTTTCTTGAAAATATTCTTGTAAGATTGTAAGGAAAGCTTTGACGATTTTATAACGGCGGAAAATAACCGCACCCGCCGTATAAGTAAAAAAAAACATTCTTATCTCAATTCTGTCGAAAAGGTTAAAAAGGACCTTGTTTTGAAAACGACGGAAAGATTCCTTTATAAACCTCTTATAAAAAGTCAAAAAAGGGTATAAATGACTTTAACCCATATTCTTGTAAATAGTAAAAATGTTTTGAAATACATTTCGAAGAAACATGGATGTGGATGATAAAGAGATTCCAGTAGATTATTACGTATAATACAACCTCGGATAATGAAGAGATTGTGAAATAACCCTTACCTTGTACTTTTCCTTGGTTGTGGTAGGTTAACCTCCTGTATAATGGTGAAATAATTGTTATTAAATTATACAAGAATCATATACATTAATATGATATCATATATGATCTTTTAATATTGATTTGATAATAATATCTTAGTATTATTGTTGTTTCGGGTGTTAACTTACTTGTTTTCTTTCATATGTTTTGTTACGTAAGACATGTTTGTAAAGGATAGGTTGTATATTATTCATATCCAGAATGATATCAAGTCCTTAAACATCATTTTTAAATCATCAAATGATAATTATACTTGAATGGATACGATGGAGAATGAATCTCATCGCGTTCGTGGAGACGGTAGTCCGTACGTACGCACGAGCGACAATATCATTCTTTTGATATTAAAATAATATATAAATGGATGGTATATCATATATACAGAATCATTAACATGTTATATTTATTATTTACATGAGTTACACATCGTTATTATACCCATCCAAATAATATTATATTGAATAACAATTACACCACGACGTGGAGACGGTAAGCCGTACGTACGCACGTATGGTGACATGTTATTCAAAGGGTGGATAGAATACTGAATATGATTGTACCATATTTATAATAACATCACAGTATATGTGAGATACTGGAGTTATTATTTCAGAATGGTAATAACAAAGGAAGAAGAAGTGGAAGAAGAAATGAACTTAGAAAAGGGTGGTGAAATCATTACCTCTTCTTCGGGTTCTTCCTTTTGATTTGATCAAAAGGGCTCCTTAGGTTGGCTTTCTGATCAAACTAAGGCCTCTAGGTTGTATTGAGGGATGTTGGGAGAGTATTTGGGCAGAGTTTGGCCGAACCAAAAGGCTTTAGAGGTGTGAAGAAATGAGAAGGAGGAGTGCCCTTTTATAAGAGGGGTGAGGGGCACCTTTGGAAAAGCTAGAAATATTAATTTATAATAAATTCATATTCGGTTTCTAAAGGCTCCAAAGTTGACTATTCAAAGGATGAGGTGGGGATAGGTCGAAAACAACTCATCCAATAGAATTTAGACAGGTTTGGGTACTTATATTAACCTTATCTTTAAGTATTAACTCTAAGTTAATTAGTTTCACTTTTACAATGTCTCTTTGTATTTTTATATAATATGGTTAATAAACTTACTATATACATCCAAGCGACCCCCAAGTGGTCCATTAATGATTAACCTATCATAATATAAGTCTCTTGGCAGAACCTTAGATTTTTAGGAATTTAATATCAATTAATAATATAATATTTGTTTTAAGAACTCTTTTATGTCAATTTTGACACTATTCAATAGTTGATTTTTGTGAAACTCATAACAGATTGATTACTTCGAACAAAGTCCATTAAATCAATCCTAATATATCATATTAGCCTAGAAAATTAGTTTAATTCATTAAAAGTTTCATATTATATTTATTTGGGTATTTATAATATCAATTATTTTAATTTTTCACTATTATAGTAATTACTGCATCATCATTGTGTCATAAATAAAATAAATTATTTAATGTCTAAAAATTATAAATAAAATATCATTATGTAGGAAATATTTTTATCTTTCTAATGAATATTTATAATCGAAAATCCAACATGTATAACCCTATGTAAAAATTGTTGTTCTAAAAGATATATGCTTGTGTCATTTTTGTATTCATTTTGACTTAATTAAAATAAAGTGTCATTATCACTTACAAGTGGATCCATGGGGTCCCAAAATAGACCCAAAGATGCCCATGGTCGACTATGTATCAACCAATATGGTTAAGACACGTTTTAGGGTAATTTAGTATTATTATAATATTATTTTTTTTAACCCTTATTTACCGGATTTACCCTTAACCATGGTAAATAAAATATTTACCGCAGTAATTATTCAAAATGTCTAAAAATAAAAGTTACCTATTTACACAATTTGAACATCCTGATTCCAAATATGGAATCCATTTTTCTAAATTCAAAACACAGAAGTGGCAGAAATTAATTTAAAATTAATTCCCGCTGTCAAAACAAAAAGCGTGTTTTTAAGAGATAATAACTACCAAAAGATTGACACTTGTTTATGTTCGGTTTAATTGTAAAATTATGTCCAATGACCAACATTATATTAAATGGTAAAAATATATTCTAAATATACTTTAAAACCACTCAAATTCATAATTTATCAATATTAATTATTTTGATTAAAAAAGTTGTTTTTAATTAAAATTTAGTAATTTTCACTATTCATCAAAATATAAAAGTTATCCGAAATGTACCAAAATTTCACCCTAGGCTAATTTCGATATTCCGAATCCAAAAATGAAGTCCATTTTTAAATATAAAATATATATAATTTCAAAAATTAGGTATTACTATTCATAACGGCTAGTTTGATTGGTTGTGGTGTGTGTTAAAACTCAAGGTTGCGTACAACACACGCTACTGTATTACTCAAAGAAAGCGTACCGTGGAAGCTTGAGATGTTTCATTTTAAATTTTTGATGTCCCAATTTAGTCAAAAAGATTAAAATATTGTATTTAAAAAGGTTTCACTATTAGAAGTTGATAATACTGAAAATGAATCTGTTCTTGCAATATGACTAAGAAACTCATAATAGGGATTCTAAAATTATAAGGATTATATAAAGTTCAAAATGTAGTTAATACTATTCATGAACTCTTTTAATGGTGTGATTGAACTCGGTGTTGCGTGTAGTGCAAGTTATTGAATTATTTTTAAGAAATAACACACTCTGAAATCCTGGGGTGTTACAGTTTATAACAGAATGAACGACATCATTTTATAACAAAACAAGTGTAACAGAATGTACGACATCGTTTTAAATTCTATCTCAAAAGTTCGGAGTGAAGGTTAGGAGTGTAAAAAAAAGTCAAAGAGTAGACAAATTATAGAAGTGTAAGCAAAAATAATGTTCGGAGTCTAACCAAAAATAATTTTCAGAGTCTAAATAAATTCAGAGTGTATAAAACAAAGATGACCAGATTCTGTTTAATAGGTGAATTTGGAATGAGAATATGGAATGAGAATTCATCATCAGAATTTGTAATCAGAAATCGTAATGGAAAATTTGTCATTAGAATTCGATGTTGAACTTCATGAGAGTTCGTATCCAGCAATCGGAGTTGATCTTTATTAAAGTTCGTATCCAGAATTCGGAGTTGAGCTTCATTAAAGTTCGTATCCAGAATTCGGAGCCTAAAACCGAATGCTTTTAAGTCAAAGTTTTAAACACTTCCGAAAATCTAGAAATGAATCTGAATCTTGTACATAAGAAATATATGGGTGAAAATGTGATAAGGATAATTTTTCTTACAAAAGCGATTTTCCTTACAAAAGCAATTTTCCTTTTAAAAGCGATTTTCTTAAAGATAAGGTGTTTGTGATTTTCAAAACAAGAAGGAATGGAAAAGTCATAAGGAAAACCTTATTGACTCAACAATCTCCCCCTTTTTGGAAAGCACAAACTTCCTTACGAAAAAGAAATTCTAAGAAGTAAGAAAAACATTAAGGCTTATCTCCCTTTGCTTTAAGGATATTGATGAATACGACTAACTCCACCTTAGGCTTTGAAACTCTAAGGATCGTATTCTAGATTTCCGGAGTGGCATTTCATTATGAATAAGAAAGTCTTCTTTAATGAAAAACTCCCCCTTAGATAAGCTCTTATTAGAGTTATTTTTCCTTAAGGATATTTTCCTTCTCCCCCTTTGTGATTTTCAAAAAGAATTCGAGGGAATGGAAAAAATAACAAAGTACCTGAAAAAATTAGTAATAATAACAAAAGATGAGCAACCAAGATTTTCATTAATTTTAAAGAATGAAAGATACAACAAAAAGATCAGATTTAACTATTTCGGATCTTTTTCCTTCGAGATGAGCCCCTTAAGAATAGTCTTGATCTTCTTTAGGTCTTTATGGTCTTCTTCAGCTTGCTTCTCTAAGACCACTATTCTTGCAGATTGTGCTTCAATCTTTTCTTCCTGGGTTTTAAGCTTTTCTTCCTGAGCTTTAAGCTTTTCTTCAAACTCAATCCGATGATCCCTTTCATACTTCCAGTTTTGAGAAACAGAGTTTAGCTTCCCATTCAGATCTCTGACTTCTTGAATCCAGAAGTTCTTTTCATCTGTCAGCTTCTCTTCAAAGGAAGAAGTAAGTTCATTAATCTTCTTGTCTTCTATTTCAAACGCATCTTTAACATTGTCTTGAAATTCATCAAATAGCCTCATCTCTTCTACAGTTTTCCTCAACCAGCTAGTCATCCTCTTGCAAGATCTTTTGTGGGATTCATAGCCAACAAGAAAAGATTTGAATTCAGATTCTATCTCGACACACTTATCCATAACCATGGATACGGAATCTGATTTTTGATTCAGAGCATGTTGGAGCATCTGGAATCTTGAATCTATAGTCGAGATGGTCAGAATGGTACCCACTAACTTCCTCAAAGATTAAACAACAAAGTCATGCCCCAACGAGGATGACTCCGAATCTGAAACTTTGCTTGGAGAATTTTCTTCCTCAATAAGCTCCAAATTCCTTTTAGACGAATCACCAAATTCTCTTTTCTTGCTTGCCACTGATTTTGGAGTATCAACAAGGAGTTGCTTTCCCTTGTCCTTTTTCGGAATGGATTCTTGTTCTGGAGTATTCTTCTCGCTAGTAGATACTTGAATAACATCATCAATAACTTTTTGAACAACATTTTCTTCATTCTTATCCTTCTCTGGAGTTACTAATTTAGAGGATTCAGCCTCTGAAGTTCAGAGTGACAGATGTTCCGAAGGTGACCCATTATAATTTTCTACGTCTTTCAACACATCTCTGGTTTCACCACTTCCTTCAGAAACATCTTCTTCTTCTTCCACTTTCTCAATATGCTCTATTTTCTCAACAAGCTCAGCTATAATCTCTTCCGAAAAATCAATGTTTCTTCCTGGAGTCTCGGGTAGAGATTCCAAGGAGAAAGATCTCGGAACTGAAATGTTTCCGGAAACCATCTCATTAAATTTTAACAAAGCTTGAACTGCCTCATCTGCTGTCATCTTCTTCTTGAGCTTCTTTTCTTTTGCGAGTTTTACCAATTCATCTTCTGTCTTTTCCTTCAAATCCTTAGCTTCCGCAGGATCCAATCCGAACTGCGGATCAACTTCTTTCCTTTTCTCTTTATCTGATCTCCACTTTGCAACTACCTCATCTGGATAGGCTTTCTTCTTCTTCAGTTTTGGAGGTGCGGATTGAACTTCCTTAGATTTAGGATCCCGTGCTTCAGCTGCAACTTCTTTCAACTTTCTTTTCTTTACTGGCTTAATTGATTCTGGTTCAGCAGCCTTTGGAACCTCTTCTTATTGACTTGGAAAGTCGAAGAATTCACCAGTCTCTTTGTTGAAAGCCACATCCATCCTCTTAAGAGTATAATCACTCACCAACAAAATTTTGAAAACCCTTGGATTAGTCCTGCAAGCTTCCTTGAAAGACTCAAGACACCGAACTATTAACTTTGATAAAATTACTGGGTACATTACGATTTGGGCTCTGAGATTTACTTTCTTAACATTCTCAATAGTTATAAGAATGTGCCTCATGAAGTTAAACTTCCTTAGATTTGTCAGAAAATCTAAGATATAGATTTCACTCTTCTTCAGACTGTCTTTATCACCTTTCCTCGGTAAGATAAGACCTTGTACCCACAACTCTAGAATCCGGAAATTTGTAGGCAAGTTAGCAATCTTCAGAGCCTTGTCGTCTGTCAGTCCGAGAGTTTTCAAAGCTTTTTCCTTGTTGAAGCTTCCTTTAGAATCTGGCAATACGTGAGATATGAACTCGGCTTCTCCTTCATAGGTCAGCCCCACCAAGCTGGCTACCTTGGTATAAGAAATCTTATAAGTCTTTCCATAAGACTTAAAAGAAAATTTCTCCCTATTATCTTCCTTAAATAAGGAAACTGTTTCATAGAATTCAAAAAGTAACTCCGAGAAAACATCATCTTGATTCCCCGGTTTAGACACAACAATATCTTCCCATCCGTTCAGCTTTATGTTCTTCAAAATAAGAGAATCATAGTTGTTGAAGAAATCCGGATGAACCAGTCTTTCTCTGTAAACTAACCATTGTGAAATTGGCTTTGAGTATGACATTTCTTGAGAAGCTAATTCCACAGACATTCAGGTCTGACAACTTTTGAGAAGTTCGGAACGGTCTTAAAACAGAGAGGCAGAGTTTCGGGTCGCTGGAGCTTGAAATCGATGTGGGACAACTATTTGGGGTCCCCTTTATATAGGCAACGAGAAAACAGTTCATCTTCCACGGTTGATCAAACGGTTGTGATAGGCTGAGATCAGATCTGAAGGTTGAAAACCAATTCTCATGAAAACTTGAATCTGATCTTTTTGAGGTTTTATTAAAACAAAGATTTAAGAAAATTATAATCTGAAAACAAAGTAAAAGAAAATACCAGCAAGTAAAGTATGACTACGAAAACTTGGGTAAGAAAATCATACCTTTCGGATTGGCTTAGGAAGATTATTCATAATTGGTAACATTTTTAAGAAAACTACAAAAGAAAAAAGAAAAAAAAACTTTACTACGAAAAGACAAAGTTCACAAAACTCATTATGAAAAACAAACTCAGTACGGAAAACACAGTACGAAAATTACAAAATTTGAAAACGAAAAAACTTATTATGAAATATTTGGTACGAAAATTCCGTTACGAAAATATCAGTACAAAATTTTCCATTCCAGAAGTTTTCAATACGAAAATTTCCATTCCAGAAGTTTTCTATATGAAAATATCCATTCTGGAAAATTTTAGTTCCGGAAATTTCCATTCCTGAATTTTAGTTCCGAAAAGTTTGAAAAACTAACTTTGAAAAAAAAATTAGTTACTCTAACAATCAAATGTACTCCCCCTATGAAAAGGAGTTTATTGATGTAAGGAGACTTTTTCAAAAGAAAGTTAATTAAGAAGGATTACCTTACGGTTATCATTCCGAACTTCTATTTAATGTATTCAAATCTATTAGAAGGCAAGGATTTTGTGAAAATATCAGCAAGTTGATCTTGCGTTCCGACAAACTGAAGAATAATATCTCCTTTTTGTGTGTGATACCTAAGAAAGTGATGCCTAATATCTATGTGTTTTGCACGAGAGTGATGTGTAGGGTTCTTACTAAGGGAAATGGCACTTGTGTTATCACACAAAATTTGAGTTTTAGTATAACTCAAGCCATAGTCTGTGAGTGTGTGTTGCATCCACAACACTTGAGCACAACAACTTCCAGCTGCTACATATTCAGCTTCAGCAGTGGAGAGTGCTATAGAATGTTACTTCTTGCAAGACCAAGAAACTAATGAATCTCCTAAGAAATGACAAGTTCCGGATGTACTCTTTCTATCCATTCAACATCCACCAAAGTCAGCATCAGAAAATCTTTTTAGAACAAAATCATTTCCAGAAGTATAAAATAATCCTAGATCCATGGTTCCCTTAAGGTAGCGAAAAATTCTTTTTACTGCCTTTAAGTGAGATTCCTTAGGATTGGATTGATATCTTACACATAAGCATACTGAAAACATTAAGTCTGGTCGACTAGCTGTTAAGTAAAGTAAACTTCCTATCATACCTCTAAAAGATGTTTGATCTACTGGTTTCCCGGTTTCATCAAGATATAAAGAGTTTGAGGTACCAATAGGAGTACTTATACTCTTAGTGTTGTCATAACCATACTTTTTGAGAAGATCTTTAATATACTTATGTTGAGATATGTAGGTGCCTTCTGGTTTTTGAGAAATTTGAAAACCAAGGAAAAAGGTTAACTCACCCATCATACTCATTTCAAACTCAAATTTTATTAGACTTGCAAAAGAGTTGGTCAAAGATTGCTGAGTTGAACCAAATATGATGTCATCAACATAAATTTGAACAATCAAAACAGTTTTCTTATCTTTCTTTATAAAAAGGGTTGGATCTGCATTTCCCTTAACATAGTTATTTTGAAGCAAAAATCCAGTGAGTCTATCATACCATGCTCGTGGGGCTTGTTTAAGGCCATACAGAGATTTCGTAAGTCTAAAAACATAATCAGGATGTTTTGTATCTTCAAATCCATGAGATTGTTCAACAAAAACTTCCTCTTGAACATAACCATTAAGAAAAGCACATTTCACATCCATTTGAAAAAGTTTAAAATTAAAGAATGCTGCAAAGGAAAGTAGAATACGGATAGATTCAAGTCTAGATACTGGAGCATAGGTTTCTTCATAGTCTATTCCTTCTTGTTGATTATAACCTTTAGCAACAAGTCTAGCTTTATTTCTTACTATGAATCCATTTTCATCACATTTGTTTCTGAAAACCCATTTTACTCCAATAACAAAAGTTTCCTTAAGTCTTTCAACCAAGGTCCAGACTTTATTCTTTTCGAATTCATTTAGTTCATCTTGCATAGCTTTGATCCAATCAATATCACCTAAGGCTTCATCAGTTCTTTTAGGTTCTAATTGGGAAAGAAATGCTAGATGTTCTACTTCATTTCTTAAGGAACTTCTAGTCCTTACAGGTTGATTTACATCACCAATGATACTATCACTGGGACGATTCTTATGAAACGCATGATTTGGGTTTTGAAAATCCTGTTCATCAACATAGGGTAGAAAGTCTTATGGGGTAAATGTATCAGAATTATCATCTTGAACATTATCCTTGTCAGAAGGTTCTTCTATCAAAGGTTGACAATCAGTTTTTGTAAACACATCCAAGGATGTAGGCTGGGATGGTTTAAAAACGAAAGGATCAGACTCATCAAATTTTACATGTACTGTTTCTTCAACAGTGCAAGTATTTTTATTAAAAACTCTATAAGCCTTAGAAGTTGTGGAATAACCTAAGAAAATTCCTTCATCGGAATTTGGTGCAAATTTATATAAGTTATCTTTAGTATTCAGAATGAATACTTTGCAACCAAAAACCTTGAAGTAGGATAGTCTTGGTTTTCTACCATTCCATAACTCATAAGGAGTTTTATTAAGAAAAGGTCTAATCAAAACTCGATTTATATTATAGCAAGCAGTACTTACAGCTTCAGCCTAGAAATGTCTAGCTATAGAATATTCACTCAACATGGTTCTAGTTATCTCTTGAAGAATTCTATTTCTTCTTTCAACTACACCATTCTGCTAAGGAGTTCTAGGTGCTGAGAAATTGTGAGTAATACCTTTTCTACTACAAAAAGTTTCAAAATCAGAATTTTTAAATTCTCCTCCATTATCACTATGAATAGTTTTCAAAGGAAGGTTTTTCTCATTTTTAACTTGAGCTCTAAAACTTTTGAAATAAGAAAAAGCTTCAGACTTCTTTGCTAGAAATTAGACCCAAGTAAATCTTGTGTAATCATCAACAAGAACAAACACATAGTATTTTCCTCCAATACTTCCAGTTTGTGTTGGACCAAAAAGATCCATGTGCACTAACTGTAATGCATCAGTTGTCGAGACTTCACCGATTGATTTAAAACTAGATTTATGTTTCTTTCCATATTGACAAGGATTACAAACTTTAGAATAATCAAATCTAAGCTCCGGTAGATCCTTAACTAGTTTCTCCTTAGAGAGTTTACATAGGTTTCTAAGGTTACAGTGACCTAGTCTTCTATTCCATAACCAGGAATGATCTTCCATTGCACTTAGGCAAGGTAAATCTTGGCTTCTAAGGTCTTCTAAGTTCAAAGTGTAAAAATTCTTTTGCCTATTGGCTGAGAGAATTGTTGAGCAATGTATTGTTTTCAAACAATTCAAAATAATGTTTTTAAAAGGGGGAGATTATTTTAAATAATACTCTGTCTCTTTATGATGATTTTGATGCTCACAAATACCCTTAATTATTTACTAATTATTTCGTTGAGTATTTTGCAGGAATTTATTTTATTTATTTATTTCATATAACGATATTTCATACTTCATTTATTCCGAGATCAATTTTAGCGCGTTCTGGAATCACTGTAGCGCGAGTTCAATTTTAGCGCGTACTGGAATCACTGTTCATACCCTACGTTAATGAACGTAACGTATGGATGAAAAGTTTACTTTTTATGTTAAAAGAAACGTATGGTTAAGGAACCTTACGTTATTTTGAAACGTATGGTTAATGAACCTTACGTTGTTGAAAAGTATTGAAGAAGAACATTACGTTTGGAAGGAACCTTATGTTTTCGTTGTTGGACAAGTATGGAAGAGAAACCGTACGTTAGTTTTCAGTGTTGAGTTTGTTTCTCAAAAGTATGGATCATCAATCTTACTTTTATAATCAACCGTACGTTCTTTGAAGAGTTGAAGAGAGACAAAGTATGGATGATCAACCCTACGTTTGAATGCTGAAGAGAAAGTATGTATGTTCAACCTTACGTTTGTGAACCCTACGTTTGGAGCCACGTCATCAACCCTACGTTTGGCATCGGGATATTTTTGACAGACGATATTACCGTTTGCATTGGTCAAACAAGCGGATTATTAGGCGGATTTCGAGCCGATTCTTAAGTACGACTTTGACTGAATCAAAGACGATTTACAACGGATTACTGATTGATTTAAACGAAGCTTTTTATGCCGATTCCTCAGGGGAGTTACAACGGCTCTGTTATTTCATTTAATATCGCGAATCTAAAGGAGATTTTCATGGATCTATTTATGCGGAAGAATCTCTCAGATTTGAATATATGTTCTATCTTGGAAACTTCGGAGATATATATATACACAGGAAAGTGTGTGAAATAAAGAGATTGATCTTTTAACGAGAAAGAAACAGAGACTGTGTGAAGGCGTTCTTTTCTGTGATCAAGAAGAAGTGTAAAATCCTTTTTACCGAAAGAAGATCTTGATAACAGATTCACGTGTTCTACATCGACTATCTGTTGTGAATCTATTGCTGCTGAAGTTGTGAAGTTTCTGGTAATATCTATTGCAACTGGATCGACTCAGAACTGTTTTGATTACGGATCTTTATTTTCTGAAGACAACGATCTATCTACTGTCAATTGCATTCTGTTGCAATTGTGAAGAACAACTGGAGAAGTGTTTTCTTTATCGAAACTCTTTTTATTTTTGAGTGATCAGCTTCTCGTTCTAAGCTGTGTGGGTTCGTGTTTGAACCAGGAAGGCTGTGTGTGCCTGAATCTTGTAAAGGTGTCAACTGCCTGTACTCAGTTGTGGACAGGTCTGTGGAAACGAGGACCAGATAGTGAAAATCGCCAAGCTCGTGGATTTGAGCGTTGGTGGAGTGGACTAGGGGCCTTCTGTTCCCCGAACCACTATACATCAGTGTGTTCATGCTTTTACTTTTTCCGCTGCATATTTAACTGAGCAAAAGCATCGTGGACAGAATTTGTCTAAATTGAAGAGATTGTAATAATTTTGAAAAGACACAATTCACCCCCCCCCCCCTCTTGTGTGTAATCCGTAGATTCAGATCCAACAATTGGTATCAGAGGATGAGCTTCTTATTTTTAAAGACTTATCAAGCTAGAAGTATTTAAAGATTATACATAGTGTATCATGGCTGATATGAGAGAGGGAATGTCAATGGTCAGAGCACCTTACTTTAATGGAGATAATTATGGCTGCTGGAAATCACGTATGATTATTTATCTGAAAAATCTTGGTTACAAAGTCTATTCAAAGATTCTGACTCCCTATGAAATTCCTGAAAATCCTGATACATGGAGTGCTGCTACAGAGGCTGAGTATGACATAAATTCAAAATCTATGAATGCAATCATCTGTGGTCTAGGACCAGATGAATTTAACAGAGTATCTCAATGCCCGACTGCATATGAAATGTGGCAAACAATAGCTGTTGCTTATGAAGGAACAGATAATGTAAGACAGATGAGACATGCAACTGCTAAGTTAAAATTCGATACTTTCAGAATGATTGAAGGAGAAAGCATCACTCAGATGAATGGAAGATTGACAGAAATTTTCAATAATATAACAGCTCTAGGAGAACCAATCAAGCAGGCTGATCAAGCGTTGAAGGTACTAAGAGTACTTCCTACTCGATGGAATGGAATCTCTGCAGCAATCAGACAATCAACTTCTGTTAAAGATCTAACTATGAGAGAACTGATTGGTACATTGATGATGTACGAGGCTGAAATGCAAGATGAGGTAAATGAGCATAAAGTATATATAAAAAGGGAAAATACTGCGTTGAAAGCGACTTCTCAACAAAAGGATAGAAAGATGAAGAACAGAGAAGTAAATGCTAAATCAGAAAGCTCTGATGCTTCAAATTCAGACGAAGAACTGGCTCAGCTAGCCAGAAAATTCAGAAAGTTCTACAGTAAGAAGAAAGACTTCAAGAAATCCTTTAAGAAGGATAGCAAGGAAGTGAGATGTTATGAATGCAAAAAGATGGGACATATCAGACCGGATTTCCCTAAATTGAAAGATGCAAAGAAGAAGAAATTCTTCAAAAGAGATGATTATGAGCAGAAAGACAAGAAAGCTATGAAAGCTACTTGGAGTGTTTCTGAAGACTCAAGTAATTCTTCTGAATCAAGCTCAGAGAAGGAGGAAGCCAATTTAAAAGCAAATATGTGTTTCATGGCTGAAACTGATGAGGTACACTCATACTACTCCTCTGACTCAAATAATGAATCAAACTCTGAAACAAGCTTCTCAAATAAAAAACTTGCAGCTTACTGCAATATGCTTGAAGAAAGGTATGACTCATTATTTAAAAAATATAAATCTATAAAGAACTTGCATAAAGCTATTTCAGATGAAAGAAATACTTTGCTAAAACAACATAAGGAATTAATTAACAAATACAACTCTGCTGACTCAAATAAAATTAATTTTGAATCAAAAATAAAAACTCTACAGGATGAAGTAGAATCTTATAAAGAGGCTGCATTAGTTTTTACAAAAGGAGAAAACACCTTAAATGAGATACTTGGAAAAACTGTAATTAAAAGGGAAAGGTTTGGAATTGGAATTAAAGGAGAAAAACCTAAGTTATACAAAAATTATTTTGTTCCTAGCACTAAACAGGTTATTTGTAACTTCTGTGGAACAAAAGGTCATATAGCTAAAAACTGTTTTCTAAGACAACCTCAAATATGTGGAATTAAGAAAGCTTATATTTACAATGATCTATATGATTCAATCAATTTTAAGAAAACAAAGCAAATCTGGATACCCAGATCACTGCTTGCTAACACTCCTGGACCCAACAAAATATGGGTACCAAAGCAATTTGTTTAAATGTCTTTGCAGGTAGCAGGTCACCAAAGAAAGAAAGAAATATGGTATATGGACAGTGGCTGCTCAAGACACATGAGTGGAACTTCAGCTAATTTCTCTTCTCTTACTCGAAAGGAAGGAGGACTTGTCACCTTTGGTGACAATGCCAAAGGAAAGATTATTGGTATTGGAACAGTTGGAGATCCAGAGACAGTCTCAATCAACAAAGTACTTTATGTACAAGGGTTAAAACACAATCTGATAAGTATCTCTCAACTCTGTGATGATGGATACACTATTGATTTTACTAACAATAGTTGTACTGTTTCTAAAGATAAACTGTTTAAGTTTAGAGCACCCAGAACTGATAATGTTTATACTTTGGATTTGTATTCCTTGTGTAAACAACAAGTAAACTGCTTAACTGCTAATATCAGTGAATCCTGGATCTGGCATAGAAGACTTGGTCATTGCAATATATATGCTTTACATAAATTATCTAAGAAACATCTAGTTTCTGATTTGCCTAGTCTAAAATTTGAAAATGACAGATTCTGTGATGCATGTCAGCTTGGCAAGCAACACAAATCATCATTCAAATCTGTTAATAAAGTTGCTACAACTAAACCTCTAGAACTTATCCATATGGATTTGTTTGGACCTTCAAGAGTAGCAAGTTTAGCTGGTAAATTATATGTTTATGTATTAGTTGATGATTATTCTAGATTTACTTGGATTTTCTTTTTGAAATTTAAAAGTGAAGCTTTTAGTTTATTTGAAGGTTTTTGTAAATCTATTCAAAATGAAAAAGGTTTTAATATAATCTCATTGAGAAGTGATCATGGTGGAGAATTTGAGAACCAGGAATTTAATTCCTTTTGCTCAAACATGGGTATTAAACACACCTTCTCTGCTCCAAGAACACCTCAACAGAATGGGATTGTAGAAAGAAGAAATAGAACTATTCAAGAAATGGCTAGAACTATGTTAAATGAATATAGCCTACCTATATATTTCTGGGCAGAAGCTGTTAATACAGCTTGTTATATAATGAATAGAATTTTAATAAGACCTATTTTGAAAAAGACACCCTATGAACTATGGAATAACAGAAAACCTAAAGTAAATTACTTTAAAGTTTTTGGATGCAAGGTTTACATCTTGAATACCAAAGATAATCTTGGTAAATTTGATCCAAAATCTGATAAAGGTATTTTCTTTGGATATTCTGCAACCTCCAAAGCTTATAGAGTCTATAATAAAAAGTCAAGGATTGTTGAAGAATCAGTTCATGTGAAATTTGATGAATCTGATCCTTTTGAGAAAAGGATAGAACAAATAGATGAACCTGATTCTAATGAAAACATGAGACCTGAGAATTTAAAAAATGATTTTGAAAATGATATAAAAGAAATTCAGTCCAGTTCAGAAGAACATGATACTGAAGAACCTTTGAATGTAATGCCTAGACAGTCTAGAACCTTAAAGAATCACCCTTTAGAATCTGTGATAGGTGACTTAGAGACTGGTATTCAAACTAGAAGAAACTTTGGAAACATAGTTGAATTCTCTGCTTTCCTATCCCAACAAGAACCTAAGACCATAGAAGAAGCCTTAGATGATGAGAGCTGGGTAATAGCAATGCAGGATGAATTGAACCAGTTCAAGAGAAATAAGGTTTGGGAATTAGTTGAAAGACCACATGATTATCCAGTAATAGGAACTAAATGGGTCTTTAGGAATAAACAGGATGATCAAGGGATAATAACTAGAAATAAAGCAAGATTAGTAGCTAAAGGATATAATCAAGAAGAAGGAATAGATTATGATGAGACCTTTGCACCTGTAGCCAGGTTAGAAGCCATTAGAATCCTTTTAGCCTATGCATCTTATATGAATTTTAAATTATTTCAGATGGATGTTAAATCTGCCTTTTTAAATGGATATTTAATGGAGGAAGTTTATGTTGAGCAACCTCCTGGTTTTGAAAATTCTCAAAAACCAGATTCTGTTTTCAAACTTACTAAAGCTCTTTATGGCCTTAAACAAGCACCTAGAGCTTGGTATGAAAGACTAAGTTCTTTTCTTTTGAAAAATGATTTTACTGTTGGACTAGCAGATCCAACACTCTTTATGAAAACTGTGAAAAATAATGTTTTGTTGGTTCAAATTTATGTTGATGATGTAATTTTTGGATCGACCAATAAAATTCTTTGTCATGAATTTTCAGAATTAATGCAAAAAGAATTTGAAATGAGTATGATGGGAGAATTAAATTTCTTTTTGGGTCTTCAAATATTTCAAAAAGATTTTGGAAATGTTTTAAATCAATGCAAATACATTACTGATTTACTTAAGAAATTTGGACTTGAAAACAGCAAGACATTTACAACTCCTATGTGTACTAATATAAAACTTGATTTGGATGAAACTGGAAAATCAGTGAACAACAAGTTATATAGAGGTATGATTGGTAGTTTGTTATATCTTACTGCTAGTAGACCAGATATAATGTATTCAGTATGTCTTTGTGCTCGATTTCAATCAAATCCCAAAGAATCCCACTTAACTGCTGTTAAAAGAATTTTTAGATATTTAAAAGGTACTATTTATCAATCTCTGCTTTATCCAAAAACCTCTGATTTTAATTTAATTTCATATTCAGATGCTGACTTTGGAAGCTGTAGATTAGATAGGAAGAGTACTTCAGGAACATGTCACTTTTTAGGAAAGTATTTAGTATCATGGTCTAGTAAGAAACAACACTCAGTTGCCCTGTCAACAGCCGAGGCAGAATATGTGTCTGCAGGTAGTTGCTGTGCACAGGTGTTGTGGATGAAAAACACTCTTATGGACTTTGGATTAAATTTCAATAATACGCCTATTTTATGTGATAATACTAGTGCAATTAATATTTCAAAAAATCCTATTAGTCATTCTAGAACTAAGCACATTGATATAAGACATCATTTTTTAAGAGATCATGTGTTTAAAAAGGATATATTTTTAGAATTTGTAAATACAGAAAATCAATTAGCAGATATTTTTACTAAACCACTTCCCACGGCAAGGTTTGAATTTATTAAGGGGGAGTTAGGTTTATTTAATTTTAAATAGTTTTTTTTTATCTTATTCTGTTTTCGAATTCTGATTAATTTTTGTTTCCCGCTATAAGTAATTTTATTTTGTTTTAAATAAAAGTAATGATTAGTGATTACACGGGAATCAAGGCTGTCAGAACCGTTTCACCTTCTAAACTGTTTCACCTTTTTCGGAAACCCTTTCGAAAAACCTAAACTCGCACATCTGCTCCAAAACCCTTTTCTGAATCTTCAAACCCTAAACTTACGAACCTTCAGAAATCGTTGTTGGAATGGCAAAAACTAAGCGTCCCGATGAAGCCGAGAGCAGTGCTGCAAAGAAATCTAAAGTAGTTGGTCGGAAAATACTGCAAGGTAAAGTCATCGATTTAGAGTGGCTGTTTGAAACTAATTTACTGTTGAAGCAAGCGTTATCGTTTCAAAGCCTTGATCAAGCTTTTAATAGTGAAAATTCTGAGTTTCTATATGAGGCAGAAATGAGACATTTCTTTAGAACTGTTCAGTTTAGCCTTGGAGATACGGAGGACAGTTTGTTGGCTCAAATAGAGGATAAGGACTTTTCCATATCATCTGTAGAGATAAGTCAAATTCTTAACTGCCCTCATGAAGGAGTTTTTCATTTCGATTTACGGAATATTGGAGATTCTGTACATAAGTCTGAAGACATTATGTCTTTTCTGTTTGGAACCAGAGTGATAAAAAAGATGTTTATCAAGGATTTGGAACCTGATCAGAAAATTTTGGTAAAGTTTGTTCAGACTGGTTTAGCACCAAGGATGGCTGAGATGGAGAAAATTCTATACCCTGACATGTACATAATGTATCTTCTGATGTGTGATATTAAGTTTAATTTTCCTCGGTTTATGATAAGATATCTGAGATACTGCTGTCAGAGTGAAGCAAGAATGACCTTTTTCCCTTATGGAAGGTTCATTTCTTTGTTTTTGTTTAAAAGAGGAATGATCAGATTGGTCGATGCTGGGGTGAAATGTCACCACAGTAATGTTTTTAATGCTGGGACTTTGAGGAAAGTCGGATACTTCTGGAGCACTATTAAAGGAAAACTCTTACCTGTTGGAGCTGAGGAAGACTCGGAGAGTGCTCAGGCTCAACCGGCTAAGTCCAAGGAGGGACAAGCAGAATCAAGGGTTAGTACAGTGGCAAGGAGAATTCGCTTTGAGATGGAGGAAGTTGAGGAAGAGAGAAGTCAAGAAGGACTTCAATCTAGAAGGAAGAGATCAATTGATGAAGAAATTATCTCTCCTTCCTTGAAATATTCTGAACCGGTAATTTCTTATTCATTTGTGAGAGAAGCTGTTGTGGAGCAGACTGCACCTATAGAGGAACCAGCAGCTCAACCGGAAATCCAAAAAGAACCTCAATCTGCTGCTGTGGCTGTTGAAAATGTAATACAACAAGAACAACCTATGGAGGCAGTGCATGGTGACAGATTACACGATCTTCAGTGTAATAGTGCCCCTTTGTCAGTTTTGCTGGATAATCAGAAATTTTTAGTGGATCAGTTGACATCTGGAGAGCAACCGATTAGGATTCTTTTGAATCAGTTATCAGAGAAGCTGACTCTTTTTGTTGAAAAAGAAGAAAGAATGCATGAGTTTTTCAGAGTTAATTTGATTGAAGATATTCATATGAATCAAGAGAACAGAGATCTTATCATCAAGTTAGGAGATGGGATGATGAAGAGGCTCAGAGAACAGTTTACAGAGATCAAGACCGTGATTCAAAGGAGATAGAACCCTTTTTTTTCCCTGTCTTATCCATGAACCTTGATTCCTCTGTATATCACAATCGTTTATATATCTAACAGCTTGTGAATGAGAATTTTTTTTTTTTTTGTTGTTGTTTATTGATTTATGATTAAGTTAGCCAGTATAACAAATTCACTTATTCATACACAGTTAATTATAGCATTTACTTATAGTTCAGTGCAATATTGAATGTGTTCAAATCCGTAATTTTTCATTCTTTTTGATATCACAAAAAGGGGGAGAATTTGGATAAACACAACATTTAAATTCATTTGTTTCCTATGAAGAAATTTGGATATATGGGAGAAGACATTTATCTTTTATTTATTTTTTAGCTGAAAATTTATTTTTATGGGGGAGAAATTTTATTATAAGTTAAATATTGTTTTAATCCTTTCAGAATTCTAAAATTTTATAAAACTAATTTTTCAATAAAGATTGCAATTAAATTAGTTCTATTATTTTATGGGTTTTGTGATCATCAAAAAGGGGGAGATTGTTGAGCAATGTATTGTTTTCAAACAATTCAAAATAATGTTTTTAAAAGGGGGAGATTATTTTAAATAATACTCTGTCTCTTTATGATGATTTTGATGCTCACAAATACCCTTAATTATTTACTAATTATTTCGTTGAGTATTTTGCAGGAATTTATTTTATTTATTTATTTCATATAACGAGATTTCATACTTCATTTATTCCGAGATCAATTTTAGCGCGTTCTGGAATCACTGTAGCGCGAGTTCAATTTTAGCGCGTACTGGAATCACTGTTCATACCCTACGTTAATGAACGTAACGTATGGATGAAAAGTTTACTTTTTATGTTAAAAGAAACGTATGGTTAAGGAACCTTACGTTATTTTGAAACGTATGGTTAATGAACCTTACGTTGTTGAAAAGTATTGAAGAAGAACATTACGTTTGGAAGGAACCTTACGTTTTCGTTGTTGGACAATTATGGAAGAGAAACCGTACGTTAGTTTTCAGTGTTGAGTTTGTTTCTCAAAAGTATGGATCATCAATCTTACTTTTATAATCAACCGTACGTTCTTTGAAGAGTTGAAGCGAGACAAAGTATGGATGATCAACCCTACGTTTGAATGCTGAAGAGAAAGTATGTATGTTCAACCTTACGTTTGTGAACCCTACGTTTGGAGCCACGTCATCAACCCTACGTTTGGCATCGGGATATTTTTGACAGACGATATTACCGTTTGCATTGGTCAAACAAGCGGATTATTAGGCGGATTTCGAGCCGATTCTTAAGTACGACTTTGACTGAATCAAAGACGATTTACAACGGATTACTGATTGATTTAAACGGAGCTTTTTATGCCGATTCCTCAGGGGAGTTACAACGGCTCTGTTATTTCATTTAATATCGCGAATCTAAAGGAGATTTTCATGGATCTATTTATGCGGAAGAATCTCTCAGATTTGAATATATGTTCTATCTTGGAAACTTCGGAGATATATATATACACAGGAAAGTGTGTGAAATAAAGAGATTGATCTTTTAACGAGCAAGAAACAGAGATTGTGTGAAGGCGTTCTTTTCTGTGATCAAGAAGAAGTGTAAAATCCTTTTTACCAAAAGAAGATCTTGATAACAGATTCACGTGTTCTACATCGACTATCTGTTGTGAATCTATTGCTGCTGAAGTTGTGAAGTTTCTGGTAATATCTATTGCAACTGGATCGACTCAGAACTGTTTTGATTACGGATCTTTATTTTCTGAAGACAACGATCTATCTACTGTCAATTGCATTCTGTTGCAATTGTGAAGAACAACTGGAGAAGTGTTTTCTTTATCGAAACTCTTTTTATTTTTGAGTGATCAGCTTCTCGTTCTAAGCTGTGTGGGTTCGTGTTTGAACCAGGAAGGCTGTGTGTGCCTGAATCTTGTAAAGGTGTCAACTGCCTGTACTCAGTTGTGGACAGGTCTGTGGAAACGAGGACCAGATAGTGAAAATCGCCAAGCTCGTGGATTTGAGCGTTGGTGGAGTGGACTAGGGGCCTTCTGTTCCCCGAACCACTATACATCCGTGTGTTCATGCTTTTACTTTTTCCGCTGCATATTTAACTGAGCAAAAGCATCGTGGACAGAATTTGTCTAAATTGAAGAGATTGTAATAATTTTGAAAAGACACAATTCACCCCCCCTCTTGTGTGTAATCCGTAGATTCAGATCCAACAAGAATAAATTCTTCCTTGGAATTGTGAACTAAGCACTTATCATTCCTAAAATTCAGAAGGTAACCTTCATCACATAACTGACTTATTCTAATGAGGTTGTGCTTAAGACCCTTAACAAAAAGAACATTAGAAATCAAGGTTTTACCAAGATGAATAATATTACCAATACCAATAATCTCTCCCTTAGCATTATCTCCGAAAGTTACCCTTCCTCCTTTCGTTTTGATAATCTTTTCAAAATAGCTTTTGTTACCAGTCATGTGCCGGGAACATCCACTATCCATGTACCATGTGTTGTTGCTGGTACTCTCTTTATTTTCCTGAAATCAAGAAGAGAATTAGACTTTCGGAATCCAAACTTGTTTGGATCTGAGATTACTAGATAACAAAATTTTAGGTACCCACGTCTTCTTGGAAAAATAAGCTTTGTGAAATCCTAAGGATTGGGTTTTGTTTAGGGAACAATTCTTTGCCCAGTGACAACCACATTGACACTTAGTACAAAATGGGGCACTTTGAGGAACAAAATAATTGTTACTAAAAAATGGTTTTGCATGGGTATAACCAAATCCGGATTTATTTCTTAAAGGTCGTATTTGGGAATACATTTTATCAAAATTTTCCTTACCATGGGTAAAGTTTGATAAACACTTTTTTAAAGAAAAAATTTCAGAATTGAATTTTATAACCAAGTTTTTATCCTCAAAATCATTAGTTTTAGAACTAGAGCTAGGCTCGAAAACATTTTTCTTAGAAATTACTTTTTCTAATTCTTTAGAAAGTTTGTTCTTCACAGAACTTGTTTCCTCAATATTTTTTGAAATACTTTCAAAATTAGCATTTTTCCTATCAAGATCTTTAGAAAGATATGATATCTCTTTTGTAAGAATAGAATTTCTAGAGTTTTCCTTATCAAGTTTCTTATTGAGTTTTGAATTCTCAATTTCAAGAAGTTCAGCAAACCTAGAGACTTCTTCATAAGTAGGTAAAGTATTTTCTTTATCAGAAGAGGATTCTTCATCAGAAGAGTTATAATACTTACTAACATTAGAATTTAAAGAAATATTGGTCAATGATTCAGCATTTCGTACCTTAGCCATAAAACAATGATTTTCAATAGGTAATCTGGCTATAAGACTAAGATTCTTCTATCCTGAAGATTCGTAATCAGAAGATTCATCTGAAGAGTCACCACCACTGGCACCCCAGGTGTCATTAGCTTTCAAAACATTCTTAGCTTTGGCTTTATAATACTTCTTTTTGTTCCTGTCTGAATGCCTTTCTTTCCTTTCTTTCTTTTGAGCAAAGGGTAATCTGGTCTAATATGTCCAGCTCTCTTGCATTCATAACAAGTAACCTCTCCATATTTCTTATCTTTCCTTTCCTTTTTCTTATACTTGGATTGGAAATTTCTCTAGCCAGCTATCTTGTTCATCCTTCGAGCAAGATTAGCTAACTCATTTTCTGATATTTCACTCTCAATAGAGTCTGATTGAAAAACTATCTTCTTAGACTTGGATCTGGTTACTCTCTCATGAGTATTAGCTTTCATATGATTTGATGTTGTTGTAAAAGCAACAGTACCATTTCCATTTTTCTTCTTGATGTTGTCAGCATCTCTCTTCATTCTTGTTTCATGTTGAAGAAGAGTTCCAAATAACTCATCAAGAGAAATTTGAGTGACCTTTCTGTTCTCATCTATAGCAGTTAATTTGGATTCCCACTCATTGGGAATAATATCAATTATCTTATCCACAAGTGCTTCATCATCTAACCCTTTTTCTCTCATAGACTGTAGGCTGTTGACGATAGTCATAAATCTCTGTTGAACTTTACAAATTGGTTCACCATAATGAAAATTGAAGCCATGATATTCAGCTCTAAGCATAGCTCTCCTAGTCTCAATCACTTTAGAAGTTCCAAAGTGTGTATCTTCTAACTTCTTCCAGATACAATTAGCTACTTCATAAGAAAAAATTTGGCTATATATATTTCTTGTCATTGAACATAGTAAATTATTGTGTACCTTATAATTGAGTTGATACTCTTGCTTTTCCTGGTTAGTAAAAGTTCTAACTTCCTTATCAGGAATTTTATAATCACCAGTAAGCATAAAAAAGTTGTCTACTCCAGTATTGATAACAGAAGTCTTCATTCGATCTCTCCAGTACTCATAGTCATTACCATCAAAGATTGGTGGTCTTGTAGGATTTAGATTATCAATAGACTCAACATTAATTCCTTCCATACTTAAAAACCTTCGGCACACAAACTTGTTAGTAGAAAAGATTCGTAATAACAAAGTTCAGAATGAGAAAGTTCGGAATGGGAATGTTCGGAATGATAAAGTGAGCAAGAAAAACTTATACGTGAGTACAAGTATTCCAGAGACCTCCTCTGATACCAATTTTAGGATCGAAATAAAGATGTAGATGCTCAATATACAAGAGGGGGGGTGAATTGTATACTTTAAAATTTTCTTTGGAACCTTTAAAGTTAGTTATGAATAACTATGGTTTCCTTAAGCAAAGGAAAGGGCTAAGTTTAACAAATTTAAACTTAAGAAAATTCACAACACCTCTAACACCAAATGAAAACTTAGAAAGAGATTCTGAAAGTAGGTTACGGAAATATGGTTTTGGAAAATGAAACTTAACAAAAGATTGCAATATGAGATTCTACCATAAAGCGTATAGAATCTAAATGAAACAGGGTACAAGTAAGGAAGTATAAGAAAGTTATACTTTCCTTATAATACGAAATGCAGCGGAAATAAACAAGTAGTAAAACTACAAGTAACACGATATAAGTCTTTTAACCCAAAGAGAAGGGTATCCAACAACCTTGGATAAAGGTCCCTTGATTTATACTTTCAAGCAAGTCTTTCTTACCCACACCAGGGTAAGCCCTCGATACGAAGATAGGAGTCTATGTCTTGCTATCCCCGCAAGCCCTCAACTTCAAGGTAGTTGGCAACCTCTGTCTTCCTCAGCAAGGAAGACCTCAACTTCAAGGTGTTGGAAACCTCTGTCTTCCTATCCCCGGAAGTAACCTTATCTTTTAGCATTAACCTTTAGTTAACTGATTTAACTTTTACCATGTCCTCTTGTATATTTACACTATATGGTTATTATATTTACTATAAAATGCCATGATACCAATAAATGGATCACTAATGACATTATTAATATAATATATGTCATTTGGACGAATTATAGAATTTTAGGACTATTTTATCATTTAATGAAACTTCGTTTGATTTAAAAATTCATTTATGTCAATTTATAAACTATTCATATAAAGAGTTTTAAAAAAATATAACAACTTCATTACCTCTAAAAAACTAAATTAATTCAAATATAACAAGTTAAAATCAAATATAAAATTTTTGGATGGAATATAAAGTTTCAATATAAATTTATTTTAAAATTTATAATCTCATTTATTTAAAAAATTCATTAATGAGGTAATCATTACATCATCATTGTTCCATAAATAAATTTATTTATATGATGTATAAAAATTATAAATAAAATACCATGATGTATGATGTTTTTTTAGATTTCTAATGAATATTTATAGATAAACGTTTCTCTTATATAACTCATTATATAAAATGTTTTACTAAAAGATATATGTTTATCTTTCATTTTCCTTAACTTTAAATTAATTTTTATAGTGTCATTTTCAGTTACAAGTGGCTCCATGGGGTCCCCAAATCGACCCAAGGATTCCCATGGTCGGAAATGTATTATAAAATAGGATTGGTACATATTTTTGGGAAATTTAATATTATTATAATATAATTTTTTTACACTTATTTACCAGCTTTATCCTTTAACCATCGTAAATAAAATATTTACTGATGTTATTATTCATAATGTCAAAAAAATAAAAGTTACCTATTTACACAATTTGGAAATCCTAATTCAAAATATGGAATCCATTTTATCAAATTCAAAATTCTAAATTTATAAAGGTTAATTTAAAATTAATTCCTATTGTCAAAACCAAAAATCATGTTTCTAAGAAATAATAACTATCAAAAGATTGACACTTGTTTATAGTCATTTTCAAGGTCAAATTACTTGAACTGACCAAAATTGGATTAAATGTTAAAAATATAATTTATGTACACTTTCAAAACAATTAGAAAAACTAAACATATAAATAAATTATATTAAAAGGCAGTTTTGAATTAAAATGCAGTATTTTTCACTATACATTAAAAAATGAACAATATCAGAAAAATACAAAACTATTATGAAAAGTAAATTTATATGACCCTATTCTAAATAAGAATGTTATTTTTTCAAATATAAAATATAAAAGTGACATGAAATTGATTTAAAAAGGGTTTTCCATCCAAAGGTTGTAAATCGACCTTTTAATGAATATTAGAGTACGTATGCTTAAAATAGGATTCATTCACATTTTAAGCCTCTAAATTTTATTGGATAAATGTAAATACATTTAAAAAACATGTGTAATCATATTTTAGTTAGTTATGTTCATTATGGCCAATACAACGACTATACGTTTTCTATCATTTAAAATAATAAAATTATTATATTATTTTTCGGTATAACTCAACGTTGTGTGCAACGTAATATTTCAAAGATGTCCAATGTTGCGTATTGGATAATTCATCGAACATATCATCCCTATTAAAGTAAAATTAAAAGTTAATTCACAAATATTAATAAGTATGAAAATGCCATATTCTTTATTTACCTGGGATGTTACATCCTTTCCCCCTTTTGGTAATTGTGTCCCCGCAATTCTATTCACTTATCAAATAAGTGGGGGTGTTTATCCCTCATAGAATTTTCAGATTCCCACGTTGCCTCTTCAACCATATGGTATTTCTAAAAAATCATTACCTAATGAATTACTTTATTTTGAAACACTTACTCTGTCACGACCCGACCCGTACCGGGGCTCGAGCCGCAACTACCCCAAGCCTGCCTCCATAGGCCAGGGGCTGGCGACTAGCGCCGAAGGCACAACAAACTAGGAGAGGACATTGCCTATGAATTTGTATACACACACATAGCCACCTCAATTAAAAATTGCAGAGAAAAATAAAGCAAGGTACCACACTGCTACAAAAAGGGAACCCAACATACATGCATCGACATCTAACCAGTACAAGTAAGGTGTTGAAAAGAAAAAGGGGGAAAACAGGCACCCAAACAAAAAGGTGCCACAACCTGGTAACAAGTAAAATGAAAGTAAAATGGTTGTGAGAGTCGCACTCCTGAATCCCAAGCTACGACCACCACACATGGTCCAAGCATCCCGGATCCTCCACGCTCCTCTGTAGTCTCGATCGACCTGTCCGTTGTCTGCAAGGGTACACCAAGTGCGGGCAAAGCCCAAGCAGGGGTGAGTATAAAGATACTCAGTGGGATGCCCTAAAAGCTCGAGGGAGCAACAAAGGAGGTACTAAAATGGTGAGCAGTAGACAGAAAAAAATAACAGAGCACAAGTACAGTAGAGAGAGTGAAGCTCAACCCAACCCAAGGAGTGGGAACAAAAGTCGTGTATACAATATATATATGCTCAACAATAAACCCAAACGAGGGTGTAAGGGGATCTCTATCTCCATGCTCGGCCTAGGAAAAGTTGCCACAGTTCTAAGGATAGCCAACACTGAACCCAAGCGTCCTCCATGTCAACCTAGGAGGTACAAGTCAAAGGGTCTCAATCACCACACCTCGATACTATCTGCTTGGTGCGACACTGCCTCGCCCGAACGTCTTTTAGGTCGCGTCGCAAGAACGCGTCTCAGTGGGAAAAACGCCCCTAGTTCTCGTATGTCCTGAGGTCACGTCAAAGCTGTCACATCACCGATCTGCACAACCAAAGATCCTGCTTCATTAGTCCTGGAGAAAAAGTCACTGAATAGCCTCATAAGAAGGTCTGAGTCTGAAATGCCAACAGGTGACCCACTTCCCAGCCTTGTTGGAGGGTAAACACTAATACATTAGCAGGTGACCCACTGCCCAGCCCTGCTGGAAGGTAGACCCGGAACACGTCGAAAGGTGACCCACTGCCCAGCCCTGCTGGAGGGTAGACCCGGAACACGTCGACAGGTGACCCACTACTCAGTCTCTGCTGGAGGGTAGACCCGAAAGTAGTCGACATGCGACCCAATGCCCAGCCCTGCTGGAGGGTAGACCTGAAAGTAGTCGACAGGCGACCTACAGCCCAGCCCTGCTAAAGGGTAGACCTAAAAGTAGTCGACATGTGACCCACTGTCCAGCCCTGCTAGAGGGTAGACCTAGTAACTGGGCTGATAACTCAACACTGCAACCAACATCACCGGGTGTTACCAACATCTCTACCGTGCATTGATTCAGAGTGCATCCAAGAGACCTCCATCCAACACCATTCATGTTTCTACATTTAATGAGATCTCAAACGAGGTTCCACATGCCTGAACGGATCACACCGTTGCAATCCTCATGGAAAAACACGCGAGATAGACCATTTACTCGCCTGAAACGGTCAACTGGTGAATATAAAACTATTCACCGTAGCCAGCCCAGGTGGCACCCACACCACGATCCCGAAAAATGTCAGGCGATCTGTGCCATCACGAAGCTCTCGGAAAAACACATCAAAACGACTATTCATTCACACCGAACGGACGTCTGATGAAAAAGCCTCAATACGCTGCACACAGCTCGAAAGACGGCCCTTGGGGCCCACGCCTCAACCTCGGCATCATTGCCTGAAACCACCCTGGTCAACCTCGTCTCGATGTCAGAGTCACAACGCCACTGACGATGCCTAAAACGGACTACGGATGCAGAAGCCGCAACTCCCCACATTATAGGCAAAAGGGACTCCGTGGGGTCCACACCTCGGCCCGAATTTAGGCGGGCGGATTGCGTCGTTGCAATCCCCTCGGAAAAACACTCAGAAACGAGTTATCATTCACCCCAAACGGATGTCGGGTGAAAAAGCGACATTCCACAGTAAAACGTGCGAACTAGGCCCTATGGGGCCTGCACATTGTCTCCAACCCGAACACATCGTAAAGCATCTCAAAAACTCCGCACGAGGACTGGAATCATGCTGATGCTGATGGCGCATCAATCGGACATCCCAAACAAGAGTTAGGTCCGACGCAATAATTAATTAAATAATTAGTTAATTATTCACATTCAGTGTCCAGTGCCACTGAGCAATGAAACCAAACTGCAAGGGCTCCGAACCATCCTTGGGAGGACCGTCTCAACTCCAGGGCCACAGCGCCTCTGACGGCTCGCCAATCTGATGTCCTATGGGAGAGTTACGACCGATGCAATATTCTGCGAAAATAATAATAATATTATTATTGGGGTGCTTCGAAGGCTCGAGCCACAAATCAGAATTTAATATTCAACATTGGACATGAATCGATCGTCTTAATGACAGGATCACATCATCACTGACGGAAATTCAAATGCACGTCGCACGTAGGAGTTAGGGCAGGTCAAAAATTTAATAATAATAATATATTATTATTATTTCAGCATTTCGGGTGCCCGATCCACAAACCCAGATAAGACATACAATATTCATCTCATAATGTCCGTCTCGGAGTCAGGATCGCACTGGCACTGACGGTTCATGAAACCGAGGTCGCATGAAAAAATTACAGTAAAAATACGGTTTTCCCAAGGAAGATAATAATAACATTATTATATTATTATTATTTTTAATTTAATTTAATTCATTACATTAACGCATCCAAAATCCACGCACCATGTGGTGCCTCCCTTACCTTGACTCGCCTAGCATGCCCCAATTGATTGATTTCTTTTCACGTTTTTTCTTTTAATTTATTTCTCTTATTTTCTTCTCTCTCCAAATCAACTTATTCTTCCCGAATTCCTCACGCTCCACTTCCATCTTCTTCCCCTAGTTCCCGCGGCGACCCTCGGTCGCCCTCCACCGACCGGTCAGCCTGGCCGGTCCCTACTCGCCGTGTCAAGCAAAGGAGTCCCGCAACATGCGGGTCTCGGTCGGCCTCTCCCAAATGCTTGAGTTCTTCTTCCGACCGCGACAGGCCACCGCCGGAGACCCGCCCTGCGAGAACGCCGCCGCGACGCCGGCTGCCCGTGCAGCCTTCGCACCAGCACCACCCAGCTCCGCCGCTGGGTTCTGCCACACCAGACTATGCCCTGGCCTCGCCTAAACGGTGCGCTCCCGGCCTGCTCCTCGCCTGAGCACCGAGCACCGCCTGCGAACGGCCCTCCTCCCTACTGCACTGCGCCGAAGCCGCCAGCCCGCCTCCGCATGGCCTGCCCAGCCATCAAGCCTCACCGAAGCCACGCCATGGAGCCACGCCTTAGAGCCACACCGGACCACCGTCCCGACCAACTGCCCCTCTCGCACCAGCCGAACCCCTGGACCTCTCAACTACCTGGTTTGCCACCATTGGTGGGATCCGGACCATCTGATCTGTTCGAGCAACATCATCTGAGCAGCGCACCTTGATTGGTCATGAATCCATGTCTGTATAAATGATCCAATGTGTCGAGGATCAGTTTCAAATTGATTTATTGTCGGGTATTTATCGAACCACCAACCACAATAAATGATGGTGATGAAGAGAGGAAGAATGAAAAACAAACCATGCTTATCAAATCTGACGACTTAATTAATCGCCATTATAATGATGAACGAAGAACCAAAGTGATCATTAATAAATTGATAAAATAAATTTAATTTAATTTCTAGAGTCGTGCGAGGGTGCAGATTAAAAATCCAGAAATCAATATGCTCAAAGTTTAATTCAGGGCATAAGAATACCAAAGACAAGTCCTACCTGACGATTGGATCGATCGCTGGTGAAGAACGCATTCGTCGAGCTCTGCTGCGTTCGCTACGCCTCAATCCATCTAGATCCAAGAATTTGTTGGGGGAGGGTCTTTTGTAGTTGACCAAACTAAATTATGAGGCCAACCCCTTAAAGCCTCATATTTATAACATCTAATTAAGTTAAAACAATTTTTAAATAAATAATTAAATAATCATTTAACTATTTAATTATTTCCCCCGATGGCGCATAAGCCAAACACCCGACGCCAACCTAATTTATACCATACCTAGGGTATAGCCTATGTTCTGAGCTCTTCGGTGGTCTCCGATTTGTCATCTGAACCCTTGTCCATGAGTTATTCAGGTTTGATCTATTAAATGAATAAATTAATAATTTAATTTATCTATTTAACACACCGCCAATGAGCGAGGGGTCCGAACATCCCGCGCCGGCTTATTTTATGTCATGCCTAGGATAAAATCCGCGTTCCGGACCTAACCTTGGTCTCGGATTTCCGATCCGATCAACCGTTTAGATTTTATTCCATTTATTTGGCGTGGCTAATGTGAACACACATAAAATTTAATTCCGGCCACACCGGGGATCGGCATCGCATGTCTTCTGAACTCCCTACTCTGGAATGACATCAAGAAATTGTCCAAAGTCTCAGAGTCCCAAAACCTGGGTTCTTACATCATTCTCTCCTTTAAGTTTTTTGTCCCCGAAAAACAAAACTACAGAAACAACTCAGGATACTGAGCTCGCATCTGGCTCTCCCGTTGAGGGCCTCAAAAGGTACCATGCTAATAGTAGAGTGGTAGCTGTTGTTATACATGAACTCTACCAAGGGCAGGTGATACTCCCAGCTTAGGCCAAATCCTAACACGCATGCCCTAAGCACGTCTTCCAACACCTGGATAGTGCGCACAATTTGCCCGTCCGTCTGAGGGTGAAAAGCTGTACTCATCCTCAGCCGAGTCCCGAATTCCTTCTGCAGGCCTCGCCACCAACGTGGCGTAAACCGCACGCCGTGATCAGAGACGATCGTCGAGGGTACTCCATGAAGGCAGGTGATCTCCCGATCGTACAGCTGCCCTGGACTCTCCACCGAGATCTGCCTTCATCTTCTGACGGTAAGACATCGTGAGACGAGCCCAGCTACGCTTTGTTTAATGCCAGAACATCAAAACTACCGCTGAAGGTCTCTGTACATCTTTCCCACATTGGGATCCACAGCCGAGGGAGGAGTGTGGGATTCCCACATCACCTCCTCCCGCATATCCACGGGTACTGCAGCTCATCCCTGGGACAAGATCTCATGATTCCCTCGCTCAGAAAACACATCGAGTGCATCGCCCGTGGATATCTGGTCACGTAGTACCTCGCTATCGACATTCCTCAACTGTGACTCTCCCACACGCTCATGGAGCGAAGGAGTCAACATCAATGACTACCGAAAATTTGTACCCTCCTGCTCCACCAAGGTCAGCTACAGGGGAGCCAACTGCTCTGAAGTGGCCACTACAAGGCCCTGCCAGCTGGCTCTCCTCAACCAATAATCTCTCTGCCACGAGCACCCACTCTAGCACCCTGACATAAGTAAGGATGAAAAGGGTCACTATACTAGCACGTATCACTTTGCGAAGACTCTTCTCGAACATCCGTGCCTGGAAGCAACTATCACAGATCATATCCTGCGAGTGACATGTCAGATCGGTAAATCGGGCCGAGTACTCTGCCACGATCATCCCACCTTATTCCATTCTAGAAGACCTGAATCCTAACGAAGCGTAAACAAGAGGGGGGAGACTCCTTCCAGAAGAGCTGCTGGAAACTACCCCACGTGAGAGACGACTCGTCGTGGGTCTACGTAACGAAGCTCCACCAACGACCAGCTGCTCCGGGGAAAAAGGTCGACTACCAAAGCATCCATTTGATCAGTCGGTGTCTATACAAGCCTAAAGAGGTGAACCACCGACTTTATCCAAACCTCTACTGTCTGAGGGTCTGGCCCACCATAGAACCTCAGTAGTCTCTGGCGCTAGAACTCGCGAAGTGCGCTCAGCCTGCGTACGTTCTCAGCCTACTCTGTTGGGGCTGTCTGCTGCTCAACAAGTAGGGGTGCTGCTACCTACCTACCTGGAGAAAGGGTCTTATAAGATGAGTCCAAAACTGAGGCCTCGTCGCTCACAGGATCATTGTCATGAACCATAACTAGTTTCCTGGCTGGCTGTCATCGCGGAGACATATCGAGTGCTATCAAGGAGTACTACGGTTGGATGAGCATATATATATATATATATGAACGAGAGTGAGGATCTGACTCAAGATGGACAGTCAAAGACTCAATCTTACTGGATGCGTGTTCCAATGTTCCCTGCAACAGATGTCTCAGCATGCTAAGTCGACAAGCGGGTTATCAGGGTCCTGGTGAGTTGATACATCGGCTTCCCGTACCATCACTGGACTCCCTGGCCTGAGAGCTTCTCTCGAGACACGTCGACCCTGTTTCCCTAAACCTAACCAAAACCTTTTTAGGGAAACTTCCGAACGACATCCCAAGGGTCGAACCACCTCTGATACCACTTTTTCACGACCCGACCCATACCGGGGCTCGAGCCGCAACTACCCCAAGCCCACCTCCATAGGCTAGGGGATGACGACTAGCCCCAAAGAAACAACAAACTAGGGGAGGCCTTTTCCTATGAATCTGTATACACACATGCATCCACCTCAATGCAAAATTACAGAGAAAAAGAAAGAAAGGTACCACATTGTAAAAAAAAAGGAACCTAACATACATGCATTGACATCTAACCAGTACAAGTAAGGTGCTGAAAAGAAAAAGGGACAAAACAAGCACCCAACCAGAAAGGTGCCACAACCCAGCAACAATGAAAATGAAAGTAAAATAGTTGTGAGAGTCCCACTCCTGAATCCCAAGCTACGACCACCACATGTGGTCCAAGCATCCCGGATCCTCCACGCTCCTCTGTAGTCTCGATCGATCTGTCTATCGTCTGTAAGGGCACACCAAGTGCGGCAAAGCCCAAGCGGGGGTGAGTATAAAGATACTCATTAGGATGCCCCGAAATCTCAAGGGATCAAAAAAGGAGGTACTAAAACGGTGAGCAGTAGACAGAAAAAAAAGAACAGAGCATAAGTACAGTAGAGAGAGTGTATCTCAACCCGACAGAGGTAATCAACTGAACCCAAGGAGTGGGAACAAAAGTAGTGTATACATATATTTATATGCACAAAAATAAACCCAAAAGAGGGTGTAAGGGGATCTCTATCTCCATGCTCATCCTAGGAAAAGTTTCCACAGTTCTAAGGATAACCAACACTGAACCCAAGCATCCTGCACGTCAACCTAGGAGGTACAAGTCAAAGGGGCTCAATCACCACACCTTGATACTATCCGCTTTGGGCGGCACTGTCTTGGCCATATGACTTTTAGGTCACGTCGTAAGAACGCGTCTCTGTGGAAAAAACGCCCCTCATTCTTGTATGTCCTAAGGTCAGGTCAAAGCTGTCACATCACCGGTCCACACAACCAAAGATCCTGCTCTGATAGTCATGGAGAAAAAGTCACTGAATAGCCTCATAAGAAGGCCTGAGTCTGAAATGCCAATAGGTGACCCACTGCCCAGCCTTGCTGGAGGGTAAACCCTAATACATCAGCAGGTGACCCACTTCCCAGCCCTGTTGGAGGGTAGACCTAGAACACATCGAAAGGTGACCCACTGCCCAGCCCTGTTGGAGGGTAGACCCGGAACATGTCGACAGGTGACCCCCTGCCTAGTCTCTGCTGGAGGGTAGACCCAGAAGTATTCTATAGGCAACCCACTTCCCAGCCCTACTAGAGGGTAGACCTGAAAGTAGTTGACAGGAGACCCACTGCTGAGCCCTGTTGGAGGGTAGACCTGAAAGTAGTCGATAGGTGACCCACTGACCAGCCCTGCTGGAGGGTACACCTGAAAGTAGTCGACAGGCGACCCACTTCCCAGCCCTACTGGAGGGTAGACCTAGTAACGGGTCTGATAACTCAGCACTGCAACCAACATCACCAGGAGTTACCAACATCGCTACCGTGCGTTGGTTCAGAGTGCATCCATGGGACCTCCATCCAACACCATTTCATGTTTCCACATTTAATGAGATCTCAAACGAGGCTCCACATGCCCAAACGGATCACAACGTTGCAATACTCACAAAAAAACACGCGAGATAGACCATTTACTCGCCCAAAATGGTCAACCGGTGAATATGACACTATTCACCATAGCCTGCCCAGGTGGCACCCACACCACGATCCCAAAAAAGTTCGGGCGATCTTTGCCATCGCGAAGCTCTTGGAAAAAGACATCAAAATGACTATTCATTCACCCCGAACAGACGTCTGATGAAAAAGCCGCAATACACTACACACAGCTCAAAATACGACCCATGGGGCCCACGCCTCAACCCCGACATCATCTCCTGAAACCACCCTGGTCAACCTCGTCTCGATGCCAGAGTCACAAGGCCACTGACGATGCCTAAAACTGACTCTGAATGAAGAAGCCGCAACTCCCTACGTTATATGCTAAAGGGACTCCGTGGGGCCCACACCTAGGCCCGAAATTATGCAGGGGGATTGCGCCATTGCAATCCCCTCTGAAAAACACTCAGAAATTAGTGCTCATTCACCCCAATTGGATGTCGGGTGAAAAAGTGACGTTCTACCGTAAAACGTGCGAACTAGGCCCTGTGGGCCCCGTACATTGTCTCCAACTCAAACGCTTCGTAAAGCGTCTCAAAAAGTCCACATGAGGACTGGAATCATGCTGCCGCTGATGGAACGTCAATCGGACATCCCAAACAAGAATTAAGTCCGATGCAACAATTAATTAATTATTCACATTATGCATCTCATGCCACTGAGCAACGAAACCAAACCGCAAGGGCTCTGAACCATCCTTGGAAGGACCGTCTCAACTCCAGCGCCTCTGACGGCTCGCCAATCTGATGTCCTATGTGAGAGTTACGACTAATGCAATATTCCACGACAATAATAATAAAAATATTATTGGGGTGCTTCGAGGGCTCGAGCCACAAATCAGAATTTAATATTCAACATTGGACATGAATTGATCTTCTTAATGACATGATCACATCATCGCTCATGGCAAGTCAAATGCACGTCACACGTAGGAGTTAGGGCGGGTCAATGATTTAATAATAATAATAATAATATATTATTATTATTTCAGCGTTTCGGGTGCCTGATCCACAAACCCAGATAAGACATCCAATATTGGACTCATAATTTCTGTCTCGGAGTCAGGATCGCACTGGCGCTGACAGTTCATGAAACCGAGTTCACACGAAGAAATTATAGTCAAAATACGGTTTTCCAAATGAAAATAATAATAACATGATTCTATTATTATTATTTTTAATTTAATTTAATTCATTACATTAACACATCCAAAATCCATGCACCATGTGGCGCCTCCCTTACTTTGACTCGCCCAGCACGCCCCACATGATTGATTTCTTTTCACTTTTTTTTTCTTTTAATTTATTTCTCTTATTTTCTTTTCTCTCCAATCAACTTATTCTTCCCGAATTCCTCACGCTCCACTTCCATATTCTTCCCCAAGTCGCCCTCCACCAACCGGTCAGCCTGTCCAGTCCCTGCTCGCCATGCCAAGCAAAGGAGACCCGCAGCATGCGAGTCTCGGTCAGCCTCTCCCAAATGCTCGAGTTCTTCTTCCGACCACGATGGGCCTCCACCAGGGAGCCGGCCTGCGAGCGCGCCACCGCGACGCTGGCTTCCCGTGCAGCCATCACACTAGCACCGCCCAGCTCCGCCACTGGGTTCCTCCACAGCAGACTATGCCCCGACCTCGCCTAAACGCAGCACTCCTGGCCTGCTCCTCGCCTGAGCACCGAGCACCTAGCACCGCCTCCGAACGGCCCTCCGCCCTACTGCACTAGGCCGAAGCCTCCAGCCCGCCTCCGCACGGCCAGCCCGGCCATCAAGCCTCACCGTAGCCACGTTTTGGAGCCATGCCCTGGAGCCACGACGGACCACCGTCCTGGTCAACTAGCCCTCTCACACCAGCCGAACCCCTGGACCTCTCGACTGCCTGGTTTGTCACCAATGGTGGGATCCGGACCATCTGATCTGTTTGAGCAACATCATATGAGCAGCGCACCTCGATTGGTCACGAATCCATGCCTGTATAAATGATCCAATGTGTCGAGGATTAGTTTAAAATCTATTTATTATCGGGTATTTATCGAACCGCCGACCATAATAAATGATGGTGATGAAGAGAGGGAGAATGAAGAACAAACCATGCTTAACAAATCTGATGACTTAATTAATCGCCGTTAGAATGAAGAACGAAGAACCAAAGTGATCATTAATAAATCGATAAAAGAAATTTAATTCAATTTCTAGAGTCACGCAAGAGTGCAGATTAACAAGACGGAAATCAATATGCTCAAAGTTTAATTCAGGGCATCAGAATACCAAAGAAAAGTCCTACCTGGCGATTGGATCGATCGTTGGTGAAGAACGCATTAGTCGAGCTCTGCTACGTTCACTATTCATCAATCTATCTAGATCCAAGGATTTGTTGGGGGAGGGTCTTTCATAGTTGGCCAAACTAAATTATGAGGCCAAACCCTTAAAGCCTCATATTTACATCTTCAAATTATGTGAAAACCATTTTTAATTAGATAATAAAATAATCATTTAACTATTTAATTATTTTCTCCCGATGGCGCCTAAGCCGAACACCCGACGCCAACAAAATTTATACCCTGCCTATGGTAAAGCCTATGTTCTGAGCTCATTGGTGGTCTCAGATTCCTCATCTGAGCCCTCATCCATGAGTTATTCAGGTTTGATCTATTAAATGAATAAATTAATAATTTAATTTATCCATTTAACACACTGCCAATGAGCGAGGGGTCCGAATGTCCTGCGCCGGCTTATTTTATGTCGTGCCTATGGTAAACACCAAATTCCGGACCTAGCCATGGTCTACAATTTCCAATCATATCAACCGCTTAGGTTTTATTTCATTTATTTGGCGTGCCTAGTGTGAATGCACTAAAAATTTAATTCCGGCCACACCGGGGCTCAGAATCGCACGCCGTCTGAACACCCTGCTTTGGAATGACATCAATAACTTTTCCAAAGTCTCAGAATCCCAAAACCAGGGTTCTTACATCTTTCCCTCCTTCACGTTTTCGTCCCTAAAAAACAAAACTACAGAAACAACATAGGATACTGAGCTCGCATCTAGCTCTCCCGTTGAGGGCCTCAAAATGTACCATGCTGATAGTAGAGTGGCAACTGTTGTTATACATGAACTCTAACAAGGGAAGGTGATCATCACAACTTGGGCCAAAGCTTAAAACGCATGCCCTAAGCACATCCTCCAACACCTGGATAGTACGCACAGTCTTCCCGCCCGTTTGAGGGTGAAAAGATGTACTCATACGCAGCCGAGTCCCGAATGCCTCATGCAGGCCTCGCCACCAACGTGGTGTAAACCGCGAGCCACGATCGGAGACGATCGTCGAGGGTACTCCATGAAGACGGGCGATCTCCCGATCGTACAGCTGCCCTGTACTCTTCACCAAGCTCTGCCTTCACCTTCTGACGGTAAGACATCGTGAGACGAGACTAGCTATGCTTTGTTTCATGTTGGACCATCAAAACTGCCGCTGAAGGTCTCTATACATCTTTCCCACACCAGGATGCACAGCCGGGGGAGGAGTGTGGGATTCCTGCATCACCTCCTCCCGCATATCCTCGTGTACTGTAGCTCATCCCTAGGACATGATCTCGTGATTCCCTCCTTCAGAATACCCATCGGGTGCGTCGCCCATGGATATCTGGTCACTTAGTACCTCGCTATCGACATTCCACAACTGTGACTCTCCCACACACTCAAGGAGTGAAGGAGTCAACATCATCGACTACAGAAAATATGTACCATCCTCCTCCCCCAAGGTTAGCTACAGGGGAGCCAACTGCCTTGAATTGGCCACTGCAAGGCCCTTCCAGCCGGCGCTCCTCAACCAAGAAGCTCTCTACCACGAGCGCACGATCTAGCACCCTGACATAAGTAAGGATGCACAGGGTCACTATACTAGAACGGATCTCTCTGAGAAGACTCTGCTCAAACTTCCGTGCCCAGAAACAACTATCGCAGATCATATCCTGCGAGTGGCGTGTCAGATCGGTAAATCGGGCCGAGTACTATGCCATGATCATCCCCCTGCTTCCGTTCTAGAAGACCTAAATCCGAACGAAGCGTAAACAAGAGGGGGGGAGACTCCTTCCGGAAGAGCTGCTGGAAACTACCCCACGTGGGAGACGACTTGTCGTGGGTCTGCGTAACCATGCTCCACCAACGACCAGCTGCTCCGGGGAAAAATTCCGGCTGCCAAAGCCTCCATCTGATCATCCGGTGTCTATACAAGCCTAAAGAGGCGAACCAACTACTTTATCCAAACCTCTATTGTCTGAGGGTCTGGCCCACCGTAGAACCTCAGCGGTCTCTGGCGCTAGAACTTGCAAAGTGCGCTCAGCCTGCGTAAGTTCTCAGCCTACTCTGTTGGGGCTGTCTGCTACTCAACAGGTAGGGGTGAAACTACCTACCTACCTGGAGAAAGGGGCTTGTAATATGAGTCCATAACTAAGGGCTCGTCGCTCACAGGATCATCATCATGACCCATAACTAGTTTCCTTGCTGGCTGTCATCATGGAGACATCTCGAGTGCTATCAAAGAGTATTGCGGTTGGATGAGCACATATATATATATCAACGACAGTGAGGATCTGACTCAAGATAGACAGTCAAAGACTAAATACTACTGGATGCATGTTCCAAATTTCCCTACAACAGATGTATCAGCATGCCGAGTCGACAAACGGGTTATCAGGGTCCTAGTGAATTGATACATTGGCCGCCCGTACCATCACTGGACTCCCTGGCCTGAGAGCCGCTATCAAGACACGTCGACCCTATTTCCCTAAACCTAACCAATACCTTTTTAGGGAAACTTACGAACGACGTCCCAAGGGTCGAACCACCTCTGATACCACTTTGTCACGACCCGACCCGTATCGGGGCTCGAGCCGCAACTATCCAAAGCCCACCTCCATAGGCCAGGGGCTGGTGACTAGCGCCAAAGGCACAAAAAACTAGGGGAGGCCTTTGCCTACGAATCTGTATAAACACACGCAACCATCTCAATGTAAAAGTGCAAAGAAAAAGAAAGAAAGGTACCACACTACTACAAAAAGGGAACCCAACATACATGCATCGACATCTAACCAGTACAAGTAAGGTGCTGAAAAGAAAAAGGGGCAAAACAGGCGCCCAACCAGAAAGGTGCCACAACCTAGAAACAAGTAAAATGAATGTAAAACAGCTGTGAGTCCCACTTCGGAATCCCAAGCTATGACCACCACACGTGGTCCAAGCATCCCGGATCCTCCACGCTCCTCTGTAGTCTCGATCCACCTGTCCGTCATCTGCAAGGGCACACCAAGTGCGGGAAAAGCCCAAGTAGGGGTGAGTATAAAGATACTCAGTAGGATGACCCAAAATCTCGAGGGAGAAACAAAGGAGGTACTAAAATGGTGAGCAGCAGACAGAAAAAAAGAACAGAGCACAAGTACAGTAGAGAGAGTGCAACTAAACCTGACAGAGGTAAGTAAGCAACTGAACCCAAGGAGCGGGAACAAAAGTAGTGTATACATATATATACATATGCTCAACAATAAACCCAAAGGAGGGTGTAAGGGGATCTCTATCTCCATGCTCAGCCTAAGAAAAGTTTCCACAATTCTAAGGATAACCAACACTGAACCCATGCGTCATGCACGTCAACCTAGGAGGTACAAGTCAAAGGGGATCAATCACCACACCTCGATACTATCCGCTTTGTGCGGCACTATCTCACCCACACGAATTTTAGGTCGCGTCGAAAGAACGTGTATCGGTGGAAAAAACTCCCCTCATTCTCGTATGTCCTATGGTCACGTCAAAGCTATCACATCACCGATTCTCACAACCAAAGATCCTACTCCGATAGTCATGGAGAAAAAGTCATTGAATAGCCTCATAAGAAGGCTTAAGTCTAAAATGCCAATAGGTGACCCAATGCCCAGCCTTGCTGGAGGGTAAACCCTAATACATCAGCAGGAGACCCACTGCCCAGCCCTCCTGGAGGGTAGCCCAAAACACGTCGACAGGTGACCCACTACACAACCCTGCTGGAGGATAGACTCGGAACACGTCGGCAAGTGACCCACTGCCCAGTCTCTACTAGAGGGTGGACCCGGAGTAGTCGATAGGCGACCCACTGCCCAGCCCTGCAGGAGGGTCGACCTGAAAGTAGTCGACATGCGACCCACTGCCCAGCCCTGCTGGAGGGTAGACCTGAAAGTAGTGGACAGAGGACCCACTGCCCAGCCCTGCTGGAGGGTAGACCTAAATGTAGTGGACAGGCGACCCACTGCCCAGCCCTGTTGGAGGGTAGAACTGGTAACAGGTCTGATAACTCAGCACTGTAACCAACATCACCGGGTGATTCCAACATCGCTACTGTGCGTTGGTTCAAAGTGCATCCAAGGGACCTCTATCCAACACCATTTCATGTTTCCAAATTTAATGAGATCTCAAACGAGGCTCCACATGCCCGAACAGATCACATCGTTGCAATCCTCATGGAAAAACACGCGAGATAGACCATTTACTCTCCCAAAATGGTCAATCGGTGAATATGAAACTATTCACCATAGCCTGCCCAGGTGGCACCCACACCACGATCCCGAAAAAGGTCGGGCAATCTGTGCCACCGTGAAGCTCTCGGAAAAACACATCAAAAAAACTATTCATTCGCCCCAAACAGACTTCTAATGAAAAAGCCGCAATACGCTGCACACAGCTCAAAAGACGGCACGTGGGGCCCACACCTCAACCTCGGCATCATCGCCTGAAACCACCCTGGTCAACCTCATCTCGATGCCAGAGTCACAACGCCACAAACGACGCCTAAAATGGACTCCAGATGCAGAAGCCACAACTCCCCGCATTATACCCAAACGAGACTCTGTGGGGCCCACACCTCGGCCTGAATTTAGGCGGGCAGATTGTGCCATTGCAATCCCTTCAGAAAACCACTTAGAAATGAGTGCTCATTCACCCCAAACGGATGTCGGGTGAAAAAGAGATTTTCCACCGTAAACGTGCGAACTAGGCCTTGTGGGGCCCGCACATTATCTCAAACCTGAATTCTTCGTAAAGTATCTCAAAAATTTCGCATGAGGACTAGAATCATACTTCTGCTGATGGCGCGTCAATCGGACATCCCAAACATGAGTTAGGTCCGACGCAACAATTAATTAAATAATTAATTAATTATTCACATTAAGCATCCTGTGCCACTGAGCAACGAAACCAAACCTCAAGGGCTCCGAACCATCCTTGGAAGGACCATCTCAACTCCAGGGTCACAGTACCTCTAACGGCTCGCCAATCTGATGACCTATGGGAGAGTTACGACCGATGCAATATTCCACGACAATAATAATTATAATATTGGGGGGCTTCGAAGGCTCGAGCCACAAATCAGAATTTAATATTCAACATTCGACATGAATAGATCTTCTTAAAGACATGATCACATCATCGCTGATGGCAAGTCAAACACACATCGCACGTAGGAGTTAAGGCGGTTCAAAGATTTAATAATAATAATATATTATTATTATTTCAGCGTTTCGGGTGCCCGATCCACAAACCCAGATAAGACATCCAATATTGGACTCCTAATGTCCGTCTCGGAGTCAGGATCGCACTGGCGCAGATGGTTAATGAAACTGAGGTCGCATGAAGAAATTAAAGTCAAAATATGGTTTTCCCAACAAAAATAATAATAACATTATTATATTATTATTATTTTTAATTTAATCTAATTCATTACATTAACACATACAAAATCCACGCACCATGTGGCACTTCCCTTACCTTGACTCGCCCATCATGCCCAACTTGATTGATTTCTTTTCACTTTTTTTTCTTTTAATTTATTTCTCTTATTTTCTTCTCTCTCCAATCAACTTATTCTTCCCAAATTCATCACGCTCCACTTCCATCTTCTTCCCCATGTTCCCACGGTGACCCCGGGTCTCCCTCCACCGACCGGTCAGCCTGGACGGTCCCTGCTCACCGTGTCAAGCAAAGGAGACCCGCAACATGCAGGTCTCGGTCGACCTCTCCCATATGGAACTATTTTCAGTCATGAATCTAGACTAGTTGTTCTTCATAAGAAAGATTATCTTCCAACTGAATTTCCTATGGACTCAAAACATGAGATGGATCCATCATATACTTTCTCAACATTGTAACATGAAAGAAATTGTGTACCTAGGATAAACAAGGAGGTAAATCTACTCTGTAGGAAAATAATCCAACTATCTCTAGAATTTCATAGGGTCCAATGAATCTCAGACTCAAATTTACCTTCTTGACAAAACACATCATACTTTTTCATAGAGATTCTTTGTGAAAGACATGATCACCTACCTCAAAATAAAGATCCTTCCTCCAATTATCTGCATAATGTTTCTTCCTTTTTTGAGTAGTTCTCATGTGCTTCTGAATCAATCGAACTTTTTATACTCTCTCTTCTACCAATTCTGGTCACATCAACTTCCTTTCACTTAATTTATCCTAAAAAGCTAGAGTTCGACACCAGTTTCCATATCATGCCTCAAATAGTTCCGTATGTATACTGGAATGAAAACTATTATTATATTAAAATTCCACCAAAGAAAGATGTTGGTCCCAAGTTCCCTAATAATCCATTGAGCAAGCATATAACATATCTTCCAACATCTGAATTGTTCATTCTGAGATCCCATCTGATTGTGGATGGTAATCCCCTATAAAATTTAATTCAGTACCCAAGGATTTAGAAAGGATATTTCAAAAGATAGAAGTTATACTAAGATTAAGATTCTATACAATGGGTCGGGGAACTTCATTCAACCTGACTATCTATTTAACATACAACCGAGAATGTTGATCTAGAGAGAGATTATCTCAAATAAGAAGGAAATGATCACATTTAGTCAATAGATCAATAATAACCCAAATTTCATCAATACCTCACTATTTATTTGGTAATCCCACAATGAAATCTATGGAAACATTTTCACAAATCCACTATGGCACCGGTTAAGGATGAAGTACCCCTTTCGGTAACTGCCACTCTACTTTAACCTTTTGACAAGTCAAACACTTCACTGTAAATTCCACAATATATATTTTCATTCCATCCCACAAGTAATTCTCCCAAAGATCTCTGTACACCTTAGTACTTCCAGGATGACTGAAAATGGAGAAATATGAGTTTCGCATAACAACTCATTCTTCAACTGTGAATTACAAGGCACACATAATATCTTCCCAAATCTCAAAATAAAATCATTATCATTGTTAAAATCATACAAATTACCCTTCTGAACCAACTCTACCTTTTTCTAAAACTCATTTTCTTCCTTTTGTGCTTGCTTAATTATGTCTGATAGAGATGAATTCACTGAAACCTGAAACAAAACACTAGAATTTCCTGCCCCAATAACTTCTATGCCAATGTTTAACAAATCATTAATCAAAGGATCTTGTTCCAAATGTAATATGGTTAATGTTTCATTACTCCATCGACTCAAAGCATCAGACACTTTATTTTCCTTTCATGGATGATATTGAATCATGCAATCATAATCCTTGATTAATTCCATCCATCTCTTATGTCTCATCTTTAATTCTTTTTCAGTAAATATATACTTCAATTATTTTTGATTAGTATATATTTCACACTTTACTCCTTACAAATTGTAACATCCCAGGTAAATAAAGAATAATACATTCTCATATTTATTAATATCTATGAATTAAATATTAATTTTACTTTAAAGGGGTTTCTATGTTCGATAGCATACCTGATACGCAACAAAGTGTTTCTTTGAAATCTTACGTTGCACACTAGTAATAAAATAATATAAGTTTAAATTGTAGTTAACACGTAGCTGATGCATTGGCGAGAATGAATAGAAATAACTAAAATATGATTATATATGTTTGTTAAATGTTTTTAAATTTATCCAATAAAGGTTAAATGCTTAAAATATTAAAAGAATTAAATTTTAGGCATATATACTCTAATTTTCACTAAAGGTCCACTTATCACCTTTTGATGGAGAACCCTCTTTAAATATAGTTTTGGTCACTCTTATACATTATATTGGACCAAATAAAATTCCTCTTTAGAATAAGGACTTCAAAATTTACTTTGTGTAAATTTTTGGTATTTTTCTGATAAAGTTCTTTTTTAATGAATAGTGAAAAATGTTGTATTTTAATTCAAAACCTCTTTTTAATATAATTTGTTTATATAATTAGATTATATTTTGAGTTGGTTTTAAAGTGAAATTAGAATATATTTTTACCATTTAATCCAATAGTGGTCGTTGGAATTAATATCACTTTGAAATTGGACTTAAACTAATGTCAATCTTTTGATATATATTGTTTCATAAAAACATGCTATTTGTTCTAACGCTGGGAATTAATTATTAAAATAATTATTGTAACTTATTTGTTTTGAATTTTGTAAAATAGAAATCATATTTTAATTCAGAATATCAAATATATCATAGGGTGATGTTTTGGTATTTTTCTAAAAAACTTCAATTTTTGATGAATAGTGAAACCACTATGTGGTACTAAAAAAACTGATTTTTCGTTTAAATGAAATTTTACCACCTCTGTGTTTTGAATTTCAAAAATCCGACATACATGGCTGTCATTAGTATGTAAAATTTGGTTCAATGGGATTAAAATAATTTTTTCATGAATAGTAACTTTTAAGTTTTTAATCGCGATTAGAGGTAATTAGTGTAATTTAAGGTAAAAATAATGTTTTAATAATATGAAATGACCTTGACACATGTCCTACCCTTATTGGATGTGTCAGGACCGACCAAGAAAACCCATGGGTCGATTTTTGGGACCCCATGGAGCCACTTGGGTAAGATAATGACATTAATGCCTTTTATTTAAAGAAAAAGTAAAAATGACACAAACATGTATTGTTTTACTAAAACAATTTTTACATGGGGTTGTACAAGTCGGATTTTTGACTATAAATAGTCATTGGAAAGATAAAAATATTTCCTACATCATAGTAGTTTTTTATGATTTTTAGACAATAAATTAATTAAATTATTTATGACATCATGATGATGCATCGATTACCTCATTATTTAACGATTTAAATAAAATGAAAAGATAATGTAAAATCTAAGACCTACACATGTCAAAAACCTATTGGATGAGTATATTTATAACCCTTATCAGCTTATACTTAAAATACTTCAATGTCGGACCTTTAAAATCCGAAACTAATTTGAAAATAAAGTAACATTTTATACCTTTCCAAGAGTGCCCCTCCTCTCCTCTTATAAAAGGCCCCCACCTCTACCTCCTTACCCACACCTCTCAAGCCTTTGGACCGGCCAAACCCTTCCCATTTTGTCTCTCCACATACATATATTACTCCTAGAAGCCTCAATTTGGGAAGAAGTATTTCCAAGGAAGCCTTTGAGCACAAATGAAAAATAGTTACCCGTTTTAAAGGTAGTGTCTTCTCTTGTGTTCTTAGGTTTTATTTTTCTTATCCAACCCCCTAAACTTTTTTTATTCCTTTATTTTGTAAAAACAACAGTATCTTCAATATACTAGGATGTTTTTAAGAAATCTATTAGAGCTACACTTACACACACCTTCATCTAATGGTTAAAGAGCATACTATTTCCGTGGATGGTGAATTTCTGCCTCACGAAACGACGATTGTTCAATATTATTCTAACACCTTCAAAGGTGGCCATTAAGATGAAACTATATTTACATATGATATATATTATGTTAATGTTTTTCTTATGCTTTTGTATTTTTCATTTGTGGCATACCTTTATGCTTTCCATTGTGGGAAAACACGATAATTTCATTTTAGGAAGTGCAGACTACCGCCCCCTCAAAGTGATTTGATTAATTAATGGCATATGTGGGACGTATAAAGGATAGAGTTAGTAATATTATATATGAAATTATACTAGAATTATAATATACCTTTATTTTATTATTCCATAAAATATGAAATAGAAATGAAAGTAGAGTTCATGCATATGTACAGCTTACCGTCTCCATGAACGATGTATTGCATTTCATACCTCTAAATGTTATGTAATATTATAAATGCATGTATATACTGGATATATATGATATATATGATATCTACATAATGAATATAATTCTGGATATAATGGATACATGAACAACTTGTAATTATAAAGAGTTTATTTTTTACTCAAGTACCAATGATTGTTAAAACGACCATTATTAACATAAATAATTATATAGTGTTCATGAAATGGTAATAAGTGATATAAAAGGAATAATGAACTTGAAAAATGTTCTTAAGCAAGTAGAAATTAACTCAAGTTTATTATTGAGGAGATTAAAGAGAAATCGAGTCAAGTCGGACACGAGGTAAGGGACTTCATCTCAATCTCCTTTCATTAAGGCATATTTTATACTATACACAACTTTATTTTATAAGGTATATAAACCCCTTTGACTTTTATGTATAGTCAAAAGGAATCTTTTTTTATATGAAGCGTTTTACTAAACGACAAAAGGAATGTTTTTTTGTAGTACGTATGCGACCACAATGACTTCTCCACCGTCATGACCATTATTTGAGTTTCGGTTTCCTCTACAAGGCATAACCTAACCTTTTTTTTAAAATGAAAAATAAATACCATGTATTAATTTTCTTTTATTTTGGAATTGAACATGGTTTTCAAAATGTTTTTATTATATCAATGTGTTGTATTGATATCTTGTGATTGAAATGTGGAAATTCTATGTTTCCTTTATGCATGTTTTATGTGATACGATTATGTTATGGTTCTTGGGCATTGTTATGAAGATGGGTGACTCCGTGATAAATTAAGGGTGGGTGAGCACGATATAGCTTTTTAATGCATTGGGTAATGCTAAGGAGTTAAACATTAAGGTTTCTCTGAAGATATTTAGGGAATATAATGTGATGGGTATTCCAAACGTAACCATGAGGGTTACTCCCTATGTAAGATTATTATGAATGACTCAAGTTACCTTTATGTCTTATGATTTCTATGATTTATTCATGATTTTATGGGGTATATTATAATGTTTTATGAGTAATGTATGATTCCATGCATGGACTAATGTTTTCATTTCGTACTTTTATATCCCTTACTGAGCTTTTTATGCTCATCCCAAGTTTTTGAAATGTTTTTCACAGGTCAAGGGAAAGGTACATGATGTGATGATAGTGTCAAGAAAGTGTCAAGAATGAATCAATGTTTTGTTTTAAATATGATTCCATTGATGGAAAAAATGAGTAATATCTTTTATGTAACCGCATTGTTTAAATGTGGAATGTAATGCATGTTTTATGATCTAATTCTCTAAAAATATAAACATGAAAAGATCCTCAATGTATATTATTGAAGTAAATCAAGATTAAGTAATGTTTAAGGCTGGGGCCTTATAGTTGGTATCAGAGGTCAGTTTACATAACTTTTGGAGTTATAATTCTATTAAATGATTATCCAAAAATATTTTTTTATGGTCAAATTGAAATGATATTGAATTTGAAGATTACCATGTTGCTTCGCCTAAGATATTTCTGTGTTAAGAATGGTTTTTCATGGAGAAAACAGATAATCTTTTCTAGGATGGCATACAGATGGAAATGACCTTTTAAATCAGTATCCTGAGATGGTCAGAATCAGAACTAAATAGTTTGTTACAGTGATGGCTCATTTGACTCAGGTGAAAATTTTTTGTTGTTTTTATTGATGATATTTTTGGTGTTTTCTAAAAGTAAAGAGGATCATGAAAGTTATTTAAGGGTTATCTTGCAAACCTTAAAAGAAAAGAAACTGTATGGAAAATTCAGCAAGTGTGAGTTCTGGTTACAACAAATTTGTTTCCTTGGTCACATTCTTTCAAAAAAATGGCATAATTGTTGATCCTGCTAAAAAAATAGTTGTTGAAGAATGGCCAAGACCCACAAATGTAACCGAGATCCATAGTTTTATTGGTTTGACAGGTTACTACCGAAGGTTTGTGGAAACTTTTTCACAGTTATCTAGTCCAATGACTAACCTAACTTGGAAGGGTGTTAAGTTTATCTGGACAAAAGAATGTGATGATTGTTTTTAGGAATTGAAAAAAAGATTGGTGAATGCTCCAGTTTTGGCACTTCCTTCCAGGATTGGTGAGTTTGTTATCTACAGTGATGCTACATTGAATGAACTTGGTTGCGTCCTAATGCATAATGATCAGGTAATTGCTTATGCTTCACGATAGTTGAAAACTCATGAGGTAAATTATCCTACACATGATTTGGAATTACTGTTGTTGTTTCCGCTTTAAAAATTAGGAGGCATCATTTTTATGAAGTAAAGTGTGAAATATATACTGATCACAACAGTTTAAAGTATATATTCACTCACAAAGAATTGAACATGAGACAGAGGAGATAGCTAGAATTAATCAAGGATAATGATTGTACAATTCATTACCATCCAGGGAAAGCAAATAAAGTGGCTGATGATTTGAGTCGAAAAAGTAATGCTTCATTAACCATGATACGTTTGGAATGAGATCCTTTGGTTTTTTATTTGATGAAATTTGGAATAGAAGTTGTTGGTTCAAGAAGTTATTATATTTTGTTCCATGTATCAGTGAGATCATCTCTATCGGACAGAATCAAGCAAGCACAGAAGCAAGAGAGTGAGTTGCAGAAAAAGGTAGAGCTGGTTCAGAAGGGTAAGTTTCCTGAATTCAACATTGATAGTGATTGTGTTTTGAGATTTGGGAAGAGATTGTGTGTGGATTGTGATTCATAGTTGAAGAGAGAGTTGTTATGTGAGGATCATAGTTCCCCATTTTTAGTTCATCCTGGCAGTACTAAGATGTATAGATATCTGCAGGAGTATTACTAGTGGGATGGAATGAAAAGAGATATTGCTGATTTTACTGTGAAGTGTTTGACTTTTCAGCAGGTTAATGCAGAGTGGTAGTTACCGAAAGGGATGCTTCAGCCTTTACCAGTGCCAAAGTGGAAATGAGAAAATATATCCATGGACTTTGTTGTGGGATTTCCGAAGACACCTCGAGGTAATAATGCAATCTGGGTTATTCTTGATCACTTGACTAAATCTGCTCATTTCCTTTCTATATGAGATACTTTTTCCCTAGATCAACTTTCTCGTTTGTATCTTAAAGAGATATTCAGGTTAAATGGAGTTCCCCTCTCCATTGTATCTGATCGTGATCCCGAGTTTGCATCTAACTTTTGGAAAGGCCTTCAGAAGTCGTTGGGTACTGAATTAAATTTTAGTACAACTTTTCATCCTCAATCAGATGGGTAGTCAGAATGAACGATTCAGACATTGGACGATATGATACGTGCTTGTTTGATGGATTATTAGGGAAGTTGGGACCAACATCTTTCTTTGGTTGTGTTTCCTTATAATATAAGTTTTCATTCCATTATACAGATGACACCATTTGAGGCATTATATGGGAAGCGATGTCGAACTCCAGCTTTTTGGGATGAAGTGGGTGAAAGGAAGCTGATGGGACCAGAATTGGTTGAAGAGATGGCAGAAAAAGTTCAGTTGATTCAGGAACGCATGAGAATAGCTTAGACTAGACAGAAAAGTTATGCAGAAAACAAGAGGAAGGATCTATCTTTCGAGGTAGGTGATCATGTTTTTCTCAAAGTTTCACCGTGGAAAAGTGTGATGCGATTTGGTAAGAAAGGAAAGATGAGTCCAAGGTTCATTGGACCATATAAAATTCTAGAGAAAGTTGGATCAGTTGCTTACTGAGTGAATTTACCTCCGTGTTTATCTTAGGTACACAATGTTTTCCATGTTTTGATGTTGAGAAAGTATATGCCATATCCTTATCATATTTTGAGCCCAGAGGTAGTTCAGCTGGAAGAGAATCTCTCTTATGAAGAACAACAAGTCCAGATTCTCAACCGAAGAGAGGAAGTGTTGGGAAATAAGGTAATTCACCAGGTAAAGGTTCTGTGGAAAAACCATATGGTTGAAGAGGCAACGTGGGAATCTGAAAATTCCATGAGGGATAAATACCCCCACTTATTTTGATAAGTGAATAAAATTGCGAGGACACAATTCCCAAAAGGGGGGAAGGATGTAACATCCCAGGTAAATAAAGAATAATACATTCTCATATTTATTAATATTTACAAATTAAATATTAATTTTACTTTAAAGGGGTTGCTATGTTCGATAGCGTACCCAATATGCAATAAAGAGTTTTTTTTAAAATCATACGTTTCACACTAGTAATAAAATAATATTATTTTAAATTGTAGTTAACACGTAGCCGTTGCATTGGCGGGAATGAATAGAAATAACTAAAATATGATTATATATTTTTTATAAATGTTTTTACATTTATCCAATAAAGTATAAAGGCTTAAAATACGAAAAGAATTCAATTTTAGGCATATATACTCTAATTTTCACTGAAGGTCCACTTATCGCCTTTTGATGGCGAACCAACATTAAATATAGTTTTGGTCACTCTTATACATTCTATTGGACCAAATAAAATTTCTCTTTAGAATCGGGACATCAAAATTTACTTTTTGTAAATTTTTGGTATTTTTCCGATAAAGTTCTTTTTTTAATGAATAGTGAAAATGTTGTATTTTAATTAACACTATATTTTTAATCTAATTTGTTTATATGAATAGATTATATTTTGAGTTGGTTTTAAAGTGAAATTAGAATATATTTTTACCATTTAATCCAATAGGGGTCATTGGAATTAATATCACATTGAAATTGGACTTAAACTAGTGTCAATCTTTTGATATATATTGTTTCATAAAAACACGCTATTTGTTCTGACGACGGGAATTAATTATTAAATTAATTATTGTAACTTATATGTTTTGAATTTTGTAAAATATACATAATTTTTGAATTCAGAATATCAAATATATCATATGGTGAAGTTTTGGTATTTTTCTGAAAAACTTCAATTTTGGATGAATAGTGAAACCACTAAGTGGTACTTAAAAAAAACTGATTTTTCGTTTAAATAAAATTTTACCACCTCTGTGTTTTGAATTTCAAAAATCTTACATACATGTTTTTCATTATGAAGTAAAATGTGGTTCAATGATATTAAAATAATTTTTTGGTGAATAGTAACTTTTAAGTTTTTAATCACGATTAGAGGTAATTAGTGTAATTTAAGGTAAAAATAATGTTTTAATAATATGAAATGACCATGACACATGTCCTACAATTATTGGATGTTTCATGGCCGACCAAGACAACCCATGGGTCTATTTTTGGGACCCATTGGAGCCACTTGGGTAAGATAATGACATTAATTCCGTTTATTTAAAGTAAAAGTAAAAATGACACAAACATGTATTGTTTTACTAAAACAATTTTTACATGGGGTTATACAAGTAAACTTTTTGACTATAAATAGTAATTGGAAATATAAAAAGATTTTCTAAATCATAGTATTTTTTTTATGATTTTTAGACAATAAATAAATTAAATTATTTATGACATCATGATGATGCAGCGATTACCTTATTATTTAACGATTTAAATAAAATGAAAAGATAAAGTAAAATATAAGACCTACACATGCCAAAAACCTATTGTATGAGTATATTTCGAACCCTTATCACCTTATCCTCAAAATACATCAATGTGGGACCTTTAAAATTCTAATCTAATTTGAAAATAAAGTTACATTTTATACCTTTCCAAGAGTGCCCCTCCTCTCCTCTTATAAAAGGCCCCCACCTCTACCTCCTTACCCACACCTCTCAAGCCTTTGGTTCGGCCATCCCCTTCCCATTTTGTCTCTCCACATACATATATTACTCCTAGAAGCCTCACATTGTGCAGAAGTCTTTCCAAGGAAGCCATTGAGCTCAAATCAAAAATTGTTACCCATTTTAAAGGTAGTGTCTTCTCTTGTGTTCTTAGGTTTTATTTTGCTTCTCCAACCCCCTAAACTTTTTTATTCCTTTATTTTGTAAAAACTCCAGTATCTTCAATATTCTAGGATGTTTTTATGAGAATTATTAGATCTTCACTTACACACACCTTCATCTAATGGTTAAAGAGCATACTGTTTCCGTGGATGGTGAATTTCTGCCTCACGAAACGATGATTGTTCAATATTATTCTAACACCTTCAATGGTGGCCATTAAGATGACACTATATTTATACATGATATATATTATGTTTATGTTTTCCTTATTCTTCTGTATTTTTAATTTTTGGAATACCTTTATGGTTTCCATTGTGGGTAAACACGATAATTTCATTTCAGGAAGTGCGGACTACCGCCTCCTCAAAGTGATTTGATTCGTTAATGCCATATGTGAGACGTATAAAGGATGGAGTTAATGATATTATATATGACATTATACTTTAATTATAATATACCTTTATGTCATTATTCCATAAAATATGAAATATAAATGAAAGTAGCGTTCATGCGTATTACGGCTTACCGTCTCCATGAACGGTGTATTTCATTTCTTACCTCTAAATGTTATGTAATATTATAAATGAATGTATATAATGGATATATATGATATATATGATATCTACATAATGAATATAACTATGTATTTAATGTATACATGAACAACTTGTAATTATAAAGAGATTATTTTTAACTCAAGTACCAATGATCATTAAAACGACCGTTATTAACTAAATTAATTACATAGTGTTCATGACATGGTAATAAGTGATATAAAATGAATAATGAACATGAAAAAGGTTCTTAAGCAAGTAGAAATTATCTCAAGTTTATTATTCAGGAGATTAAAGAGCAATCGATTCATGTCGGACATGAGGTAAGGGACTTCGTCACAATCTACTTTCATTGAGGCATATTTTATACTATACACAACATTCTTTTATACGGTGTATAAACCCTTTTGACTATTATTTCTAGTCAAAAGGAATATTTTTTTATATGAATCATTTTACTAAACGACAAAAGGAATGTTTTTTTGTCATACGTATGCGGCCACAACGACTTCTCCACCACCGTGACCATTATTTGAGTTTCGGTTTCATCTACAAGCCATAACCAAACCATTTTTTTAAAATAAAAAATAAATACCATGTATTACTTTTCATTTATTTTGGTATTGAAAATGGTTTTCATAATTATTTTATTATATCAATGTGTTGTATTAATATCTTGTGATTGAAATGTGTAAATTCTATGTTTCCTTTATGCATGTTTTATGTGATACGATTATGTTATGGTACCTGGTCATTGTTATGAAGATTGGTGGTTCCATGATAAACTAAGGGCAGGTGAGACCGATATAGCTCTCCAATGCATTGGGTAATGCGATGGAGTTAAAAATTAAGGTTTCTCTGAAGAGATTTAGGGAATATACTGTGATGGGTATTCCAAATGTAACCATGAGGGTTACTTCCTATGTAAGATTGTTATGAATGACTCAAGTTACCTTTATGTCTTATGATTTCTATGATTTATTCATGATTTGATGGGGTATGTGATTATGTTTTATAAGTAAAGTATGATTCCATGCATGGACTAATGTTTTCATTTCGTACTTTTATATCCCTTACTAAGCTTTTTATGCTCATCCCAAGTTTTTGAAATGTTTTTTCACAGGTCAATGGAAAGGTACATGATGTGATGATAGTGTCAAGAAAGAATCCATGTTTTATTTTAAATATGATTCCGTTGATGGGAAAAATGAGTACTATATTTTATGTAACCACTTTGTTTAAATGTGGAATGTAATGCATGTTTTATGATCTAATTTACTAAAACACTAAACCCGAAAAGATCCTCAACATGTATTCTTGACGTAACTCAAGATTAAGTAATGTTTAAAGCTGGGACCTTATAGTTGGTATCATAGGTCGGTTTAGATAACTTTTGGAGTTAGAATTTTATTAAATGATTATCCAAAAATATTTTTTTATGGCCAAATTGAAATGATATAGCATTTGAAGATTACCAGGTTGCTTCGCCTATGATATTTCTGTGCTAAGAATGGTATTTCATGGAGGAAATAGAACAACTTTTCTGGGAAGGTATACAGAGGGAAATTACCTTTCAAATTAGTATCCTGAGATGGTCAGAATCAGAACTAAATAGTTTGTTGCAGTGATGGCTCATTTGAATCAGGTGAAAAATGTTTGTTGTTTTTATTGATGATATTTTGGTGTTTTCTAAAAGTAAAGAGGAGAATGAAAGTCATTTAAGGGTTATCTTGAAAACCTTAAAAGAAAAGAAATTGTATGGAAAATTCAGCAAGTGTGAGTTCTGGTTACAAAAAATTTCTTTCCTTGGTCACATTGTTTCAAAAAAATGGCATAACTGTTGATCCTGCTAAAAAAAAAGTTGTTGAAGAATGGCCAAGACCAATAAATGTAACCAAGATCCGTAGTTATCTTGGTTTCACAGGTTACTACCGATGGTTTGTTGAAAATTTTTCACGGTTATCTAGTCTAATGACTAAGATAACTCGGAAGGGTGTTAAGTTTATCTGGACAAAAGAATGTGATGATTGTTTTCAGGAATTGAAAAGAAGATTGATGAATGATCCAGTTTTGGAACTTCCTTCCAGGATTGGTGAGTTTGTTATCTACAGTGATGCTTCATTGAAAGGACTTGGTTGCGTCCTAATGCAGAATGATCAGTTAATTGCTTATGCTTCACGACAGTTGAAAACTCATGAGGTAAATTATCCTACGCATGATTTAGAATTAGATGTTGTTGTTATCCCTTTAAAAATTTAGAGGCATCATTTGTATGGAGTAAAGTGTAAAATATATACTAATCACAAAAGTTTAAAGTATATATTCACTCAGAAAGAATTGAATATGAGACAGAGGAGATGGCTAGAATTAATCAAGGATTATGATTGTACAATTCATTACCATCCAGGAAAAGCAAATAAAGTGGCCGATGCTTTGAGTCTAAAAAGTAATGCTTCATTAACCATGCTACGTTTGGAATGAGATCCTTTGGTTTTTGATTTGATGAGCTTTGGCATAGAAGTTTTTGGTGCAGAAAGTTATTCGGTTTTGTTCCAGGTATCAGTGAGATCATCTCTATCAGACATAATCAAGCAAGAATAGAAGCAAGACAGTGAGTTGTAGAAAAAGGTAGAGCTTGTTCAGAAGGGTATGTTGCCATAATTCAACATTGATAGTGATTGTGTTTTGAGATTTGGGAAGATATTGTGTGTGCCTTGTGATTCATAGTTGAAGAGAGAGTTGTTATGTGAGGCTCATAGTTCCCTATTTTCAGTTCATCCTATCAGTACTAAGTTGTACAAAGATCCACGGGAGTATTACTGGTGGGATGGAATGAAAAGAGATATTGCTGATTTTACTATGAAGTGTTTGACTTGTCAGCAGGTTAATGCAGAGAAAAAGTTACCGAAAGGGATGCTTCTGCCTTTACCAGTTCCAAAGTAGAAATGGGAAAATATATCCATGGAATTTGTTGTGGGATTTCCAAAGACACCTCGAGGTAATAATGCAATCTGGGTTATTGTTGATCGCTTGACTAAATCTGCTCATTTCCTTGTTATACGAGATACTTTTTCCCTAGATCAACTTTCTCATTTGTATCTTAAAGAGATAGTTAGGTTAAATGGAGTTCCGCTCTCCATTATATCCGATCGTGATCCCAGGTTTACTTCAAACTTTTGGAAAGGCCTTCAGAAGTCGATGGGTACTGAATTAAATTTTAGTACAACTTTTCATCCTCAATCAGATGGGAAGTCAAAAAGAACGATTCGGACTTTGGAGGATATGCTACATGATTGTTCGATGGATTATCTGGGAAGTTGGGACCAACATCTTTCTTTGGTTGAGTTTTCTTAAAATAACAGTTTTCATTCCAGTATACAGATGACACCATTTGAGGCATTATATGGGAAGAGGTGTCAAACTCCAGCTTTTTGGTATGAAGTCGGTGAAAGGAAGCTGATGGGACCAGAATTGGTAGAAGAGATGGCTGAAAAAGGTTAGTTGATTCAGAAACACATGAGAATAGCTTAGAGTAGACAGAAAGGTTATGTAGACAACAAGAGGAAGGATCTATCTTTCAAGGTAGGTGATCATGTTTTTCTCAAAGTTTCACCGTGGAAAAGTGTGATGAGATTTGGTAAGAAAGGAAAGCTAAGTCCACGGTTCATTGGACCATATGAAATTCTGGAGAAAGTTGGATCAGTTGCTTACTGAGTGGTTTTACCTCCGATTTTATCTCAGGTACACAATGTTTTTCATGTTTCAATGTTGAGAAAGTATATGCCAGATCCATCTCATGTTTTGAGCCCAGAGGTAGTTCAGCTGGAAGAGAATCTCTTTTATAAAGAACAACCAGTCCAAATTCTCAACCGAAGAGAGCAAGTGTTGAGAAATAAGGTAATTCACCAGGTAAAGATTCTGTGGAAAAACCATATGGTTGAAGAGGCAAGGTGGGAATCTGAAAATGCTATGAGGGATAAATACCCCCACTTATTTTGATAAGTGAATAAAATTGTGAGGACGAAATTCCCAAAAGGGGGGAAGGATGTATCATCCCAGGTAAATAAAGAATAATACATTCTCATATTTATTAATATTTACGAATTAAATATTAATTTTACTTTAAAGGTGTTGCTATGTTCGATAGCGTACCCGATACGCAATAAAGAGTTTCTTTGAAATCTTACGTTGCACACTAGTAATAAAATAATATTATTTAAAATTGTTGTTAACACGTAGCCATTTCATTGGCGGGAATGAATTGAAATAAATAAAATATGACTATATATTTTTGTTAAATGTTTTTACATTTATCCAATAAAGGATAAAGGCTTAAAATACGAAAAGAATTCAATTTTAGGCATATATACTCTAATTTTCACTAAAGGTCCACTTATCGCCTTTTGATGGAGAACCCTCCTTAAATATAGTTTTGGTCACTCTTATACATTCCATGGGACCAAATAAAATTCTTCTTTAGAATCGGGACATCAAAATTTACTTTGTGTAAATTTTTGGTATTTTTCTGATAATGTTCTTTTTTTTAATGAAGAGTGAAAAATGTTGTATTTTAATTCAAATCCTCTTTTTAATATAATTTTTTTATATGATTAGATTTTAGTTTGAGTTGGTTTTAAAGTGAAATTAGAATATATTTTTACCATTTAATCCAATAGTGGTCGTTGGAATTAATATCACTTTGAAATTGGACTTAAACTAGTGTCAATCTTTTGATATATATTGTTTCATAAAAACACGCTATTTATTCTGACGGCGGGAATTAATTATTTAATTAATTATTGTAACTTATATGTTTTGAATTTTGTAAAATAGACATCATTTTTGAATTCAGAATATCAAATATAGCTTATGGTGATGTTTTGGTATTTTTCTGAAAAACTTCAATTTTTGATGAATAGTGAAACCACTATGTCGTACTTCAAAAAAACTGATTTTTTCGTTTAAATGAAATTTTACCACCTCTGTGTTTTGAATTTCAAAAATCCGATATAAATGTTTTTCATTATGAAGTAAAATGTGGTTCAATGAGATTACAATAATTTTTTGGTGAATAGTAACTTTTAAGTTTTTAATCGCGATTAGAGGTAATTAGTGTAATTTAAGGTAAAAATAATGTTTTAATAATATGAAATAAACATGACACATGTCCTACCATTATTGGATGTGTCATGGCCGACCAAGACAACCCATGGGTCTATTTTTGGGACCCCATGGAGCCACTTGGGTAAGATAATGACATTAATGCTGTTTATTTAAAGTAAAAGTAAAAATGACACAAACATGTATTGTTTTACTAAAAAAATTTTTACATGGGGTTATACAAGTCAGATTTTTTACTATAAATAGTCATTGGAAATATAAAAAGATTTTCTAAATCATAGTATTTTTTTATGATTTTTAGTCATTAAATAAATTAAATTATTTATGACAACATGATGATGCAGCGATTACCTCATTATTTAACGATTTAAATAAAATGAAAAGATAATGTAAAATATAAGACCTACACATTCCAAAAACCTATTGGATGAGTATATTTCGAACCCTTATCACCTTATCCTAAAAATACATAAATGTGGGACCTTTAAAATCAGAAACTCATTTGAAAATAAAGTAACATTTATACCATTCCAAGAGTGCCCCTCCTCCCCTCTTATAAAAGGCCCACATCTCTACCTCATTACCCACACATATAAAGCCTTTGGCTCAGAAAAACCCTGCCCATTTTGTCTCTCCACATCCATCTCTTAATCTTAGAAGCCTCACTTTGGGAATATGTCTTTCCAAGGAAGCCTTTGTGCTCAAATCAAAAAGAGTTACCCGTTTTAAAGGTAGTGTCTTCTCTTCTGTTCTTAGGTTTTATTTTGCTTCTCCAACCACATAAACTTTTTTTATTCCTTTCTTTTATAACAACACCAGTATCTCCAATATACTAGGATGTTGTTATGAGAAGGATTATAGGTACACTTACACACACCTTCATCGAATGGTTAAAGAGCATACTGTTTCCGTGGATGGTGAATTTCTGCCTCACGAAACGATGATTGTTCAATATTCTTCTATCACCTTCAAAGGTGGCCATTAAGATGACACTATATTTATATATGATATATATTATGTTTATGTTTTCCTTATGCTTATTTATTTTTTATTTGTGGAATAACTTTATGGTTTCCATTGTGGGTAAGCACGATAATTTGATTTTAGGAAGTGAGGACTACCGCCCCCTCAAAGTGATTTGATTCGTTAATGCCATATGTGGGATGTATAAAGGATGGAGTTAATGATATTATATATGAAATTATATTGGAATTATAATATACCTTTTGTCATTATTCCATAAAATATGAAATATAAATGAAAGTAACGTTCATGCGTATGTACGACTTACCGTCTCCATGAACGGTGCATTTCATTTCTTACCTCTAAATGTTATGTAATATTATAAATGCATGTATATATTGGATATATATGATATATATGATATATATGATATCTAAATAATTTATATAACTCTGGATATAATGGATACATGAACAACTTGTAATTATAAAGAGTTTATTTTTGACTATAGTACCAATTATTGTTAAAACGACCGTTATTAACATAAATAATTACATAGTGTTCATGACGTGGTAATAAGTGATATAAAAGGAATAATGAACTTGAAAAACATTCTTAAGAAAGTATAAATTAACTCGAGTTTATTATTCAGGAGATTAAAGAGCAATCGAGTCTTGTCGGACACGAGGTAAGGGACTTCTTCTCAATCTCCTTTCATTGAGGCACATTTTATACTATACACAACTTTCTTTTAAACGGTTTATAAACCCCTTTGAATTTTATGTCTAGTCAAAATGAATCTTTTAGTATACGAAGCATTTTACTAAATGAAAAAAGGAATGTTTTTTGTCGTACATATGCGGCGACAATGACTTCTCCACCGCCGTGACCATTATTTGAGTTTCAGTTTCCTCTACAAGCCATAACATAACCTTTTTTTTAAATGAAAAATAAATACCATGTATTACTTTTATTTTATTTTGGTATTGAAAATGGTTATCATAATGTTTTTATTATATCAATGTTTTTTACAGATATCTTGTGATTGAAATGTGGAAATACTATGTTTCCTTTATTCATGTTTTATGTGATACGGTTATGTTATGGTTCTTGGGCATTGTTATGAAGACGGGTGGTTCCGTGATAAAATAAGGGTGGGTGAGCCCGATATATCTCTCCAATGCATTGGGTAATGTGAATGAGTTAAACGTTAAGGTTTCTCCGAAGAGATTAAGGGAATATACTGTGATGGGTATTCCAAACGTAACCATGAGGGTTAATCCCTATGTAAGAATGTTATGAATGCCTCAAGTTACCTTTATGTCATATGATTTCTATGATTTATTCATGATTTGATGGGGTATGTGATTATGTTTTATGAGTAATGTATGATTCCATGAATGGACTAATGTTTTCATTTCGTACCTTTATATCCCTTACTGAGCTTTTTATTCTCATTCCATGTTTTTGAAATGTTTTTCACAGGTCAAGGGAAAGGTACATGATGTGATGATAGTGTCAAAGAAGTGTCAAGAAAGAATCCATGTTTTATTTTAAATATGATTCCGTTGATGGAAAAAATGAGTACTATCTTTTATGTAACCACTTTGTTTAAATGTGGAATATAATGCATGTTTTATGATCTAATTCTCCAAAACTCTAAACCTAAAAAGATCCTCAATGTGTATTCTTGAAGTAACTCAAGATGAAGTAATATTTAAGGATGGGGCCTTATATAAATGATGCCTCAAAATTTTTAATAAAAAACAAACGGCGGCGAATACCAAATCATGTGTAGGGTAATTTAACTCATGAGGTTTTAAATGACGGGAAGCATAATAAATTACTTGATTATTCTACATCAGGATAAAACCAAATCCTTTTAATGATGAATCACTGTAGATAAAAAATTCACCATCTCTGGAAGGCAGTTCCAAAATGGGTCATTCACCATTCTTATTTTCAATTCCTAAAAACAATCATTACATTATTTTTTAAAAATGAACTTAAAACATTTTCAAGTTAAATAACTCCTTAGGATAGATTACCATGAAAAATATTCAAAAATACTCATAAAATAACCTGATAATCCATTAAGACTATGAATCCTAGTTATATTTGTCGGTATTGGCCATTCTTCAACAACTTTTGTTTTATGAGGATGAATAGTTATGCCATTTTTTGAAATAATGTGACCACGAAATGAAATTTTTTGTCATCGAAACAAACACTTTCAGAATTTACCATACAGTTTATTTTATATTTTGGTTTGCAAGAAAACCCTAAAATTACCTTCATGTTCCTCTATAATTTTGAGAAAAACCAAAATATCATCAATAAACACCACCAAAAACTTATCTAAGAACTCACAAAAAATTCAATTCATAAAATCCATGAATACAGCATGTACATTGGTTTACCCAAAGGCATAACTACAAATTCATAATGATCATATCTATTACGAATCATGGTCTCTAAAATGTTTTCTACCGTTAATTTCTACTAATAATACCCCAACATTATCTCAATCTTTAAAAAATACTGGGCTCCCTAGATCTAATCAAACAAATCGTCGATATAAGGCAAAGGGTACATGTTCTTAACAGCGATGTTATTCTATGCTATTTAATCAATGCAAATCCTCATTGATCCATCCTTTTTTTAATATAAAATATAAAATAACCCCATAGTGATATTCTAGTTTGAATGAAACCTCTACCTAAAAACTTTTTCAATTACTTCTTTAACTCTAAAAGTTTAATTTGAGACATTTGATAACGGGGTTTTGAAATTGGATTACCATAAGGAACTAAGTCAACAGTAAATTCAACTTTTTGATTAGGTATTATACCAGAAAACTAATCAAGAAAAACATCAAGATTTTTATTTACAACTAAAACATCATTAATATGAATAGTTCCATTGTTTTCAACAATATGTTCAAGGTAACTTTCATTTCCACCTTTTACCAGTATCTCAACTTCCTGATATGTTATCAAAAGTATGTCTTCAAGACTATACAAAAATTGAAATTCTTTCTGAAAAGAAACCTCTTTAGCAGCGCAGTCAATCATAGCATGATAAACGAAAACCCAATCTATACCCAAAATAACATCAAACTCTACATGAGAAAAAACAATAAGGTTTGTAGGTAGATTCTTTCCATAAACAAATACATGAAGGTTCTAATAATTTATTTTTGTATCAAAATTTAATCCTAGAGTTTTTACAATATGTTCATGATTCATATCTTGAAAGAGAATTCCAAATTTACAAGAAAATTTCTCAAAAATGAAAGAATGTGTAGACCCTGATTCAAACAACACATTGTCATAATCTGAATAAAAAACTGTGTCCCTGATACTACATCATTCGATGGTGCAACATCTACTGAAGTAGTTTTAAAGGATTTCACAACCCCTTTATTCTTGTATTCCATATTATTTCCCTCAGCTTATTTCTTAGTTGGAAACTCATTTTTATAATTACCCATTTCATTTCACTTAAAACACGTTACTAATTCTAAATCAGATTTTCCCTTACCATTTCCCTAATCTTTTTCAGTGAAATAACGAGTATTTTCTCCCATTTTACCACATCAATAGAACTTACCAAAATTCAAATGACATTCCCCATCATGATTTTGACCACAATTTTCACAAACTGTAAATGTAAGTTTCTTACCACCAGACTTTTTTTGAAGAGTTCTTCCCATTCGTCTACCACCTAGACCTCTTATTCAGTTCTTTGTCAAAGAACACCCGATCATTAGAAAACTCCATTTCCACCTTCTCTGCACATCAAATATGTTTTTCATAACTTTTTAACTCATGAGTAGCTAAAGCCTTTCGATACTTTGGCTTTAATACTGAGTAAAAATAGTTGATTTTACTATTAATATCTCATATGAAATTGGAAGCATACCTCACCAATCGAGTGAATTTTTATTCATATGTTTCCACTGATTCAACCTCCTACCGCAATTCTAGGATTTTTTATTCCATCATAAGATAAACCAACCTATGAAAATATTTCTCAAGAAACATACCATTGAATTAATCTCAATCAAGATCATCAATCTCCTCACTATCCATGATATTTTTAACCATCATCCACCACTAATCTACATCAACTTCAATAAGGAAAACCTAAAGACTATCATTTTGATGTTCTGAAAATCCCATGACATCGAAAATATTCTTTAGTTCTTTAATCCACCCTTTAGATAGCACAAGGTCAGATGATCCTGTGAATTATGGGGGATGTTGCATCATAAAATGATCCACTACTGATATGTTCCTCTGTGGTTGATCTAGATGATCTCTTGAATGGATACCACCACCATTTATAGCCAAATTCAACTGTTCAATCCCAACAACAAACTATTTAGTTCTGATTCTGACCATCTCAGGTGGATAATTTAGAATATTGTCTTCCACCTGATGTCGTCCCATCATAGATGCCATGTTTCCTCTGTTGAAAATCATTCTAAATACATAAATATCATAGGTGAAGCAACATGGTGATCTATAAATGTTGTACTATTTAAATATTAACATAAATTAATTTATGGATATTAATTTAAAAAACCCTAACCCGTAATGTTTTCTAAACCAACCTTTGATACCAACTGTAAGGTCCCAGCCATAAACATTACATAATCTTTAATTAAGTAAAAAATTCACATTGAGGAACTTTTTAGGTTTAGATTTTTAAAGAATTTGGCTGTAACAAATACATTACATCTCAATTTTTAAAAAGTATACACTTTTACTATATCCAAATTTTTTAAAATAATAAAACTCTTTAATTAAAATAATAATTATTTTCTTGATATAAATATTAATAAATTATTTCTTTCTCTTACCCTTACTTATACCCTATGAAAAACATTTCAAAAACCTGGTATGTGCATAAAAAGTTCAGTAAGGGATATAAAAAAATAAAGAAAAGATTAGTCCATGAATACATAAAAATTAATAAAATTATAGTTTTCAATATTTAACATACAAAAAAATCATATGATTTATGAATAAAAAATGTAAATCATAAATCATAAATGTAACTTTTGGAATCCATAACATACTTATATTGTAGCTTTTATAGATATGCAGTGAGTTACATTTGGAATACCCATCATAGTATATTCCCTAAATCTATTAGGATAAAAATTAGAGTTTACCTCCATCATGTTACCCAATGCATTAAATATATATCTTTGGCTCACCTGTCCATGATTTATCACAGAACCACCCATATACATAAATAATGCCCAAGAACCATAACATATTCATAGCACATAAAACAAACATAAAGGAAAGATAAAATTTCCACATTTCAATCAAAATAAATCATTTAAATATATTGACATAACCAATCCATTATTAAAACCATTTTAATTTCCAATATACATAAAAGATTATTTGGTATTTATTTTCCTTTTAAAAACATTACAACTTTTTAAGGAAGCCAAATATCAAATAACGCTTGGAGTGACATAAATTCCATTGTCACCACGTACATAAAAAAATAAAGAATACCTTTGTTGTTTAGTAATATGATACATAGAAAAATATTACCTTTTAATGAAATGAAAATTCAGTGGGTTTTATACACTGTATAAAAGAATGTCATGTATAAATCAAAATATGCCTTAGTGAATGGAGATAGAGACAAAGTCCCTTACCTCATGTACGACATAACTTGTTCGTCCTTTAATCTCCTGAATAATAAAGTAATGTTAATTTATAATTGATTAAGAAAAATTTTCAAGATTATTATTCATTTTATGTAATCTATTACCATGTTGTATACATTATATAATAATATAAGTTAATAACGGTCATTTTGTCGATATTTGGTGCTTGAGTAAAAAATGAACTTCCTATAATTACATGTTTTCCATATGGTCAAAATTCTATAAACCCCCAAATAATATTCATAATTTAGATATCATCTATATCATATATATGTAGCATATATATCTATTTATAATTTTATATAACATTTGGATATAATAAATTAAATTCACCATTCATGGAGATGGTAAGCCGTACATACGCATGAATGCTACTTTCATTTATATTTCTTATTTAATGGTATAAGAACATAACGATACATAGGTATATTATAATTATCCTATAATATAATATATAATTTCTTGTAAAGCCATCCTTTATAATTTCCATGTATGGCATGAATGAGTCATATCACTTTGAGGGGGCGGTAGTCCACACTTCCTCAAATGAAATTATCGTATTTACCAATAATGAAAACCATAGAGGTATGATATATATGAAAAATATAGAAGCATAGGTACAATATATATATAATATATATCACATATAAAAATAGTTCTATCCTAATAACCACCATAAGAGCTGGTAGGAGATAATTGAACAATCATCATTTCGTGAGGTAGTAGTTCATCGTCCACAAATACAGTATATTCGTATCCATTAGATGGAAATGTGTGGATGTGTAGTTCAAATACAACTGATAAAAACATACTAGTATATGTAGGATACGGGTGTTGTTAAAAAATATTAGATTAAAAAGATTTTATGGGGTTAGGGAAGGAAAATAAATGAAAATAACTTGAGAGAAGATGTTACCTTTAAATTGGGTAACTCCCTTTGGTTTGAACCAAAAGGAATTATTGAAGTGCCTTTTTTCTATTTTAAGATTCTAGGTAGAATAGATTGATTATGTGAGCTTATTGGGGCAGATTAAGGATGATACAAGAGGGATTGAGAGTTGTGAGTAAGGGTTAGAGTTAATAGATTTTTATAAGGGGGAGGAGGTGCTCTTTAGGAATGTTTGAAATATTCATTTATTATAAACTGAATTTCCAATTAAAAAGGTCCCCACCTCATTTAATTATAAGATAAGGTGATTAGGTTTCCTATTTCACTCATTCAATGGGTTTTAACCTTCAGTTAAATAATTTAACTTTTACCATGTCATCTTATATATTCAAACTATATGGTTAATTTATTTACTATAAAATGAAAGAAACCCAAAAATAGATCCTTAATGACATTACTAACACCATATATGTCATTTGAAAAAATATTATATATTTAGGAATAGTTTATAATTTAAAAAAATATTGATTGATTTAAAAACTCATATATGTCAATTTATAAATTATTCATATAAATACTTTAAAAAAAATAAAAAAACTAGATTATTTAAAAAAAACATTAACACAATTATAACAAGTTTTAACCATCCATAACATTCTTGGATGGTATAAACAGTTTCAAAATAAATTTATTTTACTATTTATAATCTCATTTATTTAAAATATTCATTAATGAGGTAATAATTACATAATCAGTTTTTTCATAAATAAATTTATTTATATGATTTCATAAAATTATAAATAAAATAACATGATGTAGGAAATAATTTTGGCTTTCTAATGATTTTTTATAGTTTATGATATCACTTATATAACCCATTATAATAGTTATTTTACTAAGAGATATATGTTTTTGTTATATTTTCCTTAACTTTAAATTAATTTCTATAAAGTGTCATTTTCCCTTACAAGTGGCTCCATGGGGTCCCCAATTCTACCCAAGGATTCCAATGGTATGAAATGAATTAGAAAATAGGATCAGGATACTTTTTATGGTAAATTAATATTATTATAATATTTTTTACCCTTATTATCATATTAACCCTTTAACCATGGTAAATAAAATATTTACTAAAGATACTATTCATAATGTCTAAAAATAAATGTTATCTATTTACACAATTTTGACATCCTTATCCAAAATATGGAATACATTTTTCCAAATTCAAAACACAGAAGTTTTAGAAATTAATTTAAAACTCATTCATGTTGTCAACGCCAAAAAGTGTGTTTTTAAAAAATAATAACAATCAAAATATTGACACTTGTTTATGTCCAATTTCAAAGTGAAATTACTTAAAATGACCAAAATTGGATTAAATGGTAAAAATATAATCTAATAACACTTTATAACCAATTTAAAATATAAAAAAACTTATAAATAAATTTTATTAAAAGGAAGTTTTTAATTAAAATGTAATTTTCACTATTCATTAAAAATGAACTTCATTAGAAAATACCAAAATTTAATCCAATGTAAATTTTGATATCCAAATTATAAATAAGAACATTATATTTTCAAATAGAACATATAAAAGTGACAAAAACATTATTTAAAAATGGATCACCATTAAAAGGTGGTAAATTGACATTTTAAAGCATATTAGATTATTTATGTTTAAAATTATATTCATTAATATTTTAAGTCACTAGATTTTATTGGATAAATGCAAAAACATTTAAAAAACATGTGTAATCATATTTTAGTTAGTATTGTTCATTCCTGCCAATAAAACAAAAATGTTTTAACTACCATTTAAAATAATAATATTATTATATATTTTTTCGGTATAACTCACCATTGTGTGAAATGTAAGATTTCAAAGAAACCGATTGTTGTGTATCAAGTACGCCATCAAACATAGCATCCTCTTTAATGTAAAATTAATATTTAGTTCACAAATATTAATAAATATAAAATTTTTATATTCTTTATTTACCTGGGTTGTTAAACTATAACTCATCCAAAAGACCATAAAGAACTCAATAAAACCATAATGAAATAGATTCATGTATAAATTGTTAATTAATTGTTAATTAATGAATCTAATGTGATCATACAGGGCATTAATTTGAAGAAAGCATTTAGACACAAGGTATGGGGAATTCTTAAACCCAACTCCTTTTCTTTGGATTTTCCCCCTCTCACCCCATTTTTAGTATAGATATTCCTTAAGTATCATTTCGACCTCATTATATTAATTTTTTTGGGATATAAATGTTATCTATTTGATATTATGAAAAACAAAATATTTTATAAAAGAAATATTCTATAAAAATACACTTCTCAAGATTGTTTCATCTTCAATCAATTTTGATGATTCTTATATCAAGTTTTTTATTAATTCATTCATTTAAAAGACCAATATTTTGGAATGTATTCATTATGAAATTAAACCCCTTCATTTATATGGGTTATTTTATTACCAATATCGATATATGTTCTGTGTGCTATTCCTGATAATGTAAATTTTTTGATGTGACGAGTGCATCTAAAATTATATATTGAAATGTATATGATAATATGTGATGGATGCATCCAAAATTATATAGTGCTCAAATATATTGGTTAATGTGATTTATCTAATAAGGAATGTGAAATACACATGAAAATGATTCTATCTTTTTTCCAACTATGTGTGGTAGTTGACCACTAAAAAATGATGCTTCATTTTTATACATTGCCACATTCCATGCCTTTACCTATTGCGTTCTCTCATGATGATGATGTTATGATTATGCTCACCCAATTTAATATTGTTTCATGATATTATCTATCATATTATTATGATTTTTAGATCATTCCTTTTTTATGTATATTTTTAGGTGACTACAAGTACTAAGGATAACACAAGGGCCAATAAGAAGCTAGAGAAGAAGGAAATAAATAAATGTTTCTGTTTTATGTAGTAAAAGTTATGTATTGTCCTAGTTATCCCAATACACTAAACCTTTGGTTCATATATGTGTAATGTATTTATGTTGTTAAAATTATGTAATAGTAATGTATGAAAAAGAAGGGTCTCTATATAAAGGCTTCCTCGGGACCCCTAAGTTCGTGTTCCAGCATACACTGTGGAAGCTGAGGTGGAGGTTATTTATTTAGCTCACAACTATAATTATGTGTAATGTTCTAAACCTGTTTATTTGTTTCTCCTAATTTATGTTAGGTCCTTGGATGTTTTATTGTCCTACTCTTTGTTTTAGTGAGTTTCCATGGTCCATAAAGGCACACACCCACGTATAATAATGTATGTATATATAAAACATATATTTATATATTCCATGTACATATTCCCTCATGGTGTGGGGAATTTGTACATTGGGATATAGATACACACACACACACACACACACAGATATATATATATATATATATATATTAAGGCATGTGCGCGCGCACGTGTGTGTGTGTGGAGATGTTCTGGGCGATCGCCGATAAATCTGTCATGTTGCCATGTGTTGGTTGGGTTCCTCTATGATGTATGGTACCTATCATAGCCTATTTAATTAAAGAGTTCATTTAAATTCATTTATATGCCTACTTAATTTTGGTTTTTCATATTGAATTTCATTTCATGAATAAGTGTTTACTTAAGATTATTGTTTCATTTGATAAACAAGTCATGCTTTTTTAATAAAACCCCCCAATAAAGGTGTATTGTATGTGAAAAATCATTTTGGTAGTTTATTATTATTTAGATTTCATGACATTATTGCATTTATGTTTTCCTTATACTTGATATCATTGTCACTCGTAAATCACACATCATACTTGGCCCTTTTTATATTTCTAAATGTGATTTCCCTCATTTTATTAAAATGCTTCATTGAACCAAATATCCATTTCCATTCTCTTATACTTTTATGATGAAATCTCCCATGTAGGCAAGTACTGTAATGACCACGTCACCTCTAAGTGACCCCCATTTGAATTTATAAATGGTTTCTCCATGTTTTAGTGAATTGAATGTGTTAAGTGGAACCAAATATGGTTAACTTGTCACATGAGAGTTAATGCCTCACATAGTGAATTATATAAATGGTTATTCCACATTTATAATTTTTTATGGATGACATGAAATAAATATAGTGTCTTATTCATGGTGACTTTCGCTCTACATTAGTATTTTATTAAGGGAAATTAGAGAATTTCTAATTATTTAAAAACACTTCCTAAGTGATTGACTCTCTTTGCATAAGGGATTACCTCAGTAGGTAATTTTTCTCTTGACCATTTCACATTATGTGTTCTTTCCTACCACTTTAAATCCAATTGCCTTATTTTGATAATGTAAATATCTTGATTTGGATGGAATGGCATGTCATAGTGGAAAATTTTTACTTGAGTGTTTAAAATAAGATGACCATGTTAGAATAAAATGAATTTATATTCTTATTTGAATTTAAGGAAATGTCTTTGATAAAATGGTTTATTAATTATGAATTTATTTTCCTTTCATTAATTGGTTGAATTATGAAAAAACTGTAGAGGGTGGAATGAGAAACCCATTTAATGCTTTGCACAGACATGCTTGTTATATTGTTTTATTTATTATTGTTGATGACCTATGATTTGAGGCATGTTCATTCCATGTTTTTTTAAATTTCACTACTTATTAAAGTTACTAATGTTTATTCCCTATTTTAGTGTCTATATATATACATATTATAATGTTGATAGATTGAGATATTAAAATGATAATAATGTCCCATAATTATTACATTATTTATATTATGATAAATGCATTAGGCTATTTTGATAGCATGAAATGTTTATTTAGTTATAGGAAATATTATAAAAGAATTTAGTTATTGTATATGACTTTCTTGATATGGGAATTTTGAAATGGGATGAGAGAAAACAAGGGTTCTGTATTAAGGATTCATGGATATATTCCCGTGCTGGGGTGGTTATTCCACAACGCGCCAGGGTGATGCTCTAGATTTCTAGGAAAGGTATGCTCAATGGTTTTATGATACTACTATGTGATACCGGTTCCCTATGGGAGTAACTGTGGACATACCTTTTAGCCTGATGGCTATGACATGCTTTGGGTGATACTTTGTCCCCTATGTGAGATACCTAGGATAGACTTAGATGTTACCGTGCCTCATATAGATAGAAGGGACTCAATGATTATTTCCTTGGATGGACTTAATGGTATTGTAATTGTTGTATGTTCCTACTGTGATACATGGGATTCATTTAGATCACCTTTGAAGGGCATGAAACTCCACCACTGGTTTGAAATATTTGAATGATTGATTGTTTTATCTTATGATATTCATCTTTTATATTTGTTGTTATCCCGTTGTGATCCCATTTTTCAATTCACTGATGCTTATTTCTTATAATTTTTCCTTCTCTTGTGTTTATATGGATATTATAACCCAAGATATAGATAAATATTGGGGGAATGATTTTTCTAGTTTCTTAGTTTACATTGAGACATGTTATATGTATTATTACTTTCACATGTACCTCCTTTCTGATATCTGACATAGGATGAAATAGGTGGTATGAGATGATAGTCTCTTTAGGAACCCCGACCAAGGTGTGGTCATTTTATTTGTTATTGTACTACACTTACTATAAATAGAACATAATATTAATTTATGTTTCACTATTTAAATTAGGATAGAAACCAGTCTGTTGACCTACTAAGATTTAGGTCTCACACCCTACTCGAGGAAAAATTTCACCGGGGTACTTGATATGTCCTTTTATTTGCAGGACCGAGGTTGATTTTTTATGTTGTTTCTCGTAATTAGGATTTAGGAGTGATGGACTAAGCTGGAGCTCGGGATGCTCATGCTGGTCGCCTTTGGGATTTTTTAGTTATTTGCTTTTCTTGAGTATGGTATTTGTGCCATTTTGAAAAGAATGTTGTATGATTACTATTTTAGCTTATGAATCATCCTAAATACATATATTCATTGTAACCTAGCATTGGCCTCCTTAATTCAATTATTATAATATTTTTCGTCTAATATTTTTCATTTTTTATTAATTCTTATGCTATTGACTTCCATTTATATTCTGATATACCACTATGTAATATCTAATATGTGGTTATAGTCTCCACACTATCACCTGCTCAGACCAATGCTCATAGTTGGCAGCCTCTGGCATTATGGTACATGAGCTTGAAGCCATGTAACCCACCAGTTTGGGTAGGTCAGTTGGGCATGTTTCTTATTTGATAAACTAGTACAGGTGTTTAAAACATAAATAATTAATGACCTACTATTGGGTTACCTTTTGATGAACCCATATTGGTTTAGTGGGACCCTCATAGGGTGCCTTATTTGATATATCTTAAAGAGGAACTTATTTGAAAAATTTCATAAGAAATAAAAGATGTCTAATAAATGTTTAATAATTTAAAAGGATATTTTTGGAAACCTTCCTATTTTCCCTTGGGGAATTATCTTAATCAAGTTACTTGTGATTTTGTTTTGAAAAAATGGTACATAATGTTTTGATTAAATATTATAATTATTATAGATTTAGCGTGAATAAAATTAATTGGATTAGAGAAGGAAATTATAGTGGTGTCCACTATTTAAAACCCTCATGTAAGGGTAGTATGAGTTTCTCTCTTGAGTTTTGTAATGTCCTAACCCCAGATGCTCAGAACAGATGCATTATTTTAATACATTGGCATGATTACTAGGAATTAAACCCCGATGGACCAATCAGTTTAGCAGTCTTGGAAAATAGATTACAAACCTGATCATTACATTAAAGTTTTTAATATAAAATTAAACATAAATAATTCTTTTACAATTCCATTATTCTTCTAGTTTATCCCTGCATATCAATCATTAAACACTTCTTGGTATCCTAGGAAAATAAAACATAAGAAATGGGAGATCTTGTATGCTTAGTATGGTTAAACAATATAGTGTAATCTTTCATAAACAATCACAAAATTTTAGTCATGTATAAACTTAAATCAAAATACATTTAAACACAATTTTACGCATAATATGGAAATTATAAATCAAATAATTACATTTAAACATCCATAAGGATATTTTACTGGTCAAATAATCACATATAATATAAATTACTTATCTCATAATGAGGGAATTCATAATGTCAGACATCATAACCATACCATCAAGGCCTAATGCCAAGATCATTACCATATGGTCATGGACTTTTTGCAAGACAATAGTTTGTCTTATAAGACCTAAAAATTAATTGTGGGGTTATAACAGTCCCCTCCAGTCACTTACTAAGTCCAACACATTTCACTTTATAAAAATTTGAAACATAAAATAAATATTCATATTAAAACTAGCATAAAAAATGTAAATACATTGTCCATAAACCATGAATAGTATAAAAATAAAATATCCAAAGTCAAATATATCATAAACCATTCAATACAATATGGAAGATAGTATCATAATAATCAAACCTTAAATAATCATAGAATAAAAAAAGGATATTGGTATAAATGAATATAATTTAATAAATTCATTAAAAATCCTTAAGGAAAATATCCATTTTTTACATTAAAATCTTCTAGAAGCAGTGAAATTATAAAATAAAACAATTTTTATGAAAATAACCCTGTAATCATGTAAGGTATCCTTAAAAATATTATTATTTCATAATGGTTGAAATAGTCACTCACGCCGAATAAGTTAAAATAACATTTTTCCATAATTTTTCGCAACGACATAAAGTAACAAATTTAGAAAATGATGGAAACATTCCTATAAAAATATTTTATAAAACGTAAAACATGGGTATAAATGACATTAAAATTTTTTATAATACTAGTAATAATATTTTTAAATGCAATTATAAGAAACATGGAAATTGATGATAAAGAATTCTTGATAGATACTTACGTATATAAATTCTAATATAATCAAGAGATCGTGAAATTAACCCTCATATAAAACCATTAAATGATAAATTTTTGAAAACATTTGAATGAACATAAAAATAGACATAAAATTTCTTTTATAATTATTCTATATCCATATTAATAGTTCTTTAAATTAATATCAACAATTTTTAAATGGAGAAATTATTAATTCTTTAAACATTCAAAGCGTCCCATACTACATTGAACATTTAAATCATACTCTTGATATCCTAAAATGAATAATTAAATACCATGAATAAAATGTATTGATGATATGAAATATAACAGGGGAATTACACACAAAACACACAATAAATAGGATGTAAACATGGCTATGATCTCACAAAAATTAAAAGTGAGATGGAATTCCTTTACCATAGGTCCATTACTCTTCGTACGTGTTTGAAACTATTGTATAATGGTTTTAAACATATTTTTAAATTCTAAAAGAATAAAAATAGTATTTATTATATCATATAGGATTAATTTATGACTTTATATCACCCATTTATTAATAATTTCATTGTTAAAACCACATTTTTTGTAATAATTACTTTCATTGTTGCACGTGTTTAGAATTGTTATTCTTGATCGTATTTCATAGATCATGATTTCCATACTTATAGAATTTATAATATGATTTCTATACCCTATATATAATATATATATATATTAAACAGAATACATAGTTCATTGAGAAAGTAGGTCATACGTACACATGAACGTTGTTTCCATTTCATTTTCGCATTGAATGAAAAGAAGTGAATTAAATATATATTTATATATGTGTGTGTGTGTTTGTTTGTTTTTTATTCTAGTAGAATTATTATATTGTATATTCAATACATGTTAATATTTTTTAATCTTTATTGAATGGTGAATGTGGAAGATGAATCCCATCGAGTCGTGGAGACGGTAATTCGTATGTACACACGAGCGATGATATCATTTCCTTAATGTTTAAATGGTATATAATTGGATGGAATATGAATTTTATAGAATAAATATCATGTTATATTTATAATTTTAATCCTTTATATTAATAGTTATAACAATAGAAATAAAGTTTACATGAAAAATAGTTTACACCACGACGCAGAGATGGTAAGCCGTACACACGCACGCATGGTGATATTGGTATTCGTATGATGGATAAATTGAAGAATATGGTTGTACCATGGTTATAATGACATAATAGTATATGCATGATAATATATTTATTATTTTTATATGGAAACAACATTGATAGAGGAATAAGATGAAGAAAAGAACATTGAAAGAGGTGATAAAACAATTACCACTTTTTAGGGTGTCTTCTTTTGGTTTACACAAAAGGACACCATAGGTTGGATTTCTTCCCATAGTGTAACCTCTAGGACGAATAGATAGATGTTGGGAGAATAAATTTGTAGGTTTTGGCTGAGATAAAGGGTTTTCGAGGTGTTAATTGAAGAGATGTAGATGTTCCATTTTTTAAGGGAGTGTGGGGCACCTTAGGAAAATCTTGAAATATTAATTTATTATAAATTGATTTTCAGTAACTAATATCTACAAAGTGATTTATTTAGAGTATAAGAAGATTATTTTACTAAATCACCTTAACCAGTTGAATTTATAAAGGTTAATTTCATTAAATTTTCCTTATCTTTTAGAAATAACCATTAGTTAAATAGTTTAACTCTTATGGTGTTTTCTTGTATGTTTACACTATAGGGTTAATATATCTATAATAAAATGCTAAACAGACCCTAACTGGATAATTTATGATATATTTAACACCATAATATTTATTTGGTGGTACCTTATATTTTTATTAATTTTATAACATTTAATTATATATTATTTATTTTAACGTATCATTTATGTCAATTTTGATACTATTCAAAATTTGAATTTTAAAAAACATCAAACCAAAATGAGAACTATGAAAAAATAATTATAATATATCAATAACATGTTTAATATATATATATATATATTTTATGTCATTAATTTTATAAATTAAATTTACTTTCATAGTTTTAATAACATTAAATTGATTCTTTCATTAATAATTCAATTAGTATCCCATTATTGTGTCACCATTTAATTTAATTGTTAATTTATAAAAATTACAATGAAATATCCATTATGTAGATAATAATTTTATCTTTATAACTACTATTTATAATCAACCATATCACTTATATATCCTTATATTAAAAATTATGTAATTAATAAAATTTGAATATGGTATTTTTAACTATTCTTTAAATAAAATATAATAAATATACTAATCTTACACAAGTCGATTAAAATGGATCATAATTTCATTTTAATGATTATAAATTTATAAAAAAACATATACAATGAGATTAGGACAAGTGTTATGGTAATATTATACTATTATTCTATTTATTTTATCTTTAATTACCCTATTTACCTTTAACAGTGGTAAATAAATTCCAAAAGTTACTATTCCCCAAAAATTATTTTAATCTTATTAAACCAAAATTTTCAAACTGATTACAACTATGTATCACCAGTTTTCAAAATTCAATTCACAGAAGTTGTAAAATTTTATTTAATGCAAATCCTGTGGATGTCGCTAGAAGGTGGGTAAAAGAGTCATTCAACGGTTTTATAATTTTATATATATAATTCTATTATAAAATGATTCCAATGAACTTCATTGGGTTAATATATGTATTATTTATATATTTTTACTTTAAAATCAGTTTAATATAAAATAATTATTTAAATGAAAAAGTCAAATTTTTAATAATAATGTAGTGTCTTCACTATTCATCAAAAATTGAATGTTTTTATAAAAATTCAAAAATTTCACCATAAGATAATTTTGATATTATAAATTCAAAAATAAAGTCTATTTTACAAAATTTAATTTCTAATAGTGTCTTATATTAATGTTATAATTGTTCATAAAAGGACATAAAAAGTTGTTCCTTTAAGAAAATAATATTTTTAAACATATAACTATGTTATTGAAACATATACATTTCACTATAAATATGTTTTTTAGGAAACTCTATAAATAAAATTTCAAAATTATTTATTACTATTTATATTACTGTATTTAATGGATATATTATTAATATATCATTTAAATAATTTCAACACAAAAATATTATTTCATAGAAACTCAACCTTATATGTTACGTAAGCCAAGTTATTGTTGCGTGCATCAGAGGATATTGAAGATAATTTACCATGAAATATTTGGGAGAAACATCCTCCCCTCCTTCAATAAATTGCATCCTTTCAATTATACACGAAAACAAAATCTATGGGATAGACTTTTCATAATATCATTGTTGAACCCCCATATTGGAAAATTGATTAATGAGACCCCCATTTTAAAATAAATAAATGGAAGTACAAAGGTCACTAGAGATAACACAAACTAGGGTCACATGTAGGTAATCATGGAATAGAAATAAAATTTAACATAAAATTCTTATAGAGTGATAGAGAACGTTATTAAGAGAAAGTTAACAACTATAAATATATAAATTTGTGCTGATCCAGTGGTCCATTTGATTCATCACAAAGTAAAGTAAAAGGATTTTTTTAGTTATTGGATATTTTCCCATGATTTTAAGAAATAGTTTACTATATAGAATATAAACAAAAGGAAACATTCTTACATGGAAAGTAGAGTTCCATTATTTATCTAATTTCTACCACAAACTCATATTTCTCTCCAAAATATAATAAAATTTTAAAAATATATTTATTTATTTTATTGTATAGGCTTCCAAAAATGAATTTATACTTTATATTTCATAAAATTTAAATAAAAAACTAATTTATAAAAACCATGACATTGCGTAGGCCAGTGGTAGGTGATAAAGCCTTGTGACACTTCGGTTGTGGGTTTGATTACCATGGACTTGTCTGATGCGATGGGTTGTCACCCAACCTAAATGTTTTCCTTTAATTAAAACTATATTAATATAATATTCAAAAAATAATAATATAAAATGTTTTAACCTTACACAATACTATCCAATTTCCAACTTAATCCATTCTAACCATTAGTCTTATCCAAAATACATTTGTCCAAACTCACTGTCCAATTTTTTAAAGAAGGTCACATAACCAAATGTAGATATTTTTATCACCTAAAAATCATGATAAAACCTTCATCGTGTATTCTAAAAATAAGTGTTAATAGACTAAATTTCCATGAAACCCTCTTTGAATATGTCTTTGCTTCTATATTTTTATGTAAAACATGGAATACTGGATATACTCCTTAAATCCAAAAATTTTATAAACCCCAAAAATGATGGAATACATATACCATTATTCAGTTATAAGGTAGTAAATAATACATAATATAATTTATCCTTTATTATAATGTCATTATATTACACATATTATAGCCTATCATTCCCTCAACCATATATTTTCCAAAACGTTTAACTTGCATCTGTGTCAATTTACTTGGTACCGTACAATCTTAAATCCTAAATGAAATATTGTTATGGTAAAATATTTATTTATTTCCAAAATTAATTTAACCATTAAATCATTGACAAAATACTCAAATGAAATAATTCTTCAAAAAAAACATAAGATCATTAATCATCCATCTTCTTCTTTGGTTGTATCATAACTAGATTATTATCCAATAACATCATTTGGGGTATACTCTGATGATTGGGATATTGATTCACATAGTGTCCTATTTCCTTACAGATAAAGCATTTTATATTGGAAACCTTTATCTTACCATTTCAATATCTAATTTTTCCTCCTTTTTTCTACACACTTATAACAAACTTACATTCCCTTCAAGCATTTACGAGTGTGAATCTTTCCACAGTTATTACATGTCAGAAAATCCTTCTTTCCTTTGTCACCTTTATCCAAATTTTTCTCTTACATTCTCTTTTTCTCTCACTTCCCTTCAAATCTATAGGCCTATGCGAATTCATTACTTATCTTATTAACAAATGATACTATTTCTTTATATGATGAAAATACATGGGAGAATATTTATCTTTGAAATGATAGCTTAATGCCATGAATAATATGATCCTTTTTACTATTTGGATCGTTTTGATTAGTGGAGTTATCATTCCTTCAACTATGATGCATTTATAAATGAAAACATACACTATGTTAGATCATATACCATGGTATTATCCAAAAAATAGAAATATTATAATAATTAATTGAATAATTACACATATCTAGTCTCATAATCAAATAAATTCTTTCTTGGGGGATATATTTACTCATAAATCCTTCATAACTACTTGTAAAGAAAATTTGAATTATCCTAAGAAAATCCCCTCTAGAGTGTCAATGTAGGTGTGTAGTAAGGCCCGTTGTCATGTATCAGGTTACCCCATGCCAAGAATAGAACACTTTGTTAGTGTTTTTAACCCTTGGTACATCCATACCAGAACCAAGACCACTTTTAGTATCAAGACATGGATATATTTACTAGGAATACCCAAGTAATCACCATATTACCAAATGTATAGGATGTTCTTATATACTTATCATCAATGTTTTTCTTAGGGTAATTTTCCATAATTAAGGTTATTTTATAAATCTATTTTCCACAGGTTTTACTAAAATTCATTTGATTCCAACAGTATTTCCATGACTGCAGATTATTGAAGCCGGTATATTATTTGTATTCATTGGAAATATTACCATGAATATAGTCCCAAAGGACTAATCAGTTTATTAGTCTTGTAAAATAGATTATAATTACGAACATTGCATTAAATTTTTTAATAAAAAATAAAAAATTTATAATCCTTTGATAACTCCAATATTATCTTACTTTTTCCCGACATATCAAACATAAAACACATTATGACATCATAGGAAAACAAAATATAATAAAGGGTTGAGCTCAAATGCTCAGTATGGTTAAACAATACAACATAAGCTTTCATAAATCACCATAATCATTTAAGGAAAGTATAAAATTGAAATAAAAGCCTTTTAAATATAATATTCAAAATAATATGGAACGAATAATTCAAATAATTCCATTTAAACATTCATAAGGATATTCTACAAGTTGAATAATCATATGTAACATCAATTAATACTCTTATAATAAAGGAATTCCGAATGTTGGACATCATAACCATACCATTAAGTCCCCATGCTAAGAATATTACTATGTTGTCAAGGCGTTGTGCCAAGACACTAGCTTGTCTCATGAGACCTACCGATTCATCGAGAGGATATAGTGGGCCCTCCCTTCACATACTGTGTCCTATGAATTCCTCTTATAAAAAGGTTGAAACATAACATAAACATTCATATTAAAACTATCATATGAAATATTTATATTTTAACCATAAACCATGAATGGTAGAAACATAACACTACCAAATTAAAATATATCATAAACCCTTAAACACGCTACAAAATATTTTTTTACAATAAGTCAACCTTGAATAAGCATAAAATAAAATAAAGGATTCTAATATAGATGAGAAGAATTTAATAAATTTATTAATACTCTTTGAGAGAAATATTCATTTTCACTTTAAACTCATTTATAAGTCATGAAATTATAAAATAAAACATTAATTACTAAAATAAAGTTGTAATATTTTAAGGGAATCATCAATATATTAATCCTTCATAATGGCAGAAAATATCCTCTCATACCGTATAAGTTAAAAAATTATTTCCTTAATTTTTCCAAAAGTTTATAAAGTACCTCGTTTGTAAAATAACATAAATATTACTTTGAAAATGTTTTATAAAAATTAAAACATGGTTAAAAGTGAAATTAATATATTTTATAATAATATTAATAATATTTTGAAATACATTTGTATGAAAAATGGACATGGATGATAAATATTTTTTAGTTGATACATACATATAAAAAATCTCTGATAATAAAGATATTTTGAAATTAACCCTTACATAAAACCATTAAATGATTAAAATTTTAAAACATTTGAATGAAATTAAAAATAAAAATAAAAATTACTTTATAATCCTCTTATATCCACATAAATAATTTTGTAATATAATATCAAGAATATTGAAATGGATAAAGTATTAATTCATTGAACATTCAAAGAATTCCATACCACATTGAAAATTTAAATCATAATCCAGATATCTAAAAATTAATCTTTAAAAATAATGAATAAAATTTATTCATGATATGAAATATAATAGGGTCGGTATATACACCACACACAATAAATAAGTGCTGATAAAGAATAGATCTCATGAAAATTAAAAGCAAGACAGAATTCCATTACCTTTGGTCTGATACTCTCCACACATGTCCGAAACACATGTATAATGGTTTTAAATATATTATTAAATTCTACCAGAATCATAATAATTTTGATAATATCATATATGATTCATTTATGACATTATATTACCTGTTTATTAATAGTTTCCAGGTTAAAGCAACATTTTCTCTAATAATCGCTTTCTCTATTGCACATGTTTTGACATGTAATTCTTGATCTTATTACATAGAGCATAATATAAATACTTCAATAATGTATAACATTATGTACATATCATATTTATTTAGAATATAAATTTTTATAAATTATAGATATATGAAATGAAATACCACGTTCTAGGAGACGGTGGGTCGTACATATGCATGAACGCTGTTTCCATTTTCTTAACATACTGAATGGAAGTATGTGAATGAAATATATGTATATATATTATATTACCATTATTTTATCATATATTTAATACTTATTCATAATTTCAGTAATCATTATTGAATGGTGAACGTGGAATATGAATATCATCGTGTCGTGGAGACAATAAGTTGTACGTACGCACAAGCAATGATATCATTTAGTTAATAGAAAATGGTATGGAATTAGATGGAATATGAATTTTAAATAATCAATATAATATTATATTTATGATTTAAATCCTTTATATTCCTCATTATACCCATAGAAATAACGTGTAAATGAAAAACAGATTAAATCATGGTGTGGAGACGGTAAGTTGTATGTACGTACACATGGTGATATTGTCATTCGTATGATGAATAAAAAGAGGAATATGGTAGTAACATGATTATATTAACATCTCAGAATACATCTGATAGTGTATTTATTATTTTGATGTTGACAGCACACATAGAGAAGAATTAAAAGAAGAAACGAACTTTGAAATAGGCGGTAAAACAATTACCTCTTTTTCATCTGTCTCTTTTTGGTTTTCCCAAAAAGACTCCATAGGTTAGCTTTCTACACAAATTTTGGCCTCTGGGATTTTTTGAGGGAATTTTTTAGAATCAATGGATAGGTTTTGGCCGAGCCAATGGGCTATGGATGTGTGATTTAAAGATTAAGGGAAGTTCACTTTTATAATGGGTGAGGGGCACTTTAGGAAACTCCTGAAATATTAATTAATTATATATTTATTTTTGGATTCTAATAGCTCTGATGTGATTTAGAAAGAGGATAAGATGTGTAATGTTCGAAATACTATCAAAAAATTGATTTTAGACATGTTTAGGTCATATAAATAACTTTATGTTTTAGAACTAACCCATAGTTAAACAGTTTAAATCTTACCATGTCTTCTTCAATTTTTACAATCTAGGGTTAATATATTTACTATAAAATTCCAAATGAACCCCAATTGGAAAATTTATGAAATATTTAAAACTATACTAGTTATTTTTCCCAAAAAGTATTTTTTATGAATTTTATAACATCTAATTAAATATTATTTATTTTTAAATATAATTTATGTCTATTTTGATACAATTCAAAATCTGAATTTTTAAAAATATCAAACCATAGTGATAACATCAAAAAAGTACTTCTCAAAAGACACTAACATGTTTATGATGTCTATAAAACTCGTTTATGTCATTAATTAAGTAAATTTATTTTTTTTAATATTTTTATTAACATTTAATTGATTTTTTCTTTAATAATTCAATTACTACATCATTAATGTGTCATTATATAATTTAATTATTTATATCCAAAAATTATAAATAAATTAAAATCATGTATATAATAATTTTTTTTGTATTTATAAATACAATTTATAGATGACTATATTACTTATACATCATCATATTAAAAATTATATAGTTAACAAAATTTGAATATGATATTTTTTACTCTTCTGTAAATTAAAATAATAAATTTCATAATCCAACACTAGTTGCATAAAATTGATCATAATTTATAAATATTGATTATTTTTATTGAAACACACTTATCCAATAAAATTAGGACATGTTTTAGGGTAATATTATATTATTATAATATTAATTGTACATTTAATTACCCTATTTAACTTTTATCGTGGTAAATAAAATCCAAAACATACTGATCACGAAAAAATTATTCTGGTTTTAATAGACAAATTTTTTCATACTGATTACAACAGTTTATGTAAATTTTTAAAAATTAAATTCACAGAAGTGTTAAAATTACGTTTAATGCAAATCCCATAGATGTGGGTAAAAGGCAGGTAAAAGAGACATTAAAACGTATAAACAAATTATATTTAATTATATTATAAAACAATTCTAATTAAATCCATTAAGTTAATATATATATATATATATATTATTTTCTTATTATGACATTATAATAAATTTTATTTAAAATAATTATTTTATGAAAATGCCTTATTTTTAACAATAATGCAGTGCGTTTACTATTTATCCAAAATTGAATGTTTTCTGAAAAATAGAAAAACGTTACTCTAATCTAATTTTTACATTAAAAATTGAAGTCTATTATAAAAAATTAAATTTATAAGAGTGTCTAAAATTAATTTTATTATTGTTCAAAAAAGGTCATAAAATGTAATTCCTTTAAAAAATTATTATTTCAAAACATATAACAATTTTACCAAAACTTATACATTTCACTATAAATATATTTTATTTTTGTGAAAAATCTATAAATAAAATTCTAAAATTATTTATTACTATTTATATTACTATATTTAATGTTTACATTATAAATATATAATTTAAATAATTACAACACATGACAGTTGTTTTTCTATAACTCAATCTTGGGTGTTATGCAAGTCGAAGCGGTGTTCCATGAAATGAATGTTATAAACAATAACATATCACAAAATATTTGTGTGTGAAAGGTTGACTTGGAATGTAAGTGTGAGTATAAAGACCCTGATTTTCTCACGTATTTTTTAATTATATGGGAATATTAAGAGTCCGAAAAAATTGACGGCACATGATTCTGAGGCTTGGAGTGCTCAGAATGAATTTCTGAAAAAAAAATTCGGTACGTTTAGTAAACATGTTAATGGGTTTTTTTAACTGTTGAACCAGTGCATAGAATAGAAATCTTCCAGTATCGTTGATCTCATAGCGCTGATATTTTCTTTAGGATACCTTCACCTCGACCGATATAGGTCGAGGGTGAAATTTAGTTTTTTTTCCTTTCTTGGGTGAAAATAAAATAAACTAGCTTTATTTTATTTTTGAAATTTAATCCTCCAAAAAAAATTTTGGTGGTGGGGACCACCTGAGATTGAAAACTCATGATTTGAATTCAGTGGTGAGGACCACACAGCCCTTGAACTCCCTCTTTAATGAGGGAGGTGACTCTTGGTTTCTTTTCCAATTAATTTCTCCAACATAAAATTAATTAATGTGCTAACTCTAATTAAATTAATAAACTCAATGTAATAGGTTGGATCCTCATTTTCATGAGTTTATGGAAATTTTTGGAAAAGAGAGAATTTGGGAGAGCTTTGGAGAACATTCTCTAACAAAGGAAGTCCTCCAACGAAGAATGTCTTCTGGAAACGAAGAACGAGGAGCTGACCTTGGAGCATCTTGCGGGAGTGACAAACACCGACTCTTCAATGTCTTCGTCTACTTCCTCACACCACCTCCAATGGAAAATCGAGGTAGGGGTTTTATATATGTTGATTTTTATTTTATTAATTTTTCATATCCTAAATTCACCAGTACGATAGCCAAAGGAACGTGGCCATCGTACCACACATAAACCTTGCCCCTCTTTCTTTTTATTCTTCGCACGTTCCCTTTGTGTTCTTCAACACCTATTATTTATTGACGCTGGAAACACAACGTTTTTATGAGCGTGATATATGGACATGGAACCCTCGACGCAGTGATCATGAATATGCGATCATTTAATTTTTCAGGCTTGGAACAAAGCATCAGCGACTCACAGAAGAAGGCGGTGGTCGGAACCTTGCCATCTGCACGGGAGGAAGTGTGGCGCATGGCCACACCGCCGAATATGAAGGAGTTTGTAGCTCATCAGTCGCGGCAGAGCATGGTGGTGGTCAACATCTGACCGGCTGCATGGCGGAGCAGTGGCGTGCGTCCGCGTTGCTGATGCAGTAAGAGGTCGTGACTGCTGGGCTGCAGTGGAGGCTGAATGAGGCCGGAATCCGGCCGGCCGTGGGGGAGTAGCGGCGCATAAGCGCGCCGCTGGGAAGATGTATGGCTAGACTTCTGGCCGATGCGCCACACCAGGTGGGACCCCTAGGCGGGTCTAGCTTTCCAGCAGTCGAACGGTACACAGACTGTTTGGGAAGACCAGGGGGCGCCTCCCCCAGGTGTCTGTCACAGTGGTCCCCGCCTCGGCAGACCTCTAGCTGAGTGGGATGCACCGCAGTGGGTCATGCCTAGCGGGCCGCACCGCAGCAGGCCGCACCCCCCTGCGGGCCACGCCCAGTGGGCCACACCACTGAACCGCACCACCAGGCCGAGACACCGGGCGGGGCCGGGCCATCCCCTTCGCGGACCAGTCCAGACCACTGCTCAACAGACCGGGCCCGCTAAGGCCCAGACCATTCGTGCCAGACCCAAATCGTTCCGGGTTGACCCAAACCAGTTCATGTCGGCCGAGGCATGGTCGGGCCGGGTCGGACCAGACCCGGGCCCATCTAGACCGAGTTAAGCCTTCGTGGCCACAACATGTGAGTCGGGCATTCATTTTGACAGACTATCTATATAACCAGAATCCTTTGATCAATACGGTCATCTTGGTATACTCCACTTGTGTTTTGGATATGTTTGGAGTACGGTCGGGTTGGATCAAACCCCGAATCCAACCGGGCCCTAAGAGTAGAAACGCTAATAACATATAGACCGAACCATCGATTGACGTTCCATATGTTGTGTTGGAACCCTTAATACGTGACATACCTTTGGGATAATTCTTTGTGGGACTTCTGGGAAGTTGAGGTATGACTGATGCCTTGGGAGAGGTTCTCCCTAGTGTGCTACGTGCGTAACCCTACTACTGGCTGAGATCTGATGACTGCTGACCATTACAACTCAGAGTTACTCAAACGGCCCAGTGGGGAGCGCCTCTGTGTAACGCGGTAGACCCACGGTGGGGAGCACCTGTTGATAACGTGGCAGACCCATGGTACTTGATAGGAGGATTACCTCAGCTGGCCACGAGGGGGAGTGCCCTTATGTTATGCGATAGACCCATGGTGGGGGGTGCCTCTTTATGACGCGGCAGACCCACGATACTCGACAGGAGAAGTACCTCAGCAGTCTAAGATTAGTTGGAAGCACCTCTTTGTGATGTGGTAGGCCCACTGTGCTCAATAGAGGAGTAGTTCTCTAGAACCCTAGGTAACATGGGAATATAAAAACAACATTAAACATGACATTATATGAAAAAGTAATGTTTAACCACCAAGGAATCATATCATAATGTTCTTAAGATTAGTTATTTTCTCTATACATGGAATTTCATGAGGAAAAAACATTACTGACTACATTGAAGTGCTATCTAGGTGCACCCATCACAATCATATCATGTACAAGCATATGTGTGCCACATAGCTCATCTAATATATGAACATGTTTCATCACATGTAATCCCATGATTAAGGATCATTGGTTAAATACATTCAATTACAAAATAAATTAATTATAGGTAAAACTAGGTGAATAAAATTTAGAGTAAATTGGTACAGGTATAAACTTCAAAAATATTTTTAAAGGAAATTCCCTGGACAATTTTGGATGTATAACGGGGGAAGATAATGGTGTATGGAATGTCTTAATGATAGTGAAATGGGTATCATATAAACTGGTCATTATAATTTAATTAATAGGGATATTTAATAACATTACCTAACATGAATAGTTGGGAATTAAAAGACATAATAAAAAATGATTCTTGAATTTAATGTATGGCATGATAAATTATAGTAAAATTTTAGCAACATAGTGATAGTACATAAAGAATAATAAATTTTTTTAATGAGAGTGAAAGTTGTAGTGAACCTCAATTTTCACACATTAAAATTATATAGATTTTATAGAAAACTTAAATCATTATACAAATATATACCAAAATACCTTATTAGTTTATTGTCTTTGGAAACATGGAAACATAAATATTGGTAAATAAATAAGATAAATTATCTCTTACTAGGTTATTCTGTACTTGAACCATAATTAAACACATCAAACATAAAAAATATCTTCATAACTGGGGAACAAAATATAAAAAAATGTGAGATCAGATTCTCAGTAAGGCTAAATTAGTGAGATATGTAAGCATAATCATGAGCATAATGGTATGAGAACATGATCAAAAAAATAAGAGATCATACCATGCATATCAAGTAAAATAAACGTGAATCATGGAATAATGATTAGTAGTTCAGAAGACCTGAATCATAAGTAGATAAGAACATATGACGTGAAACCGTAACATAGAAACAAAACATGGAATTTTGGAAAACACACAGGCATATAAAAATGAATTCCATAGTGTTCAAGGAATCTCTTCTAAGGCCATATTAGTAGTATGGGTTTACTCCCAAACCATTTTTTTAGTCATAGTCAACTACCATTGTGATCTTAGAAGTATGCATTCACTCCTCATACAATCTTGGTAGTCATGTTTCACTCTAATGGACATCATAGTAGTCAATTTTCACTCCACAGACCATCTTAGTCTATATATTGAGATTTATATTTACCTAATGCATTGGAAGGAGATATAGGTCTCACCCATCACATAAAAAAAATCATAAATACATGTTTCCCAAAACCATAAACAATCAAATCATGAGAAAAAAATTAAATGGGTTTCATAATTAAGTTAATATATCATAACTTGTGGAAAAAGATACAAGTTTTATAACCATTTCATCAAAATCACAACCTATGAAAAGAAGAAAGTTTCAAAATCATATAACCCATGAAATAGAAGCAGGTTTCATAAACATCAATAAATGAAAACATAAACCATTCAGATAAATAACATGAATGTAAACATAGAATCATTTCTCAATAAATACTTGAGTACCACCAATTGATGTCTTCTTATATGGGAAATAATTTTGAATGATCTTTTAAAAAATTTCACCGAGAAATTATCCTTTCATCATGAAAAAATGATTTTTAAATGATAAAACCTTTTTAAATCCATTTTATTTGAATACATATAAAAGAAACATGAAATATTTTGAAAATACATTTCTCAGAAAATACATATACAAATAAGCCTTGAAATTTTTTTGAAAACAATTTTACTTGGAATCTCAAAAAAAATATTGAAATCATTTTAAAAACCAAATATTTGAAAATAAATAGAAAAATTACAAATAAATCTTCAAAATATTTTGAAGACCATTTCTTTTGAAAAAAATTTAAAACATATAAATACATCATGTAAATTTTTAAATACTTTTTTGAAACAATATAATATTTTTGAAAAACATATTCAAGAAAAAGAATTTTCTTAAAAATAATTGCGAAAAATATTAAGAAAACATTTTTCTTTAAAAATAAACCTGTTATTGTATAATTTAAGATTCAAGGAAATGACGATCAGGACGTTGGGTATGTTCGCACATGAGAAACATTCAATTTGTACATTAAATTTTTAGAAAGGTATATTGATCAGAAAAAGAAAATAAGACTCTTAAAAACCATTTTTTAATTTTAAATATTGGATAAAATTTTCTTTTAACATTATAGATAAATATTAAAACATTTTTGGATTTTTTTGATAGAAATTAATGTTTTGAAAGAACAATTTTTTCCAACTGAAATGAGAAATACATACAGACTTTCCTAAAAACAATCCATATGTTATCTTAAGTACCAAAAGTTGGAAATTGTACTAATACATTAAGATATCATGGAAATCCACAGGTTAAGATAATTCAGGTGTGTAATTTAGATATGGATCAAAATATTTCATCAAAGGAAGCAAAATCATAAACAACCCTGATAAATGATGAGATTGTTTCAATAAACACTTATCACATGGTAACATAGGATCATAATCTCTAAGTAAGAAAATAAAATTACATGATTCATAAAATATCATTCAAATAATGATATTCAGGACATAAAATATCCCATGGTGGTATACAGACCTTGAGAAATAATGTGTGTCCAAAACCAAAACATGTGTCACAATAAAGGAAAATTGAGACAGAACCGTATTATCAATTTTCTAAATTTTGAAAAATTATTCTCATGAAGGAAGGATCATAAAATGGATATTCATATACCCTTCCATTTAATAATAATAATAATCATTGAATACATTAATTTGTAATATATACACCATTAAAAAGAAAATAGTATTGAATATGGCATGTATCTTAGAGATATAAAAAGTGAGGTGAAATTCCCATACCTTTTGTCTTGACTCTCATCATATCCATTAAAAATAAATTATAATAAATATAAGATTATTACCTATCTATAATATAAAAAAATTATTATATAAAATACCATATATAGTTCGATTATGACTTTATATTACACACTTATTAATTATTCAATGTTAAGGCTTCACTTCAAGTAATATCCGCTTTGATTTTCACATGAGTCTTAATTTGTTATATCTTTTGTCCATAAACTTATATAATGATTCCTAGAATGTAAAATATGATATAAATATTATTTATATTCAATATATTGGTATTATAATATGATATAGAATATATAGTCTTGAAATGGAATACACCATTCATGTAGATAGTAGGGCATACATATGCATGAATGTTGTTTCTGTTTTATTGTTGTATTGAGAGTAAGAAAGTAAATGAAATATATTTATAAATATTTATGTATATAATTAATCTAGTTGTTGTATTATATAATTTATATCATGTAATTTCGCTAAACCCATAATTAATACATTCCATGTAGAGTGTGAACGAATCACATCCCATTGAGGTAGCGGTAGTCCAGTCATCCAAAAATGATATTCTCATATTTACCCAAGATGAAAAGTATAATGATATGTTCTATAAAATAACTACCCAAGTATTAAGTAATAATAAATATCATATAAATTATATATAAATATATTTTCCATTATAATAACCACCATTAGAGGCATTAAAGGGAGAATGAACAATCATCGTTTCGTGAGGGAATAGTTCACCATACACATAAACATTATGTTTATTACCCATTAGATTCATAATGTGTTTGTTTAGGTAGAAAACATAATATAATAAAATCTTAGTATATATAGGATAATGTTTTTATTATATAATCATTAAATAAGGATAGATTTGGTGGAGGAAAATGAAAAAAAGAAATGATATTGAGAAAGGATGTTACATATTATTTGGTAACTGCTTTAAATTTTCACCAAAGGGATTACATGGATTTATTTATGAAAAAAGTGGGAGTAAATTAGTATGATATAAATTTTTTTATGTTTATTTGGTAGATATTGTCCAATTAAAGTTTTTTGAGATGTCCAATGAAGTGGGAGGAGTGGATTCCATTTTATATTGGAAGAGTAGTGGTACTTTGGTAAATATAAAAAGGTATGCAATAATGGGAGGTATTTCTTACATAATGTGCCTCAAAATTAATATGATAATAGAGTAATGGTGAATCATGACTAAGAAAAATCTACACTACACAAAAAATAAGTTCATTTTTATAATTTTTCTCCTAAATATCTAAGTTTCCCCAATTTTATCATTTTGTTTTTTATTAAATTATATAGAATTATAGAATAAATAATCTAAGAATTAATAGTAAATTTAATTTATATTTATTAAAAAAATTATAACCAATAAATTATGATTATTATTTCTAATTTAAAAAATAAAATATAATGTCTGTTGGAAGTTAATTTTAAAACCTGCGCATGGAAGTCACAAAAACACTCCATTAAACGAGACCATGAGAACAATGTTTTTTTCTATGCATAAATATGTTAATTATACATGGTAAATTGGTCCATTAATTGAACATATTATATATTTAGTAACATGTAAAAATAACATGTCCTAATGTATGATTTATTTTAATTTTAAATCATTATATAAAATATCATTTATTATAAAATAACATTAACATCAATTTTGAAATTATTGATTTAATTTTAAATCTATAAATATAAAAACTAAATTGTAATCCAAATATATTAAGTTAAATGATTTTTAAAATTATATATTCATCTAAAAAATTATTAATGACACCAATTAAAACAATTTACTTCACTTTTTATATTTATAGTTTCATTTATAATAGTTAATTATTAACAAAATAATAACTATGATATCATTTATTAAGCATTCTATTTATATAAATATTCCCTAAAAATTATTTATAAGGAATTATGATAAAAATATATCATTTATGTTTCAATAGTATATGTATAACCTAAATTATATTATTTGGTCATTATCTAATTTTTTTATAAATGTTAAATGTGAGAAAAGTTCCCTTTTTTGTCTTTCTCCATACAAAACATATAAAATAAGGAACCATTATTAAATTTTATCCCAATAACTCATAATGTTAGAAATGATAAGGTATATAGTCAAAATATGGCCATTAAATGGATATTGTACAAGTTTATAGGTCATTTTGGACCATATGTTTAAGGTTTAGTCCCTAAATATAGTTAATTTTACTTTAAAAATTGTGATTAATTTTAAACATTTTCACTAATATTTTTGGTAGAAAATTTGGTTGATATTATTATACTAAAAATATTATACTTATTATAATCGTGTATGTCCATTTTTTCAAATTCAAATCACATAAATGGCTTGATTATTCTTAATGCATATTCCATATACATGGTGATAAAGTAGGTTTTTAAAGTAAAAATGATCAAAAGTTAAATAAGTTATTATAACCAACTTCAATATAAAAAAGATTAAAATGAACTACATTTGATTAATATATGAATAATTGATATGTTGTGACTTTAAAACCAAATTAAATTAATATTTAATATTAATTATTGTTAAAATGGAAAGGAAATTTTTAATTAAAATACAATATTTTTCACTATTAAAAAAATGTACCTTTTCAAAATAATACAAAAAATTCCCCCTATTCAAATTTCAATTTTTGGAATTCAGAAATGAATTTTATTTTTATAATAAAAATTTTAAAGGTTCCAATTTTTTTTAGCATAGTGCACCATTAAAAGTGATAAAACTTTGTCTTCTGGGCAACACATGTTAAGTTAGTGTTGCGTGTACCATAAGCCAATATAAGTGTTGCATGTAATGTAAGATCAACTTTTTGTTTTATATAACACAAGACAAAACTACTTCCTTATATATATATAGTATGTATTGTGTTCCATTAAATTCAAAAGATTAAATTAATTTGAAAAGAAATTCAAAAAATCTCGTGGTGTTACATTCTACATCCCTTAAAATTAATTTCTCCCTAGAAATTCATATGGGTTATCAAAGGATCAATACTAAATATTTATTTTAATAGAAACCCATATCATTAAAATAAGTACTAAAAATCCCTTAAAAATCATGAATCATAATGGTTAACCAAATTAACTTATAACTAGATTCCGAATATTGGAGAACATAGATGGGATGTGAAAACCTGAACATTGAAGAGAAATATTACCATCAAATTATGATGGAGAGTGATAGAGGATATGGTCTAGAGATATTTAACATTCAAAAAGCCATAAATCTGTGTTGGCCTATGGGACCATGTGACTCCTCATAAATTATGGTACTAGGATAACTTTTTTGGTTTCATTATCATTTTTCCAAAAGTTTAAAAATTTTCGTGAAAATATATACTTGAATAATTTTAAGAGAACTTCACCCTTTATTTTTCCTTTATCAACTTCACCTATTTATTAAATAAGGTAGATGATGTTTCATTCCACAAGTACTAACAGATCATGAGATCCATGATATTCCATCCCATTTTTCATCAGTTATCATTGAAACGAATTTATTGGAACATGTTATCAGATATTAATAAATCATCATGTGGTGAGATACCACTTTAATCTTACTAAATTCATCTGAATTTTAACATAAAAATTCCATAAATGGTTGACCATATAAGACTTCTGAAAGATAAAAATCCATAAAATTAGGATGAAGGTTACTAAATCAGCTTAACATTGATACCCCATATGTCACATAGTATTTCTTGTTTTTCACATTCTAAACATGTTAATACCCTCATCATATATTATCTTGAAACATGGAAATAACTTCAATTAACAAAAATCCTTTCGAAAAAAAAATTATTCTACCTTATAAAAAAATTATCTAGATATATTGAATAAATATAGAAAGTTGTAAACATCATCCTTTATAATATATGATACTTTTTCAACAAATAATTTATGAATTTAGAAGTCATAAATTCATTCTAATGAAAATAAATAATAAATTTATCTAAGCTAAAAATAATTGTCTAAAAATAATGAACACATTAATTGTCACCTCCTATTATTTCAAAATATCTCCATTCCATTAAATCACTTTTCTAATTTGTTGGAACCATTCAAAATATTATTGGAAATCCATACGAAAAAACATAAACTGAAAAATACATATATAATTAAACATTCCTAATTCTGGAATCAAAAAACACTAATACTTCAATCCTCCCACTTTAATGATAGGCATAGAATAGTTCCTTAATTATTTTAAAAGTAAATTATTTGGTCAAGGAATTGAGTTGTGTAATGATCGTGATCTCCATAAATAATACATTGAACATTATAACAATTTGTCACTCTGAGAACCTTTTTCCCTCATAGATTACATCTTCCCCTATATTTTAGGAATCCATCAAGGTTCTTCTTCCCTACTTCTTAGCACGAAGAAAGCCGGATATTTTTTTTATCAATAATCATTAGCATGTGAAAATTTATAAAAGTCCATCTTCCTCTTATTATATGTTGTAGGAATATAACCAAAGAAAAAAAATTAAATCATATATTGCGATAGATGATTCAACATAATCAGAATATCTTTATATCAAGTGATCATCCTAGTTGAATTATCATCAGAAACATTAATCTAGTTCCTTCTGGTTCCACCCACTAACTAAAACCAGAAATAATAGTTTGAGAGAAAATTATTATAGTGGAAACCCACATAATAATGAATAAACAATAACAGGATATCTAAATTGTGTAACCTTAATACGACACCTTATGCTAATACTAGGTTATTCATATCCATATTACATTTAATTAATTCATTATTTTTAGGGAAGTGTTTTTGAGCTTCTAATGCATATCCCCTGGGAGTGTCCAGCAAGGTGTGCAGTAGGTCTTGTTGTCGTGTACCAGGTTATGGAGAGTCTGGCTCAAAACACCTAATCAGAGATATTACCCCTAGGAAAATATGTTTCAAAGCCACATATACTTGTCTTATATAGGAAGAGATATAACAATAGGACCCCACTCACCCTATCCTATACCAATATTCATGAATATATTCCTAAATGTTCTCATACTTATAATTATCCTTAGATAAATCCCTATAAATATCCTTAGAAATATTCCTAGGGATCTCACTTAAGTTTTACTATCAGATATTAAAATTTTTGACTAAACCTTCACTATAATACCAACTATAGTGACTGTATTTTTGAAAAACATTAACATTACATATCTTTTTTGAAATACTTAAAACATTATAAAAATAGATGCCAAATTACCGTATTTTATTAGTGACATTGGAAGTTTGGACCATAATCACTGGGCTATAAATGAGCTGCATTATTTTCCACTAGGTTATTATTGAATAGAACTATTCTTAGACACACAAAACATAAAACATATCTTAGTAACCTACACAAGGAATCATAAAAAGGGGTTATCTCAGATGATTAGTAAGTATAAATAATAGATATGTGTGTGTATAATCATGAACATAAGGGTATGAGAACATGACCTCGAAAATATGAGATCGTACCCTACATATAAATGATCATAAACATGAATCATGCCATAAATATTTTTAGTTTTGAATACATTAATCATATATAAATAAGAACAAAATCCATGAATGCATAACATAGAAATAATACATGTAATCATGGAAAACACATAAGCATATAAAAATGAATTCAATAGCATTAAAGTAATCACTTCTAGGTACATATTATTAGTATTGTTTCACACCCCTTAACTACTTGGTAGTCATGTTTTACTCCCATGGTAATCTTAGTAGTATGAGTTCACTCCTAATACGATCATGGTAGTCATGGATTACATCCATGGATATCACAGTAGTAAAGGTTCAATCCCAAGACCATCATCGTCTATCTTATAAGATCAAAATCATTAACTAATGAATTAGAGGGAGATATTGGTACCTCTTATATAATAATTAAATAATATATACATATTCTACAATATCATAAAAAATTACTTTATATCCAATGAAATGAATCGGGTTTCATAAATATGTAATCAAATCATAAGTTTACTAATAATTTTATCAAATGTATATCCCATGAAATGATGTTGGTTTAAAAACTCATATACTCCATGAATGAAAAATTATTTTAAAAAACATCTTGAAATAAAAACATAAACCATTAATTGAAATAATATGAATTGAAACATTTAATCATTTCCATAATGGGGCGTGTGTAACACTAAAAATGTCATATTATATGATAAATATATTTAAAATATATTTTAAAAACATTTCCTGATGAAATTATCATTTATTTATGAAAAATTATTTATTGAAACATATAAAATATTAAAAACCATTTTACTTGAAAACATATAAAAGGAAATTCAAAACATTCAGAAAGCATTTCTTTGAAAATACTTTGAAAACATGTAAATAAGCCTTGAAAATGTGTTGAAAATAATTTTCCATGAAAAAAAATAAAATAATAGTGAAAAATTGTTTAAAAAAATTCTTTGAATTAAATTTGAAAACATATAAATAAATGATGAAAACATTTTAAAAATCATTTATTTAAATGTACTTGGAAATCTTATAAAGAAAAATTAAAAATGTTTAAAATAGTTTTTTTAACCATAAATATTTTTGGAAAACATTTTCATGTAAAAATAATTTATAAAAAATGAATGTAAAGAATATTAGGAAAAAAATTCATAAAAATAAAGTTGTATATGCACAATTTAAGCTTCAAGTTAATGACATCCAGGGTGGTGGTTCTGTCTATTCATGTCAAACATTCCTTTTTTACATTAAATGTTTAGAAAGGTGTCTTGATCAGAAAAATACAATATTTTTCCTTATAAAACAACTTTTTCAAGGCAAATAATCATTAAAAATATTATTTAATATCATATGATAATAGTAAATAAATTTTCAAAAACATTTTTAAAAATTATGGTTTTGAAAGAATACCAATTTCCTACTAAAATGAGAAATAATGTTCAACTTTCATTAAAGAATGTACTTAGTTATCATAAGTACCAAAGAGTAATAAATGGTTCTAATACATTTATATATCATTAAAAACAATAGGAAATTATTATTGATTATTTCCCTTGATATATGGATCATAATATTTCAATAAATGAACCATAATCATAAAAGACCAAAATAAACGATGAGATTGTTTCAATACACTCTTACCACATAGTAACTTGGAATAATAATAACAATGTAAGGGAAAAAATTAAATTAAGAATAAAATTTCTTGAAAATAAGGAGATTCATGATTTTATATTCCACATAGAGGTATATATACCTCAAAATATAATGTTGGTTCATAACCAAAACATGTCTCTCAAAGAAGGAAAATTGAGAAAAAATGCATTACCGATTTGGTATCTTTTGAAACATTATATCCATGAATGAAAGATAGTATAATGGATATATAAATATGAATAAAATTAATAATAATAATCATATAATATATTCATTGGAAATATATACACCACACAAAAGAAAATAGTTGTGAACATGGCATGTATCTCACAGATATAAAATGTGAGATGAAATTTCTTTAGCTTGTGTCTTGACTCTCACCACACTCATTAAAAACACTTGTATGATAAATATAAATTATTATAATCATTTAATATAACCATATTATTATATCTATTACCATATATTCTTTTATTATCACATTATACTACCCTCTTATTAACAATTCAATGTTAAGGTTTCACTTTGGGTAATATCCGCTTTGTTTTTTGCATGTGTCTTAATTTTTTTATATATTTTGTATTTATACATATATAAATATTCAAATAATTTAAAACATGATATAAATATCATTTATATTAATTATTTTCGTATTATAGCGATCTATATAATATAGAAGTATGAAATCGAATACACTGTTCATGGGGACGGTTTGCCGTATGTATGCATGTACATTGTATCCGTTTTATTTTCATATTTAAAGAAAGTAAGTAAATGAAATATATGTATATATATTAATATATATAATTATTATAATATAATTATTATATCATATATATCATAAATGTTTTCTAAACCCATGCATAATACATTCCATGTAGAGAGTGAATGAATCACATTGCTTTGAGGATGTGATACACCACTCGTCCACAAACCATGTTATCGTATTTTCCAAAGATGAAAACTATAATGTAATGTGTTTAAATATAATTATATAATTATAAGGGCATAGTAAATATCATATATACATTATATATTAATAGATCATCTATCATAATTCCCCTCATGATATGATGGAGTACCCCCAATTTCCAGTAAGTTGCGATTCATTTATGTATTTTATGTATATGAAGTGTTTGGGATTATGTTTGGGAACATTTAAAAATGTTTTTTGGGATTTTATATAGGTTAATAGTTGGCTTATAGTTTGGGAAAACTGTGAAACAATTATAGGAAACCACACACAATGAGACTAGGAGAAAAGAGAAGGTTCATGGGTGGCACACAGTTTACTGAAACCATGTGTCAACCAAGGAAAATCCATACTTAGTGGGGAAATGTTGAGATAGTTAGATTTAAAATGGTTTTAAAAATATTTGGTAACCATGATATCCACCTATGTGATTATTATCTTTCATGTAGAGGTAGGCACAGAGTTACCACACAGTTTTCGTCACAGTGTGACTAACCATGCACGGGTCAAAAGTGAGATCATAAAATAATGGATCTCAAAAATGTTGGTCTCTACCTCCCTAATTTTCTTCATATAAACCCTTTAATAGATATTATATCTTCAAAAAGGCCATGTAATCTTCTGCAATTGATATAAAGGTGATCCAAATGATTTTAGTGATGTTTTGAAGTCATATTCTCACTACACGTGATAATTTTTGTTGTTCTTAATACGTTTTCAAAAATATACTTATCTATCTATATTGGATTAAAATATATACATCCCCTATGGGAATATATAATATATTTTATTCAAAATATTATTATATTTTGTATTTTGACATTAGGAGAAGATGTATAAGGTTGTTTTTTGAAGATTCAACCTGGTTTTGTTGGCTTTTGAGTGTCGCTCATCGTTTTTCCCCATAAAATTGGAGGTATGTGGATTAACTATCAAATAATATATTTATAACATGAAGTATTTGTTCTATATATATTTTTTTATTGAAAATGATTGTTAATTTTCTTTTCAATGATTTTTTAAAACCATTTTGAGTGATGATTTGTGGAATTATAGAAATTGGGTGTTTTGTTGGAAAGTGATTTTGGTAATTTGATTATATAATGGTGATTTTAAAATTATTTTTTGTTTTGGATGCATGGAAAAGTGTTTTCAATAAATGTCTAGTATTATTGAAATAGTTGTTTAAAAGGGTTTTCAATAAAATATTGGTTTTATTAAAATGGTTGAAATGATGGTTTTGGAATGGTTTGGAATAATGGTTGGTGTGAGTTCAAATTGAATTTATGAATCCCCATTAAAATGTGAATTGTTGTTTAATACCAAAAGAGTAAGGGAACATGGTGTTTAATCAACTTGTGACAACTTGGTAGATCGATGAAAAACATTTCATGAGTATGGAATTTTCATAACGAAGCATCCTTGGTTGGATGCGTGGACATATGGAATGGAATAGTTATGTCAAAATTTAATTTGTGAAGGGGGTTGGAAGTGTTTTTTGGTTGTTTTCCATGGAAATTGAGTTTTTTGAAAATATGGTTTCATTATAACTGGTTTATATTTTGATCTAAATAATTTTAGAAATTATTTCGTATTTAATGTATTATATAAATACTTCTAACATGTTCTATCCTTGTGGTATGAGTATAGAAGTCATTGGGGAAAACGTACTGAGTGTCATTACTCAGCCCTACTTTGAAACATTGGTGCTTTTGCTGATCTTATTTATTGGTAAATGTGAAAAGGTAATGTGTTACGTATCTTTAGTATTAATTCATGATACTTAGGCTATTTGTGGATTTGGATCATGGAGAATGTAGATCTTTAGAGATTATTTTTTTTCATGAAATCTCATAATTTTGTATTCCATTGTGTACTTTGATTTTTTTAGTCTTCTATTATGATACAAATTGGTTTGTTTTGATATAAATGAAATGTCTGAGTGATCTTTAATTGAAATCATGCATATTTGAGATTTTTATTAGTTATGGTATATTTGGTAGGTTGTTTTATTTTTAAATGGAAAATTATCCTTGATTAATAAATTAATCCCTTGGAATTTATTATTAGCCATTAGTTCCTTAGGGATGTTACTTAAGGAAAATTAATGTGTCACCACCCTCTCAAGCCAAAGAGGATAGGTGGGATATTAAAAATCGCATTATCTTGGTCCTTCTGAATATATTTCTAGAAAAAATGGTCATTAACATGGTATTGGTTGTCAGTCTTAGAGTTGGAAGTTAATTCTAATCTATTCTTAGAGTTGTAATCATATAAAGGAGTAAAATTTGCATGAAATGAAATAAATATCATAAAAATATGTTGCTAACCTTTTTATAATGAAATTTTAGTTACCTGGGTGTTAGGTATATAATTTGTGTAGATAAACATAAAGTTTATGAACACTCATGTCCATGGGTTTAGATGATGAGATTACTATGCCATGAATTAGATGATTGAATTCCCACTAGGACTATATATCTCATTATAATAAATGATTTATGAATCTGTGTAAAAAATTTTATTTTTGGAATATTTTTTAAATTATTTTCAAGTTAAATATTTTGAAAAAGAGAATGGTTTTGGTATTTTTAAAAATTTTTGTATTTCAATGGATTGTTGCAATTTTTTAAAACAGTTTATCTTTGTAAATATAGAATTGTGGAAAGAAATGTTGTGGTATTATTATGTGATATAATTTGATATTTTAAAGCCTTCAGATAATTGATATTGATACATATGTATTTTTTTCAATATGTGGATAAATTCATCAATTTAGTAAGCTTTGCACCCAAGTTTTCTATGAGTGCTTCTTTGAAGGAAGACATCATTGAATCCGGGATGAGGTAGAACATTCGTTCAAAAATTATTGTGCACTATATTAAATATTTTATATGGATATTTAATTGATAAATATTAGCTTAAAGGGGAATCTTAAGAGTTATGGGAGGTTTAAATATATTGATATCCATAAGAAATATTGTTAGAAAGAGATAGAGGGACACATATTTCTTAAGATGGATCTTGAATCAAAATCATATGACTAGATTGGTGAATCTTTCTCTCATAACCATGACTAAAACAAGATGTTTCCAATGTTTTTCCTTCGAACATATGAAAAGAGAGTATATAGTACCACCAAGAGCATGCCAAAAGTGAAACAAAATGAGGCATCTTTATCACTATTATCACTGTTCTCTATGGTCAAGTGCTCAAGAAACTTCTTAGGAATCGTATGTGTCATATGCTTTGATGGGGTGAGGGTGAAAAAATAAATCTCATTAGTAAAACAATGCTAACCAAGGTGATTCATGGAATACCATGACTCTTTAGGTAGTGCAATGACAATAGGGAAACAAAGAGAAAAGTGTTGTGAGAAAGAAATTACATGGAGTTGTTCAAGTTATTGTGGATGATCATATTGGAAAATCTATAGTGCAAAGTATGATTATTTTGAATTAAAACCATATATATATGTTTTCATTGATACTAGGGCATCCTAATCCTATATTTCTTCTCATTTTTTATTTTATGATTTTATAACATGAGATAATTCCCTATGTGATAAAACTTCAAACTCTTCTTGGTAAATAAAATGTCCATCCTCTATTTGTAGAGAATGTTCTATAATGAAGAATGAATCTAAGAGAAAACAAGATTTATCGGTGTTGGATATGGATATCAATGATGTAATCCTAGGTATGGATTTGTTGGAAACATTCAAGGATCACATCAATTGTTTTAGAAGAATAGTTAGTTTCATGACCGAGGATGGCATCAAGGGTCACATTAGAGGAGAGATGAATGTAATGGTAGGTTTCATGGGCTTGTTAACACCAAAAATTGGAATGATCATTTACTAGTTGGAAGCATAGAATTTGGTATCAATTGAATAGATCGATAATAGCAGTTTTCCTATAGTTTTCGATCAGTTTTCTTATGTTTTTCTTAATATTTATTATGGTTTCCACGAGTAAGGGATGGGAATTTTAAGATTGATATACTCAAACAGACCATTTATATATCATTTAAATCTTTTCAAGTAGAGGCAATATAATTAGAGTAATTAAAATTTTAGTTGGAAGATCTAAAAACAAATAGGTTCATTTGGATAAGTACATCTCTGTTGGAAGCACTAAATGTTTTTTATTAATTAAGATGGAACTCTTCGACTATTTATCAATTATCATAAGATTTACAAATTTATGATAATGAAAAGTTATCCAAATATATGAATTGAGGATTATTTTGATTAATTGAGGGGATCTTAGTGGTTTTCCAAAATTTAATTATTACAAGGGTATCACTAAGTGCAAGTTCAGAAGAAGGATATTACAAAGATAGATTTCATATGTATATATGACCATTATGAATATATGGTTATTCCTTTAAATCATATGAATACACCAAAAAACTTTATGGAATTGATGAATTATATATTTCATAGGTACTTGTATTATTCTATAGTTTTGTTTGTGGATGACATATTAGTGTATTTATAGACTAGGGATGAACATGAGAAAAACATTGTGACATGGTTTGGAATCTGGAGGGATCATCATCTATAATCCAAATTATCAAATTGTGATTTTTGGATACAAGACATACATTTCCTTATCAGTGTAATTTATGAAAGAGATGTTTCTATGAAATCAAAAAAAGATAGAGTTTGTTATCCCTTGGAAACCAACAAAGAATGTCTTTGAGATACCAATATTTAATGGCTTATATGGTTATTATTGATTCTTTTCTTGTGAATTTTCATGAATATATTTTCTTATAATATATTTAAAAAAGAAGAATGTTTTGTTCCATTGGAATGAATTTTAGAAGACTTTTCAAGAGCTACAATTTCACCTTACATCAACACCAATCTTGATATTGTCAGTATCAATACATGGGAACATGGTGTATTGTAATGCATAGAGGTTAAGGTTTTTATGTTTTCTCCTATATGGAGATCATATTGTTTCTATTGATCATGGAATTTATGATTTCATGGGAAGAACTGACCAACACATGATTTGGAGTGATCTATTATACTCTATGCTTTGAAAAAATTGTTTCATTACTTATTGTGTGAGAAATTTACTATGTTTACAAATCCTAAGAGCTTGAAACATATTTTCTCATAGAGTGATTTTAATCCTAGAAAAAAAGATGAATGTAATATCTAAAAATGTTTGACTTTGAATTAATGTATACACTTTGTAATGGAAATTCGGTGTCTGATGCATTAAGCATAAATCTATATGCCCAATAGACTAAAGAAACTTTAGATTAGTGTAAATTGATGTTCATAATTGCTGAAATTCACATAGAATGTAAAAAAACAAGGAGAAGTTGTGGTTTTCTTTCTTTTTTCGGTGGTTTTGAATTTTTTAAAGATGGTTAAGTGGGGGATAAATTTCCAATGTAAAATTTGTGGCTATAGGGTCAAAAATCAATAGTGGGGTGACCATTTATGGATGGAAGATGTATGAGAGTTTAGTGTTGTGGTTTAAAAATTGGATAGACATACCTGTGGATTTTTAGGGAAAACATCTTCATGATTACCACTATTCAAGATGTGTTGTTCATCCTAGAATATAGAAGATGTATAAGGCATTAAAACCATAGTTTTGGTGGGTCAGTATTAAAAACAAGGTGGATAAGTTTGATTTAAGATGCCTAAATTGTGAGAATGTTAAGGTAGAGAATCAACAATCGGTAGGTATGTTACAGTATTTATGAATTCCACTATAGAATGGGGACATATAGCTATGGATTTGATTACAGGCCTCCTAAGAATAGTTCTAAAACACAATCGAATATGGGTGATAGTGGATCAATATACTAAGTCAATTCATTTCATTCCTATTTGTTAATCTCATAAAGTGGAGGACATGTCAAAAATATATATCCAAGAAGTGGTAAAGAGTCATGTCATATGAGTTTCAATCATATTAGATAGATATCTGAGGATAATATCCCATTTCAATAAATCCTTATAGAAATAAATCTGGACTAAGATGACCATGTTTATACATTGTTATCATCAGATTGATGGTAAATTATAAAGTTTGATAAAAACATATGAAGACATGTTTCATTAATTTTTAATGGATTTTGGTGGCTCATGGAAAGATCATGATCCATTGGAGGAGTGCCCTTATAAAAATAACTATTTGGATTCGATACATGTGGCTTATATTGAAGAATTCTATGGGTGTCCTTATCATTCTCTACTTATTTGGGAGGAAACTGGTGAGACTTTACTAGTTGGTCCAAGCATTGTTTAATAAATAATGGTGAAGATTTAGTTAACATGTAAATAGATTGAGATGGATCAGAGTCATACAAAATATTATTTGGATAATCATTGATGGCCATTTTTGTTCTAGGACAGTGATCATTTGTTCTTCAGGATCACTATGGGGCATGGACATCATCATTTTGGAAATAAGGGAAAGATATATCCTCGATACATATGCCCTATTGAGATACTTTAATATGTTGGTGAGGTGGAATATCGATTAGAATTTCCTACGCGGTTTAGTGAAGTGAACAATGTGTTTCACATAGATCAATTGAATTCTGTCACCCTAATACTAACCCTGTGTTAATATGGGATTAGTTGACCTATATTCAGATTCTTCGTTGGTGTATATGCCGGTGGATATTACTGATAGATAAGAGGAAGTATTTGGTGGAAAAAAGAATCTGTCTAGTGTGGGTTTTGTGGAATCATGTTCACATTCAAGTAGAGACATGAGAATGTGAGATACAAATGGAAGAGAAATGGTCGCAACTCTTTTAGGGAAATTATTTCTTTTTACTTTTTCGGGACAAAAGGAAAATTGTGGGGAGAATTTACCACCCCTTGGTTTCAAGTAATTAACCTATCATTTATGTATTTTATGTAAATAAAGTGTTTATGTTATATTTGGGAGAGTTTGGGAAAATTTTGGAATGTTTTTAGGGATTTTATATAGGTGTACATATTTATAAAGGTTTGGGAAAACATTGAAACACCTATAGGTAATCATGAAATGATAGGAAAGGGAAATAGAGAAGGTCGACGAGCATCACAAAATTTTCCCAAATTGTGCATTAAATAAGGAAAACCCATGTTATGTGGGGAAATGTTGAGACTATGAGATTTGAAATGATTTGTATGAATTTGGTAATTTTTTCCACCAATCATTTGAAGTTTTTACTTGTGGTAGAGGCATGTGTAACGTTATCTTATATTTTTTCCTAACCGTGTGACTAACCAGGCATGAGTTAAAAGTGAGATCCTAAAATTTTATAAATAACATAATTTTGTCTCTAACTCCATAATGTTTCACATATGAATCCCTTACTAGGTATTATCCTATACGAAAGGCTAAAAAATCTTCCCCTATCTATAAGGAGGGGATCTGAAGGATTTTCATGGGGGTTTGAAGCTATATTCTCACAATATGTCATCATTTTTTGTTTTTCCTATAACTTTTTATAATATCTAATTATGTATATATCTTGGTTTCTTATATATATATCTACCATGGATATATCGATGATAACTAATGTCAAATATGATGATATTTGGTTTTTTATGTTAGGGGAAGATATCTATGGTTGGTTTTTGGAGATTCAACCATGTTTTTCTGGATTTTTAATGTCGTTCTTCATTTCCACTATAAAACTAGATGAAGGTGGATTCACTATTAACTACCATATTTTAAAAATTAAGGAATGTTTTTTTATTGATTGTATTAATGAAATATATTGTGTATTTTCTGTGCAATAATTTTTGAAAACCATCTTGAGTGATAGTTTCTGGAATTATAGAAATTGGGTGTTTTGATGAAATGTTATTTTTGTAACATTATTTTAAAATGATGATATTAAAATGATAGTTTAGTTTTTATGCAAAGGAAAAAAATTTAAATAAAATTATATTTATATAGAAATAGTTTCTTAAAAAAATTTCAATAAAATGATGGTTTTATAGAAATAGATGAAATGATGGTTTTGGCATAGTTTGGCATAATGGTTGGTGATAGTACATATTGAATATATGAGGTTTGGTTGATGTATTACATGGTGCATGATTTAAAATGTGAAATGGAGCATGGGGTTTAATTATCTTTAGAAAACTTAGTATATCAATGAGAACCGTCTTATGAGTACAAAATTTCCATAATGAAACATGCATGGTTGGATATGTGGATATATGGAAATGAAAGGTTGTGCCAAAATGGAAATTGTGAAAGTAGTAAAAAAAATGTTTTTTTCCTTGTAAAATGATTTTATTTTAAGAAAATGGTCTCATGGTTATTTGATTATATTTTTATATAAATAGGTTTAGAATTTTTTTAGATAAACTCTTTTTTATAAATGTCGCTAACATGTTTTATCCTTGTGGCGTGGATAAAGAATTCCTTGGTGAAAATCTACTTAGTTTCATTACTCACCGCTACATTAGAAATTTGGGGATTTTTAAGATGTCTTATCTAGGACATGGGAAAATTTAAAGTATAAAACATATTTAGTTTTACATCATGATACATGGGTTATTGGTGGATTTGGATCATGAAACATGTGGATCTTTGGAGATTATTTAGTTTCATTGATGTCTGACAGTTTTTACTTCCATTATGTAATTATTTGTTTTTTAATCATATACTAGGGTACTCTTTGGTTGGTTTTGATACAAATTAAGTGTTTTAGTTTTCAATCATTTATATCTTGAATCATGGAGTAGTTTATTAGTTATTTTTTGTTTGGTTGTATGTTTTATTTTCAAAGGGAATATCATCCCCCAATTGTAAATGAAGCACTTGTAATTTATTTCTAGCCTTTGGTGAATTGGTGTTGCTTCTAAATTCCATGTAACGTCTCACCACTATCTCAATTTAATGAGGAGAGGTAGGCTATTATAGAGGTGGTGAAGGATGAACAAACAATCATTGTTTCGTGAGGTGGTAGTTCACTCTACACATAAACGGTAAATTTTTTACCCATTAGATAAAAGTGTGTGTATCTATAATTAAAAAAACTAAAATAAAAATATATCATTATATTTAAGATTCTAGTATTATTATATAGTCATGGAATAATTTGAGTTAACGTGATAGAGAAACAAAATAAATGAAATGAGCTTGAAGAAGGATGTTACGTCTTCTTTCGTTAACTCCTTTTAGTCTGTATGAAAGGGTTTACATTGATTGATATATGCTGAAAGTGAGGATTCAAGAAGGATGGTTGGGAGTTTGGGAAGTGTATTTGGTAGATCATTGCTGATCTTAAGTGGTTTGAGATGTGTAAAGAAGTGGGATGATATGATTACTTTTTATAGTGGAGGTAGAGTGGAACTCTTGTAAATACCAAAATTGATACAATAATGGGTGGTATCCCTTACCTAATGTGCCTCTAAAATAGTGAAATAATATATTAAAGAATAATCATGGTAGAAACAATATATAACACCCAATAATATGTTCTTTTTTATTATTATTTTTCTTAACTTCTTTGTCCCCCAAATTTTATCATTTTGGTTTTTATTAAAATATGTGAAACTCTAACATAAGTAATTTAAAAATTAATAAAAATTAATATAATATTTATTAAAAAAATATACACACAAAATTATAATTATTATCTTTAATTTATAAAATAAGAATACCATTTGTTTTGGAAATTAATTTTTAAAACAAGCTGATTTGACACGCAAAAACACTACTTTAAACATGGTGGGGCAAACAATGTTTTTACTATCTAGGGGTTAATATATTAATTATAAAAGACCAATTATCTCATTAATAAACAATAGTTTATATTTATCAAAATTACAAAAACATGGTATAATTTACGATTTTTTAAAAATTTAAACCATTTAATAAAATATCATTTATTATAAAATTCAATTAAAATCAAATTTAATTTATATATTTTTTTAAATGAATAAATATCAAAAACATATTTCAATACAAATATATTAAGTAAAAAGATTATTAAAATTATATATTCAAATAAAAAATAATTAATGATACCAATTGAAACAATTTTTTTTTCACTTTTAATATATATAGTACAATTTATTATAGTTAAATATTAAAAAAGAAATCACTACATTGGAGTTTAAAAAGAATTCCATGTAACTAAATCATCTATAAGAATTATTGATAATATATTATGACAAAAATAAATCAATTAAATTCTAAAATGATATGTTTAACTGAAAATATTTTTTTTTCTATATCTCAATGTTTTGTTAATGTTAGAGTTTCGAAAAGTTCCCTTTTTATATTTAAATTATAAATTTTGAAACATTTATTGAATAGTACCCCACAAACTCATTAAATTAGAACCATTATGATATATAGTATAAATATGGACATAAATGTATTTTTTATATGTATCTAGGTCATTTTTCCATTATGTTTAAGGTTTATTCTGAAATTATGCTTACTATTACGTCAATCCCTATGATTAATTTTAATCAATTTTACTAATATTTTTTAATCAAAAATTAAGTTGATATTATTATATTAAAAATATCATACATATTGAAACCTTATATATATATTTTTCCAAATTCAAATCATATATGTTTCTAGATTATGTTTAATGCTAATCCCGCAGATGTGACGAGAAGCGATGTTTTAAAGTAAAAATGTTTAAACGTTCAATAAGTTTTTATAACAAATTTCAATATAAAAAAGATTAAAATTTCCTAAATTATATTAATACATTTATAATTCATCTATTAGTACTTTAAAAAACAAATTAAATTATAATTTAATATTAATTGTTATTTAAATGAAAATGTGATTTTTTAACTAAAATACATAAATTTTATCTTTTCATCAAAAAAAAAAATTTTATTAAAAAAATATCCAAAATTCCCCCAAATATAATTTCAAAACTATAAATTAAAAAATAATATTTATTTTGAAAAAAAATTTATAAAGTCAAAAAATGTTTTTGACATAGATGCTCTATTAAATGGCGATAAAACTCAGTCTTATTTGTAAAACAAGCTAACTTAGTGTTGCAGGTAAAACAAACCAATCTAAGTGTTTCATGAAATGATCGATAAAATTTGTGAATCATATATCATAATAAATACTTATTTATTATATATATATAAATACTATATATCATGTTGTGTGAAATGAAAAGGATTTCATTAATTCAATATTGTTTTTCACGAAAATCTAGGTGTGTTACAACAGGGGTCTATAATCTATTGGATATCAGAATTAACGTATTATATATTTTTAAAAAAATCTCCCAACATTAAAAAACATTAATAAAACACATAAAATAAATATGGTGTATTAATGGAAAATAAGAGATAGATATAGAGATAGAGAGGCCCCCTACTAAATTTCGGCATCCAAATAGCAGTACTTAAAGTTTCCTAAAATGGGTAAATGATAGGTAAAGGAGTATATAACCACATGGAGGAAAAAATTATATTAATATTTATGTGTAAAATAATTTACCCTCAATAATAATTGGAAGACAAAGTGCACTATAAAAATAATGTGCTTGAAAAAAATGAGAAGGAGGGGTCCTCTTACCATGCGAGGATGCATCTTAAGGCTACAAAGGGACTCCTTTGAAACATCTAACAAACATTGAGAGAATATAGGGATAATAAGTGAGATATAATTCATGATAAATTTCTTTTGTGTGGTAACTGAGGAGGGAATGGGGGTATTTATACGCGAGGAGGGGTGGTTTCAAGTGATTAAATAATGATTATTTTCATTTAAAGATAAGTAATTTTGGGTGTAATTTGTAATAATGTTTTTTGGTTGAAAATTAATGTATTAAAGGATGTTTATGTAATTTAAATAAATCAACCACAAATTAATGTTTTAGTTTTTATGTAATTAAGATTATACCTTTTTACCTTTTCCTTTTACATTATTTTAATTATACTGTAGTAACTCATTTTATTTGCATGGTAAATTTTTTATGTCTAAAAATAAAGTTTAACTTTTTACCTATTTTGGGATTTATAAATAAAAATATGGAATCCATATTACTTGATCAAATTTATATAAGTGATAAAAATTAATTAAAATGTGACATATATATAACTCATAAAAACCAATTTTTAGAAAAGGTAAAATTATATTTTTCAAAATGATAGAAATATGTTTCTATGTTAAAAAAATTATTTATTATGATGTTCCTTAAATTATTTTTAAAAAATTATAAAGTTTAATAAATTTAAATTCAGGATCATATAATGATTATTCCCTAAAAGTTATGGTATTTTATAAAAACAAAATTTTTTGTTTTTAACTCAAAAGAATCTTTTTAGAAATTTCTGAAAAACCTTTCCTAGGATATTTTTTATATGATGAGTCAAAAAATGAATTTTATTTTATCAATATAATATTAAGAATATAATAATTTAAATTTTAAAATTAGTGTCATTATTTATTTAAATTTATAAATTTCATAGAAAAATAAAAATTTTTGCCATCATAAAAATTACTTTTAAAAATATATTTTCATTTAACAATAAATATATAAAATTATATCATGAAAAATATATTTTAACAAAACTTGTTTACATATATTTTTGACATAATCAAAAAAAATAATGACAAAAAATCTTATTGACTAATAGTAATAATGTCAATCAACATTATTAGTTTAAATACATAAATAATGATGATGGAATTTCCCTATAAATAAACTATTATACATACTATTCAAAATTCTCATCAATTAAAATCTTGGTTTAATATCATTTCAAAACTGAATGTTGTATTATCAAATATCCATTTCTTTTCTAGAAAACTGTTTGAGGGGTGTGTTATACCTCTCGTACCCCTCGTGGTTTAATTTTCATGATCACAATCACTCTCTTATTTATCTAATCTTGTTTTAAGTGTTTTTGTTGATAGGCAAAAGGTTGCCAAGGAATTGGGCCAAGAAAAACCAAAAGTGGACTGATTTTCAGTCCACCGGCCAACCGGTGGATGACCACCGGCCAGCCGATGGAGCCTGGGAAGAAGGAATCCTTTCTGTCCAGACCACCGGCCAACCGGTGTCCCACCACCGGCCAGCCGGTGGAACCCAGACAAATAGTGTCAGCTACTGCCTCAGCACCGGCCAACCGGTGGCCTCCTCACCGGCCAGCCGGTGGTGCCTGAGCCCGAAGGCCTTCCCTTTTTCAAAGCACCGGCCAACCGGTGGCCAAGCACCGGTCAACCGGTGGAGCCAGTCAAACTAGCCGTTGGGCTTTGACCAGGCTTGTCCACTTGACTCCCAACGGCTCCGAAGGCCTCTCCAACGGCTCCAAAGACTCCCAAAGGCCATTTGAGGGTTCCCCCTCTATAAATAAAGGACTAGGAAGCCCCAGAAACATATGGAAGCCCACGGGAACATTTTTGATCATTTGGCGAACCTCCGGCGCATTCCTCCAAGGAACCTCCACTTGCTCCAACTCATTTCCACATCCAAGGAGCACCACCATAGAAGCTTGGGAGCGCCCTTCATCAACTCCAATCAATCCATTGGAGCCCAAGACTTCTCCTCATACGGTTTTTATTGTTTTATCATTTTGAGATTTATTTTGGGTTTGTGACTACAAACCCCCATTTCTCTCATCCTCCTTTCATTTGGGTTTTCACACCACCTTCAAGGTGTGAAGAGGTTAGTCAAGCCTTCCCTTTAAAAGGCTTGAGTCATAGGTGAGCTAGACTTCACCTGTAAGAAGGCTAGTGGGTTCTTGCTCAACCATTCAAAGCAAGTGGGTTCTTGCATAACCATTAAAAGAAAGCTGTAATAGGTTCTAGACTAACCTTAAAGTCTAGTGGGTTTCTTGCTAAAACCATTAAAAAACAAGCGGTAGTAAATCTCTCAACGGTTGAGTTGGGAGCGGAGACGTAGGCTTTGGTTTAAGCCGTACTCCGTTATCAATTTTGTGTCTTGCCTCTTTTATTTCCGCTGCACTTTTACTTTGATTTTAAATTGTTAATTATTTTTTAAAAGGAAATTCACCCCCCTCTTGCCATCATTTTCCGGTCCAACAATTGGTATGAAAGGAAAATTTGAGTAATTCCCTCACCGGTTTCAAATTCAAGATCCATTGTGATGGCTTCAACTTCTTTCACCCCCGAAGGCTATTCTTTGGGTCATTCTCCATTCTTTGATGGAACCGACTATAATTATTGGAAAACCCGCATGACCACTTTTCTTAGAAGTATTGGCTATCCTATATATAGAATTGTCATGCATGGTTACTCTCTCTCTTCTACCGATGAATCCAAATGGACTCAAGCCGATATTAAAAATTTCGAGCTTGATGGAAAAGCCATGAACGCTCTTCATTGCGGCCTTGATCGTAATGAATTCAATCGAGTTTCCACATGCACCTCATCACATGAAATTTGGAAGCTTTTGGAAGTGACCCATGAGGGCACTAACAAAGTCAAAGACACTCGATTGGATATGTACCGTCAAGATTTTGAGTCTTTTACCATGCATCCATCTGAAAATATTTCTGATATGTTTACTCGTTTTACTGATGTTTGCAATGGGAGAAAGTCCCTCGGTGATGATGTGTCTGCAGAAACAATGGTCAAGAAGATCCTTTGGATCCTACCAAGCTCATGGGCTCCAAAAGTCACGGCAATCCAAGAAGCAAAAGACATCAAGAACATGCCGGTCGAAGAGCTCATCGGATCCCTCATGACCTATGAGATCACCATGAGGAGGCAAGCTGAAAAGGAAGGCAAATAGATCAAAGTTCCAAAGAACATCGCCTTCAAAGTTCAACAAGAAGAAAGCTCCTCCTCCTCATCGTCTTCCTCTTCAAGCGGCGATTCAGAAATGGAGAATCTTGCCCGCAAAATGCACAAGTTCATGAAGAAGCACAAGAAGAAGAAATCCCGCAAGGCTCAACCCAACGAAAAATCCGAGCCCGAGGTAACATGTTATGGGTGCGGCAAGAAAGGACATTACAAGCCCGATTGTCCACTCAACAAGAAAAAGGCCAAGCAAAAGGAAAAGAAGAAGGCATTCAAGGCCACGTGGAGTGATAGCTCCACATCCTCCTCCTCCTCCTCCTCAAGTGACAACCGTAAAAAATGTCTAATGGAATTTCATGAGGTAACCTCTTCCGACTCCTCTTCCTCTAGTTCTTCAAATTCTTTCAATCATTTATCTTATGAGGATCTCCAACATGCTAGAGATCAATTGGAGGAAGGTTTTCACGAACTTTCTTCCAAATTTATTGCTTTAAAAAAGAATTTCAAAAAACTTTCTTCCGAAAAGGAACAACTTCTCAAAGAGAAGGAAGAGTTGTCCCTCAAGGTCCAAAACCTTCCCGATGTTGATTCTATGGAATCCACAATCAAGGATTTAAGGTAATCTCTTGCCAAGTTCACCCAAGGTGAACAAAATTTGACCAAATTGCTAGGTTCCCAACGCGTATCTATAACCACCCAAGGGCTTGGCTATTCCAAGAAAGCTTCCTCTTCCCATGCTCCAACTATTTTTGTAAGGGGGAGCTCCCAATTTAAATTTTGTAATTATTGCAAAAAACCCGGGCACTTAATTTATGAGTGCAATTGCAAAAATGCCCGGTATGGAAGGCCCAAAACCATTTCTTTTAATGATGAATTTTATAGGAGAAGACCCGCCACTAGACAAGTGTGGATTGAAAAATCCCTTTTAGCAAGTCTCACCGGACCAAAATTTGTCTCGGTTCTAAAATCCTCTCCCCGGTGATTTGTTGTTTTTATTTAGGGGGAGTTAGGATCGTTTAAACCTTTTTGATTTCAATTTCAAAACTTTCAAAACTTTTATTTTCAAAACTTTTTGTTTCAAAACTTTCAATTTCAAAACTTTCAATTCAAAATTTTCTTTTCAAAACTTTCAATTCAAAACTTTCAATTCAAATTTCAAAAATTTCAATTGGTTTAAAAACTCTTTCTAGTTTTTCAATTCGTTTCCCTCAATCAAGTTTTATGCCCCGTGTTATTTTTATAATCAAAAAGGGGGAGAAATTCTTGGTTGATTGGGGGATAAATCTTTCTCTCATGATTTGATTTACTTTTCAATTTATCCTTTATATCATGCCTCTCATTTCATTTTTACATTGCTTGTTTTGGTGATTGTGATCATTAAAATAGGGGGAGATTGTTATACCTCTCGTACCCCTCGTGGTTTAATTTTCATGATCACAATCACTCTCTTATTTATCTAATATTGTTTTAAGTGTTTTTGTTGATAGGAAAAAGGTTGCCAAGGAATTGGGCCAAGAAAAACCAAAAGTGGACTGATTTTCAGTCCACCGGCCAACCGGTGGATGACCACCGGCCAGCCGATGGAGCCTGGGCAGAAGGAATCCTTTCTGTCCAGACCACCGGCCAACCGGTGTCCCACCACTGGCCAGCCGGTGGAACCCAGACAAATAGTGTCAGCTACTGCCTCAGCACCGGCCAACCGGTGGCCTCCTCACCGGCCAGCTGGTGGTGCCTGAGCCCGAAGGCCTTCCCTTTTTCAAAGCACCGGCCAACCGGTGGCCATGCACCGGTCAGCCGGTGGAGCCAGTCAAACTAGCCGTTGGGCTTTGACCAGGCTTGTCCACTTGACTCCCAACGGCTCTGAAGGCCTCTCCAATGGCTCCGAAGACTCCCAAAGGCCATTTGAGGGTTCCCCCTCTATAAATAAAGGACTAGGAAGCCCCGGAAACATATGGAAGCCCACGGGAACATTTTTGATCATTTGGCGAACCTCCAGCGCATTCCTCCAAGGAACCTCCACTTGCTCCAACTCATTTCCACATCCAAGGAGCACCACCATAGAAGCTTGGGAGCGCCCTTCATCAACTCCAATCAATCCATTGGTGCCCAAGACTTCTCCTCATACGGTTTTTATTGTTTTATCATTTTGAGCTTTATTTTGGGTTTGTGCCTACAAACCCCCATTTCTCTCATCCTCCTTTCATTTGGGTTTTCACACCACCTTCAAGGTGTGAAGAGGTTAGTCAAGCCTTCCCTTTAAAAGGATTGAGTCATAGTTGAGCTAGCCTTCACCTGTAAGAAGGCTAGTGGGTTCTTGCTCAACCATTGAAAGCAAGTGGGTTCTTGCATAACCATTAAAAGCAAGCTGTAATAGTTTCTAGACTAACCTTAAAGTCTAGTGGGTTTCTTGCTAAAACCATTAAAAAGCAAGCGATAGTAAATCTCTCAATGGTTGAGTTGGGAGCGGAGACGTAGGCTTTGGTTTAAGCCGAACTCCATTATCAATTTTGTGTCTTTCCTCTTTTATTTCCGCTGCACTTTTACTTTGATTTTAAATTGTTAATTATTTTTTAAAAGGCAATTCACCCCCCCTATTGCCATCATTTTCCGGTCCAACAGGGTGGATGATTCTAAGGGGAATAGGTCACCCAAATTTTTATATTTCTATTTCTTTATTTTTTATTAGTACTCTTATTGTGAAATTTGGATTAATAATATGAATATTTTTAGATTAGATGTCACATTATAATATAAAGGAATAATGTTTTGTTATTTTCCTATATTGTAATTTCTAACCTTTTACTAATCCTGATTGTAAAATATCATCTCAAACTATGATGTAAAAATTTATTGTGAAATGTAAAATATTTCATTATGCTCATAATAAATAATTTATTATAAAAGAAGTGTTCTACTAATAACATAAAGAAACTATTGGGGTGTTACATTGTGGAAGGAGGATCACAGATAAAGAAGCTTCCCAAGGAGAATATATATTATTAGATGAAATGTGTTGTAATAGTTTCCAATTTCAAATGAACTAAGTAAAACTATGAATTGTCTACATAGAAGAAAATAATGGATATATGGCTACCAAAATATAATCCGTGAATGAAAATATTATTTTGATTATGGAAATAAAAAAAACCCTAAGGTATGTGCATCAAAGATGAAACCTATATTGATTTTAATTATCAAAAAAATTTAATGTGTGGATTCCACAATAACTGAGTAACAGGTTATAGAAACATGGAACTAGGGTTCCATCAAAAACAATTATAGTCTCTAAAGACAAGTCACATTAATTGAAGAAAACTTATCTACGTTTATAACAACCATTGGGGCTTCTATCGACGAAATAATAACTAATTCCATGGAGAAAAGGAATTCTATAATAAATATGTAATTCCAAGTTGAAATATTTTTTAGTCAACTCAAAGATAATAAAATTGGAATGCTACAATTATATAAAAAGGCCTACCCAAGTGAATAATAGAATGTTTTCACCCTATATGTGAAAAAACTCTAGGGTAAAGTGGTTAAAAAAAGGGGAAAACAATAGGGTATACTATAAAAAGAGAGTAAAACTGAAGGAAATATAAATTAGAAGGAAATAGAAAAGGAAAATGAAGTGAATGAGGAACCCCTACCCTACAAACCAAAAATACCTTTTTTGTAGGGGATGAAATAAGGGAGTATAAAAGAAAAAAGAGTTAATGTTTTAGAAATTTTCAACAAACCACATGTCAATATCCCATTTGATGGTGATATAGATAAAAGTCCTACATATACTAAATAATAAAAACTATTAGTTTCTAGTAATAGTAAATGTAAAGACCAGGAAATTTCATAGAAATTTTCTTCTTAAATTCTTTGGAATTTTATGAGTACACAGTTTCTGACGGCACCTGATTCTGAGGCCTGAGGTGCCTGGAATAATTTTCTGAAGTTTAGATCTGGTACGTTCAGTAAATGTACGAGCAAGATTTTATATCTTTTGAACCGGTGCTTGAAATTGAAATATGAGGGCCCCGATGAACACGCAGCGCTGATAATTACTTAAGGGGTTCTTTAGCGCAGTTGCGTTTTATGTAGGTTGAAAGTTAAAATTTGGGGATTAGTTAAAAAGTTAAATAAAATTTTTTAGAACAATTTTATTCACCATGGTGGTTAAATCCAACATGGGGAAGTTAGTTGTGGGGCCCATGCCCACATAACTTTCCATGTGTGCATATTTGTAAGGTGGGGCCCACACGAGCCCCAAAATTTCATCTCCCTTGAAACCCCCCTTTAACACCCTTGCATTTATTATGATAACCATTCTCTTTATTATGTTTGTTAAACTCTCCACCTTCCTCCCAATTAAATTGCCAACACATTATAATTAATTAAGTAGATTCTCTAATTAATTTAGAATAGTGTTTGATCTTTAAATCGATTATTGTGAGAATAAAATAACAGGAATAGATAATATTTTTGTTGGGAAATTGTGGTATTGAATAAAACCTAGGAAAGCTCTGGAGATTTAGATAAATAAAGTGTTCCTCTCTTCGATGAAGAACACCTCGAATGAAGAACAACGCCCTCTTCTCCGTGATGCCGGTTCCACGAAGAACAACGACACACCTTCCTTTATCTTCTCCGTGACGCCGTTCTCCGTGATTCCATCCATCACAACGCTCATCTTCTATGGGTCGACGATGTGTGACATCATTAACCGAGGTAGGGGTTTTTGTGTATTTTATATATGTGATTAAACCCTCAAGAATTTGTGTTTAATTTGTTGAATGATATGTTGAACCACGAACGTGGTGGGTACAGAATAACGAACAAGTCCAGACCGATTTTCGTATCGTTCTTGATGCACAGATTGTTTAGCGACGATGAAAGAGGACCGAAACGGCGATTTGGATCCTTTTCAGTAATGTTCGAGTTCCGAGATGACCACTGGCGCAAACAGAAGCTGAAATGGACCACCAGAATGGCTCTGGTGGCCCGTGGAGTATTCCGATGGTGCGGGTCGTCGGCGTGGCGGCCCCTGTGATCGAAGGTGGCGGATGGCGCCGGCCGGCTTCCAGGAGGCGGTGGCGCCCCAACGTGACACTGGAGGAATTCAGCAGTGCCAACAACCATGGCGGCGAAGCGGCGGATCCCGCAGGTGAGCGGGATCCGGGACGGAGGGGCGGTGCCAGCTGGACCCACAAGTTTCAATCAACGGGGGGTCGTGCCCCCCCCCACCCCCCGCTCCACAAAAACAGCTTTGCCAGGTGGGCCGAGCTGTGGCCTATTGCAAGCCGGGCCGGACCCGGAGCCGGGTCGGGAAGACTCGGTTCAAACTGACCCAGAGTGGGTTGGGCCCGGTTGGACCGGGCCCAGGCCCCCCTTTTTCGGACCAGATTCGTTTAAATGGTCATAAATTGTGCTACGGACCGCCGATCGACCCACCGTAAATTGCGTAAGAATAATTTGATCGGGGCAGTCATTTTGGTATATTACAGTCAAGGATTAGGTGAAGTTTGGGTACATCCAGGTTGGTTCGAACCTGAAACCAACCGGGCCCTCGGAGCGGAAATGCTTATAATTTAAGGACCAAAAGTCTGATTGATGTGCCGTCAACTACGTTGGTATACTTATTATGAGAAGGTTATTTTTGCATACTCAAATTGAGGTTTGGAGATAGTGGGAGTACGGTTGGGTTGGTTTTAGCCTAAAAACCAACCAGACCCCTGGAATAGAAAAGGCAATAACTCTCAGCCGGACATCAGTTTGAAAAACCGTCAGTGGCATTGGTAATATCATTGAGAAAAGGTTCCCATGAGTATAATCCATGGGATTTAGGGGAACAGTTGAGATATGGTTGGGTTGGTTCTTATACAAAACCAACCGGGCCCCCAAGATAGAAAGGCTAATAACTCACAGACCGGGCGTCCGATTGACTCGCCGTCTGTTGCGTTGAGACCCCTATGATGAGGCGATCCTTTGAGATACTTACATGTGAGATTACTTGAAACTTAGAAGTATAGAACAGTAGATCATGGAGAAGATCCTCCTAGAGACGAGTGTACGGAGTACAGAGACCTTGTAGTTGGATGAGACCTGATTAATTCTTGTCCGATTCGATTTTGAGTGACATGACTAGCCCAGTGGGGATTGCTACTTTGTTGGGGAGACAGATCCATAGTGGAGGAGTGCTACTATGTTGGGGTGGAAGACCCATAGTACTCGATAGGATGAGTTCCTCTGTAGGCTATTAGGGGGAGGGCTACTGTGTTGGGGAAGCATACCAATGGTGGGAAGCACTACTGTGTTGGGGTGACAGACCCGTGGTACTTGATAGAGGAGGAGTACCTCAGCAGTCTAAGTTTAGTGAGTAGCACCTCAGAGTCGTGGAAGGACTACTATGCTCGATATGGGAGGAGTACTCCAACATCCGTGTTTTCAACATCATTTATAAAAAGCTTGGTTTGAGAAGAGTCAATGACTTTTGTGTTTTCTTCATGATTGAGATGGGTTTCTTGATAACATAGGTATATGTATGGGCATATACCTAAGTAGGGGTTATCAATTGAGATCTTTGTATGTGGTTTGTCCTTGTTGAAATTTTTGAGACCTTTATGGTCTTGGGGTCCCTACTGTGTATCATTATACTCACCCTTACAAGGGCTATGCCTTCACCTCGTTGTATTGGATGCAGACGACGGACAATGCTGATCGAGGTAGAGTGTACAAGGAATGGATGGTACACGGAGGTGGACACTCGGTGTGATGACATACAGAGCGGACTGATAGACGTAGAGTGCTAAGTAGGAAATCTTTACCTAACCATCAGGTAGTAACCCGGAGGTCGATCCAGGAGTTGCTTCACCATTTAGCAGTTGTCTTTTCAGTTGTACTTTTCTTTCAGTTGTAGATGTACCTTTCTGTTGGGCTTGTATTTCCGGACCCTTTGTACTTTCAGCACACTTCTTATAATGCTTTACATATTGTTTTCTTGTACTTGTTCTCTGGTTATGTGAGATTACATTTTATAAAGGAAATTCCATCCCCGTTATAGGGATTTACGCCTTTGGTGCTAGTCACCAGCCCATGGCCTATGGAAGGCGGGCTTGGGGTAGTTACGACACGGGCCTCGGGGGAAGGGTCATGAAAAATTGGTATCAGAGGAGTTGGTTATACCGTATAACATAGGACTCTGATATTTTATTTTCTGTGAAGAAATTGTGTTAAGCATACTGAGTGCGGTTTTCGGTCCAGGGAGTCCAGTGTTGGTGCGACGGTCGTCATATTCATACACCAGGACCCTGACTTCTGATTTCTAACTCAGTGCACGAAAACACTGATTGCGTTTGTGTTTTCAAAAGTTCTCTTTAAGTAAGATCAAACAAGTTCTGCTCACCAGGTATAGTATTTTGACTGTGTCACATCTATATCTTTCAGTATGTCTTCACCCAGTCAGTCAGCACGAGTTCCGAGTAGAGAGCGCGATGGTAGCCCACCGAGCAGTAAAGCCACGGTGCAGGGCCCCATCATAGCAGAGGCACTAGGTGGGCAACCTCGGGAGATACTACTCTCTCCACAAGGCATTACGACCATAGTGGAGTCTTCTATTTCCTAAAGTAGACAGATGACACACAAGTCCATGAGGACTAGGCAAACAGGTTGGCGACCTCAGGACACTAGTTCGTTTATGCGATGCACACGAAACAGAGCCAGCCATACGAGGAGCAGTAAGTTCTATGCATTGGGAATGCAGGGTCACTTGGCTCGAGACTTCCCAACCTGTTCAGTAGATGAGCAGAAAGCATTAGAGGAACCTACCATACCGAAGAAATGGAGCTGGACATACAGTCAGTGGTGTACGACGCTTCGAGGTGTTTCCACCACCACCACCAGGAGGTCCACCCCAACCACATAGAACGGTGGATAAGGGAGACCACATCTTCAGTAAGCTTAATAATATGACTATGGATCTCCAAAAGCAGGTGGACAAGAGCAGTACTAGTTCTAGTAATGGAGGCCTTTGTTCTTGGTGCTTCTAGTTTCCATGTTTTCGTTGTTGTGTTTACTTTGTGTCTTTGTACTTCGAGCTGTAGAAATAAAAGAAACTTGTCCTTGTGATGTTTGTTTTCATTCATTTTTGTGTACTAAGAGGCTCCGGTTTAATGTGTGGAATTGACCCTAACTTTCAAGATTCATACTGGAGGAGACCTAGTGACCACACACTGATCCCGACAGTGTGACTCGACCCTTGGAGGCGAGAGTAACGGTTGGATCTCTTGGTAATAGTGTTGAGGCCTTACAACATCATCCATGACATGAATTATTATTGTTCATGTTAGGATGAACTGTATTGGGCAATAGGAATTGTTCATCTAGGGGATGAGACCAAATTTCTCTTTTCGGCAATGGAGAAATCTTAGAAAGCACTTACAGATCGTAGGCGAAGAAGGGTGATCTCGACCAACTCACCAAGTCATCCCACTTCATGTTGATCAGGGATAAGTGCATAGTTGAGATCTTCAGATGCCTCTATGTATAGGAGAACATATGGCTTCATGGTGTTCCATCGACGATCATCCCCAATCAGGATGGAACCTTATGAAGCACTCTACGACCGACCTTCCAGATCACCATTGTGTTGGACAGATCTAGAGGAGTCAGCACTTGTAGGACCATATATGGAACAAGATATGACAGAGAAGGTGTAGATCATCCAATAGTGGATGAAGACTTCATAGAGCAGGAAAAATATTATGCGGATAGGATACAGAGACCTATGGAGTTCGAGGATTGCCACCACGTCTTCCCACGGGTCTCACCTTGGTGGGGCCTACAGAGACTTGGCCGGGGTGGAAAGTTCTCTTCGTGTTTCATCGAACCATTACAGGTCCTCAGTATAGTAGGCGAGGTGGCTTACCACCTGTCCCTTCCACCTTAGTTACACCAGGTGCATGACATCTTCCACGCAACTCAGCTGAGGAGATACATGCACGACCCGACCCACATCATTGATCATGGGGAGCTGGACATCGATGAAGGGGAGACATTTACAGAGATTCAAATAGATATTGAGGATCAATAGGAGCGAGTCCTATGAGGATGGTTGATTCCTCTAGTGCGCATTTGTTGGAAGCACGAGAACCTCCAAGAGAGCACATGAGAGTGGGAGGCATAGATGCGTGCTCAGTAGCCTCATTTGTTTCCCTAGTCTAGTTGTAGCTCTACAGGATGTAAATACCTGAGGTGAGGGTAATTTAAAGACCTTGAAATTTCAAGGAATTAGTTTTCTTAAATTCTATGGAATTTTATGAGTACGCAGTTTCTGACGGCACCTGAATCAGAGGCCTGGTGTGCTCGAAATAATTTTCTGAAGTTTAGCTTAGGTACATTTAGTAAATGTACGAGCGAGATTTTCTATCTTTTGAAATGGTACTCGGAATTTAAATCTGAGGGAACCGATGAACACGTAGTGCTGATAATTGCATAAGGGGACCTTTACTGCAGTTGCTTTTTATGCGGGTGAAAAGTTAAATTTTGGAGATTAGTTAAAAAGTTAAATAAAATTGTTTAGAACAATTTTATTCACCATGGTTGTTAAATCCTACATGGGGAAGATAATGGTGGGGCCCACCCCCACATAACATTCAATGTGTGGATCTTTGTAAGGTGGGGCCCACATGATCCCCAAACTTTAATCTCCCTTGAAACCCCCCTTTAACTCTTTTGCACTTATTATGACAACCATTCTCTTTATTAAGTTTGTTAAACTCTCTACATTCATCCCAATTAAATTTCCAGCACATTATAATTAATTAAGTGGATTCTCCAATTAATTAATTATAGTGTTTGATTTTTAAATCAATTATTGTGAGAATAAAATAATTGGAAGAGCTATTATTTTAGTTGGGAAATTGTGGTGTTGGAGAAAACTTAGGAAAGATCTAGAGATTTAGATAAAGAAAGTGTTCTTCTCTTTGATGAAGAACTCCTTGAACGAAGAACGACACCCTCTTCTCAGCGACGCTGGTTCCACAAAGAATGACGATGTTCCTTCCTTTATCTTCTCTAGGACGTCGTTCCCTGCGACGCCATCCACCGCAACGCTCGTCTTCCGTGGCTCGACGACGTGCAACATCATTAATTGAGGTAGGGTTTTTTTTTATATTTTATATATGTGATTAAACCCTCGATCATGGGTGTTTAATTGGTTGAATGATATTTCGAACCACTAACGCGGTGGGTATGAACTAACGAACAAGTCCGGACCCATCGCCGTATCATTCTTGATGTGTGGATTATTTGGCGATGATGAAAATGGACTAAAATGGTGATTTGAAGCCTTCTCAGTAAAGTTCATGTCCCGAGATGACCGCTGGTGGATACGAAAGCTGAAACGGACCACCAGAATGACTCTGGTGGCCCGCGGAGTATTCCGGCGGGGCGGGTTGCCGGCCCGGTGGCACCGGTGACTGGAGGCAGCGGATGGTGCCGGCCGGCTTCCAGGAGGCGGTGGTGCCCCAGTGCACCACCGGAGGAAGTCCATCGTGACCATAGCCGTGGAGGCGATGTGGCAGATCCCACGGCCGCGCGGGATCCGGGACGGTGGGGCGACGACACCTGGCGCCGCCAGTTTCAATCAACGCCCCCCCGTTCCGCGCAAACTGCTCGGCCGAGGGCCAGGCCATGCTAGCAGGGCTGGGCCATGCCCATCTTGGCCAGGACACACCCTGACGGGCTGGACATGGACCCGTGTTGGGTCGACACGGTTCGGACCGACCCAGGGTGGGTTGGGCCGGGTAGGACCGGGCCCAAACCCCCCCTTTTTTATACCAGATTCGTTTAAACACCCATAACCTGAGCTACGAACCTCCGATCGATGCACCGTTAGTTGAGTAGGAATACTTGGATTGAGATGGTTGTTTCGGTATATTACACTCAACATTTCGGTGAAGTATGAGTACAATCGGGTTGGTTCGAACCTGAAACAAACCGGGACCTCAGAGCGGATACACTTATAACTTAGGACTGGACGTCCGATTGACGTGCCTTCAACTATGTTTGTTTAATTATGATGAGATGGTTCTTTTGGAATACTCCACTTGAGGTTTGGATGTAGTTTTAGTACGTTTGGGTTGGTTTTAGCATAAAACCCAACCAGGCCCCTAGAACGGAAAATCCAATAACTCTCAGACCGCATGTCCATTTGACGAAATGTCTGCGAAGTTGGTAATATCATTGAGAAATGGTTCATTTTAGTATACCCCATTGGAGTTCGGGGTATAGTTGAGATACGGTCGGGTTGGTTCATACACGAAACCAACCGGGCCCCTGAGATTGAAAGGCTAATAACTAACTGACCGGGCATCCGATTGACGTGTCGTTTGTTGCGTTGAGACTCCTATGACGAGACGATCCTTTGAGATACTTCCAAGTGATATTACATGAAACTTGTAAGTATCGACCAATATCTCATGGGGAGGATCCTCATGGAGATGATCCTATGGAGTATAGAGACCTTATAGCTGGCTGAGACATGATGACTGATTTTCCGATTCGAATCAGAGTGACTTGACTTGCACAATGGCGATCACTACTATGTTGGGGAAACAAAACCATGGTGGAGGAGATCTACTATGTTGGGGTAGAATACCCATGGTACTAGAAAAGAGGAGTACATCATCAGACTATTAGGGGGAGCGCTACTATATTGGGGCGGCAGACCCATGGTGGGAAGCACTACTGTGTTGGGGTGATAGACCTGTGGTACTCGACAGAGGAGGAGTACCTCAGCAGTCTAAGGTTAGTTAGAAGAACCTCAGTGTCATGGAAGGACTACTGCACTCGATAGAGGTGGATTTCTCCAGCATCTGTGTTTTCAACATTAAGAAAAAAAATCCTGGTTTGAGCCGAGTCAATGACCTTTGTGTTTTCCTCATGATTGAGAGGGGTTTCTTGATAACATAGGTATATGTATGGGAATATACCTAAGTAGAGGTTATATTTTGAGATATTTCTTTGTTGTTTATCCTTGTTGGATTTTGTGATACCTCGAGGGTCTCAGGGTCCCTACTGAGTATCATTATACTCACCCCTTTACGGGATATGACCACACCTCGTTGTGTTGGATGCAGAAGACTTACATCGCTGACCAAGGTAGAGTGTACGAGGACTGGATGGTACCCGGAGGTGGAAACTCAGTGTGATGACACCTGGAGCGGACCGATAGAACCGGAGTGCTGACGAGGACATCTGTACCTACCCTTCAGGTAGGAACCCAGAGGACGATCCAGGAGCTACGTCACCATTCATCTGTTGTTTTTTCAGTTGTACTTTTCATTCAGTTGAAGATATATATTTCTATTGGGACTGTATTTATATCCCCTTTGTACTTTCAACACACTTGTTATACTGTTTTACTTAGTTTTTTCTTCTTATTGTTCTCTGGTAGTGTGAGTTTAGGTTTTATAAAGGCAATGCCTTACCAGTTTTAGGGATTTATGCCTTTGGTGATAGTCGCCAGCCCCTGGCCTATGGAAGGCGGGCTTGGGGTAGTTACGAAATGGGCCTCGGGGGACGGTTCATGACAGTAAAATTGAAAAAATTGAAAAAATACCCCATTAATGGAGAGATTTTATTAGTTGATTCAATAATTTTACCGAAGATAAAACTAGCCCCATGTTGTTTTCTATTCTAGTTATTACTGGAAAAAATTACTTCGGGAGAGATTTTAAGATCTAGGAGTGATTGTTAATACCATATACCTCACTAATTAAAAAAATCCTATGAATTTAATTGAAGAATAATATATTATTTTATCTTTAATTTTTAGACTCAATGGTAAAATATCTAAAAATTACGATTTAGAATATTTAGGTAAAATTGGTTATGTATTATTTTCTAGATGATTTCCTCATTAATGACATGGATAATGAAATCATAGTCTTAATTGTTGGATGAACATTATTATATATAGAGAGAGTGAATTGATGGATAAATTAGGTATTTATCTCAAAGGGTTGGTGGAGAGAATAAAAAATTTAATATTCAATTGAAAACAAAGAATTATCATTAAGAATATGATGATTTGAGTGAGTAAAACAATAAAAAAGTTGAGGATGATTCTTTCAATGAATAGATAAAATAGATATTTGTTTTCAATATGTCATAATTTTTTTTAAATAGGATAATAGTTATGTAACTAAAATGAATAGAATAAAATACATAGAGGGGAATGTCAACATTTATATTTGAAGGAGGGAGCTATTGACTTTTCAAGGCTGACTATACATTTTTTGATTAGTCCTATGGGCGTATAGAAATTACTACATTATGGAAGATTAGAGATGATCTAAAAAAAGGAAAAATACCTATCTATCTGGATAAATCATGGATCTCATCCTTTTTTGATCCGAACTGAGTAACACACTTAAAACCAATCATAACTTACATTAAATAGGTAATGTTGAGTTAAATGGACATAAGAAAATATTTTTTATGAGGAAAAAATGTTATAATCACTTTTTAGGATTATAAAGAATAATGTTTTAAGATATAGTTTTGGATTCATTTTAGGAAATATTTTCAATAAGAATATATTTTTTACTTAAGAGCACCTGTAATTTACAATTTTATTTGGTTTATTCTTTTATTGATCCATGATGATGAATTTAAAGAGGAAATGATTAAATAAGTTCTTTATACAAAAATAAGACTATTTTGTTAAACACTTTATCTTTTTCTCCCAGAAATTTTTATGACATTTTTATGAGTTTTAATAAAAAATTGTATTACAAACTTATATTCATAGCTGCATTTGATCTATGATATGAAAAGTTACTTATGAACCCCAGGATTCCAGGACTTAGATTTAATTATTAATAATATTTAATGATTAATATTTTTTTATTGAATTATTAGAGATATTAATTAGGGTATTGATATAATAAATCATTATTTTGCAGGATTAGTTAATTTATGTAAATGAAATTACCACACTACTTTGTGATTTAACTTTTATAAATTCCTATTTTTATGTTTCTTATTATTATAAATTTCATGTGTGTTTTAATTTTATCACATGTTTAACATTCATGATAGTTTTGTAATCCAGTTTTTTATATTATTTTTAATATCCTTTTTTTGAGAGACAACCATGTCCTATTTTACTTCTAGAACATTCATTGGTATCTTTTCAAAGATAATACTATATAAAGACACTTTTAAAATGATTGTTGAATTTTTATTATTGATCCCATAATAAATGAGGATACCTTTTATGTTTAATATTTAGTTTACCCCATATAATCCATCAATGACCTTGTTATAGAACATTCATACTACATGCCTATTATTTCCTTCCTACCCTTACTATTAATATTTCTATATGATATTCAATGGATCAAGTTTGTGAGAGAGGATGTTTATGTTGTAAGGGAATATTTCAATTTTAGGAAAAGTTTTGGAGGTGTTTATTTAGATATTTGGTAAAGTTTCACAAGTCACACACATTATAATTCAGTTTTTACAATCTAAATTTGAAAAATATCATTTATGAAAAAAATTAAATATAAAATCATTATTAAAGACTATTGTGTAAAAACAATTTGGAAATATCATTATTTCAAAATTGAAAGGCTATTATTCCTTTCAATTACTTTTCATACTTACAAGTTTTTCAATGAATTAATGAAGTGGGGTGATGATATAATCATTCTTGAAAAAGGAATATTTCATTATTCTTGATAGTTCTTTATCATTCATATTTTTTAAGAGTTAATCCACCTTTTTTAAAATTAATTTATTACATTATTCAATAACCTATTGATATTTTTTTGTCACTTTTTTCTTAATTTTAAGTCCCCAATAATATTTGTGATATTTTTACTTACGGAGTGAAGGTTTAAGATTCATTTCATGCCTATAGTTAGAATCTTTAATTTGGGTAAGAGAACAACTCTATTATATTATTACATTGAGTAATGAGTGAAAATTATCTCAATTGAGGTAGATCACAAAGTGGAATTCTTATTAATGATATATTATGATTCTCTAATACAAGTTAGAGGAAATTTAATAAATTCCAAAAAGGATGTGTAAAATACCATTTTGACTTGGTTTATATAAAGAATATGGATTTTAAAATATATTCTGTTATGTGTATCTTGAAAATTTATTTTCTTATTTATAATTATTTTTCTTTTTTTGGATTTGAGATATAAATATTTATATAGTAGATCTTCTTTTTAAACTATGTGGGGATTATATGCTTGAGGAAAAGCATGGTCTATTTGTGGGGGTCTTTAATAACCATATTATATACATAAAATTATTAAATTCAAAATTTTAAATTTTTATTAATAGGTTAGTAATTTTACGAATTATTAGTTATCAATTTACATTTTTAAGGTGTGTTTTAAATAAAATTTTAGAAATAAAATAAGTAGATGTTTTTTTGTAGAGGGTTTTTTATGAGGGTAAATTGAATTTTTTGAAGGTCATAAAATAACCCATCATGAGGATTATTGAACATTAAGTTGAAAAGAAAACTGTATCTATAAAATTATTAACCATAAGGTTCATGGGGAATAGACAATAGTAGGTGATCCTAACATGAGTTGGTGCTTTGTGGTTCATCTGTTAATAAAATAACGCCTGATGTAGGATTGTTCTAGCTACGAGGGTTTTGATTAGATGTTCTAGTGAGAGTCATCACAATATACTAACTCACATATGGGGTAATGAAGAAGAGTTATCCCCTATGAATAATTTATGTGTGGATGAGTAAAATCTTGGCCATTGATTTTCATTGATTAAAAAAACTTCTTGTGTAGTGTGGTCATGTCTCAGCACTCAGAAAGTGGTCATCATCACCTCGACTATGTCTCGCCGACTGTCTTCTCCACTAGGCCATTGAAAACTACTATTTATACCATGTTGGATATTTTTTCCTTTTATTTACAAAATATTCTCACGTGAGGTCCACTAAATCTTGGGTGACCAATTGAGAATCTTTTTGATGATGGTGATGATAAAGTACTAATGTAGTAAAATTTCATGTCATGATTTCCAAGTCTATACCATAAATAAAGATTCATATATATCATTTTGAGGAATATATGTTCAATTTGTATTTATAGTGGATGAGTTACATTAGAAAATAATGGATAAATAGTTCTCACTATGAAAGGAAGTGTATTTTTCATTAATGAATGAATATAGAATAAAATGAATTATATTTTCTTCATGGAATTTATTTATGACATGAAGGGACCATATTTTACCCTGAGTATGATCATAATGAGGAGATATTTTATTAGAGTTTTTTCATGTTGGGAATGTATGGGTTCATGAAATGTGCATTCAAAATGACATAGTCTCATTTTTTTGGATTTTCTGTACCATAAAATATAGCTTATTGTTGTCTGAAAAGGAATATACTAAATGTTCCACAAGAAATAGAAGTCTTCATTCCATGATCTAAATCATCTGAATCATGAAATATATATATCAATGAAAATAGCAGAAAATGATGATAATTTAATTCTACAAAGCTACATTCATCCTGAAAACTAGATACATGAAATAGATTTATCAATTTTTCAAACCACATACCTTTTGAAATATTGAATAATTATTTAAATGGGGTTTATGGACGTGAAATTCAAAAATATTTATGCAGATTTTAGAAAAATTAAAATATATAAATATTATGAGTTATATAAGTTAAAATTTGTTAGAAAGATAGTGGAGATATCTTGGTGATAATTTTTTATAAATGTGGCATGTTATCGGTTGTTTAATTCATCTTGGAGCATCCAAATGCTGTAAAATCATGCCTACTATTTGAGTGATACTATATTTTATGTTTTTTTTATTTTACACTCTATCATCAATAACATGATGTTTTGAATATCTTTAATTAAAAATATTTAGTAAAGGGGTATTATTTTTAGAGAACGATTTATATTATTATTTCATGTATCTATTTTCTATTTATTATTATTTATTCTATATATTCCTTAATTAGATTAAATTAACATTGTGTAAGGGATGGGGAGTGTTCATTATTACAATACAAAATTACTTTTAAGTCATGAATGGACATTGTTTAATTTATATTAACTATGCATTAACATGGTTTTGGGTTACCAATTTAAATAATTATCCCAAGTACATAATAATTGGAAATGTGGATTTTATAATGTAGTATACTGATCAAGAACAAGTAATTTAATAGACCCAATTTTGATAGAAACTTGTTTTAGTTAAACATTTTTCTTTTTTCTAATGTATAAACTTGGATCCACTATGTTTTCATATGTCTTTTTATTTATTGAAATTTTATATTCACTTTTTTTCATTCATTATTAATAAATTTATATCATATCACAACTATTTTATTTGGATTTGACCTGGGACTACCATATATTATTGTTTTCGACGCTTTCACTGGGGCGCACACATTCCAACATTCCTAAGGAGGGCATCATCCATTCCTGGTTCAGGGATGTTTGCTCCCTGAACAAAACATGATGATGGGATTTTAGTTCCTCATTCCATTGATTCTACCTCAGAACTCATCACTTAGTTTGGGTCTCACTTATAGATTGAGACGTTGTTCGTGAAACTCTTCCCAGTGCCATTTATTCATAGACGCCAGTTAATTACAATGCTTCTGTCGATACATTCCAAGGGGTCCTATCAGGGAACAAACCTTTGGTTCATGCAGTAGTCATGTTGGACATCACTGGAATTTCTGGACACTGAAACTATAGCACATTAGGGATTCTTACACTTATTATAGGGCTTCTCGAGGGCGGAAAAGCCCAAGGAATCCCATGTCGAATTCGGGGAATTATATGTTATAGGAATGTATATGTGGTTTTCCTTAGCTTACAATGTTTAACAGATGGTATGGTGCGAGTATAACATCTAGCAGAGATAGATTGGACTAATCAGAACACTGACTAGAGTGGATCATATGGGTGAAGCCCCTAGAGGTAACACTGATGTTGGGGCTAATGTGTGGTTACCTACCTCATTGTTCTAAAAGGGAATGGGGAATGAGGTGGAAAGATCCCACCAGGATGTGGTGGCGTGAGTAAGAATCAGGATGGAAAATGGATGAATAAGTTTAGTGGATGTATATTGAGATGGAGTCGACTCCAGGGTGATGATGAAGTTGGGCTTGAGATTCGAAGATAATTCCTATGTATACCCATGTCAGGGAATCAAAGTCCATGTAGTTCAGGACGATGGGACACCTGAGGAGGTGACCCATGAGAATAGATGCATAGATGGGATCTGGTGGAGTTAAAAACTGCTGGTTGGGTCATGACCTTCCCAAAACAGATGGGCTCAAGAGAGAGATCAGGATGAGACATGAGTGATATGATTAAATCTCCGGGGGGGGGGGGATTCTTACGTATCCTTATGACGGGGAATCGAAGTCGACATAGTTCATATGATGAAAACATATTGTCGATTGGGGACTTCAACGACTTACCGCTGACTAGGGATGACAATGTCTTACCATTGGGTGAAGGTCGCAATGGCTTACCGTAGGATGGAGGTCGCAATGACTTACAACTGGATGGGTGTCGCAACAGCTTACCGCTGGATGAGGGTCTCAATGAATTACCTCTAGATGGGGGTTGAAACGGCTTACCGTTGGATGGGGTTGCAACGGCTTACCGCTGGATGAGGTTGACCCTCAGGGAGGCCTCTTACGTACCATATCCAGGGGACAAGGATCAAAGACCAAAAACTTTGAATGGGTATTGTATAACATATCTCAGGACGAAAAGGGGGTGTACAATTTAACATCATGCAAGACCAAGGTGGACTGGAATGAAGTTGTCATGACCAAGAGGTGTTAGGCCTGAACCTCAGGGAGGATTCCTACATATCTTTCCTTGGCAAGGATGAAAGTCCATGTAGATCAGGTAAAGTGGGAACCGACATGAAGGTGGACAGAACTAATGGATGGTGGTCTTGAACCTCGGGGAGGCTTCTTACTTACCTTGCATTGACATTGATCAAAGTCCACATAGTTCAGTTGGGTGTGGTGAACCAATGTGATGATGGTTGGGACTAATGGATGGTGGGATTGAACCTCAGGGAGTTTTCCTAGTACCTTCCCTTGGAAAGGATCAAAGTCCACGTAGTTCAGGTAGGGTGTTTGAGTATTACACTCTAGGAAACCCAAAGAGGATGTCATGGTTGATGTTCACTGTAAACCCACGTGAGTCAAGGTCAGTGTGAGAAACAAAAGGCAGTAGAGACCTGATGATCATATCATGAAAGGTGCATCCACGTGAAGTGGAGTGGGGCTTACACGTATTTAGCGGCCCAAAGAAGAAATAGTGGCTTACGCATGGTCTGTGGCCCAGGTGGGGGGATATTGGGACATACTCTAGGGTGGAGGCCTGAGTGGGGAAAAATCCCAAAGGGATAGGGATTTGGCACCGAGGAAGCGATAACGAACATGGGTGATACCTCCTGCAAAAATAGCTAGGATCTTACACCAAGTGGGTTACCATTCCCCGCGGACAGACGTCACTCCGATAATGAAGATCTCATTCCATTAGAGGAATGATCTCACTCTCGTGGAAACCAGTGGGAATAGATAATGTCTGAGACGGAGCACCCCACGTGTAATCATAGGGCAAGGCCACATTTTAATGGCATATGCTAAAGATGATGGCGCTTGGCAGTTTGATTTCTTGCAGTTCGAACGAGGTGGGTTAACTCCGCACCCTAGTACATACATAACTGATATCTCCTTCCCCTTAAGGAATAAAAGGCATTAGAAATGTTGTGGAAAGGTGGTGTTATGGAGTGATACTTTGAGGGTTCCTCGCTATCATGGCTATGTGAATAATCCATAGCCGTTAGCATGCCTATGCAAAGAAGAATGAGGTGAAGTATTGTAATGTGAGGCACCACACAAAGGAAATTGAAATCGTCTCATGCAAACTTGAAGACCAGCACAGAAAGAGAGCACATGAAACAGGTGTAGTGCACATACTAGTGCCTCCGACATGGTACCTTAAGAGGAGGATGCCACATGGAGCTCACACAAGTGAATAGGCTGGGTGCAAGATGGAAGGTCTTCGCACAAGATGGAAGGGTTTCATGCAAGAGAGTAGAATTGCGTGCAAGATGGTAGGGTTGCACGCAAGATGGATGGTCTGCGTGCAAGAAGGGAGGGTTTCATTCAAGAGAGTAGGGATGCACCAAAGATTTTATGGTTGGACGCATGTTGGAAGGGTTTCACGCAATATGGAAGGTCTACGCACAATAAAAAAGGTGATGTGTGCAAGAGAAGTCTGATGCAGAGGAAACATGCATGGAAATGGGGTCTCTTGCACTCAAAAAGATTTGGGAGAAGGGTAATTAATAAGGATCATTCCCAAAAGGTCCCACCAGATGGGGGGCCATTTGGGGACCCATCACACTAAATACAATACCAGAAAGCCATGGTGTTTTTCGCACGATCGCGAAAGAGGGAGTTTTTGCGCAGCAGAGCATTGTTTTGTATTCTCTCCCTCATCCCCAATGGGTGATAGGGTATGTTTCATTTTATAGCCAAATTCCTCGTGGGTGGTGTGCAATGTGATGCAGTATGAAAACGTGCGGTGGACTTCGGATTGGGCGTGCAAAGGGGAGATGCGCACAACCGCGTGCTCGATGGTGCATTGGGCATGCAAAGTGGCTCCAAGTTAAAAGGGGCACTACGCACATCCACACGCTTCATGCCACATGGGGCGTGCCAACAAGAGCTACGTGGAAGCTCGCCCTTGACGTCGTATTGGGCATGCAAGATTTTGTGCATTGGGGGCCACCTGCGCGCATCCTCTGAATCTCACGCGTAGCTGCCTCCTAGGTCCCGAAATCTTCTCTTCCCCTCCCGTGTTCCTTCATTTACTAGTTATCCTCCTGATGCTGTGTAACACCCAGAGATTTTATGAAAAATATTCTTTTTAATTTCATTAATGTCTTGTGTTGTATGCTACACCAAAAGGAGCATGCACAACATGCATCCCTGACTTGGCTTTCATTACACGCAATCGTGACCTTCCACAATAGAGTGTGTTGTACGCAATACTGAGTTTCGCTAAACAATGATATGTTATATAAACTAGCCGTTATGAATAGTAATACCCTATTTTTAAAATTTTATAAATTTTATCTTTCAAATTGGACTTCATTTTTGGATTCAGAATATCGAAATTAGACTAGGGTGAAATTTTGGTATTTTTCTGAAAAATTTCAATTTTTGATGAATATTGAAAACACTAGGTTACTATTTAAAAAACGACTTTTTTTAAATAATTATTTATTTTATTTAAATTAATTTTAGCTCAAAAATAGATACATAATACCTATATAAGTTCAATTCAACTCCTTGGAGTCATTTTATAATAATTTTAGATATATAAAAATTTTATTGAACTTTTCACCGTCTTTTAACCACCCCCTAGGAGAATTTGCAAATTTACATAAATATTAATTTTACCACTTCTGTTAGTGAAATTTCAAAAATCAGAGAGACACGGTTGATGTCAGTATGTAAAATTTGGTTCAATGAGATGAAAATATTTTTTTGGTGAATAGTAACTTTTTACTTTTATTTACCACGGTTAAAAATAAATAGGATAATTAAGGGTAAAAATGATACTATTATTACCCTAACACATGCCATAATTTTATTGGATAAGTTTAATTCGACCAAAAACAACATTAGGGATAAAATATTACCCTTTAGGTCCACTTGGATTAGATTAGGACATTTAATATTATTTTATTTAAAGAATAGTTAAAATAGATAAAATCAATGTTTAATAACTAAAACATTTTTAATATAGGGTTATACATAAGATCAATTTGACTATAAATATTCATTAGAAATCTAAAATTATTTCCTACGTAATGGTATTTTATTTGTAATTTTTATACTTTAAATAATTTAATTTATTTATGACACAATGATGATGCAGTAATTATATTATTAATGAAATATTGACATAATTGATGTTATAAATACCCAAGTAAATGTAATTTGAGACTTTTTATGAATTAAAATAATTTTATATGTTACTATGACATGTTAGTATTGATTTAATTATCTTTTTTCGAACTAATCATTCTGTTATGACTTTCACAAAAATCAATTTCCAAATAGTATCAAAATTGACATAAAATAGTTTTTAAAACAAATATTATATTATTAATTGTTATTTTATTTCTAAAAAACTATTGTTCATCCAAATGACTTATATAAGGTTATATATTTTAATAATAAACAACTTGGGGTTCGTTTGGCTTTTTATAGTAAGTTTATTAACCTTATATTGTAAGAAAACAAGAAGACACGGTAAAAGTTAAATTATCTATCTTAAAGTTAAATCTAAATGATAAGGTTAAAATAGAACCCTAAACTTGTCTAAATTCTATTGGATGAGAGGATTTAGACCCAGTCCCACCTTAGCTTAGAAATAAATCAATTTGGAGTTATTGTAAACCGAATATGACTTTATAATAAAATAATATTTTTAGTTTTTCCTAAGGTGCCCCTCTTCTCCCTTATAAAAGGGCACCTCCTCCCTCTCTTCCTCACACCACATTGAGCCTTCAAGCTCGGACAGACCCTACCAAATTCTCTTCTACACTTCCCTAGAAACATCCTAGAGGTCTTGTTCTTCTTCAAAGTCCAATTTTAGTGCCCTAAGAGGAGGTCTCAAAGAGGCGCTTCAAAGAAGAGGTAATGTCTGTTACCGATTCTTTCAACTTTATTTCTTCTTCCACTTATTCTTCTTTAGTTTTTTCATTATGAAGTAATAAAATCAGTATCACTCATATAATGATATGTTATTATAATTATTAAACAACTCTATTTCACCATCTATCCATCCTACAGAAAACGAAATCACCGCGTGTGCGTACGTATGGAATACCGTCTCCACGTCGTGTTGTAATCTATTTTCCACCACCACCTTACTTGGATGGGTATAATAGTGTAAATAATGACTATATAAGATTAATGTAAATTGATATTCATTATGAAATAGTATACATACACTCGAATACAATTCCACGATCATGGGAACGATATCATCGCTCGTGCGTATGTACGGACTACCGTCTCCACGATGTGATAAGATTCATTCTCCATGTTAACCATTCATAAATGATTATAATGTATATATAATGAATAATAATGAAATATATGATATAATAATGATACTGGATTTATATATATATGTATTTCATCAATTTAATTCTAATCAATTCAATAAGGAAATTAAAACAGCGTTCATGCGTACGCACGGTCTACCGTCTCCATTAACGATGTATTTCATTCCTTTTATCGATCTATAATATATATGTATATTATGAATATATATAATATATAAATAATGTTTTAAATTCTGTAATTATGTAAATCAAGATATAAATAATAATATCAAGAATGACAAGTCGAAACACATATGATAAATAAAATGATTTTACCCAAAACACTGCTTTTACATGGAATTTACAAAAGAACGGGTAATATAAAGTCATAAGTGAAACATATATGATATCATAACAATGAATATGATTATTTAATAAGTAAATGACATTATTTAAATCATTATACAGGAGGTTAGGATCCATACGAAGCATATCGGACTTAAGGTAAGGGATAACCTTTCTAATCTCGTTCTTATCCAAGATTGTTTATTCGTAAGTATTTGCTGGGGTTATTGTTATCATCCAAGTCCATGTTCTCTAAAAGTTATTTTATGTATTTTTAATGCCTTTTTACCCATTTTTTCTTTTACTACATGGTATGTGAGTAATCTTTCTTTTTTTACGTTACAAGGTACTTTTTGACTTATTCGACAAAAGTACGAGGAGAATGTTTTTTTTAACTTATACGACATGAAATAATTTTTACGGTTTTATAAAGCCTTATTTTCATGAAGCATCCTACAAAATATTTCATGAGTATTTTCAAAAAAATATATTTCTTTAAAAATTGCATGACGTTTTGTGAAAAGAAACTGATTTTGAAGAAGAAAGGATATTTTCCTCAAGAATTCATTTCAAGTGTTTTATCAAAACCATTTTTCTTCATCTAAGATGACATTATTTCATATGTGTATGTTTCAAGTATCAAGTATCTTTGATTTACATGGTTTTAATTTTCTTATTATAAAATTATATCCATTTCTTCTATATGGATTATGTGATGATGGGATGATGTTTTTGAAACTCATTTTATTTATTGGGTTATTAGGAATGATGTATGTTTATTTTGTGGCACAAGTAAGAATGATTTCATTATGAGATAGGTGGGACCTATATCTCCCTCCAATGCATTGGGTAAAGATTTATATCTCATGAGATATACATGGATGGAACGGTAATTTAATCCAGTTCAGTGTTACATGACTGAAACGAGGAGTGAACTCGATTCAGAAAGGGACTTTGTCCACTGAGATGGTCTTGGAAGCAATGCCTTGGCTATTATGGAAATCATAACAAGTGCTGAATGGTTTCCACAATTACATGTTTTATTCCCATTATATTTTATCATGTTTGATGTTCCATTATGATACATTCCTTATGTACTTCCACGATTTATGTCTTTGCTCAAGATTTTTATGTTTAAATTTAATGTTCATGTTTTTGATTTCAAATGTTTATGTATTGTTTTAAGTTCACTATGTTTTCCCTTATTGAGAATTTGAGCTCACCCTTTTTTATATTCTCTTTTACCCATGATATAAGGAATGGTTTTAGGTAAGAAAACAAAAAGGATGATCTTTATGGGAGATTTTGAGGATCTTTCACCATGATTAGAAGATTATATTCCGAGTTTCCAAAGACACTAAACTATTACGGTCCTTTGGTGTCTGTTTTTGTTATGTATTAAGTATTACGCAAAAGTAATGTAATGTCCATGTACATCAGGCTTCAGGTCTCTACAGTTGGTATCAGAGGAAATGTTTAGTTAACCTTTGGAAACTAGGATGTGAGAACTTTAGTGAGATCCCTTGAGATATTTTTAAGGTATGTCTTGGGATGTCCCTAAGGATAAGTATAAGTATAGGTTATAGTCCAATAACTATGGTAACGATCTTATAATTTAACCTAAGATGTTAGATATTGACGGTACTCCCCCTTGATTATGTTATTTTCCTTGTACGATTTTTGCCTCTCATAGAATTCTTTTTTTGTTTTAGTCAATGGAGGGAACCAAAAGGAATTCAGTTAACATTTAATCCAATGGAAAAATTTGTGACTATGAGAAAAAAAATTCCGTAATTCCTAGAGAGAAAGATATTGTGATTATGCCGAATCAGTCATCGCGATATATGATTAACAAGGTGAAATTTAGTGGTATGCCTAATTCATCAAATAAGAGGAAGATAGACTTTTATGCATGTTCGCATGTTGAGGAGAATAAAGAAAGGAAGATTGAGATTTCTAAAGAAGGGAAGAAGAACCTTGAGGAATACCTCAAATGGAGGGACATATGTTATCTGTGTCGAGAAATAGGTCATAGAGTGACAGACTGTTATGGAGTTTAATGTCTTATTTTTGGAGAACATGGGCATTACCCAAATTAATGCCCTGACCAAAAAAGTTACTTCTAAATCAAGGAAGGACTTATTCCAGGAAAATCATTGAAGAGGATGGATTGAAGTGTTTATGTATTGGTATTCAAGAATAATGTTGTTGAGGTACTTTTATGGTTTCTTAAAATATTTTTGTATTAGTCTATTGTGGTTTTCAATAATTTTATGGTACTGGTAACCATGAAAAGTGATTCAAATATTTTGGAAAGCAGATGATATGTGCATAATGAAGGGATAAGAAGAAAATTAAATGTTTGACAGTATTCATGAGCTCATGATTGATATAAGGACTAAGTGATATCATGGTTTGAGTATATAGAATTTTGAGGATTTTGGTATGTGGAAGGTGTTAACTTTTAACTGCATTAATGTTTTCACTAAGGTTCAATGGGTATTCATTTTTTTCAAGAGAATATATGATTAAGGACTTAAAATGTTTGGAATGTGACCAACAAGACATATCTTATGATATATGGGGATCAACGATGGTATTAAAATGCTTGTTATATGAACTCTCTGGTAATTATTTTCACTATAATATGATATTTGACAATAGTATTTTAGATAAACCTAAATATTGGAATAGATTATGTTGGACATAAGTTAGTATTGTTTAAGGATAGAAATTTTTTCGATATTATTGATGGGATGTTATAGTAATGTAGTTTTAGAAAAAGGGCAACCTGCAAGATGGGCGACAACCCATCGCGTCGGACAAGGCTGTGGGAATCGAACCCACAATCGAAGTGTGACTGGACTTTATCACATACCACTGGCCTACAAGAAGTCCCTGGTTAGTAGAAACTAGTTTTATTTTATTAAGCGGTATGATATATGAAGTATAAGATCATTTTTGGAATCATATACGATTAACCTCACCATATATGGACTTATGTATATTTGAGAACTTTTGCTAACCATTTGTTTGAAACAGATATAATAACCCATCATTCTATCACATGATCTGTTAACACTTCACGAATAACAAATTCAACTTCATTTCTTTAAGATATGAAGTGTAAATTTTTCAAAGCACAAAAAATAGTGAGATTGAACCAAAATAAAGTATTTATTCTAATTCAAATTCTTCAACTTTAGGGAAATGATCTTGAAAACCAAAAATGTTGTCCTAGTGCCCTTATATCTGATGAATCAGATGGTACCCTAGATCATCACAAATTTATGGCTTTGTGATTGTTGGATTTTTCATAGCCATGTTCTCTACCACTCTCCATCATAACATGAAAATTAGATTTCTCTTCCATATCCATATTTTCACCAATGTTCTCCTATGTGCAAACCCAGTGATTAGTTAATTTGGGTAACCGTAACGTTTCATACTTTAGTTTTTAAAGACAAGTTTTGGTATTCCTTTTTACAATGTGAGTTTCTATTAAAGAAAATTTCGAGTAGTAAACCATTTATAACCCCGACGAATTTCAAAGGAGAAATTTATTTTAAGGGAGGTAGAATGTAACACCCCGAGATTTTATGAAAAATATTCTTTTTAATTTCATTAATGTCTTGTGTTGTATGATACACCAAAAGGAGCTTGCACAACACGCATCCCTAACTTGGCTTGCATTACACGCAATCACGACCTTCCACGATAGCGTGTGTTGTACGCAATACTGAGTTTCACTAAACAACGATATGTTATATAAACTAGCCGTTATGAATAGTAATACCCAATTTTTAAAATTTTATAAATTTTATCTCTCAAAATGGACTTCATTTTTGGATTCGAAATATCGAAATTATCCTAGGGTAAAATTTTGGTATTTTTCTGAAAACATTCAATTTTTGATGAATAGTGAAAACACTGGGTTACTATTTAAAAACCAACTTTTTTATAAATAATTATATATTTTATTTAAATTAATTTTAAGTCAAATTTGATACATAATACCTATATAAGTTCAATGAAATTCATTGGAGTCATTTTATAATAATTTTAGATATATAAATATTTTATTGAACTTTTCACCGTCTTTTACCCACCTCCTAGGAGAATTTGAAAATTTACATAAAACATAATTTTACCACTTCTGTGAGTGGAATTTCAAAAATCTGAGAGACACGGTTGATGTCAGTAAGTAAAATGTGGTTCAATGAGATGAAAATAATTTTTGGTGAATAGTAACTTTTTACTTTTATTTACCACGGATAAAAATAAATAGGGTAATTAAGGGTAAAAATGATACTATTATTACCCTAACACATGTCCTAATTCTATTGGATAAGTGTAATTCGACCAAAAAAAACATTAGGGATAAAATATTACCCTTTACGTCCACTTGGATTAGATTAGGACATTTAATATTTTTTTATTTAAAGAATAGTTAAAATAGTTAAAATCAAAGTTTAATAACTAAAACATTTTTAATATAGGGTCATACATAAGATATATTTTACTATAAATATTAATTATAAATATAAAAAGATTTCCTACATAATGGTATTTCATTTTTAATTTTTAGACTTTAAATAATTTAATTTATTTATGACACAATGATGATGCAATAATTATATTATTAATGAAATATTGACATAATTGATGTTATAAATACCCAAATGAATGTAATTTGAGACTTTTTATAAATTAAAATATTTTTATATGTTAATATGACTTCTTATTATTGATTTAATTAACTTTCTTCGAACTAAGCTTTCTGTTATGAGTTTCACATAAGTCAATTTCCAAATAGTGTCAAAATTGACATAAAATAGTTTTTAAAACAAATATTATATTATTAATTGTTATTTTATACCTAAAAAACTATGGTTCATCAAAATAACTTATATAAGGTTATGTATATTAAAAATAAACAACTTGGAGTTCGTTTGGCTTGTTATAGTATGTTTATTAACCTTATAGTGTAAGAAAACAAGAAGACACGATAAAAGTTAAATTATCTATCTTAAAGTTAAATCTAAATGATAAGGTAAAATAGAACCCTAAACCTGTCTAAATTCTATTGGATGAGAGGATCTCGACCCATCCCTACCTTAGCTTCGAAATAAATCAATTTGGAGCTATTATAAACTGAATATGACTTTATAATAAAATAATATTTTTATTTTTTCCTAAGGTGCCCCTCTCCTCCCTTATAAAAGGGAACCTCCTCCCTCTCTTTCTCACACCACTTTGAGCCTTTAAGCTTGTCCAACCCCTGACAAATTTTCTTCTCCACTTCCCTAGAAACATCCTAGAGGTTCTGGTCTTTTTCAAAGACCAATTTTAGTGCCCTAAGAGGAGGTCTCAAAGAGGCGCTTCAAAGAAGAGGTAATGTCCGTTACCGATTCTTTCAACTTTATTTCTTCTTCCACTTATTCTTATTTAGTTGTTTCATTATGAAGTAATAACATCAGTATCACTCATATACTGATATGTTATTATATGTATGAAACAACCCTATTTCACAATCTATCCATCCTACGGAAAACGAAATCACTGCCCATGCGTACATACAGAATACCGTCTCCACGCCGTGGTGTAATCTATTTTCCACCACAACCTTACATGGATAGGTATAATGGTGTAAATAATGAATATATAAGATTATTGTAAATTTATATTTAATCTAAAATAGTATACATACACTCCAATACAATTCCACGATCATGTGAACGATATCATCGCTCGTGCATACGTACGGACTACCGTCTCCACGACGTGATAAGATTCATTCTACATGTTAACCATTCATGAATGATTATAAAGTATATATAATGAATAATAATGAAATATATGACATAATAATGATACTGGATTTATATATATATGTATTTCATCAAATTAATTCTATTCAATTCAATAATGAAACGAAAACAGCGTTCATGCGTACGTACGGTCTACCGTCTCCATGAACGGTGTATTTCATTCCTTTTATAGATCTATAATATATATGTATATGATGAATATATATTATATATAAATAGTGTTTTAAATTCTGGAATTATGTAAATCAGGATATAAGTAATAATATAAAGAACGACAAGTCGAAACACATAAGATAAATAAAATGATTTTACCCAAAATACTGCTTTTACATGGAATTTATAAAAGAACGGGTAATATAAAGTCATAAGTGAAACATATATGATATCATAAAAATGAATATGATTATGTAATAAGTCAATGACATTATTTAAATCATTATACAGTAGGTTCGGATCCATATGAAGCATATCGGACCTAAGATAAGGGATAACCTTTCCAGTCTCGTTCTTATCCGAGGTTGTTTATTCGTAAGTATTTTCTGGAGTTATTGTTATCATACAAGACCATGTTCTCTAAAAGTACTTTTATGTATGTTTAATGCCCTTTTACCCATTTTGTCTTTTACTACATGGTATGTAAGGAATCTTTCTTTTGTTTACGTTACGAGGTACTTTTTACTTTTCTGACAAAAGTACGAGGAGAATGTTTTTTTAACTTATACGGCATGAAAGGATTTTTACGGTTTTATAAAGCCTTATTTTCATGATGCTTAATCCAAAATATTTCATGACTATTTTCAAAAAAATATATTTATTTTAAAATTTCATGACGTTTTGTGAAAAGAAACTTATTTTGAAGAAGGAAGGATATTTTCCTCAAGAATTTATTTCAAGTGTTTTATAAAAACCATTTTTTTCATCTAAGATGACACTATTTCATATGTGTATGTTTCAAGTATCAAGTATCTATGATTTACTGGTTTTTCTTTTCTTACTATGAAATTATATCCATTTCTTTTATATGGATTATGTTATTATGGGATGATGTTTATGAAAACCATTTTATTTATTGGGTTATTATGAATGTTGTATGTTTATTTTGTGGAACAAGTAAGAATGATTTCATTATGAGATGGGTGGGACCTATATCTCCCTCCAATGCATTGGGTAAAGATTTATATCTCATGATATAGGCATGGCTGGAACGGTAAGTCAATCCATTTCAGTGTTACAGGATAGAAACGAGGAGTGAACTCGATTCAGAAAGGGACTTTGTCCACTAAGATGGTCTTGGCAGCAATGGCTTGGATACTATGGAAATCATAACAAGTGATGAATGGTTTCCACAATTACATGTTTTATTCCCATTATATTTTATCATGGTTGATGTTCCATTATGATATATGCCTTACGTACTTCCACGATTTATGTCTTTGCTCAAGATTTTGATGTTTAAATTTCATGTTCTTGTTTTTTGCTTTAAAATGTTTATAGATTGTTTTATGTTCACTATGTTTGCCCTTACTGAGCATTTGAGCTCACCCTTTTTTATGTTTTCTTTTCCCCAGGATATAAGGAAAGGTTTTAGTTAAGAAAACAAAAAGGAAGATCTTTATGGGAGATGTTGAGGATCTATCACCATGATTAGAAGACTATATTCCGAGTTTCCAAAGACACTAAAATATAACGGTCCTTTGGCGTCTCTTTTTGTTATGTATTAAGTATTCTGCAAAAGTAATGTAATGTCCATGTACATCAATGTTCGGGTCTCTACATGCTGGCCTTATCCAAATTTTGGAATCATCAAATTCCCCCCCCCCTCTGAATCGAAGCTAAAGGGTAACCCAATGGTCAGATTCTGAGGGCACACTAACAAATAGGTAAGCTGTTGTTCGGTGCACAAAAAAATTTATTTTGTACATGCAAACATATTTTGTGCATGTGAAAGGTGAGTCCGCATATATTAAAGGGATGAGGCCACCCATAGGCCCCTAATTTGGTCTTTTTCTGTATAATAGGTGCTTAGATCTAATGGGTGAAAATGGTCCCGATCAGCGCATATGATTCCAAGACTGACCACGGGTTTTGCGCGCTGTCCCACATTTTTCATGCAGATCGACATTTTTGCATGTCACCTAATTTTTTTGGGTGCCTAACTTCATTATTTTGTGCCAACCCCTTAGGGTTTCCAAAATGGCTGTTCAATAGACTAAAACCGAGAGGGAGGCCACTACTGCTGCAAGAAGGAATCAAATGATCACAAACCCTCAGATACTTCAGGTGAGGTGGGTTATGTATGATAATCAGATAACTTTTTCCATGATTACTCTAGTTCAAAAATATTATGTTCAGAGTAATATAATTCCTCTATGGAACTTTTGAATTCTGAAATAGGTGCTAATGCCCGGTTTCGAGACAGACACACCACGGTCGGGGGTGATGTGCGAGGATAGTTTTCCACAATTCAACATTATAAACAATTTTCATCCTGCTAGAGAAACACAAAACAGAGCAATCTATGTCCTAAATATGAAGACCAGGATAGTCATGAGAAGTGATCCAGTTCCAAAGGAATATCTCGCTATTTATTCCAGTACATTCAGAAGCAGCATTGCTGACGAGACGATGGGTTGGAAGGAATGAGATTTTAGATCTGGGGGTAAATTCACCAATGAATTTGCATGGGTGTACTGGGTACATCAGACATGTGAGGAATTTGGGACAACGCTATGGTCTATTGGGCCTTTTGAGGTCGTCTGGACATCCTAATATCATTTCTACCAACATCCGGACTTGGTAGCAAATATATTTAGTCATTGGTCCCCTAATACCAACACATTCCACCTCCACCATGGGGAGGGGGGAATCAGTCTATGGGATGTCCACTATATCTGGGGAATCCCCTTGGAGGGGTACCAGTACAACAAGTTCATCCTGATGTGGAATGTCTTGTGGGATATGAAATGCACCTCAATCCTGTCATGGCACCTACGAGAGTTGGCTATGGAGAAGCTAAAAATAAAATATATCCAGAAGGACATACCCTATTTGGGGTGGATTTGCATTTTCCTGATGTAGTACATGGATTTGAAGATGCCAGGACGAGGGAAACAATGATCAAACACATCTTAGAGGGGGAATGTAGGATCATACTGGAAGGTTATAGGGATAGGAGAGTATCAGTCGTGGGGATTTGGTATTAATGAGTTTGAGAACCAAATGTGCAATATTTCAGGTTTCATGCTGTGTTCTTGAGTGGGTGGTTGTGGCTAGTGGGGGACATGAGGATGGGGTTCCGCCTAGGGACACTAGTGATGGCTAGGATCACGGCGGCGCAGAACAAGGTCAACCTGGGAGGGTCGGTGTTGGCCATGCTATACTAAATTCTGGGGAATATCTCCAGGGGAAAATGCCAAGGAGGATATGCAGAACATTTAAAAATTTTCATGGCTGGGTCATGACTTAGTTTATAACTTCCCGAATTCCATTCACCCCTGGTAATGTTATGCGCCCATTTCTCCTAGACATTGCCAGAATTCACACCCTAATTCTCATAGATAAGGGGATCAAGCTCATGATTGGCAGCCACACCCAATTTTAAATTCAATCATTCCAAACCCTAGTTGGTCAGATGGTAGATGATGGGTGGGGGCCATTAGCACATTGGGAGTACCTTTAGAGCATTCGGGGTGGCGTACAAGTGGCTTGGATTGACTGTAAAATCTTTTGCGAACCATTTGTGCTGACCAGGTTTGCCAAGAAGGTTAGGTGCATGAAATGGATGCTGAAGAAAGTATATATAGAGGATTGTGAATAATGACATCCTTGTATTCTCTATCAACTTTGGATTATGTTCACGATAGCCATCTTGGGAGATGTCATCACTATTATCCCCACCAACATCAATAAATACCTTTCAATAGAGTTTTTTGTGCACTATATGAAAACAAACCCTGAGGAAATTCATTGGAAGTACATCCAAAAAATCAAGGCGGCGAATGTAGAGTCCAAAGAGCAGGGAGGTAGACAAGTTTTCACGGGATAGTTGAGGAAAAAAATGGTCTGGGAGGATATCATGCTACATGTCATCACTTCATCGATATGAACAACGCAGGCTGAGAACATGCTGCTCCCTTCCAGGGAAAGGTGGTCCCACATGTGGCCTCATGGGCTAGCCAAGGAACTTCTGTGAAAGAAACTCAGGTACCACCTGAAGCCATCTGTCAATGCCATATTTCCCTCTCTATGGTCTTCCTGGAGAACATTACTGTAGTCTATGTCTATCAAAGAATTATGGTTGTGGTTGGTACATGCAGGCCTTGATCTTCCAGATATAGGACACATCCAGATAAGGGATATGGTAAACATTAATCGTCAACAAGCATACATGATATCCCAGGATATGTATGCATGCCAGTGGGGGCGGTATGAAGAACCACATCTCTTGGTGAAATTTATTCTGGGACAGCAAAATGACCCAAAAAAGCTGCCATCCATGGATGAATGTATAGAGGAATAGGGAAAAGAGGAAGAAGAAGAAGAAGATGATGATGAAGAAGATGAAGAAGGTGAAGAAGATAGAGGTGAATAAGAGGAGGACCAAAATGAGGGTCTTGGTGGTGAGGGGACTTCGGAAGCTCCCGCTCACCAGCGGAGCTCCTGGGAGAGTGGAGAATTCATAGGTTCCAACACAGAACTGGCATAACATCTCGAGGTAAGTTTAAAATATATATCCACTAGACATTATCTTTTCACAATTGTTGTCCGTCAACCAAATTTCATCCTCTTTAGGAACACATGGGCGAGGGTTCCCATGAAGCCTTCCCCACTTGGGATGAAGGTGTGCCCATGGAGGCCGAGGAGCATTCTCGGGAGCCTGTACTCGGGACCGAGCATAGTGGTGTGCCGATTAGGACTGGAGTGGGTGAAAATGAGCCAGAAAGAGAGTCCCCCACCATCCCCAATGTCCAAGAGGATCCGAAATTAGTGATTGAGTTGACAAGCACCGAATACTCCCCTATTGTGGCGCCCCCCTCGACGACACATGCATTGGACACTGCCACACTATTCTCCCATAAGTCCTTTTCATTGTTTCTCATCTTTGCTTGAGAATTCAGCTAATAAAGATACTAATTCCTAATGCAATGATCACAAGGTTGGAGGCATGAAAAACCAACTAGTCCAGTACATCTGTAAGAGTCCAGCTAGCGGGTACATTGGCCTTTACAGAAGCAATATTTCTAGGCGGACCTACCCAGATACTTGATGAGAAAGAGATTGCAATGATGGTTGGTAATGCTACCGGGCTGGATCTCTAACCTGACAAGAGTGAAGTCATTGACGAAGAGGGAGTTCCCAAAGAAGACTCTACCGCTGAACTCCTTGTCAGTTTCCCTAAATACAGGCTTGTAGACCCTGAAAAATCAACGATTATGACTTGGATGTTGCTGAGGGGAGATATATGACACGAAACAAGGTGTGGAAGTGTATCAGATGCTTTCTAAGCCATCCAAAGACAGAATGGATAACTCAGATGGGGTCACTCCACACATGGATATGCTTTCTTTGCACTGGAGGGGTAGATGCTCACCATTATCATGTAATGATATGTGATTATATAGAGGATAGTATACAGGTGGATAACTGATGTTCAGATGTTGCATGACGCCAGGAGGATTTAAAGAATAATCAGGTCATCTTGGAGGCAGAGCCGGAGGTCCAGTGCCTTGAGGAACAAGTGACGGAATGGGAGGAATTCATTGTAATCCAATCTGAGATCATTGAGCGATTAAAGGCCCATCTCGCAGATACTCAAGAGCAGATAGTGCAGAGGAATCACTTAATTATTAAGCTCCAGACTGAATAACTATGATCACAATCCAGGGCTAATGAGTTATTCCCCACCACTAGTGTCGAAGATAAGGATCTCAGGAAATGGGAAGAGATGCTGGAGACAATAATTCAGATGGTGGAAGCACTGGAACAGACCATCCAAAATGTTTATCCTTAAGGGCCCTATTTTTCATGAACCCCCTAAACTTATCCTTCTTTATTACTTCCAACTCTAAATTTTATGCATGAACGGACTATTGTTTTGTTCATTTTAACATACTTTGACCATAATCTCTAAATAAATAGTGATCCATTCCAAATCTCATGTGGTTCGTTCCCTAAGTGAGAAACAAGGGATTCTCACACTATTAATTTGTGTGAATGTAGGAGTTCCAACAAAGTTTTAGGAAACTGAGGTTCGAACAACCAATTAGGATTTCTGGGAAGAAATGGTAGAGGCCCAATTAGAGGATGAGGACCACAGAACAATCGATGTGTCGTCTTCCAAATGTACTCTAGTGTACAAGCAGGATAACACCAGAGGTGTTTGAAATTAATCCAAATATAGGGGAGTGGAATGTGTGAATCACGATACCCAAAACTCAGAACACTGTAGGGATGGTGTGACAATGAAGAATAACCATTTACTGTGTTCCAAACATAGTATCCTTATTGCGTTAGCCAGAAATGGGTATAAAAAACAAGGGCTGACCACTAACCATGTCCAAAACATGGGTCTTGAGTCAAAATGTAATCCATTCGTCTTCCAAAATGTTGTCCACATATAGTAGGTAAACCATAGGCTGAGAATCCATACTATTAGGGGGTTCCTTTAGATGTGAAAGATGATCAGGGTCTGAATAAAGGGAATGCAGAGCGTGGAGTGTGGTGTAATGGGTTGTTCGAATGGAGTCCCACACTCTTGATATTACACCACCATGGTGATGGCACATTAGGTGGGCACATCAGTCTGATCTGGGATCATACCTACTTCCGAACAGGACCTCTCTAGTAAGAACCTGGAATGACATGTAGTTTTATGTCATACCTATGAGGATGATAGACACGCAGTTTAAAGTCATACGATGAGGATGGTGCATTTTTTGTAAGGTCATACTTCCTGGACAAAGGATAATAGTTTAAAGACATGGTAAATGGAATGTAGGCTCCTAGTTTAAGGTCATAATGACTAGACCATGATCGGGGATAAGGGTCCAGGAGGGTTAACGACACCAAGGCTAAGGCTGAGGCAAAATTCATGGGCATCACTATGTATCCCATATGGATGAAAATCAGGCCAAACATTGTTATCGAAGCACATTTTGTTCAGAGACCGATACCGATAGGGGAAATCCTTTCTGGCGAGGGATCTGATGCGTCCCATAGTTATTATGGGGCATCATGAACTTGTTCAGGGTTGAGATGTAGTTTAATGTTAGGCATCTAGGAAATGTGGACTCATGCAGTTTAACATCATACAATTTGATGGAGGGTTAAAGGGGATATCCCCGGAAGGGATTATGTGGTGTGGTAGCCATAAACCCGACGTGATTGAGGGAATAAAGAGTCCGCACCTTACCACGTATCCCCAGAAGAAATTCATTAGCTCAAGGGACCAAAAGTGAAAGTTGGGCTAGGCCTGAGGCAACGTACTAGGGAATTCCTACATACCCAATGAGGATGGGAATCATGCTGCACATTGTTCTTATAGCGTATTTTAACATCATGTGGATGATGAAAGGCATGTGTGAAATGGTTGTGCCAGTACACATACTACCAAAACTACTAAGCCCATGTGAGTCGTGCTTGATATGGGAAAAAATAGTAGTAATTGGACTTTCCTAGAACATGAAGGCACATGTTAGGGGTGATGGGATGCTCGGTTAATGAAATCCCAATGATACTAAACCGCCTATGTAACAAACCTAGATGTGTGAAAGAGAAAAATTGATAATGTTGGAATTCCATTTGAACATACGAAAGTTAAAATATGTGAATCTTGATTCTTGAGATCTGGACCACAATGATGGTGGTGTGAAGATAGGGGGTAACTGTTGACCATGTTCAAAACATAGTATCTATTTCACGTTTGCCTGGAATAGGGATAGACAAATGAGGTTCAGTCGCTGACCATGTTCAAAACACGAGACCTGTCGCAAATTTCGTCTGAGGTCCTTAGGTACATTGGCCCCAGTTGGTAGGTAAGACAATGTGGCATGGTACCAATACATAAAGGGGGTCTCTTCAGATGTGGAAGAGGATGAGGACCAAATAAAACGCTCACAAAGCATTGAAATGGAATGAGGGAATGTCCCTATGAAAATTCCACACTTCAAGAATTTTCAAAATGCATCTGAGTATGATGAATAGATGTATGAGATAGAGGGAGTTGAGTCACACTCTAGGAACAAGGATCCTGAGGTTGCGTGCTTGAATCTTAGTGGTCGTAGAATGGGCCATTAAGGGTGGGTTGATTTAATGGGCAGTGCACTGTGCGGCGAAGTGGCCAAACATGATGCACAGTTCCCATAGGGATATCTTAGTTTAGGGTCATAGAACTCGGACCAAGTTGGGAAAAGACATCGGGGGAACATTGTATGACTATTGTAGAACCTGACGTGAATGAGAACCCATGAGGTACTTTCCACACCACATGTTTCCAATAGGGGTCAGGCCTAGGGGCCAATAGAGAGAGGACATGATTTTAGATTCTTGGGGATGGACCCAAGGACAATATTTCTTAGCGTTTCTACGTATACCGTGATGATGGGAATCAAGCCATACACAGTTCTGGAAGATATAATGAAGTTTAACGTCTTTCGAAAAGGATGCAGAGTGATCTTAGATTATGGTCATAGAACTAGGACTACGTTTGTTGTGTAATATCATGTTACATTTTTAGTCACTTTCTATGTTTCTAAGTACCTCTGTTTTGGAGTAGTGACTTGGGGTGTGTTTGGGTGAAAATTTAAGGAAAACTAAGGGATAGTGAGTTGTGCATAGTTTGCGCATTTTTTTACAAACCGTGCGACCAAACCATGCCAACCTTGCAAACCTGGAGAGTGGGTTCTACACGGTTGGCGCACAATTTTCCTGAACATGAGCCTCTGTCCAGGTAACCGTGCACAGGGTTTTTTAATTTCAAAAATCCATCTTAAAACCACCTGAACCTTATTTTTGACCTTGGCATGGGCTTGAAACATTTTAGGTGTTTCCAAAGTCTCTCGGAGAGATTCTAAGGTGATCTGAATTTCATCCTTCGATATTGATTTCTTAGATTGAGGATCCGCTCTCCTCCTGGTAAGTGGATTTCAACCTATTACTTCTCCCATTCTTTCCACCATATTTCATTGATATTTTCATGGGAGATTTACACCATTTTCTTTGGATTTGAACCTAGGAGTTGAGATCTAGATCTAGGATAGTGGATCTAGATCTATTTTTATAAGATCTTGATGCCATTGATCTTATTTTTTTTTGTTTCAAGGATTTAGATCCAGAACATGATCAATGAAGTTGTGCCGCTCAATTTTTGGGGTTTTTTGTTGGGCTTAATACTATCAATAAACCGGGGTAAGTAGTTCTATTCTGATTATCCAAATTGATTATCCTTTTTTTCCTTGATTTATTTCAATTTTTGATTTAAATTAAATATCTCAAAAAAAATTTCAACTAAATTTATAATAATTCAATTCCAGTGAATCGAGGAATTTGAAATGGTTTTGGCATGAAAATTTGGAAAACCCCCAATTCCATTGAATTGGGAGTGTTTATGGAAATTTACTGATTTGATTTTTTTAATTTAAATAGTGTATTTGAGGGAAATAATTTCAATTAAATGGTCGAATTTAATTGTGGAAATAAATTGTGTGATGATGGAATTAGTTTAGATTGTATTTCAAACTGGTGAAAATGGCTTAAATTGATTTGATAAAACCCATTGGATTTATCCAGTGAAAAATTCATGTTTTTGAGTAAAAAATATTTTGTTTTTAAATAGAATTAAATAGGAATAATTGAAATGAAAGAATTGGATTGATCGTATTTTTAAGAATTCTTAAAAGAGACTTCCCATCATGTAAGAGCGCATGCAATCCTTAGGTAGTTAGTGAGTTATTTGGATACACTCAATTCTACGACAACATTCTAAAACATACTTGCGGCGAATCAAATCCCTGACATGTAGGTGATGAGTCTCCTTTGGCCAGTGTAATTGGGACCTGTGTATACACATTTTACAGAGTTCACATAGAGTTTGAGGAATACAATAACTGGTTAATACTATCATACCTTTTAGTAGATGACCATATTGTTCACTTGTTTATTTATATTTGAGATATAAATGTATGCCAATAATTTTGAACTGCTTTACATGACTTCTGAATTTATATAAACTGTATTATATAAATGATTTACTTAAGCCATTTTTTTAGAAATATTCAATCATTTGTAAAATCATAACTTAATAGATTTATTTCCATCATTTGAAAATTTATTGCATGTTTTGTTTAAAGATGATTTTGAATTTCCAAACCTGTTTATTTGAAAATTGAAATCTTTTCTTTGGATAATCTACATTTGGAATCTGTAACGGAATCTATGGTTGTATCTTACTGGGATTAGGCTCACACCATACTATTTCATTTAGGTGTTTGTAGACATTCTTCATCCAGTTTCGAGCAAAGGAAAGGGATCTATTGGAGGTGGATCCAACTGTTGAGTTTTGGTCATGGTGAGTTGTGTCCTTAGGGACCATGGGGTTGTTTTCTCATTTTTAGTAATTGGGTTGTAGTACTTTCTGCTTTTATGCCTCTTTGTTTTCTGGTACATTACTCCCAGTGGAGTATCTTTTTGTTATGAATATTGTATTGTTTCTTTTCATCCACATTGTTGGTGGAAAAATCATTCCAACATGCATGTTGTGTGACGCCAGGTGCTAGTCGCCAACCCATGGGGATCGAGAACGCTATTCGGGCTATGTCAGGGCTGGCTCGGTTATCGGTTTACCAGGGTATTTGGGATGGTTCATGACAAAATGGTATCAGATGGAAGTTAATAATCTCGCCTTGATGACAATATGCATTTGAGTATTCTTGTCAGGACATAAGAGGTAGTTGTGATTGAGTGCCCGGCTAGCTCTCATCGCAATGAACCTTAAGTCACTCAGGTTGGTTAGGGAAATATGACTTGTGGATTAGTTCTTGTATTTTCCCTATTTTTATTTAGATAGAGTGGAATCCAAATATTATTTATCCCTTCTATTAAGAATAGATTTCCTTGTAACTCAATTTGAGTGTTAATATAATGTATTTTTATGTTGTGTAGCATCATGCCTCCACGAAGAAAAGGGAATCAGATCTAAAAAAAGGCTGCTGCTGAATCTTAGCAAGCAAGACCTATTGTGGATCCGAGTCTGGTTGAGGTGATTGTTCACACTGTCCATGATTTGGGATAGGAACCACCTCCAATTTCTGTTCAGGCTTCGGCTATAGATCCTTATAATGATATTCTCTAATGTCATTGTTAAGAGTACCTACGCTAGAAGCCACCGGTTTTCAAAGGCTCCACTAACCCTCAAGATGCCAAGGAATGGTTGAGTAAGATTGAACATCTGTTTGGGTTCTTGGAGACATCTGGTGTGATCAATGTGAAGTGTTCCACCTTCTTACTGGAGGGACTAAGTAGGAGATGGTGGGACATAATGGTGATGGTTGGGAAACATGAGGGTTTAGAGTGTAATGAATTTTGGGTTCTTTTCACAAACCAGTTCTATCCAGAATCAATGGTGTTGACCAAGGCTATGGAGTTTTTCAATCTTGAGTAGGCCAACAAAACCATGACTGAGTACTCAATTTTCTTGTCTAAGTTGGTATAGATTTCTCCTGAGATTGTATCTAATGAGAAGATGAAGGCTCGACTATTCGAGTTGGGACTTCGATCAGATATCCATTATCAAGTTTTCTTACTCAAGCTACCCACTTATGATGATGTTCTAGATAGGGTGATGATGGTTGAGATGGACGTGGAAGGAAAGTCAGGGTTGAAGGAAGTTCCATTCCCTATAAGTGGCATTGTAGGTTCATTTAAAGGAAATCAGAAGCACAACGTTTCTCATGGTATTCCTATACAACAAAGTCATTCCAGACCTCCGGTAGCACCATCATTGGATTCATTGACTTGTTATCAGTGTGGAAAGCCAGGACATTCTAAAAGGGTTTGCACCAAGGCACCTAAGAACTGTATCTCATGCTGACATTTAGTAATCTTACCAAAATTCTGCCATCACATCTCTACTCCATGTAGTGGAATAGGATCATCAGCACCTCAAAAAACTATGAGTAAATCTACTGCTTCCCGTACAAAAGGGTCCTAGCCACAGGAATCCGGAAAGAAGCTTCTTCACGCAGTAGAAGAGTCACCAGAGGTAGCTGATACAGGTCCTACAACTTTGAGAGGTACCATTACTATAGCTTCATCTTTAGTGACTACCCTTTTTGATACTAGTGCATCTCACTCATTTATTTCAACCCATATTGTTAATATTAATAATATACCTATGGTGATTTTATCTTGTACGATGGATATTACTACACCCCATGGTACAATGAGAGATAAGGATATTTGTATTCTTTCTTGTGTCTTCTCTCTATCAGATGTTGATCTTGCTTTGAGTTTTTTTGGTTCTCAACATGAAATATTTTGACGTCATATTTGGGATGGATTGACTCATTTCCAATAAAGCCCAGATCGATTCCTATCTTAGACCGGTCTACCTTACTACCCCCAGTGGTGTGCCTCATGTTTTTCAACGAGAATGAGACCCAAGGTCAAGCAGAGATGGACCCTCTTATCTAGAGTTGGGGAAGGTTATATCAGTGTTTGCTTTTGATCTAGAGGGAGATTCAATGTGTGATGATCTTCCTCCAGTCATCGCTGAGTTTCCCGACGTGTCTCCTTTTGACTTATCTGGTTTTCCACCAGTAAGGGAGGTTTATTTTTCTATTGACTTAATACGTGTTACTTAACCAGTTTCTATTCCCTCTTAACGAATGGCTTCAGGAGAACTAAAAGAACTGAAGTCTCAGTTAGATGATCTTCTTGAGAAAGGTTTTATATGCCCAAGTGTGTCACCTTCGGCAGCACCGGTTCTCTTCTCCAAGAAGGCTGATGGTTATCTTCTCTTATGTGTTGATTATCTAAAGTTCAATTGAGTTACGATAAAGAAAAAATATCCATTACCATGAATTGATTATTTTTTTGATTAGTATAAAGGGGAAAAGTGGTTTTCAAGAATTGATCATCGATCTGGTTACCATCAGTTGAGGATAAAAGAAACTGACATTCATAAAACCGCTTTTCAGAGTAGGTATGGCCATTATGAGTACCTTGTTTTGCCCTTCGGCCTAACAAATTCTCTTGTAGATTTAATGGATTTGATGAAAAAGGTTTTCCATGAGTTTCTAGATACTTTTGTGGTAGTCATTGTGGATGAAATTTTTGTATACTCTAAGTCTGAGGAGGATCATGTGCGTCATATGAGAATAGTTCTAAGTCTTCTAAGGAATCATCGACTTTATCCCAATCTTTCAAATTTCAATTTCTGGATTCATGATGTAAATTTCACAGGACATTTCATGTTAGAACAAGGAATATTAGTTGATCCTAAGAAGGTGAAGGATATTATGAATTGGAAATAACCACTAAATGTTTTCGAGATTCAGAGATTCTTGGGCTTAGTAGGATATTATCGCCGATTTGTTAAATACTTTTCAAAGTTAGCTTCTCCAATGACTGCTCTGACTTGAAAGGGAGTGATGTTTTCCAAGAATGATAAATGTCAGAGTTCTTTTTTTTAGCAAAATAATATTTTGACTATTGTGATGGTGTTAACTCTTCCTAAGGCTGGGATAGGTTATGTGGTCTTCTGTGATGCATCAGGTTCAGGTTTGGGATGTGTCCTTATGAAAGGTAATCATGTTGTTTCCTATAGATCTCGTCAGTTTAAGCCTCATGAGAAGAACTATCCTACCCATGACATTGAACATGAAGCTGTAATGCACACACCTAAGTGATAGAGACATTAACTTTATGGATAAAGGTTTACTGTGTATTCATATCACAAGAGCATGTGTTATATCTTCTCTCAAAAACATTTGAATCACCGCCAAAGGAATTGGGTGGAGTGCCTACAATCATTCGACTTTGACATTGCCTATACCCTGGGGAAATGGAATGTATTTGTAGATGTATCATGTAGGAAACTTCCATCATAGGATGTGCAATAATCTTTAGAAGAGTGTAGTTTGATGGAACATTTTTCTCAGTTTCATATTGGAGTTGAGTGGAAGGGGAATGGAGTTTCTTTAGATAGTGTCCAGTTGGAATATGCTCTTCATGAGTTAATTTGTCAAGAATAACAATAGGATGATGAATTCCATAGCATTAGGGACTATCTTTATGGTGTAGAGACTGACTCCCAGTGGTTGTTCTCTAATGAGGGTGTTATTTGTTATCAAAACCGTTACGTTGTACCGTTATCAGCAAGGAAGTATGTGATGGGGGGTTTCCATAACTCTCAGTGGGTTGGACACCCAGGAACCACAAAGATTTCCTATGACATGCGGTGATAGTTTTGGTGGCTAGGTATGAGATGTGACATTTCTGAGTTTGTATCTCGTTGTTATACATGCCAGCAGGTGAAAGCCGAGCACCAGAAACCTTTGGGGTTTCTTCAACCACTTCCAATCCCTACATGGAAGTGGGATGAAATCTCTATGGACTTTGTGGTTGGGTTACCTCAAACCCAGAGGAAGAAGAATGCGATATGGGTTGTGATCGACAGGCTGACCAAGTTGGCTCACTTTATACCTATTCGAGATACAACAAAAGTTGATGAGTTGGGAAATATCTATGTGAATGAAATTGTTCGTTTTCACAGTGTTTTGTCTACTATAGTCCCTGATAGGGTTCCTCGGTTTACTTATCGCTTTAGGAGAGGCCTTTAGGAGGCACTGGGATCTCAGGTCCATTTGAGCATGACCTACCATCCACAGTCATATTACAAAACAGAGATAGCTATTCAGATCCATGATGATATGCTCCGTGCATGTGTTCTCAACTTTTTTGGGTTTTGGGATGATCATCTGGGGATAGGTGAGTTTTCATATAACAACAGTTATTAGTCTGCGATCAAAATGGATCCTTTTGAGGAATTGTGTGGTAGTCCTTGTAAATATTCTTTATGTTGGTTAGAGATTGGTGAAAGTTCCTTGGTAGGACCATGTTTGGCCCAAGAGATGACATTAAAGACAGCACAGAGTCGGTACAAGTCTTCTGCTGATCTTCGTCGTAGAACTTTAGAGTTCTCAGTTGGTGACCAAGTGTTCTTGAAATTTTCACCCCGATTAGGTCATCAATGGCTTGGGAGGAAAGTGAAGCGTTCTCCTCGTTTTGTGGGACCTTTCGAGGTTGTTGGTCATGTAGGGAATGTTGCTTACCATCTAGCTCTATCACCACAAATGACTTCGATACATAACGTGTTTCATGTATCACAATTTCGAAAGTATATCTTTGATCCATCTCATGTTTTGAGCTGGAGTGATCTTGAGATTGAACTAGATTTATCTGTAACTGAACGACCAGTCAGGGTTGTTGATTCTAAGACCAAGGTACTTTGTGGGAGAATGATACCTCTGGTGCATCTACTATGGCAGCATGGTTCTGATTCTCATGATACATGGGAAAGGGAGGCACTAATGAGAGAGCAGTGGACTCATATTTTTGACGTGGAGGTTTCTTCATTGGATTTCTTGGGTTAGAAAGATCTTATGGTGGGGATGTTGTTACATGACGCTAAGTTTTCAGGTACTTTTGATGTTTCTTTGTAACTCTGTTTTGGCGTAGTGAATTGGGGTGCGTTTGGGTGTACTTTTAAAGAAAACTAAAGGACAGTGAGTTGTGCATGGTTTGCGCACGATTTAACATACCGTGCGACCAAACTGTTCCAACCATGTAGAACTGGATAGAGATGTCTCCACCATTTGCACACTATTTGACAGAACCGTGCCAACCTTGCAAACCTAGACAATGATTTTCTAACGGTTGGCCCACGGTTTGGCTTACCATGCACCTTTGTCCAAGTAAACATGCATGTGATTATTTAATTATGAAAATCCTTCTTATAACCACCCGAACCCCCCTGAGTTCCATATTTTCATCCTTGGATTAGGATTGAAACATTCTAAGTGTTTCCAAAGCCACCTGTAGAGATTCCTCGGTGATCCGAACTTCTTCCTTCAAGATTGAAGGCTCGGATTGAGGATTCGCTCTCCTCCAAGTAAGTGGATTTCAACCTGTTTCTTCTACCATTATTTACTCTATCATTCCTTGATCTTTTCATGGGTAATTTCCACCATTTTCTGTGGATTTAAACCTATCAGTTGAGATCTTGATCTAGGATTGTGGATTTAGATCTAGTTTTACAATATCTTGATTCCATTGATCTTAATTTTTTTGGTTTTAAGGATTTAGATCCAGAACATGATCGATGAAGTTGTGCTGCTCGGTTTTTGGGGTTTCTTGTTGGGCTAACTCCCATCAATAAATCGAAGTAGGTGGTTTTATTCTAACTAGGAAAATTGATTATCCTTGTTTTTCTTGATTTATTTCAATTTTGGATCTAAATTCACTATCTCAAATTTTTATTCAATTAAATTGATAAAAAGTAAATTCTAGTGAATTGAGGTATTTGAAATGGTATTGGCATGAAAATTTGGAAAACCCCCAATTCCATTTAATTGGGTTTGTTTATATAAATTTGCTGATTTAAATTGATTATTTTAAATTGTGTATTTGATGTAATTGATTTCAATTAATTTGTTGAATTTAATTGTGGAAATAAATTGTGTGATGATGGAACTTGTTTTGATTGGATTTCAAACTAGTGAAAATGGATTAAAATGATTTCATAAAAACCCATTGGTTTTATCTTGTGAAAAAGTCTTGTTTTTGAATAAACCTGTTTTGGTTTTAAATGGAATGAAATTGGAACATTTGAAATGGATGAATGGGATTGATCGTATTTTAAACATGATTAAAATAGTTTTCCCATCATGTAAGAGCGCATGCAAGCCATGGGAAGATATTGTGTTTTTTGGATACACTCTATGCTACGACAACATACTAAAACATACTTGAGGCAGGTCACATCCCCGATGGGTCGGTGATGAGTCTCCTTTGTCCAGTGTCATAGGGACGTGTCTATACATATTTTTCTAAGTTCACATAGAGATTGTGGAATCCTATAACTGGTTAATACTGTCGTACCTTTTGGAAAATGACCATGTTGCTCGCTAGATTATTTATATTTGAGATATAAATGTATGCCAATACTTTCGAACTACATTATAGTCCTACTGAATTTCTATAAACTGTATTATATAAATGTTTTAATTAATCCATTCTTTTAGAAATATTCCATCATTTGTAAAATCATTACACAAATATTTATTTGCATCATTTGAAAATGTATAACATGTTTTGTAAAATATGGTTTTGAATTTCCAAACCTGTATATTTGAAAATTGAAATATTTTCATTGGATAATCTATATTTGGAATCTGTTACCAAATTTTTGGTGGTATCCTACTGTGCTTAGGATCACACCCTACTTTTTTCCTTCGGGTGTTTGTAGACTTTCTTCTTCTAGGTTCGAGAAAAGGGAAGGGATTTCTTAGAGGTGGATCCAACTGTTGAGTTCTGGTCTTTATTAGTTGTGTTCTTAGGGACCTAGGGGCTGTTTTCCAATTTCTAGTACTTGGGTTATAGTACTTTGGGATTTTTATACCTCTTTGTTTTTTGGTACATTATTCCTAGTGGAGCTTCTTTTTGTTACGCATACTATCTTGTATCTTTTCGTTTACATTGTTGGTGGAAAAATCATTCCCACTTGCATGTTTTGTGATCCCAGGTGCTAGTCACCGACCTGTGGGGATCGGGAATTCCCTTTAGGAAATGTCAGGGTCGGCTCGGTTATTAGGTTACAAGGGTACCCGGGCTGGTTCGTGACAGGTAGGGAATGAAGGAGACACATGGTGAGGTAATTATGAAACCCTACATGAATGATGACCTACTTTCTAGATCACTATGTGTTCCTTGGGGAGGTTTTAGGTTGAGGGACTGAAAAAAGGTTAGGCTGGGACTAAGGCAACGAGGATGGGCGTTCCTATGTATCCCATGGGGATGTGTATCAAGACAAACATAGTTCTAGGGATGACATAGTAAGATACTAGTGCCAGAGATAATAAGGTTGTTCGGTTCTTGACCTTGAACCAAAAGAAGCAGCATTTGATGGATTTTGTATGTCCTTTAGGATGAATGAGTGTTTTTTTGTGAAGCGATGGACCTAGGATAGAATGTACATGAATTACCAGAAGAATTAATCCATGTGAAGGCATTGAAAAATGGTATGGTGTGTGACCAATAGAAAACATGATACCCCCTCAAATGAGGACACTAAAATGTAGTTCTATTTTTCATTGTGCGGCCAAGATGATAATGTCCTAATTTAGGGTCATGTGATGGGAACAACCATATATTTTTACATAATGCAGTATAGATACAATAGTTTGAAGTCATGTGGGACTAGGCATCATAGTTTAAAATCATATGGATTAGATATAAAGGTATGGTTCGGGGCATGATAAAGCATACCCAATGTGAATGAGGACACAATACCATAACACACCATGTGAAATTCAATGGAAGAAACCTAGGGGATAGGGGGACATACAAGGTTAGAGAATATGGGGAGGAGGTAGAAGGGACTAGCTCCTTGTAGGGGAGTACGTGATGCATCAATTTTAAGCCCATCATGAATGAAGTAATAATCCCACACACAACACAACACCTGGTCCTATATGAGCTGGGGCCAATAAGGCAGAACAAAAGAGATAAATTAGTGGAACTTGAGTTGGACCCAAACACAAGATATCTGGGCATTCCTATATATCTCATGGTAATGCTAATCAACCTGTGTGTAGTTATAAAATAGATCTTAGTTTAAGTTAATATATCTCAGACCAGGGTGAAGTGGAATCCTTCCAAGAATGTGCGGACCTCAAACTGACCCCTAATCCCATGTGAGTCAAACTCAGTGTGGGAAACAAGGACGGAAGAGGTTTTTTTGCAATACATAAAATACGCGCCAAATAGAAGTCGGTGCGGAGCCCCTAATAATTCCTTATCGTGATTTTTTGCTCCTAACATGAAATTGTGCACTGAATGATTGTACCGAGAGGGTTGGAAATTCACTTGCATACAATGGGGTGGAAAATGATGTGAACCATGTAACCAAAATTTAAGTCTTGAAAGGGTTTTGTGTGATGACAGAGGATAAATGTTGACCGTGTTCAAAACACAGTATCCATGTCACGTGACTTGAAATGGGAACAACAAATGAGAATCAAATGATGAATATATTCGGAATGCCGTACATGTATCAACTTGATGTCTGAAACCCTCACGGATGTTGGTATGTAATGGTAGGAGATCCCTTAAGCCTATAATCTTTTCCATTTTGGGGTCCCTTCAGATGTGAAAGATAATGGTAGCTCAAATAATGGGGAACACGAAGCCTGAAAAATGGCTGAAAGTATGTCTATGAAGAATCTGACACTCAAAGATCTAGACCAGAGTACTCATGGGCCCATTTGTGAATCATTGAAGAGGACTGAGAAACCTGACTTAAGGGTAGCTCACTAGAAGATACATGTGTAGGGAAAGGGAGTGAGGGGAGATTTGGAGAGAGAGGTATATGGCGTGGTTGTTACAAACCCAATGTGAATGGGGACATATTCCCATACAACACCATATACACCTCTCCTAAAATCATTAAGGCTAATGGGACAAGATGATTGGGTGGTTACTAAGAGGTAGGGATGGAACTAAAGACTATATATCTGGGTGGTCCTACATATCCCATGAGGATGGGAATCAAGCTATACATAGATCTGGATGAAGGGTTACGTGCAGTTTGTCATTATGTAGTAGTGATGCAAATAAGGGCATGATACCCCAATAGGGGATGTGTACAACATGATGAGTAACTTGATGTTAATGAGAACATAATCCCATACCACACCATACAATCCTATATGGGAACTTGGGACAGGGGCTTGAAAAGGTTGAGAGACCTGAGGCTGGGCGTCCCGGCCAGCTGTAGCCATATGGACACTCATGTGGGTATTACCTTATCATAGCTCCTATTCCCATGGGAGAAATTCTTGGTGTGGGAAACAAGGAGTAGGATTAGTCTCTCCCCATCACATTAGGGACCTCCAGCTGGAATCACACTCCTTCTCGAGGTAGACCAAGGTTTGGAGAGACAACAGAGCAGAATAAACCACTACACTCCATGTTTGGGACATATGGTGTTGGTGATAAAAACAAAGGATGGATGTTGAACAGATTTGAAATAAAAAATCAATATCACGTTACGTAAAATTGGAACAACAAATGAGAATTGATCTCTATCCATATTCACAACACGAGACTTGTATCTATTTGTTGTCCAAAATCCTTGAGGGCGTTGGCCAAAAATGATAGGAGAACCCTTAGGCTAAGTTTACATATCAATTGGGGGACCTTTTAAATGTGGAATATAATGGGAACCCAAATGATGGGGTGTGTGGAGCATAATTGTGCATGTGAAATTTCAAATAAGTCTAGACAACATAAGAGCTATAGAAATTCAGGGGAGAGGGATACATGGTACAGTCATGATGAACTCGACGTGAATGAGGGAAAAAGACGACATCACACCAGGTGTTTCATCCCAATTGGAGGTCCTGAAGTTTGGGGCTAGGCCTATGGATGAAATTTCTAGGCAGTCCTATGTTTCCCATGAGGATGGGAATCAATACATATATAGTTTTGAAAGGGCCATGTAGTTTAACGTTATGCGCTAAGGGTGTGGGAGTATTATAAGAATGAGGGAGGGTACAAGGTGAAATCATCATAACCCTTACATGAGTGGGGTCAAAGAATCCTATACGACGCCATGTGGGGTCCTCCAAAAGAACTATTCACAGGAGGGGATAGTCAAAGAGGATGCTGGTGCTAGAATCAAGAAAAAGCGTCTGAGCATTCATATGCTTCCCATGAGGATGGGAATAAAGCTATAATTAGTTCTTAAAAATGCGGTTTAACGTCTCGCAGGACGACACGCAATTTAAAGTCATTTAGGACATGGTAGATTAAGGTTTTGGAGGACCCTAATGTAGTTTTGGGGCACATGGGACTAGCACTTTGAGGTCATGCAGGACCATACTATTTAAGGTCATGCAAGACCATGAGGACTCAAGAAAATTATTGCTTGAGGAACTTGGCATTGGTGGGAGATGTTATATTCTCACCATCCATGGTAACCAGTGAGTCTGCACCATTTGAGTAAACCTTGAGAATGATATATAGTCCTTCTCATTTGGGATCCAACATGGGTGGTTTCCTGTCAGGTATCATTGGTGTCTTTAGGGCCAATACCAAGTCGCCTTGAAAGAAGGAACGAAGGTAAATTTTTTTATTCAAATCTCCTGCTATCTTGTTTTGATGCCTTTCTAGGTTGTGCAGGGCACGAAGCCTGTTCTTGTCAACTACTTCTAAATTAGCCAGATGGATTTCAGAAACATTATCTAGTTCTTGTTGATCATATATATTTGTGAGTAATATGGGAAATTGAATCTATATGGGTAGGATGACCTCCATTCCGCACAACAGGGAATATGGGGTCACATGGGTGGAATTACGGGTCATCGTCCAGTATGCCCAATGGGTGTTGGGGAGCATGTCTAGACAACTCTTCTTATTCTGGACAACTATTTTATGTAGAATGATAGAGAGTGTTTTGTTGAACACCTCAATCTGCCCATTTTCATGCACATGATAGTGGGAGGTATGGTTAGAACAGATATTTTACTTAGCATACAATTTCTTCAGCTCAACTACTTAGAAATTCATGTCGTTATCTATGAGGACGGCGTGAGGGACTCCAAATCGGTAGATGTTGTTGGAGCTCAAAAAGTAAATGATGAAATGTTCTGTGACCTCTTTAAGTGGAACTGCCTCTTCCCACATGGAGAATAAATCTATAGTATTCTGAATGAAGCTGCACTGGTGAGCTGTCACTGGTGGATATGGTCCCATGAAATCGAGTCCCCATACTGCAAATGGCCAAGATTACTTGGTGAAGTGGAGAGGCTTTGGCGGCCGATGCATGAAGTTACCATTAATTTGGCACACAAGGAACCTCTTGGCGGTCTAGATGCAGTCATGGATCATAGAGGGACAAAAGTACCCAAGTCTCGGGATCTGGTGAGATAGTTTTGGCTATGTCTGATGATCCCCATAGGAACCAACATGAACATTTTGCTTGAATAAGGATATCATGACTCTTTGAATGCATCAAAAAAGAACCCCATCAATCCTGTTCTTGTAGAGAATTTTCTTATGACTAGGACTATCCTGGAGGGTAAACTGTAGCGTGTGGTGTCGGATTCACTTGCACTCTACCCAATCTGTTGGGATATTACCATTTTGGAGGTACATGACAAAGGAGGTTCTCCCGTCATGATTCACTTTAATCACTACATCTGGGGGACCTGGGTGTCCGGACGTTGAGGTGCTGATGGTTATGTGGCTTAACTGCAAGATTTCATCATCACCAGGAGTGACATGTGAAATGAATCTTCGATGTTCCACATGGATAATCAGATCATCAAGTTCGGGTTGTACAAGTAATGCATCTAGGCTGGCCAGGGCATCTTCTTGATCTTTCTGAGATCGAGGGACATGACTAATTTTTGGATGAGATGGTAACTAAGACATTAGTTAGAGAGTGTGTCTCAACAATGTCACAAGCTCTAGATTTCTAAATACATAGTCGTCGTCGATATGATTTATAACTAGTTCAGAGTCCCCTTTAAAATGTAAATGGGGCACATCAATCTCGAGGGACAGCCCGAGGCTAGTGATGAGAGCCTGATACTATCCCTCATTGTTGGTGCAGCCTTTTTAAAAGAGAAATGTGTATAACAAAATGGATTGTGCAGGGGTAATGAAGACAATACGTAAGCCTACTTTTTTAGCTTGGGTTCATTGAGTCATCTACTAGTGGGGCTTTGAGAAGCGCCATCAATGTGCATTTTCCAGCACGGTATGGATTGTTCTACCAAGAGAATCACTTCATTAGGGAAATCGAGGTCTGAGGACTGGTGCACATGAGCTGGATGGGTGGAAAGGAATTCTGCAAATGCTTTCCCTTGGATAGCATTCTAAGGGATAATCCTGATGTCGAACTGCTGGAGGATCATTTCCAACCATGCTAGATGACTTGTCAACATGGGGTGGTTCCGGATGTACTTCAGGGGATCTACCTGGGACACTAGCAGTACTTCATGATGATGGAGGTAATGACACAATTTTTATACTGCAAAAACATGCGCGAGACTACTCTTCTCGACAGGGGAGTATCTGGTACGTGTATCGAGGAGCATGGAGTTGAGGTAGTAGAGGCTATTCTACATTCCCTCATTATTCTTCTAGGTGAGAAGGGCACTGAGAGGCCATTCCAGTGTGGTCACATAAAGGACCAGCGTTTTTCCAGAGATAAGTGGAATTAAGACCAGAGACAATAGAAGATACTTCTTGATTTCCTCAAAATAATTCTAGAATTCTTCAACCCACTCGTAGACAATTCCTTTCTTCATGAGTTGAGAAAAGGGCTTACACTTTCCTGCCAAATTTGTGATTAATCGACGTATGTAGGTTAAGTGGCATTGTAAACCATGAAGCTCCCAAATATTTCTTAGGGGAGAAATTTGGTAGATGGACTTGATCTTCTCTAGGTCAATTTTGATGGCCCGATATCTGAAAAAGAAGCCATGAAACATTCCATAGGTGACCTCAGAAGAACACTTCAATGAGTTTATCTTCAGGTGTTGAGAATGGAGGAAGCCGAACACTTTCTCAAGGTCATTGATATGGTCCAGAAGGTGGAAATATTTGAACAGAAGATCATCCATGAAACATTACACCAACGTTCTGAGGATCTACTTAAATATGTGATGCACAACTAGCTGATAGGTGGCACCAACATTCTTTAAACTGAAGGGTATGACATGGTAATAGAAAATACCTTGTGGTGCCCTAAAGGCTGCAAACTTCTCATCCTCATGGGCCATTTGGATCTAGTTATACCAAGAGTACCCATACTTGTTGGAGAGGGCTTGGATACCATCTATAGCGTCTATCAATAATTCTGTCATAGGAAGGGGAAAATCATCATTCAGACAGTGACCGTTGACATCTCGGAAGTCGATGCAGACTCTGATCTATCCATTCTTCTTCCTTAATTGAAAAATGTTGGCCATCCACTTAGGGTACTGGACCTCATTATAGAAATTGGCTCTGATGAGCTTATCATCTTCTGCCTCAACCACAACACCATGAGAAGGGTGCATCTTTCTGAGAGGCCGCCTGAACCCGCAATGATTTACCTGGAGACCACGGCGGTGGACAACTACTTCGGGATCTAGTCCTGGAATCTCATCATAACATCTGGAGATTACATCACGGTGTTGTTTCATAATGTCTATGTACTGCTAATGTTCCTCGAGGGGCATGGAGGTACTTATCAAAGTGGGTTTTAGGTCCGCCTCACTACCGAGGTTTACCTATACCATGTCATTAAATTTGATAGAGACACCCTCTTCAAAAATGGGAAGAGCATCCTATAAATCCACTTCTTTACTTAGGGAGGTAGGATCCCCAACAGGAGGAGATTCTTATATGTTGGAAGCTCTCGATTAGAGGCTGGAACCAGCCTGAGTGGTAGGGGATACTACTTCAGGGAACCCGTGTGCTACTGTAACAGTAGCGATAAAGGATTTTAATCTAATCCCATCTGGTCTTCAGCCCAAGGGGCTAAGCTTGAAGATATCAAAGTAATAGTGGTGCGTCGGCCTGATCCGGTTAATTCCAGCCCAGTGAAACAAGCAAGTAGGAAGTATTTTTCATTATCATGGGGTAGACATCCCGATAACTTATGGGAGTAGAGGGCTCTGGGAAAACCTAATCATAGTTTGTGTAAGAGTATGAGGTGATCATTCAGTGTCTCCTAAACTTTTGAATGTCCTCCCACCTCATTCTAGAAATAATGATGCATTGCCCCATGTCCGGATATATCGCTTCCAATCAATGGATTGGAAAGATGTATGTATTATCCAGATCTTCCCACGGGTTATTCGCTTCCATATCGTGCTCGACCTCATTAGTATGAATTTGTTTTTACTTTCTCTTGTAGTAGTTAGCATCTAGATAGAGGGCTTCACAAGAGGAAAAGGGGGGATGCATCACCCTGATGCACACCCACTCGACCATTGAGGGATTACTTAAGGCACTGGCGGAATATTGAAGGAATTTTCACATGCAGGTGGATCCATGACCAACACATCAACTCATTGTAGGCAGTGTCTTGGGAGACAAAAATAAACTCAGTGCTGGAAATTAAACCACCAAACTAGGTCTTAAAATGGATCTTGTCGACTAGTGTATGCTCTGTCCTATCATAACAATGCATTATTATGTCCTAGGGACTTATATCATCCTTGTACATTACCATTTTTTGCGTTGTCCGATTTGGGATTAGGTTGATCCCAGTGCCCATGTCGATAAACAGCGATGAACCTCCACACCAATGAACTGGCCGGTGAAGTACAATGGGTGAATGTTCCCCTTTATGGTAGAGCCTTTATCTTCTCCAGATAACAAGATTATGGCATGGAATTCATCATTATCGACCACCTTACCATAAAAGGATTCTGCAGCTGCTACCTGCATCTCAAACTGGAGGGTGCTTCTTAAAGCCTCGGTGAGGGCCTCACACATATATGATGATAGGAGAAGGGCCTCCCAGGTGGAGAGTATTGATGGAATGATGGAAATATGTTTGGGAACATCATACTTCTGTGACAGGCGTGAACTTCTACTTACATGAGGTCTCTCTATGATAGGCGGTATGGTGGGCCCTACCAGCTGGGCCAGCGGCTGACTGGTGCTAGGAATATATCGCTGCTCCATAGTCGAGACCTATGGAGTGCCTACAGGATGAGGGCCAGATGACTGAGACCATCATGTGGAAAATCATGTCTGGTCATGACATGGTCGATGTGGCTCTTCATGATCCAAGAACATGAATGACTATGCTGTCGGGCCTTATGTCACTTGATAAGAAGGCTGCATATACTGAGCTCTATGCTGGTCATGCTTCCTGGTTTCGGTCGCACGCACATCCTAGATGGAAGTACTGACTGAGGCACTCCAATGACCCATATTTTAGTAGCTCCGTCATTGCTGATGATGACTGGGGATGTTTGAAGAATATTCCCATGGATCCCCATCGTCAGTAATCATGTAGGGATTTACCAGCTCTACGGTATTAACCGAGGTATACCCTTGACCATCACTTAAAGATTCTTCCACAACTGGACAGATTCATGGAGGGATCACCATTTATAGGGGCATTAATTCACCAAGAGTATGGGATGATGATTGAATTCGAGGGGGAAATTGCATTCTCTAATGTCGCTGATGTTTTCTCTTTTGCGAAAAGGATGACTAAAACGACGATGAAAACATAGTTACTATGGATTTTGAAGGTTCTGGTCGATTCAATCATGCAAAAATAACACCATGGTCACGAGAAACTTTTTTACGAGCCATCCAGTTATAATACTTCTAGGACCTGTGGTTAGAAACCTGATGCCACTCTCCTTCACTGTCGCTGATGCTGTCTGGCCTCACGAAGATGCATGCCATGTGTGCCGAAGCTGGGCACAACCAGACAATGTTGTTATCCACATTGTCTTGAAGCCTATCCTCAAACACATAGCACTATTTGATGGTGTTCCCCATGATCAGGTGATAGGATTAGAAATTAGGGTGATCAGTGAAGTTAGCCACTTCTGGCCTCCAACACTCTGAAAAACGTACAATCCACCACTATAGGGAACTTCGGAAATAAACAGGGACCTGTGCCTCTCTAAACAGGTAGGTATGATTCCTCCTATATGGGAATGGGGACCTTAGAGCCTAACCCTAGCGAGGGTCTGGAGGATTCTGGTGAGGAGGTAGATCTTGGTTTTCTTGCCTAGGCGGTGGTGGCGCATTGTGCGGGGGGACTGACCGATTCTGAGGTGGGAGTTGCTAGGCCGAAGGCTACACCTAAGGTCAAGGTCCTCTAAAAGTCTATGGAGGTGGCTCTACTGGTAACAACTCTAGTTTCTGAGGGCCTCTATTTGAGCTACTTCAGCAGGCTCGGACTTGACGGCCCTTCTTGCGGGGATTGCAAGAGGCAATGGACATACCTTCTTACTCTACTGTAAGGAATCCTCTAGGTACTAGGCCTTATCATAGAAGTCTTGGAATCTCCTAGGGTAGTTCTAGGTGATCAAATAATGGACCAGTTCCATATTGATGTTCCCTATGAAAATCATTATCAATTTATTATGAGTTAGTGTCATGTCAATAGAGTATGTGAGCCCTTTCCACCGGGTGAAAAAGTCTACAACGTGCTCATCAGGCCTCTTCTTGCACTTGAAGAGGTTTGCGATACTCGTCTTCTTAGTGGTGGAAGTAAACTGGTAGATAAATTGCCTACGTAGGTCATCCTACCTGGCTACTAATCTGATAGGGAGCTATCTATACCAGACAAATGTTGGCCCTATTAATGTCTGTACGAAACACCTTAGCTTGGAAGCTTCCTGCTGTGCTGGAGTTCCCAACATGGGTCCACACCTTGAGATGAAGTGGGAAAAGTGTTGTGGAAGGTCCCTAGTCCCATTAATGGGGGAAAAAGTGGGATTCCTGAAACCAGGGGGTGCTGGAATATCATCCAACCATGCCATGTATGGCTTGCCATCATGCAGGAATTCCATCTGTCGAGTCTCTAAGGCATTGAGGTGGGTGATGAGTGCTTCCATTGGATCATCTGGGTGTGGATTCTTATCTTGATAAGGATCCCGAACCACCATTACATTTGTAGGATATTTAACATTATAAACAGTCCTAGAGGATCATGGAGCGGCTGGTGGAATGACCTATGGGGAAGCTGGGGGAACCTGAGCTGGGTCCCGAGGATTGTCACACAGTTCAGGACGATTTTGCGAGACTTACCTTGCCCTACTGTCATATGTTCCAGCCTCAACCCTGTCTGTATATGAAGGATGGTGAGAGTCTCCTAGGGGATGTTATCCAAAGGGGATTTTGTGCCTCCCTCTACTGCCCTGGCCAAGGATTACCCTAGTCTGGCTGTCGCCCTGCAACATGTTTAGCAATGAGGTCATCAACCACATTTTTCTATTTGGCTGGTTTCTAACGCAACAAAGATTTTGTGGGGTCATCATCCACCTTCTTCACTGAGCCAGATGAGTTAGAGGGTTTGAAGACTCCAAGAATTTCCATTCCCTCATTGAGATTATAGCTGAATACTAGTTCCTCGGTGGGCAAGGGAAGACCCAGTAGATTCCTCCATTGACAAGTAATCCTTCATTATGGATCCAAGATGTGTGAAACTCCCTTGGGGGGTAAGTCCCATCCAAGAAGCTCTAGCTAGTTCTCACCCTCAAGCAGGTCATCCATGTTAATTGTGACCCTGCCTGGAGGCATATCCCCTGTGTCGCCGGACAAATCGGGATAATGCTAAATAGAACTGATGAGGAGGGTAGCATACTTCCCCTAGACATAGATCTATACACGAGGAGAAGCCTCTTGGATTATCCTATGGATAACCCTTAAACTCTGAATGCACTATTGCTAGAGGGACCTATGTCAACCTATTTTCTCAAGGCCCTGAGCCATAGGGAGTGCGACCAAATAATGCAAATGATATTGTTTTCCAATTTCCTCGAAATGCGCTTATATTTTAGGGTAATCCACTTGCTGATGCTGAAAATGGAAATGAGTGGTCCATAATGTCTGGTAGAAACACTCAACATCATCTTGGGTGAGAGAATATAGCGCACAAAAATTTGGTGTTGTAGCTGGCCAAAGCATCTCAAGAAATTCACCCACTACGAGGATATCTCATAAGCTCTTAGGATCAGATTCATGGTCTAGACCTTCGTTACCCCACTCATCAACCAGAGGCGGTTGGGGAACTGGTAGCAGTACCAAAGCAGACTGTTGGGATGGTAGGCTGCCTGGTGGAGAATACAGTTTGTGAACTAACCAACGAACACATCTCGGACAATCTTCCAAAGTGTGTAGTGACATAGCCATGACATCGCGGTAATATTGGATGACAACCACAGTTTTCGGCATAGGTAATACAGTTGCTGGCGATGGGTTACGCTACTGCTTGTCCACCATTGGTCCCCAAAATAGCTCTCCATTACTAGTACTTCTAGTGATGGTGGCGATTCCATATCCATAACCTGTGGACTTTACAAATTTTCATCCTCTTGGATATACCTACGGAGGGAGGTAGGAATCCAATGGACCTCACATTATGTATGTATTTGGATAATGCGCCTTGTTTCGGCCCCGATCACTGACACAGAGAATCTAGGTGAGGTTTCCATCGCTAAGTCATATTTTGCTTTCGAAACTAAGAAGCAAACCAGTTTTATCTTAGTTTGAATATTCTCACAGTTTTTTTATGAAGACAACGACTCGCCCTCCTTACCCATGATGTTTCTTCAAGAAATGGTATATTTTTGGCACGAGGTGGACCTTCGACCATACTGATGTGGGGGTGAAGAGGATTCCAACCTGAGTAAGATGGGGTTCGAGGAGCACAAATATAAATATCAAAGGGGACATGGGGAGGACATCAGTGGGAAGTGCTGGAGTGGGTAAGACCTCCACTAGAGCCGATAAGAGAATGAGTATGATCTCCAGGATTGTTTCCCCTACCAAAATTAGTGCGAGGTGGGTCTTCATACTGGTCGAGCCAAACTGGGTAGGACCTCCATGCCCAACGCTAGTGATGTGAAGCTAACCTTTACTTCTCTGATTACTAAGGCGAGGAGGACTATCTCCAACAACTGCAAGGGCATGGGGAAGCCCCCCATAATGGATATTTACCGGATGCATAACATCTCCATATTGGCAGTCCGTGGTGGGAGGAATGATCCCATACCCCATATAATGAGCATGGGAGAGGCTTTCGTACTATGTGTCAATACCATTGGGAGGACCCTCATTCATATTGAAGGTAGCACGAAACTGACCTCCATGCCAATCTTGGAAGAGGGGTGGACCTGCATTCTTCATGGTGGTGGTATGGGGAGGACCTCTATACTGGGTGTCGCTACTACGGGTTGGTCCATGGTAGGTGATCCCTGTGCTGATATCTGATAGAGTCGACCCAGCTTTCCTGTGGGGCAGTTGGGCCTCGATTTGGGTTGGGTATATAGGTGCCCCTACTCAGTGTTCATAGGGGGACGATGATACACATCGTTGGTGTCCCGGGCCATAGTAGATGATGATGTCGACGCCCCTTGGCGGGCGTCCTCCTTGGCCTGTGCTCGATGCCAGTGTCAGGTTATCCAGACCTGGGCTGGTAGTGCAGGTTCATATCTTACCTTCTCTTCAGCACCTAGATCTAGGTGGTGGGATAGGCGTGACCTAGTAGGGGCCCCTGAAATGTGATCCCGACCGGGTTGGCCCAGACATCAACTACCTCGTTGGTGTAGGGGAGGGATTCATCAAGATGTTCTGGGGAGAGTCTTTTGAAATGATAGGATGTGGGGGTGGGGAATAGTGGCTCCCTACGTGGCCCTTGGGGGTAGCGGTGGTGACGAGGTGCAGACACCTCTAAATCTTGGTGGGCCGTTTCCCGAGTCGGGATAACCTCCTCCTCCTCGTATATTCGTATGAGGTTTCTTATCACCCTTCGTTGTATAAATTCAGAAGGGAAGATAGGGCATGGATGCCCATCAACCATCAGTGTGGGGGCTATCACAGAAGAAGTTCAGCCATATGGTTTTTCTGTATTGGCATTGTCCCCACCCCTGCGTTAGTGAGAGGGTGGTGATCGGGTTCCTAGTGCAGTATTATGGTTCCTAAAATGTAGGGAGATTAATCCATTAGTGTTGGAAAAAGAAATCAACATCCTGTGCCCCAACACCATTCCATCTCCCATGGCTGGTAAGAAGGATCCACGCTGACAATGACATAGACTGGGATGTCCAATGTTTTGACTACCCCATCTTCTGGTGAGTTTCACGCAAGGCCCACTATTTTCATGGTGGGACCCAACATCAGAAATCTAGATCCAGTGACATGTTAATCCACTAATGTCTCAAATGATACTAATCTTCACATTTAGGAGAATAAATTCATGTCTAGTTCACCATTTCTGTTTCTGACGCTTTTGTCGGGGCACACACATCCCTCTATGGAGGACGCGCTACTGTTTCCCCGCATTCTCGCTTTTCAAAGGTGGGCGGCATCCATTCCTGGTTCAGGTAAGTATGCTCCTTGATAAAAATGGGATAATGGTATTTCGTTTCCTCCATCCGTGGATTCCTCCTCTAAACTTGTCACCTAGTTTGGGTCTCCCTTATAGATGAAGACATTGTTCATGAAACTCTTCCCAGTGCCAGTTCTTCATGGACGCCGGTTAATTACACTGCTTCTATCAGGACAATCCAAGGGGTCCATTCAGGGCATCAACCTTTGGTTGGGGGAGTAGTCATGTTGGACATCATCGGCATGTTTAGACACTGGAAGACTAGTGTATCTGGGTTTCCTCCCCTTATTATGGGGCTTCTCGAGGGCACGAAATCCCGAGGCGTCCCACATCGAATGTGGGGAATTATATTCCATAGGCTAGTATCTGATGTTTTCCTCAGCTTCATATATTTAACACAGGGTATGATGTAGGTATAATGTATAGCGGAGATAGATTAGACTACTCAGAACACTGACTAGAGTTGACCAGATTGGTGCAACCCCTAGAGGGAATACCGATGTTAGGGATAACGCGTGGTTAGCTACCCGATTGTTGTTAAAGGGAATGGTAAATGAGGTGGCATGATCCCACTAGGATGTGGTGGTCTGGGTAAGAATGAGGATGGATAATGTATGGTTAAGTGTATTGGATGGAGAATGAGATAGAGTTGACTCGAGGGAGATGGTGATGTCGGGCATGAGCCTTGAAGAGTCATCATATGTATCCCAATGGAAGGGAAACAAATTCCACTTTTTTCAAGATGACGGGAAACCTGGGGAGGAAACATGTGAGAATAGATGTATATATGGGATTTGGTGGAGATATACCCTCCAGGTTGGGTCATGACCTTCCCGAAACACATGGTCTTGAGGGAGAGATTAGGATGAGATTAGTGTGAAGGGATTGAACCTCAGAGATGCTTCCTACGTATCCACATAACATGGAATTAAAGTCCACATAGTTCATCTGAATATGGATTACCATCTATTGGGGACTTCAATAGCATACTAACGAATAGGGATGACATTGGATTACCGTTGGGTGCTGGTCGCAATGGCTTACTGCTGGATGGGGGTCACAACGGCTTACTGCTAGATGTGGGTCTCAATGGATTACCGATGGATTGGGTTTACAATGGCTTACCATTGTATGGGGTTGAAATATCTTACCGCTATATGGGGTTGAACCTCAGGGAGGCTTCCTATGTACCTTGTCCAGGGGACAAGGATCAAAGCCCATGTAGTTCAAACATGTATAGTTTAACGTCTCGTAAGAAGAAAAGGGATGCACAGTTTAACATCATGTAGGACCGAGGTGGACTATCGTGAAGTGGTCAGGACCAATGGGTGTTGGGCTTGAACCTCAGGGAGGCTTCCTACATACCTTGACTTAGAAAGGATCAAATTCCTTGTAGTTTAGGTAGTGTGGGAACTAATGTGAAGGGGGTCAGAACCAATTGATGGTTTGAATGAACATCATGGCGGCTTTTTACGTACCTTTATTTGGATATGATCAATGTCCATGTATTTTAGGTGGGTGTGGTGAACCAACATGAAGATGGTTGGGACCAATGTATTTTGGGCTTGATCCTCAGGTAGACTTCTTCTGTACCTTTCCTTGGCAAGGATTAATGACCACGTAGTTTAGGTAGGGTGTTTAGGTATTACACTCTATGATTCATAGAGAGGATTTTCTTAGTTGATTCTCACTCTTAGACCATGTGAGTCATGATCAGTGTGAGAAAAAAGAGGCAGTAGAGAACTAAGGATCACGTCACGAAAGGTGCGTCTATGGGAAGTGGAGTGAGGCTTACACGTATTTAGAGGCTCAAAGAGGAAACAGGGGCTTACGCATGGTCCGTGGCCCAGGGGGATGGAGATTGGGACTTAATCTAGTGTGGAGGCCCATGTGTTGACAAAGACCAAAGGGAGAGGGATTTGGAACTGAGGAAGAGAGGTGGGGCAGGGGTGCTACCTCCTGCAAGGAAATATAGGGTCTTAAAGCCAGGTAGTTTCCCTTTACCCATAGACAGACGTCGCTCTAATAAAGAGGATCTCATTCCATGTGAGGAATGATCTCACTCCCGTGGAGACAAGTGGGCATAGAGAATGTCAGAGATGGAGCACCCAGCATGTAATGCACGGGTCAGGCCACAATTTAACATCATGTGATGAGGATAATGGCGCTAGGTAGTTTAACCTCCTAAATCTCAGATGAGATGGGTTCACTCCGTAACCCTATGAATTATATAACTGATACCCCCCACCACTTGGGGAATGGAATGCATCAGTAATACTATGTAGAGGGTGTGTTATGGAGATATCCTTTGATGGTTCCACGTTAGTGAGGCTATGCGAATAATCCATAACCATTAGCATGCCTATAAGAAGAAGCATGAGGCGAAGTAATGCAATGTGAGGCACCACCCAAGGGACTTTGAAATTTCTTCATGCAAACATGAAGGGACACACAGAAAGAGAGTGTTTGATGTAGGTGTAATTTACATAAGAGGGGCTCTAATATGGTGCCTTGTTGGGGGGATGACACATGGAGTGCACATAAGTGAATAGGCTGGGTGCAAGATGGAAGGTCTGAACGCATGATGTAAGGGTTGCGCGCAAGAGAGTAGGGATGCATGAAAGATGGTAGGGTTGCACACAAGATGTAAGGTCTACATGCATGTTGGAAGGGTTGAATTCAAGAGCGTAGGGATGCATGCAAGATGGTAGGGTTGTGCGCATGTTGGAAGGGTTTTATGTAAGATGAAAGGTCTACACACAATAGAGAAGGGGATGCGTGCATGAGAGGTCCGATGTAGAGAAAACTTGCATGGAAATGGGGTACCTTGCATGTAAATGTCCTTGGGAGAAAGGAAGTTAACGAAGATGATTCCCAAGAGGGCCCACCCGATGGAGGACCCTTGGGGAATCCGTTGCACAAAATCCAATACCTGAAAGCCATGGTGTTTCTCGTGCAGTCGCAGAAGAGGAAGTTTTCACACAGTAGAGCATCGTTTTGTCTTCTCCCCCCCATCCCTGAAGGGCGGGGGGGGGGGGGTACATTTTTTTAATATCCTATGTAATCAAGGGTAGAGTTCAAAAGGATGTGGTGCGAAAACGTGTGGTGGATGTCGGATTGGCCACGCAAAGGGGCGGTGCGTGAAACCGCGTGCTTGATGGCGCATTGGTGTGCAAACGGGGCACTACGAGGAAGCTCTCCCTTGACGTCACATTCAGTGCACAAAGGGGCACTATGTGAAAAAAGGAATTATGTGCAACCACGCTCTTGACCCCACATGGGGTGCATAAACTTGAGCTGCATGGAAGCTCCCCCTTGACATCGTATTGAGAGTGCTAGATTTTTCACCCTGCGGGCCTCTTCTACACACCCTCTAAATCTAGCATGCAGCTGCCTCCCGTGTCCCATAATCTTCTCCTCCCCTCCATAGTTCCTTCATTTTCTTGTTATCCTCTAGATGCTGTAATTATCTACAATTTATCTTCAACAATTTTACTACACCATTAGTCAGTTTTTAGTTTGGTTAATTGTTAAAAATTCTAAACAGGTTCTCTCATGAAAAAATAACAATACTCTGTAGGTGACAAATTTAAATACAAATATGTGATTTACATATTGAATTTAATTTGTATGGATTTAAAAAATAAACATTACTTGTAATGATGAATGTTAATAAAGTATAGGATTCTTATTACTTCATCCTAAATTCATTTTATGTTCACTTATAATGAACTTTCATATAACATGAAATTTGAAAAAAATTCTTGTTCATGACATTCCTCATAAACTTTTTTATTCTTGATGGAAATTATGAAAGAGGAATTGGCTTTGAACTCTTTTTAGGACATTCAAAATTTTTGTTAACATGATTTTACCATAAGTGTTGAGAAACCATGTTCCCTAAAAACACTATAATCTTTTAAAAGAATAGTCAAAATATTCTTCAACAACTTATATATTCTTTTCATTATGTAATTTATATTTAATATCGAGAATCTAGGTTAAAAAAGAGTATAATATAAAAATAATGGCTAATTTAATATCTATATAGATCCCCAAATTATTTAATTTATTAGTATACTTCAATATATTGATATAAATATCACTATATGGGTTCCAATTTTCTAATTTAAAATTACATATTATAGTGAAAATATCATTTATATTTAGAATATCTTTATGCTTTTAAAGTTATTGAGTTGAGTTATCATGGTTAATTCATACATGTATTTATGTTTCATTTTCATCTATTTATACATATATGATAACATGATTCAAGAAACATTTTATGAATATTACTTGTTTCTCATATATACATTCTCTTAACATCCACTCACTCACTGAAGTGGTTAATCAGAAATAGGGTATTCCATCACATAATACAATTTTTTTGTAGTAGTGTAGTGTGTTGAGCAATGTATTGTTTTTAAACAAATCAAAATAATGTTTTTTAAAGGGGGAGATTATTTTAAATAATACTCTGTCTCTTTATGATGATTTTGATGCTCACAAATACCCTTAATTATTTACTAATTATTTCGTTGAGTATTTTGCAGGAATTTATTTTATATAACGAGATTTTATACTTCATTTATTCCGAGATCAATTTTAGCGTATTCTGGAATCACTGTAGCGCGAGATCAATTTTAGCGCGTTCTGGAATCACTGTAGCGCGAGATCAATTTTGGCGCGTACTGGAATCACTGTTCATACCCTACGTTGATGAACGTAACGTATGGATGAAAAGTTTACTTTTTATGTTATTTTGAAACGTATGGTTAATGAACCTTACGTTGTTGAAAAGTATGGAAGAAGAACATTACGTTTGGAAGGAACCTTACGTTTTCGTTGTTGAAAAGTATGGAAGAGAAACCGTACGTTAGTTTTCAGTGTTGAGTTTGTTTCTCAAAAGTATGGATCATCAACCTTACTTTTATAATCAACCGTACGTTCTTTGGAGAGTTGAAGCAAGACAAAGTATGGATGATCAACCCTATGTTTGAATGCTGAAGAGAAAGTATGTATGTTCAACCTTACGTTCTGAACCTTACGTTTGTGAACCCTACGTTTGGAGCCACGTCATCAACCCTACGTTTGGCGTCGGGATATTTTTGACAGACGATATTTCCTTTTGAATTAGTCAATCAAGCGGATTATTAGGCGGATTTCGAGCTGATTCTTAAATACGACTTTGACTGAATCAGAGACGGTTTACAACGGATTAATGATTGATTTAAACGGAGCTTTTTATGCCGATTCTTCAGGGGAGTTACAACGGCTCTGTTATTTCATTTAATATCGCGAATCTAAAGGAGATTTTCATGGATCTATTTATGCGGAAGATTTTCTCAGATTTGAATATATGTTCTATCTTGGAAACTTCGGAGATATATATATACACGGGAAAGTGTGTGAAATAAAGAGTTATTAATCTTTTGACGAGCAAGAAAACAGAGACTGTGTGAAAGCGTTCTTTTCTGGTGATCGAGAAGAAGTGTAAAATCCTTTTTACCAAAGGAAGATTTTGATAGCAGATTCACGTGTTCTACATCGACTACCTGTTGTGAATCTACTGCTGCTGAAGTTGTGAAGTTTCTGGTAATATCTATTGCAACTGGATCGACTCAGAACTGTTTTGATTACGGATCTTTATTTTCTGAAGACGACGATCTATCTACTGTCAATTGCATTCTGTTGCAATTGTGAAGAACAACTGGAGAAGTGTTTCTTTATCGAAACCTTTTTTTTGAGTGATCAGCTTCTCGTTCTAAGCTGTGTGGGTTCATGTTTGAACCAGGAAGGCTGTGTGTGCCTGAGTCTTGTAAAGGTGTCAACTGCCTGTACTCAGTTGTGGACGGGTCTGTGGAAACGAGGACCAGATAGTGAAAATCGCCAAGCTCGTGGATTTGAGCGTTGGTGGAGTGGACTAGGGGCCTTCTGTTCCCCGAACCACTATACATCCGTGTGTTCATGCTTTTACTTTTTCCGCTGCATATTTAATCGTGCAAAAGCATAGTGAACAGAATTTGTCCAAATTGAAGAGATTGTAATAATTTGAAAAAGACACAATTCACCCCCCTCTTGTGTATAATCCGTAGATTCAGATCCAACAATTGGTATCAGAGGAGGAGCTTCTTATTTCTAAAGTCCTATCAAGCTAGAAGTATTTAAAGATTATACATAGTGTATCATGGCTGATATGAGAGAGGGAATGTCAATGGTCAGAGCACCTTACTTTAATGGAGATAATTATGGCTGCTGGAAATCACGTATGATTATTTATCTGAAAAATCTTGGTTACAGAGTCTATTCAAAGATTCTGACTCCCTATGAAATTCCTGAAAATCCCGATACATGGAGTGCTGCTACAGAGGCTGAGTATGACATAAATTCAAAAGCTATGAATGCAATCATCTGTGGTCTAGGACCAGACGAATTTAACAGAGTATCTCAATGCCCGACTGCATATGAAATGTGGCAAACAATAGCTGTTGCTTATGAAGGAACAGATAATGTAAGACAGATGAGATATGCAACTGCTAAGTTAAAATTCGATACTTTCAGAATGATTGAAGGAGAGAGCATCACTCAGATGAATGGAAGATTGACAGAAATTGTCAATAATATAACAGCTCTAGGAGAACCAATCAAGCAGGCTGATCAAGCGTTGAAGGTACTGAGAGTACTTCCTACTCGATGGAATGGAATCTCTGCAGCAATCAGACAATCAACTTCTGTTAAAGATCTAACTATGAGAGAACTGATTGGTACACTGATGATGTACGAAGCTGAAATGAAAGATGAGGTAAATGAGCATAAAGTCTACATAAAAAGGGAAAATACTGCTTTGAAAGTGACTTCTCAACAAAAGGATAGAAAGATGAAGAACAAAGAAGTGAGTGCTAAATCAGAAAGCTCTGATTCTTCAAATTCGGATGAAGAACTGGCACAGCTAGCCAGAAAATTCAGAAAGTTTTATAGTAAGAAGAAAGACTTCAAGAAATCCTTTAAAAAGGATAGCAAGGAAGTGAGATGTTATGAATGCAAAAAGATGGGACATATCAGACCAGATTGCCCAAAATTGAAAGATGCAAAGAAGAAGAAATTCTTCAAAAGAGATGATTATGAGCAGAAAGACAAGAAAGCTATGAAAGCTACTTGGAGTGTTTCTGAAGACTCAAGTAATTCTTCTGAATCATGCTCAGAGAATGAGGAAGCCAATTTAAAAGCAAATATGTGTTTCATGGCTGAAACTGATGAGGTACACTCATACTATTCCTCTGACTCAAATAATGAATCAAACTCTGAAACAAGCCTCTCAAATAAAAAACTTGCAGCTTACTGCAATATGCTTGAAGAAAGGTATGACTCATTATTTAATAAATATAAATCTATAAAGAACTTGTACAAAGCTATTTCAGATGAGAGAAATACTTTGCTAAAACAACATAAGGAATTAATTGACAAATACAATTCTGCTGAATCAAATAAAATTAATTTTGAATCAAAAATAAAAACTCTACAGGATGAAGTAGAATCTTATAAAACGGCTGCATTAATTTTTACAAAAGGAGAAAACACCTTAAATGAGATACTTGGAAAAACTGTAATTAAAAAGGAAAGGTTTGGAATTGGAAGTAAAGGAGAAAAACCTAAGTTATACAAAAATTATTTTGTTCCTAGCACTAAACAGGTTATTTGTAACTACTGTGGAACAAGAGGTCATATAGCTAAAAACTGTTTTCTAAGACAACCTCAGATATGTGGAATTAAGAAAGCTTATATTTCCAACGATCTATATGATTCAATCAATTTTAAGAAAACAAAGCAAATCTGGATACCCAGATCACTGCTTGCTAACACTCCTGGACCCAACAAAATATGGGTACCAAAGCAATTTGTTTGAATGTCTTTGCAGGTAGCAGGTCACCAAAGAAAGAAAGAAATATGGTATATGGACAGTGGCTGCTCAAGACACATGAGTGGAACTTCAGCTAATTTCTCTTCTCTTACTCGAAAGGAAGGAGGACTTGTCACCTTTGGTGACAATGCCAAAGGAAAGATTATTGGTATTGGAACAGTTGGAGATCCAGAGACAGTCTCAATCAACAAAGTACTTTATGTACAAGGGTTAAAACACAATCTGATAAGTATCTCTCAACTCTGTGATGATGGATACACTGTTGATTTTACTAACAATAGTTGTACTGTTTCTAAAGATAAACTGTTTAAGTTTAGAGCACCCAGAACTGATAATGTTTATACTTTGGATTTGTATTCCTTGTGTAAACAACAAGTAAACTGCTTAACTGCTAATATAAGTGAATCCTGGATCTGGCATAGAAGACTTGGTCATTGCAATATATATGCTTTACATAAATTATCTAAGAAACATTTAGTTTCTGATTTGCCTAGTCTCAAATTTGAAAATGACAGATTCTGTGATGCATGTCAGCTTGGCAAGCAACACAAATCATCATTCAAATCTGTTAATAAAGTTGCTACAACTAAACCTCTAGAACTTATCCATATGGATTTGTTTGGACCTTCAAGAGTAGCAAGTTTAGCTGGTAAATTATATGTTTATGTATTAGTTGATGATTATTCTAGATTTACTTGGATTTTCTTTTTGAAATTTAAAAGTGAAGCTTTTAGTTTATTTGAAGGTTTTTGTAAATCTATTCAAAATGAAAAAGGTTTTAATATAATCTCATTGAGAAGTGATCATGGTGGAGAATTTGAGAACCAGGAATTTAGTTCCTTTTGCTCAAACATGGGTATTAAACACACCTTCTCTGCTCCAAGAACACCTCAACAAAATGGGATTGTAGAAAGAAGAAATAGAACTATTCAAGAAATGGCTAGAACTATGTTAAATGAATATAGCCTACCTATATATTTCTGGGCAGAAGCTGTTAATACAGCTTGTTATATAATGAATAGAATTTTAATAAGATCTATTTTGAAAAAGACACCCTATGAACTATGGAATAACAGAAAACCTAAAGTAAATTACTTTAAAGTTTTTGGATGCAAGGTTTACATCCTGAATACCAAAGATAATCTTGGTAAATTTGATCCAAAATCTGATAAAGGTATTTTCTTAGGATATTCTGCAACCTCCAAAGCTTATAGAGTCTATAATAAAAAGTCAAGGATTGTTGAAGAATCAGTTCATGTGAAATTTGATGAATCTGATCCTTTTGAGAAAAGGATAGAACAAATAGATGAACCTGATTCTAATGAAAACATGAGACCTGAGAATTTAAAGAATGATTTTGAAAATGATATAAAAGAAATTCAGTCCAGTTCAGAAGAACATGATACTGAAGAGCCTTTGAATGTAATGCCTAGACAGTCTAGAACCTCAAAAAATCACCCTTTAGAATCTGTGATAGGTGACTTAGAGACTGGTATTCAAACTAGAAGAAACTTTGGAAACATAGTTGAATTCTCTGCTTTCCTATCCCAACAAGAACCTAAGACCATAGAAGAAGCCTTAGATGATGAGAGCTGGGTAATAGCAATGCAAGATGAATTGAACCAGTTCAAGAGAAATAAGGTTTGGGAATTAGTTGAAAGACCACATGATTATCCAGTAATAGGAACTAAATGGGTCTTTAGGAATAAACAGGATGATCAAGGGATAATAACTAGAAATAAAGCAAGATTAGTAGCTAAAGGATATAATCAAGAAGAAGGAATAGATTATGATGAGACCTTTGCACCTGTAGCCAGGTTAGAAGCCATTAGAATCCTTTTAGCCTATGAATCTTATATGAATTTTAAATTATTTCAGATGGATGTTAAATCTGCCTTTTTAAATGGTTATTTAATGGAGGAAGTTTATGTTGAGCAACCTCCTGGTTTTGAAAATTCTCAAAAACCAGATTCTGTTTTCAAACTTACTAAAGCTCTTTATGGCCTTAAACAAGCACCAAGAGCTTGGTATGAAAGACTAAGTTCTTTTCTTTTGAAAAATGATTTTACTGTTGGACTAGCAGATCCAACACTCTTTAAGAAAACTGTGAAAAATAATGTTTTGTTGGTTCAAATTTATGTTGATGATGTAATTTTTGGATCGACCAATAAAATTCTTTGTCATGAATTTTCAGAATTAATGCAAAAAGAATTTGAAATGAGTATGATGGGAGAATTAAATTTCTTTTTGGGTCTTCAAATATTTCAAAAAGATTTTGGAAATGTTTTAAATCAATGCAAATACATTACTGATTTACTTAAGAAATTTGGACTTGAAAACAGCAAGACATTTACAACTCCTATGTGTACTAATATAAAACTTGATTTGGATGAAACTGGAAAATCAGTGGACAACAAGTTATATAGAGGTATGATTGGTAGTTTGTTATATCTTACTGCTAGTAGACCAGATATAATGTATTCAGTATGTCTTTGTGCTCGATTTCAATCAAATCCCAAAGAATCTCATTTAACTGCTGTTAAACGAATTTTTAGATATTTAAAAGGTACTATTTATCAATCTCTGCTTTATCCAAAAATCTCTGATTTTAATTTAATTTCATATTCAGATGCTGACTTTGGAAGCTGTAGATTAGATAGGAAGAGTACTTCAGGAACATGTCACTTTTTAGGAAAGTCTTTAGTATCATGGTCTAGTAAGAAACAACACTCAGTTGCCCTGTCAACAGCCGAGGCAGAATATGTGTCTGCAGGTAGTTGCTGTGCATAGGTGTTGTGGATGAAAAACACTCTTATGGACTTTGGATTAAATTTCAATAATACGCCTATTTTATGTGATAATACTAGTGCAATTAATATTTCAAAAAATCCTATTAGTCATTCTAGAACTAAGCACATTGATATAAGACATCACTTTTTAAGAGATCATGTGTTAAAAAAGGATATATTTTTAGAATTCGTAAATACAGAAAATCAATTAGCAGATATTTTTACTAAACCACTTCCCACGGCAAGGTTTGAATTTATTAAGGGGGAGTTAGGTTTATTTAATTTTAAATAGTTTTTTTTTTCTCTCTTTTTCTTATTCTGTTTTCGAATTCTGTTTAATTTTTTGTTTCCCGCTATAAGTAATTTTATTTTGTTTTAAATAAAAGTAATGATTAGTGATTACACGGGAATCAAGGCTGTCAGAACCGTTTCACCTTCTAAATTGTTTTCACCTTTTTCGGAAACCCTTTCGAAAACCTAAAACCGCACATCTGCTCCAAAACCCTTTTCTGAATCTTCAAACCCTAAACTTACGAACCTTCAGAAATCGTTGTTGAAATGGCAAAGACTAAGCGTCCAGATGAAGCCGAGAGCAGTGCTGCAAAGAAATCTAAAGTAGTTGGTCGGAAAATACTGCAAGGTAAAGTCATCGATTTAGAATGGCTGTTTGAAACTAATTTACTGTTGAAGCAAGCGCTATCGTTTCAAAGCCTTGAGCAAGCTTTTAATAGTTAAAATTCTGAGTTTCTTTATGAGGCAGAAATGAGACATTTCTTTAGAACTGTTCAGTTTAGCCTTGGAGATACAGAGGACAGTTTGTTGGCTCAAATAGAGGATAAGGACTTTTCCATATCATCTGTAGAGATAAGTCAAATTCTTAACTGCCCTCATGAAGGAGTTTTTCATTTCGATTTACGGAATATTGGAGATTCTGTACATAAGTCTGAAGACATTATGTCTTTTCTGTTTGGAACCAAAGTGATAAAGAAGATGTTTATTAAAGATTTGGAGCCTGATCAGAAAATCTTAGTAAAGTTTGTTCAGACTGGTTTAGCACCAAGGATGGCTGAGATGGAGAAAATTCTGTACCCTGACATGTATATAATGTATCTTTTGATGAGTGATATTAAGTTTAATTTTCCTCGATTTATGATAAGATATCTGAGATACTGCTGTCAGAGTGAAGCAAGAATGACCTTTTTCCCATATGGAAGGTTCATTTCTTTGTTTTTATTTAAAAGAGGAATGATCAGATTGGTAAGTGCTGGGGTGAAATGTCACCACAGTAATGTTTTTAATGCTGGAACTTTGAGGAAAGTGGGATATTTCTGGAGCACAATTAAAGGAAAACTCTTACCTGTTGGAGCTGAGGAAGACTCGGAGAGTGCTCAGGCTCAACCGGCTAAGTCCAAAGAGGGACAAGCAGAATCAAGGATTAGTACAGTGGCAAGGAGAATTCTCTTTGAGATGGAGGAAGTTGAGGAAGAGAGAAGTCAGGAAGGACTTCAATCTAGAAGGAAGAGGTCAATTGATGAAGAAATTATCTCTCCTATCTTGAAATCTTCTGAACCTGTAATTTCTTATTCATTTGTGAGAGAAGCTGTTGTGGAGAGGACTGCATCGATAGAGGAACCAGTAGCTCAACCGGAAATTCAGCTAGAACCTCAAACTGCTGCTGTGGCTGTTGAAGAAGCAATTCCACAAGAACAACTTATGGAGGCAGTGCCTGGTGAAGAAGTGGCCCGACCTCAAGAAGTTCATGAAAATATTGTTCTTGATCATTCAGTAGAAGTCAGAGAGACTACTGTTCGTGATGAACATACTTCTGAAGCTAATACAGAAGTACTTCAGGAAGAATTTTCAGTGGAAGAATTTCAGGCTTCAAAAGCTAGTTCAGTGGATCAACCTTGTCAGGACAAGGACAAAGAACAATCAGATGCAGATTCTTTACCACTTGCCTTGCCTCATCAACCTATTTCTGAACATGAGAATAGAGCACAGGGTGCCCCTGATTTGAGAAAAGAAAAAGTTGTTGAGTTGTACAAGCGTATCTCTCAGTTGGAATCTGAGAATGATAGTCTCAGAAATTCTCTGAACTTAGAGCAGTTGAAGTTTCAGAAGCTGAAAGAATGTACTGTTTCAAGACAAGAAGTAGATTTGTTTAAAACTGATATGTTGCATGCTGTTGATCAGTTGAAATCAGAGATGGTAACGAAAGATGATTTGTCTGAGATGAAAATTTACATGGAGAATAAATTTGAATCTGTTGCAAATAGTGCTGTGAGTGGATCAGGTTCTTCACCTGATTTGATTCGAAGATTTCAAGCAATTACTGGAGCACTGAGCAATATGAGTGACAGATTACACGATCTTCAGTGTAATAGTGCCCCTTTGTCAGTTTTGCTAGATAATCAGAAATTTTTGGTAGATCAGTTGACATCTGGAGAGCAACCGATTAGGATTCTTTTGAATCAGTTATCAGAAAAGCTGGCTCTTTTTGTTGAAAAAGAAGAAAGAATTCATGAGTTTTTCAGAGTTAATTTGATTGAAGATATTCATATGACTCAGGAGAATAGGGATCTTATCATCAAGTTAGGAGATGGGATGATGAAGAGGCTTCGAGAACAGTTTACAGAGATCAAGATCGCAATTCAAAGGAGATAGACACCTTTTTCCCTATCTTATCCCTAAACCTTGATTCCTCTGTATATCACTGTCGTAGCTTGTGAATAAAAATTCTTTTCTTATCTTTTTTGTTTTATTATTTATTGATTTATGATTAAGTTAGCCAGTATAAGAAATTCACTTATTCATACCCAGTTAATTATAGCATTTACTTATAGTTCAGTGCAATATTGAATGTGTTCAAATCCGTAATTTTTCATTCTTTTTGATATCACAAAAAGGGGGAGAATTTGGATAAACACAACATTTAAATTCATTCGTTTCCTATGAAGAAATTTGGATATATAGGAGCATTTGGATATATACGACATTTATCTTTTATCTATTTGAAAATTTATTTTTATGGGAGAGTTATGGGGGAGAAATTTTATAGTTAAATATTGTTTTAATCCTTTCAAAATTCTAAAATTTTATAAAACTTTTTTTTCAATCAAGATTGCAATTAAATTAGTTCTATTATTTTATGGGTTTTGTGATCATCAAAAAGGGGGAGATTGTTGAGCAATGTATTGTTTTTAAACAAATCAAAATAATGTTTTTTAAAGGGGGAGATTATTTTAAATAATACTCTGTCTCTTTATGATGATTTTGATGCTCACAAATACCCTTAATTATTTACTAATTATTTCGTTGAGTATTTTGCAGGAATTTATTTTATATAACGAGATTTTATACTTCATTTATTCCGAGATCAATTTTAGCGTATTCTGGAATCACTGTAGCGCGAGATCAATTTTAGCGCGTTCTGGAATCACTGTAGCGCGAGATCAATTTTGGCGCGTACTGGAATCACTGTTCATACCCTACGTTGATGAACGTAACATATGGATGAAAAGTTTACTTTTTATGTTATTTTGAAACGTATGGTTAATGAACCTTACGTTGTTGAAAAGTATGGAAGAAGAACATTACGTTTGGAAGGAACCTTACGTTTTCGTTGTTGAAAAGTATGGAAGAGAAACCGTACGTTAGTTTTCAGTGTTGAGTTTGTTTCTCAAAAGTATGGATCATCAACCTTACTTTTATAATCAACCGTACGTTCTTTGGAGAGTTGAAGCAAGACAAAGTATGGATGATCAACCCTATGTTTGAATGCTGAAGAGAAAGTATGTATGTTCAACCTTACGTTCTGAACCTTACGTTTGTGAACCCTACGTTTGGAGCCACGTCATCAACCCTACGTTTGGCGTCGGGATATTTTTGACAGACGATATTTCCTTTTGAATTAGTCAATCAAGCGGATTATTAGGCGGATTTCGAGCTGATTCTTAAATACGACTTTGACTGAATCAGAGACGGTTTACAACAGATTAATGATTGATTTAAACGGAGCTTTTTATGCCGATTCTTCAGGGGAGTTACAACGGCTCTGTTATTTCATTTAATATCGCGAATCTAAAGGAGATTTTCATGGATCTATTTATGCGGAAGATTTTCTCAGATTTGAATATATGTTCTATCTTGGAAACTTCGGAGATATATATATACACGGGAAAGTGTGTGAAATAAAGAGTTATTAATCTTTTGACGAGCAAGAAAACAGAGACTGTGTGAAAGCGTTCTTTTCTGGTGATCGAGAAGAAGTGTAAAATCCTTTTTACCAAAGGAAGATTTTGATAGCAGATTCACGTGTTCTACATCGACTACCTGTTGTGAATCTACTGCTGCTGAAGTTGTGAAGTTTCTGGTAATATCTATTGCAACTGGATCGACTCAGAACTGTTTTGATTACGGATCTTTATTTTCTGAAGACGACGATCTATCTACTGTCAATTGCATTCTGTTGCAATTGTGAAGAACAACTGGAGAAGTGTTTCTTTATCGAAACCTTTTTTTTGAGTGATCAGCTTCTCGTTCTAAGCTGTGTGGGTTCGTGTTTGAACCAGGAAGGCTGTGTGTGCCTGAGTCTTGTAAAGGTGTCAACTGCCTGTACTCAGTTGTGGACGGGTCTGTGGAAACGAGGACCAGATAGTGAAAATCGCCAAGCTCGTGGATTTGAGCGTTGGTGGAGTGGACTAGGGGCCTTCTGTTCCCCGAACCACTATACATCCGTGTGTTCATGCTTTTACTTTTTCCGCTGCATATTTAATCGTGCAAAAGCATAGTGAACAGAATTTGTCCAAATTGAAGAGATTGTAATAATTTGAAAAAGACACAATTCACCCCCCTCTTGTGTATAATCCGTAGATTCAGATCCAACATAGTGTGCATGTAGTTCTACCACTCATGTAAATTTATGTTGCTGAGGTTATTTTATTTATCCCATAATGACCACATTTTTTCAATGGTTTTGATTTTAATTTTCTACAATAATTGATGTTGGTATTTATTACTTAATATTGATTACTGAATGTGATGTAATAATTTTATTATTAATCTCCCATTATTTTATAAAATACTAAAATTCTTTAATACTGGATTCAAAATATCGAATTGATTAGATATTATTTAGTAAAATATCCCGAATCGTATTCTCATAACATAGAATACAATCATGCAAATTACTCAAAAAGTATTTAGTTGGGATTTACATTTAGACTGCGTTAACTCAAAGATCCTTTATATATTAAGTAGACTCTTCAATCAGGAAATAATATTTTCATATTTGTTTTCAATGATTACCTCTAAATATTATTAACTAAACTATTTCTATTACCCTTAATACCTATTTGGTTAATCCATCTCATAATCCATGTTAGGAAACCTTGATAATTTTACAGTGTTCTTGACTATGGATTAACCTAAACATAAAGTATTGTTGCATCATAACGCCGAATATGAGATGTCATTTTTAAATTAATAATTAATTTGAGGTATTTTGTTTAACTTTTGTGTAAATAGTATTTTATTTATTTTCTATAATCATGTCAACATTTGATGGATTTAAAATAATTAATTAATTTTACCTAATAAAAAAATTGTTTATAAAAAAACATTTCATTTTATCTTACCATAATTGTTAATCTATTTACATTATATGATTACATGTAGCCATCCAAAGAAACCATACATCACAAAAATAAGTATATATAAGTTCAATAACAAAATAAAATAAATATGTGATATGACCACAAGATTCAATATATTAGTTGGTTTATTGAGTAGAGATAATCCAACCTTGTCCATAGGGGAAATAACATCTTGATCCTATGCCTCAATAAAGTTATACGATTCCCTTATAAAAATATGCACTTCAATGGTTGTTTTTGTCACATTTCTGGTTTAAACCCATATCCTCTCACTAAAATTTATATCCCTTAAAAATTCTTACTCACTCAATGGTGAGGGGTACCAAGGTAATTGCGTGGCATATAATAAATCATGGACACATAAGCTCATACATAATAACTGTGGATAAATGATTCAAAGATCATCATATTAAATTTAATAATAATTTTTTTAAATAAATCTGTTGAAATAATAAATATAAACTAAACATATACACAAATCAGCCATGCTCATAAATATTCATACAATGTGACAAAAACAAATTTAAATATTGTATAATTTATTATAAATAATTCTAATTAAGATAATTTTTTTGAATTCATGTATGCAATGTATCTAATGTATGTAGAATGTTTTTCGTAATTTCTAGATTATCCTATTTTAACTCAATTGAGATGGAACCCTTAAATAGATTGAACAACCTAAGACACAAGGCCCATACACATCATGTAGGATCACTAGCATAATAGCTAAATACATTACATATAGGCCAAATCCCTAAGCCTCCCACAATGAAAACACAATTTCCTTTTCCCTTGTTTCAGTCTCTCTAGCTTGTTTCCTAACATCATATTAATGGTTTTCCATTACATCCTTCATTTTCGAGGCCTTCGTATTGATGGTTTTATTGTCATTATTTTACACCTTTGAATCTTCAACTCTCGATCAATTAGGTACTACTCAAACCCGAGGTTATTGGCCCTCTCCATGGCTCAAGGTCCATTTGGCCCGATGTTTATGGAAGACCAAAATGATATATGTGCCATAGTCTAAAAGAATTCTCCTATAGTCCAAAATATGATGAAAAATTCTTCTACTACAACACCAAATACAATAATCTTATAGTAATACTATAATAACTCAAAAATACCCCCCCACCAAGATTTGACCATGGTTTTTCATAATGGATTACTGGGTGTGTTAACCACTCAGCTACCACCCCAACATTAGGTAAATTTACTCTAAATAATAAATTAAGAAGTTAATTAATTAATTATTTATCTTAATAATCTATCCAAACAATCCTTCACATCTAGAAATATCACATTCTTTATTACTTTTAAAAAATAAATTTAAAATTAAAATTAATCATCTACATGAAATATACAAATGGGGTCACATGGAATGTTTTATTCTAGTTAGTTAAAATCCATTATTGAAATATAACTCATACATTGGGTGTAAAATGGATGCAACATGACATGTAAATTCTTAATTTGATTAAATTTAAATTTTAAATTATTATACTAAAAGTTCTATCATTTGAAAAACTATGTGACTTAATCTATGTATGGTAATTTTCAAGAAGTATATAACGACATATCTTCCACACACACATGAAATGTCACAATACACAATTTGTTTTTGGTCAAACCGTATAGTCATTGTAGAATACATGAGCATAAGTTAGGTTAAGAATATATATAAGGGAAAGATCATCATGGTTTACATGCAATTTACACTAGCTACACACCATATAATCCCTTCCAAACTATGTTTTGGTTTTGAATACAATATATTGTGTTTGTATAATCCATGTACCATTCCACATATATTATTGTGATTAAAATTAACATCACTTTTTTGTTTGATTGTGGGTATAATGAATGTAATTTATCATTACATACCATATATCAGTGTCATGTATCCAACAACATTAGAGAATCATTATGGGATCTCTGAGAATTTTTCACAAGTTCTTATCTTCTTCTTGTTCTTGTGAATTCAAATGAACATGTTATGATGAATTTTAGAATTTGAATGAAATTATTGAAAAAAAATAAAGAGAACAAAATTTGTAAATTAATCAAAAAAATAATAAATAAATTAAAATTATAATGTCATAACACTGATGCCACTTGAAGGTTCTGGGGTGTAGTGGAAGTGGTGGGATGGTTCCCAATATTTTTTATCAGTTTCAATTGATATTGTATGAACATATTGACAAGGTAACCCCTATATTATTCTAGAGTGGATATTTTAGATTTGATTTAAAATTAAATTTACATGAAAATTTCCGCAAAGATGATAATTCTTATTGATCAATTTTGGTGTGGATTTTATTGTTTCATCATTTCGGTGGAGAATCCAGGAATTTATTGATATAGTTCTATACACATGTTCTCCATAAATATTAAAATAACACCCGCTGTATTTTAAGCTCTTAGAGAGAGTAATTGAGTTTTCTAAGTTGGTTATCATTGATCGAAGTAAGGAATTTCTCTTGTTCTCTCTTATTTTGAAAATGGAGGGGGTGTATATTATCTCTTTGGATGGTGATAATTCTTAGAGTCTCTCATTTATGCACAATGAATCTCCTAACTATTAAATGATATAAATCAGGATATATATTTGGGGTTGTTATTGGATTATTATTTTAAAGACCTTTATTGAATGTTATTTCGATGTTATTCCCAATATTATTATTATTATTATTATTATATGTCTTTACATGACCATTTTTAAATATCATTTGTTAAATAAATAAATAATAATTTATTTAAATGATATTAAATAAAAACATATCATTTCTTCTAGGACTATTAATTTAACGTTTCAATCCTCCTTAGTATTAATAAAACATTTAATAACAAAATTTATGTTTATATATATATATATATATTAATATTTCAAAGAAAACCAAATAGATATTATATTCACTAAAATCATGAATAAATATTTATTTTAAAATTTTAATAACTAAATAACTTATTATATTAATATATTCTCTAAAATGGAGAATTTTATTTATTTATTTATAACCTTATGAATATTAAAAAGTAAATAAAATTAAATTGAAATATTTAAAACATGAATATATAGTGATTTAATTTATGACAATATTCAAATCAAATGTAAAACCCCAACGTCCTTTCTGGGTAATGAATTTTTTAAGGGTTTTTATTTTAATTGTAGTGAGGGGTTTGTTTTGGGAACCAAGACTGGGTTTAGAATTTTGTAAGTTAGAAAAACTCTAGAAGATATTTTTGGTCATGGTTTTTTGATCATTAGGTTACCCATTAATTTGGGATGATTTTATATTAGTAGACAAGTTGATGAGATACTAAAATTCAGAAAATTGCAGCACTTCACACCATGGCTGAGATGGTCACACTTTAAAAAAAGGTTCACAGTGGGAAGGAACCTATGCCATAATGAATTCATGCCATGAACATAAATTTTGTACTGTACAAGTATCATTTTTATTAATGATACATATAACCTTGGTTCAGCCATGGCATAACTCTTATTGTCACATCATCACCAGTGTTGGGTGGATCATTTTTGGGGATTTTTGGAAATTTATTCATGGTCCATGTTTTGAAACCCCTCATGTTACATTAATTTTGAATGACCGATGTTGATAGGTTAATCACTCATTGGCTCTCCCAATATCCCCATATCATCTCAAATTGATCTAGGTAATTAAGAGGAGTTTTATCACATTGATTTCAGTTAAGATCCCTCATTTCTCTTCCTTGTTATTACTTGTGTATTTCTTCTAATCTACAGTTGTCTATATAGGTATATTAAGAGACAATTTCTTTGAATCACAGTGATATCATCCCACTTTATGAATAATTAATTTGTGGCTTGTATACCATGTACTGGGAGGAAATATTCATGAAAAGTTTTAACATTCTCTGTGAATAATGTGCTTATATATATATATATTTACTTATGTGTTTTAATTATTTTTGGATAAAATTAATCATTATTTCAGAAAGTTAATTTAGGGATTTCCCATGGATTCGGTATGGGTGTACACCATGAGTGCACCAAACCCTTTTGTTTATTGTTTCAGTGATTATATTATGGATGATGAGTTTATAGACATTATTCTTACTTTAATTAAATTTCAAATTAATTATGTTTTTTATAATTGATATGAAAAATTTGTAACACCCTAAGATTTTTGAAAATTTTATTTTTTTTCTAATTAATTTATTCCTTTTGATATTTTTAACTTTACAAAACACTAAATATTTGTTTCGTTATTATATAAAACACTTTTTAGATGTTGTTATATGTGACAATATGTTAATCTTTCACTACATGCAACACTGACTTGGTTTGCATTACACACTACACTAAGTTTTTTTGGAAATGACACATTATTATTACAACTATTTAAATGATATAGTTATAACCAAGACATTTAACAAATTTATATGAAAACTAATAACTAGTTTTAAAATTTTATTTATAATTGAATTATATAAAAAATCATATTGTTAGTGAAATATAAATTTTTTGTTAATGTATTTATTTATTTAAAAATATCATTTTCATAAAGACACATTTTTTTATGTCATATGAAAAATATAAAAACAAATTTTATAAACTTATAGAAATTAAATTTTATAAAATAGAAATCATTTTTGAATTGATAATGACAAAATTATCTTAGGGTGAATTTTTGGGATTTTTTTGAGTTGTTTTATTTTTTGATGAAAAATGAAAAATACTAAATTGAAATTAAAAAAATGTATTTCTATTTAAATGACTATTTTATTTTAAATTGATTTTAAAAATTTAAAATAGGTAAATTATACATATATTTATACAATTTAGTTTAGTGGAGTCATTTTTATATAAATTTAGAAATAAAAAAATATTGAACGTTTGAATGCTCTTTTCACCCATCTTCTCGCCACATATGCGGGATTAGCGTTAAACATAATTTTTTCACTTATGGTAGTCGAAAATCAAATATTATAAATACATGGTTATAATAGGTATGATATTTAGAGTCCCATAGGAACAACTTAAAATATTGTATATTATGAATAGAAAGTTTCTTAAGGTTTTATTTATCATAGTTATGGTTAAATTGATTAATTAAAGGTGAATGCGATATTATAAAATTACAATAAAAACTATCCTAATTTTGTTAGATAATTGGGTTTTTACTAAAATAAAACATATGAAAAAATTATAACATTTTTATTACACTTGGGTAAGAATATGAAATTTATTATATTCTATTTAATGTTTAGTTATAAATGCCATACTCATATTTTTAATAACGATAACATTTTTAATATATAGTTATACATAAGAAAAATTTGACTATAATTAGTCATTTGAAATATTGACTATTTATATAAATAATTATAATTTATTTACATTTTTTAGTTATAAAATCATTAACATAAATGGTGACACAAAAATGATGCAGTAATTGTTTAATTAATAAAAGGATGAAATAAATGATAATAAAAATATTAAACTATACATAATTTGAATTGTATAAGGAAATACAAAAATTTAATAAGTGACTATGGTATGTTGGAATTTTAATAAATGGTTTTGTTCTAAATTATTTTTTTGTTTGAGGTTTAGTTAAAGAAAATGTTCTGAATGGTGTCAAAATTGAAAATAATGATATTTTATAAAAAAAATATATTATTCAATTAATTAAAGATCATAAAAATCTTTAAAAAATTAAAACATATTATTATGAGGTATGAAATTTCATGTAGTGTCCATTTTTTGAAAATTGTCCCCATATAAGTAATTATTTATAACCTCTTTATATTTTGAATTTTATTACCACAATTATGATTACTATAGATTAATTAAGGGAAAATAAAAAAAACAAGGTTTAAAATAAAACCAATGCTTTACTATTTTTTATGAATAGTATTCGACCCATATAACCATAGAATGGAATTGGATTTGTTTAATACACAGTAGTCCCTAAAAATAGCTTATATATTATTTAATGTTTAGGATAGTTACAAAATATATATCTTGTATATAATATCATTTAGGTGTCCACATTGGGAAAAATCATGATATGAACAAATATAATTATCTATATTGATTATAATGAAATTTATTATTTTTATAGAATTTTGATTTGATTTTTTATAACTTATATAATTACCTTATATTACTCTTAAATGTTAAAATAGTTTTTATTTAATTAATGGAAAAATAAAATAGTTGATATTTATAAAATTAATTTTGTTATATTTTGGATGAATAAAAATTCATAACAAATATTATTTATCAATAAGATATATTAGAGATGTTTGAAACCATTATATTTGAATTCCCACTTTTATGTGATGTATTTAAATCCAAATTAAATTAATTGTATCAAATATTAAAATATTAATATTTTATTGAATAAATATATTATTAAATTATATAAAAATTATAAAAATTATAAATGATAAAAAAGTGGATAGATATGGTCTAAAATTTCACACCCCATTCATTTATATCTCATTTATAATAATCTATATATTGAATAGCCTTATTATATTTTAATGTTATGGGGATTTCCATAAGTGCCCCTCACCTCACTTATAAAAAGGTACCTCCACCCTCACTTCCTAACACCACATTAAGCCTCTAATATCTTCCAAAACCTTCCCATTTCCATGATAAACATTAATATTAACATTTTAAATATGATTATCTTCCCAAAAGACCAAATATAGTCTCCCTAAGATGATATCTAGAGGGAGATCATCGAAGAAGAGGTAATCTCCTTACAAACTATTTCAATAATTGTTTCTTCTTTTAATTTCTATTTTTGTGTTGGCTAAATTAAAATGAAATAACATTGAGATCACCTATACGATTAGATGTTATTATTATTAATGAAAAACTATACTCCACATTTTATTCATCATATGAAAAATGAAATTATTATACATGCGTACATTTGGATTACCATATCCATTTCGTGGTATAATCTGTTTTTCATCACAACATTATTTGGATGGGTATAATGATGGATATAATGGATATGAATAACAAATATGACATGATATTGATTATTTACAATAAATATACCATATAATTCGTCACCATTTTACCATTAATTGAATGATATCATCACTCTTACACACATACGACCTAATTTATCCACAATGCATTGATATTAATATTCACCATTAACCACTTCAAGTATGATTATAAAAATGTATATAATGAATAAATATGAAATATATGACATAATAGTGATAATTTAATAATATATATATATATATATATTTAAATTTACATACTTCTATTATATATGGTAAGAAAACCGAAAAACAATTTGATTACGTACGAATTACCGTCTCCATCAGTGACATATTTCAATATATATATATAATATATATATATATATATAATATATATATAATAAATATAAATGATAAATAAATCATTTTTTAAATTTGGGAATTAATTAAATAATTATATTATTAATATGATCAAGAATAACAAGACCAAACATATATGATAAACAAAGCGATTATTAATAGAAATGTTGCTTTAACATGGAATTATTAATAAATTGTTAATATGGAGTCATTAATGAATCATATATTATATAATAAATATTATTATTATTCTTTTAATATTTAATAATATGTATTAGACTTCTATAAAGAATATTAGGACACATATGGATGGAATAAAACATAAGGTAAGGTTTCAATCAATAATATCATTATTATGAGGATTTTTTAGACGTATCTACTAGGAAGTATTTATCTTCAATGTACATGATTCATAAAAATTTATTAACAAGTTTATTTTATTATACAATTATTTAATGTAATTTTAACCCATTTTTGAATTTTTATTAATTTTTTTGAAAGGTATCTAATGCCATTTTCCATACAAGGTACTTTTTGAATTTTCTAGAAAAAGTAGGAAAACAATATTTATTTAAATTATATGACATGAATTAATTTTTAATATTTCTCGACGCCTTATTTCCAAGAATATAACTTTAAAATCTTATAAAGTTATTTTTGAGTAAAATTATTTTCTTTTAAAATTTCATGATATTTTTGGTAAAGAAAATGTTTTCAATGCAGAAAGAATATTTTCCTCCAAAATTATTTTCATGTATTATCTCAAGATTATTTTCCATTTACATCTGTTGATTTTAGATATGTATTAATGGGTATATAATTTTCAATGAGGATATCACTTTTAATCTTATTACATGTTTATTTTCATGATGGAATGTTATTTATAAAACCCATTTATTTTCCATGGGTTATGTTATCATTCATTGATGTTTATGAGACCCATTTTATTCCATGGGTTTTATTATGATGAATGATTTATGTTCTTGAAGAACAAATATGTATGGTTTTTTATTTTGAGATGGGTGGAACCAATATCACCCTAAAATGCATTTGGTAAATATTTATATATCATGAGATCTACATAAAGGACCTTGTCTACTAAAATGGTCATGAGAGTGATCCCTGACTACTGTGATAGTTATGGGAGTGAACCATGACTACCATGATGGTTATTTGAGTGAAGTATTACAACCAATATGGTTATGGGAGTGAACCATGACTACCAAGATGGTATGGTTAGTGAACCCATACTACTAAAATGTATTTGGTAGTGATGTGTTGAATACTATATAAATCATTTTATATGCTTATGTGTCTACCACAAATTCCATATCATATTATTATGTTATAACAACACAGATTATGTTATTTATTTCTTTATGATTCATGACTTATTAGCATCCAATCTTAAAGGCCGGATTCCTGTTTATGAACATTAATATAAAGGGTATTATCTTCTATTTTTAGAATCATATTCTCATACCCTTATTTTTATTCTTATGTTTACATGTATCCCTTGTTTACCCTTAGTGGGTATATGATCTTAACCTTTTTAGGTTTTCTTTCCTACAGGTTACGATGATATGTATTATGTTTTATGTGTCTATGAATGTTTGATACTTGAGAAGAACCCAATGAGATATAATATAGATCACTTATGTACTATTTTTTTTCTAAGTTTCCAAAAGGCAATAAAATAATAGGTTATTTTGTTGTGTGTTTTTGTAATTTATTTTGTATTTAGAAAAATTGATTTACTATATATGTATGAAAATCATTGGTCAATATAGCTGGTACCAGGGAAATGTTTTGTTATCCTTTAAGAACTAGGATGAAAAAATGTTGATGATATCCCAAGTAATATTTCTTAGGATATATATGAGTATGTCTCTAAGAATAAGTATATGGATAAGGTATTTTTTTTGGAAACTATCCTAGAATTTTGGATAAAGATAAGGTATGTGGTTTCCATTCAAGACATTAATTTCTAGATACTAAAAGTAGATGAGTCTCTAGAAAAAATTTACCTAGGGGTAACAACATTGAAAAGGTTCTTCAGGCCTTTCTCGAGCGTAACCTAGTACATGACAACAGACCTTACTTCCCACATGGTTTGATATTCATGGGGGTTATGCCTTAGTAATTCACAAACAATTTAAAAAACATTATAAAGGATTTAAAAATATGTTTTCTATGAATAAAATTGATAATAATTAGGTTTCATCAATTAAGGAAGGTTTCACAATTTAGATATCTAAAATGTGTGTTTTAATGATTATGTTGTACCTCACAATGATAATTTTTTCTTACAATATGGTTTTTGTTTTAGTCAATGGAGGGAACCAGAAGTATCTAGATTAACAATGAATGTGATGATGAATTTACTGTTGATATTTCAAATGGTATGATCACTTGAGTGAAGGATGTTCTGATTATTCCTAATTAGTTTTAAAGGAACAAATTTAATAATGTGTACCACAAAAACTCTCATACTGACCAATGAAGAGATGTAAGGATTTATTTGAGAGTTTGATTAATGAAAAATAGGATGAAAGAATATTTTTTTCCTACATGTCGATAATGTTAAAAGAATCACCAAAGTGAATATATAAAAGGAATAGGAAGATGTTTTGACATTGGAAAAGAAGGACTCAATGAAATTAACTAGAAAGGGAAAATGAATATTTCAGGTGACATAATGGATTGAAATATTGGAGTCCCTAAGGTATTATAAACACATAAATGTTTTATGTTTGTAATTAATTTGAATTATGAAATCCAATGTCCTATGATGAAATATTAATAAAGGAACCGTCAAAGTGGTATAAGTAATGGTTACATTATTTATATTGATGAGACTACGTATAAAATGTGATAAAAGAGATATTAAGTAATAGGATGAAGTATTCATGTGAAATTATTATATATGAAGTAGAATAATCATAGTTTTTATGTATTTGGATTCAAAAATTATGAATGGTTAACTATATAAATATTTCCCAATTTATGTTTTCTTAAGGATTTACAATAATATGTTGAATGGTTTCAACAAACTAGACAATTTATTTCATGAAAGGTGATATTTTAATTAAGGTAAGGTAACCCATAATTTATTCATGATGTTGAGATAATTATGTTTGGATAATGTTGTGCTGGATTTTAATGATTATCGTGGTACATATTAATGATTTCCTAACAAAGTAGTTTGTGATACCATAGATAACGATTAAAAAAATTTAGACTTATGGAATATATTCAAAAATATTGGAATAAGGAAACATGAATGTTATCAATAAGGATGTGTTTTAATTTAGGTTATTACCATTTTTCATGAGAATACATGATAAAGTTATTTACATGTTTTGTATATGAAAAAAAGAGCAACATTATGATACACCATTGATCAATGTTGATCTATTCTTGAAAAATTTAGTGAACTTAATTATAATGTTTTGAAATTTTTTCTTTTATAAGAATTGTATGTTTATCTATTTATTAAAAGGTAAAATTAAACTTTATATATAGATTTTGAGATTAAATTATTATCTAGCTATATGTTTATTTTTTGCATATTTGATAACTTGTGGTAATCATTTTATTGTTCTAACCTATTTTATTATTTGTGGATCTTATGATTTTTGAGTACTTCGAGAATGAAAATATACATTCATTTAATAGAGAAAGATATCTAGTGAAAATTAATTATGGAATGTCAAATAGTAATATAATGCTGAAATTATGTAGGTGTATCTTTTCATGAAAATTAGGAAACTTTAGGAAAAAGGATCTTGAAACCAAAATTTTTATCATTATAGCTTCTTTTCCAATGAATCAAATAGACCCATATATTATCAAATATTTAAGGCCTTGGTATTGTTGAATTTATTATGATCATGTTCTCTATCATTCTGTATCAGGATATGATAGTTAAATTTCGCTTTCATGTCAATGTTTTCGCTTCACGCCTATGTTCTCCTATGTGGAAACCTTGTTATGTGTTACATTGGGAAACTGTTATGTCTCTAATGTTGCTTTTTAAAATAATGTTTCTTAATTTTTTTTTACAATGTACATTTATATGAATGGATATTTCAATTATTAAACCCTTAATTACACAGATAAAATTCGAGGGAGAAATTATTTTTAAGGGGGGTAGAATGTAACACCATGATATTTTATGAATTTATTTTTCTTGATTTAAATTAATCTTTATGTTATTTTTAACTTTATGCAACACTGAATATAGAATTTTTATTATTATATAAGAACACTATGTTTTTATTACATTACACAAAACAACAAGTTAATCTTGCGCTACATGCAACACTGACATGTATTTCACTACACGCAACACTGAGTTTCTATGAAACAACACTTTATTATTTGAATTATTTAAATGAGTTTCTTATAACCTAGAAATTAAACATTGTAATATGAATAATAATGACTAATTTATTTTTTAATGGTTATATATAAATAATACATATTGATATTGAAATATATTATTTTTGATAAACTCTTTATATGTTTAAAAATAATAATTTATTAAATGAATTACTTTTTATGTCTTTCCAACAACAATAGTAAATGGAATTTTATAAAATTATAAAAATGAATTTTATAAAATAAATAAATTTTTTTAATTCAGAATGTAATAATTATCTCGGGGTGAATTTTTGGTAATTTTTTAGAGAACATTGATTTTTTTAGGAATAATGGAAAATAATACCATATAGTTAAAAATTAAATTTTCATTAAAATAATTATTAAATTTTAAATTAATTTTTAAACCTAAAAATAGATAAATTATGAATATATCAATCTAATTAGGTTAGATGTAGACAATTTTTATGTTGAAATTCGATATAAAAACTTGTTGAAATTTTGAACGTTCTTTTTACCTGTCTTCTCACCAAATCTATGGGTTTATCGTAAAACTTAATGTTCCCCTTATGAAAAGTAAATTTTTAAAATAGGACATAAATTTTTGTAATAAATATTATATTTAGAATCTAATTGGACCAAATTAATATTTTGGATATTATGAATAGTTACATTAGCATTTTTTATTTACAATGGTTAACGGTAAATTTGATAATTAAAGGAAACAATAATATTATAATATTATAAAATTACCAAAAAACATGTAATAATTTCAAAGGAATAGTTTTTTATACTAAAGTAACCCTCATTAAGAAATTATAACCTTTTATGAATTTTGGTAATGAATATGAAATTTATTATATTTTATATAAAGATATGTTAAAAATTTAAAACTGTTATTTTTAAAAACTATAGATTTTTTAATATAGGGTTAAAAAGAATATTAATTCATCTATATATATATATATATTTTTAAACATGAAATAATTATATACATCCAAAAAATTTATTTATATTTTTTATTACGGAAATAATTAACATAAATTTTGAAACAATGATTTTGTAGTAATTGATTAATTAATGAGAGTAAAAAATAAATGATATTAAAAATATTAACATAAATATAATTTGATTAAATTAATTTACTCTATTAATTTTATAGTTTAATATGACATGATTTTATTGTATTGAATGTGTGTTTTTTTAAAATTTACTTACTGATTGAATTTTATTTAATGAAAAAAGTTGCGAATAGTTTCGAAAACGACACTAATGATATTTTATAAAAACAATAATTTATTAATTTAATTAAAAATGTTAAAAATATTTAAAAAATAAAAATAAATTATTATATGGTCTTAAATTATATAAATTATCCATTTACAGTAGATTTTTCTAATATAATTCAAAATTTATAACCCCTAGTTTTTATAATATTAATACCATAATTAAAAGTACAATAAATTGATTAAGGGTAAATGAAAATGATAAGACTTAAATTAAAACCAGATTTTTTTAAAAAATTATTAGAAAAATAATATTCAACCCTTATCACCTTAGGATCATATTGGAGTGTTTTATTGGACACTAGTCCATTAAATTGATTATAACTTTTTTAAATTAAAGGATAGTTACAAAATACCATTCTCTTGTATTTAATATCTTTTATTTGTCCACATAGAGACAAAATCAAGCTATGAAAAAAATTCAAATTTATTTTTTATCATAATTAAATTTATTTTATTATATATATATATTATTTAAATTTTGATAAATTTTATAGCTACCTAAAATTATTCTTCAATGTTAAAATAATATTTATTTAATTAATAGAAATATAAAATAATTGGTTTCAATAATATTAATTTTGTTATGTTTTGGATGTATGAAAATGTATAATTTATTTTATATATCAATAATAAATATTAGAGATGTTTAAAATCATTATATTCAAATTTACACATTGACTATATGTATTTAAATACAAATTAAATTAATAGTATAAAATTTAAACATAATGATATTTTATTGTTTAATATTTTATCAATTTAATTAAAATTCAAAAAATTATAAATAATAGAAAAATTGATTGTATATGGTGTAAAATGTCACACAACATTAATTTTTATCTCATTTGGAAGCTTTTTGATCTAGAATATCATTATTATATTTTAATATTTTGAAGATTTCCAAAAGCACCCCTCACCTCAATTATAAAAGGGAACCTACTCAATCACATCCTCACACAACATTGATCTTTAAACCTCAACCAAAACATTCTCATTTACCTTATAAACTTCTCAATTAACATTATATAGGTTCTCTTTTCCTCAAAATACCAACTCTAGTGTCCCTAAGAGGAGATCTAGATAGAGATTATTGAAAACGAGGTAATCTCGTTACCCACTATTTGAAAATTGATTAATATTATACTTCCTATTATTATGTTTATTCCATTATAAAGTATTAAAATATAGTATAATACATATTATGAGATGTTTTTATGATTATGTAACAACCATATTCCACATTTAATTCATCCTATGAAAAACAAAAGTACCACATGTGAGCATGTATGACTTTCCGACTCTATGTTGTGGTATAATATGTTTTTCATCTCTATATTATTTGAGTGGATATAATGATAAATATAATGTATATTAATAATAAATATAAAATTATAATTATTATTTATAATTAATATACTGTCTAATTCATCACCCATTTATCATTAAGATAATGATATAATCGCTCGTACGTACATACGACCCACCGTCTCCACGATTTCATGAGATTCATCTTCCATGCTAACCATTTCAAGAATTATTATATAATTTATATAATGAATAACTATGAAATATAAGACATAATAATTAAATTTTAATAATATATATATACATATATTTCATTTAAATTTTTCCATTAAATGCGATAATAAAATGGAAACAATGCTCATGCGTACGTACGACATACCTTCTCCATGAACAGTGCATTCCATTTCATATATATATCATTTATATATGTTTATATACTAAATATATTTGATTTATAAATAATTTTTTAAATTATTAAATTTTTTAATTCATGACATAAGAAATATTATCAACAATAAGAAGTCCAAACACGTAGGACAAACAAAGCAATTATTACCCAAAACGTTCCTTTAACATGGAATTGCTAATAAATGGGTGTTATAAAGTAAAAAATTAATCCTATATGATATCATAAATATTATTATGATTCTTTTATAAGTTTATAATGCGTTTAATACCACAATATTTTAGTTTTGGACAATTATTAAGGGAATCATACCTAAGGTAAGGATTAATTCAAGAATCTCATTATTATCAGGATTTTTTATACGTAAGTATCTGTTAGAAAATATTTATCTCCAACTTCCATGTTTCTAAAAAATGTATTCCAAAATATTTTTACTATTCTTATATGTTTTTAATGTCATTTTATACCATTTATGACTTCTTATTAGACGGTTTGATGTAAATCTTTTTTTGTTTCCCTAATGTGGTACTTTTTTGACTTTTCTGGAAAATGAAGAAGAATAATGTTATTTATATTATAAGGCATGAAAGAATTTTTATGCTTTCATGATTAATTATTTATTTCATTATTACCTTAAAATATTAAATGAATATTTTTTTAATACAAATAATTTAAAATTTCAATCAATTTCAGGTAATGAAAATGTTTTCAAAGAAAAAAAGGATATCTTCTTCAAGAATTATTTTCAAGTGATATCTCAATAATATTTTCTATTTATATCCATTGATATTACGTATGATTTAATGGGTATATTTTTTAATGATGATATCTCTATTATTCCTATGATTTTTTTATGATTATTATAAAATGATATTTCTGAAACCCATTTCCTTTCCATAGGTTATGGTATGATTGTATGATGATTATAAAACCCATTTTATTCCATGGGTTCAGATATGATGAATTATTTATATAATTGTGGAACACATATGTAAGGTTTTCATTATGAGATGAGTGGGACCTATGTATCCCTTTAATGCATAGGGAAAATATTTATATCTCATGAGATAGACATAATAGACCCTTTCCTCTAAGATAGTCATTGGAGTGGACCTTTACTACTTGGATGGTTATGGGAGTGAACCTTGATTACTAATATGGTTATGGAAGTGAACCGTGACTACCAATATAGTATTGGGAGTGAACCCATACTACTTATATGGAGTCAATAGTGATTCTTTGACTACTAGGGAAATCATTTTATCTTCTTATATGTCTTCTACAAATTAGAAGTTTTATTCTCATGTTATAATTTCATGCATTATGTTTTTTAATTGATTATGATTATTGAATTATGAACATCCAATATTTATATAATTATTAATATTTATGATCATTGATATGCAGGGTATGATCTTCTATTTTCATGATCATGTTCTCATACCCTTATTCCCTTTATTATGTTTACATGTCACCCTAGTTTATCCTCAATGAGGATGAGATATCACCCATTTTTATGTTTACTTTCCCCCAGGTTATAAAGATGTCTATTATTTTTGATTGTTCAAAAGAAGGTAGACCATCAAGATTATCCAAATGGTAGATAATTTAGATTAGATATGTACTAGTGTTTATGTTTCTGTGTTTCCGAATACACTAAACTAATACAGTCTTTCGTTGTGTGTTTGTGTAATGTATTATGTATTTCATAAAAGTGATGTAATTTCCATGTTTGAAAAGAATGGGATGTTATAGTGGGTATCAAAGAAAAGGTTTAGTAAGCCTTTGAAAAATATGATGAAAAAGTGTTAGCGATATCCCTGGGAATATTTTGAAGGATGTATTAATGGATATCTCAAAAGATAATTTCAAGGATAAGGAATTTTTTAGAAAATGTCCTAGGATTTTGTTAAAGGATAGATTAAGTGGTTCCCTAGAAATAAATCATAGTCTTGATACAACAAGTGGATATTTCTTTGAAAAATATGTACATTGGGTAAAAACTCTGAAAAGTTGAGTCAGTTCTGAATCGGGCATAACCTGGTACACGATAATTGGTCTTGCTACACACCTGGTTTGAAAATCACATGTTATATTATTTGGGAAATTAGAAAATCATTATGATCCATCATTAATGATTTAAAAATATTTGTTATATGAATAAACTAGTATAAATCTAATTTTTCATAGATTAAGGAATGATTAAAAATTTAGGCATCTTATATGTGGATTTTCCTGATTATGTGGTTCCTCACTATAATAATTATTTATTATATGATTTTGGTTTTAGTAAGTGGAGTTAAGTAAAAGGGACTTAATTAACATTGAATGTGATGGAAAATTTGTTAATGTGTAGTCAAATGTGAAGATCACTGAATTGAAGGATGTTGTGATCATGCCTATTCAGTTTTGGAAGAACATGATTAACATCTTTTATGTTAACCAAATATTGCACTTACTCGTGAAGAGAAGGAAGGAGTTCACTAAGAGTTAGGGTAATGGAGAGTAAATAAGAATGATTATTTAGTTTACTATATATCAAGAATGTAGAGAAAACACCAAAGTGAGTGTCTCAAAATAACATGAAGATTTTTGATGATGGAAACTAATGACACAAATAATGTAATGACAAAGGGAAAACAAAATTTTCAATTGACACAATGGATGTAAATATTTGTCTCCCTAATTTATTAATATTTTTTGAATGATTTATGTGTGTAATGAATGGTATCTATGAAAACCACTATCATAGGAAAAAATATCCCAAAATTGAATCATCAAGGTGGTACACATAGTGGTAATATTGATGAATATGATGATAATATAGATGTAATATAAAAGGAAATATGTATTAATTAAAATGATGAGGGAGTATTGTAAATCTATTATGGATGATGTAGAATAATAAAAGCCTTTATGTATTTGGATTCCATAATTATGGATGGTGAACTATATAATCATTTTCTTGTTTATGTTTTTTTAAGGATTTAAAAGAATATGTTGAATGGTTCTAATAGACTAGAAAAGTAATTTCCTAAATAGTGATATTTTTATTAAGGGAAGGAAACCCCTAATTTATTCCAAAATTAAAGATTATTATTTTTGGATAAATATATGTTGGACGGTACAGATTATAATAGGGATGACTAATGATTTACTGATAGAGTAGTTTATACTATCACTAAAAATGTTATAAGTTTTTCGAATTAAAAAATACATCCAATAAAAATTTGAATAAATAAAAATGAATTTTACAAATAATGATATATAGTAATTCAGGTTATTACCAAATTTTAAGAGAGTTCATGATGAAGGTATGAACATATTTGATATGTGACAAATAATAGATAATTTAAGATATATAAGGGATAAATGCAAAGTTTTTTTTGGTAAATTTAGTGAAATTATTTATAATGGTTAAGAAATTTTTATTTTTGAAGGATTATAAGGTTATCAATTCATGTAATGTTTAATTAAAAATTAAGATGATGTTTGTGATATTATATTATTATCTCACTTAAGGTGGACTTATGCATATTTGAGAACTTGTGATTACCATTTTGTTGTGATGACCCATCATTCTATTTGTACATCTTGTGATCCGTGAGTACTTCAGGAATTAAAATATCACCTTACATTATTAGATTAAGATATGTTGTGTAAATTAATTAAGGAACTATGGAAGTGTGAGATTATACTCAAATCATGTAAGTATAACTTTTCATGAAAATTATTCTACATTAAAAAACAAAGTTCGTGAAACCAAAAATCTTATAGTAGTACCATCATTTACGGTGAATCAAATAGCCCCTTATATGCTCATATATTTAATGCCTTGTTATTTTTAATATTATATTGATCATGTTATGTATCATTATCCATCAAAACATGATTGAAAAGTTTATCTTTCATGTACATGTTATTAATTCCCATATATGTTTTTCTATGTGGAATCATTGTTATGAGTTATATTGGGAAACTATTATGTTTCTAACATTACTTTTTTAAAAACATGTTTTAGTATTTATTTTTATGATGTGGGTTTATAAGAAAAAATATTTTAAGTATAAATCCATTGATTAACCAGAGGAATTTCTAGGGTGAAATTCATTTTAATGGGGGAAGAATGTAACACCTTGAAATTTTGTAAATTTTTTTATTTTGAATTAATTTAATATTTTTGATATTTTTTACATTATGAAAAATTTAATATTTTTTTTAGTATATAAAAATACTATGTTTGTATTATATTATACAAAACATCATGTTACTTCGGGTTACATTCAATACTAAATAGGATTTCATTACATGCAATACCGAGTTTCTGTGATGCAATTCTTTTTTATTATAATTATTTAAATGATATAGTTACAACCTAGACATTAAAAATTAAAAAATGAATAGTAATAAATAATTTTTAAATATTATTTGTATTGTTTTTAAATAAAGAAAAAATATTTCTAATGAAATATATAATTTATTATAATGACTTTATTTGTTTAAAAATACGAATTTCTTAAAAGAAATTCTTTTTTTCCTTATATGAACAACTATAAAATTAATTGTAGACAATTATAGATATTAAATTTGATAAAATGGACATAATTTCTGAATTAATAATTTCAAAATTATCTTAGGGTGAAATTTTGGGATTTTTCTAAGGAATTTAATTTTATTATGAATAGTGAAAAATACGGCAAATTAGTTTAAAACTATCTTTTCTTTTAAATAATAATTATATATTAAAAATCAATTTCAAATGTACAAATTGGTAAATTATAAATATATTAATCAAATTTAGTTCCTTGGATTCATTTTCTATATTGAAAATAGATATAAAACTTATTGTACTTTTGAACGTTCATTTTACCTACCTTCTCGCCATTTCTACGGGATTAGAGTTAAAATTAATTTTACCGCTTATGTGAATTGAATTTAGAAAAATATACATACATGGTCGTAATTAGTATGATTTTTGATTTCTAATAGGATCAACTTAATATTTTCGATATTATGAATAGTAATGTTAGAAAATTTGTATTTACCACTGTCAAGGGTAAATTGGACAATTAAAGGTAAAAATTATTATAATACTATAAAATTTGCCTAAAAATGTTCTAATTTCATTGGATAAGTGGGTTTAGAAAAATATAAATATTTGAAAGATATTATAACCTTTTTAATCTACTTTAGTAAGATTTTGAAATTTACTTTATTTTTTTAAAGTGAAGATAAAAATGTCATACTCATATTCTTAATAACCGTAACATTTTTAATATAGGGTTATATTGAAAATAAATTCTAAAATAAATACTAATTTTTAAAAGATAAATTATATATATAATAATAAATTATTTATAATTTAGAGTGATAAAATAATTAACATAAATAGTGACATAGTGATTATGAAATAATTGATTAATTAATGAATATATCAGAAGAACGATATTAGAAATATTAAAATTAAAAAAACTAATTAATTAAAGTCATACACGAATTTTATAAGTGAATTTGAAAAGTTAGTATTATGTTTAATGGTTTGGTTCGAAATTATCTTAGGTTGTGAATATTATTTAAATAAATATGTTTGAATAATGTCAAAATCAACGTTAATGCTATTTTATAAAAATAATATTTTAATAAATTAATAAAAAATCATAAAAATAATTAAAAAATTTATTTATGATAAGGTTTTAAATATTATAAAGTTTCCATTTATGGACAATATACCCTATAAAAGAAAAAATTTATAACCTCTCAATATTTAAAATTTTGTTAGCATAATTAAAATTACAATAGATTAATTAAGGGTGAATCAAAATGGTAAGGTTTAAAATAAAACCAAAACAAGTCCAATTTTTTTGTGAAGAGTATTCGAATAATATCACCATATTATAGAATTAGAGTCTTTCAAAAGAATCTAGTTCCTAAAAATGACTTATATATTCAATAAAGTCAAGGATAGTTACAAAATATCACTCTCATGTATTTAATATCTTTTATTACACCACGTAAAAAAAAATAAAGACATGAATTAATATAAATTTCTATTTTGATCATAATGTAATTAAATTTGATATCAAATTTTATTTATAATTTTTATAAATTACATAATTACCATGCATTCTTCTTCAATGATAAAACAATATTTATTTATTTAAATATATAATTGATTTTAATTATATTAATTTTGATATATTTGGATGAATTAAAATGAATAACAAATAATATATATCTATAATATATATTATAAATGTTTTAAACAATTAAATTCTAATTTCCATATTTTATTGATGTATTTAAATCCAAATTACATGAATAGTATCAAATGTGTAAATAATGTTATTTAATTGAATTAATAAATTATTATTTTTAAAAAAAAATCAAAAACAATATAAATAATCACAAATTATATTGTATATGGTATAAAATTTCACAAAAAAAAATTTATATATCATTTGATAGTTTTTTGGCTCAATAATATCCTTATTATATTTTAATATTTTGATGATATCTTAAACTACCCCTCATCCCTATTATAAAAGGGCACCTCCTCCCTCACTTCCTTACACCACATTGATCCCTCAAGATCTACCAGACTCTATAAATTTCCCTTATGAAATTATCTATTGACATTATAGAGGTGATAATCATCTTAAAAGACCTACTCTGGTGCCCCTAAAAGGATATCTAGAGATGAATCATTGATGAAGAGGTAATCTCTTTACCAACTCTTTCAAAATTGTTTCTCCATTTACTCTCTATTCATGTGTGGATTTCATTATATCCCTAATGGGCCAAAAGAATTCATTTTTATATATATTTGATAAAACTCTTTCAAGGGATGAGGGGAGACCCTTACAAGGTCGGTAGGCATAGTGATTACATGAACCACATACTTAAGAGACATTACATGACCTGAAGGTCTTAGATAATTCATCCAAAATATTACTACAATGAGATACCCATCCCCGAAATCTCCTTTATGATGGTATCTCTCCACCTTCACATGATCACATTACTATTATTCACCTACAAGGACATGCTGTTCTCGATGGCGCAGTCATATCCTCTCATTCTTCAAAATCCATTGGTTTTTCTCTGGTGAGTGCACCTGATCTAAATCCTCCTCTAGGGCTCTTTTTTTGTAGTGTCTATCTGGGGAAACTGCATGTGGCTCAAAGGCCTTGAGGTGGGCCAAGGGCCTTAAAGGTGGCTCTAAAGCCCTAATGACCTGAAGGCATGGGTGGCCCGAAGGCCTTAAGGACTCCAAGTCTAAACCGGTGAACCAAGGTGAATAGTTCCAAATACTATAGTACCGAACAGTACCTGGTACAGTAACTGCTATTGTACCTCATACAATTCCTATATAGTGAACGGTTCTGCATAGTACTACTATAGTGTAAAGGTCTGCTACAGTTCAACCTATAGTACTGCTACAGTACCCCCTGGAAATATGTCTCTGCCTGCTTTTGAACAAAGGTCTCGTTGATGCACTTAAGGATATGTCACCAAATGGGATGATGGTCTAGTGCTGATTTCATTATAAATTAATTAATATAGTATAAAATATATTATTTGATGTTATTATGATTATGAAACAACCATATTTCACCTTTAATTCATCCTTTGATAATTGAAATTACCACATGTACGAACGTACAACTTACTATCTCAACACCGTGGTATAATATTTTCTTCATCAATAATTTATTTTTATCAGTATAATTATGGATATAATAGTTATAAATAAAAAATATGATAGGATATGTATAGTTTATAACTAATATACTATCTAATTCCTCACCCATTTACCAGTAATAGAATGATATCACCGCTCATGCGTACGTATAACCTACTATCTCCCTGCCAAAATGAGATTCATTTTCCAAATTAACCATTTCAATAATTATTATAAAAATGTATAAAATGAATAAATATTAAATATATTACATAATAATGATATTTTATATATATATACATATATTTCATTTATATTACTCAATTCAGTACGATAAGAAAATAGAAACAACATTCATGTATACATTCAACATACTGTCCCCATGAATAGCGAATTCTTTTTCATATATTCATATATATATATATATAATAAATATATATGGTATATAAATGACGGTTTATATTATTGAATTATATAAATCTTGATTTTTGTAATAGTATCAATAATAAAAAGTCAAGGCACATAGGCTAAATGAAGCAGTTATTAACTGGCATATTGCATTAACTTGGAATTGTTAATAAATAGGTAATATAAAGTCATAAATGAATCGTATATAATATCATAAATATTATTATAAATCATAAATATGTTTAAAACCACTATACTAGAGTTTCAAACTCGTATATAGTGAATAATGCATAAAGATTGGTTAATTCCACAATCTCATTATTGTCAAGATTGTTTATATGTAATTATCTATTGGGTAATATTTATTTTCCATGACCATGTCTCTTATGAATATATTAAAAAATATTTTAATTATTATTCTACAATTTTTAAAATTATTTTTACCAATTTAATAATTTTTATTAATGAGTGGCAAGGAATATTTTATTAATATTCATAACAATGTACTTTTTAAATTTTCTGGAAAAATTATGGGATGAATGTTTTTTAACATATACAAAATGGATGGATTTTTATGATTTCATGATGCCTAATTTCCTTGAATCTTCCCTTACAATATTACAAGGTTATTTTTAAATAAATATTTTCTTTTTTAGATTGAGCTGTATTTCAAGTAAAGAAATTGTTTTAAAAGTAGAACGGATATTCTGCTCAACAATTATTTTCAAGTGATATCTCAAGATTATTTTAAATGTAAATATGTTGATGTTACTTATATTATAATTGGTATATTTTTCAATTATGATATCCCTATTTTTATTATTATTATTTTATGTTTATGTTGGAATGATATTTATGAAACCCATTTCTTTTAAATGGGTTATGTTATGATTGAATGATGTTTATGAAACCCATTTCATTACATGGGTGTCGATATGATGAATGAATTATTTTGTTATGGAACACATGTGTGTGGTTTTTATTATGATATGGATGGGACCTTTATCTCTCATCAATTAATTGGGTAAATATTTATATCTCATGAGATAAACATAAATAACCATTTAAATTAAAATCATTTTAATAGTGATCCTTGAATACTAAGATAGTTATGGGAGTGAACCATGACTACTAAAATGGGTATGGTAGTGAACCATGACTACCATGATGGATTTGGTAGTGAAAAATGACTACCAATATGGTATTGTGACTAAACCCATACTACTAAACTGGAATTTTCAATGATGGATTGACTACTATGGAAATAATTTTATATGATTATGTGTCTGCCACATTTTCAATGTCTTATTATTATATTATAATTTACAAGATTATGTTCTTTATTTTCATGTGATTAATGACTTATAAACATTCAAACATTATTCCATGATTCCTATATATTAACATTGATATTCAGGGTATGATTTTATATTTTCATTATCATGTTCTTATACCCCTATGTTCATTATTATTTTTATATGTCTCCCTTTTTACCTTTAGTGAGCATCTCAGATCACCCATTTTTATTTTTTCTTTCCCCCAGGATAAGAAGATATATATTATGTTTAATGTACCTAATAAGGTTTCTAGTCATGGATATCCTATTGGGATATAATATAGATAACTCATTTTCCAATTATTACATTTCCATGTATCTAAAGGCACTAAACTGATACAATTTTTGGGAGTTTTTTTGTATAATATATAAAGTATTCCAAAAAAGTGATGTAGTGTCCATGTATAAAAATAATGGGTTGATATTGTTTTAATTATAAATTTTATATAAATAATTATTATATTTTGATTGACATAGATCCAGATTTGGTCGAACGATGAGCATTGCAATTAGAGGATTTTGGGAGAGAGTTTTTGGGCTATACTTTAAAATAGATTACATTAATTGAGGTAGGTGGTCCATATTCATGACCTATGGTTTATGAATTTTATTTATACACAATATGATATGTATTTTCACCAATGATTATGATTGAAATTTTAAATTAAATTATTATTATTTATTTAAAATGAAATTAATGTGGATGAAATGAAGTGGTGAGTTCTATGATGGACCCCTAGGCACATGAATAAGGTTCTGGATTCTGATGACCATGGATTCAATTATAAATGTATGAATTGAGATATATGAACCCCGATGGGTGTTAATTAAATGGGTCTATGTGAATAATACATGATAGACATATTATATATTAATAATATGCCTTTATTTAAAAGAGAACATTCTGTTGGGAAATATGTATCCTGAGTAGGCCAAGAAAGAACTGTGATATGCCTTAGAGTTGTTATTAATGTTGAGAAGAGTGTAGGGTGAGTGTTATTTAACCACTAGTATATGATAAATAAGTATCTTATGTAGAATATGGATGGGTTGTAAATGTTTTTACCAACTTGAGATAACCTAGACAGTGAAATGGTCATTGTTTCTTCTCTTAAGACTAATTATATTGAGGATTTCATTATAGGACTAGTGTATCATATTCTATATCACTCTCATAGATATTTTAATAAACACAAACAACTTAATTAATTATATCCATTTCATTTGGGTATATTTCATAAATAATTTTTTTATATGAAGTTAGTAAGTTGATTGACCGAAATAGGGGTTCAATAAGGGTTTCAAGGCCCTTAGTAGGCAGCAACACCGACCAAATGGTTTGAAATCAAGTGGAACCCATCCTGTTTCAAGAAATATTAATACCAAGTAAATGGTAACCATGCATAAAATTTTCTTGATCATCCATTCTGTGGATGAAAATTTTCCACCTTCTAGATAATGGTGCCTCAAAAATGGTTAGTGGTTCTTTTCAATAAAGTAAAACTTTTTATTGTATATTTCTCTCACTGGACTCTATCACATCCTAGTAGCTCTTATGGACTCCCAACACCTAGAATACGACAATGGAACTTACAAAGTCTATAAATACACCACCTTGAAAGATTAAAAAACATTTCCCCCATTTTGATACCCTAATGCCTTTAGTTGATCTATAATTTGAGCTTCCCTTATTATATCCATTTTTTCCTCTCTCATTTTTCTCTCATCCTTTGCTTTTTAAATTTTATATTACTGAGAGAATTAATAGTGTTTTTAAGGGTTTTTTTAGTAAACCTATTCTTATTCTTTTATCATGGCTGATCACTAACACTAATTAAAGGAAGTTTTGGGTATATTTCTTTCTCCACAGAACAAAAGTGCTGTAATAGGTTTACTGCTTTTTCCATTAAAATAAAAGTTTTGTAATGGGTTTATGTCATATAATAATGAAAATGAAGTGTTTAAATTATCATGGATACTAGAAATGACAAGGGAAAAATGTTTCCCTATCAATCTTCTAGAGGGGATGAGACATAGGTACTCATCTTGAGTATTTGTCAGAATCTTTTATCATATCTCTCTTTAATTTTAATTTATGATACACTTTGTATTTTAATATATATTATTCTAGGATAACTTATTTAATTATGATATATTACACTTTAAATATTTTATTTTATCACTTACTATTTTTTTCATTATTGCATTCAATTTAATTTCAGAAAGTATTTGTATTATTTTTTTAGAACCAATTCACCCCCATCTTTCCATCCTTCTTAGACCAATAATTAGTATTAGATCAATATTTGGTTTCAAAACCCTAATTGTTTTCAAAAAATAATAATAATGTTTGAAAACTTCTTCTAACACCCAAGGTAGTCCTGAAGGAAACTTGATGGTTGAGCTCCATTATTTGATGGATTAGATTAAAATTATTGGAAAAACAATATGTTTATATTTATTATAATAATTGGTTATCTAATTTTAAAAAATTTATATATTGTTATAAACTTACTAATTAATTTATGGAAAAATAGACTCTCTATAATGTTGTGGATTTTTATCTTGATGGAAATGCTATGAATTCCATTTATTTTTAGCCAGAATAGATGAATTTAATTTTATTTCCACGTGAAAAAATTTCTATGAAAATTATAAAATTGTTTACACTACACAAGAGGACACTAACAATGTTAATATAAATAAAATTGACATTAATCATCATGAATTTCAACATTTTATTATTTATTAAAATGAATATATTATTAAAATGTTTACTCACTTTACTAAAATTTACAATGGTAAAAATATCTTAGTGATCTTTTTACAGTAGAAATTATATTGAAGAAGATAATTTGGGTATTTTCATGTTCTTATTCAACCAAGGAATTAACAATTCAAGAAGAAAATGATATCATGGAGATAAATATAGAAGAACTAATTGGATCGCTTATGACATATGGATTCACTGTAAATAGTAAATAAGAAAAGGTGGAAAAGGGGGCGAAGGAATTCAAGGAACGGAAAACTATTTATTTCAATTAAATAAATTGAGAATCCTAGGGTAGGTATTCCAAAATAGAAAACATACCCAAAAAGATGAAAAACATCACAATGAAGAAGAAATATATTCATCTTTCTAAAATGAATAACCAACGTGAAGACGTATAGGTAACTTGTTATGAATTAATGAATAAAGAACACATAAAAATAGAGTTCCCTATATTAAAAAAAATATTAATTAAAATAATTAAATAAATAAATACTTCAATGTTTCTATATATTGTAGTGGTGATGACTCATTATACTCAATAGAATCTTGTGGTGATAGTAGAAAATGTATCATGGCCCCAATTTTGGTAGAAGTTGAGGTAAATTATACTACTTCATCTTTTACTCAAACGTATTTAAAATATTATCTTATTAAATATGATATATATCAACTTGATGATGAATTTTATGAATATAATAAAAAATTATATGCACATAAATAGAAATACAAAAAAATATTTAATGAGAAGAATCATTTATCAAAAGAAAAGGATGAAATATCCTAAAAATTAAAAGGGAATAATGAAGTGAAATTGAAATCCTTGGTTGAGGAGGTTAAAAATACTATTTTAAGTTCATCTATTGTGAGTATAATTTAATAAAAAATTTATATTCCTAGAATCATGTGAATAATCAATTTTGGCATGGTTTTTCAAAATAGGAAAACACCTCAAAATATACTTCTCTTTTAGAAGGATGATCTAAAAAAAATTATTATCAAACTAGGAATCATATTTATGAATTTTATTAATATAATGATCAATATGGTGGTGATAAGAGGGTAAATATATCCTCTAATACGTCACATTGAAAATATTATACCAAATAAATATGGGTACTAATGGATTTTTTCGCGAGAAATAGTGTACCTAAATTTATTTAGGTACTAAAGGATTTGTTATATTGATTATATTTTTGTAAAAATGTATTAAGAGAAAATAAAAAACAATTACATGTATATGTTCAGTAGGTTCATAAAAAAATATTCGATTATTACTCTTAGATCAACCATATTGAAAAGATTGATGAAGGGCATGTCAACTTTTATGACAACTCAAGTTGTATGATTATCACTATAGGTATTATTAGTTCTTAAAATTATAATATTATTAAATATGCTATATATTTTAAGGGTTTAAAACATTATTTTATCAGTATTGTAATCTTTTGTGACATTGGTTTTAATATTTCTTTTGAAAATGATATTTTTTTTAACTCGAGACTAAATATTTTATTTTCATATTATTAATTATAAAATATTTATGTTATTGATTTAATTTCATTTAGTGTATATATTGTAAAATTTATAGGCAGAAAATCTTGTGAGTCATGGATTTTCATAGGTTCCTTGTTAATTATAGAGCACACAAACTTTTCAAACTCAACCGAATTCAACTAGTATGATATTTTCCAAACAATTATTTAATAAATTACAGTGCGTGTGATACTTGTAAATTAGGTAAGGAAAAAAATCCTTTAAATCAAAAATGTATGTATCCACCTCAAAATACCTTGATCTTATACACTTGAATTTTGTGAATAGATCCTTGTTTCATATATAGGAAATCAATATTAAATGTTTGTAATTTTCAATGATTATGTAAGATTTTCTTGGGTTTATTTGTTGACTTATAAAAAAGTGTCATATAAATTATTTATTTAATATAACAATATTTTGAAAATAAAATTGTGTATAAGATCATATTCATTTCGAGTGATCTTAGGGGAGAGTATGAAAATAAATATTTTGATAAAAATTTTATTTTATCATTTTATATTAATTGTTTCATGTCTTATGGCTCCCAAAAAAATAGTTATTTTGAAATATAGAATCAAATAGAATAAGTTATTTCTGTAACTCTATTTAATGAATTTTAGATCCCTTAATATTCTAGATCCATGGAAAAATATTCTTATTATTATAACATAAACCATTTTTTATCAGGCAGTCATTAAAAATACACCATATGAGCTTTAAAACATTTAAAAGCCTTAAATTTTGTATTTTAGGTGTTTGGGTGTAAATGTTATATTCTTAGAACTAAAGAAAAATTAGGAAAATTTTCCCCCAAATCTGATTAAGGTATTTTTCCCTTGTATTATAACTCAACTAAATCATATTAGATATATAATAAAATTAAAAAGTCAATAAAATAATCAATTCATATCATATTTGAGGAGAATTATCCTAAATATCATCCCTAAATTATTGATCTTTTCATTGAACTAGAAAATTTTCCACTGAATGAAAAAAATACTTATAAATAAAATCAATATGTGGTAGAACCAATATATACCCAATTACCTAAGGCCTTGGTTATTTATAAATACCCATCATTAGAAAATGTTATTAGTGAATTTCATGTCAGTAATAATTATAAAAGATTTATTTTAAATGAGGTTTAACATCATAATATTGTTTCACACCTAGAACCCCTAAATAATTATTATTCAATTAATAATGAAAATAGAGTAATTTTAATGTACTTATATTCTAACCAATTTAAATAGAACAATACTTAGACTCTTGTTGAAAGAGCGATGATGATCCCATTATTCGTACCAATTGAATTTTTATGAATTAGTTTGAGAAGAAGGGAAACATCACTTGTTTTAAATATTTAATCATAAATAAAGAATATAATTTATAATAAGTAATTGATTATAGTTATAGTTTTCTACCCATCACATGAGTTGAGTCCATTATAATCTTATTATCATTTTTCACCCACAAAAATATTAAAATTTTTCAATTAGATGTCAAAAGTTGATTTTTTGAATTGTTTTATTACGGAAATGTTTTTTACTGAATAGAATATAATTTATTATGATTAAAAATATTTTAATTTTGTTTTCAAGTTAACCAGGGATCTATATGGTTTTAACCATTACCCTCAGATTTAGTTTGTCCGGTTAACAAAATACCTCTAAGATAATTATTTTAAAATGTGAAAAATCAATTCATGTTTGTTTATAGTTTTTTTAAATGGATTATTTATTTTCAAAATATATGTTCATTAAATTATTTTTGGTTATAAAAAATAACCTCTTTGCAATGAAATTTCTAATATAATGAGAAAATGATATTTTATTAGATAAATAATTTTTTTAACTTTCTCAAAATGAGGATGGTATTTCTATAATCTATGGAAAATATACTAATGAAATACTAATAAAATTTAGAAAAGGAAGAAGTAAATTAAATAATTAAGATTATATGTACTTATTTTAATAAAATATTGGACAAAAACAGTTAAACGTTTGACAATAATCTTTATCTTTGTGACCGATTGCATGCCAATCCTATAGAAAATCATTTAAATTCTCTTAAAAAGATTTTTAAAATATTTAAAAGGTTGAAAAAATCATTGATTATTTTATCCAAAATAGACTTCTTTTGAACTTATATGATTCAATGATTTTTATTTTTTTGGAATCTAATTAGATAAGAAAAATAAAAGGTCAAGTTATATAGTACTTGTAAAATTCATAGTCTCTTGAAGTCATGAGAATAAAGTAACTTCTTCACTTTCCACGTCCAAATAAGACTGTATGGGAACATAGATTTGTTTTACTAAAATTATTTTGATGAAAACACTCTCTAATGTTGTGGGATTATATAAAATAATTTTCCTATTAAGTTTGATAACTAACGTTCTATTATTATTTATAGGAATCCAATTAAACACTTACACAATAAGAACATTAACCTTGGGAACCCCTTTTGAGAAACTTCTTTAAAAAATATAATAATATGTTTGAATTTATCATCCTAGTTCATCAATTGGAAAATATTTAGAAAAAACAAAGATTTAGAATATTTCTATTTTTAATGGGGTTTCATTAAGGAACACCTGTGAAACTCACTTGGGACATTAGAAATATTGAATTTCACCCATTTGTTAATTATTTATTCATTACATGAAAATAATTTTATATTTCTTTTGAGTCCTTGTATTTAATATTTCAACAATGTTGGGTTTATATATTAAAGTTGTGTATCTTAGTTATTATTTCAATTTATGAAAAATTTAAATTCATTAATACATTGATCAATTTATATTATATTTAAATTATTATTTATGTAACTAAAATTCTTTTTATGCCTTTTGATAATAATAAAGGTAGAATATACTACCATGGTATGTTTCCTAATGTCCTTTTGAGTATCACTTATAAATATTTTAAAAAATCTCTTTTAGATATCAATATTTCTTTGGATATTTATATAATTTTTCTTAAAAGCCATTATTTTGAGTTTTTTTATAATAAAAAATGCCCATAAAGGTATCTATTATTTAATTTCCTTAATGGTTTTAAATTTTTAATGCCACTTTATTTCATAAAATCCATTAAAAAGTTCAATTTATTTTATATTATAGCATTAAATTTTTTATCTTTCATCCTAAACATCAATTTCTTAATCGTCGTTTAAATTTTTTATCTTTTAAAATAATTTCAAAATATATTTTAAAATTTCATTATAAAATATTGAAATATATATCGGATATATTTATTTAAAATGAATCTTGTTTTTTCTTATAATTTTTTTATGCTTAATTTTATTTAAATTTTCCATGATCATAAAAAAGTTGGATATTATTTTTTATCACTAAATTAGATGTGTTAATGATTACAACATAATTTTATCATTTAAACCCTTTTATTTGAGTATATTTTAGCTATAATGTTTCAATATTATGTTAAGAAGTCACCTGGATAATAGATGGGTCAAAGAAGCTATTTTGGGGTATTTCAAAAGCCTTTATTATGAAACAAAACCTTCTTTCTAGAGGATAACCACTAGCCATCCAATAGGCATTCTTGTGGCACCATTCCATTTTCAATCCCACCAGTAATGAAATAAAGTATCACCGACTAGTAGTATATGTTTTCGAAAAATTAAAATAATAGTTATATATTGTTCAATATAGCCTCTCTCACCTCACAAAAGTTATGATGGACTCCCAACACATCCAAACTAACCATGGGACCTCCAGCGGCTATAAATACACCCCAATGAAAGAATTAATTTTTTTTACCATTTTGATACACTTATGCCTTCACATGATCATTTATTTTAGATTCTATTATTGTAATAATTTTATATATATCTCCCTTGAATTTATCTATCATTTTATCATTTTTTTCACTTCAATATTATTTAGAGAATTGAGAGTGTGTTATAATGGGTTTTCACATTTAAAACCACTTCTTATTTTATCTTGGGTTCTCACTACCACTAAAGTGAGGATGTTTTGGGTCTCTTTATTACTCCACTTAAAAGATGGCGGTCTGTTGGATTTCATTCTTGGAACATTGAAAATATTTTCTTATTTCTTTTTAGTTATCATGGATACAATTAAATATAAGTTATTTATATAATCCTCTTATTTCTCATGAGGGGAGGAGTTTCTGGAACTCATCTTGAGTATTGTCTAAATGACTTTATAATACAGCCTTATCATTTCAATTTATAAAATACGTTCTCTTTTAATCTATATTCCACCATGCTTACTTATTAAATTAAAATATATTATTATTTAACTCTTTTAGATTATCTCTTACTATTTTAAAATTATTAAAATTTCTTTAATTTCATCATTGTATTAATTATTAAATTCTAAAAAAATCAACTCCTCTCTAGATATCCTAATTAGAATAATAAGGATGTGGTATGGTTTTTATGATGTTGAGGGATGTTACGACCTTTAAGTTATTGCACTATCCTGAGAGATTATTTCAGGAAGAGGTAACCTTGGTAGTGTTCCAATGATATGGTGTAAACTGGGGAACCCTTGCAGGTTCCCCATGATATATAACCTTTGAGAGGGTTTGTGTGAGAATGATTTGTGATGATTTTAGGTGTCACCTTAGAACCTAAATCTATGATGGGATTCTTGTAGGGATGTAGTGTTAGGAATAGGCCATACAACATGGGAGGATAAACATGGTTGTATGAGATGGTATGGGAAGGTAGAAAACCCATATTATCTTAATAATACATTTTTTGAGTTTAGGTGAGAGGCTAACCTATGCACTATGAAAAGGTTTTCTAAGGAGGATATACCCTGAGGTTTATATAATGTATATTACATTTGAGGTTTTGGGGTGGAATATCTGGATGAATTATATTTAATGTTATAGGTGAGTATCTTTCTCATTGTATGTTGTGTGTGTCTGTGAATAAGGGTTTAGGAATCTGGTCCAGTATATAACCCATAGTAATTGAGGCGTGATGCATAATTAATGGTAAGGGATATGACCCCCCAAAAAAATTGTATGAATTTCAATATAGTTCTAGGATAGCAGATACCATTAGTGGGTTTGTTTTTTTCTTGGGATGGGTATATTTACCCTAGGTGGTTGTTCATTTTTAAAGACACTCCAACACTAGGTGAAGTAGTTTAGAAGTTTTGTTGCTAGTTTTTGGGTAAGAGTTGACCCCCATTGGATTAACATATTTTACAGATGAGTATATTTTCCCCAGTTGATTAGTAATGCTTATAGAAACTTAGAGACATGCTAAATAAGTTAGATTTAATATCATGTAGCATGTTAGAACATAATTTTTAACTATTATAATGTCTTTAAACATCCAATGTTTATTTTTAATTATATTTACCACACCATATGTACATAACTACTTTACTTGTTTTGTATGAGACCCCATTGGTGGTTCCATACAAATTTTTCCTCATACCCATGCCTAGTGTCCATTATAGTTGGGTGCATGAGTAGATCTCACTATATTATGTTTAGGTATTATAGAGGTCCAATGTTTAATGATCAAGATGGATATCTCAGATGAGATTCAAATGCAGGGATGTAAAAAGACTTAGATATGTTATTAGAGAATCATATTTGAGTCTTTTGTTTATTTTATATATATGAATATATTTATGTGAAATTATTGTCATATGCTAGTATAAATGTGAGTCTGTATGATTATTTTCTTCAATATTTTCATATATAATTGATGTTTATATTTTATTTCTTTCGTGTAATCTAGTTATTGTGTGATGGATTTCATTAGTATATTTTTCTGTTTCTATTTTTACCCTGATATTGGGGTATAGTCACCCAATGGTAATAGATTATACCAATGCTACTAGTCATTAGTCTCTTGCATATAAGGATGTGTGATTGAAGGCCATGTAGAGACTCTATATGAGGCACATGTCCTATGGTCTCCAACTGGGGTATGTTCAAATGTGGTATTCGAGAATCATTATCATTATCTTTCTATTTATTGATAAGTTATATAGGGTTTGTAGATTTTCTCGATCTTGTCATAAACACTAGACCAGTACATCACGAACACAATATCCAATGTAAAGTATAGGTTACTAGGGATATGAGAAAATTTCCTATTTATTTCACTATTACTATTTAAAATTTTAGTTAAAATATGATTTTTTTATTTGGTATGAATTTTTTATTTTTTTCATGTCCTTTTGAAAATAGGCTAGTATACATGAATCATTTTTTTCATGCAGGACTCACATGGCATTCGATGTGCTAGTGTGTGATTGATATCACTAATGTTAGGGGGATTAACTATTTAATGTTCTATAAACAACATACATGGTGTTCTCCCATATAACATGGTAGTGGAATTATAATCAACTAAACCATCATATATTTTCTCTAATGACATGTGATTTTAATTCATTAAAGTGATTCTCTTTGATGATAAGGATGTAGTCTCTTGATGTAAGTTGTGCATTATGGCTACTAGTGGGCTAGTATATGCATTAGTTATTTAGTAATGGATCCCTTTTGGGTGATATTGAAATATTTTTGGTTACCTAAAGTGTCTATGGAAACCTATATTATATCTTCACGTAGATCTTATTGGTGGAATTCTAATTAAACAATCCTTATGATTATGGTATCCTCCAAGAAGATCATCATTGGATGATTTTGTTATATATATGTAAATAAAATTGTGATTCTTGATGGGGTAGTCACGTATACGAATATCAGATGACATTGGGTTCCCTAATAGAGGTGGAGTTTTAGAATATGATGACGATTATGTATAAGTGAGAAACTTGGAGTTAGTGTTTTTGCATGTGAGTTATTGTGTGATGTTGATATATGAATAGATTGGATTCTTATGAGTTTTGACCTATGTGAGATATGGTTTATGGGTTATTTGGGAGAGCCTAATCCTTTTGACATGTGTATCAGGATATTAGTGAGATGTGGGTTATGGTTGAGTAGTAGAGATTTTTCTAACTATTGTGAAGGGGAGTCGTGATATGTATTAGGGACACCCAATATATGGGGTAGTCAAGGTTTTTTAGGTTCCCTTATAGATGGGAAGAATGGGAAAATTCTTTGATTAAGGATATCAGTGAATGATTAGTGATATAGAGTATATGTTGTAGGCGTGGATATGACTTGCACTTTTATAATGAATAGAACTAAGGTGATTTCAGTATCGAAGGTAGTTTTCAATGGTTTGTATTGATAGGATGCTTGGACCCATTTATTTCAGGTATGATTCTTGATGAGATAGTAAATCATTTTATATGGTTGTATGATATAGGATGGATAGAGTGTGGGTAAACACTTCTTGTTTTATGATAATTCTTGGATTGGAATATGATTTTAGGAATAACATTGGTAGAGGTGGGATGTCATTATTATTGGGAAGTTTGAAAATAGGTGATTCTAGATAGTTGAGATCAACAAGCAACATAGAAAAGTTGATTTCTATCCACATGATACTAGTTTTATTGACATGTGAATCATGGGAGAATGAGTTGGGTTCTGTGATAGGTTGTATTGGAGAAAAACCCCATTATATTTGGTTGAAATCAAGGAAAACTAAACTGGTTACACATGGTACCATATGATTTGAAAATCAGTGAGTAGTCCCATGTGGGCAAGGTGATTATAGTTTTGATGAATTATTGTGAGCCCAGTTTTCAAGGGTTTATATGAAAAGGATTGAAATTCCTTTATGGAAGGAGGTTACATCGAATATGGATTATGTTGTTGTAGAATAGCCAAACCAGGTTTTTTCCATGAAATGTATTATTAGGGGCTATAATGATGAAACCTGTTGAGGTTGTGCTCATGGATCAGTATAATGGAAGCCATATTAGGGGGAGAGAACCTCTAGATATGGAGGATGTAACCCCGATGATAGATGAAAATTTAGTGAATTTCATAGATAAAATTTACATGATCCTAGTATAGTTGTATTAATTAAATTTCCCATTGACACTGAATTATGAGTGGGATTTACATGTCTAGTTATTATGTATGGTTATAGATGGATCATAGGCCATGGGTGTTTGACCGCTATATGGAAAAGGTCATGGGTGCAGTGAGACAAGTCATTGAATTATTGAGGTAGAATTTGGGATATAGGTGAGTAGGTGAATCTAATCATACTTAGATTCACGGTGAATATAAAATTTTAGACTTAGATCTGGTATTAGGATAAATTTTGTATATTAAAACTTCCCTCGAGATAATTTTATAATGATTTGAGGATGATTCAGAAAGAGGGTATGCCAGTGATCCATGTGAGATAATGATAGATTATTTGGTCAGTTGGTGATCCAACTGTAGAATAAAATTGATTATTCTTTTAGAAATTCATTAGTATATGTTTCAATGATCTATGGATGTGCCTTATGATTATGGAATCTGTATTGGCTATTGTGAAAATGCATTTGTGGGTATTGAAAAGAATTATTCTGATAGGCAATAAAGAGAAGGTCTGATTAGAGTTTTTTATGAAATTATAAGAAGCGTGTTGAAAAAAACATCAAGTACACTGTATCATGAATAAATGAGGGGTTTTAATCATTAACATGGGATTATCCAGGAAAATAAATCTTAATATAGTATTTTGTTTTCATGGTGGAGGATCATCGAATTTAAATCATTATAAAAAATGGGGATTAATGATTAGTTTCAACATGTTTTTTGTGTATGGTTTTGTGTGGTAAGGTAGAAACCATACTGATCATGTCATTAGATCATTGGAATTTTGTTTCTATAAGATATTTGTATTACGGGGAGTTACTATAAGAGATTCGAATTGTGGGGAGCACCAAGTCTCAGAATCAACCCTTATGATCTAAGTCTTATAGTGGGGAGAACCATAACATGAGAGATAAATTGATTAGTTAAACCATGGTGTCTTGGTGTATGTTTTCATAGGTAAGAACTATCTCAATGACTTAGTTATGGTTATGAGTAATGGATTAGGTTTTCTTGATCAATTTTCCTTATGTTTGGATTTATTTCATGAAAGGATCGTTTGACATTCTAGGATGGAACCAAGTGAATTGATAATGAATTTATGATAGATATAAGTTAGGATATGTGGCTAAGGACCACTAAGGATTATTGAGGATTAAAATAGATATGGGGGTCAGTTTGTAAAACCCCATGTCCTTTCCGAGTAAATAATATTATAAGGAAATTGAATTTTGATTCTATTGAGGCGTGGAATCCCACACATAACTATCCCATAATTAAATTAATTATAGAAAATATTCCATTACATATATTCCCATTAATTGTAGTTTTCATGATTTAGAGAATTATGAAGAAGTATTAAAAAATATAACTCATTTCAATCTTGACTAAGGAAACATTTTTCTACAATATATGGAACTTCTTAATCTATAATAAGAATGAATAATATCCAAAAAATTCTCTACACATGCTATTTTTTTCTAGAAATATCATGTGTTTTATATTTCATCATAATCTAGAGAAATTGAGACATACGAAGGGTTGGATCGAACACTCAATAAAGGAAACAATGTTCCAAAAGCTATCGTAGATAAACAATGCATGAATACTATGGTAGGAAATAAATGATAATTAAATAATGTAATATAACTAATATCATTATCATGAAAAAATAAATGGATGACATAAAAATATAAATAATAACATGGATAACAATAAATAAATTCATGGTGATGAAATGCATAATATCATACATCATGATCTTCAGTTCGTAGGCCTCAACTACGGCATTATTCCATTTTTCATGTTTATAACCATGAATTTGCACTTGTATTCAGTAGGCATTCAAGAAATTCCAGAATATTTTATCTCATGTGACTAAATGATTTATTTAGGGGCTATATAATACCAAGACCCACATTCTATTTCATTATTTTTAATGTATTCACTATATGAAGGATATGAATAATAATATTATGAATGATCAACATGCCTTAATAATCCATAATAATCTATATTGTGGTAAAAAAATATGAAATGTAAATACTTTTATTGTTAATAAATGAATATAACAAATATTGTTAAATAAATTGGAATGTAATGAAATAAATAATTAAATATAATGTGTAATAATTAAACATGCATATTAGAATAAAAATTATAATGATTTTTAATATTTCCCCAATCAATAAGTGGAATAGATTTCTATGAAAGAACCTGATAACTAACACTGTAAAAATTAATGTGTTTATATAAGTAAATAAATTTCCAAATCAATCAATTCATGGATATTTAGGTGAATTAAATTCAAAAAAATAATTACAATGAAAATTAGGGTATTCATATTGGAAAGGCATTAGAAGAAAGGACATGCCTATAACATAGGATGATTTGTAATGAAAAAGGTAGAGAATAATTATTTATATCAAAAAGATTTGATTAAATTATTTTTTAAGTATACAGTAATATTAAATGAACACAATTAATTATTGAGTTATGGATAAAGGAATTAATAAAGTAATATAATGAGTATAGTAACAAATTTGAAGGATTTATAAGTGAAAATAAGGTATAAGGTCAGTTTCCTTACAATAGGAAAATAATGAGTCAAGGTGAAAAATTAACCCGTGATAATACAATATAAACTCCAAAAAATATCTATAAGGGAGAAAATAATGCGTTATTTATAGTGATAGATAATTAAAATTCTTCATATGAATTATATTTCAAAGGCAATTGTCATTTTGAAATTGAGAATGGATAAGAATCCCTAACATATTGGGTAACATTTTAATATAAACCCTTACAATATAGAGACTATTAAATAGAACATAAAATATCATGAATGAATGATAATTTATGATATAATATAAAAAATATGAACTACACATTCTATTTTAATGAAATTAGGTTCCTAAGAAAAAAACATGTCTCTAAGAGAGGAATTTGAGATGAAAAACTATTTTAGTAATTATAATGAAATAATAAAGATAAAATAAGAGGAGTACCATGAAATAGACATTAAAATATCCTATAATAAATGATATTAATCATAACTATTTGAAATTACTGAAGTGAATACATTATATCAAATAAATATTGGTGCTTAATATCAAACATGACTTAGAGAATTAAAAATAGAGGAAAATAAACCTTATATCCATTATATCCATTTTAATAGAATAAATCTAAATAAATTACAATATTTTTCAATTCAATACCCATTAATTAAATTAATTTTGTATAATAAATCAAATTTTAAGTGATCACACTATATCAAGGATCTTATGGTGCACAATATGAAATATGTCTCAAAAAATTATGTTTGAGACAAAGAACCCATTACCTTAACTCCTAACTTCAACTGAAGCACAATAATCTCATTAAAAAAACAAATATATTAATCACATATTTTAAACACTTATTAAAATATATAACATTTTATTGAAACTATTTTTAATTATCGTCTAATTGAATATGTTTTTGGATATTATATATTTTCCTTATTGGGTGTGAGTAATCATGGTCATTTAAAACATGTTTCATAATAGAGATGTTGTTATTAGTAATTCTCAAAAATATAATCATAACCATATAATAAAATTTTCTATAATAGATAATTTATAATTATTTATAATCTTATCATTTCAGTATACATGTGTTTTTTAGGATCATTAAGGTTGAAATCTGTGATGATATATTTCGATGGGTTTTAAAGAATGAGAGTTGGTATCTTAATTAATGAGTTTACTATTAATGTTACCACTGTAAAAAAAAATAATTATTTACATATTTATATCATATATTATTTTTTATTATTTCATTATAATCATCCTAGAAATTATTTTATAACACTTTTTAAGTATGTGGTCATATTGACCCAATCATGAAAAAAACATAATTCATGGATGATTATGGTTATGAATGTGATTTATTTTTGAAATTATATCCTTATTATAGAATAATAATTATATTATTTATATAGTTTTAAATTTTTTTAATTAAATTTTATCATATTTTAAATTTATTTATGAAACTAGATGAAAAATGAGATATGTTACTCCATAGAAGTTTTAGTCTACACAAACACATGAATGTTGTTATTGGTTTTCTTAATATAAATGGGGAAATGATATTAATTATTTTTACCATATTATAGTAAAATTAAATATAAAATAAATAACAATGAAATAATGTTAGGATGGCTATAAAATATTTGAAATGCAGATATTAAGAAGAAATGGATAAGGATTAATAAATAATCATGTTGAGATATTCATATTTATCTTGGAAATATCCTTTGAAATTACGATCATAGTTAACATAATCGAAATTAAGATTATTATGAAAAAGATAAAATATTATATGAGGAGATGAATTTTTGAGTTTCTATATAAAATTAAGAGTTTTAGTTGTATCATGAACTGGTGGAAGTGATCCCCTTTCATATATGAAGTGAAGTGTAATTTTGGAAGTGCACATTACATTTCAATAGTGTTTATCACTATTTATGGTTCAAAGGATCTAATATTAGGAAATATTTATATTTGGGTGATATATGGATTATTATGAATCTATGATTCATTTTCACAAATTTTTTAAACACGTCTAATGATTTTTTATTCTTATATTTTTCACATTTATCATTTCTTGTTTTTCCCATGGTAATAAATTTGTACGTAAGTAAATTTATTATAATAACTAACAATAAAATTTGAATTATTAAAAAATTTTAATCAATGATCTTAAATATGATTCCATTAATATTAAAAAATATTTATTTCTATGAAAAATATATTTTACCATTAGTGCATTTCACACGAAAAAACCTTTTTTTAATTGTATTATTAAGTGTAAAATTTATATGTAGGAAACAATTATCAATTTTTTTGATTTTTATAAAATAATTTTTTTTATTGTAAAAAAATAAAATTTTATGGTCTTAAAAGAAATAATAATATGAATTTTTTACATTAGAATATAAAATTAAAATAAAAAACCAAGAAAACAATTTTTTATTAGAAAATATTACTTAAGTTTATAAAATCTAAAACATAGGTTTGATAAATCATAATTTTATTTTGAATTTTATATTTTCACCCCATAAATACATATTTTATCATTGAATTTTTTATTAATTAATTTATACTTGCTTCTTGATATATCCGTAAACACTATAACTTTAGTAAAAAACTATATTTTTTACTATTTATATTAGGATGATTTACTTTAGAAAATTATCAAAAATAGATATTAAGATAATAATATTATTTTGAATCCAAATGCGAAGTCAATTTTTACAAATTCAAATAATAAAATTTTTAATTTATATTTTATATAAAAACATTAATCTATAATGAAAACTATTTTCATTGGAAAATAAATTTCAAAAATATTAACTATTTTTTTTCCTATATATTAATAATAGTGTATTTTCATAACATATCATTCAGAAAAATAATATCTTTTATCCAAAATATATTTATTATCATAAAATAAAGAACATAAAATCCCATTTTATATGTGTTGAATTTTAAAGCATAAAATATTCTTATTGGTTACATAGCTACACTAATTGAATTTTATTAGTGACTTGGAATTAACAATGACCATTATATTTTTTTATACAGATATTTCATAAATTATTTACCTCTATTTTACCTTCACATTATATGGAAACATTTTTATTATTATATATTTGTATATAATACATTGTGGTTTAGTGTTACTTGTGAAATGAGCTATCAAACATATTGGGTTTGAAAGGAAATAATAATTTAAAATATTATGGTGTGAAATTATGACCTATTAAATAAATTACATCTTTATAAATTTAATTATTACTTTCAAATAAAATAATTTAAGGGTATATAAAATTTTGGAATAAATAGAGGTATAAAATCAAATGATCTTTTAAACATAATATCTTCTGTATGAATAAGGAAAAAATATTTTTCTGTCATCATGTTGACAAATTTATTTATCATTCATTTTAAACATGTTGCTATATTCCCTCATTTTTACATATATAAAAAATATTTTAGTTACATTCAGACAATCCCCTTAGTTATTATTACCCCATTTTAACTACAAATAATTAAATCTTATTTCCTCCATCATCTTCATCAACTGAACTTCCATAAGACTATGTTCTTATATTCATTGGTGTGTTTGGAAACTCAACTAAATTCACATTATAAATCCCAAATAAGGATATCTTCTTATTTATAACAACATGATTTCTTACACGAACTATTATCTCATTATATTTCCCATTGGGAAAATCTATGTATTATTCATGACATCTATTATTAATTTGGGTCCTTAATTCTTTACCCAATACTAAAACTGAAAGGATTTAATCATGAGTGATGAAAAATTAAAATCTTAAGAGAATTATTTAAAAAAATCAATAAAAAAATATCTTAGTCTTTGAACCTATTACAAGAGCTTTCCATTCAACCAAAATAAACTTGGTTCAATTATGGGTTTTCTATGTTGAGTTCTCATATATTTTATAACCAATATCATTATAAAAATAAATCATTCATAGTGGATTTTAAATATAATTGGATTAATCAAATTATATCCCTCAGGAGTGTCTAGATAGGTATGAAGACTTAGGTTCACTTATCGTTCACTTGAGTAAATATTGAGTTAATACCCAACCTTCCTTTTTCATGGTGACTACACCTACATGAATCTGGGACACATCCACATCCATCTTACATTATCTAAAAATCGAATTTAATTTATTGGAAACTAAATAATATCTACTATACCTGAACATAGGGATGTTATCTTATACTTATACTTATCCCTTGAACTTATCCATTGGGGTGTTACTAATGATATATTATCCTAATAATTAAACAGTATAAAATATTAAATATCACTTAATCCATCCTAAAAGGGTTACATATACCATTGATAATATGATAAAATTTAATTTATCATCCCTTTATAACATTTATAAGAACAAAATTACTTACAACTCATAACATCTTGATCTCTAAAATTATCTAAACCATACTATGTTGAAAATTATGATTACCTAGATGTTTTTTTATCAACAATTAAATGGATTATTATAAATATTTATTTACACAAATTCCCATTTTTAGGTATATGAGTTTTATATAATTGGGACCAAAAGGTAACTAATAAATCCGATGTCCTTCTCAAATAATATAAATTTTTCTACTGCATTATAAAATACATAATCCGAAATAATCCTTCATATCCCTCACAAATTCTCTACAAATGGAATTTTTTAGACATATTGTGTTTAATACTTTTCATTATAACAAGGGGTAATAAAAATATAGGAAGGTTGAGATAAAACAATCTATAAGGGAATGCACATAACATAAACTATGATAGAATAAACATGTAAGAATAATATGGTAGGAAATAATTGATATTAAAATAATTCCATATAACTATTTAAATGTGCATGAAACAATCCATGGATGTAATAATAAAATAAATAATCTAATGGGTAATAAAAACCAAATTCACAGTAATGGAAGGAATAATACTGTACATCTTAATATTTTATTCAAGGCCTTATAAAGAACACTATTCTTATCATCAAGGTCAACACCAAAAAATCATTATTTCATTGGGTCAGAATACACAAAAAATCCAAATATCTTATATCATGAGACTAAATGGTGCATTAAGGTGGCTATATTATATTATTCAGATTCTTTCACTTATTTATGTCCAATTCATTCGACATATGAATGATATGAATAAAATCAAAAAACATATCCAAAATTCCATAGAAATATATAATCATACAAATTGAGATAAAAACATATGGAATTATAATACATTCCCAGTGAGTTAATGAATATAATATATCTACAGAAATAATGTTTATAAATAAAAAATGCATAACAAAAATGCCTTGGTAAACAACAAACATCATTATTGTAATAACAATTATACAATTTATCAATATTTCTTCAATAAATTATTGGAATATATTTAAATGTAGTAATACTCAAACTAACATTATATAAAGTAGTGGTATATGGATAATTCAATAATTTTCCAAAATTTAGAGATTCACATACATTTAGGTGTTTTAACTTTAATCAATGTAATGAAAATTAAGTAATTCATAGTTGTAAAGCATTGTAGGAAGGATCATTAATATAATAGGGGTTAATTGGAAAAAAATGTAGTGATTGATCCTTTATCTTATAGTCATTTGATTCAAATTTTTTAAAAGAAGTAAAAATTATTGGTAAATTTCATCAATTAATTATTTATGTAATGATAAGTGCATTAATAATAACATAAAATGAATATAGTCATGGAATATGAGGATTCCCAACCAAAAAGAATAGATAAGATTAGTTTCATAATAATGGTTCATTAATTAGGCTAGATGGAAAATTAAATCGTGATCAGTACCATTCTAGAGGTACATGGTGTTGGTCGATGGTGGATTTGGGACCCTAGAAGAAGCCTAATAACTTAGGTATGACTATGTGTCTCATATAGCCAGTGGATGAATATGGGTGTCTATGATATAATGTTTTAACAAATGACAATGGTGACCTACCTTAATCTAGCCAATGGTATATTTGAGATAATTCTTAGAAGAGAATCTTCTTGGAAATTTCCTTTGATGCTAGTTGGCTGGGATGTCAGGGTAGAACTCGGGATATTAAAAACCTTTTATACCATAAGATACAATATATCATTGATGGTGTTTGGCTATCTGGTGTATACCAGAAATCATGGAACTAGATGAAGGTGATGACGTGTGCTGGTCTCATGATGAGGAAAAATGGGGGGGATGGAGGATCAGGGCTTGTAAAGGATGTAATAGAAAAAGAGCAGGTCGATGATGGTGAAACTAGTAATGAGTGAAAGGCTGGTGATGTGGTAAATCTAGTGAAGTTGAAACTTTTTTGGGAGGGATTTGTTCGAAGACCTTAGGATCTTGTGTCTACTAACATACGAGGTTGATATTTAGAGGTACAGGTTGTATGACAACTAGCTTGAGTAATGTAGAGTATTATTGAAGGATTAGTGGATATATCCATATTAGATATCTGGCATAGAAAAGTGTATTAAGGGAAAAGTTGTATTGATTTTGTCTCAAGAAGTGGACCACATGTTTTTATGGGCCTTCTTTTTTGGCCATAAGTTTTTATTTGGTCAACTGGGTAATTTTTCATTTCATTGTCATGTGTACGGTCTAAAGTGGGGACCTGACCTAACTCATAGGGGGATTGGAACTTTCATATGTTTATGGGTTATTTTCAACTTTGTGTGTGGTGGTGGCCCCTATTCCACATGAATTATGATGTTTTTTTCTTTTGTTCTAATTTCCGTTAATAATTTTTTAGATTGAGAATGCTCAGGTCATAAACATTATACGTAAATGAAATTAGGTTTACAAGATAAAACATGTCTCAATGATTTGAGTTTGAGGAAGAAATCACTTGTGTTAATGGTAACATAAGAATAAAAATAATATAAGAGGGTTACAAAAAAATATATCTCGAAAACAATGAAATTAAATATATTTATTATAATTTGGGAAAAATAGGGTATTTTTACACTATATGAATTAAATTAAGGTCTTCAATATGACTATGTTTGAAAAATTGTATGTTTTTGGAATAATATAACAATTATAATAGAATAGTATAGTAATTTAGATATATTTATATTTTTCTTAATTATATTTTAATTTTTTTACTAAAATATAAATAAACTATATGAAAAATGAGATACATTACTTTATAGAGTCCATAGTCCACATAAATTCATGAATTTCATTTTATTCTTAATTTAAGAGGGAAAGGTGATTAATGATTATTAAATCAGGGTAATAATATTAATTAATAATAAAACTAATTAAACAAAAAATAAAAAACTAATCATATGATGGTGGATATAAAAATTTCAAATGATTAGTATTTAGAAGAAAATTATAAGGATTAATAAATACTCACGTTGAGAACACGATATGTATCAGATAAATATACTTGAAATGGGATGGATTATGTGAACTAATTAAGAAAATAGGATTAATAAAATTTTCTAAGATTTTATTAGTAGATATATTTAATATTTTTATGGTGATATTCGAAGGTATATGTTTATCATTAAGTGGTGGAAGTGGTCTCATTTTTTAAGTGAAGGGAACAGTAATTTAGGAAGTACACATTTCATTTCAATAATGGTATGTCATTATTCTTGGGTAAAAGGCTCCAAAAGTGATAAATAATGAATTTTTGGGTGATTTAAAAATATAAACCCACTACCATTCATTTTCACACATGTTTCAAGTATTTTAATTTTATATTGTCAATAATACCATTTTTTGTTTCAACCGTGGTAATTATTTTATAACTATGTAATTTACATTTAATTCATCCAAATAATGTGGGACTTATTACAAAATTAGGAACTAATTATTTGAAATATGATATCCATTTAATCGAATAGTATATACATGTAAATTAAATCAGGATTATGATCTTCACATTTTACATGTAAAACCCCATTTATAGAAAAAGTATTTCTTTAATCTAAAATCAATTTGTAAGTAAAATTATCAAAGTTTTATATTTTCATAATATAATTTTTTTTATTAAAACAAATTAAATTTATGTGTCTAAAAAATTAATCAAAACAATAATTTTAAAATAATAAATTTTTAATAAAAGGAAATACTAAAAACGATTTATTTTATTGGGAAATATTACATAAGATTATTAAATTTGACACATATGATTTATAAATCATAATAGTACATTTAAATCTATATTTTCAATCATTAAAATCATATTTTATCATGGAATTTTTTTTAGTATTCAAGTTATAATTACTTCCTAATATACCGTAAACTCTTTGACATTAGTACATGACTATATTTTTCACTATTCAAATTAGAATCAATTATTTCAGAAAAATACAAAAAAGAATATTAATTAAATTTTCTAAATAAAAATCCAAAAATGAATTGAATTTTCTAAAATTAAAATTCTTAAATTTGATAGTGTAATTTTTAAATAAAGACATAAATATATAATGAACACTTTTCCCCTTAGAAAATAACATATTATAATATTAATATTTTTTATTCTTATTTATTATCAATTAGTAATAAAATCTGTTGTTAAAATATTATTCACATAAATAATAACATTTATCCACAATTTATTTAATATATTAAAGTTTAACATCTTAAATTTAATTTTTAAGGGTTATATTTTTAGTCATAAATCAAAATTACTTATAACTGAGTTATAAAAATTGATTTTTATTAGTTCCTTTATATGAATAATAACCTTTATTTTTATTTAAAAAATATTTAAAAACTTGGTTGCCTCTATTTTTACCTAATAATTATGATTTCACAATTTTACAGTTATATATGGTTTTGTGGTTTTGGTGTGGTTCGATGTTGTGTTTGAACAGAGCTATGAATCACATTTAGTTTCAAAGGAAAATATAATTTTAAATCTAAGTGTGTTACATGGGTAGTTAATTTTTGGATTCAAGACAAAATAATAAATATGAGTACTGAAACATCTGTAGAAGTTGTTTTTTATGTGATTTTAAGATCAGTGGATATCATGGGATTTTGGGTGGATATCAAAGTTGTGGTTGCGGGATGAGTTATTAAAACTCACTAGCATGCAGTGATTCATGTAGTATCATAGATGGTCATGTGGTAAATCGATATTTTGATAGAAGGCCCCTATACTCATGATTATTCAAATCATAAATTTTTTTATAACTGTATAAAATTATTAGGCTAATGGTATGGTCCCTCTTCTAATGGGCTGGTCACAATGTGAAACTTCTGGTTACAACACAAACTATTGCATGGTGCCTCTTTTTAAGAGAATTATGGTAATATCATCAAGGATAAATTTGTATGAAACCCCCCGTAGTCCAATTCTTATTTTATATCCAAATGAGATTAGATAACATAATCATGGACCTCCCACTCCTCCACCCTAATATCTCTCTTTGGTCTATTTTGGATGAGGAGTTTCATCATGTCAATTACTAATAAGATCCCTTCATTGTCCCCCTTATTTTGACTGATTTATATCCTCTAATTTTTAGTTCTTAGGATAAAGACATTGAGAGAAGATATCAACAAATCATAGAGAAATCATACCACTTGATGGAGGTTTCATGTGTAGACTATGGAGGATTAATCAAGAGGATTTATTTTTGACATCATTCATCATTCTCCTAACGGTAAGTTTATCAACAGAGTTAATTAGGTTTTTCTAAGATTTTGAGTAAAATCTACACTAATTGAGGTTTTTAATTTTACTATTACATATGGATTATGTTTGGGTGTGTTTTAGTTGTGTAATTCATCTTATTTAATAGGGTTTTGAAAAATAGATGCCTATTGTGGTTTTAAAAATTAATCATAATTGAATTAAATAATAAATTAATACAGAATTGTTAAAATTTAATTGATTATATAATTAAAAATTGTTCATATGTAATTATTATATATTTTGGCTTGAAATAGTTGTTAGGTAGGTTGGATAATGGTATTTATACATGGAAGATCTTAGACAAGATTTTTTGAGTTATGCTTCGCTTAAGGTAGGTGGCACATATACATGCCCTATAGATTATGTATTATAATTATATTTTGTGTGATATGTGGTATCTCTACTATAGTCAACTGACATTTGAAATTCAATTAATTTTTTCATTTAAAAATATATTCTTGTAGATGAAATAATTTCGAAATGACTATTATAGACCATTGTGCACTGGCTTCATGCATCGACTATCGATGTTCAGGGACTCAATAATAAATTTATTCTCTCATATGTTTTGAAATTGAGAGGTGTGAATTAAATGATATTGGTTTAATGAGTTTTATTTAACCTTTTATAGGTTCCCTTGAGGCCTCCTTGTAGAGGTGTACATTGGATTGGGAATTTTTGTCCCACGTAGGCTAAGACAAAATCATGATTTTCCATAGAGGCATTGGGAAAGTTGAGATGGGTGTGGATAGAGTGTTCTTACCCCACTATTAAATGGTCAACATGGAGGAATACCCTAGGTATATTATGGATGGGTTTGGAACATGATGACTAACCTATGATTTCATAGAAAGTGTGATTGGCATTGTGCCATCTCTTGAGACTGATTCCATTGAAGCATTCCTTATGAGGACTGTGATGTCGTGATGTTTTTTATTATGTAATGGGATGATACAGAAACACTCATAGAAATAAAAAATAAATGATTCATAAAATAATATTAAAATATTAAAAATCAAAAAAAACAAAACAAAATAAAAATATCATGAGACATAATGATTTATATGGTTGAGAATAATCCATATGTTAATAGAGAGGAAGAATACTTCACTAAAATATGGGATTAAAATTATTAGGTAAAATTATAGAATATAATTTTTTTTGAAATGATACCATAAAGAATATGGTGAAAATGTTCCACCTACCATATAATGAGACTATTGTGCTATAGCGACTAGTGGATGGAATTCCTCGAATCCACAATATTGTTTCCTCTAAAGTCCAAGATGTTGCAGTAACAAGGTCAATTTATATAATAATTCAATTCCCTAATGATTTTTCCACTTAGATAATTTATAGTTCAGTTAGATTACTATCTTGGTGTGTAGTATTGGCCTATAATAGTTGGCCTGTGATTATCTAAGGATCGGGCAACACCAGTCTAATAGTTTTTCCATAAGAGTGATGTGCTTTGCCCGAGAGATGATATTGAGATAAGGGAACCCATATAGGGTGTATGTATTGTGGCCTACCATATGGTACTATGGATGGTGCCTCAATTTAATGTAATCCTAGATATGGATACTCTTAGAATGGGTAGTAATTATTTAATTTGTCATATTAAAACCCAAATCAAAGTTGTTAACCTCATAGGGTTTCAGTGGTGGGCTTAGGTCATGAATATGGGAGGCCATCATTGGTTATATGATATGGGTTTGGATAGTTTTCAACATGTTTTTATTATTTTTTATGATATATATTTAATTTTTGAGAAAATAGTTAACTTGTAACACCCATGGATTTTAAATGACGAACATTATGTTTTTTAGAAAGAGAGAAAAAAAACAAACCATGAAATATTATAATTTAAATGTGACCATCATAAACTAGAAATTTAGTTGGAATGTATAAATACTAAAACAACTTTATGAAATATATAGAAAAGATCCCACTTAATACAAACTTATTTATTAATGATTATGAAATAATCATTCAATTTTCAGTAATGTTATTTAATGCATTAGAAATAAGCTTTATTCGAAAATGATTTAAATTTATTTTGCTGAGAAAAATATGTATTTAATTTCCACCACTTTTAAAAAAATTAATTTATAAAATTAAATTAATTTTTTCAATCATCATATAAAAATTATGTTAGGGTGACATTTTCAATTTTTTTGGAAAAGTTTTATTTCCCATTGATTATTGAAAAATACTGTTTTTTGGAAAAATAAAATTTCATTTAAAAACATCCCATTATTTTCTAAAATATTTATTAAATTAAAATAATTCATATTTAATTTTATGTAATATAATTTTTTAAATTTTTAAGATTTTTATATCTAATTTCCGTATAAGTTAATTTTGGGATTAAAAACCCATTTTTCAAAAAAACTATTATTTATTTCATTTTACACAATTAAATTAAATGTAATTTATTTCAATTATAGATTTTTAATTTATTGTAATTTAATTAATGTTTTTTATTTATAAATTAATATTCATCTTAATATTTTTTTTATTTTTTAATGAATTTAAAATTTAGGTGAATAGTAAAAAAATAATGTTTTTATGAAATACAATATCATTTACGATATCACCAAGATAAAAATTTAATATAGATATTTATAAAACATATTGAAGTAATAATGTATTATAATATAAAAAATATAATATAAGAATAATTAAAATCATATAAATTATAATTTATTTCATGACATATATGAAAATATTTTTCAATGATGATGTTATGCTTACATATCCCAAGAAAAAGTAAACTTTTGTGTCTTAAAGATAATATTTGAGAAGTAAAAATTCTTTACTAAACGTTTTAAAATAAATATAAAGTATTATCGGTGAATTTAACTGATATATATTATTTTTGGACTTCTAAAACTTGTTACTTATCCAAATCTATGTGCAATGCTTTCACAAGCCTAGAAAAGTAAAGAAATATATTAAATAAGTTTTCGTGATGTAGATGTGAGTATATATAAATATAGAAAAAATATAAAGTTCATTTTAACATAAAATTATTATTTTGATAATATTAATTTGTAATTAATTTTTAGTGATGAACTAATTAACAAAGAAGCTTATGGAACACTGATATAGTTCTTATGAAAGGAATATAAAAACCATGTTAATGATTTTAAAAACACTGAAAGTAATAGAGTTTAGGTGAATTATAATCATATTAATTTTGTAAATAAAGTTTTCATATTAATTCTGTTTAAAAGTTCAATATTGAATTACTTTTGTATTTTGATGAATTCAAAGTTAAATTAAATCAATACTTCTAATAATAAAATTAAATAAATTTTATAATAAAAGATATTTTTTAAATGATTTAAAATTAATAAAAATATTATCTTAACCAAAGTGAATAATATGCGGTAGATAATATATATTATGGTCCTTTTATGGATCACTTTTCTTTTTATAGTAACTTCCGTGACCCCTAAAGAGAAAACAATTTTTGATATGTAGGTAATCATAAAGATGTTTGAAGAGGGGTTAAAACAAAGAGATAATAGTGATAAAATGACCTAAACATATCAAAATTATATTTTTTGAGTTTACTTTTAACAAAACAAAATTATATTTGAAATATATCAATTATTTAAAAAAATCCAGAAATTATATTTGTAACAATTTAATACTTTTTGAATTTCCAAGAGTATCCCTCCCTCACTTATAAAATGTATCCACCTATCCACTCTACCACACAACTTTTGAGCACTATAGTTTGGCTAAGTCCTAAAAAAAGATTGACAATTTTCATCTTTATGGAATACTACATCTGGTTTCATCATAACTGAATCCTATAATGATTAAGATGTATGACAAAAGTAGTTTTTAGAAGAAGTATAACTTAACCGAATTTTTTATTTTTATTTATTCTTATACATACTTAAATTATATTATGATCATTATGAAATAATAAAACCAGTATATTCCTTATAAATAAATTTTATTATGTTAATATAATAACCCATATTCATTCCCTCTTCCATAAAATGGGAAACATAACATTCATTCATGTGTACAACATACTACCACCTTATGAACCGATTCAATTTTGTTTTCATAAAAAAATGACATGGATAATTATAAAGATAGATTATATATATATAATTATATTTATGAAATAATTTTTAATATTGAAATATAATATATTCGCTAATTTTTTAAAATTTCCATCTATTTAAGAATGAAAATATAAATTGTGTGTATGTGTGGATTACCACCTTTATGAACCAATGTGATTCATTTTTCATTATCACATTACATGGATAAGTTATATAAATTTATTTAAAGAGATAATAATATATTTTTGTTATATTAATCAACATTTAATGATAAAATATAACTTACCTGATTTCCATAATTTTCAATGATAAATGCAAAAATAACTCTTTCTTTCTTAAGACCCACTGTCTCTACGATTGTAACATAGCTCATTTTTCATTACCATATTTCCTAGATTTTTTTAAATTATAATTGAAGTATTTAAAATATTATTATTAAATTATTATTATTCTATAGATGATTTGATAATTCTCCATTGGACCATGTCCAACTTATCAACATCATTTTGGACATAAGAGCTGAACAACGTCAAAACATATGATATAAAAAAATTGATAGAGATGTTGAAAAGAACATGTAAATAAAAAATAAAAATATTATTAATAATGATAGATTTTATTAAAAATTTAAATAATTTAAATTATTTTATTTTTTATTAATATAAATATCATATGTGATTTTCCATACTCTTTGTAAGGGACACTTTGAAATCATCATTCTAAATAATTTAATGATTTATTTTATAAATATTTTTATTTCCTGTACATATTCATAAAAATTAAGTTCAATTATATTTATATGGACAAAAAATAATTATAAAATAAATTTTATGTATATTTTTACTCTTTTTCTAATTTTTTCAAAAGGAATGTTTTTACATTTTTTATAAGGAAACTTATGACTTTCTTTACAAAATAAATAAAACAATGTTCTATTTTAACATTTATAATGTCGATGGATTTTTACACTTCAGTAACCATTAATTTATATTTGGAATAATTTATAAATTCCATATTTTATTAATTGAAAAATCATCCTTCACATTGTTTAGAATCTTTAATTTCTAAAATTGATGATTAATGGATATCGATACAATTGTTTTAGAATTTTTTCTGATGGGTTAAAAGGTATATTTTTATTAGTTTGATGATGGGAATTCTATATCTTATGTGCTTAATACATGTTATGGTCCTTAGAAGTTGTCTATTATGATGGGTGAGATCGATATATCTATCCAATGCATTGGTAAATTAGTATGTTATCTGAATAAATATGTTCAAAGTTGATCATATATGTTATTACACTTGTAAAGGTTATCATAAATTTTCTATGTAGATGATGTCCCAAGGCACCTATATGACTTTTATTTGATATTTTATAATTTATCATGAAATAATTTGATTTTAAAATGAAATATAATGATCATTTTTAGGGAATTATTATAAAATATAAGGATAAAAAGGATTGATTTTATAAAAATGTTATCTATGGGTTCTCATGTTTTCTAAGAAACTCTCATGATTTGGATTTTGATATATGATTTCATAAAATTGTTTTATAAAATTCATTCGGTATTAAATCTTATATCATTTGTAATTAAATTATTATTTGAGCCAAATTTTATTATCTCAAAATAAATATCAATTTTATGATATCATGGTAGTAAAATATACCAATTGGTGCCTTTATTATTTTAGGTACATTAGTGAGATTTTTTTTCATATACGTAATTTTAAAATTTTTCACATATATTTTAAGGATTATGATTAATAAATAATAATTCATGTTTAACATTGTTAAGATTTATCATGAAAACAAAAGATGTTTTATTTAAAAAAAATGAATTGTGGAAAAAATAAATACTTAGAAGAAGTTTAAAACATGTAATGAATGGGATTATTATTTAATATTTAGGAATTATCTAAAACCTAAAACTAAAAAGGTCCTAAAAATAAAATAATGTGAATTAATTCCTAAATATTCAATTTACTGATTATTTGAGGTTGCTTCAGTATAGTTTGTATGAGAGGAAAGGTTTGAAAAACATTTGAGATTATAATGATTTTGTATGAAGTTAAATTATTGGTTATCGATAACATCAATGGTTAATATTTTTAAGGATGATCATATGTTTAAATTCAAAAACACCCTTTTTTAGGTTTTATGTGATGGGAAAACATTTGGATGAAATTATTGGGGGTTGATAGTTGATTGAGGTGTATGTATACCATAAGATAAACATGAAAATATATATTTAGTGATGAATGCCTTTATATTTTTTTGAAATAAGTTTAAAGGTATTGTGATCATTCATGATTAGGTAATTATAAGTTATTTAAATTTTGGAACATATGTATTAATTTATAGAGAGACGTGAGATTGAAAATTGATTTGGAGATTAATTTATTTTTTTTATTTTGAAAAATAATCACTATGTTTTTGGGGAACATTATATGATAAAAGTAAATAGAATTTTATTACATAATTTGGGATTTTATTTGAGGAATAATGTTTGAATTATCTTTTGGACACATATATGATTTTAATATTTATTTATGGGGACTAATGTTATTTATGGAATGATTAACATATTTTATAGATTATACGATTCAGGAATATAAATTATTGGGGATATGAATTTATGAGTGGCTATGTTATATTAGAGATAAATGTTAAATTAATATCATAAGAGTATGAGATCAAGAACTTCTGATTTTTATGTTACGATATTTTTTCCAAATATTTTGAAGAATTTTAATGATAGTTATAAAAGGAAATAATTTGTATGTTGGATGTTATTTTGAGGCTTTAGTGATTAATTTTTTATTTATTTATATTAAATTTTATTCATTTTTGTAATTATATTACCATGTACTAACCATTTTGGATTTGGTTAATTACTAAAGATATGAGGAATAGAGTGTTATGATTTTGTGGAATCATATGACCCATTAGAAGTTTATTTTAGTGCTTCGAGCATGAAAATATCATCTTGAATACTCATTATTTGGATAAATCAATAATATTTTGTATGAAAATGATTAATATTTGAAATAATACATGAAAATTATTTATATTTTAGTATTTTATTAGTCTATATTGTAAATTAATTAATCAATTCATGGAAATGGATCAAGGAAAAAAATTCATCTTATTAACTATATTTTCTGATGATGTGATGGTCTATTTCATACCATATTAGTTTATTGTTTTGGGGCCATTAAAATTATCATGATCATTCATTTCTGGTGATAAATATTCCTTGTCACTATACATAAAAATTTATACCTTAATTGTTCCTCCATTTTCATATTTTACTTTCCTTCTAATGTTATCCTATTTGGAAACCTAGTAGTGTGTTATTCCAAAAGTCATTCATATTTCTCTTCCCCTCTTTTAAAAAAAGTCTTATTAACCCTTTTTATGTGTGTTTTAATCATAAGTAATTTTATGCGATAAAATATCAATAAAAAGTTTCAAAGATATAATTTATTAAGGGGAGGGCATTGTAACAACATAATATTTTAAAATATAATCTTTTTTGATAACAACACAACTCTAAAACAGACCTTGAAATATTTTTATTTAAAAGTGACAATTTTAACCTATTATTTTGAATTAATTAATATTAATAGGAATAAACATATTAATATATATATATATATATATAATATGGTATTTCTGAAGAAAAATTTATATATTAATTTTGATGAAATAATTATTTTTTTTAGTAAAGTCATTTTATGCTATAAAAATATGTTTTCATTATTAATTATTTTTATTTCTTTTATGGTAAAATATTTTATCTATTTTCTAAAAAAAATTATAAAATTTACTTGATAAATTTAACTTAATTTTTTAAATCATCAAGTATAATTATCCTAGGGTGAAATATTGGGGTTTTTATGAATATAATGATTATATATTGAATTGTTAAGAATTCTATTTTTTATAAAACTATAATCTTTTCATTAAAAATTAAATTATTATTTCAATTTTATATTTAGGTTAAAAATTCTTATTTAATTAAATATAAACTAATTATTTACATTTTACTCATCATTATAAGAGATTTTTATGTAAGTCCATTTTTTGGGAAAAAAATACATTTGTTCTAAAAACCTATCTCATTGCATTTTATGAATTTTTATTAAACAAAATTTCTATTAGTTAAATAATTTTAACTTTTTGATATGGAAATAATTTTTTTATTCATAAATTACAATTTATTCTAAGATGAATTTTTAAAATTTTTCTAGAGGAAATAATAGATTTTTTGAATAGTAAAAAATAAATCTTTTTTATGAAATATGAAATATTTTATGATATTTAGAAGACATAAATATGAAATTAAAATTATTAAACTTATGAAATAAATAATTTATTGTTATAAAATTTAAATATCATAAAAATAAATGAAATTATAAAAATTATAATTTGTTTCATGATAAATATGAAAATAATTTTCAATGTCGATGTAGTGCTTGTATGGCCCTTCAAAGTAAAAGGCTATTTCCTAAAGATAATATATCAGATGGAATAAGTATTTTATAGAATTGTTTTATAAATATTATTTATTATATATTTTTTTATGGATACATATTAGTTTCTTAGTTATATGAGAAATGAATTATCCAAACTCATGAGAAATTATTACATAAAGCAAGAAAAGTCAAAATAACATATTAAATAATTTTTCCTAAGATATATGTGAGTAAATATACACATTGGAAGAATATATAAGTTTTTATTTAAATAAATTTAATTATTTTTGAGATGGTAAATTATTTTTAATTTTTAATGATGAAATAATTACCATAAATTCATATGCAGCGTAGACACAGTGCATGTACGGGCAATATAAAAACCATGTATACGATTCTAAAAACCCTAAAATTAAAGGTTTTTGAGTGTTTTATTATGTAAGATGAATTTATTAAATAATTATATAATATTAGGAATATTTTAAAAGGTTTTATTTGAAGAAAGTTTTTATCTTGATGAATTTAATGTAAAATTAAAGGAAAAGTTTCAAAAATGAAATTAATGATTTTTTATAAAAGAAAATATTTTCTTAAATAAATTATAATACATAATATATATATATTTAGAAACATTAATGTTACAGTGTCGGTAATATCAACAATAGTCCATTTATGATTCAAATTTCCTTTTATATTATCTTTATTTTTACTTAAAGAGTAAAACAAATTGATATCATAGTAATCATTGAAAGGGTAAATGGGGGATAAAACAAAAAGATAAGGGTGTAAAAATCAGCTAAAAGTTACCTAATTATATTGGAAGATATTATATCAACTTATACTCTTACAATATTTTAAATATAAAAATTTTGGGACACATTTCAGGGGAAAAATGTTTATATTAATTTAATAATTTATGAAATTCCATGAGTGCAACTCAACTCACTTATAAAAGGGCACATCATATACTCTCTACATTAATACTTTTTAGAATAATTATTTGTGAAATGCCTAAAAAATAACATCAAATAATTAATATCCCTAGCCTATAGGTTCTTTTCTCATAATAAGAATAACCTAGAAGGATAAATTTGTTATCCGAATGTGGTTTTCCAAAGAGTTGGAATATATTTTTACTGAATATATTAGTTCTATATATTATTCTACATCACTAAAATAATATTAGGCCCTGATAAACTAATAATATACTTATATTACATATACAATGATTTTATTTTGTTAATTTAATAACCTAATTCAATTTCATCTTCCATGAAATGGGAAACAAATCAATCCTTTGTGTGTACAAGGGACAACCGCCTTGTGAACAATTTTGATTGGTTTTCAATCACTGCCTCTCACAAATGATTATAATGGAGTATTTAATGTATATATATATATTAATATTATATTAATTAAATTATTATTATTCTGTAGGGTTGTTATATTACTTATTTTCTTTCCTTTACATCAATTTAAATAATATAATGTCGTTCATGCGTACATGTGGATTACCACCTCAATGGGATTTTTTTTCATCACTACATTATGTTGATGGTATATATAATTGTATTCAAATATATAATGATATTTTAATGATATAATAATCTTTATTTAAAGGGAATATATTTATTACATTCTTTCCTTCATATTCTTTGAGAAACCGAAACAATAATCATTCGTACATATAGCCTATCGTCTATATGATTATAACATAGTTTAATTTTCATAACATTATTTCAAAATTTTATTTAAAATTACAATTGATGTATAAAAATAGTATTTATTTTATGATTATTATTTTGTATATGATGGGAGAATAATCACTTTTACTATTTTTAACCTACTAACGTCATTTTGGACATATGAGCCAAATATCATCAAAACGTATGAATAGAACATAATTGATAAAGACACTGTATATAACATGGTAATAAATATAATAAATCCAATAATAATATTGAAAACTTTTATTAATGAAATAAATAATAAACATATGTTCATTATTTATGGTGATAAATACAATTCATGATTATTCGCACTGAAGTTAAGGGAAACTTTTCATTAAAAACGCAGTTTGAAAGTTTATTTTATAAATATTTTACTTACATGTACATATTATTAAAAATAGGTTTTATATGTATTCATATGAATATAAAGAAAATTATAATGATATTTTTATATATCATTTTATTTTCTTTTAATGGTTTTCCAAATGAATCTTTATATATATTTTATACTATTGGCCCAAAAAATATTCCTTGAGTTCCCGAACATGTTGTTTTCTGAAAACATGGGCACAAATCAACTTAGGGGGAATTTATAAAGTAAATGTATTTATTTCATGAGACATTGATCCAAGGAATAAAACTCTCAATTCTGGAATGAAAATTACTTTCACATAGAAGATGACATCAACCACCCCATCCTGCGTGAATGTTGGAACAACCATTCATAAATAAGGTAAAAATAAGGGAAAAACTTTATTTCTATACACATAACACAAAATTTTGAATGAAACGTTTTTCCATGAGTAAGTTTATGTCAAACCACTATGTTCCATGATCGTTCCCAAGTGGAAAAGGCAATATAGTCATGAAAACTGTAGTTGGGCGAACTGGTCAACAGTTTCATTCCATGGTCAATGTTGTGAAACTGGGTTCCTAGATCAGAGTGTTATCTATTAATAGGGATACATCCCCCATTTTTTTGGATATACCATTATAAGTATAAGCATCATTATCCCATCCACACAACTAAATCTTTCATGGAATTGTGTAACTGCAGACCCCCATGGATTCCCATAGGCAGAGAACTGATACAACTAACCTCACAAGGGCCTAAAATTTATTCATACTGTGTTTGATATGTCCTTATTAAGGTTCCCCTAACAAAATGGTGGGTTCACAGAAGATGAGTTACCTTCATGGAACCCCACACTCCGTGATACCTTAGAAGTTGCACCCACCTATTCCCCCATAATCATTGATATGTACTTGTGATAAAGACCGTGGTTTTCATAAATCAAATTTCACAATTTTCATGTAACAATATCCGAGTTAATGACCTCATATCCTCTTCCACCAATCAATTTTGTGCACATGTTATGTACTCATGTTTCCCACTCCTACCAAAACCAAGTTCACTCGCAACATGATAATCTACTTTGATAGCATCATTATCCCTTGTGTTTAGGACCTTTGATCCCAGCATAGCCTGCACAATTATATCACCCCTTGATTCTATGAATAAGAACACTAATATTGGGAATAACACATGTCACTTATACAAGGATGTGATTATTCCTCATGATATCCAAAAGTAGTCGTATAATAGATACATAATCTCTAAGGGTGGAATCATCATGGTAAACATCTTACATTTAATAAGAGGTGGTATAGTTTTGTATCCTCCCCTCATACTTTTGAATGTTTCTTAGTTGTATGATCTAATCATGTTTCATATATATGAATTTAAACAACATAGCCTAATGTATTGGTCATATGACATTAATATGAACTACAATGTCCTTAACACATGACATTAAACTATACCATTACCCAATGTGATGAACACATGAATCCCCATGTATGACTCATATGGGATGAATCATCTCATCCAAGGAATCCCTTATAAATAATCCACATATCATCCCATGATTTCTCCCCTTTCACGAGGCAATCGTCTTTACCACACAATGCTAAACTTCATTGACCTGTCACATCACATGACATAAAATTGTGTACTTGAACTATGTGGGTTTTGATCCCTATCCCCATATTAGTTTTGAAGGATTCTTATACAAGGTTCAATATTGATATACATGGAACTCCTCACTATGGTTTAATGCTGATACAATAATATCCCCATTAATTCTATATATATTCTCTTTGGAGGTGACAACACTGATGTGTGGTTATTTTCCCGAGGATCCACCTCAAATTCACCATTTAAAATCAAGGTCCCCATTGGACCTCAGTGTCTCTATATGATGTTAATCCATAGTCATAATAGTATATAATAAGTTTATGTAGTAAAATTCTCTACAATATGTTAAACCTATTACCAAACTATCCCCACAATACGTTAAAACTATGACCAATGTATTCCCAAAATATATTAAACATGAGACCAAACTGTCCCCAAAATTCATTAAACCTATACCCAAAATGTCCCCACAGGACTATAAATATATGAATACGCTAGATACATTAGAAAATATACATCATGTGATGAATTTGAGATTCCTGATGCAATGATCCTAATATACCTTACACCCATGGTGAAATTTTCCAATTAAGTACATGGGATGACTTTGGTTAGAAACCTAATATTCCTCCTACATGAGATACCCTATACATAAAAATTGAAATACATTAGAGGTTCCCAACACACCCAATGTCATAATATCTCAATATTTTTCCAACAACACTATTATCTCTGACCATAGTTAAATGCCCAGTTGTGATAGAATCAATGTAATTAACTGGTGTCCACATCAATATTTCATAGGGAACAAGCTTCACAAAAATGAATCAGATCTGTGAGGGATTCCCAAACTAAGAAATGAGCATTAAAGAGGAATCCATATAATAGAAAACTGATATCCAATTATCCTATTACTACCATAGAGTTAGCATCATCAACCATGATTACAGAGGTCATCTACCATTGGAAAAAATATGTGGGTAAAAGAGAATTTCATCCCCACACATGATTCACCCCCCAATGAAAATAATTTTTAATAAATGGTAAAATTGAAATGGAGATATTCTACTTAAATCATTAATAGATCATTAATGTTATACCTCAAAATATTTGGACATCATCAAACCCAAACATTAAGAATCATTCCTCTCCAAAAATGATGATGGTCCTTACATGAAATTGTCCTCTTTTAATTGGTGGGAAAGGAGGATGTTAGGCTCATCTAGTATGACAAATAATTGTTGTCGATTTATTATTTGTTTTATAAGGTGTCTCTTTTTTTAAATTACCAATGAAAAAATTAATTTAAAAGTAGAGGATGCATGAGTCTAGAAGAAGGGATCATGTTGCAATCTTTTACATGAAGGGGAAGAAATTTCTCCGAAATCTCCTCAAGCTAGGTCTTTTAATGCTCAACCCATGTATTGGAGAGACCATATGCAACCATATTATCCTCTTGGTAGGTATGAGTTTCAATATAGTTGATGTCTTGGAGAGAATATATACAATTTATCCAATGTGGAGTAAGCAGCAAAGCTAGGCGAATCACCTCATTCCCAATAGCCAGCACTACAGTAGTTGAATAACATTCAATTCATATATTGTTCCAAAAATAATGCTTGGAGAAATATATGACATGAATAACACCCAACATCTCGTCTTACAGAGAGGTTTCAATACCGCAACCTCCAGAAAAGCAACCAGTGGTCTATCCAATATGATTTCTGAAGATGGCGTGACACCTTATGGGATCCATATTTCCTTTAGAGGCTCCGTCCACATTTATTTTAATACACCCTGGGAACGGTGGACTCTAGAAAACATCAAACATAAATCTCAAGTAGATTAATATATAATCTACCAGTAGATGTCTCAGGATAATAAAATATTCCATAGAGTTGTTCTACCACCCTTTCTGAATCAAAACAGCATCCCAAATAGCAATGAAGATCTGCATTCTACCTGCATTAATGTTATGTGCAAAATTATTGTGAATAATCGCATATATATCATACTAGATCACATGAATAAGCTCAACAACCCCAACAAGAAAAAAGTTCTTGATTTGTTGGGAGTTATCCATATCTACAAAATGTTTTAACTCAGCATTAATAGAGTCAAGAATTATAAATATTCAATCAAAGATGTCAAAAATTAAGTTCCAAAGAGCAGTGGTGGTAGAATAAGACATAAATAAATGGTTAGAATCCTCTCTATGTTGATTAAATATACAAAATTTTGAGGAAAGAAGGATTCAAAGAAATTTCAAAAAAGTATTAGTAGGAACTATATTGTAGTAAAGATTCCAAAAAGAGTGATTCATGAAGGTTTAATCCAAGTCCTATCAAAGAACATGATCCATTTAATATCATTTTTAGAGTTATGGAATAAGCGATTATATTTTTTTTTTGAATTTTTCAAACCATTATGAGAAAGTTACTAAATTAAAATATCATCTGAGATAGAAAAAGGATAATTATCAATAATTTGGAAAACATTTTCCAGAAGAGAATCAATATTAGAAATAAGAACATTACTAACAGTGTTATTGATATTTTTAGCGATATAATCAGGAGAGATAATTGATATTAGAGGAGAACCTATCCATTTGTCCAACTAGATGTTCATGGAAGAGTTTCTAAAAACCAACCATCTATAATTTTTCATAATATTGGCATACATATTTCTAATGGAGGTCCAAATGAATTAATTCTGGAATTTCATGTTACCATTATTTAATCTATTAAGGAACCCATTTTTTATAAATAAATCAATGGAGAATAATTTTGAATCAGGTTCCTAGTTAATCTGCCTTGAAGGGACTCATTAAAGCATTTTATGTTTTTTATATTAAGGCCACCCTTCTCTAAAGGTTTACAAAACGTATCCCAAGGAATAGTCACAAGTTTCCTTTCAAAGGTGCTTCCAGTCCAAAAAAAATTCATGTAAAATTTCATTTTTAAGGATCCAATCAACGATTTGTAGACCATCATAGAGTAGATGAATTTGGAGACAATAAAAAACATGACAAGATAGACTCTCTCCACCATAGATGGAGATTTTCCAATATTTGAGGATATATGATTAAGAATTTGATCAAAAATGTTAGAGAAATAACATGATTTGGGTCTGCTCCAAAAAGATTGGAACCTCAAGGTAATTGAAGGTAATGATGCATTATCTGATTCCAAGATCATTTATAATAACACTTTTTCTACTTGCAAGAATGTTTTTCCCAATGTAGATGGAGGATTTGTTATATCCAATAACTTGACCTGATACATTCTAATATTGAGTGAGAGTAGTTTGGAGAGATTTGATGCTTCATTTATCACATTTTGGAAATAGAATGATGTCATCTGTGTATTGAAGGTGAGTGGGATCATTCACTATTTTTTAAGCATGAATAGGTTTAATCATATTTTGGTCAAAAAGAAAAGTGAGCATATGACTTAAACAAGCCTCTATAATAGAAAAAATGATTATTGATAAGGGATCACCTTGTATAACAATTTTGTTTCAATTGAAGAAGCCTTAGGGAGAACCATTGATCAGGATGTAAATTTAAGCTAAATTGAAAAGGGTTTTAATTCTAGAGAATAAGGTATGGTTGAGGAAAATTATATGAATAAAGTTTAAGATGAAATCCCAGTCCATCATGTCAATGGTTTTCCAAATATCAACTTGTATGGAAATGTTACCAACTATATTTTTATTATTTAACAAGTCAGTGAATTCAAAGGTGAGACAAATTCAGAGTTGGATAGATCTTCCATTAAAAAACGAAATGGATTCTAGGAGATATTTCTCATTAATGGGGGTAAGTATATTCACAATCAGTTCAGTGATAATTTTATAGAGAGAGTTGATAAGAGATATGGGTCTTAAGAGATGAATCTCAGAGGCATTTTATACCATGGGAATCAATGTAATTGGGAATTCAACCCATAGGGAAAAACCCACTAGATAAGAAATATTTGATGAGTTTTCAAACATCTCTTTGGAATAAATCCCAATATTTTTGATAGAATCCATTATTAAAATATTTAGGGCCTAGGGCACTATCATGATTCAAGCTAAAAATAGTTTTTATAATTTCATGATGTTGAGCAGGTTGTTAATACTATTCATCAGACCTATATTAATAGTTGACATCTTGTATTCCCACAATACTCATGTTATGGGAAATTTTTAATGAGCGACCCTAAATAGGTGAGGGGGTAGAAGAACTAGTGATGTAGTGATCATGAAAAACTATTCTCCTATCATGAAATCCACTACTCCCATACCCTCCATGCAATTCTGACTTTTCTATTAATCATATATATTTCATCGGAGGGTCATAAAATTTGTGGTTTATCTATATGAATAGTAAGGAGTAACACCCCAAGCTTCCATGGTACGTTTCCCTTTGAATAATGTAATAGCTTGCATTGTATGTAACTTCAAGATTCTAACACACTGAGGCCAATCAAACTAGCCATTATGAATAGTAATACCCACTTTTTCAAATTTTATAAATTTTATCTTTCAAAATGGACTTCATTTTTGGATTCAAAATATCGAAATTATCTTAGGGTGAATTTTTGTTATTTTTCTGAAAACATTATATTTTTTGATGAATAGTGACAAACAATAAGTTACAGTGAAAACCGAATTTTTATTTAAATAATTATTTATTTTATTTAAATTTATATTAAGTAAAAATAGATACATAATACCTATATAAGTTCAATTTAATACATTAGAGTTAGTTTATAATAATATTAGATATATAAACATTTTATTGATCTTTTAACTATCTTTCAACCACATCCTAGGAGCATTTGAAAATTTGAATAAAACATAATTTTACTACTTCTGTGAATTGAATTTCAAAAATCTTAGAGACACGGTTGATATCAGTAAGTAAAATGTGATTTAATAAGATAAAAATAATTTTTTTTTGTGAATAGTAACTTCCTACTTTTATTTACCACGGTTAAAAGATAATAGGGTAATTACAGGTAAAAATGATATTATTATTACTCTAACAGATGTCCTAATGCTATTGGATAAGTATAATTCAACCAGATACAACCTTAGGAATAAAAAATGAACCTCTTTGGTCCACATGGATTATATTAGGACATTTATTGTTTTTTAATTCAAAGAAGAGTTAAAAGAGTTAAAATCAAAGTTTAATAATTAAAACATATTTAATATAGGGATACACATAAGATAAATTCAACTATAAATATTCATTAGAAATATAAAACTATTTCCTACGTAATGGTATTTTATTTATATTTTTTAGACATTACATAATATAATTTATTTATGACACAACGATGATACAATAATTACACAATTAATAAAATATTAAAATAATTGATATTATAAATATCTAGATAAATGAAATTTGAGACATTTTATGAATTCAAAGAATTTTATAGGTTAATATTACATGTTAGGGTTTGTTAGATGAATTTTTTTTAAGAAATAATGCTGTTATGAATTTAGCAAAAACAAAATACCAAATAGTGTCAATATTGACATAAAAGTGTTTTAAGATAAATATTATATTATTAATTGATATTCTATTCCAAAAAATCTAGGGTTTGTGAAAAAGACTTATATTATGATATTTTTATAATTAGTGAACCACTTGGTTTCTCTTGGAAGTTTATAGTATGTTTATTAACCATGTAATATAATTATACAAAGAGACGTGGTAAATGACAAACTATTTATCTAAGAGTTAAATCTAAAAGATAAGGTTAATATAATAACCCAAACCTGTCTAAAACCTATTGTTTGAGTGGTCTTAGACCCATACCCACCCTAGAATTTATATAATCCATTTTGAGCCATTAGAAACCGAAATTGATTTTATTATAAGAAAATATTTCTAGTTTTTCCTAAGGTGCCCCTCACCACTCTTATAAAAGGTCACTCCACCTTCCCTCAAATACACACCTTTAAAGCCTTTCGGCTCGGTTAAAATCTTGAAAACTACCATCTCAACTATACTAACTTAATCTTAGAGTCATTCCCTTAGTCAGAAAGCCAACCGGAGGAGCCCTTTTGATCAAATCAAAAGGAAGATCCCGAAGAAGAGGTAAATATTTCATCTCCTCTTTCAAGTTCCTTTCTTCTAACACTTCCTATTTATTTGTTGTTTCAATTATAAAATAATAACTCTAGTATCTTATATATAATTTGATGTTATTATAAATTTGGTACAACCATATTAATTATTCTATCCATCCTTTGAATGACATGTCACCATACGTGCGTACGTAAGTCTTACCGTCTCCAAGTCATGGTGAAATTGTTATTCAATACATTATTATTTGGATGGGTATAATAATGACGTGTATTTGATATAAATAATAAATATAACATGATAATGATTCTTTATATAAGATATACCATCCAATTATATATTATTTTAATATCAAAAGAATGATATTGGTGCTCATGCGTACGTATGGATTATCGTCTCCGCGAACGCGATGAGATTCTTTCCCCATCGTATCCATTCAAGACTAATTTTCATTTTATGATTAAAAATAATGTTTAAAGACTTTATATAATTCTATATAAAAATTATATACATCCCATCCATAATAAATATGAATCACTTAACAAAGAATATAAAGGAAAACGAATCAATTAACACCCGAAATGACGATAATACAAAGATATTTTTAATAAAGAAATGTTAAAAGATCATATATTATATCATATTAATGTATATAATTCTTGTATAATTTAATAACAATTATTTAACCAATATTCATTAGGTCAACCTACCCTCGACCAAGGAAAAGTTCATGTTAAGGGGTTTCTTATCACACTTTTAATTCTTTAATATTTCCATAGTTCGCCACTTATTTATTTCATGTGGTGTATTGTGTACTTACATTTGATATATATTATCAAGATTATCTATATATTCATGGTATTATATGATTCATTTGGTGGTTATTAACTTTCGGTCATGCGACTCGATAGACTACAAAGAAGTAAGGGTTTTTCATCTCACTTTTTATTCCCTTGAGATTCATGCTATATTGGACACTATTTCCTTTTGTGTGGTATATGTACTATATATGAATGTATTATTGGTGTAATATACTTTAATTTCTATGTATTTACATGTTCATTATATTATCCTTCTTTCATGGGTTGTATGTATCATATGTTACCAAATTAGTAAAGGAATTTCAAATTTAAATTTCCACTAAGTGGGCTTTACGCATACTTCATTGATTATTTTACTCCAAGATTATGTGTAGAATCACTATTTATTATTTATGTAGTAATTTGAACTCCTATTTGTGTGGATATAATTTTGATACACATAATAACTACATTTATAATTTCTCATGTCACTGATATAAAACTGATCTTAACTCAATTTCCATTCATTGAGTTAAACATCCAAGTCATTGGTGTTGTTTTTACATGAATATGTGTGAATGTACTATGATTGATTTACACAAAATATACATTCATATTGAGTGTATTTATATTTTTCACACATAATTATATCATTTATTTATCCTTTACTTAAAGATATTGTCTTTATAAGGGATTTCATCTCAATTTACATTCCTTTGGGACTTCTTTGTTGTTATGCACCAATTCACTTTTATATGGTGTATATACAATAATTTTACATAGTTTATAATAATATTATTTATTTTCATAGTATTAAAATGTTCTTATTACCTCAATTTTTTGTATTCAAGCGTCTCTCATTTGGATATTTACTCTAACAAAAATACCATTTTAAATGTTTTAAAAATTTATTCTTCTATATCTTTCTCTTTAGCATCCATGTTTTTAAACTGGTTTTAAGGTTTTATTTATATTGAATGTAATGTATTAAAATTAAAATTACTTTTAAAAGTTTCAATGTGGTATGGGACACTTATATTAAAAAATCAATTTTTAAACGACTTCTTGACAAATAGTGCGACTTTTAAATTTTTTTAAAGAAAAATGGGGATATTTATCTCAAATAGTTTTGATGATTATTGTAACAACCCGAGATTTTATGAAAAATATTCTTTTTTATTTCACTAATGTCTTGTGTTGTACGCTACACTAAAAGGAGCTTGCACAACATGCATCCTTGACTTGCCTTGCATTACACGCAATCGCGACCTTCCTCGATAGCGTGTGTAGTACGCAATAACGAGTTTCACTAAACAGCGATATGCTATTAAAATGTTATTAAAACTAGCCGCTATGAATAGTAATAACCACTTTTTGAAATTTTTTAAATTTTATTTTTCAAAATGGATTTCATTTTTAGATTCGGAGTATCGAATTTAGCCTAAGGTGAAATTTTGGTACATTTCGGAGAACTTTCATATTCTGATGAATAGTGAAAATTACTAAATTTTAATTAAAAACAACTTTTTTAATCGAAATAATTAATAGTGACAAATTATTAATTTGAGTGGTTTTAAATTATATTTAGAATATATTTTTACAATTCAATACAATGTTGATCATTGGATGTAATTTCACATTTACACCAGACATAAACAAGTGTCAATCTTTTGATAGATATTGTTTCTTAAAAACACGCTATTTGTTTTAACAGCGGGATTTAATTATAAAATTAATTAATGCAACTTCTATGTTATGAATTTGGTAAATTAGACTTCATTTTTGAATTTGGAATATGAAATATAGCTTAGGATGAAATTTTGGCATTGTTCTGAAAAACATCAATTTTTGATGAATAGTGAAACTACTAAGTGGTAGTTAAAAAAATTAATTTCTTCATAAATCTTAATTTTACCGCTTCTGTGAATGGAATTTAAAAAATCCGAGAGACACGGTTGATGTCAGTAAGTAAAATGTGGTTCAATGAGATGAAAATAATTTTTGGTGAATAGTAACTTTTTACTTTTATTTACCACGGTTAAAAGTAAATAGGGTAATTAAGGGTAAAAATGATATTAATATTACCCTAACACATGTCATAATCCTATTGGACAAGTGTATCTCGACCAAAAACAACCTTAAGTGTAAAATATTATCATTTAGGCCCACTTGGATTCGATTAGGACATTTATTTTTATTTAATTCAAAGAAGAGTTAAAAGAGTTAAAATCAAAGTTTATTTACTAAAACATTTTTAATATGGGTTTATACATAATATAAATTCGATTATAAATATTAATTAGAAAGATAAAAATATTTCATACATAATGATATTTTATTTATAATTTTTAGACTTCAAATAAATTAATTTATTTATGACACAACGATGATGCAGTAATTACCCTTTTATGGAAGTATTAACATAATTGATGTTATAAATGCTCAAATGAATGTAATTTGAGAATTTTTATGAATTACACTAATTTTCTAGGTTACTATGATATATTAGTGTTGATTTAATCAACTTCGTTCGAACATATAATCCTGTTATGACTTTCACAAAAATCATATATCAAATAGTGTCAAAATTGACACAAAATAGTTTTTAAATCAAATATTATATTATTAATTGTTATTTTATTCCTAAAAATCTAAGGTTCAGCCAAATGACTTAGATAAGGATATATGAATTAATAATAAACAATTTGGGTTCGTTTGGCATGTTATAGTAAGTGTATTAACCATATAGTGAAAGAAAACAAAAAGACACGGTAAAAGTTAAATTATTTAACTTAGAGTTAAATCTAATTGATAAGGTTAACATAATACCTTAAACTTTTCTAAATCCTATTGGATGATAGGATTTCGACCCATCCCCACTTTAGCTTCGAAATAAGACCCTTTGGAACCATTATAAACCGATTTTTACTTTAATATAAAATAATAGTTTGAGATATTCCTAAGGTGCCCCTCTCCTCCCTTATAAAAGGACACCTCCTCCCCCTCCTCCTCACACCAATTTGAGCACTCAAGCTCGGCCAACCCCTGCCAAAATCTCTTCTCCACTTCCCTAGAAACATCCTAGAGGTTCTGGTCTTCCTCAAAGACCAATTTTAGTGCCCTAAGAGGAGGTATCAAAGAGGCGCGTCAAAGAAGAGGTAATTACCGTTACCAATTCTTTCATCTTTATTTCTTCTTCCACTTCTTCTACGTAGGTTGTTTCATTATGAAGTAACAACATAAGTATCACTCATATACTGATATGTTATTATAAGTATGAAACAACCCTATTTCACCATCTATCCATCCTACGGAAAAAGAAATCACCGCGCGTGCGTACGTACAGAATACCGTCTCCACGCCGTGGTGTAATCTATTTTCCACCACCACCTTACATGGATGGGTATAATGGTGTAAAGAATAACTATACATAGTTATTACAACATCATATTGATTCTGATATATTGTATAATCCACTCCAATTCAATTCAATATTTATGGAAATGATATCATCGCTCGTGCGTACGTACGGACTACCGTCTCCACGACGCGATGAGATTCATTCTCCATGTTAACCATTTAAGAATGATTATAAAGTATATATAAGAAATAATAATGAAATATATGACATTATAAAGCTACTGGATTTATGTATATATATATATGTATGTCATCTACTTACTTCCATTTCAAGACAATAAGGAAAGGAAAATAGCGTTCATGCGTACGTACGGACTACCGTCTCCATGAACGGTGTTTTTCATTTTATTTATCTATCTATTATATATATATATATACTGAATATATATGATATATAAATCATATTTTATATTCTGGAAGTAAGTAAATCATGATATAAGTAATAATGATGTCAAGAACAACAAGTCAAAACACCTACGATAAATGAAACGATTTTACCCAAAACGCTTCTTTAACATGGAATTTACAAAAGAACGGGTAATATAATGTCATAAGTGAACCATATATGATATAATAACAATTAATATGATTCTGTAATAAGTCAATGACAATATTTAAATCATTATACAGGAGGTTCGGACACATACGAAGCAAATCGGACCTAAGGTAAGGGAAAATATCACAATCTCATTTTATCCGAGATTGTTTATTCGTAAGTATTTACTGGGGTGTATTTTATCATCCACATCCATGTTTCATAAATATTTAATATTATTTCCATCCACCTACAATTGTTTAAATCCATTTTTACCCTTTGATGAGTTTTTAGTAAAAGAAATTAAAGGAATATTTTGTCGTTTTTCGTACGAGGTACTTTTTGACTTTTCCGACAAAAGTACGAAGAATGTTTTTTTAACTTATAAGGCATGAATGGATTTTTAAAACATTATTTCCAAGAAGATTCCTTTACAAGTTTTCATGTTTATTTTTAATCAACTTCTTTTATTTTAAAGTCGTATGACATGTTATGAAAGGAAAAATGTTTTTGAAGTAGAAAGGATATTTTCCTCAAGAATGGAGTTCAAGTATTTTATCAAAATTATTTTCCATCTAAGATAATAAAAGGGTTCTGTTTTTATCCCTATTATTACATGGATTTGATTATGTTGTGATGGAAATATTTTTATGAATTACTTTATCTTATATGGATTGTTTTATGATGTCATGTTGTTTAAGAATCCCATTTTTATTACATGGGTTACGCTATGATGTATGGTTTATGATTATGTAGAACACATAAGAAAGGATTCATTATAAGATGGGTGGGACCTATATCTCCCTCCAATGCATTGGGTAAAGATTTTATATCTCATGAGATAGACAGGGCTGGAACGGTAGGTTATACCGGTACAGTGAAACAGGACCGAAACGAGGGTTACTCGATTCAGAAAGGGACTTTGTCCACTAAGATAGTCTTGGCAATGAGTCATGACTAACAAGAAATGATTTTCCATGATTATGTGTGCATGCCACAAAGTTTCAAATTTTATGTTATGATTATGGGGATCTCATTTTCACTTCTATGATTTGTTCCATGTTAAGATATTATGATCTCTTTTGCAGGTTATGATTTTCAAAAAGATATGATATGATTTTAATTTCCTTTATTTTCCCTTGCTGAGCATTTGAGCTCACCCTTTTACGTTTTCTTTTCCCCAGGATATAAAGAAAGGTTTTAGGTAAAAAAAGGGAAGATCTTTATGGGAGATATTGAAGATCTTTCACCACGATTAAAAGATTATGTTACGAGTTTCCAAAGACACTAAACTATTACGCTCCTTGTGTGTGTAATTTTTTGTTATGTACTAAGTATTCCGCAAAAGTAATGTAATGTTCATGTACGTCAATCTTCGGGTCTCTACAGTTGGTATCATAGGAAAGGTTTAGTCAACCTTTGGAAACTAGGATGCGAAAAATTTAGTGAGATCCCTAGAGATATTTATAAGGTTTGTCTAGGGATGTCCCTAAGGATAAGTATACGTATAGGATACAGTCCTATAACTATGGTAACGATCTTAGAATTTAACCTAAGAAGTTAGATATTGAGGATACTCCCCCTTTATAATGTTGTTTTCCCTAGAATGATTTTTTCCTCTCACACTATTCTTTTTGGGTTTTAGAAAATGGCTGGAAACAAGGTGATTCACGATAATGGAGGATATAATGGACAATGGAATGATATTCTTCATGAGCAACCAAATGAAATGGGATTTGGAAGTCCAAACATCATTATTATGCCGAATCAGCAATCTCATAATATGATCAATAAAGTAAAATTTGGTAAGTTTCCTGACTCGGCTAATAAGAGAAAGATGGAGTTTCATGATGATCATAGAGGAAAGAAAGTTCAATTTCCCCTATGTAAATCATGTGGGAAGAGGCATCAAGGAGAATGTTTCAAAGGAACTGGAAGATGCTTTGGGTGTGGAAAAGAAGGACACAAAGCCAGTAAGTGCAAAGGAAAAGGTTCAGTTAATACCAGGGATGAGGATAATGGTATTGCTACGACATCAACAATGGTTAAATGTTTTAAATGTGGAATGTATGGGCATTATGCAAACCAATGCCCTAAGGGAAAGTCTCATGAAGAGAACCAGTATGGTCGTATGGGTAGTATTTATGTTGATGATGATGATGAGACTACAAATGATATGTGAGATGAAAGAATTGTTGAAGCTCGGTCAATGGTTTAAGAATGTAGTGGAATGATTACATGTTTATCAAGTATAATGTTGTATAAGTAATCTCATGGTACTATGGGATAAAGAGACATCTAAGGATTGTTACATTGTTATCTTTCCTTAAGTTTTGAAAGTATGTGATGAATGGTACCAGTATTTTTGGAAAGTAGATGATATGCGCATAATGAAGGGATAAGAAGATAATGAGATGTTTGATTGTATGCATGAGCTCATGATTGATATAAGGACTAAGTGATATCATGGTTTGAGTATAGAGAATTTTTGGATTTTGGTATGTGGAAAGAGTTAACTTTTAACTGCATTCATGTTTTCACTAAGGTTCAATGGGTATTCAAGAGAGTACATGATTAAGGCCTTTGAATGTCTGGAATGTGACCAACAAGACATATCTTATGATATATGGGGATCAACGATGGTATTAAATCTCTGGTAATCATTTTCACTATGTTATGAGAGTGGACTGCAGTATTATGGATAAGCCTAAAGATTGAAATGGATTATGTTGGACATAAGTTAGTATTGTTTAAGGATAGAAGTTTTTTCGATATTATTGATGGGATGTTATAGTAATATAGTTTTAGAAAAAGGACAACCTGCAGGACGGGCGACAGCCCATCACTTCGGAAAAGGATGTGGGAATCGAACCCACAACTGAAGTGCGACTGGCCTTTATCGCCTACCACTGGCCTACAGGAAGTTGCTGTTTAGTATAAACTAGTTTTATTATATTAAGCAGTATGATATATGAAGTATAAGTACATTTTAGGAACCATATGTGGTTAATCTCACTATAGATCGACTTATTTATATAATTTTTGCTAACCTTTTGTTTGAGACAGATGGAATGACCCGTCATTCTATCACATGATCTGCTAACACTTCACGAATAACAAATTCAACTTCATTTATTTAAGAGATGAAGTGGAAATTGTTCAAGGCATGAACAACAGTGAGATTGTACCAAAATAAAGAAATTATTTATTCTAATTCAAATTTTCAACTTTAGGGAAATGATCTTGAAAACCAAAAATGTTATCCTAGTGATCTTATACCTGATGAATCAGATGGTACCTTAGATCGTCACAAATTTATGGATTTGTGATTACTGGATTTTCCATAGCCATGTTCTCTACCACTCTCCATCAGAACATGATGGTTAGATTTCTCTTCCATATCCATATTTTCACCTATGTGGAAACCCAGTGATTAGTTTATTTGGGTAACTGTTACGTTTCATACTTTTGTTTTTAAAGATTGGTTTTGATATTCCTTTTTACGATGTGGGTTTCTATTAAAGAAACTTTCGAATAGTAAACAATTTATAACCCCGACGAATTTCGAGGGCGAAATTCAATTTAAGGGGGGTAGAATGTAACAGCCCGAGATTTTATGAAAAATATTCTTTTTTATTTCACTAATGTCTTGTGTTGTACGCTACACTAAAAGGATCTTGCACAACACGCATCCTTGACTTTCCTTTCATTACACGCAATCACGACCTTCCTCGATAGCGTGTGTAGTACGCAATAACGAGTTTCACTAAACAGCGATATGCTATTAAAATGTTATTAAAAATAGCCGCTATGAATAGTAATAACCACTTTTTAAAATTTTGTAAATTTTATTTTTCAAAATGGATTTCATTTTTAGATTCGGAGTATCGAATTTAGCCTAAGGTGAAATTTTGGTACATTTCGGAGAACTTTCATATTCTGATGAATAGTGAAAATTACTAAATTTTAATTAAAAACAACTTTTTTAATCGAAATAATTAATAGTGATAAATTATTAATTTGAGTGGTTTTAAAGTATATTTAGAATATATTTTTACAATTCAATACAATGTTGGTCATTGGATGTAATTTCACATTTACACCATACATAAACAAGTGTCAATCTTTTGATAGATATTGTTTCTTAAAAACACGCTATTTGTTTTAACAGCGGGATTTAATTATAAAATTAATTAATGCAACTTCTATGTTATGAATTTGGTAAATTAGACTTCATTTTTGAATTTGGAATATGAAATATAGATTAGGATGAAATTTTGGCATTGTTCTGAAAAACATCAATTTTTGATGAATAGTGAAACTACTAAGTGGTAGTTAAAAAAATTAATTTCTTCATAAATCTTAATTTTACCGCTTCTGTGAATGGAATTTCAAAAATCCTAGAGACACGGTTGATGTCAGTAAGTAAAATGTGGTTCAATGAGATGAAAATAATTTTTGGTGAATAGTAACTTTTTACTTTTATTTACCACGGTTAAAAGTAAATAGGGTAATTAAGGGTAAAAATGATATTAATATTACCCTAAAACATGTACTAATCCTATTGGACAAGTGTATCTCGACCAAAAAAACCTTAAGTATAAAATATTATCATTTAGGCCCACTTGGATTAGATTAGGACATTTATTTTTATTTAATTCAAAGAAGAGTTAAAAGAGTTAAAATCAAAGTTTATTTACTAAAACATTTTTAATATGGGTTTATACATAAGATAAATTCGATTATAAATATTCATTAGAAATATAAAAAGCTTTCATACATAATGATATTTTATTTATAATTTTTAGACTTCAAATAAATTAATTTATTTATGACACAACGATGATGCAGTAATTACCCTTTTAAGGAAGTATTAACATAATTGATGTTATAAATTCTCAAATGAATGTAATTTGAGACTTTTTATGAATTCCACTAATTTTCTAGGTTACTATGATATATTAGTGTTGATTTAATAAACTTGGTTAGAACATATAATCCTGTTATGACTTTCACAAAAATCATATATGAAATAGTGTCAAAATTGACACAAAATAGTTTTTAAATCAAATATTATATTATTAATTGTTATTTTATTCCTAAAAATCTAAGGTTCGGCCAAATGACTTAGATAAGGATATATGTATTAATAATAAACAATTTGGGGTTCTTTTGGCATGTTATAGTAAGTGTATTAACCATATAGTGAAAGAAAACAAAAAGACATGGTAAAAGTTAAATTATTTAACTTAGAGTTAAATCTAATTGATAAGGTTAAAATAATACCTTAAACTTGTCTAAATCCTATTGGATGATAGGATGTCGACCCATACCCACTTTAGCTTCGAAATAAGACCCTTTGGAACCATTATAAACCGATTTTTACTTTAATATAAAATAATAGTTTGAGATATTCCTAAGGTGCCCCTCTCCTCCCTTATAAAAGGACACCTCCTCCCCCTCCTCCTCACACCAATTTGAGCACTCAAGCTCGGCCAAACCCTGCAAAAATCTCTTCTCCACTTCCCTAGAAACATCCTAGAGGTTCTGGTATTCCTCAAAGACCAATTTTAGTGCCCTAAGAGGAGGTCTCAAAGAGGCGCGTCAAAGAAGAGGTAATTACCGTTACCAATTCTTTCATCTTTATTTCTTCTTCCACTTCTTCTTCTTAGGTTGTTTCATTATGAAGTAATAACATCAGTATCACTCATATACTTATATGTTATTATAAGTATTAAAAAACCCTATTTCACCATCTATCCATCCTACGGAAAAAGAAATCACCGCGCGTGTGTACGTACGGAATACCGTCTCCACGCCGTGGTGTAATCTATTTTCCACCACCACCTTACATGGACGAGTATATTGGTGTAAAGAATAACTATAAATAGTCATTACAACATCATATTGATTCTGATATATTGTATAATCCACTCCACTCCAATTCAATATTTATGGAAATGATATCATCGCTCGTGCGTACGTACGGACTACCGTCTCCACGACGCGATGAGATTCATTCTCCATGTTAACCATTTAAGAATGATTATAAAGTATATATAAGAAATAATAATGAAATATATGACATTATAAAGCTACTGGATTTATGTATATATATATATATGTATGTCATCTACTTACTTCCATTTCAAGACAATAAGGAAAGGAAAACAGTGTTCATGCGTACGTACGGACTACCGTCTCCATGAACAGTGTTTTTCATTTTATTTATCTATCTATTATATATATATATATACTGAATATATATGATATATAAATCATATTTTATATTCTGGAAGTAAGTAAATCATGATATAAGTAATAATGATGTCAAGAACAACAAGTCAAAACACCTACGATAAATGAAACGATTTTACCCAAAACGCTTCTTTAACATGGAATTTACAAAAGAACGGGTAATATAATGTCATAAGTGAACCATATATGATATCATAACAATGCATATGATTCTGTAATAAGTCAATGTTATTATTTAAATCATTATACAGGAGGTTCAGACACATACGAAGCAAATCGGACCTAAGGTAAGGGAACATATCACAATCTCATTTTTATCCGAGATTGTTTATTCGTAAGTATTTACTGGGGTGTATTTTATCATCCACATCCATGTTTCATAAATATGTAATAATATTTCCATCCACCTACAATTTTTTAAATCCATTTTTACCCTTCGGTGAGTTTTTAGTAAATGAAATTAAAGGAATATTTTGTCATTTTTCGTACGAGGTACTTTTTGACTTTTCAGACAAAAGTACGAAGAATGTTTTTTTAACTTATAAGGCATGAATGGATTTTTAAAACATTATTTCCAAGAAGCTTCCTTTACAAGTTTTCATGTTTATTTTTAATCAACTTCTTTTATTTTAAAGTCGTATGACATGTTATGAAAGGAAAAATGTTTTTGAAGTAGAAAGGATATTTTCTTCAAGAATGGAGTTCAAGTATTTTATCAAAATTATTTTCCATCTAAGATAATAAAAGGGTTCTGTTTTTATCCCTATTATTACATGGATTTGATTATGTGGTGATGGAAATATTTTTATGAATTCCTTTATCTTATATGGATTGTTTTATGATGTCATGTTGTTTAAGAATCCCATTTTTATTACATGGGTTACGCTATGATGTATGGTTTATGATTATGTGGCACACATAAGAAAGGATTCATTATAAGATGGGTGGGACCTATATCTCCCTCCAATGCATTGGGTAAAGATTTTATATCTCATGAGATAGACAGGGCTGGAACGGTAGGTTATACCAGTACAGTGAAACAGGACTGAAACGAGGGTTACTCGATTCAGAAAGGGACTTTGTCCACTAAGATAGTCTTGGCAATGAGTCATGACTAACAAGAAATGATTTTCCATGATTATGTGTGCATGCCAAAAAGTTTCAAATTTTATGTTATGATTATGTGGATCTCATTTTCACTTCTATGATTTTTTCCATGTTAAGATATTATGATCTCTTTTGCAGGTTATGATTTTCAAAAAGATATGATATGATTTTTATTTCCTTTATTTGCCCTTGCTGAGCATTTGAGCTCACCCTTTTATGTTTTCTTTTCCCTAGGATATAAAGAAAGGTTTTAGGTAAAAAAAAGGGAAGATCTTTATGGGAGATATTGAAGATCTTTCACCATGATTAAAAGATTATGTTCCGAGTTTCCAAAGACACTAAACTATTACGATCCTTGTGTGTGTAATTTTTTGTTATGTACTAAGTATTCCGCAAAAGTAATATAATGTTCATGTACGTCAAGCTTCGGGTCTCTACAATTATTTTCATCTATGTTAATAACCATCATTATTCTCGATTGAGGTTAATCAATTACAATAAAATCTTCCATATTATATTGAATGAGTTATGTTTGACTGTGGATGTTCTATTTTTATACCATTCATGCTTTGTGGATAAAGTATTGACATTTCGTATGCTAGTTTTAATATGAATATTTATGCTATGTTTAAAAATTTTCATATGTGGAATGCATTGGACTTAGTAAGTGATGGGTAGAGAGCACTATAGTTCCTCGATGCATCAGTATGTCCAATGAGATAAACTAGTGTCTTGGCACAAGGCCTTGACTATGTGGTTATGAAAGTCTGGAATTATGCATCCCATAATTATAAAAGTGGCTTTTGATATTTCATGTGATTATTCAACTAGTAGAATATCCATTTTAATAAGTAAATGGAATTATTTGATTTTAGCTTTTCCATATTATGCTGAATTTCATGTTTAAAAGGCTTTTTTTAGACTTATACATTGCCTTAAATGTTTAGGCTTATTTAGGAATGTTCCCACTATATTGTTATCTTTACTGAACATCTGAGCTCACCCCTTCCAATTTTTTTTTCCTAGGATGAGAAGAAGTATATTTTGACTAACCTTCAGGTATAGTATATGGGATATTAGTGTTGTCTATGGAAACCTTGTTGTTTTAGTTTTCCATTTCATGATGTAATGTAAACCTTATGAATGTATATATCACTTCCAGGGCTACTAAAATAATTGGTCATTTGAGACTTGATCTATTGTAATGATTCCAATGATATGTAATAATGCACAGACTCTGGGATTATTGTTCGGGGCGTTACAATTGGTATCAGAGGAAGTTTAGTACAAAACATGGAATCCATATTTAGAAAACACTGATTAGAGCATATTACCCAATGATAGACTTTGAGGATTAGTATAGAATAACTTCTTAGAATTTTGGTATTGTACATATTTTTTGAGTTTTCCAAGAAATAAATCCTTGTCTGGGTACGAGCAGGTAAAGGTGGATCTATAACAGATATACGTAGGTGTAAAACCCGAAAACACCACTTTGAGCTAGACTTGAACGGTAAGTGGTGCATGACAATAGGCCTTGCTATACTCATGGTTATGACACTCCCGAGGGATATTCTTAGGATTATTTACATTTTCATTACAAAAAAATTTAAAAGGATTTTAATATAAGATGAGAATAAATGACCTTCATTAGTTATAATGTGTTTCAAATTGAATATATGGTGTCATGATATTTTCTAAATGATTTTATGAATACTGTTACTCACACAATGCTTTCGGTTTTAGTCAATAGATATATTCCAAGGAAGTCATAGTAACTTTGAGCATGATCTACAAGGTGGTAATGATGGTAAAAATGAGCAAAAAAGTGGAATGTTGATAGATATAAAAGATATCATGTTCATGCCAAATCAGTTTTCGAAATACATGATTAAAAATATATATTAACCAACTCTCAGACTCAAAAAAGAAGAGAAAGGTAATGAATGATAAGAGATACAGTAGTGGAGACTAGGGAGAAAAAAATACTCAATTTTAATCATGCAGGAAATGTGGAAGGAGACACCCAGGAAATTGTCTCAATGAATAATGAAATGCTTTACTTATGGGAAAGATGGACATAAAGTAAATAATTGCTGAGGAAAAATGAAGAGTACTGTGGAAGAAATTATAAATGGTCCAAATAATCCATTTACAGTCATTTGCCTTAAATGTAGGGGACCTGGCCATTACCCGAGTAAATGACCTATTCTATAGGATATCTTCTTGGTCAAAGAAGAAGCTATGTGGAAATAAATTGTTGGATAAATGATTATATGTATTAGTGGTCCTTATTGATGGGATTACTTTGGAATAATTTTCTTATATTTGTAACCTAGCAGTTTGTCATGTGAAAATGATATTTGAGGAATTATTATCTTTTATCTTGTGTATATAGTTATAAATAACCATTTGGTTTCAAATAATAATTGGGTTTTAGGAAATTAGAAGTTATTATATTTGGGGATGAAAATGCAAGGTATGAGATAACATTTGTGGCTAAATTATGGTATGATTATTTTGAGGAATTTATCTCATTTTGGTAATTTTATAAAATAATGTTTCCAAAAAAGTACAACATACATACTGTGTGACAACTTGTTGCGTCAAACAAAGCTGTGGGAATCGAACCCACAACTAGAGTGAAATTGGGATTTATCGCCTACCACTTGATTACGTGATGTCCCTGGTTAGTGTGACTAATTATTTTTAGTAAAATAATTTTATTGATCAATAATAAGTTGATTTGGGATCTTATTTATTATCAAATGAATACCATTAGTACAGGAAAATGATTTGGTGATTAAGTGATAAATGTTGTTTTGGAAGATGTCCACTCTATTGGGAACACTATATGCATAAGGAAAATAGAATACTATGAGATTTTATTTGAGGATTAATGGTGTATTTTTATCTATGTTTTCATTGTGGATTTATAGTGATTTGGGTTATTTATGGAAATGATTAATCGATAATAAATAATATGTGAATAGGTTAAATACTATTAAGTATGTGAATTTATGAGTAGTCGATGTCATTTTCAGATAGAATTTAACCTGGAAGACTACATAACCAAATTCTTCTATGTTTTGGGTTTCAATATTTTTTTGGATTATATTGATGTATTTTAAGGAAAATTGTTTTTTGAATGGAATTTATTTAACATTGGGGTATTGTTGGTTTAATTTTAGAAATTAAGATTAGTGTTTATTTATGAAAAGAAATATCCATTTGGGGGATCATCTAATATTGTAATAACAATTTTGGTTTTGATTAATCTCTAAAGACAAGGTAAATATACAATTTTTCCTTTGTGGATCATGTGATTCTCTAGAAGTTGATTCTAGCTCTTTCGGTGTCACCAAGTCATCTTGAATACTCATTGTTTGAAAAAAAGAGATAGTAGTAGAAATTTATTAAATAACGAAACTCTACTTAAATATTATTTATATCTCTTTATGTTCTTGGTCAATCTCAAAAATAAATTCCTCATATTTATGAAATGCCACTTAAAAAAACGTTGTCCATTTAATTTTTCTATTGGGAAACTAATGACCATTTGTCCCATCATTATTTTGTGGTTTTATTATTGTTAACTTTCTCCTAATCATGTTTTATATCCCTCTCCATCAGAACTTGACACTTACTTTATCTTCCATATACATGTTTTCCTACATAGAATCCTTGTATGTGTTATCTCGGGTGAACTTTGTACTTCTTTTTATTTCTTTTAATGTGATTGTTTTATTGACTCTTTTTCTGATGTAAGACATTCAATTATGTTCCCAAGACCAATTTTAAAAATTGTGAGGATTCAATTTCCAAAAGGGGGAAATAATTTAACACCCCAAGCTTCCATGGTATGTTTCCCTTGGAATAATGTAATAGCTAGCATTGTACACAACTTCGAGATTCTAACACACCGCGACCAATCAAAATAGCAATTATGAATAGTAATACACACTTTTTGAAATTATATAAATTTTATCTTCCAAAATGGACTTCGTTTTTGGATTTATAATATCAAAATTAGCTTAGGGTGAATTTTTGGTATTTTTATGAAAACTTTCAATTTTTGATGAATAGTGAAAACATTGAGTTATAGTTAAAACTGAATTTTTATTTAAATAATTATTTATATTATTTAAATTTATTTTAGGTAAAAATAGATAAATAATAACTATATAAGTTCATTGTAATTCATTGGAGTTAGTTTATAATAATTTTAGATATATAAAAATTTTATTGAACTTTTAACCTTGTTTTACCAACCTTCAAGGAGCATTTTAAAATTTGAATAAAACGTATTTTAACTGCTACCATGAATTTAATTTCAAAACTCTGAGAGACATGTTGATATATGTAAGTAAAATTTGGTTCAATAAGATAAAAATAGTTTTTGGTGAGTAGTAACTTTTTTACTTTTATTTACCACATTTAAAAGTAAATAGAGAAATTAAGGGTAAAAATGATATTATTATTACCCTAACACATGTCCTAATTCTATTGAATAAGTATAATTAAACCAAAAACAACCTTAGGAATAAAATTTGAAACTCTTTGGTCCATTTGGATTAGATTAGGACATTTATTATTATTTAATTCAAAGAAAAGTTAAACGAGTTAAAATCAATGTTTAATAACTAGAACATTTTTAATATAGGGTTAAACATATGATAAATTCCACTATAAATATTTTTTAAGAAGATTAAATTATTTCCTACATAATCTTATTTTATTTATATTTTTTAGATTTTAAATAATTTAATTTATTTTGGATATGATGATGAAGTAAATACCTTATTAATGAAATATTAAAATAATTGATATTATAAATATCCAAATAAATGTATTTTGAGACTTTTTATGAATTCCTATAATTTTATAGGTTAATATTAAGTGATAGGGTTGGTTAGATGAGTGGTTTTTGAAGTAACAATGCTATTATGAATTTAGAAAAATCAAAATTCCAAATAGTGTCAAAATTGACAAAAACGAGTTTTTAAAATAAATATTATATTATTAATTGATATTATATTCCTAAAAATATAATGTTTGGACAAAAGACTTATATAATGATAGTTGTATGATTAATTATGGGGTTCTATTGGATGTTTATAATAAATTTATTAACCATATAGTATAAAAATACAAGGGGACATGGTTTATGTCAAACTATTTAAGTAACACTTAAATCTAATTGATAAGGTTAATAAAGTAACCCAAACATGTCTAAAACCTATTGGTTGAGTGGTTTGATACCCATCCCTACTATATACTTTAAATATTCTATTTTGGATCCATTATAAACCGAAATTTATTTTATTATAAAATAATATTTCTAGTTTTTCTTAAGGTGCCCCTCACCCGTCTTATAAAGTGGCACTCATCCTTCCCTCATATTCACACCTTCAAAGCCTTTTGGATCGGCCAATATCTACCCCAATACCCTCTGAACTATCATACCTTCATTCTAATGGCCTTAATTTAGTCATAAAGCCAAATTAAGGATCCCTTTGGATCAAATAAATAAAATGAACCCGAAGAAGAGGTAAATATTTCATCACCTCTTTCATGTTCCTTTCTTCTTCCACTTCCTCTTTTTTATTGTTTACATTATAAAATTATAACTTTAGTATCTTCTATATATTTTGTTGTTATTATAAATATGGTACAACCATATTCATTATTCTATCCATCATTTGAATGACATGTTACCATACGTGTGTACGTATGGCTTACCGTCTCCACGTCGTTGTGTAATTGTTAATCAATACATTATTATTTGGATGGGTAAAATAATGATTAGTAATTAATGTAAATAATAAATATAACATGATAATTATTATGTATATATTATATACCTTCCAATTATATATTATTATAATATGAAAAGAATGATATTTTTCGCTCGTGCGTACGTACGAATTACTGTCTCCACGAACGTGATGAGATTCATCCCCCATCTTATCCATTAAAGACTAATTTTAATTTGATGATTACAAATAATGTTTATAGACTTGATATCATTCTGGATATGAATAATATGCATCCCATCCATAAAAAATATGACTCACATAACAATGAATATAAAGGAAAATAAATCTATTAACACTCGAAACGACGATAATACTAGGATATTTTTAACAAAGCATTGTTAAAATATGATATATGATATCATATTAATTTATATGATTATTTAATAATTTAATAACAATAATTTCAGCATTATACTATAGTTTAACCAACCCTCCACCAAAGAAATGTAGAAGGTAAAGGGTTTCTTATCTCACTTATAATTTTGTGAGATTTCTATTGTTCACCACTTATTTGTTGGATGTGGTGTAATGTGTACTAAAATTTGATATATATTATAAATATTCTCTTTATATTCAAGGTATTATGTGATTAATTTTTGTGGTTATTAAATTTTTGACATACGACTCAATTGATTACAATGAAGTAAGGGTTTTTCATCTCACTTCTAATTTCCGTGAGATAAATGCTATATTGGCCACTATTTCCTTTTGTGTTGTGTATGTATTGTCCATGATTTTATTATTGGTTCAATATAAATTAATTTAATAGTATTTACATGTTCATTGTATGATTCTACTTTTAGGGGTTTTATGTTTCAGAAGTTACCAAATCGGTAAGGGAATTTCAAATTTCAATTTCCACTCAGTGGGCTTTACGCATACTTCATTGATTATTTTACTCCAAGACTATGTGTGGAATCACTATTTATTATTTATGTAGTAATTTCCACTCCCATTTGTGTGGATATACTTTTGATACACATAATCACTCCATTGATAATTTCTCAAGTCATTGATATAAACCTGATCTGAACTCAATTTCTCTTCATTGAGTTAAACATCCATGTCATTGGTGTTGTTTTTACAAAAATATGTGTGAATGTCCTCTGATTGATTTACACTGAATATCCATTCATATTGATTGTATTTATATTTATCACACATAATTATGTCATTGATTTATCTTTTACATAAGGATACTATCTTTATAAGAGATTTCATCGCAATTTACATTCCACTGAGACTTCTTTGTTGTTATACACCAATTCACTTTTATATGGTGTATATACTATCATTTGACATAGTATATAATGAAATAATTTATTCTCATGGTATTATAAAGTTTTTATTACATCAATTTTTTGTATTCAAGCATCTATCATTTGGATAGTAACTCTAACTAAAATACCATTTTAAATGTTTTAAAATATATTCTTCTAAATCTTTCTCATTAATGTTCATGTTTTAAAAATGGTTTTAAGGTTTTATTTATATGGGAATTAATGTTTTAAAATTAAAATTCCTTTTAAAATCCTAAGAGTGGTATGGTACACTTTGATTAAAAAATCTATTTTTAATCGACTTCTTGACAAATAGTGTGAATTTTAAATGTTTTCAAGAAAAAGGGGGATATTTATCTCAAATTGTTTTGATGATTATTTTCATCTATGTCAATAACCTTCATTATTCTCGATTGAGGTTAATCTGTTACAAGAAAATCTTCCATATTTTATTAAATGAGTTATGTTTGACTGTGTATGTGCTATTTAAATTCCATTCATGGTTTGTGGATAATTTATTGACATTTTGTATGCTTGTTTTAATATGAATATTTATGTTATGTTTCAAACTTTTCATATGAGGAATGCATTGGACTTAGTATGTGATGGGTTGAGCCTGTTATAGATCCTCGATGCATCGGTAGGTCTAATGAGACAAACTACTGTCATGGTACAAGGCCGTGAATATGTGGTTATGAATGTCTAGCATTATGCATTCCATCATTAAGATAGTGGCTATTGATATTACATGTGATTATTTGACTAGTAGAATATCCATGTGAGTAAGTAAATGGAATTATATGATTTTATCTTTTCCATATTTTTCTGAATTTCAAGTTTAAAATTATTTTGTTTTAGTCTTATATAATTCCTTAAATGTTTATGCTTATTTATAAAAGTTTCTACTATATTGTTATCCTTACTAAGCATCTATGCACACCCCTTTCTTTGTTTTTATTTTTCCCAGGATGCAAAAAATTATATTATGACTGAACTGCAGGGATAGTCTATGTGATCTCATTGTTGTCTATGGAAAAAATGTTGTTGTAGTTTTCCATTTCATGATATAATGTAAACCTCATGAATGTATCTAGAAAATTCAAGGCTACTAAACTAATCAGACATTTGAGACTTGATCTTTTTTGATCATGCCAATGATATGTAATATTGCACCGACTCTAGGCTTCTGGGGTTGGGGTGTTACATATGGGGTCATCCAAAATATAGACATGGCTTGATTGGATATGGAAGCATTGGAACACCATTGATTCTACCACCCCCAAGAGATGTTCTGGGGGAAAACTACCCTAGCTATGATAAAAAATCATTTTGGTATGCTCTCATCAGAGCATCCTGACAACTCTATCTCCTACCCAAAAGTGTTGGGGATGTTTGGATTGTTCATATGGATTCCACCACCAAAGGGCCCCCTAAAATGACTCCCATCAGTATATGCCAACAATGTCTACTAGATGAATAGGTTGATGATCGGGCTGATCATATCCCTACTCCTCCGGCCCTATTTGAGATCCTATGGCACCAATGCTGAAGGCAGGTTTACAACCCTTCCAATACCGATTCCTCTCCCTCAACTCTAGTGGGACCTTCCACCCTCATCAAACCCCATCCATCCATAAAAAATATTGTGGGGGGGGGGCTATTTTCTCCCAATTGGGTTTGAGAACTATTTTGACTACCTGAAAATATGGGTTGAATATCCCCATTAAGGGGTCCACCAAAAACCATTATGGACAATCATATGATGAATAATTTCCTCACATATGTCATACCTAAAACACTATGAATTTTTATGGAGTTCCTCCCCATGTTATAGACTTTCCCATCTATTAAGATCTATTCTACCAATGAGGGAGATGAAACATTGTGGGGGACCTACCCCAATTGTCGACCATATCACACGTGAATAAAATCCTAGTAACCCTAATGGGCTCACCAATAGAGAAATACTTCACCACCAGAGGCAATAATGGGTGAAAATCACATCACTATCAACCTATAACATTTTGAGGAAAACTATTCCTCCATATAATCACCTTCAGTCCCACTGTCGGAATTGGTGGAGGAGTCTAATAAACAAAGGACAACCATCCCTAAAGCCGAGGTCCATAAGGTACCCAGATCCATCCGTAGTTACCTGAATGTAGATGATTTTCTTTCCTCATTCAAAGGTCATGCTATAAAATTGTCACTACCACATTTAGCTTCCCTCTTATCAACATCAACATTGGAAGTTGGAGGGATGTCGAGATCTACATCGGAACCCCCATACGATAGTGAAAAATCTACTGATACCTAGAGGTTTGAAATCCTTATCAATCATTAGGTGGTCATAGATACTCCATCTTATATGAATAAATTCATGAAGCTGAACCAACCCCTAAAGGACAACTATACACTCAAGGGATGGTCAGATTGTGTGATGCCAACCATACCTCAAAAAAGAAATAGAGTAGGTCTATGTCACTACCACCACCAGTTTCTTGGCTAGAACATATTGGATTTTGTGGAGATTTTGAACTGGATGACCACTATAAAATTAATAGGAATAATACATTTAGGGGTTTATTGGACATTAAAAACTATTAGTTTTGTTCTGGCCACATGCATCCCTATGTTTAACATACCAATGTTCCCCATCGAGGGCTAAGTATCCTACATTCAGGAAAATATTTGGGAAACATTCATTAACCTTGTGGATCACCAGCTGACTTATCTAGATATCAAGTAGCATCATTAGGTGATACATCAATAATTCAATTTGTTTGGTATTTCTACAGTTTATGTAGCTTAGTGCCCAAATTTTTATGGATATCACCCGAATTTTTAGCTGACCTAAATCAGGACCCTCAATATGATCTATTGAATCCTGCATGGAAAATATAACTATTCATAGATGAGAGTCTCTAGAGAGTATCATTTATCCAACTCACCCCACTTCTAGGTCGACAATGAGATCATCAGGTTGTCTAGTATGCTGGTGGAGAGAATTCACCTCAAACCACTCCTACTATGAATGTATTTATGATCAATACCATGGATGATTGGAGAAATAGAGTTGATGAAATAGGGAATGATAGAGAAATCCCACCTTGAAGGGAGACTAGATATCAAGAACACCCTATGGTGGGTTCCAAAATTCATAAATAGGTAAAACAATTGGGCCATAGAAGTTTCCCAAATGAGGTAATTCCCCTACACGTTGGAATGTAGATAAAATAAAAGGAACCACATAGTATGTTCTCCCAACTAATGCCACAACAGATACAATATTACATCCTAGAATGTCCTTTCTTCTCAATGATCGTGAGGGTTATAAGAGACTCACTGGTGAACTAATCCCCAAACAACTCCCAGAGTGATAAAATATATATGGGTAACACATCCTTCATCCAGTTGAATATTCAATCTTTCATGGACTAAAAGCCTTGGTCATGGAAGGTGGTCCCACACACCTAATTAAGTAATAGGATATATTATCTAAAAAATTCATTGAGTTATGAATTTCCTACCCCTCATATGAAACATGAATTTCCTCCTTGGGACCATGATCACTTCAACTCTTAATACAAGAGATCAGTAAACATATTAGGGGCCTTTAACACTCCCCAAGATGATAAGATAGCCTCTCTCATTTTCCATAATATGGATTTTGGGACATAATAATCCAAAATACCATATAATGTAATGTTATAACCTATATGGGTGGATAACATTAACCCACCCCTAAGGTTTGATAATCTAGATTTCAATACATTTAATGGGACTAGATATCCACTATATCATCATAGCCATTTCATCTGAAGATGTTGCATGATGCTGGGATAATTGAAGTAAGAGAAAGACTCCAATAATTTTTGGTTTGATCAAATCATTCGGGGAAGAACATTTTTCTCTTAAAAAAACTATCCCTGAGATCTATTTCTAGTTTGGAATATCTCTACACGAAACTCATTATCCAATTCACCTCCACCATGAACAAAAGAGAAGCATTGATCCACTCTCCATGTGAAAGTAGGGAGAGAAAGAGTGAGTTTTTCAAATAATTTATTAGTGTAAGGTTATTAAATACTCCCAAAATATGATGTTTTCCTAGATAAAAAACATGATGATGTCTGTGGAGAATGTTTGGGATGTGCTGGTCCTCATCCTTTTATCCATGAGATATATGTGTTGATTTTGAGACATCATTAAAATATATCATTGTCTGGAAGATTCCATTAAAAATTACAATAAATGTTCACAACCTTTACTTAGCAGCATTAAAAGGTGGAAAAATTAATCTATGTACATATATAGTTCGTATAACTAGTCCACCATAATGAACCTCAACCAAATAGGTCTTCCGAACCACATACTCATCACATAAATCCTCATCATGGGAATGTGGCTCAAGACCCCCTTCAGATCAAGGACCCCATGATTCCATTTTAATTGTGAAAGAACAAGACCTACTATTTTAATGATTCCCATGTTATAGGATTCATTCTCCTTTCCCTAGATAAGGATATTAAGTTGTTTCCAGAATGTAGGAGGCCTCAAGGGACTAATCCAAAAAACTATAACCACTACTATTTGTACCAACAATTCATTTGGAATACCATCAAGGATTGATTCATCTTCAAAGATTGTCTCTAGGAATAGGTATACCATGACTTAGTTGAGTTCGGTGATATCCCAACACAGGTGGAACTCATCTCATCAGACCTAGATAGTGATTTTGAGGAAAATGATGAATGTAAATAGTTATGTGGAAATTGTACACTAATTTAAAATGATTTACATGCTATTAAGAAGGTCTCTCATGCCCACATTAGTATCATTACCCACTTGATAAAACTAGTTCCCCCTTTGGTCTCTATGCCTACTTCATCTATCTCACCAGCACCATATCCTTATAAGTCTTGGAAAAACATGCATTAATAAATGTAACGAAATCAAACTTCCATGAAAATTCTAAAACCATACGATTCTCTTAGCAAATCCTTTCCCCCAAATTGAGAGAATCACAAATAATTCTCCCTATATTGGTAAATTCCATTGATGAGGAATATGAGTATGCATATGTGAATGAATTAATATCGATAGATCGCTGTACCACACTTAGTGATAAGGAGTGTCATGTTTTCCCCTTGGGTACCTCCATCAAACATCATCAAAGGAGATGAGGTATTTATAATGATAGAAACAATATCCACTTTTCACATTTAGATAAGACTATTCAAGCCACTGACACTAGAGGAAAATCCTCATGCATGGATCGATAGGTACAAACCCATCAGGATGCTCCATCAGGAAAACTAACCAAACATATTTTATTGGATGATCATATGACTCAAATATAGTATTATCACTCTTAGTTAGGACCAAATAGATCCTAACCAAATCCATCTAATTCTTAACTTAAACCATCAATGTAACAATGAAACATGTCCCACACCAACAATGCTCAATGTCTTATTTAGTGGAACTCATTATTCTCCCCATTTTATAGAGACCATAGTTAGATAGAAACACTTCCCATTCTTAGAAATATGGCATGCTGAATCAAATTGATATAATACAAGTGAGGCTCTCTATCATGGAAGAACTCTGCCAACTAAAAGTGATTTGTGAGGCCCTTATCAAAGCCCTTAAGAGACCACTCTAGTTTAAGATTGAGGTAGATGTCAATGAAACTTACAAATAGAAGAATATAAATAGAAATAATGTAAATTCATCATTTAATTCACAAAATAGGATGATGGGACCACTATCTAGGGGCACATAAGCCCATTTTATTCACATAACATTTCAATGGTGTAAAAATATGCCCCTTCCAAGTCGATACTGGATCCATGAAAAATATCTTTCTGAACTTGATAATACACATTTTTTGGCCCATGGAATTTGATATGACACCCATTATCTAGAAAATTCATGGGAGGGAAAAGCATATGTAGGAAACACACAAAAAAATCAGTTGAAGACCCAATTAGGTGTCCTATTTCCAAGAACTGAGTTATTGGTAATCTCATAGGACACCACCTATAATTACCTATTGGAAAGTAACTAGATCTATATGAATTTGGTGGTCACCTCTTCATATTTGTATTTCCTCAAATAAACCCTCAATTTTTGGGTAGGGGTACTCTAGGGTGATGCCTCTCCCTTCAAATCTTGTAAAAATCAGTACTAAGATGTTGGGTACTATAAAAGGGTGGGTAAAAGTCTCCAAATTGATGGGGTCAGGCATATTAATTCCCTTAATGATCTAAAGTCCACCTTATAAGATCTCATGGAATAATTTAATGAATATTTTATCTTTCAAACCAATGATTTGGAGACTATAACCCATGAAATAGGAATCTCTTTCATACTCTCAAAGAAAGAGTTCCTCCAAATTAACACTTACTACTACATGGGATAGGCTCATCCAATGCCAAGAATCTCTACTTATGTGGAATAATGAGATATTTTTCCCATGTCCACTGATCCATAGAAATGATGGTTGTTATAGAATATAGGGATTAATCAGTAGAGGTCAACCTAACACCATTTCTTTACTATCAACGATGGATCTCATGGACAGAAACCATGAGAGATAAGATGATTATATTTCTTCACTATTGTCTTCATAGAATAAAAACATACCATCAAGGACATTTCCTCTATGAGAGTAGATTCATGTTCTACTCTCAGGTTTGCAATATAAGGAGAGTCCCCACTTCCATCTGATCCTCATGTTTATGATTATGAAGATGATTTGGAATATTCCACTCCAACATTTATACACAGTTTATCCAAAATGGTTGATGATATGACCTAGGTGAGTCTCGACATATAAGAATATATGAGGTTGACACTAATCAACATAGTAAATACACCAGAGGAGTACTAACAGTATGTGAATTTCATAAAATATCACTATGATGCATTTTCTATAGTTACAAGGAAACTTCAGTGATTTATACATAAGTTTTCATTCATCTCCATGGCCTCCCAGTGGGTCATCATGGGTTTAGAAAACCTCCCAGGATGATTCACCCCTCATACAATTTTATGGTTAAGGATAATGTTGACAATATTATTTTGGAAAAACTTTTTAGATTGATTGAGTAACATAATTGGTTAGAGAACATTGTCTTAGTCAATAATATGAATAGATAAATCAAATTCTTCATCTACTTATATGATCTCAACAGCTATTTCCTAAAGGATGTTTTTCCCCTTCAGGTGAAAGATATTCTAATTAACATAATATGTTTTCTTCGAGACCTCTCTTTTAGGGATGGGTACTCTTGAAATATATAGGTTCATATAGCCCTAGAGGATGAATAAGCCTCAACATTTAGAGTTTCGTAGGTAACATTATATTACCAAATGATTACTTTAGGTCTGAAAAATGATATAGCTACCAACCAATATACCATTCATGGAATCTTCAAACAGATCCCTATGTAATTATTGGAGTGCAACATGGATTACTTGGGGGTTAATTCTCATGATATTTAGGACTATCTGAAGGATTTTTGGAAAATTTTCAATTTCCTTCACTCCTACCACCTGATATGAGACCGTTGAAATGTGAATTGAAATTTACCATTTGAAACATTTCAATATTTGTTTTCATATATAGAGGCATCAAGATTGATCTATAAAAGATCAAGGATATCAGTAAGATAACCACACCATGAAACCTCCTGGAGTTGTGAGGCCACTAAGTTCACATGGTCTATATCTGATGGATCATTGTGAATATGGATGGAATATGAAATCTCTACTCAAGGATCATGATGAAAGGTACAATCTACTAGTGGGAAAATGAATACCATAATACATTTTTGAGGATTATGCAGTAACTAATACATCTTATGGTCATGATTATACTAATTCTTGGGAAGACTCTAGTCATTTAGGTAACTCCCTATAATAGTCAATTGGAACACTTCTGGATCATAAAAACAATGAGGGTGGGGAAAATAATATCTATTATCATATTTTAATGATTCTTTACACAAAGTCTTGATATTCTCTAATTAAGAATAGATGACTTTCTCTGGACTTTACAATTTAGATTTTTTGACACTACATGAAGAAACATAGGATACCTATGGTGTTCTACATCAACTTGATAAAGTATATTATTAGCCACCCTATGTTTAAAGAATGAATACAACATTGGAAAGTAATCATATAATAGTTTTACATTGGGTTTTCCTCTGGAAAGCAATCAAGGTCCAAGCACTGGTGCACATCTTGGCCATGCATCTGATCCCCGAGGAACATCCCCTTGATATAAAATTCCCAGATGATTCTATCCTCTCCGCAGATTATGAGGCACCATGTTGGCTATCACAACTGGTCATAGTTGGGATTGTGCTGTGACACCCCACACCCACCTCCAATAGGATATGAGATGGTGACCAGCATTGAGTAGGCATATCACTAACATGGGAGGAATTTATCATGTACCCACACACACACATATCAATGCTCACTAAATGCTGAAATGTAAAAAAAATTGAACAACTAATTCCTTTATAAATCTATATCCCACTATAATAGTGTGACATGAAGTGATGAAAGTAAATAGGTCCAAATTCGAGACACCACAAAGAGTGTGAAACACATGTCTTACCTGAAAGTAATGAGACTATTGTCTGAAATGTTGCAGGAACCCACCTTGCTCTTTCCGTTCTCACTAAGCTCCTTCTGGTCCTGGTTTGCCTAGGACTCTGTCAAAGATCAATCATCTGAACAAGATACGACATGTGCGAGAAAAGAATGTATAGGGATGAGTACAAAAATACATATAACGACACCCAAAAAAATTAAAATATAGCCATCTATTTATATGTATATTTCTACATCAAATATAAAAATCATATCCAGATATACTCAATAAATACTCACAATATAGCAGTAAGTCACTACCATTATATGCCAACCTAGGATTCCAAATAAAATATCATGAAGAAATAATCTAGGAGATCACACTCCTATGTTTGAAAGCACTAATGACCTCCATATTAGAGGTACTTCTCATCAGGTCTCATCATTATAATAACACATTAATTGTCTGAAGACAATGCGATACACATATGAGGATCACTTCTAGGGACATGGGGTGATTCCAAAAACTCAATCTAAATCTACCTTTTAAGTTGATGATTAATTCCTATGTAGTGTTGGTCATGATGATAATAATAACACCACCTAGGGTGTGAAAATGAATAGAGGATCTCACTGTGGGCCTCTTAGAGGGTTTTCAATGACTCTTCCTATGAAGTCCTGGTGAAGGGATCATAGTCCATGGAGTAGGAAATGATTCCATACTAACATTCAGGGAAAGGATAATAGGATTGAACCTGAATAGATTTTTTCCAACATACGTAGTACAAGAGATCCAATCCATGTTTAATACGGTACATGGCGTTACTAGGGGTTAAATGTTGTGTCCCTTGACCCGGGGTCCTGCTTGTTTAAATGGACCATGTCTCAAACTGTGTCTCTATAGTAATACATGGTGTGTAGGCTATCTGTGTAGTCTACCTATGTATTAGTACAGAACTCCATCTTGTGTACATATTACCATGTACTAATATATGACTGAGCATATGTACCATGTCTAAATCATGTCGTCTAGGGGAGTACATGCTGTGTAGGCATCCCATCTACACTGTCCCAATGTCTGTGTACTCTCTAATGTACACGGTGAGTGTATAGGATGGGACCACATGATGTGTGATAGGGGTCACACTTCATGTGATTTTTAACTTCATCTGAAACCCTAGTATCCACCAAGGGCCCCACATGGCATGTAGATCCAATTTACATGATGTGTAGATTAATATTTTCCATAATCCATGATTTGATCCATATAATATGTGGCACCTATGAACTTAAATTTAGTGATCTTTTCTCCATGAAACTGATGATCCCTACTCATCCATGATTTTTTGTCATTCAACAAATGCATTTTGTCAGTAGATCTTCACAAAAAATGGATCAAATCATAGTTTTTCATTATTCATCAAAGAATGTGAATTCAAATATCCCCTATTCTCTGAATCACTATGTCTTCACCATCACACCTTCTTCATGCCTTTTTGATCACATATCTATGATATCGGATCATTGAACCAAGAATTTTTTGTGCAATGAATAATTAATTAGTATTTCTTGAGTCACATTACAAACGAAGAATGCATGTGATGAGTGATGAATGGGGGAAGGAAAGAACAAGAATAGAGTTGAGGAATGAACCTAGATCAATGTTATATTAAATCTTGATCTATTTCTATTAGAATGAATAATTAATAAATCAATAAATATAAGTAAATCTCCTGACAAAACCCCACAAATCATACTCATCCCACAAGATGATTTATTAATTGATCAATCTATTTATTGATTGGTCTGAATTCATTGTAGAAATGAATAAAGGGGAGTGAAAAATCAAATCACACACCCTTCATCAAATTTGTTAAATCTCTGATGATGAAAAATGTGTTGTCTTCATTAATGGAATGCTCTATCAAATCTGAGGTGTGTCAATAATCTATCCATAATTACTTTATTGATTTCATGAGAGAATTTTATTAGGATCTCTATATTTAAGGGCCCTCCTATACATCTATATTTTTGAGGGTATCCATATAATTCCATCATAATTGTCTTTTTGAAGACTAAACATTCACTACATAAAAAAACATTACAAAATTATTTCATTTAATTATTTTATTCATTTCATCTCACATGATGAATTTTCCACAAATGACACACATATAATAATGTTAATTCATGCCTAGGGTAAACCGCACATTATGAACTCAATGGTTCCCTAACAATTATGATTTGGGAAACCATATATATGTTTTCCACTTTTTTTAGAAAACCACTCACTTTTTCTATTTAATATATTTAATATATTTCAAACATTTATTCTTGGAACACTGGGTCTCAAAATCGCATGTCGTCTTAATACCTTGACTTAAAAATAATTGATATAATATTTTAATAATCACTTGTAAAATCAATGATATTACATTATCCCCACATTGGGTCTTTACATCCTTAAAAATAAAAAACAAGGTCTACACTAAAAGATATTGGTACTGATCATGAATATGAGCCTCCCACTCCCCTGTGCAGTCCTAAATATTCCATTGATGTCAAATAACTCACACTAAAGTAATTGATCACCCATGAAGGATCCTCTCTTTTCGATCTTTAATCTGTACCAGCTACTCAAAAATGGTCCCTCCATCTTCATTGTTTAGCTTTCCAAAATTGATAACATGTGATGGTAAATTAACTTACCTCATCATCTATGACATTTGGAAGAAGCTATGATCCCAGTTTAATAAAATAGGTAGCGATAATTAGTGCACTAGATCACCAAATCTATGTAGTAATTTGATAGTTCCAAAGATCATTTGGTTTAGATTTCGACCCCAACATAGTCTCTTCATTCCATAATGAGGTGTAACTTATAGGAATATATGGTCTTCTTCCTCAAAATCAAATTGCCTTATCATCCTATCATCCTGAGACTTATGAAATCTCCATGCATTCTTCATCAGATCCTATATGATCTGCACCTTCTCTATTATATCTCACACCAACTCCTAAGCCATGAGTGATGAATCTCCTAGGCCAATAGAACAATGTGGTGACCTTTAGGGACACCCATATAAATCCTCAAATTTTTCCATCCTGATGGTGGAATTCTAGATGTTATTTTATGAAAAATCTACCAATGGTAGGCGATCCTCCTAACTACTAAAATAGTCAAACTTGCATGCGTAGAGCATGTCCCCTAGAATCTAAATGGTTTTCTTCGTTAGGCCAATAGTTTAGGCATGAAATACTGTTCTCAATAGTAATTGGGTACCAAATGCCTCCTATTATCCCTTACACAATTGGGAAGTGGAGTGAGCATCATGATCAGAAAAGATCACCAACGAAAAACTATGGATTTAAACTATCTCTCGAATGTATAGGCATCCGAAGAACTCTTCTAAACTCTTCTCATATATAGCTAAGAAGTGGGACGACATGGTGATCTGGTCTATGGTCACCTAGATGGCATCTTGTCCCCTAGATTTTTGCGTTAAGAATATCAAAATGATCATAGATATCACATGCCACATCCATTATGGATCCTAATTATGTTTCACCAAACCTACTAGAACATAGTTCTTAGATTTCACTTTCTGACATGTAAGGAATCAAAAAAAATCTATATATATTTTACTCATAATTGGGAACCAAAATTAATGTCAGATGTCCTGGTAGAAATTTTTTGTATCTAGATGCACCGTCAAAGGATAGATAAGAAACTCTCACAGAAAATCATTCTTCAATGTCATTGAAACTGTCATGAATCATTTATAAATAATTATGTCCTCCCAACCTTTATAATATCCATCAGGAGAATTATGTGTGGATACCGAAGAACATAGGGCCTCCGAGTCAGTATCCATAAGTTGTGCCTCCCGGACACACTACAAGATCAGAGGGGTAACAACAATTTATTATAGGTAAGTGACATTATCATTATCAATGAAATATAATTGGAATGAGACAAAAAACTATTTAGAATCCTTTATTAGTTACAATTATGATCTTCTAAATATATAATCTACAACCACATTCCCCTTCCAAGGGGTATAAATAATTTGGAAGTCATAATCCGAGACGAACTCTATCCATCACCTCTATCTAAAATTGATATCCTCTTGAGAGAAGAAATTCATTAGAATCTTATGATCAGAGTAGAAAATAATCATCTCATCCATTAGGTAGTGTCAGTGTATCATTAGTGAGAAGACTACTAATGCTATCCCAATATCATGGTTCACATATTTTTTCTCTTGTGGCCTCAAATGGTGTGCACCATAGGTAATCAATACATGCCTATGCATTAGAAAAAAAAATCAACTCTAGTTCCTAATGCATAGTAGAACACTACATACTCAACAACCTCCTCCGATAATCTCATGATGCAAGTTCTTATTGAGCTCTGCCTCAACTGCAGAAATGCCTGGTGAAACTTATCTATCCACATTAAAGGTTATCCCTTTCGATTCAATTATATCATGTGTGATGATATACTATAGAAATCAGTTATGAATATATGATAATAGTCTTTCACCTCATGTAAGATATACACCTCCCTTAAGCACTTGGGTAGATCCCAAGAGAAAACTAGTCTTACCATGACCAGGTCCACTGCCACTCATCCACTGATATAACATGTCCCATATAGTGGATGACTTATTTCTAGAAACAGAACTTAGAGATATTTCGCTAAATATTTTTATTATGTAGTATGTCTTGAACAATTCTTAAGGGTATCGTCCTCTCCACATTGGACACCAAGTTCTAAAGGATTTCATCGATGAATACTACCACGAATCGGCCTAGGAAAGGATAAAATATCTAGTTAATGAGTCCCATGAACACTACTAGAGAGTTCATCATGCCAAAGGGGGTCACCAAGTACTCATAGTGACTGTATCAACTTATGAATTTCATCTTTATTATATTCTCTTACAATACTCATAGATTGGTATAGCCTGACCTATGTTCAACCATAAATAACCAGTGTTCCCCTCTCTACAAATCGAAGAGTTCATTGATCCTTAGTATTAGATACTTGTTCTTTATAGTAACTTGGTTTAGTACCGGTAGTCCATGGAAAACCTTAGAATCTTTTCTACCTTCTTGGAAAAGAAAATGGTGGCATTCCAATGTTAAACAATGGGTCTAACTAATACCTTCCTCTACAGGGCCTCTAATTTCACCCCTATATTGCAAATCACTACAAATGACATCCTATTTGATGGAGTAGATATTGGTAAAATATATGGTTGTATATCAATTAAAAAATATATCACTCTAGGGAGAGGTAAACATGGAAAATATTCTGGAAAGACAACCTCACACTCTACCCCCACAACAGAAAACAAGAAAATCAAAACACCTACTGCCCCAAGGGTTAATCTAGCTAGCTGCGGAGTAATAAACTACACCATCCTATGAATGAGTCCATTTTATGATAACTGAATTTCATTTTAACTAAAAAATAAAACATGGATCTGTCACTGTATACACACCAACCCCTTCACCTAAAATAGTCAATCTGGGCATTGACTATAAATAAAAAATCCCTACCAAGAGTGACTTTGTATTTCCTCAATTATACTTCCAAGAGATTCCAACAAAAACACTCTCATATAATAGTCAAGTCACATTGTCAACCCAAGTGAATTTTCAATGAGTCTTCTCTAGTAGGAGTCATCAAACATAAGGTTTGATCCAAAGGTTCAAATAGAATCTCAGAGCGTCGAAAAAGGAATGAGAATGGAAAGGAATGAATAAAACATATGTCAATAATTACTATATATATATTATAAAAGACAAAAATGATAGCGTGAATCATTTGTGTAACCTCTGGGTCATAGTCCTCGACCGGTTGCAACTGTCCCCCTATCCTCTAGCTTCATAAGCCTAATGTGGACTACCTGGGGGTGTTAACATGTCAAAGAATTTACCATCTCATACTACTCTCCCACCTACTCTTCCACATTCTATGAGCTGAAAACCTATACACTCCTTCTATTTTCTCTTCCTAGGCATCCCATCCATGGGTTCTCTTTCAGTTGTACAGCAGGTAAGACAATATCGAGTGAGATGACCCATTCCATCACATGAGTAGAACTACCTTTCTATAGGCTGAATGGAACCAAACTCCGAGCCCTTAACTACAAATAATATAACATAGGACCCCCTCCTAATACATCTAATTCATCCTGGTCCTAGGGATTGACGTTGACTCCTAACCACATAGTTCTCTTCTCTTTTATTCCCACTGTTAAAAACCACCGGCTACAACTACTCATCCAAGAAACTCTGAACCAAAAAATATTTCTCTATGACCCTAAAATAGGTAGGAATTAATATACGGATAACCTTGTATTATATTCCTCTACATATAACTCACATGAAATTAGGATCCCCAAATAACTGATCATGAACCATATCCATCATGTACTAGGGGTCGTTAGTAAACATAGACGAACACTCACCTACTTCGTGCTTCCCTATTGGAGCTATTGAAGCTCTTGAATACATACATCCCTCAGAATAGATGGTGAAAACTTATTTATTAAAAGGATCTTGAACTATATCCATGAATTATATTCCTTTTCATAAAACCAGGTAACTAATCCCCACCATAACCTTGTTGATCCATGAAGAAGGCTTTCTACTAGTACCTCTTTCTGATCTTCCGGTATCCTATCTAGAGATAAAACACTAGAAACCTCCTTAAGATAGTACTCTTCCACCTATGGGTTTGGATTTCTTTGAAACATGAGGGTTATCTATCATGAATACATGTGAAGTGCCCTCATCCTGAACACCTCATTTTTTGGTACTGCGGGTTCCACATACTACTCTATAGGTGGTGGTATGGATGGTCCAACACATGGAGGTGTCATCGCAAGATCGAGTCCTTGTATCAAAGCGTCATTAGTAAAGGGATCGACCTCATGATCATCACATTAAATCATATCTCTCATATGTCTTGGAGGCATCCTAAAACAGAAAAGATGTACCATAGTGAATGTGTATATCTAGAGAGATGACACGAGGAAATGAAACCACAATTCGTTCATATATGATGAATGTACCATTATTTTCCATGAAACCAACATTATCAAGTAAGGAGTAAAAAAAAGTGATCAGTGTCCTGGTGTATAGATACATTAGCCGCCTCACTGATAATATAATATCTGGCCTAAAATCTGAACTTGAAACACTTAACACTATTGCTGCAATGAAATATCACAAAATCCCAATCCTGAAGTAGAACCATCACCTATGATACCACTCTATCATGACCCCTCCCAATGGGGCCCATGACCCAACTACCCAAACCCACCTTTAATGGGCCCGAGGTTAGTGACTAGCACCGAGTAGGCATTTCACTCAATAGGGATGCATTACCAAAGTACCTGTACAGATAAACACATCTCCAAGCTCAATAAATACTAAAATGTAAAAACATATGAACAACCAGAGATTTTATACATCTATATCCCATAACTATAATTTTATAGGAAGCAAATTATGTAAACAAGGACAAATACAATCCCACCACAATGATTACGAAATATAAGTCCATAATGAATGTAAAGAGACTAATTTATAAAAATTTATTGGACCACACCTCGGTCTATCAAGTCTATCCAAGAACCATTGGGTGCATGACCACCTAGTACTCTTTCAAAAGGAATATCTTTTACCGAAGACATGAAATGTGTGTGAAAATATCATGTAGGTATTAGTATAAAAATACATAGTATGAAACCCCAAAACCAAAAAACATAGTACAACTGATAATATAGTCGAATCTATATAGGTATATGTCAAAAACACATATAACAAGAATATCTAGATATACTCAACAAGGAAACATAATCTATATGTAATTCAAAACAATATTACACCAACATAGGATTGCAACTCAAAGATCCATGAAGCACTCATCCTGTGGAACAAACTCCTAAGTCTAATAGCATTACTGATATTTTTTTGGGAGGTACTACTCATCAGGTCTTGTAATTAGAAGAACATAACTATATTCGGATGAGAATATAATAAATAGTTTGGGATCACGTCCATGGCCAGGAGGTGATACCAACATATTAATGTGGATTAATCTGATAAGTATAGGATCAATTATCATGTAGTGTTGGTAATGAAAATACCATGAAATCCACCAATGGAAGGAACATGAATAGATGATCTCACTTTGGGCCTCTCTAAGGGATTCCAAAGACTCTATCCAAGAAGTTATGTTGATGGGATCATGGTCCCTAGAGTAGGAAATGATTCCATACTAACCTTCTTGGAATGGTTAAGGGGAACGAACCCTAACAAATATTTTCAATAATGTGATGGAAAAGATATTCTAGCTAATTCTAAAAGAATACATGTGGTGTAAAAGGGGTTACACAACATTTTCCTTGAACCTGGGTCCTGCCCGTGTAAACATCCCATCTCTCAAACCATGTTTGTGTAGTACTATTAGATGTGTTGGATTCCTGTGTAGTCTACCTGTGTATCAATAAATGGCTCCAACATATGTATGACTTCATATGTACCAGTACATGACTTAGCCCATGTACATAGTACAATCCATGTATTGCTGGTGATTATACATTATGTACTCAATAGTGCCCTCTGATTTCTGATCTGGGTACTTATTTAGAAGTTATTCCACTTCTTTAGAAAAATTGTCCATGCATGATATTGAATATATTCAATATATTTAAAAAATTTATTTTAGGCATGTCAGGCCTCGAAATTGCTTGTAGTATGAATTTATAGTCTCAAAAATAATCCATATAATATTCAAAATAATCCAATGAAAATCCAAGGCATTACACTGGAAAACTCACTTTGATATTTTCACTTGTTTCCCTAATGAGAGAAGTATCAAAAACAGAAATCTAAATAGAGTAGGCCTTATGATTATCGTCATCACTCTCACATAGTCCATATTCCCATAGTCATTAATATTGAAAGAACAATTCATGAAAAATGAGGCTAGGTATGAGTCTCTTATCATCTTTCATGAGTCATCTATTAATATTGATGTCTATAATTTACATGTGTAGGGACGCCCTGATACAGTAATTAAGCCTTTCAATGGTGAGTATTTCATCAATATTCAAGAAAATATTTCCACACTAGACTAAATTCATGTGTTAACGGGCCACACACATTTCTAATCTAAGGTAACTTATGTTCCATGATCACATAATGGGTGACCAATGCTTTGGAAATCTTGGTGGCATCTCTTGTAATTCTTGTCCAAGACATATTAGTCATTCATTCAGTGCATTGGAGGGTTATCAGCCCCACAAATTCTAATAATGATGAATCATAGATAAATTATTAGTATAATAACACCTTTATAGAAGGTCTATAAAATTACTAGATAATCAATGAAACACCATATTAGATGAATCTCTTCATTTTGTATCTCTAACATGGAAACCCCCTCTAAATTGAGTTAAGTGTGGAAAAAATCATCCACTCATAGTGAAATTTAACCTAAAAGATATCCACAATATTGAATAGATACTATATTGGAGTGGGTTTGATGCAATCCAACTCTACCTCATCAATGTGATGAAAATATCTTAATTCAAGCAATAGGTCCACACTAGGGTGTATGAGGCCCATCGAGTAGAATTAATACATTCTCACCAGATCTAAAGGATGGGTTAATTTTGTCCCAACATCATCCATGACTTCATCAAATTAGACAATATGTTCCATCCATTCATGATCCATGCAAAATTCATGTATCAACCACCAGAGATTCTTTATGACACCAAGTATTTATAGCCCTTTTTTGTATAGGGAATTTTCATTTTTCTCCCCTATACACCTGTAAAATATGGACAATATGGGTTCATTCATAATACCGATCTATTATTCTCAATAACAGAAGAATATATCCCCCAAAATAAGTCGAGAACATATTTGTGATTGAATTTTTAATGTACCACATCATCCATAAATTCATGATTCCTTACACCATTCTTAGTAGAAAGGGAAACAACATTCAATCTGATGAGATAAAGAAGGTGTATGAAATGTAAAACATCTGATCCAAATATACATCTCAATATCAAATGAAGGTGAATTGGAAAATCAAATAATTCATAAAAACCCACTCTAACATCCTTTAGATGATGGTAGTCCATAACAAGAAGGCTTATCGTAATAATGTTTCTAATACCCACTCGTCCTACTAGTTGATAACTCAAAATTCCACCTAATCCACCCCATGTTATCTTGTTTTTGGGAGAAAAATTATTCTACCTACATTGGTTCAACATTCTTTGATTTGGAAAACTATTTATAATTCAAATATATTGGATAAGAGAGTGGATTTTCATTTTGATGAGTTGGAATCCATTGGGTAAAACATGCTCCAATGCTCTATTACAAAGAATGGCATCAAAACTGAGTGGCATGCGAATTAAATAGAATGTTGTTCCTATGCTCCTTTCTTCAAAGTGATATGGTACTAGCTCTGAGGACACTGATAATACTAATATATAATCCACAAAAAATTAAACCCAAATGTGAATTACCTAACATCATTTATAAGGTCTACTCCAAGGGAGCTTACTCATTAATCACAATGGATAAGGATAACATCAAACCTCCCCCCAATGTTAGGTTACTTAAGTATTAAATTGCATGAACCAATCATTTCTAATCTACAAAACTGAAAATATTCATACAATATTAACCTATATAAAAACATCCTTTACACATGATGTTAAACTATAGCCTTAACCTATGTGGTAATAATGGAATTCCTAATATAAAAAATATGAGATGATCCTCTACTCTAAGCTATAAAAATTCTAAATAAAAATCTTCATGTCTTAGTAACATTAAATAAAACTATATTAAATGGTCATGGATACATTACATTATTCGTTATTATACCATATGTGACAAGAATAAGATTCCTTAGGTGGAAATCCTGGGATTCCATACGTGTTTTTCATGAGATATCTCATGTAATGATTATGAGACAACCCTATGCAGTCCCCAAGGGGATCCTACACAAGTGAAATCCCCAATCATATTCCTCCACCCATAAGTGGTTTGAAGTTCCCCTTTGTCCTGATATGAGGAAAAAATAATATGAAGCTTAATGTGTATTCCACTTACATATAATCCACAGTGCATGATATTAAAATGAACCCTTATCCTGTTCGGTAAACATGATATTCCTCTTATGAAAAATATGAGATGATCCACATGTATGATTTGAATGATATTAAATTGAAAATACTATCATCTTATCCACATTCCATAAAAATATATGATATCATTAAAATTATATGGCATTAAATGGTGGTATACTCTATGAATTGAGTGTATGATTCCTCCTGTGATGTGATATGATTCCTCATGTGATACATTTCAAATGATACCCCCATTACATAGGTTTCTTCCACATGTAATAATGATCCAACTAATATCCTTTACACATGAAATTAAACTATATGGAACCAAGGACAAATTTATGTGAACACATACTGCAGTATCTACACGCCCTCACCTTATGATGTTAAACTACATGTTAAAAATCCTTATTTAATTTTATTAAACTGAATGGTCAACATTTTTACCCAATGATATGAAACTGAATGATGCCTTGATCACACAGAAGAGAGAGAACCCTCCTTTCTGGTTATGGACATCTACCACCCCAAGTCAAGAACAATGTATTGATTGGTTTGAACCTATGATGGGATATGAATTAAATATCAGATATCATATCCTATGTCAATCATGAACACAATCCCATTTCAATTCTTCCTACCATGGTAACATTAATAATCCTTCCCTACTAATATTCTTATCCAGAACGTTCTATCAAATGGTATAATACCTTCTATAGTGTTAAAATAACCCCCCATGAATCCCAAAATGTCTACATTCACACATAATTTCTTCTTCATTTTGTACCATCATCATCCTAATAATTTGAATAGGCCTCCAATAGTCAATGTCGTGCAACCAAAATGACTCGCCTACTATCCTCGGAACACAGATAAAATTTATTTGGTGATAGACAATGGTTCACATGTTTCGAACCTGGTCCAATGTTGATCCAACATTTATTTATCCCATCCTTGATTGGTTCAGTTATGGAACATGTTTTTTTGAACATGATCATCATTCATCCCCTTCCAATCAGACACCCTATTCATGGTCCAGATCTCAGAAGACATCACATTCCTCTCATTCATCCTCTTTTTATTCTGGTGGAGTTTCAAAAACCATAGTGTTATTCCCCGATGCATTCATGCATAATGACTAAAAAAGTTAGTGTTGTTATAAACATTCCATGTTGGTTTCTTATAATCCCATTTGTTCTCTACCTTATGATTAGGGTGACCCATAACCCTCTTTATTTCTCACATCGATCATGGGTCAAAAGGGCTTACAAGTCATGGTGGAATTTTTTCAAATAAATTGTGAGACACACATGAATTCTCAAATAGAATATCACCCCTATATAGGCCTAACCCCATGAAATTAAACTATGATATTTGGTATAAGCATCAAGACTTTAATTTTTTTGAAACATGTTCTATAGGTGTTAGTTTATTGTAACACCTTCATGGACCTCATTTCATGACATATTTAAAAAATTGGTAACCACATGTATCCTACAAAAACATAATTCATTGGTTTAATAATAATGATATTAAAACTTGTGAAACATATCTTAGATATTCACATTTAAATGGACCTCCTTTCCCTCCCTTTAACTCTATGTTAATTTCCTTTCATTCCATGCAGATTTTATTGATATGTATACACCCATAGTCCAAGAATCATGATTTTAAAATATTTTCAAACTCATGGTCTATGTTATCTGATGTAAAACTAATAGAAACCCCTTTTAGACTCATATTAATGTCATTAAAATGTATATCTAGTGACTTTATGTATGTAATTTTAAACTAATAAGTCAGATTTTCATCCCCACCTGAGAGGATACCCCCACTTCCCTCATTGTTCTCCTTCAATGATGAGTATCAAAACTATGTGTGGATTTATTCTCTATTCAATGGGATACATAGTGAATCCTAGATCTACAATACCTAGACCAACCAAAAATAGTAACATCATGTGATACAATATTCACTACCATTCATTACCCAAACCTATATTTACAACTTATTTATCAGTGATTTTTGGATAAAACCATCTAACCGGCCCCATATGGTCTAAGAATCATGCCCCTTAAACAATGGGGATCTTGTCTTAGGTATGTTTAATGTGGAACTGGGTTCACATGGCCCCATATTCACATCGGGTTTATTATCATTTGTGTTTAAAAAACATCCAAAAAACACATTCCCCCCTTGTTCTAAGTTCTATTACCGTAAGGTGAGAGTAGCCATAATATAAGCGGAATGACCTTAAATTATGCCTAACTAGCCCCTTTGGACCCCCAATCTATATATGTTCTACATTACATATGGTTTTTTATAAAACCAATTTCCCCTGTATGTATATATCATCACTTGAGAGGGAATACCCCTTCTAGGATTGTTCTCCTACCACGTTGAATTTTAGAACTACATGTTGTTTGATTACCAGTTTAGTGGGATTCATAGTGACGCCCAAATATCCTTTTTTTGCCTATCCATAAATTCTCTCATTACCCACTTATTTCATTGGTGACACATGTTACATGGAATGAGTTTGCAGCATTATAAATTTTAAGGTGATATGATTCTTAGATAGAGGAGGTACAATATCTATAAATTAAACTAGAATCAATGGTCCAAGAATCCTGACCCTAAACTATGCACAATCATTCACACATATTACCATAAATGTGAACTCATATGGTCTGGATGGAATAACCCTAAACTACCCCATTCAAGAGGAACATATGTATTTTATTTTAAAACCCCATAGGGGAAATTTGATCTAAAGGAAAAAAATTTACTACCATGTCACCCTTAAAACATGGGGAAAAGAGAGGCCAAGAATTGAAAACATAAAAAGATGATAGGAGTCATCACTAAGCCCTAGTAAAATCCCAGTTCTACTTTCTGGATGAACTAGTTTAAGAAAAATCTAGATCAAAACCACAATTCCTTCTACCTCATGAGTTCTCCAGTGAGGTACCACTCCTTTTTTTACCTTAATATTCATCCCACTTTTCAAATGGTTGTATTGTAATCCAATTTGGATCATAAATACTTGTCATATAATGCTAATCTATACTATAGATAACCTGGTAAAAAAATTCAAAATTATGAAACACACATCCTTGTCAAATGATGTTAAAATATATGACACATCATCCGAATAATAAGATTCTAAAACAACATGTTCATCATTATTTCCATAATATATTAAACAATATTCCATTAATTGGAAATCACAACATAAAACATTAAAAAATGTTTTCGGGACCGACCTGAGAGGATTATTTCCCCTCTTTTGTGTCATCCACCCACCACACCACTTGAGTTCCTTTTCCATCACACAGAATTAAAGATGAAACATCCCATTAATGGTGATTCTAGAACTCACATAGGTCATTACACCCAATCTATGTTCTCAAAACTATGGTTTTGTAATTCAATGATGTTTGAGATTGCTATGAACATTCAATAATGTTCAAACCCACGCTTTTCATCTGACATGATTTGGACCCCCATCATACTCCATGTTAGAATTATCCCCTTAATTAGGATGGTTCCATGAAAAAATGGATCTTCACCCATATTAGGAACATTCAATGAAATAATTTTGATTAAAATTTTATAGATCTAGTGTTTTGACCATGACCACCGGTCAACCCCAATTTTTATATTGTCACCCTTAGTGGTACGATAATGTAACATTCACTTTTAACATGGCCAGTAGTCATCCCCTATTGGTCTATCATTCATCTTTATGTTTTATGTCAGGGAAATATCAGTTGACATCCCCCAACTTTGCTTTTTCCTAGGTAGAATATAATTCTCTTTGAGTTACCCTACATGTGCACTCGCGCACATTAGAAAACCAAGTCTATTTGGCAGAGTTCCCCAATAAAAACAATATTTTCCCTATCAAAATACTCTTATTGGTTAGTGATACATTTCAAAAACAATTTTTCAGTCCATGTCTAATAATACCATGTAAGAAAGAAATCATTTATTGATCTCTATTTTCTTATTCCGAGTAGGAATTAGGTTCTATTATACGTTTATAGTTGATTTAATTATGGATATTATTGATATTTGAAAAAAAATTGATTAGAAATGGAAAAAAAAAATTTATTTCCTTCATCATGGAGGGTTATACATAAGATATTTCCACTCCATTATTTTAAAATAGAGACTAAAAATCGAAAGGAGAACCAACCCCAAGGGAAATACCTCAACAATCAAACAACCTAGCATAAAAGGGATCTATCGAGAATCTTTAAGGATATATTACTATGGAATGGGTTCTACTATATATTATTCAGTTTTAGGGAGAACCTATTCAACTCGGATCTATACCTGGACCTTCACAAACCTACAATCATCCACTAAAGATTCTTATCCCAATATTTATCCTGGACAACAACCAAATGTAACCTTATTTGGATGATGATCTCTACTTTGGGACTGAAAACAAATCCATACCTTTACACTTGATACTTCAATTGAGAAAAATATTGATTATTAACCTATTGAAAAATTGTGCATTAATATTTATCTTTATACCTGAAAAATCATGTTCCCATCCTTTTATGTGAATCTGACCAGTGAGGTAGTATCAGGAAAATTCATGAAGAGTATAGGTGTCCACAGTACTTCTCCCTAGGTCCAATAACAAGTTATATAGGGATCCCATCCAGGTCACTATGTATAACTTAGAGGTGTAGGTTATGAAGCCCTGCATTCTTCACCACAACCAGAACCAGAATATGTCATTTTAGTCATTGATTTTGGACCTAGAATCATCCATTTCCTCGAGTAGTGTAGGTTGACACATGGGGAAATTAGTAAGGAATTTGGTCGTGGTTCCTCCTTAGGAATCTTTTTCGATGAGTTAGGTTCTATGTTGAGAGGAGGAGACTCTTCAAAAGTGGTAGAATACTTATGGGCCTAAAGATCTACCCCCTCCCATCATCAATTACTGCATGTATGAAAAATTTATCATCTAGGATAATTTTCATCTCACCTTTGATGGTAAAATCGTTAGGTTCGGACTAGACCATTTCTGAAATCATATCATCTTCGCCAAACACTCCAATCACTGGAAGATAATTTCCTCATAAACTATTGAAAACATGAATAAGTTTTTAAAACCTTGTGACAAACAAGATACTTATGACATGTGAAAATAAAATATTATGTGATTTGCGGCCATGGGTGACCTTCATGTATGAGGCATCAACTGCTATGTCTACCACTATAGACCCCAATGTGCCGGTAGGATCATCAACATCTACTAATGGATCCATTGACTTCGCATGCCTAGAAATTGTACAAGGTATAATAAATTCTTATCAAGGAAAACATGGAAAATTATCAATGTTCTAGGATAATAAGTATATATGGGACCTATAATATCATCTTGAGATGACACTGGGTTCATGATGATTAGCCTCTCTAGGAGGAATATCCTGATAGTGAAAGTATCAATAACTAAAATGAAATGGAGAGGCCCTCTATAAATGATCAGGAGGACCATAGAAACTGGATCTTCTTATCCTGTCTACTTAGTAGAATACTCTCCGAAAAAAACATTGAAATTATGATTTGAGGTTTGATCCATAGTTCCCATCATGGAACCATCATCTCCTTCTACAAAAGTCCCCTCAACCCTCTTCTGCAGATTCCTTACTGTAAAAACATGGCTTAAGGGTTAATAAGGAAAGAAAATTTTAAATGAATATTTTAGTTAATGATTGGACATGTTACTTTGTGAAATAAATCTTTGTAAATTAATAATTATTGGGAGTTTCTTCCTCACTGTCCTAGGAACTTTATTGATCATCATCTAAACACCATGATTCTTTACCACTAGAGCCATGTGTATCGGTTAGGGGAGTTGACTCTTTTTTGGAATATTTTGTAGTTTATGTTACTTTTGCTGGCTATATTCCAAAATATAAACTACATCTATGTAGTGGTAGGCTTTCCCTCTCTATGTCAGTGTGACAGGACATCAATTTCTACCAGACATGCAAACCTCGCTTGGAAATAGAAATGGTCCATGATCCGTGTGAGTTTGATGTCTAGAAAATCAATCCAATATGAAGTAAGTATCTTCCATAATTTCTCTTATTTATGGAACAACCACATCAAACCCAATGTATCCTAAATCAATGAACAAATATAGTACTCAAACATTTGCACCATATATATTAGAATCTTCCTCGAAGCCACCACTAACCTACCGGTCCTAGGTGGGATCTCTTTGCATGCTCTTGCAGCTTCTTCCAAGAGATATCCTCTCTTACATTGTATATATATTTTAAAGGCCCTTGATCTACAACCACTAAATCTACACGTGAGCCATGTATTCTTATTATGTGCCTCAAAGAGAATAATACATGCTACCTTCCTTATTTTATGGGTTATTTAGTGGTTCCACCTTCCCCACATCCTAGCATAAAACCATGAATTCATATGCTACTATCTAATTTTTGGTCTAATTATTTATGAGGTGAGGATTGAGGTTAGTTGGAAGTAGAATGATTATATTAACCCTACTTTTTCTACATTACTATTACATAATTTTAGAGATAAACAATTTAATAGTGTTACAAAACCAGTATCCATATATAGTGTATTGGGAAAATTAGACCCAAAAAAACATTTAAAAAATAAAACATAAACATTATTTAATTCCATTATATCTAGTTTCTCAGAGGTCCTTTTGTACTCTTTAGTTTAAGTAGTAATATATGGATATAGATCAATGAAAGGGGTCAGCTAAAACCCTGTAAGTTGATAGATAATAAAATTAATCAATGTTACATAAGTTATCATAATCATTATCATCATAAAATTTGTAAGGTGTTATCATAATAAACCTAATTGGATTCATTAGATAAAGTCATGGAATCATGAAATTCATTAAAATTAAACATCGTGTCTTAGTTTTCAAATACCATACATAGTTATGAAAAAATCATTCATCATGTTCATGAATAACATATTTCCATAATCAAAGAATCATAATTGTGAAAAACTATATCATCATGATAACACATATTTCACTTTATATCAATATGTAAATCACATTAACCAATGCATTTAAGTGCTAAATAATTCTGGGAACACCTGTCACATCATAACATTTACATTATCATTCATTCCACATATAAATATTATCATCCTTAGTCCAAAAATAACCCAATAAAAGAAATGGGATTCATTACTAAAAGAATAAATTCATGTATAAGAATTGTAGTCAAAAAGGGAATAACATACTTTTAATGAGAATAAATAATCTTGTTTGAAGAAGAAACAATCTCAAGAGAAGTAAAAGTTGTTATTTTAGAAAGAAGAGTTATGCTTGAAAATAATTGTGTTTCTCACAAAACCAAACTAAAAAATTGTATATCCTGAAAAATAAAAGGAAATAACAATGAAATTATGTTTTAGAAATTTTATGGAATATCCACAATTAAATTTGTCATGAATGTTGATTAACCCAAATAAAATGAGTTGGGTTTGAGAAATACCATTACCTTATGTTTGAATGCTTTGTTCACATTAATACCCTGGATAATAAATCCAGATTCGTTAATTTCTAAATAATGATCCTACTTTGAAAATATTTTATTCATTTTAATTTTATTAAGTTCATTTATGGCCATTTTAATGATTTATAGAGTTCATTTTCATCATTCAGGAGTGTTCCATTTCTGGGGTTTCATGATCACTTAACTTATATATATAGAATTGGATGAAAAAAGAAAGTAGTTAGATAGTATTTAAATTATATGTTTTTATTGAACATAAATAAGTTTAATTAGTCATATGTATTATTTTTTTTCCAGATATAAGGATAATTAGTTAGATAAAATATTAATGATAATTGTTTAGATTAATTTTGGTCAATTTAAATAATGACGAACTCATTCATTTTTATTATTTAATATTATTTATATATGAAACTTACAGAACATAAATAAACAATAACAGACATTATTAAAACAATTTCAACCATTAAAATGGTTTTATAACCAGAATTTATGGTAGTAATGCAAAATGAAAATTGTCACCCTCGAAGGTGATAAATCAACACCACACTGACAATTTTTTCATTTTTATAATAAAAGTGATATAAGAAGTGGTTTGATGATTTATTATTATATTAACATAATAAAATTACAGAATATATTATTTAAGGGAGTTATCATTCCACTATGAAAATGGTCGGTTATGTGAGAATAAGAAAAGAAAAGTAATTAAAAATAAATTAAAATAAAATGAATGGTGATATTACCTCTTCAATTATTCTCCTTCAGAACCTCCAAAGATAAATTGGATTTGGTATTTTTGGAGAAATAGTCACTTGGAAAATGGGGAGAGGCTTGGGAATGGTGTTGGTCAGAATTTGGATAATCATCAAAGTTGGGAAGGTGTGAGGATAAGTGGTGGTGATGTTCGGTATTTATAGGGATGGAGATTGGTGTTTTTTATTATTTTTTCATTATTTTATTATTTTAGATCATGAATACAAATAGTTTGAAAATTATCACTAAATATATTAAATAATTAAGGAGAGTTAGATATTATGTGCTTACATCATAAATATATAATCCATGACTAAAAAATTCTTGTATTTGTTAAATACTATAAATTGTTGTATTTCATTATTAATAATAAATTAGAATATATTAGAAAAATCCAAAAAAATTACCCTAACCTATTTATTACATGAATGTTTCAAAAATTAAATAAATTTTATGAAAATAATATTATAAATATAAGAAATTTCCTTTTCAAATAAAATAACTATTTAATTGAAGAATACTAATTTTAAAATTATAACCGGTTTTATGAAATTTTGAAAAAATAATTAAGGTATCATAAAATTATTCTACCGTGATACCACAAAAAAATGTTAATTTGTGAATCTATTTTATGAAAATAAAATATCATTTAAATCATTATATTAATTATAAAATTATAATTAAATATATATGACTTATTAAAATTTAAACACTTAATTTATCATTTTTAAAACATTTATTTAGTTGTACCATGTAATTAATATATCTTATTTTCATTTATAAGATACATAAATTTTAATTAAGCTTTCATAGGCGAGGTTACTATTATGTTTGCTTAATTACTATTCCTAATGGTCACATTAAATATCAATGGTCAAGTTATGATTCCATTAGTATTTGTTCCTTGCTTCTACAAATAACTATTATTTCATTAATTATTCATTTATTATATAGTATGCTCAGATTTAACATTAGTATTTATTCCCTGCTTCTCCAAGATCCCTATTGGTTTGAAAATTTGATGAATGAGATCACTAAATATACATCAATTTTCATAGTATATAATCAAGTGAAGGATTAAAGGAAAAGTATAAATGGATTATCCAACTATTTCCCATGATAATATGGAAAGGGTAAAAGTTAACCATGGAATTTGTTACCATGAATTTGAATAAATCTTGAAGAAACAATTCTATATGGATTGTTGTGGAATGTTTTACAAATACATCTCACTTTATCTCAATTCAAGAGGACTTAAAATCAGTGTTTAAAACTTCTTGGAGATCTAGATACATCTTTGCACATCATCGATAAATAGAAAATGTTGAGCAAAGTGCGTTAATTAGAATATCTTTCTTTAGCTCTGTATTTGATGGTACACATAGTCATGACCCAAATATTATGAATCCTTGCTCATAAATTTTCAACTCTAAGTATTTCTCATTTCAGATAGATTCAACCTTCTTCAGAATTACCATATAATTTCTAGGATCATCATTTATTTTCTCCATGAGGGGTGGTTGTTAAATCATTTAAGAAAGGAATGAGGATGTTATTTATTCAATTATTCCCATGTACATCCTTTGTAAATTCAATAAGATCAGATCCTTCTCAATTATCATCATTGATAATGATACAATATCTTTTCTACTTAGATCATTCGCCACATTTTTAGATTTTCTAGGATAGTAGTGGATCGAGTAGTTATAATACTTTATGAGATCTAACCATACTCTCTCGCATATATTAAGATCCATCTATGTGAAATAGATATTTGAGGCTCTTATGATCAATATATATTTCATAATTCTCCATATAGAGATAATTAATCCATATTTTCAATGTGAATATTACATCCACCTACCCTAGATCATGAATGGGATAGTTCTTCTCATGAATTTTCAACATCCTTGAGGTGGGGGATACCATTTTATAATTTTTCATCATTACACAACCTAAACAATTCTTTTAAGAATCTTTATATACCAAAATTAGTTCCCCACTAGTTGGAAGTGTGAGTACAAGCATGGTGACAACCTTAATTTTTTAACTGTTTGAAGAAATATTTACATTCATTAGTGCATACAAGCTTCTCTCACTTATGGTTAAGCTTGGTTAGGGGGTTTGAAAATCCTAAGAATTTTATCAAAAATTATAATTAATTTCTAGATAGAATAAAGAAACTATAGATTTTAATTACAGATGTTTTCATGGACCAATCTTTGATTTCCAATGTCTTGGAAGGCTCCACAAATATTCCTTTTCTATTTATAAGATTCCCCAACAGTGATACTTCAGCCATATAGAACACACATTTAGTGTACTTATCACAATTTTTAACTCTTCATAATGTATTTATAACAAACTCAAATGATCCTCATTTCCCCCTACTCTGGGAGTATATTAGAATATTGTCATTAAAGTCTACTAAAAATTTTATGACGTAATATTTAAAGACTGTATTAGTTAATTCCATGGATATTACTAGAGGATTAGTGATTATTAATGGAATCACTTTGAACTCATAGCCTCTATACCACATTCTAAAAGAGTTATTGGGAATATATTCCTTCTTCACCATTCATTTTTTATATCCTAACTGAAGGTCTACCTTTGAGAAATAATTGTCCCCATGTAGTTGATCAAATAAGTTATCTATTTTTGGTAGAGGATAATTTTTCATTATCTAATATTTTTATATCACAGTAATCAATGATGGGGCATATTAATCCATCCTTCTTCTTGATGGAGAGTTCTATATAACCCCATCCTGAATCACTCAGGTGTATAAAACTCTTTTCCAGATTATATTGAAACTACTTATTCTATTCTTACAAATCAATGGTGGTTATTTTGTAACAAGTATTTGATATCAATAGAGATCTAGGAATAAGATCAATTGGGAACATAACCTCTCATTTGAAACTAATACTAGGAAATCATTTGAACAACACATCGGTGTAGTTCATCAAAATGGCATTGTCATTGAGCATGATTCCCTCATTTTTCTAAATCATTTGATCTTGATAATATTTCTTATAGGAAAATAATATCCCCAATTGAGATGATATATCTGAAGGATATTCATCCTCATCCTTACACTTGTGTAGAATAGGAGGATTCTTCGATATGTGAAGATTGATCTCCCATTTCTAACAGTTGATGTTGGATTTATATAAATATATACAATCTATGGCCAATATAGCATCAAAATAACTAAAGGATGTAATAAAATATTTTCAAGGAGTTTTTTTCCACCAAAATTAATGAGGGAGGAGTTATATTCTTTAGATTCAATAATGTACCCAATTTTTGTTCCCATAGATGACTCAACCACTATTTTTAGGTGGTTTTGAATTATTCTACTAAACCTATAAGACATGAAAGACTGTATATAATCAGAATAAAATAGTATGTTTTCTACTATTTAATGAATGAAAAGTGTACCATTCAGCACAATATTATCTAGATCCACATTATTTGTAGTGATGGAAAGAGTGTTCCCTTTAATTTTTGGATTCGGTGGCTACTGATGTTGATTTACTTCAAGGAGTCATTGTTTAGTGAACTGGATTTCATAGTTCCATTTCTCCCTATAGTTTAATCATTGAACCATCGGTGGTTATCTCGTTTCCTCCATCATATTTTTCATATTCATCCTGTCTCAATGAGATTAATGAGTTTGGTGGCCTTATCTCCCACACTTGAAGAATTTTTCATGTTCCATTGACGTAATTCCCATGATACTTCTTCCCATATTTTGGATATGTGAGCGGTTGGAATTCCTTTCCACTTTTTTCATTAGATCCTTAAGATTGAAACTATATCTTTCATTTCTTCTTTCCATAACCATGGGACCATTCATTAAACTCCATTTCCACTATGATATCACATCAAAATAGTTCTTCATAACTCCTGAAGTCTTGATTTTCTAGAGTTGTTTTAATGTGTGTTTTAAAAAAATGAATATATCTATTTTGATGTCATTATTGATAACAAAACCCAAGGCCTAAATTGAAATCCTTAGGAAATTGTCTTTATAATCCATAAAAAATTCACCTAATTTTTTTTCGGATCTATGAATTCTCTCTCTATATTTATATAAACTCTTCAAGGGAAATATTTATCAAGAAAACTCCATTTATTTTATTTAATCCTTCTGATTTGTGTTTTTAATTAACACCCATCATCAATCAGGCTCTCCATCTAAATTATATATGACTATATTAACCTTCTCCTTATTATAAAAAAGAAGAACAAAAAATATATTCTCCATTGATTTGACACATAGTTCCATGACTAGTGGATCAAAATATCCACTAAACTTTGGTGTTCGTTTCCACATTAAGGACTCTGTAACTAGTTTCTATCTATGTGAGGAAGGTGGATGTTTCACATTATTTAGTTCATTGTTTATAAACTAATATAGCGTGGTAAGAATCACTATAAAATTCTGAACTCCAGCACCCAATGCAATGGGTATTCGAATCATGAAATTTATTTACTGACCATCATATGTGTTTTTAGGCTGGTTTATCCTTCTTCAAAACATTTTCAAAAACTTAAAAGGGTTGAAACAAACATAAATAAAAAATTAATGAAGAAATTAATTTCTCCCTTTCTGTAATTAACTCTAATGGAATATCTTGTGGTTTACATATGTTTAGAATTTTCCTAAAATAAATATTATTGGGTATCGTCACTCTTGAGTGAAGGAGAAACAATCTCAAGAGAAGTAAAAAATGTATTTTTAGAAAGAAGAGTTCTTTAGGATTTTTTTTTTCATAAAATAAGATTGGGAACATGTATATCCTTCAAAATATGGTAATAATATTTAATGTATTTTTTAGTAATATTAAAATAAAATCCACAATAAAATTTATAATTAAATAGGAGTAACCTAAGGAAAAAGGAGTTGGGTTTGAGAAATCCCCTTACCATATGTATGAATGCTTTAATCACTTTAATATCTTTTAGAATTAAATTTTATTCATTAATTACCAAATAAGGAACCTATTTAAATATAATTGATAAATTATATTTTCATTATGTTCATTTATGGTCATTTTAATGAGTTATAGAGTACAATTTCATCGTTTGAGAGTGTTCGTTTTCTTGGTTTTCATGATCACTTCAATTGTATATATGTTACAAAGATAAAAAAAATTGAAATTAATTTAAAAGTTGAAATTATATTGTATTATTAAAATTAAAAAATTTTAATTAGACTTATACATAATTTTTATCATGGTATAAGGAAGATTCTTAATGTAAAATTCCAATGATAGTCTTTGAGAATAATTTTCGCAGTTTTCGATCACAACAGACTAATTTTGTTTTATTATATAATATATTCCATATATGTTAGTTACATAACTTAAAAAATGTTTTGGAATGCATTTTTTAAATATTTTTGATCCATTATGAATATTTTTATGACCATAATTTACAACATTAAAGGAAAATGAAAACATTTCATCCTCAAAGGCGATAAATCAACACCTCACAGATGATGATTTTATTTTTAGAATAAAAGGGAGAGGTGAAGAGGTTTGATGATGGATTAATCCATTAACGTAATAAAATTATATTATATATACAATAATAGATCTATCACTCCACTTAGATAAGGGTTGGTGACGAGAGAATAAGAAAATAAAATAAATTGAAATGAAATTAAAATAAAATGATAGGGGATTTTTCCCCTTGAATTATTCACCTTGAGAACCTCCTTAGGGAAAATGGATTTCATATTTTTGTTAAACCAAAGGATCCTAAACATGGAGGAGAGTATTGGGAAGAGTATTAGGCAGAATTTGGATAGTATTCAAATTATGGAAGGTCTGAGTAGAAGAGGTGTTGATGGGTGGTTTTTATAGGTGATGAGAGGGGTGTTTTTTGATAATTTTATTCATTATTTTATCATTTTGGTTGAATTCTATAAATATATTTAACATTATCACTAAATATATTAAATAATTTTTAATGGTTTATATTATGGTCTTAAATCATTAATAGGTCATCTATGACTCAATAATTTATGTATTTGTTAAATAACCTAAATTGTCGTATTTAACTATTCCTAAATATTTCTACTATTTTAGAAAAATCCCAAAATTTCATCAATAAAAATTTAAAATGTGAAGAAAAGTAAAAAAGAAATCCATTTAATGAAAATAATTTTTTAACTATGTGAAATATAATTTTTAAATAAAATCACTATTTACTCAAAAATTCCAAATTAAAAATTATTACAGATTTTATGAAACTTTAAAAAATTAACTATCGTATCATAAAATTACCTTATAATCATGATAAAATATTAATTTATGAATCTAATTTATGAATATATATATTTTCATTTAAATAATTATGTTTATTATAAGATTATAATTAAACAAAATAACAACACTTAATTTATTATTTTTGAATCATGTATTTACTTACATCATGAAATAAATATATCATATTTTCATTCATAAGATACCTAAACTTTTTTCATACTTTCATTGGTGAGGATACTATTATATTGGATGAATAATTATTCTTAGTGGTCACCTTACTATTCCAATGATCATGTTACTATTCCATTGGTATAGGTTCCTTAATTTCTACAAATACCTATTATTTCATTAATTATTCATTTAAAAAGTTTATATTGTGTTCTATAAGTTATTTGAGGTGATATTAGTATATTATATAATTATAAGATGGTAATTTTCAATGATAAAATCCATTTTGTTAAAATGAGGGCCTCTTTTACACCCCGTCCATGATAAACCACCATAGATGATGAAGGATTAATAGGTTCCTCTCCTCATAGACCACCCTATTCACCAAGCTTAGTACCTTAAAAATTCTCCCAAATTTCCATGAAAAGTGTATGGGTGGAATGGTTCACAATATGTGTTTCTGTTGATCACCATGACCAAAACCTCACCATAAAAGCCAAAAAATATTCCATATCCTCTTAATTCCGCCCATGGATTTTTGACTATCTCTCCAATTGTGGTTGGTAATGGAATGATGGTCAAGTCTCCATTATTGTTAATGTTGTCCCCAACCATAGCTTCACCGAGGGTTACTGGACAAACCACATATATTATGTGGAGGGATGGAAAAATTCCATTTTTTGGGGGTAGTTGAACATAGATACTTGTACCCCGAAAATGAGAGACAATCCCTCCATGGATTAATTAGAACAGATTACATATACACCTTGGAATATCCCCCCACAGGATGAGACTCAACTTCTTGTAGATCCTAGTTAGCCTGAGGAACACTAAATTGAATTCATTCCATATTTCCATGATTAGTTTCATCACTAACTCCCACATTTGCAGGACCATGTGGGTGTTTATGATCAGAAGACACCACCCACATATGATATTGGCTAGGAATGCTGCATATATATCCCTAGATGTTAGTATTTCATGTAATATCACCATTCCTGATACATTAAATCCCCTAATATAATCTCGTAAGACCTTATCCACCTCATATATCATTCCCCAATACAATTCTTTAGATTCCCCGTCATCTTCTCAATTGAAACATTCATGACTAGGCCCATCCATATCATGAACATAATATCCATGTAAAAGGGGGAGTGATGAACCAACACCTATGTTATTTGGTCCAGGAGGATCTTCACTATGGCTGGTGTCTACCTATCATCCCCTCTGTATTAGGCATTGAGAGGGACTCATCATATTAGAATCCCATCAATGGAATGACACTGTTATACTGTAGTTCCCACAAGCTAATTCCCACCTCCCCAAGATGAATATGCAAGGTGTTTATATCTAGATACTCGCAGCTAAGGAGTTCTAGAAATAGGTCTTGTTGAAAAAGGATATGGAACATGGATGTCCAAACTACTTCATATAAACCGATATGTAATATCTCAAGCCCTTATAGTTTAGACATGAATTTTTCCAAGTATTCCCTTATGATTTATCGAAATACAAGTCTAAATAATTCTTATGTAATATATGGGAAATTATTTATCCACCTAATGTTCCCCTATAATTTTCATCATTCGTCCACTCAAAATTTCAAGTCCTCACACAACTATAGAACACCATTGATTCCCACAGGTAGAGAAATTACATCACTGACCTCGAATGACTTCCAAATTGTGTCATCTCAAAATTGATATTCCCTCATGCAACATTCCTGAATGTATTTTAGAGTTCATACAATGTGATGAACATTTCCATAGCCCCAAATGTTGCATGACCCTAGAATATTTTCTTACTTATGCCCCCATTATCCCTGAAATGTCTTTTTGATAGATATCATCATTCATGAAACTCTAATTACCCCTAAAACTGAATTTTTTCATGAAACAATTTATGGGTCGCTAACTTGATGCATCCTTCCACCAATAATAGATTTGTGAAGGATGAGGTCTCTGGTGTGCCACAACAACCCATACCAGGTCACTGATGCCTGTATCATCCAAAAGACCTATATCATCAACCCATGTATCTAGGAAATTTTATCCTAGAATTTCATATACATATGTTTTTATGATTTATAATTATAATAGGAACCCTAATATTGAGAGCCCCACATTTCACACAAACAAGGTAGTGATTAGGCCTCGTGACATCCAAAAGAAATGGAATAGTAAACAGATAATCCCTATGGGTGTCATAATCATAGGAAACAACCTACCATTACATGTTAGAAGGTCTAGTTTTGTATCTCCTATCCATCTTTTAAATACTTCCCTTGGTTTTAATCCCCAATAAAGTCTATGTTATATTAATCTAAACTGTATACCCTAACTTCCTAGTTATATGAAGTTAAACTACATGAGAACAATGACAACACATGAAATTAAACTGTACCCTAATCCTGTGTGATTAAAATAGTATTCACATTTCTGACTCACATATAGGACCCCACCTCCTAGTCATCCTTTATACATAATCCCCATACCTCCCCTTCATGTCTCACCTTTTTGGATGTATATATCAATACCACCTGATGTTAAACTGCATGGAATGTTCCTATCACACAACATCAAAATGTTCACTCAATGTATGTAGGATTTGATCCCAATATTATAATATGGTATGTAGGATGCCTCCTTGATTTTAAATCTCAATATAAATAAAAAACCTTCTAGTTTAATTATGATAACCCAAAATCACAATTAAATCTATCTATCCTACCCTGGCAGGAGATGAATCTAATGTTTGATGTTTCCCCTTTGAACCCACTCATACTCACCATATAAACTCAAGGTCCCCACTGGACCTTATCTTCAACATATAATAATAATCCATATAAAACATAGTATGTGACAAGTATACAAGGGAGAATTCCCAAAAATATGTTAAACATGTAACATACATGTACCCAAAAAATGTTAAACCTCTCACCAACCTATCCCTACAACACATTAAATCTATAACAAAACTATCCATACAAGATGTTAATCTTAAGGCCAAGCTATCCCCATAAGAGTCTAAATATTTTATCCCACAATGAACATTAGAATATTTGACTCATTTAATGATGGTGAAATTCATGTGGAAATGGACCTTGAATGCCTTATGCCCCTAGCACAAGTTACCCCATGATAGACATGGTATGAATTTGGTTCTACACCTATGATTCCTCTTACATGATATACCAAAAAACTCAAAAGAATAAGACATTATAGTTTCCCAACACACTCAACATCCATATATGTCCACAAGAATCCAATGCCACCTTCATCTCAGACTTTAGGTAGATACACTATCAGAAAATAAGGTGTGTAATTAACTAGTGTCCACATAAATATTGTACTGACACTGAGTTTTTTGAACATGAATTAAATCTATAGGGGAGACAAGGACTAGGAAAATAGATTCATGGAGGAATCCATGTAATCTAGAACCGACATCCGATAATAAAATTTTGATTAAGGAGTTAACCTCATTGACCAAGACAATATAGGACACCCACCATTGGTATGAATGAATATTGGAAAAAGAGAAGTGAAACCCCATAGTCGTTGTGTACCCAAGAATAAAGTATTAGAATAATAAATAGATTTTTTTTGACTTTCATTACAAAAGATAAAAGGGGAATTTTCTATTTTAACATATAAAACTTCAATGGATTTTACTATCACCATAATCATTATTTGATATTTTGATTAAATTAAAATGTTCCATGTTTTCTTCAAAGAGAAAACCTCATTCATTTTTTTCAATATATTGAATTTTAAAAAATGGTTTTAACGGAAAAGGATATATCTATATCATAAAATGATTTTATTATGGGTTAAAAAGTATATTTATATCATTATGATAATTAAAATGAAATATTTTAGGTGTTTCATACATGTTATAGTCCTTGGATATTTTATATGATTATTAGTGAGACTGATATAACTATCAAATGAATTTGGTAATGATTATTATCTTTTAGGATTTTTATTGTATGTTGATCTTATAAGTTATTCTAATTATGAGGAATATTGTAAGGTTTCTATAATGATTATATCCTAAAGAATCCACATGACTTTTCTATGATTTGTAATGAGTTTTCATGGTTGTTATTTGATTTAAAAAGGTAAGATAATGATCTTTTGTTTTAAACAAATTCTTATTCCCTTTAGGGTAAAAAGGTATGTTTTTATGGAAACCATTTCATGGGTTATCATATTTTCTAAGACACCCTAATGATTATGATTTGTCCTATTTGATTTATTACAATGGTTTTCTGATTAAATTTATGGAGAAAAGATGATTTCATATGCAAGTAAATGATTATTTAAGCTCTAGGTTATTATAATAATGGAACATTATGTTATATGATCTCATGGTTTTATAATGGACTAGCGGTTTCATATCATTATTTTATATCCATTTATAGGATTTTTATCATCATTCAAGGTTCTCAAATTTATTTTTAGAGGTTTTGAGGATTAGTAGCATCAAATAATAACTCATGTTAAAAAATTTAAACATTTTTCATTAATGTAATTTTTTTTATTTTAAAATACCTTTATTCTAGAAAAATGGAAACTAAGAGGAAGTGTACAATATATTAATCCTGGTAATAATATATAATAGATATAACCTAATTCCATAAAACACTAAACTGAAAAGATATTAGAAATTGAATAATGTGAATTATTTTGTAAATATATAATTTATGTATTGTTAAGGTCAGGTCCTTATAAGATCGGGTAATTTTATTACCTGTGTGTTGTGATATTGCATTCTAGAGATGATGTACATCCAACTATATTTGACGTCTGATACATTTGATGTTCTAGGGTGGGGTTCCCTGGTTCTTTCTATACAATTTTCTGGTGAGTTATGTATTGGTGTGTGTTTTATATATAAATGTGTGAATGAGGGTCCAAGCATTAGGATATGGGTACGACCCCTAAAGTAATGGAGGCATTATACTTGCCTCTATGAATGGGATAAAACCCCCCCGATGTATAAACATATTAATTCAGGATAAAGGTTACCTTATGTGATTTCTTTATGTTTTAAGGAAGGGTATATTACACCATGTGGATTTATTTTGTTTTGAGGATGCGTATATTTTCTTTCTATGGTTATGAATATACAAAGACACCACTGACACTAGTAGAAACAATTTTGAAATTCGGGTGTCAATCCTATGGTTGAACATTCCCCCCCTAGCTGAATTATTATGTTTTGGGTATGGGTATATTTACCCTAGGTGAAATATCATGTTTTAGGTATGGGGGTGTTTTTTTGGGTTATTACTTATACTCAAACACACTCTAACAATAGAAAAATTTGTTATAGTCAATATGAAGTAGCATGTTAGAACCTGAGGATGAACTATGATTCTGTATGTATTCTTCTTGTATTTATTATTTATTGGCATAATCATATCATATGTACATAATACATTAATGGTGATATATGTGACCTCATTGGAGGGTCCCAATTTTTTTTTACTCACACCCTAATCATTCGACCAAAGATCATGGGTATATGGGAAAATAATACTATCAAAGATTCAGGTAGGGAAGAGGCCAAGTATTACATGATCGAGTGAGATAGCTTATATGATATTTGGAGGCTAAGATTTTTTGAGTCTCAGGTATGGTAGTAGTGCCTCTTATTTTAGTATTTTAATTATTTTTTTTATGATCAACTTGGCCGGAGGCCGACGATTTATGCATGTATGACCGTGAGCATGAATGACTGTTTTCTTCTTCATTTTCATTTATTATTGATGTTTGTGTTTTATATATAACATGCACTATGTGTATTTGTTATTGATGTCAATTTTTATATTTTAACTTCTATTATTACTAAGATATATGGGTATATTCTCCCCAAAATAACAATATAGACCTCAGTTACTTGCTGAAAACCTCTACCATATGGGGATTCATTCTTAGGAAACATCAAAACAATTACTGGTAAACAAGTCAAGTGGTCTACAATCGAGGGGTGATAAATCCGCTATTCTAAAATTGAATATTTGGTGATATAATTTAAGATAATATTCAAAAAATATTCTAGAATTGAATATATATTTATTGAATTTATGTGATTATTTGGAGATAAATATATATCATTTCAAAATAAGAGAATAATATGTAATCATAATATTTAAATTTAATATAATTTAAAGAGATTCAAGATACACATAGTGGATAGCCCTCTGGAAATATTTCAAAATGGAATTAGGTGGACATAGATAAAGTCAAAGATTAATTTCTAGTAAAACATCATGGAACCCATAAGTAACTAACATAATTTTACAAAGAAAAAAACTATCTTACGACCAGTAATGTTTAATATAATACTTTTTTTCCATAATATCACATCAAGAATTCGGAATAGTTATATCATCACCGTACACGCCTGATATATCTTTCATTAACAATCTAAACTATATTCATTGAGGTATTATAATAGCCAATTATTTAATTATATAGTTAAAATTCAATAAAAGTTATATATATCTTCCTCCATTAACTTATAATATAAAATCCTTTTATGGCTTATTCAGTTAATGTCATATCACTTACGATGCACTCATGGTATGTTACCCCACCATGTGTGTATGTCATTATGGTTTTCATACATACATCAAAGTAAATGATTCATGATATAAATTAATAATAATATTATGTCTAAGGACCAATATAAACATCTACTAAAAATAATATCTAATGATACATAAAATTGTGAAATTTTTATTAGAGGTTTTTCCTTTTATCCTCCCTTCTTTGATATTCCCAAGTCAAAACCTCATGAGAAGAAGTCAAATATTTCAAAGAGCCCATAACATATTATTTTCCAAAAATTATGTTTCCAATTATATAGTTTTTATATATACTATAATAAATTAGTGTAAGAATATTTTCATAATATTTTAAGGGTCCCATTACAATGCATAACTACTATAACATTTTGATATGATATATAATCTAAAGGAATTATCACCTTAATGTTAAAAAGAAGAAAAAAAATCAGGAAATAACATATTTTTTTTATATTTTGGTAATCCGAAGTGAAAAGTTAGTTTGTTATAGGTTATATTACCCAACACTTCCAATTCAATTCATTCGTAATTATTTTTTAATACATAAAACATGTCCCAATATTTAAACTGAAGTGGTTGATTGGAATTCAGGAATATTTTTATATTTATAGTACATTGGAAATCTAATATAACCCACTTAGTTCTTCATGCATGCTTGGTAAAAAAGGTTGTACATATTAGATTTCAAGATGAATAATTAATCATGATGGTGATTTCATTTCAGACTACTCATGGTGTACTAAAATTTGTGTTATGTTCAATCATATGGTTCTAATCAGGTCTCATTAAATTTAATCATTTTAATTGGTTTACTAGTATGATATGAAATGAACAATTATAACTGGGAGGCTATAGCTTGAAGTGGTATTTTGTTGTAGGATATACTTTATTCTATATAAATGGTTGTTAAACTAAAGGTGTGGGGGTGTAATGGGTCCAATTATAAGTAAACTATTCCAAACAGTGGAAGGGATAAAGTATCAAACTTATTGGTGTGATTTAAGGGAAAGAATATAAACAAAAAAATATGATGAATCAAAATGAACAAAAAAATAATGATAAATAATATGTAGAAATGTAAATAAACATGAGAATTTGTTTTCTTCATACCACATCAATCCTTTATGCACAGTTATAACAATTCCACCATAGTTCAATACTATGAAAAAACAATAGAGATGTAATAGAGAAGAAGAAATTGTGTTAAATGAAAAAATACCATACATGATATCTGATAATAATTACATTGTCACTATAGGAACCCATATTCAAGACGAGTCATTAGATGGTAATATATAATTCCAATAAATATAGACTCTTTCATAAAACCCCACAGTGATTGATAATGAAGAAAATAAATATATCACAACACTTAGAACAAAAGAAGATATCATACAAGATTTATCCTACACAAAGATTTTGAGAGGTGCTTGTCAGAATAGAAGTCCATGCTACCAAGGATAGTTCATATTAAAGGCAATATGGTCAATATAGAGTTATCACATCCCAAACATTCCATCATATGGGATCAACAAAACAAGGTGTTATCGACACCATTGACATGATGTATTAATCTCTTCTATATCGGTTTCTATCTTCTCTATGTAGATGGGAGTGGTATAAAAGAGTCGTATATCCTTGTGTTTTAAGAAAATACTTCCATATATAATGTTTTAAGGTAATTATTACTTGACAATAGGCATAAACAATATTTTTCCTCTTTGTTAGATTATTGGATGGTTAATAGATACATCAATCACCCAAATTTACTGAGTGATAATAGACAAAATGATGAAGCATGAATACCAATCATGAGAATTTACCAATAGAAGTTAATATATTAATGGGGATGAGGGTTCAATAGAGTGGTCTATCCATGATCTAGAAACATTCCACGGTACGAACCCCAAAGTAGGAACAATATCAAGACACAAGCTACAGACTTTTTTAGCACCATGCCAAACAACATGAAAGGATGATCCCAAGGAACTGACCTAAATGGAAAACATATACCAAACCTCCAAACATAGAAAAAATGGTATAATATAAATAAAATAGAATTTTCATGGTGAAAATTAAAAACAAACATTTTTTTTTCAAACCCAAAAAAATATATTTCAATAAATCCCAACATTTTTAGAAAAAATAATAACTTCTGATTTTTTTGAGGTTAATATAGATTATTAATGGGTTTAAGAAAATATATCTAAATAGAAAACCAAATATTCTAAAATATTCACATAGTAAAAATATCACTTATAATATTACCCATGTGAAACATGATCCAACCTTACCACCCTTCTAATATTTTCAAACTACAATGAATGATTATAAATTAATATAATCTAAGAATCAACTTTTATTATACTTTTACCATATAACCTAATTGCTCACCTCCATTAAAAAAGCAAAATAATAAATGAGAAACAAAACATGTATAATTCAAACCAACATTTCTTGGGGGTCAAAACAAACAATAAAAAAATCATTAAACAAAGCTCAATAATGAAACTACAAAATGATGTAGAAACACACATCATCAAGAAAAAGGATCTTGATAATAGAGAAAATATCTACATGATCCTGAACATCTCTATGTAACCCTACCTTACCCTCTATTATAATAGGGGCATTTACAAAAATCATGCATGGCCTATAATAGGATCATAGGAAAGTGACTACCTAGAGTTTACTCCTAACTATAACTAAGGGATGGTAAATAATTTAAAGAACATTCACATTGTCGAAAATAGAATATTCTATATTGGTAAAGGCTATATTATCATTTTTTTAAATTTAGGGAAGTATTTTTTATTATGGTCAGTTTTACCACACTGAAAACATTAGAATTTATTAAAATAGTTATTATCTATCATTTCATTGTTGTTTTTGTTTAGTCTAAGACCCCATGTTGTTTAAGTGGGGATTGATTTCAACCCCTGTAAACTCCTCCTTCAAACTATGTGTTTAAAGATCATGCAACAACACAACTAACCTAACCTTCTATAAGTCGGTCAAATCCCTTCCTAAAATCATTGTGTTCTTTAATGAATTAGAGGATACATCATGGTAATTCAATAATATTATGACATAGTCTTCATAATTTAAATTCTTAACTATATTATCTAATTGAAGTATAATTTTATTCAAATCGTCAAGATGATCACGAATATAATAACCAAAGTTCTTATTAAAGGTATAATGTATAAAATTATCATAAATATCACAAATAAGGGACTTATATATATAAATATGTTTGATTTTATGTCATATTGATATAGAAATGGTTTCATGAATGAATTTTCATAAGTCCATATCTACTGAGGTTAACCAAAGTATACAATGGGTTTTATTAATAACATTAGTTATGACATCATGAAAGGTAGTGGATGATTTCACTCTAACAAAACTAGACACAAAAAGATTCATGGGACATAAGATAATATCTACAAGATTATTGAGGATAGGTAACACTATCATATTGAAACTGCATAGATTAAAATCATTATCGACACCAATATTCTCATCTTCTAAATTAATTGAATATTACAGTAAGTTATATTACTAGAATTGTTGAAAATTAGTGGGGTTGGATGGGTCTAATGAGAGGAAAATAATTCCTAAAATAGTAATGGATTAAGTATAATACATATTATTGTGATGATGATAAAATAATAAAACCAAAATAAATCGTGGAATCAAAACTAAAAAACTAATAATAGTTAAAAAAATTCAAGAATGTAATTGAATAAAAGTATTTTCATGATTTTTACCGTTTTTTCTTATGTACACAGAAAATACACCACCAAAGTAGTTTATTATTATGAAAAACAAACTATTAGTCATTCAATATTGGATAGTAAATAGATATAAATGCACATAGGCCATAGAGGTAATCTGATAATGAATCCCTTATCACTCCTACAACTCATGGACCAATTAAGCCTAAGGTTAATGACATACACCTACAATCTAGATGGAATCAAACATCTAACCCCAATCATTTTGAGAAAAATCACAATAAATACATCAAAAAACCATTAATATATGAAATGTAACATAAAAGAAAAGGCATACACCATGCACCTCAGTAGTGAACTTCAGAGGGGATGACCATGTTTCCCTAGTTGGTTTCTCTAGAAGGTGTCACAGTATAAAAACATTTCACACATTCTGAAACTTCTACCTAAGGGGATTAATTGAATTTAATACAAGTAGTACCATCAACATGAATCATGGGCCACCTCTCTCTCTCTCTTTTTCTATTATCTATCTGCATTCTAAAGTTACATCAAAGAGCTATGTGACCTCACGTATCAAGAATATTCCCATAATAATCATCAAGAGTATAAATACATATCAAGAAAATTAACATAATCATCAATATATTAAATTAATATTTGTATTATAAAAATACACACAGATATATATATTGAAATACAATGCTTTTAATATGTATTTTTATCTTTATTTTCCAATAAACATGATTGGTTCCACTATTATAAGTAGGCCAATTTTTAGAAATCCCCTCAATCCTATATTTATCCATAAAGATATAAATTTATAAATAATATTAATTATTGTTTTTTTGGGAAAACTGAATCAAATTTAAAAGAAATAATTTTCATCTGATACCAAATGTTGGTCAGAGTGGGGAACTCAAAATAAGGATGAAAAGAATTTCCAATTAAAAATTATTTTAAAAATAATTTAAAATTAAATCCCAATTTTATAAAAATATCCTAGTTAACTAAAAGTAGACATGTATATAATTTTATCGATAAAAAATGTTATAAAAAGTTTTATCAATGAAAAATTTAAACAGTTTTAAAAATATCTGTACTTTTGAAACAATTTTCATTTTATCACACACTATATAAAAAAACTAATTAAGGATAACTATCAAGGTAGTAATTTATTATATAATTTAAGGAAAAAAATGTTTTTTTTAAAAAATAGATAAAACTACAAAAAAAAACATTGTGGAATAAAAAAAGAGGTTCATATTCAAGCTGCAACCTAGTTATACCTAGCTATAAATCAACCGATGCTAAGAAGTTTATTAAACAAATAAATTGATCCACAAAATGGATCAATATTTAAATAAACAAACAATAAATAGGATTTCTGGGCTAGATAAATCCTCTTTCATAGTATTAAGTGATATAAAATATGTTAAAGTATGAAATAAAGTGTGTCTAACACTCGACACTGCTTTACAGGATCTTATTTGAAATAATAAATATATTATAGAATACATAGCTCAAAATTTAAAAAATAGAGAATGATATGTGAAGTAATTAAATATAGAAAAGAATGTATTTTTTTCTATATATTATTCATATATTCTTGAAGATTTACTTTTGATTCGGTTATGGCATGTGAGATAATAAATGTTCTTAGACATTTCATTGATGTTCAAAAAAAAAGTCTCATGCATTCATAAAAATATCATGGTCACACATATGTGTATACTCGGTACCTTGTTTTCACCACTTCTATTCAACTTTTTTTACCATTAAAATGCTAAATTCTCAAAAATATAAATTCAAAAATAAATATTAATGATACTCATACTTGGTATTAATTTTTTTTCATTAAACGCCTCTTACCACTATTTAATCCTACTGAGAAAAGTGGTTGGCATTTTATATTTAATAAAATAATACCCAATTTTGATTCAATCACTTAAAAATGTGTCAAATCAGCATCAACAATAGCTTCAACACAACGTGTTAATTATAATCAGATCTCCTAAAAAATCTATATGGTCGATCACTTTGATCTTATGGTAGATCACTTGAACTTTTGTTCAATCATTTTAACATTTGATCAATCACATAAACTTACAATCTATCACATGAACTTAGAGTCATTAATTTTAACTTATTATCACTCACATAATTTTTAAATTTCTAATGTCACCCTTTGGTTTCTTCAATAGGTCATGTCATCACATCATAATTTATTAGTGGAAAATCATATTTTAGTTTCATTTTTTGAAATTTTAAAACATTTGTTTTTAACTAAAATTGATGCAATAATTGTAAAAAATAATAGTTTCAACATTGAAAATTATAAATCTTAAATATAAATTTCAAATGAATATGAATTTTAATGATATATCAAAATATCTTTTTTAACTGACGTTGAGAAGATGTTTTCATATTGGTTTTATTATTTAACCAACATTTAAATATTTAAAAAATATCTCTGTACATATTTTCTATAAAACTAGTGTTGAGAAATTCTTATTTTTTATCAATTTTCCAAGTTGGTTTTGGGAAAAAACCAACACATAAAGGTTCTTTTAGGGTTAGATTTACCCTAAATCAAGGTCTAAATATTTTTTTGAATATCATTTTCCTTGTCATTTTTATATAAAACATACATGAAAAATTTATGGGGAAAAATATTCATCTTTACAAACAAGTTTTATCATAAAAATGAAAGGGCTTTGGACATTGGTTTTTACACAAAATCGATGTCAAAATCCCGATATTAAATATTCCATATAGGATTATAAAAAAATGACATGAAAATTCCAAATTTAGGAAAATAAAAAATAAAATACACATTCCAAGAAAACCTAAAAGGTTCTTCCAGCATAAAATATCAAGAAAACCAATAAAAAAGGATTATAATTTTCTAAAAAATCATATTAATGTTTTGTTAAATGATAAATATATGAATAAAAAATAAAAAATTAACCATACATAAAAATAGTTTTGAAACAGTCATCTAATATGGTTATGGTTTTTATGTATATACAACATCACATTATTAGAAATATCAAATAACAATGAAGGTTATACGATTAAAAAAATAATATTTTGAAACAAAACTAACATATTTAATATAACAAACCTTATTAAATTCAATCACTTCCCCAATCATTATGATCTTAAACATGAATCTTAAAAAATAATAAACACATTCCACATTCACTTATTGTTAATGACATTGTGGTAATGAAATATTAACATAGAAATAAAAACCAACATATATATAAATAAAAACAAAAAATTATCTAATATAAATTGTTGTTAACTTTTATTTCTGTATTTAGTTTGAGTAGGATCCTCTATAAATAAGTAATAATTTATAAACCATACCAATGACATATATTTTCAATTATAAAATAATAATACATGTGTAAAATGATTAATAAAGATTAAAAAACCTATAAAAAACAAAAAATGTAGAAATTTTAATGATTTTTAAAAGTTTTATGAACTACACCTAATAAATAGATAAAACAAAACAATGTCCGTTAATTTTGGTAAAATATCCCAAACAACCTATGACCACAATTATATATTTAGTTAAAATTTAATATCATTAAAAATAATATTAGTTCATAATAATCTTATACATTTTACTAATAAAAAAATGGGAAAAAACAACACCTAATCTTCATATTTTCTAATATGTCGCGTATATATATAGATCTAAAATTATCATTAATATAATAAAAACTATTGAAACGTATTCTATATTTATAAATCCATAAAAATAGGTCCCATTTCCAATTAAAATCATGCGCATATACCTAATTAAATAAGTATTAAATTAATCCATTTTAAGACATATTTATTTAAATAAAGGATAAATTATATTTAAATTTACTTGAAAAGAATACAACTCCAATAGTCATATAGTGAGATTATAAAAAATAACATGATCTGTGATATATATTTTTTATATTCTCATTGCATTTTATCTTCCATATATATCATACATTATTAAAAACTCATAAATATTATCCAATAAAGAAGAAATAAGGGATAATATTTTTAGACCATCATAAATATAACATATATACAAAGTTGTTGGTTATTGAACTTTTGGTTATTTTGTAGTAATATTTTTTTATTTTTTAGACTCTTATATAAATTAAATTAAATAAAAACTTATAATTAATTTTAATCTAATGTAAATTATATTTAAAAAACACCACATTCCTTGTATTTAAAATGAAAAATAAGGCTAGCCATAAAAATTAAAAAAATAAACTACATAATCTCCATCTTTTATAGCCTCATCTGTTAGTAATGTCATGAGATCATTTGGATCAATAATATCATGCACTGATACTCTTACCTGATCCTATTTCATTAGCTAGTGGTGTATAAAATCACAAAAATTACATATAAATCATTACCCTACAATAATAAAATGGGGTTCTCTAGTATAAAAATCAGAGTTTATGGTCATGTAAAAATAAAGAGGTTGAGGACATAAGTAGGTATGTTATGTAGGATTTAATTGTCACATCATTTTTTAAGAACTAGTATGCACAACTAATTTAACTTGATCACTGATGGAATATTTTAGGTATTCAGTAATTGGGTTTAAGGATTCTATTTTTTTGTTTTTAAATTTCTTACTTTAATTTCCAAAAAATTTCCAAAACTATCACCTTATCCATTTATTATTATTCGTCTAAGGTGGTTTGGATTTATTAAATAAGTTTCTAGAATAACCATCCTACTCTATTGTAAATAATTAACCTACATTTCATTCTCTTGATGTAAATTATAAAATGATATAATAAAATGGTATATTAGTGGTATTAATTAAAAAATATATCAAATTATATAAAAGAAAAAATGAATTTCCAATAATTATACCATCTAAATATTTAGACAGATCAAGAACAAAATTTTTATTTTTATTTTTCTTCTGTTTATTTCACATTTTTCATGGTGAGTGGGGGGAGTTAGAGGACCATACTAGGAATTTTATAATCAACCTCATGATTTTTATCTTAATTCATCAAAATAATCTACATTCATTTTATACTGTAGTAAATTAAAACATCCATATGAAAAAATATGATAGTATGCATTCTAAACTAGATCTCATGGTGAGATCTACATGATCATGATTATATTGAAATAAATGAAAAATTAATCATGTAATATGGAATAAATTTAACAATATACACTAATCATCATACCATAGATGATTTGTCATGTCGGTTGGTGAAAAATTGTGTCTAGGTATCTACATCTAAAAACCCATTCTTAAGGTATGTGGTTTCATTCTATAACTTTACAAAAATATATTTTTTTTTATTTTTTTTTAAAAAAATCTCCCTAGTGAACCACATCCAAATATGAGACACATTTTCTTTATTTATATCAAATTTTAAAATTTTAATGTTATCTATAATTGAAGTAATAAAATTTTAATAATATGAAATATATAAAATTTAAAAAATAAAATAAAAATAAATCAATTTATATATTTTATCATTATAGACTGCTGTATCTACCCTTTCTCTATCTTATCAATGGGGTATGAATCAGGATATAAAATGTTTTTCCTATAACGACTATACATGGTGATATAACTCCCAAACTGCATTTCATTTGGTCTAATTGGATTATTATTATTATTATCATGAAAATTAATATGTATCCTCTATTATCCCTATGTAAGTAAAATTTTCATTGAATGTTTAAACCCACATCTGCCAACTCTAATAATCATGCTCCCAAGAGAAAAAGAAGAAGACTCCTCCTTAAGAGGGTAACCAATAGTCAAAAAAATAATTTTTGAAAAATTAAAACTTTATATTCATTTAATTATTTAATATGTAATATTTAATTAAATGAAAATAAATCACACAGGTACTTCAATAAATGATCATAATACACTGGTATGTAATTTTAATAGAATAATTTAATGATATTATTTATACCTTCATATTTTTAGACAAGTGAATATCTAAAAATAATGAATACAAACATATTTAAGAAAATAGTTTCACACAAGTGTATGTTTAAAGAAAATAATTATGTCATAATTATTAAAAAAATAATTTGTAACCAAAACAAATATATTTAAGAATTAATTCATATATGATAAAGATGATTCAAACTTATAAATTTAAATTTCACAGTTACAAAAATGTGTTTTTATATTCAGACATATAACCAAAAAAATGATGTATGTTATTTTTCTCAATATTAAATATTTATCCGGAATTGTTGAATATAATATTTTACAAAAAACTCCTAAAATAATCAATATATATAGATTTAAACATCAAAATTTCAAAACATTAGTTTTTACAAGTGTAAATTTCATTAAGCAAATATAATATTAATATTTACTAAAATATTAGGTGAGTAACATAGTATTTTTCCATATCCATTTAACATTATCATCTCGTAAAACATACACTATGTCTATATTATTTTCATTGTAACCGTACAAAAATTTCTTAATAGATGAATAAACATTACATAAATCCATATTACTATCATCATCATCCTCATAATCCAAATACATTATTTTCCATTGAAAAATGATGCCCCACAGATCATTTGATGGGTCAGTAAGATAAAATAAGTTATTTTCATGTGTCTCTATGATAAATGATTCTTCTATGGAACTAAATATTTTCCAATCAATGAGTTTAAATACCTAGTAACCATGTTTTACACCACTATTACTATCATACCAGTTATATTTAAATAACATTACTAGAAATTTAGTATAATCAATATCACATTTATCCTCAATAACTCTGAAATATTCTATTTATGGAGAAATTGTTTTTTTATATTTTTCATTTGAATAAGTAAAAGCTTATGTAGTAGTTATAAGAAAAATATTTTGAATTTTATTCTTATCATCTTTATTTTTTTATGTAAAATGTGTAATACTTAATATCAAAACTAGACTATATTATCAGATTAAGGATAGTCCCCTTGCGAAATATTTCAATATCTATAATGTAGATAATGTTTTATTGAATATACCTTTAAACCATGAAACAAATATCTTTCTATGCTCAATCATCAACCATTTTTCATTTATTTTCAGATATCATACCTTAAATATAAATATATGTTATGATATATATGGTTGAACCTTATCTTGGTTCTCCGAAATGTATAAAAGTGACCGCATCACTTCATCAAAAGGAATAAAATTTACCATTATTCCATGAATCCCTCTACCATCATTATCAACCATAGAATTTCAATATATATGAAGACCAATGTGGTATACTACTTGAAAATAAGCAGTAAAGAAATCAATCAACTCTTCTGATTTTGTTTTAAAAAATTGGGTCCTCTGGTTGACGAGGATTATTAAAATATCCCCTAAACACTTTGATAGATATTTTAAAAAGATACATTGTACGTAAATAAACAGGACCACAAAATCTTTTCTCTTTAACCAATTGAAAACCCATATAAAGCATTATATCAAAATTCAATTTTGGGAAAAACATTTCTTGTTGATGAAGTATGAGGGGATATTTATTCTCAAACACATATAACATGTTTTGGGAAATGAATTTTTTACAAATGGAATTTAAAAAATAATATTACTGGATAATATAATTTATTATAGTTATTATAAATTTACTATACAATGTGACCAATATTAGTTATTGCATCAATACATGATATTCATGAGATTTTAGACCTATTAATTTAAAATCATTCAATGAAACCAAGTGCTTCGCATATGATTAATAAAAATTGGTTACTTTAATTACACATGGACATTGAAAAAAATCATCTTCCAACACATGTTTAATGTTAAAAAAGATGAAATAAAATATGTTATGTGTCCTTTTATATTCGGAGCTACATAGAACATATTCAAATGGATATTAAGTCTAATATGTCATGAAATTCATCATTAGGTTTTCCTTTTAAGCCTTATAATGTTAAATGGAACTATCATATTTGTTTTTCTAAAATTATGTTACATCAATATTATGTTTTATCTCTAAAAATATATAATAAGGGAGCTTTACTAAGATATATTTTTTATTCTAGATATTTTTTTGATGACTATAACATCCTTTCCTTCCAAATATGATATAAATTGTTACATTATCATAATATTCTTAATTATACATTGGTTGCGGGGGAAGATTATGTTCCTATAAACTATTGAATTAAATTTTTAATCAATGATACAGAAGATATATTAGTAAAAATATTAAATTTCTTATATACACTATCTTTCGCCCATTATGAAATTTGTAATATGAATTTTATAATTCAAAAATTAGACATGATTTATTTCCCTTAAAACTCTATCAAGATAAGTTTTTATTTACAAGAAATTCATTTATAGTTAACGATATAATATCATGAAAAAGAAAATATGAATTTTTATTTTCAACTGAAATTTGAATACCAATCACCTATTGAAGATTAAAATAAAAAATCAATGGTGAAAGATGCACATAATTATCATATCATAGATATTTTGGTATATAATTTTTCTTGAAAATCATAACATATTTTTTTCATAGATATCTATGGGGGAAAAATTTTAAACTACTAAAAAAATTGGTTATGAAACGTGATTGCTACAAAGACTCTAATATGGATTCATTCCATCTGTGCGCTATCCCATTTTTACATTTCTAACCTCACTTCAATAATAAAGGAATTGTTTTTAAAATATATTCCACTATAGTGAATTAGTAGGGTGATGTAATTTTCCATCAAAGATGTGCTCATTTTTATTTCATATAAATGTTTTTTCTTTTGTTTTTTTGAATTTTCATATGGACACCAAAAGTGAGGAGTTACTGGATGATTCCAAATATCATTAGTTGTATGTTTTTTCCTAGTAACTAAGAATGAATTAAAGCTTAATTTTCCATCAATATTATATCATGATGTTCCAAATTTATTAAATTTTGATAATGAATCATATTCCTTCCTATAAAATAGAAAATTATTAGGCAAAAAATGTACCTTTTTATTCCCCAATCCCATTTGACATAATATTTTATTTATGTCAAAATTGGAATCTAGAATCCTGCTTCCTTGAGAAAGTATCTCCATTAATATTTAAAGAAATTCAAAGAATCTTATAATACTACACCATTTTCATTCCTTCAAATTAACCAATTTAATAATTTCCAATAACATTGTAAATTTAGTGTAATATGAAAATAGTAGTTTCTCATAATCCTTATATAATCATTAAAATGTTATTATTTTTTCAATAAATTCAATACCAATATCATGAATTAAGTATTAATTATGATCCAATGTCACATACTAAATTTATTCATCAACATTTGATATTGAATTTCCAATTATTTCAACATGTCAGATCCAACGTGTATAATTATGGTTAAAACTATAGAAATTCAAATGATAATTGATTTCTCTAGAATTTGAAATTGTTATATTCAAACAGTTTACACATGAATAGAATTTTTTTTTTATTTTGAGTATTTATTTTAATATATTATTGGAAACCATAAAAACTCTTTTCATATTAATTAGTGGTTATTCATAAAATTATCCAAATATGATCTATTAATTTCCTAAGATCACAATAAAAATGGCGAATATATTCAAACATATAATCATTTAAAAAAAATGTAAATAGATAAGATCAAAAAGATAACAATGTATAATCCAAATAATCAATTAACTATTTATTGAGAAATATTTTTTCAAAAAATTAAGGTACAAAATGATGAAAAAATATCATTGAAAAACATAAATTCAAGTGATTAAAATGAGATGAACTAAAAGAGCACACATACTGGATTAAATGACATAACACAATGACATACAATAACAACAACATAATCATATTTATTTTAATTTATTCATTTAGAATATTTATGTGTGTATATAGTTTAATATAAAGTAATTTAATTTAAATTAATTATTATTATTATTAAATAATGAAATATATTTTATTTATTTATTTTTTGGAAAAAAATTAATTTTAAATTAATATGTTAATTAAAAATAAAAAATTGTATAATGAAGTATATTCGAAACTGTGTATCTCATTGAAGATACTCTAATATAGAAATAATCAATTAAGTCTTAAGATATCGATAATTAATCATCTAAATACTAATAATATTACTAAAAAAATGACAACACAAAATTAATATATATAAAAAATTATAAATAAAATAAATCCAATTAAAAAAATTATAACAAATAAAATTTTTTTTATAATCATAAGGATTATTATACTTTAAAACTACTTATAAGAACAATAATTTATAATTGGAAAATATGTGTGGATAAAATAATACAGGAATACTATTTAAAGCTTACTAATGCTATAAAAATATATAAAAATAAAAAATAAATATTCCACATAAAAAAAATATTAATTCAGACTACAAATATCTGATAGAGAAATCCAAAAACGTGATTGATGAATATAAGATTTCCATAAATGAAGTAGGGTCGAGAGTTACATGCCACACAATTTAGGGTTTTATAAAATGTTGATTCATGGGATGTATGAAGCTAACGGTGAGATAAACTGATTTAATAGTGATGAAAAATAATGAAAATGATGAAAAAATATGGATCAAATGTGCCAGATCGAGCGAGATGAATTGGAATTGGCCATCGAGCACTAAAGGTGTTGAGGGTTTGGAAAAATAATTATATAAGAACAATGGGTAAACTATTCTTCAATTAAATTTTAAAACACTTTTTAGGTTTCATTTAATTAAAACATACATTAATTTTTTTAATAAAAATTCATCATTTCTTTTTACCCAAAATTTGACACTGAAAGATTAAAAATATTAAACATTTAATTATTTAATTCCCTACTTTAATTTTTATAAAAATATTAATTATTGTTATCAAAATCAAAATTTTTTAATATTATTTTTAAATCAGTTTGAAAAAATCCAATGTATATTGTTAAAAAAAATGAAGTCAGTTTTTCAAAACAACCAATGTAGAATGTTGTCTTTAAATTTTTTCACATCATTTTTTAATAAAACATGATTAAACAAGTAAATCTGGAATAAATTTAACATTATTTTTTAATAAACTAATGTTAAAAATATCTCTAAATCCATTGTAATATCGGTTTGTAAAAAATGATTAAATTCCGATGTGGAATCAAATTTTTCCACTAGTGGTGTTAGATGTGCATCATTCTCATATCTTTATATTCCATTATCATTAAATTGATGTAAAATTACAGAATATTATATTTCATATTGTGGTGGATAAAATACTTTGTGATATTCTAATAGTCATGTAGTCACATCCATTCTTCTTTGTGGTTGGTAGGTTCCTCGTGTAGTCGATCAAAATTTTCTTTACATTGATCTATGAGTTTGTAATAAAACAACTAAGGTGGATCACCTAGGAGTATGGTTGATAATTTTTTTTTGGTTTCTCTAATTCCATTACAGTCTATCCACATTCCTTATGGTTGATCTAGTACATTGTGAATTTTAAATAATTTTGACTCACGGTCGATAGTCCATTATGCTAAGCATTATGGTCGATTAAAGACTTAATAAAACATTTGTATTGTCTATAAATTGTTTTATCACTACTAAAATATAAAATTTATTTGAACCGATATAAAAATTATTTCTAATTATCAAAATAATTAATTAATGGACTAATCCACCAATCAAACATTTTTATGATCACAAATCGTGGAAAAAACTAATACCTATTGCATTATGAGACTAATAAAATATTACAATATGTTGTAACATGAATTTATCTATAATATATAATAATTAATTCTTTTTAATATTCCTTATTTTACCACCCCTTTTGGGATTACGAAAATTAATTCCCAAACGGTGATGGAGTAAAAAGTAAAGAAAATAAAGGAATGAAAAAAGAGAAGTATAATAAAAAGATATTTCATTAAAGATACAAAATACATCAAGGGGTATTAATATAATCTCTAATTATAATATTTATCCTCATGTTCTAGAATTGTATGAGGAAAAATGTTCCATTTACATTTCTTAAAATGGAAGGATAAGTTAGAGGCTAAGAAATTATAGTATCTCCTTGAATTATGATACATTTTGAAATCGGCATGATTAAATGTATGGTCTATGAATGTGTGAGACCAAATGGTCTTGTATGAGGTGAAATAGGTGTATTAGAGGTTGTAGTAGAGAAATCCAAATAAACTAATGCTAAATAAAAAATACAAAGATTGATAAGTGGTAAATATATTATTGGCATATGTAAAGTTGGAGGATATAGAATATGAGTATTTTCAATGCATGTATATGGATCCAAAATCAATGTAATATCTGTTACATCCATGTATTCATGTTTAATAATATAATGGAATTCATCATTTACATATATAAATTGGTTGAGAAAATAATTCATGACTCACAACTTCTCCATAATAGCTTTGAAATCTGTTGTTAGAGGAGGAATTTTAAGGTCTATTTCAAAGGAAATAAATATAGTATTGAGATCATCCTTTATGTTAATTCATCTAATATTATACTTGATATCACCCTTAATTTCAAAATTTTCTATTTAATATCTGATTTTTTTGAATATAACCATATCATACAACTTTTCTCTATTTTTGGAAACATGCATTTATACATGATTTTGGATGTCATTCACATTATAAATGATATTGATAGTTTCCACAAAGATTAATGATCAAATTAGATTCTCATCAATGTAGACTAAGCTAATATGATCTAAGGATGTGGTAGACGGTTTAAGAGGAATAGTAATTACAAATAATTAACTTTTGCTTATTATAGCCATCAGGTCTATCAAATAAGTTTATAGAGCTCCAATATGACCTCTAAAATTTTCCATCTAAGAAATAAAACATTATATATCATGATTCACAAGATTTATCATGAGTAACAACATTAAATATATGTGTGAAACTATACTCTAAATATTGTATGAAACATATTTATATTAGTAATATTCACCTTCCAAATTAATATTTGTAAATGCACCCTTTAACACATTTAAAAGGGTGATTTTAAAATAAATGTGGTCTAAGGAAGTGATTATTGAAGGTGGATAAGAAGGTACAATATCATTAATAGGAGACATTATATATTTTGGTAGTGAATGAATAACCTTATAAAAGGATTGAGATCAAGATTTGTTGAACTCTAGTTTTCTTCTAAATTTTTCTTCTTTAGGAGAGAAGATACTAGGGGGTCTCTCAACTTATATATGAGAGGATTATAATTGTTATTTTTAATCTCCCATTGATATCACATCTATCCTAGGTGAATAATAATAAACTAGTTCTCCTTCAAACTGGTTTTTCAAAACAAATATAAGAGAAGAAGGGGTGTCTATGAGTCTTAATAAATTATTAGAGGGATCAACATGATCCACAACTGGAGAAGAGATCCTTGGAAATGTAGGCACTATAAAATTTTCATTGACTAGAATAGAATCTACTTCTTTACTAGGTGGATTTTTAACATAATAACTACCATACTCATCATTATTATCCTCGTCGTCCTTATTAATTCTATTAATAGAAGCAAAAAAATACATATTAAAATGGATTATCTGGAGATCCATCATTTCTTAGAGTTGAGGAATAAATGAGAGGGTCTCCCCTTTTCTCAAATATTTGTAGATTATTACCATATATATCAGAGTATTTTTCACTCTATGAATTAGTGACATTAGGTCTAAACAATAAATATCTGGCAGTTATATCCCCCTCATGAGTTTATACTTATTCCTTTAAGGAAACAATGCCAATTAGAACACACAATTACCTTTAGGATTTTTTAGAATGAGATGCATCCATGATCTCTTAATAATATAGTCATGCATATTTTTCTAAATTTGTAGAATCTTGAGTTCCTTATTCATTAGATGAATAGTTTTCCACAAAAAAATTGATCTATGTTCAATCCAGGATCAATGATATCCCTCTTTCTAGTAGTATGCTTCACTAGATTTATCCTTTCATACAAATTTTCATTATTAGCTTTCAAAATCTCTTTTCATGAATTCTAGATAATAATTATATTATAGAATGTTGTTTTATTTGGAAAACACCACTTGAGTATCTTCAAATCTATTTTACGTTAGGAATAATCCTCTTATGTTCTAGAAATAAAATATAATCTAGAGTTATATAAGTATATTTAAACATAGAGTATATTTACTTAGTTCATAAATAATCCTCAGTAAGGATATATGTATACTAATTTGAACATTCTGCACCATTATATAGAGAAACAATATCACATGATACATGATAGTACAAAAATACCCCTTTATAGGGAATATGAAACAATGTATCAACTTTATCATCAACCTACATTCCACACTGTGCTAATTTGCACTCATTATTTGATAGGTCTGGTCATTAGTAATTTAATTTAGTTCATTCCTAATCTCAATGTTTGGATGATTCAAAGGATAATAATTCTGAGAATTGTTAAATTATTCAATGTGTGTAACCCTTAAACAATCATCCCCAAAAGTTGTAGTAAATTTGAATTCATGGCCTTCTATAACAATCATAATTATTTCTTTCTAATATCTCCCTTTAAAAATCATTTCCATGTAATATTATTTTATTAAACCTGGATATAAGGGGTGATTCTCTTAAAAATACACTTCTATCCTTAAAGAGTGATGACTCTTAAAACCAATGAATAATTCTTCCTAAACAAACTGACATCAACTTTTTTTATGGAATAACATCATGAGAAAGAAGATGGGGATTCAAAATCATTATAGGACCCCCCATAATTTTTTTTCTCTTTCATGGGAGCATTCAATGATTTTGGAACGTCTTCCTCAAATGATCTTTTCAACATGACCAAACATGGAAGTGATTTAAAAAATGATAATATATGGTTTAGGTTAACCAATGTTTGTAAAAGGGTTAGGTTAGTGTTAGAAGGGAGTGTGGAAATTCATATTACAATTTGTGATATTTCAATAATTTAGGATTTTTAGAACAGTAACATTCATTATGTAAAAATAATTATAAAAAAATTTAAAAACTATAAGTTATGTTTTTAAAATAATGAAAATAATAAAAAATATTTGTTATAAGTAAAACTTATATGTATATATATATATATTTAAAAAGGAAAATTAAAAATATATCATAAAACATTTTAAACAAAATGAATCATAACTAACTCATTTATAATTTAACTTAATCTCTTATAATTCATATTCATTGTAAAAATTTCACTAATATGATGTTTTGTTCTAATGTATTATAGATTGATATATTCTTTTTTAAAATTATCTCTAAAAAAGTGATATATTATTTCATTATAATTTTTACAAAAATGAGATATTGGATTTTTAGAAATTTTAATAGAACATGTGTTATCATAATGTATAGGAAAAATATGGAATTGATATCCAAAATCTAGTAAAATGTGTTTTATCTATTGAATTTGAGAACAAAAACATCCCACAACTAGGTATTCTACATTAGTAGTTAAAATTGAAACATAATTATATTTCTTACTAACTTAAGAAAATATATACTTTCCCAAAATGTGACATGATCCAGAGTTTTTTTAATATCTAACTAAAACCCACTAAAGTTTACATTAGAATAAGTAATTTTATCAAAATCATTTCCTCTAAGAAAAAAAGCAGAAATGTGCTGTATTTTTTTATATATTTAGAATTTAGTAGACAACATTTAAATGTGATTCTGTTTTATTTTCTTGAAAACATGCACACATGAACATACTAAACATTATATCTATTTATCAAGAAGTTAAGTATAATAAACTTCCAATCATACCTCTATGAGTGGTTCGATTATTTGGTTTACCTATTTCATTAAGATATAGTTAAAAACTTGTACTCATGGGATTATCTCTAGCCTTTGAGATTTTTATACCAAAAAATTTTAAAATATATTTAGTGTATTTTTTTATTTATGATTATTCATTTGTTATTTTTTAAAAATTATATGCCCCATAATTTTATTTATCCCATAAATGAAATTTAAAATCCACTTTTAATAAGTTTTGAAAATTCAATATATAAATAATTTCTTAAAGAAACAAATATAATATAATCAGTATATATTTTTCAACTAAAACATATTTTGAAGTTATTTTAATAAATAATGTAGGATTGAAGAAACCTTTTTTAAAATCATTTGAAATAATAAAATTGTTCAACCTCTCTTACCATTCTCTAGGATATTTTTTTAAATAGAAAATATATATTTTAAATTTGAAAACATGATTTAAAAATTGAGGGTTATGAAATCTAGTGAACATTCAATGAAAATATCCCCAATAATCTAACAATTTAAAAAAACAATTTAAAACCATTTAGAGTTTTAAATTAAATTGTGATGTATAGGTAATTATTATTATAATGGATGTATGCATTTTTATCGGTGAAATGGTTTCCTCATAGTCAATGTCTACTTCTTTATGGTACCATTATTCATCAAATATATATTTACTTTTAATTATGTTTCAATTCTTGTCAATATTCTTCTTAATTGTCCACTTGGTTCCATTGGCTTGGATGTCGCTTGGCCTTTTACTAGTTTCCAAGAATTATTTATTTAATACAAATTCAACTCTTCTTGAATATCCATTAACAGTAATTCATAATATATTACTCTAGTAATGTTTTTTAGGTTCAACTTTGGGAATTAATTCTTGATGTTTATCCAAGTTTCTATGAGAAAATATAGTCCACATAACATTATCTAGATATCTAACAACATCATCTATGGGACGGTACTTTCACTAGAGAAAAAAGTACTTAGTAAATAACATTTTCTTCTAGTTTTGATACAAATATTTCTCTGATACTGGGTGATTTCTTAATAATAGGTTTCACATAATCATCATTATATTTTGTTAACGTATTTACATTATAATACAAAATATCATCCTTATGGTTTTATGAATAGCCTTAGGTTCTTGTGGATCTATTTATCAATTTTAACATGCACAGATTATTCCAAAATGTTTGTTCTTTTGTTGAACACCTTATATGATTTATTTGAGATTAAATAAGCAAGGAATATTCTTTCATCACTTTTTGATAATGAATTATCTAATAAGAACCCTATTGACAATATAAAAATTTATATTGATAGTTTTTTCCCAAAAAATAAAAATGTAGGCCATACTTGTTGAGCATAATGTAGGAAATCTCTTGTAGTGTATTATTAAATATTTTTATAAAACTATTTTTTTGGGAATTTCTAGAAGAAAAATATTTTTTTAGTAGATATATTTTGGGAATGACGATTCAATGTCTTGATTTTGAAAATCATATCATGATTAATCGTTAATGTATTAATTGTATTTCCACTAATATTTTATATAGATTTATCATATTCTTTAAAATATGAACATGCTTCAAGTTTGTGGGATAGAATGAATAAGGATGTGTATCTTGAAAATGTATATATACAAATATATTCATAAATCATTCTATTTAAGTAGGAGTCTATAGAAGGTCCAAAAAATCCCATGTGAACCAACTCTAGGGGATTGAAAGTTGAAACATATATCTTTGGTTTAATGATGTCTAATATTTTTTATCTTTTTGACTTGGGTTAAATAATTTGTATTTTGGGAGTTATAGTATATGAAGACCCGTAATTAAACCATTCCTAGTTATATTTTAGGGAGAGTGAATGTTTTAGTATCCTAGTCTCCCATGTGTTAGCCATGTTTCTTTGTGACTGGAATATAAAAAATAAATATTATGAGAAAATAAATAATTTAAATCAAATTCATAAACATTATCACTTCGTACAATGGAATAAAATAAAACATATTCTGAATCATTTATTTTTCATGAATTATTTTAAAACATGGAATGATAACCATTATCACATAAAAGTGGGATTATAAGAAGATTATACTTTAATACATAGACAAAAAAACATTTGAAATTAAAATAGTATTAGAATTATCAATTTTTATAAGTCCAATTATTTTTCATTTGTAATTGTCCCATAAAGATACATGTCCACCATCCACCTAGAAAATAATTTTAAATATTGAATTGTACCTAGTAATGTGTTTGGAACATCTACTCTCCAGATACTAGAAATTATTTTTGATACTCATCAACTATTTTTCAAACACAAATTTTGATAAGAGGTGACTTTGGTACCCATAATATTTTGGAGCCATAAATATTAGTAATATAAGATTTTAGATTCAAAATATATTTAATTGGTTTATAATAATTACACATAAAATATTTTAAAAATAGTAATATTTGGGACCAATAGAATATGAACTATTTATAGAATTATTTTATTTTGAGATAGGATTAAATTTATTCTTATAAATTATCCAATGAATGGGTTGGTATTAATTATAAGTTATGTACTTGGGTGTTGTCTATTTAACAAGTATTCAATCTTGGTTTCTCTACCATTTTTAAACCATTGAAGATGATTTTTCAGTTTCAAATTTAATATTTTATTTTCACTTTTTACATTTAATAAATGAAAATTCTTATCTTTTTTAGCTATAAGTTCAAATTTAACATGAATACATAAGGAATGTTTATTCTTAATTTTTTTTATCTTATCCTTAATTTCAATGAAGGTTTATTCAAGTATATTATTATATTTAAATAATTATTCACTTCATATATTTTCAACATTATTTTTATCTTAATAATGATTATAAATTTTAATAGGAAATGTAAAACTATTATTAAGTACCATTGGTGTGTTTTTCATAAAATATATGTTAGCTATATCTTCCCTGAATTGTCTTCTTGAGTCAAATTCACTGCAACTCTCCTCAGAGGAACTCCAAATATCGTTAATATCATTATTTGATCTTTTCCGTTATCCTCATTTCTTTTCTTATACTTTATTTTTTTGATGTTCAGTTTTGATATTTCTATTTATTTATCATTCATAATGGGTCACTTCGATTAATTAATTTTCCTTTTTATATTTCCATTTTCTACCATACATTCCTATATAATTTTATTTCATGACGAATTTATTCACCCTTCATAACATCATAAATTTCACGACTTGGTGATCCATCTTCTTGTCACAAAACTATGGTGATTCATCCTCAATGGAATAATATTTTTTTATATTATACATTATCATTAAGTTAAATTCTTTGAATGAAAATTATTTTATTTTAGATTCATAATATTCCTTGTAGACGGACTGAAAAATATTTTTTTTATTAAAAGACCCCTTTTAAGGGCTAATGGGGAACCAAACAGAAATTCCTTATTTCCTTTCAATTATTCCTCAAACATCATTAGTTTTTGACTAATATTATTCACTAGAAGTATATAGATAATACATGACTCTCTAATTAAAATAGAGGTTCATCTCAACCAATCTGGATAACATTTCATTAGTTTCATCACTTGATCTTTGTCTTTAATTTATATCCCCTGATTATACATTATGTTAAAATTTTCATGAATGCTGAGATACATGTTAGAAATTATTTAATCAGGTTTCATCTTATAATTATTATATTAAATAGTATAGGTATTCATGTGAATCTCTTTAATATTTTAAATTCCTCTATGATAAATAGAAAGTGTATTAAAAATTTCATAATTAGTAAACAAATATATTCAACTCATATCTAAATAATGTACAATATAATGCATTCATATCTTTATAGATATAATAATACCTAGCCTTATTGGAATATCTCTACTCCTCTCTATTATAATTTTTTTTAATATTTCTCATTAATTATAGTCCAAATACCAAATCCCAGAATTTTAATATATATTTTCATCTTGATTTTATAGTGATCATAATTGGTGAAATTTAAAAAAGTGGCCTATCTAGAAATACTATCAAGAAATTATTTACCTAAAAAGATTTAAATTTATAAATAATATAATCTTTTATCATTTTAATAAATGTATATTACAAATATTTTTTTACTGAAACCAAAGTTTTTCTTTCTGAGTGGAAAATCAAGAGGGGGTGAATTGAATTTCCAATTAAAATTTGTATTCAAAATGATTTAAAATCAAATAATATTTTTTTAAATAGACTATTTAACTAAAATAATATAATTTTTTAATTTTATCTTAGAAAATTATTCCCAATTATTTGATAAAAACATAGTTAAAAAAATTAAATTCTTTTATCCTTTGGAAGAATTTTACATTTTAAAAAACCATGTCTATTAAACACTTATTAAAGCAATCTATCAAAGTTTTTTTCTATATAGTTTTAAAAATTAAAATTCTTTTCTTTTCAAAATAGATAAAAAAATGAATCATGGAATAAAATAATTCTTTTAGTTTAAAGTGGGGATCTAGTCCTCTCCAATTGGTAATCACCCAAACCCTTGAATGTTATTAAAAAAATAATTGATCCAGATCTGGAATCAGATTTTCCATAAAAAATAACAACAGGTAGTTTAGGATACACAGTTAATCTTACATAGTCATATAAGGGACAACATATTTACAATTAAAAAAGAATGATTTTCTATAACTCTTAAATAAAATAAATTAGCTTGTAGTAAAGAATAAATATAGTATTAAAAACATAGCTCGAAATATAAAACGAACAGAAAAAATTATGTGGAATAATTAAATGTATTAAAGAATGTATTTATGTTATTATATAGATGAATCTTCTCTTATCTAATTATTTATTTTCATTCCTCAAGGACGTGTGAGATGAAAAATTAGCTCTGGTCTTACACTAAAGTTTATAAAAGGGTATATTTTCATGAATATGTAAAAATATCATTATTGTGCATATGTTTCTATTATTTATGTGTATTGTTTCACCACATTTATTTTAATTTTATCATCATTAAATATACTTACTTCTCAAAAAGATCAATTTATGAGTCATCATTATCGATCCTCATAATCGGCATGAAATCAGGGATCAGTAAATACTTCTAGAAACCATTTAATTTGGTTAGTATATAATAATTCAAAATATAACTTATCACATTAGAAATAGTATATTTAATGTTTCCCATGACATTATCCATGGAATCATTAACAATTCAATATAATTTTGATAATTTCTTTTTAAATAGTCACACATATGATCAATTTGATATTACTATTGATCACTTGAACTTATAGTAGCTCAACTAAACTTATAATGAATAATTTAAACTTATGGATTAATAATTAAACATTTTTTCACTCACATGAATATACAATCAATCATTTGAACATACCATTGATCACATAAATTTTAAAATTCTGTCATCTTTCCACAGTTACTTAAAAATTTCATGTCATCACTTCAACGCCTCAGATGTCCTAGATTCTCATATGGTCTCCTTTATTTATATCATGATTTATTATAAAATTAGGGAAGATCTCATTTTTTCATTATATCAATAAAATACATTGACATATTTTAATATATTTGTGGTCACTTCCTTTTTTCATTTCAGTTGACAGTTTTCTTGTATGGTCGATTTAACTTCTCTTGTTATTGATCCAATAGTTTGTGATAAAATAACTATTTTCAATAAATTAGGCATGTGGTTGACCATATTTTATTTTATTGAATTTACATCACTTGAAGCCAATTTACTTTACTTTTAGTTATTCTTTTACATAGTGAATTTTCTAGACTTTAGACTCATGGTCGATAATATGTCAAGCTACCTTTTATAGTTGATTGAAGACTTTTGAAAATTTTATTTTTTTCCAAAAAAGGTTATATTTCATAAAACATATAATATATTCAAAAAAACATAAACATGAATTTTTATTATAAAGATATTGAATTTTTGGACTAACCCCACATGCTTCTATGATTGGGCATAAGCACACCACTATTTTTTTATTTTTTCATTTTCTTTTAATAGAAAATATGAAACGAACGTATAATATTATGATTTTATCCAATATGGAATTACAAATTTCCAATATTAGGAACCCCTAAAACAATTTATGATATTAATGGAATTAAGGAAATGTTGGTAGCTAACTCTCTATCATTTTTTCACTTTTATTCATAGGATTTATACAATTTTTGAATTTATATATAGAGTTTAAATACACAAACTTTCCCATACATATTTAAAAATTTCAAATTGAATTTTGTATATTCTATACATTATCCTGATAAATTTTTATGTTAATAAAACATTAAAATTTAAAATTTAAAATTTAAAATATATTTACTGTAAAAAGTCATCAACTCACTAATGTTGTGATTTCATAATCAAATACATTATTAAGAACTAATAATTCATGTATACTCATTTCAATTAAATATTTAAAAGGAATATACTATCAAAACCAAGTCATTAAAGAAATACCTAACTGATTTATCTCCTAAAATAGTAAATAAATAAAGTTTTAAGTGGGTACCAAAACTACTAATTACACCCCCAAAAATATGAAATGATGTTCCTAATAATAACTATTGTGTTAGGAAGTAAAAAAATAGATAATAAATTTTAAAAATATAAAATTAAACGTATATAAGATAAAGGGAATGGAAGAAACTCCCTAAATTTATAATTTTACTTTTTATTTAATATTGGGTTGGGCTCTCTTTTCTCCCTCTAAAGATATAATGGTCTTATAAATGAAATGGATAGATTTTAAAACATATGTGAGTTATTATTTAATGAATAGACCGAATTAAATTCAATGAAATTAAATTTTGTATAATTAAAAAATAAATGTAAGACCACATCCTAATAGTTCTTATTTTACAACCAATAATACTAATTTGTTATAAATCTATCACCAATCTAAAGTGGATGCAGTTTCCATGACTGAACCACTATGATTGTGTTTCTTCTATACTCTTAAAAATGAAAACTATAATTGTATTCTAAAAAGGAAACTCAGTGGAAACATCAAACTGATATACTTCCAATGACCCTTAGAGTTCCCCATGTCTAGTGTAATTAAAAATATAATCCAAATATTCCATTATATGTGAGGACATATTCAGGTCTAGGGAGGGTGGAACTAATGTGGGGGCATCATCCTCACGATATTCATGATCATTTATGCCTTAATCAACTTTATTTTGGGCCTTTCCTTTTCATTCTTATTATTTAATCCTGAAATCTAATTCTGCTGTAACATCATGCATCATGGTCTCGGCCAATTAATTATGGTTATTTTACCTTTGAAGTGAAACATTAAAATTTTTCCTTTGTAACTCATATATTCTTGTCACTATTTATTCTATTGTGTCATTACACACATCTTTTATTTTCCTATGAATGTTGAGAAATCTATATAAGTAATAATTACCTCCTTGTTTAGTCCTCAATAATTTTTTCATGTATTTCTATGACAATTTATTTTATATTAAATCAAGATTATTATTGTTTCTATTCTTTTTTTGATATTTTGATAATCCTAAGTCAATCACATCATCCAAATGGATGTCCCGAGTTATCGTAAAAGATGAACATGAACTCTTATTGACCATTTCACTTGAACTATTCCATTCCTGCAAACAAAATATCACATAGTTAAATACAAAATTTAGGAATATTTTCCCTATAAAAATTAAATATATTAAAATTTATTTGAATAGGATAATGTAAAATAATCAAAATTAGACCGTAGAGAATCACTTTTCCAAAAAAAACCCCAAATGAACACTCATAATCATAATACTCTAAAAATTTGGGGAAACAATATTCACTCAAATCACCAAACTAAGTTGAAAAACATCATCAATGATCACTCAAACAAATAAAAAACATTTATTCAATGAAATTTAATATATGATATAAATAACAATTTCATTTTCTTGTGGTTCAAAATGAAATTTCTATATGCACATGAGAAACATTGAAACATTCCATTCCTTTGGCAATAAAATTTCAAAAATTTGAAACATAACAAGTCACATGTATAACCAAGATAAGTAATCACGATTTTACTAACATTCAATCTATTAAAAAAGGTGAAATACACTCATATTTAGAGAGTCTATCATCTAGTTATTAGATTTCACTATCCTCCATGAATTTAGAGAGTTCATATGCTCCACTATTATAAATGATGATATCTTATAGAATTATTTTGGGTGGCCACCACCTTCAGAAAATCACACACCAAATAACTAAAAAATAAATGTTCTAAATCATCCATAATTAATGTAAGAACATCCAGAACAAGATCACCTTGAAATAAGAAACATTTGAATAAGTTCATTTCAAATTAACCCCATCCAGAAACATGTTTTTTTGGAAAACTGAATGAAAACAGTGACACAACCGCAACATAAATGAACATATGATTTTTTGAGACCACTCCTTCCAGTCTACTAATCTCCAATATCTAATGTAGAATTCATAGATTACAAAACAAATATCATACATTTAAACTCACAACTTAGGAATAATATTTATTTAAAAAATATAATATATTTGAATTACCATGAATATTAGAATATTAAGGAATTCAAATAGAAATATAACCAAAAAAAATTTCTTTTCCATTTTTTTCATCATCTAAATTTTATTATATTTTTTTTTATAATTTTGGATTTATTTTATTACCAAAACTTTTAATAAGTTTAATATCCTTTCCTTTTAAATGGAAATAATTTTATTCATTGTTTTTTACAAATAATTGGTAGGAAAATAAGTCAAACCACAATATTTTTTTTCTATTACTATATTGGTTAATTTTTCAATGGGAAATTATTAAAATATGGGTGGTGTGAAATTTTTTTAGATAGATAGAATCATTTTGATGATAAAATCACCATGATTAAATCGCCATTGAAATTAATTAAACTAGGGTGGCTATAAAGGGGGAGAATAATAAACCAATTAACTCAAACTCACCCACTATTAATTAAATTTTATTGGGAAAACACTATAGTTTACCTAAAAATTATATATCAAGACAGCTATAAGACATAAAAATGGATCCATATGTCCTCTTATGGTTTTTTATCATCCTTATATTAGGATAACATAAAAAAAATATTGATTGAGTTTGGAATATCATCCATGACAACATACAATGATATCAGTGACTAATTTTTTTCTATTCTCTATCATAATCCATTATTCTATAATACCCATGTTGTGTAACAGAATATGAAAGGAATATGAGGGGCTCAGATGAAATTATTTCTAAAATATATATATCTTATGAGGTGTCCTCAACATCATGGTTTAACTGTATATATATAGGTGATGTAGGATACATTTAGATTCCTGATGGTGAATGGATGATATCATCTTATTATTTAGAGTCTGTTAGACTAAAAGAGTGTAAAACTATCCACATTTGACTATATTATCACATTTGATGGTTATCATTAATATAGAGTTTCATCACACTACTTTTCTAGGCCTTCTTGGCAGTTTATATTAATTATAATGACCAACTATTTCTCATTGGCCTGAGAATACAACAAGTTATTACCAGGACATAGGTGACATACCAAAGACACTAAATGATGGAAATAAATTCCAAATGGTTTCAATTAAATTGGTGGAATATTTAGCATTTAATAATTAAACTATCAACCAAGAAAATCATAACCAAACAACTCACTATATGATGCATGAATAAAACCAAGACATCTCAATTACTTTATTCATATCAAAATGACTCCAAAGTATGACACAATAGAAAAATCAACAAATATCAAAGTAAAAAAAAGAAACCAGATAAATACTCCATGAATACCACAAAACCCCAAGATTCACATGCCCCATGCACCAAGATCACCAAACAGCCCGAGAGTCACACAATGTAGCTAAAAATGCGTGAGACGTTACCTTTTCCCCTGTCCTGGAAGATAGAATTTGCTAGAGCACCATAGGGAAAAAGTAGGGGTTAGTATAAAACTCATTAGGATATCCCCAATGATTTATATACTCATTCCACTAGGATAGAAGAGTTAGAACCATTTTTATAAAATAGTCCATACAAAACAATTTTCCAAAATAGTTTAGAACTAAATAAAAACAAGTTCAAAAATTATTTGCAAAAAAATTTACCAGTTAAATTAAAAAAAATTTTCCAGAAAGATAACATTTCATAAAATTAATAACAACGATTGAAAACTATTTATCGAATTTATTTTTTGGAATACCTGAACCATTCAACACACCCTTGCAACTATCCATGCATTCTATGTTATGACAGTTCCATACTCATGAGATATTTGTCATCAATCTACCAAGTCATCACAAGTTAATTGTATCCCATGTACCATTAATACTTTGGCAGATAGCACATGGTCATATTTTAACCAAGACTCATATATGAAATAATAACACACACACCAAATATTCCCAAATGTCATTCAAAAACTCCACTTTCAATAAAATCAACTTTCGAATGAAAACTATTATTTATTATAACTATTACAATTCCAGCTCTTAAAAATTAAAAGTTATTTTATTGAAATAAAATGACCAATAAAAACATTTATATGTTCTAGCTAATCCTACTTTTAAAATCACAATTTAAAATTCAAGAAACTAAAAAAAATTTCACAATAATTTATCATGATTTCACAAATTTACCAAAAATGATAAATCATCATTAAAGAGACATATTCCATGTATCAACCCAATATTTCACAATAAATATTATAAAATTTAATCAATTTGAAACTAATAAAATAAATTCTAGTGATAAGATATGATATTTAATCTGCCAACCTCAATGTTTTTGACGAAACATGATAATATATGAAGAATGCACAAGAATCCAGGTCGATATTATAGGAATGGGCATAAATATCTTCTCCTAAAAAATCATGACTAAATATTTTATTATTTGGAATAAAAAAATTTATATATTTGCATGATAGGTGTAGATCAGGGAAAGAAAGGGGATCAGGGAAGTAGATCTATTCAGATCGAAGAAAACATGTTAAAATGGGAAAAATAGTGACATACCTCACAAATTGGATGAAGATTCATTGAAACGACTTCGATCTCCTCCTATATAAAAAAACAAATATATAACATTATTTGATGTAAAAAATATTATATATACCCACATAAGGTGTATATCTATGAAATAATTAAGAGAGAAGAAGGAGATCTAAGAAAACAAGAAAAAATTATTATGATCAGAAACATACCACAAGAATTGGGATTGGAATCACAAAGGGAGGGCACCAGGTTGGCATCAAATCTTGTGGGAATGTTTATCCAACCATATAGGGATATAAATTTCTAATTAGGGTCATTTTATGAAACAACTAAATTATTATGAATAAAACGAGCATGATCTTAGAAAATATGATCTAGTTTTGACCTCTGCTCACGGTTTGACCCCATGGTTGGGGCCAACCGTGCACAGAATTTGTGACCTTACATTTAGCCCCAAAACTAACATGATGTCCTCAAAACTATCCCATAAATCACCCTTATTCATTTTATTAAAACCGTTTTTTATTTAAACACCTTTTTTTTGGAAACTCCATTTTTTGGAAACACCCTTTTTTGGAAAGACACCTGTTTTGGAAACACCCCTTTTTATGGAAACACCCCTCTTTTATGGAAAATCCCCTTTTTATTGAAACACATCTTTTTTATGGAAAAAAAATATTTTATGGAAAAACCTACTGGTATAGAAACACCCTCTTTTTTTTATTAAACCCATTCAAAGCCACACCATTTCAATAAAACACCCTTTTTACATAGATAACATGAGTAAAGGGCTACGTACCAACAACCGAAGGTACTAAATTCTCCCCACCGTTTTTCTTTCCATCCTCAAAAGGTAGAAAACTATCGCTTCCCATAATGAGTCTCTCCCAACTCTCTTTTAATTTCTTCTCCCATTCCCATGTGTTTTCTTGAATCCGAATATGTTCCCATAAAACACATACGTGGCCGATGATTTTACCACAAAATACTTTTCCTTGAATATCCATGATTTGCATCGTTATATGTTCCAATGAAGCATCTGACACTAGTTCTACAAGATCCAATCCGATCACATGGTAAGGATCAAGCTGATACTTCTTTAATAGAGATATGTGGAATAAATTATGGTCTGAACTGAACCATGGTGGTAGTGTCAAATGGTATTCTACATCTCCAACATGTTCCAATATCTCAAATGGGCCTATGTATTGATGTGATTAATTTTATTACTTCCCAAAATGATTATTTTCTAGCCTGGGAGGAATCCTTAAGAACACGTGATCACATACTATAAAGGACAATGGCTATCAATGATGGGCTGCATAATATTTTTGATGATTCTTATCCATCTCCATTCTATTTATAATATATTGATTCTTATCTATTTATTCTTGGAAAATATTAGGAACCACTATGTAAGATTCACCTATTTCCACCCATCATAATGGATGATGATATGGAAGCCCATATAACGCTTCAAATTGTGCCATAAGTATCAAGTCTTGATAGCTGTTATTATATGATAAATAAACTAATGGAAGATTCTCCTCCAATTATCCACAAAAATCTATTACACAACCTCATAGCATGTCTTTCAAATTAGTATCATCCAACCATACTGGTTTTCTATCTGAGGATGGTATGTGGTAGTCATAGTCAACTGAGATCCAAGGCCTTTTTTGTAGGGATTTCCACAATTGATATGTGAAACACATATCTCTGTCTAACATGATTGAAAATAGTACACCATAACTCTTTATAACTTCTTGGATATATATTTTAAATTGATCATCCAATATATGATTTTCATGAATAGGGATGAAATGTTCCGAATTGCTAATCTGATCCACTGTCACCCATATGGAATTGTGTTTCCGAACCCTTATTGGGAGGCTTATAACAAAATCCATTGATATCTACTCCCATTTCTACACTGGGATAGTCAATGACTGCAACATACCCATTGGTATCTCTATATATTCATTAACTTAATGACAAGTTAAGAATGTTGAAGCAATATTAGCCCCATTCCTTTTCATTCTACTCCACCAAAACTGAACCTTCAACACCTTATACATATTCTATGTACCCGCATGTTAAACACAACGTCAATGGTGATAATGATGACGAAGTTGTTCATAACAAGCTATAGGTACAACCATTTGATTATTAAACTAAAAAAATAAATTCCCATCATGTCTCCAACCCTCTATGGTATCCCCAATATTGTGTTTTGAACTCACAACTTGGAATTCTACATTAGATCTTTGTGCCTCGTTATCAATTTTTACAAAATCAGAAACTTGCGTATCTGAAAAGAAAAACTGCAACCTCACCTTGGTCTTCACATTCTACTTGAAAGTCATATATTAATGACATCAACTGATATTCATCTTAGTCATCCATTTCCAAATGAGTATATGACTTCCTTCTCAATGAATTTTCCACTAAATTTCGTTTTCCCTGTGTATACATCATGGAAAAGTAAAACATCTAGAGATACTAAATCCATATAATTTTACATAGATTTAAATATAATTGTGAGAGAATGTGTTTCAAACACTTTTGTTCTATGAACACAATTAATTTCTCAATAAATACATAATGTCACCAAGTCTTCAGGGCGTGGATGACTACATCTATATCATAATCATGTGTCAGGTAATTCGAATCATGCACTCTCAACTACCTTTAACCATAAGCCAAAACATGGTCATATCGCATGAGAACACAACCCAACCCCGATCACGAAGCAACATAGTACACCACAAACCCATGTCCAGGTTCTAGAAAAATCCGGATAGGTGCTAATTTAAGCAGATGCTTCAGCTCACAGAATGATTTTTAGCATCCTTCTTTCCATTCGAAGGGATAATTCTTCTTTGTTAGAGATTTAACTGGAAAGACTAGCTGTGAGAAGTCATGCACAAAGAGTTAGTAGTAGTCAACTAGAACAAGAAAACGTTGTTATATCAAAGTCATTCTTTGGTGGTTTCAATATGATAAAAACTTATATCTTTTCAGGTTCCACTGAAATACCTTTTCAGTAATCACATGTCCAAGAAAGTGTCTCTCTTCTATCCAAAAATGAAACATTGATAGTTTGGAATAAAAAATATGATATCTCAAGATTCCGAACAGTATTTACAATTGTTTCTCTTATTTATACCATGTCATTGAATACACCAAGATGTCATTCACAATCATGACAATGAAAGAGTCCAGATATCGCTGAAAAATACGATTCAGAAACTCCACTAAGATCACTGGTGTGTTTGTTAGATTGAAAGGAATGACTACATATTTTTAGTGGCCATATTTTCTTCTTAAATATGTATTTGGAATATATTCCTTCAGAATAGGAAATTGATGATACCCTAATTACTATTCAATCTTTGAGAACCACTGAGCATCCCTCAATTGATCAAGTATATCATCAATGTGTGGTTGTGGATACAGATTCTTTATCATAACTCAATAAGATTTAAATAATTAATATATATACTAGTAAATCCATCTAAGTTCTTCACGAACAAGACCGGTGATGCACAAAGTGACATACTTGGATGAATGAAACCTTTGCTTTCCAGCTCCTCCAACAACACTTTCAATTCCATTAACTCTGTCGGTGACATCCTATAAAACGGAAGGGAAATATGAGTGGTACCTATGAGGAGATCAATTATTAAATCCATTTCCCTTAATGGTAGTTACCTTGATAATTTCTCATGAATGTAATATGGAATTTGATCCACAACTTTTAGAAAACTAATGTCTTCATTCTCTTCCATGGATTTCAAAGTCAACACTACCAACTGGTAAGAGATCAATCCCGCTGTGGATGACAACAATATCGTTGCACCTTTCTTTACAACCCTCTCTCCTCTAATGAGATGCTCAATGCCATCCTCAATTTTTGAAACTGACCATTCTAATATAATAGTGATTGTGAGCCTTGATCAATGTGACATAATCCACACCCAGGACTACATCATAGACATCCATGTCAAACACGGAGATGTCCCACATCAGTTCAGTTCCATCAACAGTTATATAATAATATAAAAATAGTAAGGCTCAAAATTCTCATTAATTAAGAGGATTTTGGAGTTTAATCATAGAAGGTATCATTCTATGTTTTAAATAGTGAATAGGTTTCCCAATTCTTCTTCATCTTAGTGCTAGAGTTCTTAGCTCCTCTAGTGAAGACAACAATACTTCCTTCACTTGGATTTTCAATAGTGAACGATATCGTAAATATATTATCTAGTTGTAGTCTATTCTCAATGGTTTTAATTGCCATGGTGATGCTTTGGACTAGCTGTTTGTTCATCGGTGGCTTGGGTGAAATCAAATTCTCAAGAGCTTCTTCTGACAGGTTCCTATGACGCCTACCAGGTTCCATCTTCTAAACCAACAAGATACTCTATAAGTCTCACTCTATATCAAATAATGTATTTGTATTTAAAATTATATCAAATCAATTATCACAACATTATATTCTAAAAAAAACATTTACCATGTTTAACCAATTTTTGAAAAAATTCATCTCTCTTTTTGAAAATCCAATCATTTTCAAAATACCTACACTATTTCCTCTTTTCAAAATCTTTCATTTGTAAAAAAATTCCTTACTTTTTCAATAAAAATCAATTTTTCACAATATAAATCATTAGTCCAAATGTTGTATGCACTCCTAGTGGGAATTCATTCTGCTAATGCATGGAATTCTCATCTCATTGGATATACTCATGACAATGGTATTTTAGAATATCAGAAATGTCTCTAAACACTTCTTTAACCAATATCTATTGTAACTTCATGTTAAACTTAAAAGGATTAGCTACATCATTTTATAATATACATTTTATGTTATGAGAATCATATTACTTTATAAGGATCCACCATATGGAATTTGGAAGAATTTATTTCTACTCAAAGACCACATACACTGATGAATACTTGTTTGGATAGGACATAATAAGTTGATCCCACTTTTAAATACCCGCTAATTCTCATTATCATGAGAATACAACAAGTAATTAATAGCTTTAGGAAACATCACCAAGATGCCAAAGGTTGGAAATAAAAGTTTAAGGGTATCAATAAATATGGGGGAAGATGTACCCATTAATAATAAAACTATTAATCAAGGAAACCAAAACTGAACAACTCGCTATATGATTCATAAAAAAAATTCATATCAACTAATTTATTCATATAAAAATTAGTCCAATGTCTGATCTAGCATAAGACTCAAAAAAATATTAAATAAATATTAAAAAACAACTAAAGAATCTATGAAGTCCACAAGACTTCAATATCCACATGCACCATGCTCCAAAATCTCCAAATAGCATGAGTGACATGAAGTGGTGCTAAAAATGTGTGAAACATAACCTTTTCCCCTATCCAGGAAGACAACATCTGAAAAATCATTAAAGTTCAAAATCCTGGGTGAGTATAAAACTACGAAGAATTTCTCCAAGGACATCCCTACTCATTCCACCCGGTTATAAGAGTTACCACCATTATTATAAAATAGTTCATACAAATCCAATTTCCAACATGTTTTATAAATAAATATAAACAAGTTCAAAAATTGATTGCAACAGAAGTGTACAAGTGAAATTAAAACCAATTTTATGGAAAGATAAATTTTCATAAAAATACTTAAAATGATTAAAAATAAATTTCTCAATATCCTTTTTGGCATACTTGTACCATTCCTCACAAACATGTAACCAACCATGCATGCTACGTTATGATAGTTCCATACCCATGAGCTGTTTCTCGTTGATCAACCTAGTCATCACAAGGTAATTGTATCCAAAGTTCCATTAATCCATTAGCACTGAGATGAAGTTAAAATTTCAACAATTCTTTATATATGCAACATGAAATCATAAACCACATATTCCCAAAGATCATTCGCAAAAAAACCCTTTCAATAAAATCAATTTTTTTGAAAACCATTTTTCAATAAAACAATTACAATGCCAAATCATTTCAAAAAAACATATATTTATTGAAAAACCATAACCAATAAAACCATTTCGATGTTTTATAAATTCTACATTTTAAATAACCATTTTAAATTAATGAAACTAAAACAATTTTCACAATAATTTATCATGATTTCACAAATCAACAAAAAATGATAAATCATTTCTAAAGAGAATTATCCCAGGCATCCGACCAATATTTCAAAAATAAATATTATCCAATTTACTCAATTTTAAACTAATTAAATCAGTTATAAAAAGAATATATGAGAGTGAAGTCACCTTCCTTGAATGTTTTGTCAAAACTCAACAATGAACAAAGAATGCACAGGAAGCTGTGTCGATTCTCCATGAACCGACATAGATCTGTTATCCTTGAAATATCATGACTAAATACTGAATTAATTGGAATCCAAACACATAGATATAACCATTATAGGTGTACATTTGAGAAATAAAGGGGACCTAAGAAGCAGATCCCAGGAGATCGAAGAAAACATGACAAAATGGGAAAGAACAGTGACATAACTCACGAATTTGATCAAGATTCCAAAAAATAGATTAGATCTCCTATAATATAAAGAAAAATATAAGTTATAGATTTATTTGATGTTAAAAATCTTATATCTACCCAAAAAAATTGTATATATATGAAATCAATAAGATAAAATATGGAGATCTATGAAAATGACAAAAAATGACGGAGATTGGGCCCTTACCATGAGAATCGTGATTGAAATCACTAAGAGAGGGCTCTGAGATGGATTCAAATCATGTGGGAATGGTTTTACAATATTCTAGAGAGTGAAATCTATAATTAGGGATGACTTTAAGAAAAAAGAAACAATTAGAGAAAAAATGGCCATGTTCGTAAAAACTAAGATCTAGTTTTGACCTCTGCGCATGGTTTGACCACACGGTTGGGGCCAACCGTGAACATACCTTGCGACCTTCCATTTGAATACAATACTACTTCCAAGTCCCCCAAACTCTTCCTTAAATCACCCTTAACATTTTTATGGAAACAACCTTTTTTCTAGGTACACCCTTTTTTATAGAAACACAACTTTTTAAGGAAACATCCCTTATTATGTAAATAAATACTTTTTATAGAAACACCATATTTTATAGAAACACCATATTTTATGAAAACAACCATGTTTTATAGAAACAACCATTTTTATGGAAACACCCCATTTTTATGGAATCATTATACCTTATTGAAACACCCTATTTTATGGAAACACAATCTTTTTTTCATATAACCCGTTAAATGAAACACTATTTCAATAAAACATCATTTTACAAAAAATGAGGAATGTGTTACATACCCATAACTGGGCGTACAATAAGGACAATGTTGCTATCATAATAATATACACTTCCCATGTCAAAATCTTCTCTAATTAATGTATTGTGGCATACTATGACCTCATATAATATTACTATTTATAATATAAATGAATACATCTTAATGCTTTCAATAATGGTTGTAAATACTTATTTTAACATGTATTGAATGTGAACCACTCTATAAATCCATATTATCAGTATTCCAAATGGGAATTTTCAATTCTCAAATAGCACATACACACAAATAAATTATGAATTGTTTGTGTTTTATCAGCACAAAAGAACAAGAATAATGGTATCGTTTAATCATCACATTTTTATCACCAATATATTTGGATTATATCATCACCTTTTTATAGCTGATAAAGGGTGAATTTATTAGTTCTATAACTAGCACCGATAAAACCCTATTATTACCAATAGGGTTAACATGTATTAGCATTAAAAAATCCCTACAACAGAACAAAAATCAATTACATTACTACATCATTAATCATAAAATTAAAAAAAATCACCAAACATAAATTTACACTTTTCTATTATTTAAATTAAAATATTACAATACAGTTCAATAAATTCACATTAATGAAAAATTTAATATCATTCATAAATAATTAAAACCAATTCAAAAAAAACTCCCACAACAGGATTTCTCTAATGATTAGTTAAACATAATATAAATGTGTGTCCCTACAATGAAAACATTTAATTTTTAGTAACAATACATAACAAATAAAAAAATTAATTAAAATTTTAATTTTATAAAATCCATTATAAATTTTATGTGGATATTTTGATAAACCAAAACATTAAATCTAATGAAGAAATTTGTGTATCAGATTCACCTGAGGTCAACTCCTATAGATAAAAACTGACTCGAAGCTAGTTTTCCAATGTTTCTACCCCAATCTGATCTTTTTTACTCCATTAGAGTTCATAAAAAAGTGGGTTTTCATTTATTAATAGATTTTAAAAATAATTAATCATACTTCACATGATACTGAGAAATTCATGAATTGGATTAATGTGAGTTTGATTTAACTGATCACAAATGACACAATGATATATTTACAAAAGTTTCACAAAAATTTGATCTTATTTACATGATTTTGACCCCTTAACAAGTGATATGTCATTTAAATAAAAAATATAGATGGAATGGTATTTTAAATCATATTAAGAAATAAGGGAATTGTATTTAAATATGATTAATTCTTACATATTAAAAATTATATAAGGATCTTTATACATTGTTATTATGGTAATTTGAACTTGTTTTCTTAGTTTTGACCCATTTTTGGTGACCTAAAACATTAATAATTATATAAAGGTAAAAACAACTTTCGATCAACCCATGAAATTAAGGCATTGCATTGATACATAAAAAATGAATTTAATTTAATTGTCCTATTTTTCATTTCATTTCAAACATATTTTCTAATTTTTGACCCCTATACTGATGATCTTTCATTTATTAATAAGTGTTAGAAATTTGAAGCCATATTTTAAATAATTATAAGAAATATTAGAATTATTTTAATTTGTGGTTAATTATTATAAATCATAAATGATTCTAGGATCATTTTCATATGGGTATAAACCAATTTGAAGCCACCTATTATATTTTGACCAATTTATAGCTGATATGTCATTATAATAAAATAAAAAAAGTTGGAATTTTTATTTTTATCAAATGTGAAATATGATAATTAGAATGATGCATGATTAAATCATACAAATCACAGAATGAATGAGTATCATTTCCAATGTTTCTATTCCAATCTGAACTCTTATTATTTTTTTTGACCCCTTGATGGATGATATTCCATTTTAATAAAACACAGTTTCCAAATTTTACTTTAGGTCATAACGAGAAATAAAAACATGAGTTTAATAAATGACACTTTAATATAGATACAAATTATCCAAGGAACATTTTCCAAAGTTTTCATATCAATAAAATGTTGTTTTCTCAGTTTTAAACCATTGATGAGTGATATGCCATTTTAATAAAAAAAACTATGAAATAGTACTTTGGATCATACCACAAAATCTAAGCATTGAATTGATTCACAGAATATTCCATTAAAAAATTGATCATTATTTTACATTTTCATATAAATATGAACTCATTTTCTTAGTTTTGATCAATTTTAGGTGATTTGATACTTTTGTAACAATGTGAAGGTAAAATAGAAAATTTGATCTGGTCAACCATTTACATATCATATTGATGTTCGATTGATTAAAACAGATCAGAAATTACTCAAATAATTTTTTCTATCTGTTTTCACATCAATCTATGTTTGTTTTTTCATTATGACTCCTGAAAATGGGATTTTTCATTTATTAATATGTATAAATAATATGAAATAAAACTTTCATTCATACAATGAAACACACTAAAATTATTGATTCAAACTTGAATCATAATGATAAAAATGATTTAAAGAACTTTTTTCCTATGTTTTCACATCAATATAAACTTTTTTAGATTATTTGTATAGGTCATATGATAATTTTGATAAAAATAGAAAGTTGAAATTCTATTTTGGATCATATATGAAAATTTGAGAATCATATAGATGAATTGTTAACATATATATATATATATATAATATGATTTGATGATCATCATTCTATATTTTCATAGTAAATAAAACATGTTTTTATTCATTTTTATACATTTTAGGTGATCTAAAATTATTAAAAAACTGTGGAGGTAAAATTACTCCTTTGACCATATTAATAAATTTTGTAATTTGATTAACATGAGTTTAATTCATATATATCCAAAATAACATTAAAGTTTCAGTTATGAATTTCAAAAAAATTCAATTATAATAAAATTATTTATAGGAATAATGTGTGTTTGATTAATATGTATCCAATATCTCTACAAGATTATTTTACTATTTATGTGAATTTTAAGCTGTTTTCTCAGTTTGGACCCATGTACTGATGATGTTTCATTAACATTTTGAAATCACATGTTTCATCATAATAAGAAATCTATTAATCATATTGATCCTCGGTTGATTATTATAGATAATACATGATTTTATGATCATTTTCATAAGTTTATTAACCAATTTGATCTCACCTTATAGGTTTTGAGATCTAGATGGATGATGTATCATTTTAATACAAGTTAAAATGGTGAAATTGTACTTTGGATCATAATAAACTATATGATCATCAGATTCATGCTCGATTGATTCATATTGATCACAAATCACTAATTAGTTATTTTTGTGAGTTTCTACACTAATAAAAACACTCTTTGGGTTTTACCACCTGATTGATGATATTACATTTTAATAAAAATATAATGTAGAAATTATTCTATTTTCATGATTTTTTATTTATTTAATTTATATTTTTTATTATAGATTATAATTTTTGATTTATTTTATTATAAAATCCACAAATAAATTCAAAAACAATTCCTTTGAAATTAATTCAATTTGTAAATTGATTTTTATAAATAATTGGCCACTAACTAGGTCAAACAATGTTTCCAGGATTTGGGTTTCAATTGTATCGTTTATGTTTTTAATGGGAATGTAGAAAAATAAGGGTTGTGTGAGTATTTTAAGGACAAATAGAAGCATTTTATGGATATAATAACCTTGAATCAATCACTAAGGAAGTTTCCTCCATTATATTGACTATAGGGTTTGATGAAAACTGTAATCAATTAACCCAAACTCACCCACTATCCATATATTTTAGGTAGAGGTATATAGGTGTTTTAGGATACATTGGGATTGTATATGGTGAAGGGATTCTGTCATATTATTCATTATAATCCACTATAGTGAAATATTATAACATGGTTAGCATTTTACTACATTAACATAGTTGATGGATATACATTATATAAAGGGTCATGATACTGCTTTGGTTTAGTTTCTTCATTGTTTATGTTAACTATGTGGTCGATAACATGATGTTCACTTCCCAAATCATCATATTTGTCAATGAATGTTAAGTGTATTGAATATGGAAGAAAATAATTTATTTTTCAATATTTTAAATGGGGAAATAATTATGATTTCTTTGCAGCTTGTACTTATGTATTTTCCCATGATTTCAACACACACTGATATAAAAGAACTACATTCTATACACTCAAAATGGGTATTTTTATCAATAAAATAGAGTTTATGTGATAAGTGATAATAAAGTGGATAGATTTTATCAGATCTAGAAAAGTGATGACAACATTCTCCTTTTATAATTCATTTTAAAACACTGATAAATAGGGATTTTATCATCTATTTTTTATTGATGATAAATTATATGTTTATTAGAACTAAAATTAAAATTTATAAAAACCCATTCAGTCATTATAAATATTAAATGTATAAAATATATAGAGACCCTAAATCTAAAAAAATAATTACATTTCACCACCATTAAACATAAAAAACCAAACCTAAGAATATTATGTTCCACTATCATTAAACTTACATTTTACAACAATTTCAATTAAAATATAACATTATAGTGGAAAATAATTACATTTACGTAAATTTTAATTACAATGAAAAATAATTACATCCAATAAAAAAACTCACAAGCTAATATTTATCCAATGATTAAACAAACCATTTACAAAAACATGTTCCTATAAAAAAATAATTATTTTTTTAATAGTTCATAAAAAATAATAAAATTATAATAGTCATGATATATAATCCATGATAAATTTTAATTAATAATTTTGTAAAATAAAACTTTTAATCATACCCATAATATTTGGTATTATATTGATGTTTTGTTGATTCATACGGATCACAGATTACTCTAAGATCATTTTTATGTGTTTTCATACCAACATGAGCTTGATTTATTGTTTATGGCCCCTATATAAGTAATTTTTCATTAATTAATAATTTTTTATAATACATACTCATACATTACACAATTTTGGGAAATTTAGGCATTGTATTGGTTTGAGGTTGATTCCCACATATCTAATATTATATGAGGAATATTATCTATGGTTTTATTGTCAATTGGAACTCATCAACTCAGTTTTGAACCCTTAAAGGGAAATATGTAGTTTTAATAATAATAGAAATGTTAAGTGGTACTTTGGAGAATATTAAGAAATTTAAAAATAGGATTTATGCATGGTTAATTAATATAGATCAAAAATTATTTCTTGAAATTCCTGCTCTGTTTTCATAGTAATTGAACCTCATTTTCTCAGTTTTCACCTATTTTAGGTGGCCTAATAGTTGAATAAAAAAGAAAGTCAAATTAAACATTAAATCATACCAATAAATTTTATTATTGGACTGATCATCAGTTTATTCTTATATATTCATAATAAATTGTGCATCATATTACTATTTTTCACCAATATGAACCCATTTTCATATTTTGATCCCTACACTGATGATTTTTCATTTTTTTTGATAAGTGTTAATAATTCAAAATCATATTTTCTATCATACTAAGAAATTCATGAAATAAATTAATGTGGGGTTAATTTTTATAGATAAAAATGATTCAAGTATCATCATACAATGTTAATAAAAAAATTCATGCTCACCGACTTGGATTTTACCTCTTGATAGGTGATATTTAATTTTAATAAATAAAATGCTAAAATTGTAATTTGGATTATACTAAACAATAAAAAATCATATTTTTTTGTTTAATTCCTATTAATAAAATAACCCAAGAATAGTTTTTGTATGTGTATTCCCCAATATGAACAAATCTTCTATGTTTTGACCCCTGGATGGATAATATTACATTTTAATAAAATTCAATGGTGAAACTGTATTTTGTATCATACTAAGATACCCAGTCATCGTATTGATACTTGATTGATTCATATGGATAAAAATGATCCTTAGATAATTTTCATATTTTTTTCATGCCAGTAAGATTCCATTTTCTCTATTTTTAACTGTTGATGGATGAGATACCATTTTAACAAAAATACAAATATGAAATGGTGCTTTGGATCCTAATGAGAAATTGAAGCATCATATTGACATGCATTCAATTCCTATAAAAATTGTTACAAGGATTATTATCCTTTTTTCATAATAATATGAGCACTTTTTACCAGTTTTGGCACATTTCGGGTTATTTGTAAATTAAATAAAAATGAGAAGGTAAAACATCACATTTTATCATGTCAATAAATTCAGGTAATAGATTGATTTGTGTTTCATTCCGAAAAATTTAAATGACTAGTAAATTATTTTTATATGATTTCAAACCCATACATTAATTTTTTTCTTGGTTATGAATCATACACATGTGATTTTATATTTATTAATAAGCATTCACACTATGAAATCATATATTCCATCCTAACAAGAAATCCAGTCATCAGATTGATGTGTAGTTGATTCCTAAATGTTAAATATTATTCAAGGATTACTATCATAATATTACACAACAATATTAACCTATCTTATAGGTTTTGTCCCATTTATGAGTGATACGATCATTTTAATAAAAATTAAAGTTTGAAATGATAATTTAGATCATATTGGGTATTCTGGGAATCATATTGACATAGGCTTAATTTTCATAGATCATGTCACGACCCGTCCTCGGGGCCCGTGTTGTGACTACCCCATGCCCGCCTTCCATAGGCTAGGGGCTGGCGACTAGCACCAAGGCGTAAATCCCAGTAAAAAGGGAATTCATTGCCTTTGTAAAGTAAAAAAACACCACATAGCAAGCAAGCAGTAGAAGTAAACACTATGTAAAAAGAGAGTACAACTGTAAGTGCGGAATGTATGTGGGCCAGTATACAAAACCAAGTTGAAAGTAAAGTACAACTGGAAAGGGAAAAACAGCAACTGAAAGGTAAAGCTGCAACGGTGAGCTGTCCACTGGGAATCCCACCTGAAGGGTGGGTACAGAAAAGCCTCGACTGCTGCTCGGGTCCAACCTACCGCTCCGAGTACGTCCCGCCCAGTGGTCCTCCTCCAGGTACCGTCCTGCTCCGCAAGCCTCCACCACGATCAGCGCTGTCCGTCGTCTGCAACCAACACAACGTAGTGTGGGCATAGCCTGTGCAGGGGTGAGTATAAGCTACTCAGTAGGGACCCCGAGACCCCCTATGGTCTCCCAAAATCCACAAAGGATAAACAACAATGGAAAGATACAATCACGAAGTAACATCCGACACTGCATAGGTATATGCCTATATATATACCTAAGTCATCAATTCTCATTCGGCTCCAACATCCGAGCCCAAGTACAACCCAGTCCACACAGGAAAGCAAACATATTCCACAAAGGAAGTAAAACATAATCCACAGAGGATAGCACAACACAATCCACATAGGAAAGAAAAACGTAAATCCACACAGGATAGCACAACACAGTCCACATAGGAAAGAAAAACGTAAATCCACACAGGATAGCAAAACATAGTCCACACAAGAAAGTAAAACTGGATTCAGCTCACAAAAGTATACTTCTTCAAAATATGATAGAGATGATCACTGATCCATCTAATTCATCGGACCCCCAATGGATCGATAGGTACTAACCCCCGTAATGACCCACATAGGATCGAACCCACACAGGATCTGTAGGTGCTGGCTCACACAGAACCGCTGAGCGCTGACCCACACAGTATCAGACCCACACAGGTTCGGTAGCACTAATCCACATAGGATCGCTGAGTGTTGTAGTCTTCGTTGTCGAATCCACTGAGGATCTATGTACAGTCGTCGTCGCAGTCACAGTAGCAGTCGCAGCCAGCACTAGGGTTCCCGCACACAGCAAGATCATTCAGGAGGGTCCGCTCCACGAGCCGAGAGGATGATACATCAACTGACACATAGTCCAGAGTTGATATATCCAAGAGTTCCGTATCGTCAACAGGAACTCAACGTCGCAGATGGCGCGTCAATCTGACGCCCGGTCTGAGAGTCATTGGCTTCTTCGTCCCAAGGGCCCAGTTGGTTTTTAAGTCAAAACCAACCTGACCGTACTCCACCTGCATCCTACCACGGGCGGAGTAAGCCAAAAGATCAATCTCACTAAGAGGAAACCAACAAAGACGATGACACATCATTCAGACATCCAGAGCTTAAGATATGAGTGTTTCCGCTCCGAGGGCCCGGTTGGTTTCGTGTATTAACCAACCCGGCTGAACTCGAAATATTCCGAAACCTTGAGTGCAATATACCGAAACGACCATCTTGATCCAAGGATCGCATCGCAACTAACGGTGTGTCGATCAGATACCCATAGCACAAGTTATGGGAGTCCGACCTGAAAAGGTTCGGTATTAAGGGGTTCGGGCCCGGCCCGACCCGGCCCGATACCCCCGGGGTCGACCTGAACCGGGTCTGGGTCCGGCCCGCTAGGGTGCGGCCCGACCCGATCAGCGCGGCCCGGCCTGGGCACAGCGCGCCCAGCGCGCTGGCGCTCGGCCAACGGCCGAACCGTTGGCAAAGGCGGGGGGGGGGGGGGGGGGGGGGGGGGCGCCTGAGCCCCTGGTGTAACCGCGGCCCTCCATTTATGGGGGCCGTTTTGTAGGCCGTCCAGAGGAATTAATTCCCCCAGTTTCTCTTTGTCTGGCCGGCTTGCACCGGTCGACTGGTTCTGCCAACAAGGACGGGCAACGGCCGGTCCTTCCTCCAACGCCGACACCGGTGGCCCGGAACCGGCCGCTGATCACCCTGCTCCACCGTGGCCCGGAACCGGCCACGACTTGGTTCGTTCGGCGCGGTGCGACGGCACAACGCCTCTCCACTGTGGCCCCGCTCCGGCCGTGGCGTCTTCGGTTTTCTTCGACGTGGCGCGATGGCGTCGCGTCCTTGTTCATCTTCACGGCGTGGCGCGTCGGTACCGCGCATTACTTGTCCTGCGTTTCCCGCGTGGTGCGACGTCACCACGCCATTCCGTCCCAAACACAAAGAATCAAACAAGGATAAAGGAGGAGGGTCGGCCGTGTTTGTGGGGTCTGGTCCCCTCTCGTTAATCGGTATCATTTGGTCGTATATCCATGAAGAACGACAAACTAGAAAACACGAATGAAAATAATTAAATAATCCCATACCTTGATAAAAGAGATGACAAACGTCGGCGTCGTGAAGTGAGGATTCGAAGACGTTGACAGAGATTTCGTCGCAGAAAACCGTCATGAAAGAGACGTCGCAGAAGAAAAATGTTGTGGAAGAAGACGTCGCGTCGTGGGTCGGTATCGCAGAAGACCATCTCCGAGGGCTCGACGCTCCATGTCGGAGATCGTTCGTTTTTCATGTTCTTCGTCAAAGTGAAAGAAGAACTCAAGACTTCCTTAGCTTTTTTCTCCAAGGCTCTCAAACAACTAAACACACCAACCTAATAAAATATGTTCTTAAATTATTTTATTAACACATCAAGGTTTTTGAAATTCAAGTGTTTGAATTCCACATTAACTCACCTCATTAATTCCATAAGTTAATAAACTTAAGTTATCAACATTAAATGGGAGTTCAGGGGGTTAGAGGATATGAAGGGGTGGGGTTCGTGTGGGCCCCACCACCCTCATAAGCTCTCAAGGGAGGTTGGGTAGTTACCCAACTTCCATTCCAAGGATTATACACTTAGAGTAAAAATAAAAATTGTTGTTAAATTTTTATTTTTAACTTCCACAATTTAACAACTTCTCTCGTGTAAACGCAACTCCGGATTAAGCGTTCCTAAGCAATTACCGGCACTGCGGTTCCATCGGTGCCCTCAGAATTCGATTCTGAGCACCGGTTCAAAAGATAGGAAATCCTACTCATTCGTTCATTGAACGTGCCTGAGCTAAACTTCGGATAGAAATTCCGAGCACACCGGGCCTCGGAATCAAGTGCCGTCTGAAACTGCATTCCTATAAAATCTCAAAAAAATTATGGAAAATTTTCCCTTGAATTTTACAGGTCTTTACATTACTCCCACCTCAGGGTTTTACATCCCCGTAAAGATACATCGAAAACTAGGGAAACAAATGTGGGTACTGAGCATGCATCTGAGCCTCCCGCTCCCAAGTGCTCTCCTGGAGGTTCTCGTGCTGCCATATGATGCGCACAAGAGGAATCGACCGTCCACGTAGGACCCGCTCCTGTTGATCCTCGATCTCCACTGGGACCTCCGTAAAAGTCATCCCGTCATCAACGTCAATCTCCCCATGGTCAATGATATGTGTCGGGTTGTGCACGTATCTCCTCATCTGAGATAAGTGGAAGATGGCGTGCACCCAGTGCAACTGAGGTGGTAGAGCCAGGCGATAAGCCACCTTGCCAATCCTGCTGAGGACCTAGAATGGTCCGATGAAGCATGGAGACAACTTGCCTCCTCGGCCAAATCTCCGTAATCCACATCGAGGTGAGACACGCAAGAATGGTGGTCGCCATCCACGAACTCTAGTGGCCTACGCCTCCTGTCAGTATAAGGCTTCTGCCGGCTCTGAGCTATCCTCATCCGCTCCTGGATGACCTGGACCTTCTCTGTCATGGCTTGGACCATCTCTGGTCCCACAAGTGTTGACTCCCCAGGGTCTGTCCAGTACAAAGGAGATCTACAAGGTCGGTCGTACAACGCCTCGTATGGTGCCATCCCAATAGTGGAGTGGTAGCTGTTGTTGTACGTGAAGCCCACCAAGGGTATGTGGTCCTCTCAGCTGCGACCAAAGTTGAGGAAACATGCGCGGAGCATGTCCTCGAGAGTCTGAATGGTCCTCTTCGTCTGACCATCCATCTGAGGGTGAAAGGCTGTGCTCAGACGTAGATGTGTCCCGAACGTCTCCTGCAACCGCTTCCAAAGTTGGGAAGTAAATAGAGCATCTCGATCGAAGATGATATATGATGGCACACCATGAAGCCGCACAATCTCCTGAACGTAATGTTATCCCAAGCTCTCTACTGAGCCCTGCTCTCTGATAGGTAAGAAGTGAGCCGATTTGGTGAGTTGGTCGACAATCACCCAGATGGAGTTGTGACCTTGGGAAGTGCGTGGAAGTCCAGTCACGAAGTCCATAGATATCCCATCCCACTTCCACTCCGGGACCTCCAAGGGATGTACCAAGCCTACTGGTACCTGGTGCTCAGCATTCACCTGCTGGAAGGTGAGGCATCGAGAAATGAACTCTTCCACAGCTTTCTTCATGCCCGGCCACCAGTGCTATCGTCTGAGATCCTGGTACATGTTCGCCACTCCAGGATGTACCGCTAAAGGAGAAGTGTGAAACTCTCTCATCACCTCCTCAGTCATCGAGTAAATCAAAATGTCGTCGATGAAGACTATGACAAATCGATCGAGGTATGGCTGAAAGATCCTGTTCATGAGGGCCATGAACACTGCTGGAGCATTGGTCATGTCAAAGGGCATAAACAAGAACTCATAGTAGCTATACCGACATCTGAAGGCCGTCTTCTACATGTCCTCATCTCGAAATCTGAGCTGATGGTAGCCTGACCTGAGGTCTATCTTCGTGAACCACCATGCTCCCTTGAGCTGATCGAAGAGGTCATCAATCCTCGGTAGCGGATACTTGTTCCTCATTGTCACCTGGTTCAGGCGATGAAAGTCGACAGAAAGTCGCAAGCTCTCTTCCGCCTTCTTGGCGAACAAAATCGGGGAAGCCCAGGGTGAAACACTGGGTCAGATGAACCCCTTGCCCTGCAAGTCCTCCAACTGTACCCGCAGCTCTCGAAGCTCGGCGGGGGCCATCCGATATGCTGGAGTCGATATCAGGGCTGTCCTGGGGTACAACTCAATATAAAAGTCTACCTCTATGCGACGAGATAGCCCTGGAATGTCTTCGAGGAAGACGTCCACATACTGATCCACCACTGTAGGAAAAACAGGACTCTGCATGTCAACTGCTCCTAGGATGAGGCCAACCAACTGATGAGTTATGGGTTGTCCTCTCCTCTGCGAGAGTCCATCCTGTGCCGCAAAGGCTCCCTTCTCACCGGTAAAGGTGAACCTCCTCCCGTCGGTGCGTACACATCGCACCTTGCACCTAATACAGTCAATCTGTGAATGGACCGTAGACAACCAATCCATGCCCAAGATGACGTCGTAAGGCCTCGAAGCTGCTACAAGAAGATCCCAGCCGAAGATCTCGCCTCCTAGAGTAAGCTCACACTGCCAGTACCACTGCGTAATCGTTGAGTCTGCTCCTTTAGGAGTCTCTAGCCATACGGATCGAGCCAACGACTCTGTCGGAATCTCCGAGCTTCGAACAAGGGCAACGACTATGAAAGAGTGACTCGCTCCTGTGTCTATAAGAACTGCAGCAAGGGTGGAATTGACACAGATGTTACCTCGAATCATCTCGGGCACGCTGTGGGTGTAGGCCTCCGCTGCATGGAGTTGTGCCTGTCTCTGTCCGCCAGCTCCCGGTGGTCGGGGTGGACCTCCTGGTGGTGGTGGCGGTAAAGCCTCAAAGCGTCGCCCACCACCTGCTGCTCAGCCAGCTCCCCTGCCTCGTCCGCCTGCTCCCTGCGGACCGCCATGGTCGACCCTCTGCCTCTGCCTCGATGGTCCCTAAACCGTCTGCTTCTCCTCGGCACGGCGGGTCAGGCAATCACGAGCCATGTGGCCCTGCCCACCACATGAGTATCACTGTCTGCCTCTCGAAAGACTGGCATCGTGCTGTGTGCCCCGAACTGCTGAGCCAGTGTCCTGAGGTCGTATGCCTGAGGGTCTGGTCTACCTGGACCCATGATCCATCCGTCGACTGCCTGCTGCAGAAGACTCTACTATGTGCCACCCTGCGGTGGGTCGCGGCGCTGGTTTAGACTCAGCAAGAAAGCTCTCGATCAAAAGGGCTTGCTCCGGTACTCATGTCTGAGTCGGAATGGTGATGGAGATCAGCGATGCCCTGATCTCGTGTCTCAATCCCTGATCAAAGGTCTGGGCCCAGAATAATGGGTCCTGTACCATGTATGTAGAGTAGCACGAGAGATCAGTAAATCTCGCCGAGTACTGGGCGACCGTCATGCCGTCCTGCCGCAGCTGATAAAGCTCTTGAATGCGCACCACATAGAGGGTGGCTGGGACGAACTCCGAGCGGAAGAGGCTCTTAAAGTCCGTCCAGAGAAGAGATGCCTCATCATGCACCTGGAGCATCAAGCTCCACCATCTGCCTGCTGCTGCATGCAGTTGGCTCGCTGCGAGGATCACCATGAGGTCTGCTGGTGTCCTCACTAACCTGAAAACTCTCACCATTGCCTCCAGCGAGTCCTCGGCTGCCTGGGGGTCCGTCTCCCCGTGGAACCTAGGCGGTCGCTGGTGCTGGAAGTCATGCAGTGCACTGAGGCGACGTGCATCATCAGCGGCTGGTGCTGGAAGCATCGGTGGCTCGGCGGGTAGAGCTAACGCCGGTGCCACTGCTAACAAATGGCCCTGCACCGAGGCCTCGTCGGTCGGTGGGCTGTCGTCACGCTCAACTCTCGGAACCCTAGCTGGCCGCCGTCATGGGGCCATCCTAAAAAGGAAACAGGTGAGCCACAGTCAGAACAGTATACCTGGTGAGCTGATACAAAGTAATCACAAAGAAAACATGAAACACACATGCAATCAATGTTTTCGTGCATTAAGTCAGAAATCAGAAGTCAGGGTCCTGTTGTATGGATACATCGGCCACCGCACCAACACTGGACTCCCTAGACTGATAACCACACCCAATATGCTAAACACTATTTCTTCACATAGAAAAAGATCAGATTCCCATGTTCTGTGGTAGAACCGAACTCCTTTGATACCAATTTGTCACGACCCGTCCTCGGGGCCCGTGCCGTGACTACCCCAAGCCCGCCTTCCATAGGCCAGGGGCTGGCGACTAGCACCAAGGCGTAAATCCCGGTAAAAAGGGAAGGCATTGCCTTTTTAAAGTAAACAAACACTACAGAGCAAGCAAGAAGTAGAAGTAAACACTAAGTAAAAATAGGTTACAACTGTAAGTGCGGAAAGTAAGTGGGCTAGTATACAAACCCAAGCTGAAAGTAAAGTACAACTGGAAAGGGAAAAATAGCAATTGAAAGAGAAAGCCGCAACGACGAGCTATCCATTGGGAATTCCACCTGAAGGTTGGGTACAGAAAATCCTCCACTGCTCCTCGGGTCCAGCCTACCGCTTTGAGTATGTTCTGCCCAGTGGTCCACCTCCAGGTACCGTCCTGCTCCACAAGCCTCCACCACAATCAGCGTTGTCCGTCGTCTGCAACCAACACAACGTAGTGCGAGCATAACCCGTGTAGGGGTGAGTATAAGCTACTCAGTAGGGACCCCGAGACCCCCTAAGGTCTCCCAAAATCCACAAAGGATAAACCACAAAGGAAAGATACAATCACGATGTAACATCCGACACTGCTTAGGTATATTCCCATACATATACCTAAGTTATCAATTCCCATTCGGCTCCAACATCCGAGCCCAAGTACAACCCAGTCCACAGAGTAAAGCAAACTTATTTCACACAGGAAGAAAAACGTAATCCACATAGGATAGAACAACACAATCCACATAGGAAAGCAAAATGCAAATGCACACAGGATAGCACAACACAGTCCACATAGGAAAGAAAAAAGTAAATCCACACAGGATAGCACAACACAGTCCACACAGAAAATTAAAACAGGATTCAGCTCACACAGGTATACTTCTTCAAAAGACGATAGATATGATCACTGATCCATCTAAGTTTTCGGACCCACAAAGGATCGATAGGTACTAACCCCCACAATTACCCACACAGGATCAGACCCACACAGGATCTATAGGCACTGGCTCACACAGAACCGTTGAGCACTGACCCACACAGGATTAGACCCACACAGGATCGGTAGCACTGATCCACATAGGATCGCTGAGTGTTGTAGTCATCATCGTCGAATCCACTGAGGATCTCTGCACAGTCGTCATCACAGTCACAGTAGCAGTCGCAGCCAACACTAGGGTTCCCGCACACAGCAAGCTCGTTCGGGAGGGTCCGCTCCACGAGCCAAGAGGATGATACATCAACTGATATATAGTCCAGAGTTTATGTATCCAAAAGTTTCGTATCGTCAACAGGAACTCAACGTCGCAGATGACGCGTCAATATGACCCCCGGTCTGAGAGTTATTGGCTTTTTCATCCAGGGGCCCGGTTGGTTTTTAAGGCAAAACCAACCTGACCGTACTCCACCTGCGTCCAACCTCAGGCGGAGTAAGCCAAAAGATCCGCCTCACTAAGAGGAAACCAACAAAGTAGACAGCACGTCATTCGGACGTCCGAAGCTTAAGATATGAGCGTTTCCGCTCCGAGGGCCCAGTTGGTTTCGTGTACGAACCATCCCGGCCGAACTCAAAGTATTCCGAAAACTTGAGTACGATATACTGAAACGACCGTCTCAATCCAAGGATCGCATCACAACTAACGGTGCATCGATCGGAGACCCGTAGCACATGTTATGGTCGTCCGACCGAAAAAGGTTCGGTATTAAGGGGTTCGGGCCCGGTCTGACCCGGCCCGATACCCCCAGGGTCGACCTGAACCGGGTCCGGGTCCAGATCGCTAGGGCGCGGCCTGGCCCAGCCTAGGCACAGCGCGCTGGCGCTCGGCCAATGGTCGAGCCGTTGGCAGGGGGGGGCGCCTGCCCCCCTGGTGTAACCGCGACCCCCCCATTTAAGGGGGCCGTTTTGTAAGCCATCCGGGGGAATTAATTCCCCCGGTTTCACTTTGTCCGGCCGGCCCGCACCGGCCGGCCAGTTCTGCCGACAAGGACTGGCGACGGCCGGTCCTTCCTCTAACGCTGACACCGGCGGCCCGGAACCGGCCGTCGGACACCCTGCTCCGCTCCTCCGCCACGACCCCGCTCCGGTCGGGGCGTCTTCGGTTTTCTTCGACGCGGCGCGACGACATCGCGTCCTTGTTCATCTTCACGGCGCGACGCGATGGTGCCACGCATTACTTTCCATGCGTTTCCTGCGTGGTGCGACGATACCACGCCATTCCGTCCGAAACACAAAGAATCAAACAAGGATAAAGGAGGAGGGTCGGCCGTGTTTGTGCGGTCCGGCCCCCTCTCGTTAATCGATATCATTTGGTCGTATATCCACGAAGAATGACAAACTAGAAAACACGAACGAAAATAATTAAATATTCCCCTACCTTGATAAATGAGATGACGAATGTCGGCGTCGCGAAGCGAGGATTCAAAGACGTTGACAGAGATTTCGTCACGGAAAACCATCGTGAAAGAGATGTCGTGGATGAAAAACGTCGTGGAAGAAGACGCTGTGTCGCGGGTCGGTGTCGCGGAAGATGGTCTCCGAGGGCTCGGCGCTCCACGTCGGTGATCGTTCATTCTTCGCGTTCTTCGTCAAAGAGAAAGAAGAAGTCAAGACTTCCTTAGATATTTTCTCCAAGGCTCTCAAACAACTAAACACACCAACCCAATAAAATAAGTTCTTAACTTATTTTATTAACACATCAAGGTTTTTGAAATTCAAGTGTTTGAATTCCACATTAACTCACCTCATTAATTCCATAAGTTAATAAACTTAAGTTATCAAAATTAAATGGGAGTTGAGGGGGTTAGAGGATATGAAGGGATGGAGTTCGTGTGGGCCCCACCACCCTCATAACCTCCCAAGGGAGGTTGGGTAGTTACCCAACTTCCATTCCAAGGATTATACACTCAGAGTAAAAATAAAAATTGTTGTTAAATTTTTATTTTTAACTTCCACAATTTAACAACTTCTCTCGTGTAAACGCAACTCCGGATTAAGCGTTCCTAAGAAATTATCGGCGCTGCGGTTCCATCGGTGCCCTCGAAATTAGATTCCAAGCACCGGTTCAAAAGATAGGAAATCCCGCTCGTTCGTTCACTGAACGTACCCGAGCTAAACTTAGGATAGAAATTCCATGCACATCGGGCCTCAAAATCAAGTGTCGTCTGAAACTGCGTTCTTGTAAAATCCCAAAGAAAATTATGAAAAAATTTCCCTTGAATTTTATGGGTCTTTACAGATAAAATATTATTTGAGGAACATCTAGTTATATTATCACGGTAATATAATTTTATTTTCATGGTATTGACCCTTTTAATGGAAATTGACACCTTAATAACCATATGAAGGTCCAATGAAATATTCAATTTTATCAGGGAATTTGAGCATTTTATTTACATGAGTTTTGTTCATAAATAACAACAACTAATTTATGATTTGTTTCATAATTGTTCATGGACATATGAATCCATTTGATCCATTTTGACACCTACACTTGTGATGTGTCTTTTATTAATAAGTTTTAACTAATTAAAATCATATTTCCAATCATACTGAGTAATATAGGAATGCTATTTATATATTTTTGATTCATGCATATCAAAGATGAAATAAAAATCAATTTTCATGTCTTTTACCATTATGAACTCACTTACTTGGATATATAGAATGTTATATGTCCTTGTAGTACTCTAACAAGTGATATAAAAAATATCCTTCTTCTTTTGAATATTTAAAATGTATACAATCCTATTAGTAAATAAAAAATGTAGAAATAAATGATGAATTAATCTTTTAAATGAATATGTAATTTACATAAAAATACCTCTCTATGGATAAATGTTTATTGATGGAATGTGATATCTTCATCAAATTTAAAAATATAACATCCACAATAATTATCATTATTTTTTTAGATTTTACAGAAAATTTACCCAAAATACGTTATTTTTTATATGTGTTTTGATAGTGAAATATTATTATATATATTGTAATCTATATACATTTATAGAAATTCTTAGGATTATTATTCATAGTAACCATCCCCATACCATGATTTTTTCAATATTTAGAATCACTCTATCATAAAACAATTACCATGAAAGAAAAATATAATATTTATAATTTTATCTTTATTAATAAAATATTTATTACATAGCATTGTAAATTCATAATGAACTTTATGTGTGGTCTATTTTTTGGAATTACATGCTTGGGTTTCAAAAAAATAAACATTTAGTGTATCCAAATTGAATATGGTGACAAAAATATTATCTCTAAAAAAACCAAAAAATAATAATTAATGAAAAAGATATATATTTAAATTATAAATTATAAGATTATAGTGTTTTACCCATGTATTATAGACACCAATAAGAGTTCTTAGCCTATTGTTGTGTTCAAACACTCTCTCTAGTTCATCCAATTGTTTTTCATTTTCTTTTTCATCCAATGTATTTTTTTCCATAGAAATGATAGTAAGATGAATGATTAAAAATTTCTATCACGGGGTTTTACCATTATATAGTAGTGATAAAAAACCTCTAGAAAATATAAAACATTTACATAAATAAAACAATTAATTGAATATTAATAAAACATATTATGAACATGTACCTCAAATATACATTGAAAATTGAGTTTATCATACATCCATGATTGATATTTTCATTTATAATCTCAATTCCAATCACATATGTATTGACCAATCTAAATATATTATTATCATATTCAATATGGGAAGTATTATTATCATTGATGTTTGTTACAATAAGAACTTATAATGTTAAGAAATGTGTCAGTGAAATTGGTGGGACAAAAAAACTATATGAAGGGCCTTTTAATTACTTTTTTGATCCACTAGATTTTTTTTATCATACATTTTGATTCCTCTTATTTATGCATTGGTAATGGAGTACCAAATTTAAAACACTTTTTGATATATTTATGAAGGTTTTTAATTTAGAAATATTGAAAAGGACATTCCACATTATCCTTCGGTATGTTTATAAGATTAAATGAAAATTGAATAAAACTGACAACAATATGTTAGATTGTGATAACATCCAAAAAATCAAGGGGAATAGGAATCTATGAACTTATCCTTTAAGCTACTTGTATCCACAATCTCACATGAAATTTTTGGATTTATTTATTTTTTATCATATCTCCTTTTATAATACATAGAGCACCCCCAAAACAAGGTTATGGGAGGGTGAAAATAGAAATAAATCATAGTAACTTTAACCCTATAGAAATTTATATTGAGAAAATTATAATTAGTTGTATATTTTTTATTTAGAAAGAAATGTTATGTCTAAATATATTACCATATATAAGGTGAGTGGTTAAGGGGAATAGTTGGGCTCAAATATAGTGGGGTATTTGTCTTTATTTAGTTTATGGTATTATATTATTAGTTATCTTTGACCACATTTTTTATATTGGTCCATTAGAATATAACTGACAATAATTTATTTTAGAGATTATACTTATTCATACTTGTATTTAATTTATTAATTTGAATCCCCCTATGAATTTTATTTAGTAAAATATTCTTGAGGTGACACTACAAAAGTTTCACCTCTAATGTGTCTATATTTTTTTAGCCACCTCAATGTTATTATAAGTATTCCGCCATAAGATACCACCGATGATGATTTGTGTGTATATACCATATAAGAAAAAATATTAATAGATGTATTTATTTTTATCTAATACTATTATAAATCATAAAAAATAATATTATATCATACTTACAATTGATTCCTATACTCATTTTTAATTTTCATATACTATTTTAATGTCATTATTTATACAATACTTCCTATGAATCACATGAAATGGGAAAGATGTGGCTTTTTATTTTGATTCATAAATATATATATAAATAAAAATATATAATTATTTTGTTGTTTTATTCATCATTTTTTTTCAGATTTAAAATACATAGCATTTTTTCCAGTGAATCATGCACCATTATTGGTTATGGTAGGGTTGTGTTTGTTTATATCCAATAATAATTTTTTTATCAAACCATTATTGATTTATAAATTAATAATTTTAAATAAATGAGAATAATAAAATTAATTTTAAACAAAACATTAATGATTAAAAGATACCTATATTGATTTATGCCCACGTAGACTAATGATGGAATTCCATGTTTCTTATTTTACTACTTTTTAATACATAACTAGTGGGGGGTTTACTTTCACCCCAACATTAATAATATGTCTATTTTTTATAATTTTTATAAATTTTCTATGATCCTTTCCAATGATCATTAATATGAATTTCTTACAACAGTCATCAAATATAAAATACTGAACAAGGGAAAATGAAAATCAAATCAATGTTTCAATATTTTATTTTTCATTAAATTGAGAAATTATAATATAAAACTATCTTAATTTTTTCCCAAATAGTTTTCTTCCATGAAGGATTAACTATTTTCCACAAATATATATATCAATCAACCAATAAATTCAGGTTTTCACACCAATATAAGTAATGAAAATTTACTTGTTGTGGTTACCAGGTTGGTCATGTGGATTCCACTAAACCTATTATTTTATTCATTTTCATATTACCTTGAAAATTTATTTTAACAATGTCTTTCTATTATTTTTGTGTTTTTTTCATTCACATACTACTAGTCTCCTAGAAATTTCATAGTTTCAACATTGATGATGTCTTGAATCTTAGTATTAGTAGCTTCAACATGTAAAAAATCAATTTTTTCTTGGTTAGTTAAATATTTAATTTAAATTACAAAAAATCAGTATTGAGAATAATATATTATGAGTAAAATCGAATTTTATTAAAAAAACATTAACATGTACATAAAAATATCCCTATCATTTTCAAAGGATGAATGGATTTGGATCATCTATAGAGTATCCAAATCGAATATTTATAGTCCCCTCTAACATATAAGGAACTGTTTATATTATGAACACCAAAAAATTATTTTCATTTCCCAATGAAAGTTTCACCCTCAATTGAATTTTTATCTAAATCGACAATTTTTGTAGTTATCAATATAACAATTAACCAATTTATGCCTACTAGACCTGAGACATGAAATACATGAAATTCGTGAGATTTCATTATGAATGGTTAATCAATGTACCCATTCACATTGAAATTTACCTTCATGAAGCCCAATTCATATACTTTATCTCTACTTATGTGGTTAACACATTTTCAATGGAATGTTGTTATTAAAATAGTTTATTATCAAACTCATACATTTAATTTATGATTCCAAAGTATGAAATATTCATGTCAACTATATTTCTATATTTTTTACTGAATATATCCATCATTTTTACCACAAGAGTAACTCCATCATTTATCATCATACTTCATTCATCATGTTCTTTAGTATTAAACATGTAACTATTTATTACATAACCATTATTATATAATATATGTATAATTATTTATTGTTTTATCTATCAATGTCATTATGAAATAGAATCTATATTTGTAGATAAATATTTATAAATATGATCACTAAACCAGCCTATGAATGACAAAATACCTGAATTTGATATCCATTTTGCATCCCATAATGGATTTAAATACCTCAGAATTACTTCATGAGCTTAAATTAACAATGAAACTTCTACATCATTACATTAAATTTAATGGTGAGATTTCATCCTCTATATAATGATAATTGTTACAATATCTCTTAAAAATCCCTTCATCCATTAGGTGTCTTCTATGTCATGATTTTGGGATACCAATTTTATCAACATTTAATAAATAGTTAGTAAATAATTTAATTTTTTCTCCAACACTATAAATATATACAATACAACATTTTTATATATTTTATTTTTGTAGTACAATATCTATATAATCATATATTTTTTAAATGGGTACATCCATCTCTAATATATAAGACAACATAGATAGATATCTCTAACCAAGTGGACCATCATATCCATGAATGTTAAATGAATGAAAATTTACAATTCACTAAATATTTTGTAAATTTCATTTTCCTTAGTTAGAAACTTTTTAGGGCCTATAATGTTTCTATTTATAGCTTTAAAAAGGAAACAAATATCTCTTAATTTCTATCAAACTTTTTTTTGGAAGAATAATCCCTAATGATACATGAATTAAATTTTACATCAAAAAATTATAATCATTTGATTTTATGACCTTTATTTATAAATCATTCATTACTGAGATATTATTGAAATTTGATAAAAACCAATGTGAAACATTATATGATTAAAAAAGTTTCAAAACTAATATCCCTCTCTCATGGAATGAGTGTACGTTTTTCGAGGAATAAAATTCTCCATTTCAATCCTTAATAGAACAAACTCTTCCCTTTTCCCCATGTAAATCATTTACAACCTAGCCTCAATGAAATCTATTGTTTTATGGTTGAATCTAATAACATGATAATAACAACATAAAATAGTTTTTTTTCTATGCATGAAACATAAATAAAATTTCTATCATAACAACAATTCTATAATTTTAATTCAAAAAGATGATCTAGTTTTTAAAATAATAAGGTTTTTAAAGAAGTTTTATAAAAAATAATGATAATTTCCTTTAAATGATCAGATTTTATATTGTATGTTAATGAATATATTTTTGTACCTAGTTCTATAATCCCATAGAATAATGTCGTCTAGGATTGGTATTTATGTTATTATGGTAAATATTTTTGATGTTCTAAAAATATAGTCTTCAAGGAATGTTTCAACCTGACTCAGTGTGTACCTTATTCGGAGATGGGACACCATGAAATTAATTTAATTAAATGTACTAAAAATTAATTTAACAGATATATACCACATCAATTTTATATATTCAATCAATAATGATAAATAATCATCGATATCATTACCAGATTTTTTTGTTCCAGATATAAGAAGAGACAAAAAAAATTATATCAATAAGAGACAACGTAATGTATTGTGATTCAAACATAAAAATGGTGAAAATTGATAATTAACCAACATAGTCATCCATGTAATATAATTACTAAATTATACATAAAAATGATTCATTTAATTTTATATATAGTAAAAGAAATATGTTTCTCTATTAGATTATAAATTCAGGATACTCATATTAAATCTTCTTCCACTGAGGAGATTCTTCAGAGTGATATAATTTTCCACAACGAATTTATGTATCTGGGTAAAATGCCAATTTTTTAGTGTTCACCCAATATATATATAGCCATATAAATAGTGGTATTATTAGAAATTTTAGTGTAACTTTTTATGGACTTGATTGAACTTTCATGTATCGAGTCTTTCTACTAATAAGGAATATTTTAAGTGATTAATGATCCTTGTGATGTAATATTAATTTATTTTTGAATGAATGTATTATTTTAGATATCATACCCATTTAACATATAATTTTATTAATATACAATTTTAATAAGGAATCTCATTTTTTTCTGGTTGCATACCATTTTTGAGAACAACTAGATCTGTATAGATGATTTCACTCGATCTATTTCCCATTTTCAAATTATATAGCATAAGTACAGAAAAAATGTTATATATTTAGTATAACTAGTATACAATGTTTCCTTTTGAAAAATATTTAACTTCATAAATAGATTTGGATGAACATGAAAGTGATATTCAATTTTTATTTTCATTTATTCAATACAATCTTCATCATCATTTACAGTTGTAGTCATATCATATGATACCTAAATCATAGTATCATCCTAATCTATATCTATATTCAATTCTTACCCATTTTCAATCCAATATTTATAACTTTGATAGATTATGTGACTAATAAAATTTTATTACAACTCCAGAATGAATTTTTTTTGAAAATACCAACAATTTAAATGCCTCCAAAAAATATTAGAAGGTTCACATACATGCTCTTTTGTAATATTGATTAACTCTTTAACCCAATACTCATATTCCTTTGTAAAACAGTTAACATATATCCATTTCTATTCATTACTATCCTATTTAGTTTAAAAATATTAATATTTTAAAAAACTCTAAATAAATACTGACATGGTATGCATATAATGTACCATTTTTATATCCATGAATTTTATAAAGTATAAATGTGAAAAAGATAATCATAATTTATAATTAATATATATTTAAATTATATAAAAATAGTATTAAAACCTATGTTTTATAAAATATTAAAAAATATAAATTTAAAATAAATCTTATGTTTTTTTAAAGAATTAATTCTTCTCTAATGGTGAATATTGTTTTACCTCAGAAAAGAAGGTGACTTCATGCATGAAAAACACCCTTATCCTAAATAAAAAAACATACCAAATAGAAGATAACCAAAAAAAATCAACATCACCAAAACAATATCACAGATCCATTAAAATTTATATTTCACAATCTAGGAAACTACTAACAAAGTGGAGTGTATGGTTTAATCACCACTAACATGGATAAATAATTGATCTTATATATCTATATAGAAATTTCTAATATTATCAAATATTGATCTAGTAAAAATAATATGATAGGTTATCCTAACTCTCAGATACCAATCTTTGGGATACTTACCGTTATTTTAAGGGAATGATTCTCATGGATTATCATTATCATAAACTGGGGGAATTTTCATTCTCAATGATGTTGGTTGGATAACTTCACATGGATACTATATGGGAACTAATTGACATGCAACATAATTCTATAAATCATGGGATACATCATGAGTTAAATCAGAATTTTTCATTTATTTCACTACCTTATATGAAACATTTCTATCATAAAGAATATTATACTCAATAACCTCAATATACATCAAATTAGTTTTTGACTAGACACATAGTTACTATACTTTTGGAGATCCAATAGCCTCCATCCTCGACCTCCTCACTCCGCTAACTGGGCCCTTCATTGTATTATATAAAATATAATAGTTAGACTCAATGATTTTATTACCTTTAATATCACTAGAAGAAATTAGATTCCTCTATTGTAATAGTGGAGAATCTAGTTTTACATGGGCATCCTACTTCTCCTCGATCTGACCATCCTCCAAAGAATATTCAATATTCTATAAATTGAATACACCAATAATAGAATCAGGGTTAGAAAACCAATTATCCCCATCATATTACCTTAACCAATATATTTTAGTGGCCTTCTTGAGTTGGTTGGTACTTTTCTAAATCTATAATAAGTGATTAAATTTCTATCCAATTGTATAGATAAGAGTCAAAAAAAATTCTTACTCAAAGATACATAGTGGTATTATAATATTAGAAGGATAAATTGACTTACTTCCAGCAATATGAATGAAATATTCATAAGCCCCATTCAAATGAGTGTTATATACGTTGTTATTAACCCCTTTAATAGTGTCAAAATATTTAAAGTTGATCCTTATTTTGATGTACTCCATAAATGTCCATACCTATTAGATTTTTTGTCCATTGATATCTCATGATCCATTGAAGCCCTTAATGGCACCACAAAAGTTTATGTATTTGTAGAAGTGAAACTAGATCTATGATTAAAAAATAAATTCATATAATAAACATGTTCTTATTAGGATAAAAAGTCCAACAATCCCCTCCCTATAGATTATGTCATCACATCCAAAATACACATCCTAAGTATGAGGAAAATATCCCCTTCTCATGAAATTATTCTGGTCCATGAGAAATGGGTTCAACATAACCATATTGATTAACAATTTCGTTTTTCACTCCAGAAATATCTTTTTTTCATATCCTTATTTTATTTAACATGAACAAAAAGACCTTGAAAATTTTCAACTGCACCATGTGAATTCTGAGAACTTTTATAGAGGCACAGGCTAAATCATGACCATCCTTGACATTAAGATTCATCATTTTATTTCAATAGTTTCTAAAATAAATTCCCTTTAAAGAGAAAATATCACACACATTCTTTAAGACATTTCACTTTACAGTGTCTTATGTACTGATTGATTGTGAAGAAATAAGTTTCCTATAATAAACAATTTTAAAATTTTGATCATCTTTATTAGTGGATATGTATACTTTCTCAATAAAAATAAAATTCAGATAAACCTCAAATAAAAATCATGAAAAGTAAGTTAGTTTATCATCTTTCGTGACTCCTTCCAACTTAATGAGAACATCCAATATCGAGGATAAATCATAGAGGATCTTTCGGTTTCATAAAATCCAATTAATTCAAAACACCTAATCTCACATTTGTACCCAAGTTTAATTAAAAATATAAGGATTAAACTGAGGATCCCAATCGTGAATGAAAAGGGTGCCTAATTTGGGAGATACTGAAAAGAATAAACATGCTCTCCCTTTTAATTCATCAGAGAGGAAAACCATATGTTAATAACCAAAGAACAAAATAATTCACTTCCAATCCTTAATACCCCTGATATTTGATAGGTGACATACGAGCTCATCCCCTTTCATTGGCTTGCATCCCGAGAGAAGATGCTAATAGTAGAAAATTTTAAAATCCTAAACCTATCAAAAATTGCTTCCTGATTGGATACAATATGTGTCACATTACCTCTGTTAATGATTATCTATAAAATTTCATCCTTCAAAGGAGTACAATTCCCTCAATTTGTACTAGAAACCAAGGAGGTCTTGCATGGGGTGGTGAATGCAATTTTCATGCATTTATTGGATGAAAAAATGTAGAAAAACATGTGACATGGACTTTAGGCAATGAATCATGCTCAAGATCCCATGGGAATTCCATCCCCATTGAAGAACACTGGCCATCGCAATTTTCACCTCAATCTTCGTAGCTCACACACCCCATATCCCTCATTATGTATAAATATATATTAAAAAATGCATAACATTAAAAAAATATTAAAAATTAATAAAATTTTAAAATTAATAACAAAAAAATGAATTAATAACCTTAAATGAAAGAATATTAAAAAATAATAAATATAAATGAATAATTTTTTAAAAGATTTTTTTAAGAAATGAAGTCATAAAATTAATTAAACTAACTACAAACACATAAAAATGAATAAATAAATAAATTATATTAATTTCAAAAATATTAACCATTAACTAATAAAAATAAATAAACACTAATCATATAAATTAAAAACATATATAAAATGTTAAAATATTTTAAATAATATTAAATAAATTAATATTAAAATTTTAATAAATTTTAAAAATATTAATAGTTAAAAATTACTAAGAATGAATAAATAATACTAAATGAAAAATATTGAAATTGTTAAATAACATTGAATAAATTACAAGGAATATTTTTAAATAAGTGAATTAATAACATTAATTAGATGAATTACAATCATATAAAAATTGAATAAAAATGATTAAATAAACAATACCAATTATTCAAATAAAAAAATTATTAAATATAAAATGTATTAACTATTTAAATTGATAAAATATTTGGAAATGAATTTCAATAAATAAATTATATAAATTTCAAACATATTAAAAATAGTAAATAAAAAAAAATGAATGAATATTAATCATATTAATTACAAACCTTTTGAAAATATCAAAACATAAGAAATATATATGAATAATTAAATATAAAATATTAAATAATTTTAAAAATATAAAAAATTAATAAATAAAATAAATTAATAGATCACAAAAATATTAAAAATTAATAAATTAAAATGAGTAAATTAATAAAATATTAAAAATCAATAAACTGCCATAACTATTTGAATTATGTTTGGAAATTTAATAAAATTATGAAAATATATAAAAATTATAAAAAAATGTCTTATTAATAAATGTGTAAATGTATTAATTATAATAAAAGTATTATTATTTATATAATTGAATAAATGTTATATAGATACATGGTCAATACAAATGTATAAATAGTAATATAATAAATTAATTTTTTTAATGATTTATCAACAATTGAAAATCTATAAAATTATATATAATAAATTTAAAAAAATTATATAAATACATTAATGAAATTTATTATTATTTCAAAATATTGATATGTGTATTCTATTGATTTCATATCAAAATATAATTTACTTTTATCCTTTATCATTTTTAATTATAATTCAATATATTATTATTTAAATCAATGTATAAATATTTTAATAAAACATTTTTTAATATACATTACAAATTTCTGAATCTTCATAACTTTTGATAAGTTCATTTTATAAATTAAATTCTCTTAAATATTGGATGTTTCATTCTTTTTAAGTACATAGAAACACAAAGAACAATGATATATATATATTACTATATTTTTTAAAGATATATCCGGCAAGTGTAAACCTCCTGCAGTATAGGACGAGTCATTATTCACAAACCAACCTCAGTCCATTTAAGATAGGAGTCGAAACCCTACCTGTTATCTTCATCTAATCTATCATACATTCCTTGTATCTACTTGGTGAATTTTTATATATACATAATTAATGTACATATATTTATAAATTAGTATTAATTACTATATATATATTATTTAAATAAATATATACTTATTATTATACAAACAAAATTTAAAAATATATACCAACAAATAAATTAAATTATTCAAAATTCCTTTCACGATCACTGATAAATTTCATCATTTTCCAAGCCTAAAATAGTATTGATAAAACACATAATTTTAGCAAGTAGATTATTTTCAGTTCCAATAAAATGAAACCATTACTGTTGAATTTAGATAGTGTTGATAAAATATACCACTGATTGAACATGAATCTATAGTTGTGGAGAAAAAATGGTTAAATATGTTAGTTTCTAGATATTTTGATCTCAGTGAATTTTATGTTTTTATATATAATTCATCTAGTGTGTATTAAAATCATTGATCAAATTGGTTTTCGAGAAGAATAAGTGATCATGATAGATGTTTCACATTGGTTAAAAAAATAAGGCGTCATAATTGGAATTTCATTATAAGAGATGGTGTTGAGGGGGTCTCATTCTAGTTGAATATTGCAGCTGGTATGTAATAATTTAAACACTTTTAGGTATAAGGTGCTAAAATGATGTGGTATAAGACTACAAATTGGAATATAATACACTAAAATTGGTGTTGAACTAGAGTGAAGATAGTATTGTTATAATGGTTTATGAAATGGGGCATCACCAATCGATTTCAATTGTCCAAGGTTCTTTGTGATTATAATTTCAACATAAAATTGACTTTATTATCTACAATTGTTATAATGTTATAATTATTATAAAACTATAATTTTTTATGCTCAATCTATATTTATTATTTATCATTTTGGATTATCTGTTTCAACTTTTATGTACTAGGATTTTTTTCATGGGATTTTTGTTAGTGTTAGGTTGCCCCACCTCTACTCTGTTATTCTAAACTATTACGTGAGGCTGGAATAGGTCATTGATTACCTATTTTTCCTTAGTGTATCTTTTTCTCCCACACATACGCCATGACACAGATCTCATTATGGTTTTCCAGGTCCATTATGTTTCCTAGTCATTTTTTTCACCTTTCAGGGGAATTGATTACCCCATAAGAGATCATTTAGTACACATTGATTGAGTTAGGCTCCTTCATAAGGCCAGATAATGGTGCAGATTGAAACCATATATATATTTTTACATAACCATAGTCTTCTTCCCAAGGTATTTCTTGTGTTCCCTCTATAGTGGAGTTCCAATTTCATATTATTTTCTTGGATGATATTTATACCGGAAATATTCTTCAAGTTGAGATTACAAAAATGAGATCAACTTGTACACATTTGCACATATGGAATCTATAACATCTTCTTTTTGAAGCTTCAATAAAGGACTTTCAGATAGTGGTTATCTATCTAGATTATATGTTCTATTTTGGTTTTGTGTTTTTTTGGTTTGTTTAATTATCTTATATTTATGAATTGTTTTTGTACAAATTATCGCATTTAATTTATTTTTTTAACATTAATGAAACACATGAGTTTGTACGGTGTTCTTTTATGAACATAGGACCAAAATAGTAAATATCATGTTAAATAATTGATTTATTTTACTGTTTTATAATTTCATTCATTGCTTATATTTTATATCTTTGTTTCTTGTTTTCCCTCTTCACGACTCACCAAACATTGAAGTTTTGGTGACATTCATTATTGTTCATCTGTCATTTCTCTATTTATCATCAATTAAGATAAACCGTTTAATGTATCCATTAGATATTATTCTTTATTTAGGGTCTTACATTCAACATGTTCCCAAATAATTTGTAGTAGATATATAAGATACAATGATGGAATCCAGTATGTATGAATTATAGAAGTTTGATGATGATAATTATTTTAATATTTAGAGAATCAATTTGGGATCCCTTCTTGTCTAATAAGGTTTCATTTATTCCCTTAACAGACCTATGAAAATTACTATTACTTAATAAAATGATGGATATACCACTACCACATATGAAGATATCCCTATCAACGTTCTTATTAAGGCTAATAGATCTATTTCATTATCCAGAGGTGATAATTTATTAAATAATGTTTCTTGTGAATCTTTCATTGTTGGTATGTAGTTAAAACTGGTGAAATTATATATTATTGTTTCTTTAGTTTCCATCATGTATAAAAATCATAGTATGTTTATATTCATGACACATTTTAATACATCAATCAAATTATATCTTGATGAATTTAACAGAATTATTCTTGTTCTATTTAATTTAATGTTTTTGTTGACAATGAAGTTTAATATATGGGTTTTCATATATATATATATATATATATATATATAATTCACATAGTATATTTATTCAAACTATGATTTTTCGTTGAGATTTTTTATGATTGGAGTATTTTAAATGCGATTTACTTTCTGAAGAACTTCATTATAAACCCAAAGTGAAATATGAGGCTGAGAGCTTTTATAATATGGATAGAACTGAAAATATAAATAACAAAGGAATATAATGTTAATAGAAATTGAAAAACCAAAAAAAAAAAACAATCAATCATGACATAGTAGGTCTATTACCTGGTCTAATAAGGTTACCTATTATAATTATAGAAACCTTGACCACATAATTCTAAAATGATGTAACCTGAAACAAAATAAAATACATGATGAACTTTTTGATCAATCCCTTTTTTATATGTAGTATATGATTGCATTGGAGTCCTCAATTTGTCCAGTTATGACCTTTCAGATTAGTAGGTCTTAGACTCTGGTTGTTTCTTCCACATGTGTCCCAGTAGAGAGTCCTTTCTTATGTTGACTAAGATATTAGGGGGAATTTTTATCCTTGAAAAAAAGGAATTTCATGTTTAGGATAAAGTTTATATTATTTTAGAGTGGGTTTATAGAATATTTCATGTTGGGTCCATCCCAAATCCTTTGGGTTAAAGCTAAAACAATCCCGGTTTATCTAATAAATTTTTGTCATTTTATTTCTAATATATTTAAAAATCTTGATTAATAATGGAATAATAAAAAACATTATATAACCATTTGAGTGTATTTAGTTTTACAATATAGACCCATATAAAAATATCTAAACTATAGCATAGAGATCTTAAATTCATATACATAGGGTACCTTGAATGGGTTAAATGCTACAAGCAATGGGTTTAGAAGCTCGATTATAGAAAATGAATTATTAACCAAGATTTTGATTTCCATGAATCATTATTCACTCTTTCAAATTCTTATAATAAAAATTATGGGAATATACATCAAGATAAGAGTGTTGTGATTGTACAACTAACTCAATTTTAGGCTTCTGTTGGGCCTTCTTCACAACATACTCATATTAAGATACAACCACTATAAAACCATGATTTAGAGTCAGATAGTGATCTATCTAATAATGTTTGTGACTATAATATTGATATATATAGATATAGTAGAGTGATTGGGAATCATTCCAACTTTCACCAATATTCTGTTGCCTCTATTTCTCTAAAATATTTCATGGATCTTTAATCTTTAGATCCTTGTACCAATTAACCAACTATAAATGATTGAGATACTAAATAATTGATCCCTAACATATTTGAATATTTGAATTCCTAAAAAATAATAACACTTGTTGAATTTTTAATACTCCATAAAATTTCTATAAAATTATTTGTATGTGGATATTCAAAATTAAAGAATATAAAATTGGAGATAAGAAAATTAAATCCAAATCGACAGTATTATACAAGGTATTCCATCAATGGGAAGTGATTGATTACTCTCTAAATATTTTAACCAATTGTGAAACACTCATATTTTTGATTATTTATTACATTCTCAACATTTCATGACTTTATTATAGATCTTCATTATGATAAAACTTGTCACGAACCAAATCTGGTCAGCACCGAAACCAGTGCCATACCTGGACCGTGACAAGGCCCGAAGGGCATTCCCGATCCCCACGGGCTGGCACAAGTTCCCGGGTATCATAAAATGAGAATTGGGAACGATTTACCCGAGTTTATAAACTTAAAACAACAAAAGAATCCAATGAAACGAATCTGGATTTTTTTTACCAAATAATCTTTTTCAAAAATTCAGAACTGAATTACACAATTTTAAACAATTTTTAAAGACCATTACAAAGGTAAAAACCAAAGAAAATACATCCCAAGAACCTCCACATGGAAAGAGGCACCGCCCTCAAGCCATCTCCACGACACTCCATCATGATGGACCGCTAAAAACCCGAACCAAAGGCATAAAACCTGTACCCAAACCTGTGACATAAAATAAGCAAGTCTACTTACACCCAAAGGTGTAAGTAGGGTGTGAGCGAAAGCCCAGTAGGATACCACCTCTATGAGATTCCATGTGATAAACATTTAATGACAAAAATAATTGCATGTTTTGTAAATAATAAATGCTAGTTACAATTTTCTAAAGGATGAAATAATAAATGAAAACAGTTTTCATGTGAGATAATTTTAAAGGAACAACAATCTTAAAATAAATGACAAAGCTACTGAATTTTCCAGCCAACAATACCGTATACCGATGGTAAGTACAAAAGATCTAATGAGCACAAGTAATAGGAAATAACCCCTAGGCACTAGCTAGCTGTGGGTCCCAGGTACCTCGTATCTCGGTGAGAGTAACCACAAAAAAAATATCCGTTCTCGTGCACGAGCCACTAGTAGGGAACATACCCATAACCTAGTGGTCCCCAATCATCATCATCATAGTTTAGTTAGAGTTGTAGGTGTCAATCCTTCTAAGTGAAACTGAGGCCAAACCCCACGGATTCACTAGCATACTAGTACACGTCCACCCACCTAGATACCCAGGTTTTCCCTTTGTGCTCAAACAAGTTCAACAAGCCAAGAAATATACTTTTCACATGAAAATATCACTTCCACATCACAAATTATCCAAACATCCCCATTCACATCACACAAGTCAGAAATTTAACATTTCATTAAAATTCATTTTGAAATGAAACTCACACCAAAATAGCCCACAACACTTTTTTTCATAACATCCACAATCCTACACATCCTTTAACAATTTTATGAATTCCCTAAAAATATGATAAACATCACATAACATAACTATTCACATCTAAAATGGTTCATTTGAAAGTATAAACAATCCAAAATAGTTTTCCAATATGGTTTCACCTCTTACATAAATCATTAAACCACTATAAACTTTCATGAAACAATTCTAAATAGTGCACCAAAGCTTTTCAAATAAAACCCATTTCAAAACCATATTTAAAGGCCAAAATCACACCAATACAAATTCAAAACAGAATTGGAATCCCCAAAAACATGTTATTAAACAACTCCCATGTGTGATACAAACACCTCAACCAATAGTACAAAAGATCCACATGAAACGCAGACGTTTTCAAAATCACTTTCAAGAAGTAAAATAATGTTTTACACATTAAACCCTTAAAAAACATCTTTAAGACCTAGTGGCACACCAATACCCCACCAAATCATAATTTTCATCCCAAAAAAGATTTATTAAACAAAATTCATTTGTTATAAAACAATCCCAAACAATACCCAAAGGGTTGCAAATGAAAACACCAAACTTTAAGCTAGAATGAAACTATAAAAACAAATGCTTTACTAAATCCAACATAAATAGTTCACGCACCACAGACAGCATATTAGGAACATTAATAATAAGTAATTCAAGCAAACTAACTCATCTAGAAATGTTTACACATGGAATCACCTACCTTTTATGACGAAACCCTCAAAATAAGGTCCGTAACATCAACCACACCAACCCGGCACCACAAGGAATATAAATCCAGACCTAGACCACCAAACATTGACCTAAAAGATACCAAATCAGACCTTATTATAAAACCCCAACTTCTGGACATGAGGAACTTCAAGAAATAGGAAATAAAACTAAAAGAGGATGGAAGGAACCAAGAAGGAATTCCCTTACTTGAAATTTCTTGAAGAAATCAGCCCCAATCCACCAATATATGAATCTCCAAGTACCCAAAACTGATATTTATGTCCGAAGGAGTCATATTAGGTCATGTGGGGACTGAAAGGGGGTGAAAAGGATGAAAATTGAAGGAGTTATGAAAGATTCATTTCACCTCATCAAATCTGGTCGATTTGAGAAAGATTGAGAAAGATCGTCAAATTTTGCGGGGTATTTGAGCTCCAAAGAGGAAAACGCGATACAAGGAGTGAGTCTGAGGTTTTTGGCTTCTAGTGAGAGGTAGAATCACCGAAAAAAAGTAATAAACAAATGCGATATTGAAATTTTAAAAAAATAATTTAAAGCAGGAAATGGGCTTACGGGCAGGCCCATTACCTTAATTAAAAACCCAAATCCATCATGATTTGGGATTTCTATGTTGTTAAAATGGATATGGTGATTTTAATATATTAGGGTATGACAATTGGGAAGTGTAATGAGTATAAAATAGTAAAAATTAAAGGAGTTATAGAAGAATCAAAATTTGTTTTTAAATCTGGATTTGGGCTCAGGGTTTGGCCCAAATTTTCAAAACCCACTATTTTCAACAAAATGAGTGGTAAACCCCCAAAACAAATCAGGAATGGAAATTAAATGAATAATGAATTAAAAAAAATTCATGGGTGTGACAATTCTCCCCACCATAAAACTTTCTGCCCTCGGAAAGCCACATCACGGATAAAGCAAAAACCAAACCCAACCGAAAGGCATAAATGGACTCATTTGCTAAGCTTCGCCCCCAAAGGTCAAAACACCTCCAGTGATCAATTAAGGAAGAAATACTTCACAACCAAAACATACACCTCATTACTGAAATTATCAAGCACATTCAAGATTTATCCTAAAACAAAACTCCTCAAACACTATCTGAACAAGGCTCAAGAAATTTACCCAAACAAACAAGAACATCGAACAAGGTTACACTTACCTTGATATAACTAAACCATTGGGAAATCTCCAATCCCAACGTTTACTCAAGGAAGATGTATGTGGTTATATAGCTCCGAACGAGACTGCCCACATCCAATCCAAGACCAAGTACAAAAGTGAGTTACTGGTACAAGGATACACAAATGGGCTCCCCGACCATAAGAGACAACATAATTTTTTTTTCCAAGAAAGAATCAAGACACTAACAGAGGAGCTCCGAACAAACTCCCCAGTACAAGGGGTAGAATCACATTAGGAATTTTCAAAATAATATATGTGAGACTCATAGTGGTTCTCCCCACTATAAGAATCATCCATCTTAACTGACAAATATGGGCCGGCATAGAAAAACCCCAAAACTTAAAGAGTTGGGACGACAACACGGTTAGCCCGCACAGTTTGGGAAACTCTGTTCTAACCATGTGGATCCTTATACCTACATGGTTTTCTAGGGAATTGTTACTAATAAGAGTTCACTCAACATGTCTAGAAATATCTAAAACATTTCCCCCAAACCCAAAGGGAACCAAAGGGGAAAAGAAAGTCAATGGGAGATAACATGGGGATGAGGCCCGCCACCTCTTTCCACCGAACGTGAACAAAAGAAGCAAGATGACAACAACAAATGTTTAAACTATTATATTCTCTCATACTAAGAACATTTATTTGTTCAAGGTTAAAAACTTCCCTGGGGTTTCCTCTGACTACGTGCCAGCTTCTCTCCGGGACCTATGGCTGGAGCTGGAATGATTGAAGCATCTTCGGCCTCGCAGTTATGATTTGGAAACCCCTGAATAAAATTTCTTTTTCCGATGCTACAAAGAACTACATGCAATCTTAGATGGGTTAACCAAGACATAACATACCCCAGAACTCACTTTCCCCTTACTTGGGATTTCACTAAAATAAGGGTTTAGAGGATGCACTCACATCACACCTTGTTTCTTCAGGTGAGAAACAACAGAAATAAAGGACACATATAAACACATTCCTCTAAAATAGAGGATGTCAAGATCTCTCAAAAGGAAAAAAAGTTTTGAAAAAAATAGACTCACATAATATTGTACAACTTCACCTTCGACGAATTAGGTAGCTTAAGAAACTAAGGTCTCTTTCAACCATCCACGAGCACTCTTACGCAACAAGAGGATCCGAAAAAAAACCAAGAAAGTAAATGGTTTAGACTCATTGTAAAAATCTTAATAAAATATTCCTTACATTGATCAACTGGAGTATTTTCTAATGGCAAAACAATCTGCGTTGCACTTTAGTTGTGCACTAAATCTTAATGGGGGCGCACCTTATCCAATGAGAGAACCCAAGGACCCAACTAAGCTGGTTCATTGGTAAAAACATGCAACAAAAAAGATACAAACTCATTAATGGAACCATCTTAATGGTGTCCCGAAACATATATCATAGGAGACTACTAACCGAACCTTTTACCCAGCTTTCCGACAAAACAGAAACCCAAAAAAAAAACAGTTCGAACAGGAGGGGTTCTTGGACTCAAAACATCCCACAACATAAAAATTTTCAATAACCCATAATAAAAACCATCCCAAACTATTCATCAAGAAAACATTTTTTTCTTTAAAACCATTTCTGAAAAAAATGGTTCAGTGGTGAGGGTATCCACCAATGGTACCCCATGGGCCTCACACATGCATGTTTTTGTGCCACACCAGGCACCCTCCTCATATCCGTCCTGGCACTCATCCAGTCATGCCATCTACCATCTATCATCCCATATAACCCCATGCATGTGGTCACTCATGGAAATACCAAAGGTCAATGCACTAATTCTTTCCACTTTTCAAAACCAAAACGGCCAACCAACACATCATTCTTATCAAAACCGCTAACCAGGAGGTCGAACCCAAATTACCGCATTAAAAAAAACTTTTCAGAAAGGCAAAATCGCTCCAATGAAAACTCACATTCAATTTATTTACATAAATTTCAAAACATCTCATCCCATTAAAAAAACTTTTAATAGTTTAGAAAACTCTAATGGGAACACTTTTTCAAAACCAACTTAAATATAGTTTCTGCTTTCAAAAGAGGTGTAAGAACACAATTTTCCATTTCAAAATAATTCTGAATATTCAGTTCTGCCATTTCATAAATCAAACCATTCCATATTTATTTGAAAATAATTTCACAAAAACATTACACTTCCTAAAACCAAGTCACTTTAAAACCAAAGTTCCAAGATTTCAAAACTAAAGAACACCAGACAATGCGAGAGGAAACTAGTTTCAGTGGGTGAATTGGACATATGGTTGGCGGAAATATTCCAATCACTTCACTGTCACAGAGAGTGATCCAGGGAATATCCCTGGCTCCACATGGCTTGCCAGACCCTGCGAGATCATTGAGACCATTAACCCAACTCTCTTTTCATTTCCCCTAATCATCATCAAACCAAGAAAACCAAAAGACCTAGACAAATCCCAACTTCCCCTGGTGACTTGAATCCTGAAATGAGGTGTGGTGATCAAGAACACTACCCATAACCATAATTACATGTCCCAACAATCATAATTCTAGACTATCCCGACTATTTCACAAATAACATGACTCCAATGGAGTGAACCTCCTCTGATAACATTTTCTCACGAACCAAATCTGGTCAGCACCAAAACCAGTGCCAAACCTGGACCGTGACAAGGCCCGAAGGGCATTCCCGATCCCCACGGGCTTTCACAAGTGCCCAGGTATCATAAAATGAGAATTGGGAATGATTTACCCGAGTTTATAAACTTAAAACAACAAAAGAATCCAATGAAACGAATCTGGATTTTTTTTTACCAAATAATCTTTTTCAAAAATTCAGAACTGAATTACACAGTTTTAAACAATTTTTAAAGACCATTACAAAGGTAAAAACCCAAGAAAATACATCCCAAGAACCTCCACATGGAAAGAGGCACCGCCCTCAAGCCATCTCCACGACACTCCATCACGACGGACCGCTAAAAACCCGAACCAAAGGCATAAAACCTGTACCCAAACCTGTGACATAAAATAAGAAAGTCTACTTACACCCAAAGGTGTAAGTAGGGTGTGAGCGAAAGCCCAGTAGGATACCACCTCTATGAGATTCCATGTGATAAACATTTCATGACAAAAAGCATTGCATGTTTTTTAAATAATAAATGCTAGTTACAATTTTCTAAAGGATGAAATAATAAATGAAAACAGTTTTCATGTGAGATAATTTTAAAGGAACAACAATTTTAAAATAAATGACAAAGCTACTGAATTTTCCAGCCAACAATACCGTATACCGATGGTAAGTACAAAGAATCTAATGAGCACAAGTAATAGGAAATAATCCCTAGGCACTAGCTAGCTGTGGGTCCCAGGTACCTCGTATCTCGGTGAGAGTAACCACAAAAAAAATATCCGTTCTCGTGCACGAGCCACTAGTAGGGAACATACCCATAACCTAGTGGTCCCCAATCATCATAATCATAGTTTAGTTAGAGTTGTAGGTGTAAATCCTGCTAAGTGAAACTGAGGCCAAACCCCACGGATTCACTAGCATACTAGTACACGTCCACCCACCTAGATACCCAGGTTTTCCCTTTGTGCTCAAACAAGTTCAAAAAGCCAAGAAATATACTTTTCACATGAAAATATCACTTCCACATCACAAATTATCCAAACATCCCCATGCACATCACACAAGTCAGAAATTTAACATTTCATTAAAATTCATTTTGAAATGAAACTCACACCAAAATAGCCCACAACACTTTTTTTCATAACATCCACAATCCTACACATCCTTTAAAAATTTTATGAAGTCCCTAAAAATATGATAAACATCACATAACATAACTATTCACATCTAAAATGGTTCATTTGAAAGTATAAACAATCCAAAATAGTTTTCCAATATGGTTTCACCTCTTACATAAATCATTAAACCACTAAAAACTTTCATGAAACAATTCTAAATAGTGCACCAAAGCTTTTCAAATAAAAACCATTTCAAAACCATATTTAAAGGCCAAAATCACACCAATACAAATTCAAAACAGAATTGGAATCCCCAAAAACATTTATTAAACAACTCCCATGTGTGATACAAACACCTCAACCAATAGTACAAAAGATCCACATGAAACGCACACGTTTTCAAAATCACTTTCAAGAAGTAAAATAAAGTTTTACACATTAAACCCTTAAAAAACATCTTTAAGACCTAGTGGCACACCAATACCCCACCAAATCATAATTTTCATCCCAAAAAAGATTTATTAAACAAAATTCATATGTTATAAAACAATCCCAAACCATACCCAAAGGGTTGCAAATGAAAACACCAAACTTTAAGCTAGAATGAAACTATAAAAACAAATGCTTTACTAAATCCAACATAAACAGTTCACGCACCACAAACAACATATTAGGAACATTAATAATAAGTAATTCAAGCAAACTAACTCATCTAGAAATGTTTACACATGGAATCACCTACCTTTTATGACGAAACCCTCAAAATAAGGTGCGTAACATCAACCGCACCCACCCGGCACCACAAGGAATATAAATCCAGACCTAGACCACCAAACATTGACCTAAAAGATACCAAATCAGACCTTAGTATAAAACCCCAACTTCTGGAAATGAGGAACTTCAAGAAATAGGAAATAAAACTAAAAGAGGATGGAAGGAACCAAGAAGGAATTCCCTTACTTGAAATATCTTGAAGAAATCAGCCCCAATCCACCAATATATGAATCTCCAAGTACCCAAAACTGATATGGATGTCCGAAGGAGTCATATTAGGTCATGTGGGGACTAAAAAGGGGTGAAAAGGATGAAAATTTAAGGAGTTATGAAAGATTTATTTCACCTCATCAAATCTGGTCGATTTGAGAAAGATTGAGAAATATCGTCACATTCCGCGGGGTATTTGAGCTCCAAAGAGGAAAACGCGATACAGGGAGTGAGGCTGAGGTTTTTGGCTTCGAGTGGGATGTATAATCACCGAAAAACAGTAATAAACAAATGAGATATTGAAATTTTAAAAAAAAAATTTAAAGCAGGAAATGGGCTTACGGGCAGGCCCATTACCTTAATTAAAAACCCAAATCCATCATGATTTGGGATTTATATGTGGTTAAAATGGATATGGTGATTTTAATATATTAGGGTATGACAATTGGGAAGTGGAATGAGTATAAAATAGTAAAAATTGAAGGAGTTATAGAAGAATCAAAATTTGTTTTTAAATCTGGATTTGGGCTCAGGGTTTGGCCCAAATTTTCAAAACCCACTATTTTCAACAAAATGAGTGGAAAACCCCCAAAACAAATCAAGAATGGAAATTAAATGAATAATGAATTAAAAAAAATTCATGGGTGTGACAAAACTACTCTTCATCATGGTGGTTTTGATGATAAATTGTATACAAAAACTCTCAATGGTTACATGAATGAGTTCAAATTGAACCACGTAATCCTATTAAATAAATATTTTTATATCATAATAAAAGCCTCTCAGAAATTGAATATAAATTCTTAAACATAATTACTTGATAATATTTTTCATTAAAGTAAATATGATATATGTGTTGGGTATATTAATAGTCAATAAGTCACTTAATTATTTATTTTTTACATCACAATAAAACTTCTTAATAAATGATCTAACTTATGGTTTTTTGTTTCTGTTGTTATGTTTATGAAAAATAATCTAATGATAAATTAAATATCCAAACAAAGAGCTAATTTACAAAAATATTTTGATCTAAAGATCCAACATTAGAATAATTCCATCACTATAGTGGTATTGAAACAACTAATCAGTAAATGAAAAAAATAATCTAAATCCATCAGAAGATGAACAACAAGATTAAATTAATATCTTTGTAGATGATCCCCTGTTTTATTTTGATTTTGAACAATAAAGTTTGATGAAAAATTCCAAATAAATAAATTCATTAGATGAGTATTATAATTATTGATAAAAAAATATCATTATGAAATTTTCTATTTTTGGAATGTTTTCAATTTATTTCTAATATAATAACTTTTGATCAGTTCAATATTTTTATTTTTGATTGTTTCTACTATTATATATTATTTTGTGGCGGTTTTCTTTAAATATATTTTTATTTCTCTTGTAATAATGTTTATACTAATGTTGTGCAATCGATGGATACCTAGGATATAATGAAATAAAATATAATCATATATTGTAGGGATTTTTTGGTTAGGAAGACAGAGATCATGTACTTATGGTATGTTAAGTGACCTACTAATGATAGTTATAGTTGAGGTATTCCATGGATAGGAAGACATACCATTTTATAGGAACATAATCGAAGTTACCTTATGATTGGTTGAAAGCCACAAAAACCTTAAATCTGGTTTATCGATCAATGATTCATGTTTGTTAAAAAGTTATTACATTATAAATATAATTTTATATGGATAACTATTTTTATAGTTAATACACCATAACTTTTTTTTAATATTCCCATATGTTTATTTTTTCATTTGGAAATTTAAAATACTTATCAGTTTCTATATTACATAATGAATTATCATTGAGTTAATTTTTGTATTTTTTTTATAAAATAGATCTATTTTAAAGTTTACTTGTTTTATTATTTCCATCAGTAATATATATGAACAAATATTTTATTTATGATTTTATTACTCTATTTAATATAATATATATATTTTTTTCTTTGATTTTTTATTCTACAAGCAATTGATAAAACCCATCAATCATTGACCTCCATAGTAATTCCAAAATTAGGTAAATTTAATACTTATTAAAGATGACAATTTTAACTATATTTTTAAAATAAAATTCAACACATATTATATTTTATGATCCATAATACCTTTAAACCAAGACATGAATTTACTTTATATTAGTTGAGAATTCCATGTTGTATCTGCTGTAATATGTGGATGATATATTGAACATATCTACAGATATGAAACTCATCAATAATGTGAAATAACAACTATAGAATGATTTTTTAATAAATTACGTTAGTAATTATAAGAATATTATGGGAATGGTAACTGTTAGGAATTGAAATAAAATAGTTATTTATTTATCTCTTAATTATTACATTTTTTCACTCTTCTTCATATTTATGTTTTAACATCTTAATCTTGTTAATTACAGTATTGAATAGAAATTTAATCTTTCTCTATCAGAGGCCCCTATTATAAATGTTAATTTTTAATACATTTCTAAAATTAAAAATTCTATAAATGCTAGAAATATCATTTATTTGATGATCTATACCAGGAATGATGTTTCCTTCCATATTTTCACCCATAATAGGTTTATGTACAACCTTATGAATCCATATTTGAATGCTCCTTATGTAGATTCTTGAATACATTTATTTTCACCATCATTGTATATTTTCATTGGGTACAATGATAATTATGATGAACTGTTCATTGGATTTTCATGCGTTGATTATATATAGATGACATTTATAATTCCCTCATGGGATATGTTTTTACTATGTATGGAGTACTCATTTAATTTATGTGAAATATGTAGTCTGTTGTGTCCCTTTATACCACTAAGACATAGTGTATTTCCTTAACTATTTCTCTCAAGGAAGAAATCTATTTAAATAGCTAACATTATAAACTATGTCATTATATTTTTATCATTATAGTGAATGGTAATATTAAATAATCTTTTCATTTATCAATGAATTCAGTTTTTTAATATAGTTATAAACATATTCACATCTGTCTACATTTTAATAGAGATGATACAAAAATCAGTATGGTGTATTTCAATAAGTTACACAAATATAATAATCTGATAGATAGTTTTACTATAGAAATAATATTTTCCAAAATTATAACACTCAATAGTGAAAGAATACCTTTATCACTAATTGTTTTGTCCTTCAATATTAGTTATAAAGCTATATTTATATAGACTATGTAGAAAGTTGAATGTTTTAAATCATTTTTCATAATCCTATATTAGAATACCTTCTAAAATATTAAATATATAATGATTTCCATGTCTTTTTTATTTAAACCCTATGTGGACATCCTTTATACTCATCTTTACAAACCATTTTAAAGTAAAACTAATGTATCAAGACCCTTTAAAGCCATCTTTTTATAAAACAAACACTAAATAACTTCATAATTAGTCTTTGAACAATTCCATTTTCTAAAACTAGCATTGAATAATGTTAATTTTTTTTAAAATATTGTAAAATATATAATTTCATACCTATATCACAAAGTGAAAAACAAAATAGTAGGAAAAAATAGTACAAACACAATAAGAATTATCAAAACTCATTGAACACATTCAATTTTTTTTAAATATTTACTTCTAAACTCAAATATTTATCTAAATTAGTCAAAATCATAAAATAGTCTATAAATAAATTTGGAATGTGTTTCTCAGTTTTAATGTATACCGAGAAAAAACATTGAAAACCAATAATTGAAATTCCTATGAATTTATATTTTTAATACAATTGCTCAAATTATAAGTGTTACAATGAAACTAACCTTTACAAAATCTATTTTTGTTCTATTAGTTATCATCTCATAAATGAATAATTAAACATAATAGTCACATTCAATATCCCATCATTAATGATGAAACTACATCCATGTAGCAATATTTTAAAAATGTATACTCTCAATTGGATTCAAAAATATGTATCCATTGATATAAAAGTTATCTATCTGGACCTCCACAAAATCAATTTTTTGATTCTGATATTGAAAAGTGAACCGATTGAAATCAATACATGAACTATATTAATTTATAATTTTAATTAACAACAGATATATAAAAGAAAATGATTATGATTAAAGAACTAAAATAATATAATACGATGAATTTCTTTAACAACTTTCTAAATCCTCTTCAATTTCCACCCAATAAAGATAATAACCAATATGATTTATATTAATATGTGAAAAATATGAATAACAACCAACTTCCACTAAAATAAAAATATTCTAATGTTAATAATAGTATAATTAATATTGGTTCCAAATTATATATGATTCCTTACCATTAAAGGAATGAAAATAACCAACAGGTAATGTCTATGTTTTTTTAATTCCTCATATATATATATATATATATATATATATATTTAATTCTTGAATTTTTGTACAAGTTAGCCACAACTGTTGAAAGTTATTCTTGATCCATAAAACCATAAATAAAAGTACAATGATATTGGATGCAAATAGTGTGGATATACCTGGTTAGAAAATAACTTATTAATGTCTGGATGACACATATTTACATAAATACATTAAATTAATAATATAAATTTACTTACACGGAAAACAATTGCGACACAGGTACTCTAAGATCCACACCATTTTCAACATCCAAGATTTCAGTTTTAAATATATTTAAAATATAATATCTAACAAATATATCATCACAAATTGGTAAAGTATAATAAAAATCCAATCTATTAAAAATCTATGAACATTGTTACCCCATCAATATCTCGTAGATTGTCTTAAGGCGCTGGAACCTCAATTTTTTAATTTGTATTGATTAATTTGATTTCATAAACATATATACATGGTAACTGTTATAAAAATATTATATGTATTTATAAATAATATTGTATATAAAAAATTAAAAATTACACATATCTCATATTTTGGATGATAAAAAGCATTAGCTTTACCAAGTAAAAAATGACCAATACTCTATCAAACTATGATCACCTCCTCAGTAGGTAATGACACTAGATCGGTTGGATTAATAATATCATTTACCAGAACTCTTTTCTCACCTTACTACATAAGATTGTAATGTACATAATCCCCATGATTATGTAAAATTCTATATGTCATTATATGTATATGTGGATCTCTAATATGAAACTCACAGTACACGATTAGGTCGAAATAAAGTGGTGGAGGATTTCGGTAGGTAGATTGTTTCTATATCATTATTTCTATAAGTATAACTATTACAGATGATAAAATTCTTTCATCTATCAACTAATTCAAGTATAACACCTAATACATCAGAGAATTATTTATACATTATATTCTACCCTCATTTATTCCATACTAGGGGTGTGTCCAAAAACATTTCTAAAAATGATACCATCATTATAAAAATTTATGCAGCCTAGGTTTTTCTTGATTTACTAATGAAGTGATAAGAATATCAATCCTACCCTCAGGGATAAAGGTCTTATATTCCATTTACTCTACATGGGAATCCATAAATAATATTTCCAAATTTTATATTATAAATATAAATATAAAAGATACAAATATTAAAGAAAAATAACAATTAATCACTTACAATCTTAAGATATACATTATTTTTTGGAGTAGTTTTATACTTCCCCCTTTTATCATTCTCACCATTTTATATATTTCATGATGAGGGGAAGATATTAGTGGTTTTATATATCCTTTTCAGAGCAAAATCTTCACATGTCTCTAAATTCATTAATTTTTTTAGCAATCATTTCCTCCTATAATTAAGGATATCGTCCACATGGCAATTCATTATTGTATTAATTATAAAATCCTATATCCTGGTGAGTTTTCATAGGGTCATGTTATATAAGAAATAATAGATAAGTTTTAATGCAATAAAAATTAATTGAAAATATATATTTTACAAACAATAAAAATATGCCATAAAGGATTCCTCCTACCGACTGAAGAAAAACATCAGTAAAGTCTTTATATCTATAAAAACATACCTAACACTTGTATCATGATTCTGTTTACTCTCAAAAGTATAAATTGAAGTCAACTTTGTCTAAAAATACCTCCATATAGTTTCTAAAAAGGATATACACCTTTTCTTAATTGATTGAATAACTTGAATGTTAAATGTCATCAATAATTTAATAGATTAAATATGATGAAATATATAATATTTAGACCACTGAATAAATAATTAAATATGATTATAAATTTCACTATTATAAACACCCATTATAGATATTGCATTGAATGGTCGATGCTCCACTAATCATTGTATAAAATACTTATCCTATAATGACTATGTATAGCTATGAATGTCCTAAACTATGTAGTATGTGCGCTAGTTACCCAAATGAAGTACACATGGAAGAATCTACAGCATCAAAATTTATTTAAAAAATTTAAAGGTACAAGGCAAGAAGGGATAGAATTTTCAAATGCAGAAAACCACACTAAAACATAAGAAACACATACAGAACAAAACATAGAGATTACCTCTTCTTGGACTGACCCTGGCCTCAAGATCACCCCTCCCCTGAGAAGTTGTATGATACCCCCCAAGGAGTCTTATGATGCCCTTACCTCAACTACATTTCCTTTGATGGTGCCTCATCATCCGAGATATCATCTACTATAGTCAGACTGGCCTTCTCTTGGCCACCCTATGAATTCTCTTACACAACAGAATCATGTGATGCCTCCACATGAAGAGCATCGCTTTCATGGGCACCATCTTGAGTAGTGAGATCATCCCCCTTTACATGTTTCAACAAAAGAATCATGTGATACCACCACAAGAGGAGCATCTCATGAGTACTGACCTCACACAGGAATTCCCCCCTTAGTACATGCTGTATCAAGAGGGAAATCTTGGTCAATCACCTCATGAGAAGAAGATTCCTCATGAGGGCCCTCCAGGGCCCCCTTTGAAATGAACTCTTGGACACCCAACCCCTATAAGATATTCACATACCGGTCCTATGTGGATTTCATGACAAAAACATTTAGATGAATCTTCTTGAAAGCATGTTCATTAACCGAGTCTTCCTGAGCATCAGCATAGACATCATCCTCATGATAAAGATGAAAGTTATCCTAAGTTACCATTTGAATAAAATAACCATCTTAATGAGCCAAATTTAGAGGAAATTCCTTTGATCGAATGTCATATTTAGAACTATCCAACAATGGATTGTTTTTCTGGTTAAGACATCTTGCATGCTCAAGACATTCAAGATTAGGAAGGTCAAAATAAAGAGTGTTAATAGATTCTAACATAGTAAAAAATAACTCTATCTTTATCATGACCCAAATGGGTCATAGAAGTAGTCACAACAACAACCATGAGGCTAATAGTTTGATCATCAACCATTGAGAGGGGTAGTGAACCAGTGTTCCCAATTCCAAAACTATCATTACCAGTCTGCTCCCTCTAGATAGGAACAACCCCCTGTGGATTCCCAACCAGAGTAATAGATTCAATCTCAAATGAATAAACAGATTCATCCATTGGAAGCTAAAGAAAACTATCATCCTTAATCACACATCTATCATTAATCTGGAAAATATAAAATTCCCTTTACTTTTTTAGAAACACCACCTGAAATCCATCTATATTAAAAAACACCCCCTTACCCTTATTTTGAGATGACGACACTACAACATGAGTCATTTCCAAATTAACTTCATATTTAATGGTATCCAAACACATAGAGTGATCCTATTCCTCATATTCTACCACATAATCTCGTGATTTAGTTTCCTAACCATCTGAATCCGCAGCTAATCTAGCAGTAACAACCTTGGGGGTTATCAACTGACCACCTTCAGACACAACATTTGTATGTTGAGACTAAATTAGATCATCCCTCATAAGTTCCCCCTTAGCTAAAGTGGGATCCTCTTTCGTAATTCCTTTTTTGAGAGCCTCAGTAATGGAAGAACATATAACAGAATTTCCATCCTTCTTTCTGACGACCTTCATAGTCCATTCAAGACCATCCATAATCTGTTTCCTCTTACAAAGATTAGAAAAACACACTAAATACTTACAACGGGAGAACTGAAATTTCCTTTGGCACTTCTCAATATAATTACCAATGAAATAATAAGATTCAAACATCTCATCAAACAATTCAAACTAAATAGACTATTCAATATTAAATTCACCTGCGGCAAGAGAAAAAATTCAATCAGGTCCTATGTAAGATCCTCCTCAACCAACAGACGATAAAAATGACTGAACCTTGATTACTCAATTTCTTTATCAACCTCAATTGAAGCCCCTATAAAAGACAAAACCTCCAAAAAAATCATAGGATTCCAAAAAAACCAATTGAGACCCCATATTCTAATTTAAATCTTCGTGGATGAGATCCATAGCATAGAAGGATTAGGCAAAATGTCCCATTGTTTCTATACAATTAAACCATGATTTAAAGGCACTAGACCAAATCCCCAACAAATGTTTTGAGATTCTTTCGATGAAAAAACAATATGAAAAATACCTTTCCCATGATACATCAGGTTCTAGTCTATGAACCCCAAGGAATGAATTAGTCAATACCCCACTTCCTGAAGTGTTAATGAGGATTCCCTATGAGATCCTAAAATCAAAGCAAGCTGTGAAAACCTACATTCTGTAATGTGATCTTCAAGAATATAAGGACTTAAATCCACACAATAAATATATCCATTCCCTATAATCCTCCCATTCTCTGAATCTTGAAGAAAATTGGTGAATAAACCAGTCCCTGAAGCCAGATTAACCTGACCCAGCAACTTAGGGTTCCTCTCTTCCCTTGATACCACAATAGGAGGACCCGATGAAACCCCACCATCCTTGTCCACCTTCAAAAGGGGAATGAAGATAACCCTAGGATAGAAATAACACTCCATTGGATCTTTCATGGCTTTATTAAATGCCGAGCCGCTATGAATTGCTGAAGGATCACCAGACAAGATCATTACTTCTCCCCCAACTCCAAGATCTCATATGTGGGCCAGTTGGGTGATCATTATCATCCAAGTTAATTATCAACCTATGATATCCATGTGAAAGTTAATGTTTTGGATAATTTTTAATCCCATTCTAAGAATAATTAGGTATCATCCTTTCAAGATAAGATGAAGATCTCGACCTAATTTTTTAGAAATATATTTTTAATTTCATTAATTAATTTAATTACAATAGATAACTATATGAAAAAATGTACATAAATTAGTTCTAATGCATTATTTTATTTCGTTGAAATAATGTATACTACTTCAAAAAATTATTTGTATATAGATTTTATTAAAATTAAGTAATTAAAATAAATGAATAAATAATTATTCATTGTATAAAACTAATCAATAAATGTAATAATTTTTTTAGAAAAGAATTTAATTAATCTAGTGAATATAAAAATTAAAAAATAATGAAAATGATTATCAAATAAAAATTTGAAATTTTTTTGTACATACATCTGAATAGAATGAAATAAAATTTATAAGTAAATAATGTAATTGTTCATAATAGTATGAAAATTAAAAAAAAATTATTAAATAAAACTGTGAACTAGAAAATTATAACTATAAATAAAATAGTCACAAAATATTATGAAGGTGAAATTTTCCCACCAAAAAATAAATATTTGAAGATAATGAATATAGACAATATTATAAAAATATTAGGAATGTTGGACATATATATGTTTAAAACATAAATCTAAAAAATAATCTTTCTAAATGTGATTGCTTAAGAAAAAAAGATATTTACCTGATTAATTAAGAGAGTGTGCAATGTTTTCCCAAATCCCTTCTACATGATCATTTCATGTTATATAAAAATGTCTACTTTGAAGTCATTGTTCTCCTTGGATAATATTGTAATAGATGAATAAAATCCAGGTAAGTCATCAACATCATCAATATTATCATCACCAAAAATAAATTTTTTCCCTTCAAAAACAATGGACCACTAATCATTAGATGTTCTAATAACATAAAATTTGTATATTTCATGCATATAAATGATAAATCATTCCTCATTTCTATTAAATATTTTCTAATAAAAACGTGTAAGTTTATAATTATAACGTGTCATGCCTCTATTAAAACCAAACCAATTACACATAAATTTTGGTATGTGAAATTTACTATAATCTATCTATCATATATTCTAAAAAATTCAAAAATATGTTGTTTATATGTTAAATGGGTTTTATCTTGGGAACATCAAAAATTAATAGATTCAAATATATCCATTACTCAACAATTATAAATGGTTCTATTGTTGACATGGTTTCTTGGGTAAAATTCATAACCATTAATTATAAAACTTGACCATGTTATCAAATTAACACTTGGTCCATCAAAAAATCATTTAAATGTTTTTAATATCGATAAATAAGATTTAATTTTCACTATAATCCAAGAAAATTTTTTATTTATATGTTCTTCAAATAACCACTTTCATTTCATCTTAGATATCATACCTTCAATCCAATAATATGTGATGATATATATGGTTGATCCTTACCTATGTTGTTTAAAATGTATAAATTTTCAATCCTTAAATAATAAAATATAATAATATTTACCTTTAATATTTAGATTCATTTACCTTTACTATCTGCTATGTAATTTCAAGATATAGGAATGAAAATGATCTGTAGTTCAGAAAAATAATCAACAAAGAACTTAATGACGTTTCAAATACATATTTTTAAATAATGGAGGATTCTAGTTGATGTGGATTCTTAATATATCCATTAAAAATCATCATATATATTTCAAATGGATATGTCCAATTTAAAAAAAACACCAATATATTCTTATCACTCATACCAAATAAATAAAAATATGTACCATTATATCAAACAATGATGGAGTAAAATATATTTCTAGTTGAAAATGTATGAGGATTGTTTTATAATCCATCAGTTTTAACAAATCTAGATTTTTGTTTTTTTTTGAAAATTGAATTTAAAATGTAGCACAACATGATTATATGATTTATGATAGTTATCAATAAAGTCTCATTCAATGGAGCAAGTAGTAAATATTTCATCAATACATGACAATCATGAGGTTTCGTACCAATTAAATTAGGATCCTTCAATGAAACCAAATTTTGTCACAATTTAATAAAACCCACAAGGTACTATAATACCAAGAATCCATTGATAAATATTCATCTTCTCACTATTTATGAATGTATTTTAAAAATACTACAATTATACACAAACAAATGTTGTTTTTGGCATAAAAAATGTAAATGTTATGTTTTAAATCAACATATATCAAACAAGGTAGCGCGAATTAAAATGTTTATTTCATTAATATATTTTTTTAGAGACCATAACTTCTTTTCTTGAATGATTTGACATCAATTTTTTTCACTTTTTCTCAATAATATTTATTTGATAAATTTTGTGTGGGAAATAATACTCTTGTAAACATTTAAATTCCTTTTTTAATATTTAACAAGGATTATCCATTTGAAAAAATATCTAACATATCAAGTACTCAATTTTTATTTCATTCTATAATTGATGTTGTGATGTCCCATATTTAAAATTTTTAAATGATTTATATCCTATAACACTGTATCCAAATAAGTTTTCATGTGATAGTGATAACTATCATAAAAATCAAAAAAAAAATCTTTCTTCTCTACATGAAAAATGTACCACCTATCTCCCATCAAAATTTCAATTCATCAATCAATAGTGATAAACAAACATCAATATCATTTCTAGGATATTTTGGTCTAGAAATCAACATGATCATCCCCACATAATTACACTTTATTAAAATATATAGGGATATTTTTAATATCATCAACATAATAGCTCATAAAATATATTGGTTCTTGAGGATCTAATATGGAGTTTTCTAATATATTCAGATACACATTATAATATTTGTAATATAATTCCAATAATAAAAAAAATTATTAAATGTTATCCATTTTGGTGAATTAGTAGTGTGGAGGGGAATTCAATTATAGATTTTCTCATGTGTATTTCATCATTTTATCTTTTCATATTTGAAATTAAAAAATGGATTATTCAAATAAGGAATTATTAGAAGATACCAGATTACTGTAGTGGGAGGATTGTATCCTATTTTTGATAATGGATCATTGTTAAATTTTTCATCACTTTTATATTATAATTTCCAAAATTTAAGAAATTATAAAAAACATTCATATTTCTATATATACAATACAATATCATTAGAGGATGAATGTATCATTTTATACCCGTATCCAATTGAACATAATATTTGTTTGCATCATGATTATAATCTTGGATCCCATTTCCTTATTGAATTATCCCTATTAAAAAAATGAAATTGAATAAAACATTTATAATTCCCACAATTTCTTTCTTTCATGTAAATTAATATTATCACTATCGATAACAATATATAATTAGTGCAGGCCAAGAATATTATTTTCTCAGCATTTCAAAAATATTATTTAAAACATGTTTTTAATGGTTTCAACACCTGTGTCTTGAATAAATTATTCAAGATGAACTTTTGTCTCATTTTGAAAATCTTCATCATCATTAGATCTTTATTTTTTTATTATATCATATTAGTTCCATTATGTATAATTGTGACTAATCCCATCTAAAATAATACGATATTTGATTTCTATGTACTCTAATTTACTCATATTGATACACTTCATGCATTGACTTGAAATAAATTCTTTTCTTTAACGATTTACATTAGAAAATAAAAAAAAATTATCAACCACATTATTTGGTTAATTACTAGTTATTTATTAATTTATCTAAATATGATTCCTTAATTATCTAAAAGATAGTTATATAATAAATGAATATATAAATACACATTAACTTTTCAATATATATATATAAGTAAAATTAGAACATATAATAATATAAATATATAAACAAGAACAAATTTTGATCGAATATTATATATTTGAAAAAAGTATAAAAATGAAAAACAATTTACAACCGAAAAACATTTTATTAATCAAATGTAATTGTAAAAAAACTAAAAATGTAGAAAATGAAGGTAAAAAATTATAAAAAATTTAATTATAATGAAAAAAAATTACTAAATAAACATATTTATAAACAGAAACAATTACAACAATGAAAATTATAATCATACAAATTTTATTGTCACAAAATTTTATAAAAATAAAGAAAATATAACAATTATTTAATAATTAAAAATAATATGAATAGAAAATGAATAGATTGATGAAATTTATAACTGATAAATAATTAATTATTCTTCCAATTATTAAAAAAAATATCTTAAAAAATATAGAGGCTAGCAAGGGAAATAGTTACTAAATTCTAATGAATGCAATTGAGAGTGATAGAAGATATGAAAATAATTCCTGATTGAAGAGAATAATTTTCAAAAATTAAGTAGAAAATAAAAAAAATGGATTATGGAAATGAATTAAGAAGATTATATTTTTAGAAATCATTTAACATTGATTTTTTAAAATAACTATTAAAAGCGTCTTGTGGGAATTTTTACATTGATTATTAAAAAAATGATGTTAAACCATTGATGCTATATTATCTTATTCTACTAGTGGCCCTTTATTTATAGTGAATATGGTTATATATATCTGCTTCATGTGGGGATTTTTAAAAGCTGTATATTTTGGATTTTAATATTCATATAAAATTACCTATATTAAATTACATATATATGATTATATAATTCTAATGCCATTATAATTATTAATTATATGAATTAATCACCAGGAATATTTATTCTGGACTTATTATATTAATCTTTTTTCATAGTTTTTAGGCTAGAACAAGGATATCCTACCTCTTCTCTTTGATCCACACTTTTTACTCAGTTTTGGTGTGATCTTTTGATTTTTAATTCTTCCACAATGCATCTTCAACATCCACAAATCCTGAATTTTTTTAACCATTCCATGTGGATCTTTCTAGGTTGACCATTCTGTCAGGATTACTTATCATATGTTTTACATATCATGGGATTTGATTACCACACCAGACATCATTCAATTCACATCAATTTAGTTCATCTCCATCTTCTACTCAAATTATAATCTTTATATAACCCCTTGAAATATTCAATGAGAACCTCTATATTTTTTCATAAAAAACCATTTACACCCTTCTATCATTAAGAAATGCAGGGTGTCCATCCTTTGGGAGAAAATGTTCCCGACACCTATAAGGATTCAATAATTTTATTATTAAATTCCTTCACACTAGGATTACAATTTTTGGTTTCATTTCAAGGGATATTTTGAGGGTTTAACTATGGTTGCACAATCATTCTATCATGGTTCAACGTCATAATTTCCATAAAACTGAAAATAGCCCACGACCATAAATTGAAACATACCTATTTTCTAAAGGAAGGTAGTCAATTGGGATTTAAGACCCAAAAAAGATTAGGAACTCACAATGTTTAAAAGGAAGGGTGGTTGGGATCATCATATCCATTTGGGGGGAAGTTATTTCATATTAAAACAAATCTCTTATAGATTTAAGATAGGTTCAAGAATCTCTTCTTCATCAAGACATGCGATCGGTTAGCCTAATAAAATGATCAGTTTTTGAATCATTATATATGTAATGGTGGTTTTATTAATGAGACCATCTATATGTATCAGAGTTCCTTCATATTTTTCTCATTATTTAATGGAAATATGTAGTTGCTTATAATTTCAAGCTATATAGACAAGAACAATAAGAGAGGTTATTGAAAAGGAAGATGAAATCAAACCTAATCTTTTATAAGACTATTTTTATCTTCATGGTTATAAGTAACATAGGACCAATAGGAAACTATAAAAATTCTAGAATTACAAAAATAGGTTGAACCAGATAATATCATCATAAATTAAGATGCTCAAGTTTAGTCACTATGGAAATTGGGATTTCAGAATCAGACGTCACTTCTCTCAATGGTGAAACACAGTTTATTTCATTATAATTTGAACCTAAAAAATAGTATCATGTGATGAATGATGATTTGGGAAGAATTGGAAAAAATGAAACTGATGATATTGTTACTCAACCAAAAAGAAAGAATGTTATAATAAAAAAATGGGGTTTTAGAAATAATTTTAATTAATTTCATGAAATTTAAATTGATAAATCATAGTTAGTATGTAATGTTTATTAATAGGTGTAAGGAGTTCATTTTGAAGAAATATTTTCCCCTATTAAAGGGTTGAAACTATTTTGAATATTTTTGGATCTTACTACCCAACCAAATTAATATTCCCTCAGATGGATGTAAATTATACATTCTATAATTGTTAAATTGATGAAAAAGTATATATTGAGAAACAATGTGTGATATTACATTATAATAATTGAACTGTGGTGTGTAAACTAAATAAATATATGTACAGGTTGAAAAAATCCACCCATGTATGGTATTAAAATATTGAAAGGTTCATGGAAAAGTTTATATTTTCTAAAGTAAAAGTTGAAAAAAATTTATATGTGAATGAAAGGAATACATATACCTTGATACTTATTGATTATATTGTTGATATAATTTTTTTAGGTAGTGGGGATAAATCATATGAATAATTTTCTAAGATAATGAATTAGAACATTATCATGTAAATTCTCAATAATTTAAATTCATTTTATGATTACATGTTAATAAAAAATAATATATATCTTTTTCTCTCAAGAAAAGTATGATAATGAGTTACTACAAATTTTTGGCATGGAAAATTCAATAGAATTTTTTACACCCATTTCTGCTGGCCTGAAGATATATAAAGATGAAGCAGGAAAACATATAAACATTAAGGTTTTTTAAAACATTAATGGAAATATAATAAATTTTATAACATCAATACCAAACATTTCATAACTTGTAACATGGGGTAAAAGATACTAGAGTAATCCAATGTAATCCCAAATGATAGAAAATTGATGATTCCTCAGGTATATTAAAGGAAAATGAAACTCTAGCTTGATGTATGGGTAGTGTAATGAGGTATCCTTTCCTAATTTCACTGATATTGATTTTGATTGAGGTTGGAATGATCAAATATAAATATGAAGGGGAAAATTTTCAATATAAGAATGTTTTTTGAAGTGGAATATAATGAAATATAGTTTTTTTCATTGAGTGTAGAAAAAGTAGAATACATTTTTTCAACTTACAATCATATATAGATGATGTGGGGGAATGTTTAGCTGCAATTTGTTTAAGGGAGACTTTTTAAAAATCATTAAATACTCACCATGATAATCACAGTTACATTGATATCTCGAAGAATCTTGTAAAATAATTAAGATCAAATGTAATTGACCAGACCCTCATGGTCTATTTCTTTTCAAATTTATTGTGTTTGGGACTCCCTAGACCCCCATAGTAAGTTTAGATCTGAAGGGTAGTGTGTAACCGATCAATGAGTCCCCGGTCGACACCACACCGAATCAGTGCCACGGGAGAGTTTGTTGGGGTTTTCTTTCCCTAGTTTCCCATAATGCCACTTTTATGTCTTCTAACGTTTTTAAAGTGGTTTAAGGACATTTTTAGCCCCATAACAATGTTTTAAATCCCTTAAGAGTTGGGAGGCCCTAAATAGAACCGTTTTTATCTCTATAAATGAAATACCTTAATGAAAAATTGTTATGGCCACCACTCTGATGGGAATTATTAAATAAAAATTAATTTCATCATGTGTAAACATCCATCTGTGTGTTGAAATGACGGTCTGACTATAATGTCATTACATATTAATATCTTGTAACTCCCGGATCTCTCCTTTTATAGCACAAGAATTATTTCTTCTTCTTGGATGGTCTCTTTTTCTTTCCTTGGTTCATCTAGAGTCCCCCTTCCCCATGCTAGCGGTGCACCTATGCTGGATCTTTCCTACTCATTCTTGGATTCCTCAGAGTTCTTTCGGTCCAAGTCACACATCCCCAGTTCTTTGTGCAAGGATAAAAATATTGATCGTTGGTCATCCAGGTAGGCTTCTTCCTTCGTCTCTCTTTACTGTGTATCATACGGGGTGGGTACGATGATGTTCATTTTCGGGATGGTTGAAACCAAACTTGAATGAAGAAAATTAATGAATTTTAAAGGATAAAGGAATGTGTTTTATGATACTATTGTAATCTTTTACATTTTCTTGTATGTTGTGAATTATATGGTCTTATGTCCACTAAAAATTGTGGCTATTGGTGGTCTATTCTAGCGCACTAATGAACCTCTGTTTTCTGGATAATTCTGTGATAGAATGGTTGTTACATTGAAACTGGTTAATCACGTAAAATCGGTTTATTAAATAGATTCCCAATGAATAATAATCCTTTAGTGGTCACCATAGTTTACCATATATAAATAAGAAATGAAAGTAATAGTGTGTATAAATCTAGAAATCCCTTGATCTATTCTAGTGATATGTATAGTTGTTTAGCTTGATGCATGTGAGGTGATGTGGATGGGGTTGGGATCCCCTGTTTTGGTGTATTTTTTGGTTTGTGGATATGAGGCCGCATGGGGGCCGTATGTTAGGGATTAGTTTGGTTCCAACACTTTGAGGGATCACAAATATCCCTTTTGTTGTTGTGACATTACAAGAGAACCAGGTGTGAATGCTTAATTTGTTTCTTGACTATTTTTCCTTTCTTGGCTTGTGGATATGCATGTTAGTTGCTTGGTAGTGAAGAATTATTGAAATTAAATCAATATAATATGATAACAAGAATGGGTTTAATAGGGAATTGCTTTCTAGGAATGAGTTGTGACATGGATTTTGTTGTTGTGCTTTCTTTGAATGAATAGTAATGAGGGTTTTTGTATATGGGTTTCTTTCGGAACCCCTAGTTTGGTATGAGTTCTTCATTACAAATATGTATCATTTAGATCTTTTTTTCCTTATTCACACCCCACCCATGTTTATAAAATTGTTATGAACACCCCCATTTCATGGGGGAGGGTGTTTTTCCCAACACTCATATGAGTGGTTGGTTATTAGCTCCTTTTACACTCCCTTTCTCGAGTAACCCAAGACTCTTAGGGTAGAATGTGATAGCCAGAGGTCCATTATATCCCATGAATATTTGGGCATGTTAGTTGTGGTGGGTTTTCCCTAGTGTGTGTAGGAAGGTTGTTTCCCAGGTGTCTTCGGGATGAGGCCCAGGTGTCTTTGAGAGTGGAAGTAGTTGTTCTGGACTTGGTGTCTATATGCATGGATACATGTGGTTGTTGTGGCCCAAGTGTTTGCGGGTGGGATGTGTAGTTGTAGTGTCCTAGGTGTGTGTGTGTGGGATATAGATGTGGGATTTAGGTGAGAATGGCGGGAGATGTATGATTCATAAGATGTCTTCAATAACTAGTGGGAAAGTAGTGAGTGGTACCGAACATTGATGTGTTATTACTATTATTTTACCTGACTTGTTTTTTTGGGAAGTGTTCCATGGTGAGGTTGGGTGGATAGTTTCCTTTCTAGTTTCTTTATTTATATCTTGTTCACACAGGGCATTGGAATACCTCCCCACTTGTGCACAAGAGATTTTGTTTTTCCCTACTGAGTATACTCGTATGCTCACCCTATGTATATAAAACTTCATTAATGTTTCTAGGATGATTTTGAGGGCTGTGTAAGACAATACTAGTTCGGACTTTTTGACATTTTGTTTCTTTTTTTCTTTTCATTGGTACTTCCCTTTGGGGTTTTATATATTTTCTTAGAACTTATTATTGTAACATTCATATGGGAATGTATTGTTTTGGATTTACTTTTACATCCAGTTTTGGTGTTGTTTGTGATTTTGTATCATATATCCCAATACTACTAAACAAAAAGGATAATTCATCCCATTCTATGTGTGATTTCATATCATTGGTTCTATTCTCCACTCCAGGGCCTATTAATGGTGGTTTTCGGGGGTCATTGTCTCTCCTTCAACATGAGTAAGGAAGGGTCTGGAAATCAGTTGTCCCTTCCCTCATCATGGAGAAGGTAGGTCATGGAAGAATGGAATCGAAGCAAGTTTTGAGAGATAGGATTGATCATGGAGTTAGGCAGAGTAAGGCTTTCATGTTATTATAGGGAAATAGTGTTAGGTAACCCTGGAGCGAGAAATAGGCCAAGGAAGACCAGCTAGGATAAAGGATTTTAGGGGGCCCCTGTGATCTGACGCAATGACTCTGGACCTACCGAACGACCATGTGAGGCTACACTGATTATAGGGTAGAGACTCTAGGAAAGGTACATGCATCATAATTACTTGTGTTCTTGTGTGTCATGGGTACTTTGAGAATTTAGAATAAAAATGAAGTTTTAGAAAAATTTAAAAGCAATATTCTACACTACGCGAGCATAAGCATTCTTTGTTCACACTGCTGTTATGGGACCTGAATTGTTAACATAGGTAGTGTGGTCAATCAAGTCCCATGATGATAATTTGGCTGATATGCAGAAGGATGATAAAGAGGAGGAGGTTGATGAGTGGTAGAGGATTCTTTTCGACTTTCAGCAGAAGACCATTAGGAAGTGCGTGGGAAGAGTCACATACATGAAGACATAGAGAAAGATAGAAGAGCTAGTGATAGCATTAATCTTGATATAGGATACGATGGAGTACTGGGTTCCTCTAACTATAATCGAGATGCGGGGAGTGACACGTCAGTGGTGGACGCTCTATCATGGGGAGAAGTGGGAGGGTGAGGGTTCATAGACTGACTTCAAGAGGTAATTCCATGTAGAATTCCTCTCTTCCAGAATGAAGGTAGAGAAGAGGCAGAAGATACTCACCCTTCAACAGGGGAGCATGTCAGTAAGGGAGTTTGGGATCAAGTTCAAGGATATCCTTCACTTGGCAGCAGAACAATTTCCTTATGAGGATTCTTGGGTGAGACATTTTGAGGAGGAAATCCATCCTTCTCTTCAGTATGTTGTTACTCCCTTTACACTACCGACATAAATGGAGGTCCAGAAGAAGGCTGAAGTGGTGTAGAGGATGAACATGCTGGGAGGTGTTCCTCAAGAGAGGATCTAGTTGGGTTCGTCAAATGGGAAATATGTTAGTAGTATGCCTCCAACATCAGGGACTTCTAGGTTTCGACTAGTGGAGAGCAGGCCCCAGTAGTTCGAGTTTTGATCTCCCAGTTCTCACCCCTTCTTTGCAGGTCCATGACTGAGATTTTTCATATGTGGTATTTATGGGAATCATCGAAATTAGTGCTCAGACAGAGTTCTGGATAATGGGGGTCGGAATGTTCTATGCCAACCTCAGTAACAAAAATTTCTATCCATTCCCTTTCAGCAGCATCACCAGGGAAAGTGAGCTCTCACTCTTCCAATAGCAGATATTGTAGAAGGAGTCCAAACATAGGGCGCTCATTAGGGAGCTCAACCATGGCGTGGTTGGGGAGACGGTCTACAGTCGAGGGTCAGTGGAGCTGGGTGTGGGAAGTTTCACACCATAGAGGCAGTAGTTCCACCAGGGCTAGATGTTGTTTGTGGTATGATCAACTAGTTTATCACTCTTGCCTCCGTATTTTTTTATTCAAGATATACCCACTCTATTATTTCACCCAGTCAAGCCCGTGATCTAGTTATAGACATTGAGAGACATCCTATTCCCTAGGATTTGAGTATGCCAGTTGGAGGTCAGACCAGTTTGACTTATGTTTTCCTGGGATGTAGACTAATGTTATGGCCACATAAGACCTCTAGGGGCCTTCTTTTTCTACAGATGCAACCATAAGATGTCATTTTAAGAATCAACGAGTTGTTCTCTATGTGTTCCATTGTCTAATTATTCCAGATAATGGTTGGGTTTTCAGATATGGGTGGTCGATGTGTGAATTTCGCCAGTGAGAAGGGTTTCCAGGAGGGAAGACACTGAGTGGAGCCCCTTCTTTCCATATTATCTGAGTTGTTAGTGGATTTAGCAGACTCAGAGATGGTCGATGTTTCATGAATCTTCAGTGAGTTGATGGACATCTTCCTTGAACAGGTGGTGACTCTACCCTCTCAATGTTATGTCGAGTTTGGGATAGACATGCAACCTGGTGCCCATTTGATTTCGATGGCTCCCTATCGGATGGAGCATTCTATGTTGCAGGAGTTACAGATTCAGATTTAAGACCCAATGAGGAAGGTTTTTGTTCGACCATGCACATTACCATGGGGTGCTCCGGTCATTTTCTCGAAGAAGGAAGATGGTGGTCTCAGGCTGTGTATAGACTATCAGGGGCTAAACTAGGTAATGGTCAAGAACTGTTTCCCCCTATCATGGATAGATGATTTTTTTGATCATTTTAAGGGGGAAGGATAGTTCTCCAAGATCAACCTACAGTCAAGATATCACCTGTTGAGGGTGAAGGAAGGTTATTTATCAAGGACTTCCTTAATGTGAAGATATGGTCACATTGAGTGTGTGGTCATGGCATTAAGTGTTATGAACACACCAGCCCTGTTCATGGGAGTCAAGAAATCCATCTTCTGAGAATATATGTACAGATTCATAGTCATGTGTATTGAAGAAGTCCTAATATACTCATGATCATAGGGGGACCATGCTGAGCATTTGAGAACAGTTTTAGGGGTACTCCGATGGCAGCAACTCTTCAAAACGTTGTCCAAGTGCATGTTCTTGACCCGAGGTGCACTTTCTTAGACATGTGGTGTCCGTGTAAAGAATAGTGGTTGATCCTTCAAAGGTTGAAGCAGTAGTTTCTGGGGAAGAACCCAAGAATTTAATGGAGGTTCGTAGTTTCTTGGGTATGGAAGACTATTACCGGAGGTTCATTATGGACTTTTCTTGAGCTGAAGATCCTTTGATGTCTTTGTCCAGAAAGGACCAGGAATTCATGTGGAGTGAACAGTGTCAGAAAGAATTTAGTTATCTGATGGTGAAGTTGGTTAGTGCCCTAGTACTGAGGTTTTCAGAAGAAGGGGTGATTTTGAAGTGTTCTGTGATGCTTCAGGACAAGGCTTGTGGTGTGTGTCAATGAAACAGCTGGGGGTGATCTTTTATGGGTCTAGGTAGTTATGTCCCCATGAGAATAACTATGCCACCCATGACATGGAGCTCCCAGCAGTTGTGTTTTCAATAATGTTTTGGAAGCACTATATCATCTGGGAGCGCTTTGTGGTCTTTAAGGATCATAATATATTGATGTATATCTTATCTCATCGAGACCTGAACAGGTGACAACAGAGGTTTATGGAGTTTTTAAAGAATACATCTTCAAAATTTACTAAACCTTAGGAAAGGGGAAGGTAGTGGAAGATTTCTTGAATAGGAATATGCAGAATCATGTGGTTCAAGAATCAGTAGATGCTTTGAAGGCGATGGAGGAGTTGGCTGCCCTATGCTTGGATGCAACTAAGGAGGATGGAAGAGGCTGTGTATTCCAGATGACTGTGAATTCCTCTCTTTTGCAATAGGTGGAGGAGTCTCAGTGGGGGAAATAAAGGCTAAAGTGATGCATGCTCATGTCAGTCCATGAAATGCTCCGATAGGATGGTTAGAAGATAGAATGAATGAATTCTATTCCTTAAATGTTTTTCGTCCCCATGGGAATGTGTGAGAGAGTTCTTGGTGAGTTCCACAACTCACCCCAGGTGGTACACCATTGAGTTTCCAAGATGTACCATGGCTTGAGGGGTCATTTTTGGTAGCGCAGTGTGTAGAAGGTAGTGGTAGAGTTCGGGGAATAGTTCCTCGTGTGTCAGCAGGTGAAGGATGAACATTGCATCCTAGGAGGTCTGTTACAACATTTATATTTCCCCGAGTGGAAGTGGGATAACATGTTGAGGGATTTCATCAAAAGACTACCCATAGATAAATGGGGTTGTGATGATTTCTAGATAGTGGTAGACTGGCTGATGATGTCATCTCACTTCGTAGAAATCAAGAATTCGAGTGCGGAGGATTCCCTAGCATAGAGGTATGTAGATGAGGTGGTGCAGTTGCATGGAGTTCTGTGGTCTATTGTCTCCGATCAGGATACATGGTTTACCTCATGGGTATGGAAATGATTAAAAAATGCATTTAGAAATCATATATTCCTTAGAAGTGTTTTCCACCCCTAGACGAATGGGGAGATAGAGTGCACCATTCAAACGTTGGAGGATTTGCTATGGGCATGTGTGTTGGACTTTGTGGGATCATGGGTACGACACCTCCCTTTGGTAGATTTTGCCTAAAAAAATATCTATCACTCTACCATTGGAATGGATCCATTTGAAGCATTGTATGATATTCCATGTTGGTCACTCATGTGCTGGGAAGAGGTTGCGGAAGCAGGTGTTCTTGGACGGGAGGTGGCATAGAGAAGGACGGAGAAGGTTCAACTTAAACAAAATAGGATGAAGGTAGCTCAGGACTGAAAGAAGTTGTATGCTGATCAAAAGAGGAGTCCCTGGGAGTTCAAGGTTGAAGACCCCATATTATTGAAGGTCTCCCCTCGGCATGGGTAATAGAAGATTGACAAAGGGAGTTAGATTTCCCCCTAGTTCGTCAGACCCTTTGAGGAGTTTTGGCGGGTAAAAAAAGTGGCTTATCAGCTGGCACTACCACCTATGCTACTGAGGGTGCACGATGTCTTCCTTGTGTCTCATCTTCGTCTGTTTCTATATGATTATTCAAAATTCCTCCACTGGGGAAAGATGGATATCAATGATGACACGACATTCATATAAAAACTAGTGAGGATCGATGATCGCGAGGAGAAGGTTCTTTGTGGATGAACCATTACCTTGGTTCGTGTGTTATGGAGGCATGGTGGGCTCGAGAAGAGTAACTGAGAATGGGAGGCACATATGAGTGCCCAGTACCCTGAACTATTTTGTGTATTGATTTTTTTTGCTTCATACATGTTTGTGATGTAGTGGCTAACCTTGTTATGTATGAAATGTATTGTTTTCCTTGTTCTCTGAATGTGTGTAAGGACTCCTTAACATTGAAAGGGGAGGACATGATACCAAATCAAGACACATTAAATTGGATGCAATTAAACCCATGCAGATGAGTCAGTGTCACCCAATGCAGAAAGCATCTTTACATGGTGGAAGGGGAACCCTAGTCCATAAGTCTGGAAGGTGTGAACATTATATGATTTTTGGTCACTTGAGGGAGAGGTGTTCTTATATTTCTAGGGTGGTTTGGCAATGAGTGGTATCTTTTGAGGTGGTTTTTCAGACCCCTCTCTATAGAATCTTTTTCAGTTTTGATTCTCGAAGATGAGAATTGATTGAGAGAAATCTATTTTAATGGCTTGTACCCTCCTAATCCATTACTTTTCCAATTTTTAGTTTTTGGGACATCCAAGACCCCATTAGTATGTCTAGATCTGAAGGGTGGTGTGTCAGTTGCAGGATGTCACCGTGGTGTCACCCATCAGTGTGTCCCCGATCGGTGAGTCACTGATCGATGCCATACCTGATCAGTGCCACAGTGGAGTTTGTGAGGGTTTTCTTTCTCCAGTTTCCTGTAATTCCACTTTGAAGTCTTTAATCCTTTTTAAAGTGGTTTCAAGCCATTTTTAGCTCAATAAAATCTTTTTTAAATCCCCTAAGAGTGGGGTGACCCTCAAAAGACCCATTTTCCTCTCATTAAATGAAATCATTTTAGGCACATCTGTTATGGCCACCTCTCTGATGAGAATTATTAAATAAAAATTAATTTAATCGTGGGTAAACATCCTACTGTGTGGTGAAGCCATCATCTAACTTTAAAATAGTTCAAAATTCCTATCCCATAACTTCAAAATATAGCCTTTAATCATAAATGAATTATTTATTCATCATTAATGGTCTCTTTTTCATTCCTTGGTGCATTTGTAGTCCCCCTTCCCAACGATAGTGGTGCACCTATGGTGGAGCCTTTTCTACTCTTTCTTGGAGTCCTTATAGTTCTTCCCAAGTAAGTTGTGCATCCCCAGTTCTTAGCGCGAGGAGATAAATAGAAATCATTGATAATCCATGTAGTACTTTTCCTTTGACTCTCTTTACTGTGTATCATGGGGGGAGGGTACGATGATGTTTCTTCAGGGATGGATGAAACCCATCCTTAAAGAAGAAAATAAATGGATTTTAAAGAATGAAGGTGTTTTTTATGATTATTTTGTATTCATTTAACTTTTATTATATTTTTTGAATTATATGGTCATATATCAACCAAAAATCATGGAAGTTGGTGGTCCCTTATTATGGACTAATGAACCTCTATTTTCTAGATAATTCATCGATTAAATTGCTGTAACATTAAAACCTGTTAATCATGTAAACATGATTAATTAAATGGATTCCCAATGAATAAGAATCCCTATCTGGTGACCCCAGTTAACCAAAAAGAAAGAAGGAACTAAAGTAATGTTGTGTTTAACTATTGAAAATCCCTTGCTTTGTTCTGGTGATGTGTATTGTTGTTCTGCTTGATGCTTCTGAGGTGACGTGGATGGGGATGGGATCCCCTATTATGGTGCAGTTATTGGTTTGTAGATCAGAGGCCATATGGGATCTGTATGTTGGGGCTTGGTTTGATTCCAATACTACGAGGGATCTGATAGATCCCTTTTGTTGTTGTGAATTTACAAGAGAACCAGGTGTCAATGCTTAATTTTCTACATGGCTATTTTTCCATACATGGCTAGCAGCTATACCTATTAGTTTTTTGGTAGTGAATAATTATCTAAATGGAATAATAGGAATATGATAACAATAATGGGTTCAATGGGGAATTTATTTCCCGGGATGAGTTGGGGATTGGTTTTGGCTGTTGTGATTTCTATGAATAAATTGTAACGAGGGTGTTTGTGTATGGTCCATTTTTGAAACCCCCAGGTTGGGATGAGTAATTGATTACCTGTATATATGTTAGTTCTTATGATTTATATTCTTTCCCCACCGATGTTGATCTCTTTTTGCTAAACACACCCATTTCATGGGGGAGGGTGTTTTTTCCAACACTATTACGAGTGGATAGTTATTAGCTCCTTTTCTACTCCCATTCCTGAGTAGCTCAAAACTCTTAGGGTAGGCTATGAGAGCCTGATATCCATTATTGCCCAAGATTATTTGGGTAGGGTAGTTGTGGTGGTTTACCTAGGTATCTGTGGCAGGTTGTTTCCCAATTGTCTTTGGGATGAGGCTCGGGTGTCTTTGGGCATGGTGGTAGTTGTTCTGGCCCAAGTGTTTGTGGGAGTGGTTATGTGTAGTTGTCATTTCCAAGGTGTTTGCGGGCGGTATGTGTGGTTGTGGTAGCCCAGGTGTGTGCGGGCGAGATATGGTAGTGGGACAGCTATGAGAATGGTGAGAGAGGTCTAGTGAGCAGGATGAATTCAATAACTTGTGGTAATGGGGTGCTAGGTACCCAAACATCGATGTGATATTACTATTATTTTACCTAAATTTCATTATTTGGGGAGTGTTATTTGGTGATGTTTTGTGGATAGTTTCTTTTCTAGGTGATTTGGTTATCTCCGTTTCTCATAGGTAATTAGAATAACTCCCCACCTATGCATGAGAGCTTTTGGTTTTCCCTAATGAGTGTACCTGTATGCTCACCATACGTATATAAAACTGCTTTCAGGTTTCTAGGAGAATTTTGAGGACCATGTGCGGCCATACTTGTTCAGATGTTGGGACAATTGTTGTTGCCATTTTTCTTTTCTTTGGTACTTCCCTTTGGAATTTTTTTCATTTTTTAGCACTTATTCTTGGAACATGGATATAGTAATAGATTGTTTTGGATTTACTTTTACTTCTAGTTTTGGTGTTGTTTGGGATTTACTATCTTATCTCCCGATCCTACAAAATAAAGAGGATAATGTATTCCATTTTACGTGTTATCCTATACTCTTAGTGTATTAGCCACTCTAGGGCCTATTGAATGTGGGTTTTGAAGGGTCATTATATATCCTTCAACATGAGGAAGGATGGTTCTAGAAATCGTTTGTCCCATACTTCATCTTAGTGAAGGCAAGTCATGACATCAAATCATATTGATATTAAATATCATTTCCTCAAGGAGAACATTTCTAATAAAGATATAATTGTTCATTATATTTTTTAAAAATATCATATTGATAGTATTTTCACCAAATCTATCCTAAGGGAATAATTATAGTAATTGAGTATAAAACTATATCTTCATCCTCTACCACATAATTATGAATGTTCTTAAGTAAACCTGCATGTTCCTTTAGATTCTATTTTCAATGGAGAGAATAAATAAATCTCTATACTGTATCTTTTGGAAATCTAAAGCAGATGTTATTAGAGAAATGACTAGTAACATGTATAAAGTTATAATTCTTTAATTTGATATGGTTGAGGAGAGTTTTATGAATATAGAGGCCAAAAAATTACTTTTCAGTAATGGATATATTTTCAATAAAAAATTTCTTACTCCAGTAGTGTGGTGTAAGGAAACTCTCTTTGAGAAAGATAATTTTTTAACAAAATTTAAGAAAAGATATATGGTTCAAGTTTCAAATAACCTAAATGTGTATATTGAATATTCTTTAGTTAGGTTTTATAATTAATTATTTGATTTTTGTTAAAAAAAATTGGGAATGTTTTTTTGATTTCAGTGAAAGGGATTTTCAATTTATTAGAAAAAGATTTAGTTATTCTTTTTGAAGTCAGATGATGATTTTTTGATACTAAATGTTTTTATCAACATGATTACTAAATAATTATCAAAGGTAAAGATAATAATTATATAAAAATATAGATTTTAAAAATTTAATGTCTATACAATGATTGAATTTATAAAGTCATGGGGTAATGGTTGTAAAAAGTTCAAGCTACGAAGTATTGAAGTGTGAAGAATACTATAATGATTTGATTATAAATAGAAGTATGAAAGATATTGATAAATAAAATAGAAACTTTGCTACATTAGTAAAAAAATATTTCTTCAGTGCACTCGACATAGTGTAGTTTTAAGGAATTATCCATATTGGGTTTAGAAAATTAGGTAGGTTGAAAAAAGACAACCAAAATGATAGATCAATTATAATCAGAAGAAATTTTGTATAAATTAGACTGTATAGACTTCTTGAGGGATCATCATGATTACTAGTATCAGATAGATAAATGTTAATTACATCATAGGGAGAAATCCAATGTTTACCATACAAAATTAATATAATGAAGAGGATCGAAAAGAGAAGTGCTGAAGAAGTTAAAGATGGAGTATAGCTTATAAATACTACTAGTCAAAGAAACAGGAGAGTTTATATACCAAAAAATAGACTTGAGGAACATTTCATAGAAATTGTAAAATAAATAATTATAGTGATGTTGAGTTATTATTTCAATGTTTCTAAATATATCCAGGATCATAGTTTATTTTGATGAGATATTTAACAATAATATTTGAGGAATATTTTATGAATAATGATGACTCTAATGTTTTAAAAGCATTGGAGGTGGTCAAATGAATATTTATTTGAGATGGAAATTCATGTTTGGAGCATGCACTTCCTCTTTTATCTTCAACACAATCATGCCTATATAACAGGGTGAAGGGTCATTTCAATTTATTGTTGTTTTTTTATTCTAGAGTATGGATTTGATGACGTTTTTACAGTGTGATTTTAGGACCAAGAAATCACTTAGTTATAGAATAGGAGTACAAAATATATCATACTAGATGAAGGTACATTAGACATTGGTGTATTTTTTGAAGAATAACCAACAGTATATGTACTATAAATAAGTGAATTAGACAAACCATCATAAAATAGAGGTACCAGATATATGCCCAACAAACTAAGCTGTATCAGACACAAGTGAAATATATTTAATGAACCAGGAATAGGATTTAAAAATAGAGTTATTTTTTGTGAGTAGTTTTCAATGTTTCAATATTGAATTAGGTTTTAAGTATAATAAAAAATTGCGTCTTTTGGTAGTGAGTATAATCTATTATTGGCAGATAGTAGGATATTTATAGGAGTTGGATTTTTCACATCATTATATAGTGTATATTAGTGGATTAATGGGAGTTGGAAAAAAAATATTGGGTACCCACATTGGGACCGACCCTTATAAAAACAATAGTTCATTTATTTATTTATTTTACATTGAATAAAGATGAGGTTGAGTAATAAGGTTGAGAGGATTGAAAAATTAATCCCCCATAGGGGACAATTTGAATAAAATTAAAATTATATAATATCACCACTGATTCACCCCCACCCAGTGGTCTTCACATTCTTTAGATCCTTACTAAAATAAATAAAGATAAAATTAAATTTAGAATCATAAATATTTCATGTTTTATTATCAAACATTACATGAACACCATTATCAATAAATTGAGATTTTACAATAAGATTATATTTCACACCATAATTTTTTTAAATGAAAAAAGATCTGTAATCACTACCATGAACCAGGAAATTAATTTTCTCTTTAGAATTGTAACTAAAATAAATATGGATATCATCTAATCTAATCAAAATTTGGTTTCTTGATACGTCTCTACTTATATTTCTACAAATACCACCTTCCATATACCATAACAACTTATTGGTTCGTTCCATGAGGGTTTCCATTAATCATTTAAATAAAAAAATAATTTTGTTACCAAGATCTATTTGGATCTAGAAAGGATAGAAATCAATGATTTCGATATCTAGATATGTTTAATAGAGTCATTCCACGATTTTTGAATTGATAAAATAGGAATTGAGGAATAATATATTTTTGGTCCAAAATATATTTCTATGGATTTATATATTCGGGTTGTAATATATTATATAGATTGATTGAAATTATATGAAATAGGAATGACATAGTTTTTATAGAGTTTTCTTTTCATCCCATGATGATAATGAAAAAAAGATTTTGGTTTATGTAAAATGTAACTTCATATAATTTTCATTTTCAATCTTATTTTTATCTTTGATATTTTCAATATATTTTAATAGATAAGGATTTACCAACATCAAATAAATATTTTCGAATAGCATCATTTTATTATTTAAATTTTCTATAGAAATATTAGATTCAATATTTCTTGATAAAGAATATTATTTATTTAAATTATTATATTCAACATTTAGTTTATTAATGGTTTCTTTTAGAATATTTCAATTTTAAAATAAATCCACACTTGACATTTTAGATTCATCAGGATTTTGAATTTCATAAGAAACAAAATTAATATTTTTACCTCAGGTAAAATTCCCATAATAAAAATATTTGTCTTCTCTTTAGAATCATCCCAAGAGGAGTTTAAATCACTCGAACTATCATTTGGAGCACTTCATGTTTGATTCATCGATTATTTATATCACCATCATTGATCCTTATATTTCCTCTTATACATCTATTTTAACCATCATGTTTGAGGTTTCATTTAATTTTATCCCCTTTATATTTAACTTCTATAATTTTATCATCTTTCTTATTGTTTAATTTTTTATCATATGTACGATTTAAATTTTATTTTATGAATAATTTCATCATTCTATGAAATTTCCAGAATCTTTTGGAAACTTTTTCTATCTCAATACCACTATTATTTTCTTTATCACATCAACAATAGCTATCTTTTTTGATTAGGTCATTAAATTTCCACTGAGGAACATTGAATGTTGTGGACTTTTTGGGTTAGAAATATCTATAATTCACTTTAAGCTCTTCAAACATCACCAAATTTCTAATAAAATCTATGATAGGTTTATTTATAATTTCACATGGCTTTTAAATAGAGACTCTAGTTCTCCTCCAATTGATCATGTAACCATCTAAAAATCACTAGTAATTGATATTTTTAATTCATGTTACTTCCAAGTAGAATTATAGTATTTTTTATTTCTTTGAAACTAAGATACATTTAATAAATAAATTCATTAGGATTAATTTTATATATATCATATGGGAAAGTGTAAATAAAAAATCAAATATATTTAACATTATATGTACATTTATGAGACACATCTAAGGTGTCCCATATTTTAAATGTTGTAGCACATATAGATTATACATTAAATTTATCTTATTTGAGTGCATAGTATAATCCTTTCATTAATGGTCAATTATAGTCATAAGAACCCTTAGTGTTAGAAGTCTAATTTTCTCTAGGAACCTTGGGATTTTAATAAGTTTTTAAAATGGTAGTCAAAATATAAAATACAATACATATAGTATGTATTTATATTTTAATGTTCCATTGAAAATAATTAGATGCATTAAAAATTGGGGTGTTTTGGTAGAAATATCTTCATGTCTTATATTATCTATAAGGATATACATTTGGAATTAATAAAAATTTATATATTGGCTCAAAACATAACAATGTTAGAAAAAGATTGTTAAAAAACAACAATAAATATAATATTCCTAACCAAAAGTTTTTTCATTGAGGACATAGCTGGGTAAATTAATCATCCAATTTAAAATTTCGGTTTAAAACCAATATAAAAATCATAATCCCTCAATTTAAAAATTTTCCCAGTTAGATAATAAAGTAGGCATATATAATTTTCTTGTTTGGAAAATTTATCATAAGATTAATGACAACAAAATTATATAATATGAAAACAAACTAATATTTAAGAGAAATCTACTCACTCCGAACGTTTTATATATATGAATTTAGAAAGATAACTATCATAATGTTTGTTTTTAAAATTATATATAAAACCTATATAAAGTAATCTATAGAAATATATCTTTGAATGAAAAACATTAATATAAAAAGAAAAATGTAAAATAAACTCAATAAAAATCGAGGAAATAGGTCTAGTTCAAGATGGAACCTAATCCTCTCTTCCATACAATCATCTACGATCAATATAATTTACTAATTCACAATAGATATCATCCACAACCTATATCATGTTTTAGATAAATGACTAAAAAAGGGCATCCTAGGGCATAACCATTATCTATAAAAAAATCATGGTATAAGAGGGGTTGGATAAAATAACGACAGAGTATTTATTGCTCTCTAGTACCCAACTATAGTGTGTGATAACATATATAAAAACTAATATAACCGTAGCTCAAAATTAGTGTAAAATAGAGAGAGAACAACGAGTGAAGGCATTTTTCTGATGAGGATCAATCTTTCATCATTTTCAGATTATCAATTGTCTATAAATCTATCATTAAGAACATATGAAACCAATATTGAATTATATTTTTCGGTTTTGTGTTGAATCAAAAAAAGTAAACATATTGTTTAATAAAGTGTATCCTAATTTGTTTTGTATTCTTAGTGATTAAGTTTTTACCACACCACCATTATGCATGTTTTAGGCTCATCTGAATTTATAGAATGCACCAGTCCATCATAGTCCTTAAAGGATAATAATTATTAAATCCAAAAACTATGAAATCAAATCGTAAATACTTAAATGATATGATATACATTGAATTTCTTAAAAAATAGGGTTTCTAATATAATAAAAATATATTCTATAATATACTATGCTCTATTTGGATTAGGCATGACAAGAAATCACTATACAAAAAGGAAATATATATCATAGTCTTAATTTTTCCTTGTGCTCATAGGATCAGATGCACAGACACACTTTTCATTTTTACTATTTCACCAACCACCACATAGTCATAGGAATATTTTTTCTTATGATATAAATACATTTTAAAAATTAATTCTTATATAAATAGATTTAGGAAAAATGAATATAATATCTTCCCAGAACTATATCTTCCCTTCTTATGATTATGTCACTTTTTTAGTTTTGATTTTTGTATGTATTTACAAACATCATAGATGATTTTATATTGTAATAAAAATTACTTGAAATGGTCTCAATTCACTTATTATAGGAATATATTTCTTCTTCACAGCAGCAAAACAAACTAAGGGTCAATAAATATTTTTGGATATTTCCCATTCTTGATTATCTGTTATCTTTTAGCTTTTTTTGAGTTCTATTTATTTGGAATTTAATTTGTAGTGTGATTGGGTGAAAATGTATTGGAAACAGAAAATAGAGGGTACTGCACTATTTGAGTATGGTTTGGGAAAACTGTGTTCCCCATCCCAATAAACCATGAAAACCTAGATAATGGTCATTTTCATGACTGGCACTTGGTTTGTCAAACTTTTCACCCATTTAAGAGTAACCATGAACCTCTATAGAAGAGGAACATGTTTTAAGAACATAGTTATGTAAAACTATGTTCCCCTACCCAAATAACTATGCATGAAAATTTAATTCACCTGAAAATTGGATTTTAAATCACCTACTCCCCTGAAACTCACCTCATTTGATCCCTATTTTACCCTAGACATTATTTCACAATTCCAAATTCTCAAAGAAAGATTCCATGTCTTCTATAACTATTATATTTGCGATTATATGCACATATTGAATATATACACCCCTCACTGTAATATAATCATATTTCACAAGGTTTTTTATTCCTATTTCCTCATTCACTCATCCAAGAAAGGTTCATTATTCCTATTTTTATTAGATCTTGATCTAGAATTTTCTATCTAGATATATAATTGAAGGATCTTGATTTTCTCAATATTGATTTGGGTTTTTAGATCTAGATCTAATTCTATGTTTTTATGGTATTCAATGTTTGTGGATTTCAATTAAGATACTGTTCACTAACTAATTGAGGTAGGTGGTATATTATTCAAATCCCATATTCATGATTTCAATAATGTGTGTGTAATTATATGATTAATATGATCCACTTAGAAGTTTGAATATACTAAATTGAATTAATTAATTTGGTAAATAATTAAATTAATGGATTTATTATTTGATTGAATACCGTGATTTTGGAAGGAGGATAATTAATTGGTAAATAAAATAGTGGACATTGATATTGTGAATTTGAATAATTAATAGTATAATTAATTATAGGATATTGATATAGTGATTTTGAATAATTAATTGAAAATTAATTATAAGATAATGATATTAATAATTTGAATTAGAAATTGATGAATTAATTATGGGAATATTAGGATGATAGATTTTGATTAATAAATTGGGAAATTAATCAATGGATTTGATTTTATGAACAAATTATTGAATTATTAATGAAGTAGAAAAGATTAATATTATTTTTAGTTAATAAATAATATTGAGAAGATTAATTAATTGTTGTGTTAATTAATGAAATAGAGAAGATTAATTAATTCTTGAGTTTGTTAATAATATTGATAGGATTAACTAATTGTTTAGTTAATTAATGAGATTGATAATATTAATTAATTATAGAGTTAATTAATGAGATTAATAATATTAATTAAATTTTGAGTTAATTAATAAGATTGATAAGATTAATTATTTTTTTATTTAATTAATGAGATATATATGACTCATTTATTGTTATATTAATTAATTAAATAATGAATGATAATAATGGAATTTATATAAAAATTGAGATATAGAAAGGGAACCATGCCATTCTAAGATTGAGATGAGATATAGAATGTGAATAGAGGATTCTAGAACATGATATACCATGGGAATATTACAGACTTTGGTGTGTCTTGATGCAGGTAATGAGATTTGGGTATCCTTGGACAGCTGATGAATTTATGTGGTTAAATAAAGAATAAATTGATAAAGTGATTACTGTTTATTTATGCATTATAATTATTTCATTACACAACTCATTATAGTTGTTATTGACTTGATACTATTTTATACACTATTGGTTGTGGCCTACTAAGTCGTACTCACACCCTAATCAGGCTAAATGATAGGTACCCAAATAAATTTCATGGATTCAGGATAGGGTAAGGTCATGGGCCCAGTGTTAGGTGGTCGAGTCAGGATAGAGCATGGATGAGGGGACCCGACATGGTTTGGGACCAGCCTATAAGTCATTAGTGTCTTTACACTGAGTTTTATTTTGAAACCAACATGTATTCATGTAGGGCATATCTATAGTTTAGTTATGATATAGTATTTATACTTATGCGTATCTTGTTATACTGGTATTATTTTATGATGTCATATTCTTATTCTATTGTTATTGTTTATTTATCTTCTATGCTGTATTATTCTAATAATAAATAGTAAATATTATTCTGATGGATAATATTAGAGCCTCACTATATGTGAAAATTATCTAGTGTATGGGTGCAACACTTGAGGTCATGTAGTAGATTGTCTTGGGGCACTAGTGGGTGGCACCCGGATAGGGATATTACAATGTGGTATCAAAGGAAGGATATTTTCTTTTAGGTTTTTCTTACTATTTTGGAATGGCAGAAATGAGACTATAAGGATTAGGGCCTTGGAAATGAGCTCATTCATGGGAGTATCTTACCCATGTATGGGAGAGAACCCAGGTTCCCATTGAGGGATTATTGGTTTTAATATTTACTGTTATAGTAGAATATTATCTCACCTTCGGTAATGCACTTGTGGTCTGATGTGATCAATGTTTCTAAGATTTTATAACAAAATTCACATTTATAAATATTTAATAAGAGTTTACTTTTTATGAATCATACTAGATACTCAGAATTGTTTTGTGAAAAGCATCATTTTAGACAAAAAGAAAACTGATTTCGGGTAAGTTGTTGAACTTGAGCTGTTTTTCCATAATTATGAAATTGGATTGAAAATGGTGCCTAATTTCAAATTGAATGTGGTAAAATTATGCAAGATGAGAATAAATGGGTATCCAAATGAGAAATATAAATAATGAAAATAAGTAACCTAAGTTAACATTGACATAGTTATATGATGATTAAGGGTAGGGTTAGTTCCTCAGTTTTGACATTGTGGAATGGTTTGAGGAAAAAAAGGTTTGTTTTTCCTTATTGTAATTTCAAAAAAAATTATAATGTTGAGAAAAGTATCTTATGGTGTGTGTTTTTGTTCTAGATTTATTCTTATACAATGATTATTATTGAGAATAAGAAGGACATGGCTATGTATGATCCTCCATTAGTGAAACCAAAGAAACTAATATTGATGAGTGATGAAGTTGGATAGAATTTCCAAGAGAAAAATGATCGATTCATGTAATTTATGGAAAGGGACCTAGGGCATGTCGAGAACAACATGTATGAACTGATGAGGGAGTTTCAATTGTGGCACTATCAGACTGTATCTAGTGAAGGTGGACATGAGGGAGGTGAGTTCTGTATTGTGTTTATCCAAAATATACTTGACCACATGGAGGCTTATACTATGATGAGGGTCACATTTGTCAATTATATGTCATAAGGATTAATGTAGAACTAGTGGTATGTTCGGCCATTGATTGGACAAGATGATGGTATGTTATAGACGGTCTTCGTGGATTGGTTCTTGGAGAACTTCTATCGAAACATGATAAAACAAGAAAGAGTATCTCAGTTCTTGAGGATATCTCTGGGGAGTAAGTTTGTGATGGACTATGTTGAATGAATTATGTATTTTCAACATTTTTCCTCGCATTAGAAGTAAATAAGGTCACATCACCAAAATAATTTCTGGATGCACGTAAGTGTGATATTAAATACTAGGTGAATTTCATCAGATAAAATTATTTCTCAGAAGTTATGAATAAGGATCTCATGGTTGAGGTGAACTAGAAAGAGGCTTCCAGTGTAAGAAAAGTGACTGTTGATGGATGATATGATGTAACATCTTCTGAGAGAAGGAAGCATCGTTATGAGAAATTTTACTATATAAGTGGAATCATTGGTTTTCAGAGGGGGATAAGTTACACAAGACCATTCTACAGAGATTTTTCACAACTGCGGTAGGTCAAGCCGCTTCTTTAGAAACTATCACCAACCACCAGTGAAGTGTCAATATTAGAGTAAGATGTGACATCTACAAAAGTCTTCTAGGTTACCACGATAGAGAGGTAGTAATGGAGGAGATAGATAAAACCAGGGTGCATGTAAGTTGTCTTCTACACCATATCAGTCTAGAAGATAAAGTTCTACTATACATGGTGGTTGAGGTAGTGGAGAAGCAGATTCATAGAAAGAACAGTCATATTACCAAAGTGGTGTAGCTCAGAGGAGGTAGACTGTATCATAGGGATGATGGGTCGGACAATTTCATATAGTTTATTATACAACTATGTATATTGAGGCTGGACCACCAATAGTGAGAGGTGTTATTCTTGTAGATTCTATTCATGCTAGTTCTTTATTTGATACTAGTTCCTCTAAATTCATTATTTCTATAGAACATTTTAATTTTTTGAGCATGGTAGTGGAGTTCTTGAATGGGGTGTTGATGATAGAAACACCATTGGGAGTATCATCTTGGGAAATATTTTTATGCAAGGGATGTTCATTCAATGTTAGTTAGTATCGTTTTCAATGGGATATATACATCATATGCACGTCAAGATTCCAATTAATTCTGGTTTTGGAATGGTTCGTATCATACCAATCTCGTATTGTTTATAACCATAAAAGAGTGAATTATAAGTATCCTACGGGTAAAAAATATCTTCACTATTGATATTGGGATATCCAGGATGGCCATGAAAGTTTAATTACACAACAACTAGTAAAGATCACAACCCTAGTTTCTATTCTATTTCTAGATGATAGAGTTGTGATGTAGGATTTCTTTATGCCTATAGTGTAATGGTGTCAAGAGTTTTTTCTTGAAGAATTCTCAAGGTTTCCACCTGAGAGAGATGTGGAACTCACCTTTGGGATCATACCAAGAGATGAACCCATTTCTATTACACCATATAGAATAGCATCGACTGAGCTTCAAGAGCACAAGACTCAATTGGTGGAGTTGATGGCTAAGGGTTTTGTCTGTATGAGTATGCCACCTTGGGGATTATCAATTTTGTCTTCCAATAATTCTAACATATGTTTTTTCATGTGTGTATATTAATGAAAATTGAACTTAATGAAAGTAATTAGTTGATATCCTCTTTCATGAATCAAAAATATTTTTTACCAGTTGAGAGGGTCTTGTGTCATTTCAATGATTTACATGGGATGAAAAAATAATCATTTGATAGGTCAACCTTATGATATAATGAGGAATTGTTTTAGAAGTAGGTGGGTTCTATATTATCCATTCATAATGTTGTTTCAGTTAACGAACTCACAAGAAGTTTTTATGGACTTGATGAATAGAATCATCCATCTATACCTTGATCAATTTGTGTTAGTGTTTTTTGATGAAATCATGATGTACTCCAAAACCCATGATGATCATGCACAACATATTGAAATCATTCTAAGTACAAAGAGATAATAACAACTATACTCCATGCTATCAATGTTTTAGTTTTGGAATGATTGGGTACTCTTCATGGGACATATCATCTTAGAGGAAGGTGTTTCTATAGACTAAGAGAATGTTCATGTAATAGTTTATTTGAGAATACTTGGAATTATTTTGACATATGATGATTTTTGGGGTTATAATTCTACAATCATATATTTATCTAGGACTTTTCCGGAATTTAATAACCTATTTTATGCTTGGAGAATAATTTTCTAGAGTTATAATTCTCAGGAACATGTAAAAATTCCTTCTAAGAGTTTAATAAGAACATTCCATCAGAAAAAATATTGATCCTACCAATGTTAGGGGGAGATAACATGGTGTTTTGTAACACTCATTGGATTTTTCTTGGAGAATTATTGGTGAATGAAGATAGAGTTGTCATGTACGAGTCTTGGAAATTGTGTCAGTATGAATGGAAATACCATATTCACGAACTGAAGTTAGTGGAAGTAGATTATTCTTTGATGTGTGGGAAAAATTATATATTGTCCAAGAATTTTATAATGGTTAATGATCAAAATATCATAATATATATCTTCTCACAAAGATATTTTAATCTTTGATAGCAAAGATGAGATGATTATTTGTAGTCATTTTATTTTGAACAAGCATATAAACCCAAAACAAAATATAGCGGTTCTGATTCTTTATTAAAAAACTCAAACTCAGGCTATTCAGGAGTCCAGTGATGGGAGGATGACGATGACTCTACAAGAGGAGATTCATTTCGTGGTTTATGATAATCACAATAAGATGACTCTAGTATCAGTTTTAATAGAATCTACACTTTAATGAAAAATTTGGGATAGGCAGTATGAGGAACTAGAATTTTTATTTATTAGGGGAATCTATGAAGGTTGGGAGTCACATTTAGACTGGCTTATAGATGAGTATGGGATCATCTACATGTTAAATTTGTTTATTGTACTGATGAGTATGTTGGAGGAGTTTATGTTGGAATTTCATACCTATAAGTGGGTGGGGTATCTAGGTGTGACCAAAATTTACTGTAACATATGACAAACGTTTGGTGGTCGGGCATGCAAAAAGAGATATAAGGGTTTGTTAAATGATGATACACAAGTCAATCGGTGATGCTAGGGAATTAACAACCTAGTGGTTTCTTTCAAGAGTTTCCCATTATAGAGTGGAAGTGGATTGATTTTACCATTGAAATTGTGGTGGGCCTCCTAAGGATACCTCTGAAGAATGATATTATTTTGGTTATTTTTTATAGATATATTAATTCAGTGCATTTCATTTCTATATGAGAGACTTCTTCAGTGGAGCAGTTGAGATACTTGTTTGTTCAGGAGGTAGACAATTTGTACAGGGTTCTATGAACTATAGTTTCTAATCATGACTCTTATTTTACATCATTATTTTTCATGGGCGTCCAAAATGCATATCGTGTCTAGGTTTTACTGAGTACATCATTCCACCAATAAACACATGGGATTTCGAAGAAAACTATATAGTTGCATGAGGATATGCTGAGAGTGTGTGTCCAAGACTTTGGTGGCTCGTGGAAAAAGCACAGAGCTTTGAATGTATTCTCATATAACAATAGTTACCAGGATATTATATAGATGGAACTAAACAAGTATCATTATGGTAGTCCATAAATATAACCTTTTTGTTGGTTTGAGGCAGTTGAGATGGAGTTATTGGGACATAGTCTAATGAAGGAAATATCAGCGTAGAGAAAACTTATTCATTTTTTTGGATGTGGCCTATATTAGATATACGTTATTTAATGAAATATATATATTACCACTATATTTTACAGTGGGTTATCATGTATTACTTTGGGTATCTCCATGGCTGGGTCACTATAGGATATAGAGAATGGGAAATCTGGCACCCAGGTTCGTTGGACTATTTGAGGTTATGAAGAGAATCGGGCTGGTGGCATACCATTTCTCTATTCCCTATAAATAATGTTCTATGAATGATTTTTTCTATGGGTCACAACTAGGAAAATATCACCATGATGCTTCTCTATCATCAATGTGGATGATGTTGAGCAGGAGATAAATGAATCCTTTGAGAAGCATCTGATACATGTGTTGTATTGCAGTGAGAATGCGTCGAGTGAAAGGACATCGCAGATAGTTCACATATTGTGGAAGCATGGACATGTGTAGAAGGAACATGGGAGAGATATGATGATTTTAGGGATTAGTGGAATGATATTTTTGGCTCATAATCATTGATATTCTTTGGAGTATAGCTTGAGGATAATCTTTTATAATGATTGGAGATTGTAATATCCCCACTATTTCAAGAGATACATTAGTCTTTATTTTAGGCACTCTTTTCTTTCTATTGTGTACCATTTGTTTGTGATTTACATTGGAGTGTTTTTTGGTGAAATTTTGTAGAAAATGGATGAAAGAAGGAATTGCACAGTGGGTGCCCGATTAGGGAAAACCGTATGCCCAACACAACAAACATTGCAACCCTAGATGGTGGGGATTTTCATTGTTGGCACAAAGTTTGTAAAACCATTCCATTTATTAGTAAACATGCATCCCAATAGAATATTTACACAATTTGGGTGCATTTTCTGGGATAACTGTGTGACCCTCCCAAGAAAATTGTGTGTAGGATTTTGAAGTCACCCAAAAATTAAATTATAAATCACTCGAACCCCCAAAACTCACCCCATATTACTCCCATTTTACCCTAGATTTTCTTTCATAATTATAGTGCCTCTCAGATGGATTCCAATCCTTCATGATCTCTGTTCATCATTATTCAAAGCTTGGGTATAAGATCTTCCCCTCAGTAAGAGAAACCTATCCTACTTGGTTTTTCAGTCCTCTTTCCCTCATATCCCATCCTAGAATGGTTTTTTCTTACTTTTTTATTATATTTGTATATATTATTTTATATCAAGATCTATACTCGAATTAATTTTATTTACTCAGTCTTAATTTAGTGTACTAAATTCTTATCTCATTCTACGTTGTTTTGTTGCTCAAATTTTTCTCTTTTCATTTGGGTGATCTTTCGTTAATGAATTAAAGTATATAATGTATTATTCAAAACCAATTGATATTGTTTTAATTACATGTATGTTATTTTAGAATTGATAGTTTTCTATTAGAAATCGCAAAATCCAAATTCAATTAATTATTGTCTTTAATTAAATAATTAAGGGATTTGATATTTGATGGAATAATGTGATTTTGGAAAAAGGATAACTAATAGTGAAATTAATTATAGGATATTGAGAATTTGAATTTGAATAATTAATTAGAAAATTAATTGTATGATATTGAGATTTTTAATTTGAATAATCAAATAATTTATTTCTTATAGAATAATGAGATTGAGAAATTTAATGATTAATTGATTTATTAATTATTGGATAGTTGGAATGAATGATTTTGATTAATTAACTAGGAAATTAATTAATAGATTTAAGGCGATACAGTTATTATTTAATAAGTAATGAAGTAGAAAAGATTAATTAATTGTTTAATTTATTAATAATATTGAGAAGATTAATTAATTATTGATTTAATTAACGGGATAGAGAATATTAATTAATTGGTGAGTTAATTACTTATTGAGTTAATATTTTATACTGAGATGATTAATTAAATATTTAATAATTAGTTATATTGTGAAGATTAATTAGTTTTTTATTTAATTAATTATATTGATAAGATTAATTAATTGGTGAGTTAATTAATGATATTGCAATGATTATTAAATTGATGAGTTAATTATTTAAATGATTAATGGTAAAAACGGAATTCATATGAAAACATAGATATAGAATGGTAATAATGGCATTTTGAGATTGATATTTTATATATAATGGTTACAATGGAATTATATATCATGATATCTATTAGGGATAGTGTAGAATCCATCATCGGTAGAAGTAAGAATTGATGTTCTGGTATCCTCAGAAACATGCAAAATTTATTTGGTTAAATAAAGAATAAATTAATAATGTGAGAACTCTTTATTTATGAATTATGCTTATTTATTATTAAAACCACATAAACATTTTATTTATTGGATATTCTCATAGAATCAATTGGTGGTGGCCTTCTGAGTTGTACTGAAACCCTACATCGATTTTCGGATAGGTGCCAAAATGGATTTCATTGTTGTAGTACTGGATAAGTTCAGGGGACATGTGTTAGGTGGATGAGTCATGATGGAGCATGTTTGAGGGATCTATACATGGTATTGGACCTGATTTTGTGTCATTTGTGTCTTCACATTGAGTTTCATTGTTACTCTAACACATATTCTGAAATCCCATATCTAATATTATGTTTTGATATTGTATTTCCATTTTTGGTCATCTTGTTAAAATGGTAATGTTTCTATTATGATATCATTTGGTTATTTATAAAATATAGTTTATTTATTTTTATGGAGTGATACTATGATGGAAAAGAGGTTGTAGTGTTCCCATGACTAAAAATATACCCTCACTACTAGTTAACATCCTCTTGAATATGGGGTGGCATGCTTGAGGTCACGTAGTAGACCAACTCAATGCACAGGTGCATGGAATCTGGGTAGGGATGTTATAAATTGGTATCAAAGGTATTTTTTTTATTTTGTCTGATTATTTTGGAAAGGTATACATGAAACTTTGAAGAGTCGGGCCTTTTTTTTAGATTGTGAATGGGACTAGAGAACACACATATTGGGGATAACCCAAGTTCCTAGGGTGGGATTGTTCTTATTTTTATTTTCTATTTTTGTTAAATATTATTTCACAATAGGTGACACACTTGTGGTGTGATGTGATTATTGTTTCTGAGATTTTATTATAATTTATACATAGCCTGGTATGGAATTATAGTTCACTGTGCATGAATCATAATATGAACTTAAAATTAGTTTGTGAAATTCAAAATTTTAGGAACACATGGAAAATGGGTTTTGGGTATGTTGTTGAACATGAAATGTTCTTCATTTCTTGTGAAATTGAATTGAAAATGGTGCCTAATATGAAATTGAATGTAATAAAATGATTCAAGATGGAAATAATTGGGTGTATGAGAGATAAAATAGAATAATGAAAATGTATATCCTTTTTTAATCTTGACCTACATATAGGATGGTTAAGGGTACTATTAGAACCATAGTTTTGGCCGTGTAGTGGGGATTGGGAAAAAAATACATGTTTGTCATTATTTTTTCACTTAAATGAGTTAATGTTTAGGAATGTGTCCTATGGTGTGTGTTTTTATTATTATTTATTCCCTTATAATGATGTTTCATGAGAGAAATATAGGAAAACATGGAAAGGGATGATCCTCATGTAGTGGAACTCAAGGCACTAATCATGTTGGGTGAGGAAGTCCAAGAGAAATTCTATAAGAACATTTCATGATTCATTCATCTTATTGAAAGGTTACTTTGGTGGGTCGAGAAGAGCATGTCTAATTTGATGGGTGATTTTCAATTGCCTCACCCTCTAACTATTTCCAAAGAACGTGGACAAGAGGGAGATGAGTTCTATATTATGTTTATCTAGACTATATTTGACCACCTGGAGAGTCCTATTGAAAAGAGGGTCAAGTTGGCTGGATGATGATGAATATCTGATATCCTCTCCCATGAATTGAAAATCATTTTGACCAGTAGAGAGGGGCTTGTGTCTTTCCCATGATTTACTTGAGATCACATTATCATAATTTGAGAATTTTAACTTCTGATATACTAAGGACTGCATTCAAGAGATGTTATACTTAATACATGTGCATTATAATTCCATTTGGGTTGAAGAACACACCAGTAGTGTTTTTGAACATTGTGAATAGAATCTTAAAACAATACCTAGATCATATTGTTAATGTGTTTTTTGATGACATCTTCGTGCACCCCAAGACTCATGAAGATCATTCCCTACATATTTACATCATCTTGAGTACATTGATAGAGCATAATTTATATGAAAATCTATAAATGTTTCAGTTTTGGATTGATTTGATACACTTATTGGGATATATCATCATTTAGGAAGGGTTGTTTTTTGTTCCCAGAGAATGTGATGGTACTAATTTCTTAGAAACATCCAATGAATGTTTTTATTATCTGTAGTATTCTGGGTTTAGCTGGATGTTATCGTAGATTCATCCCGAGATTTTACAAATTTAAATCTCCTCATTAAGTATTGAAAAAGAAAGAGATAAAGTTGGAATACCAATAATCATGTTAAAATACCTTTCAAGAGTTGACGAAATCCTTGAAATCATCACCAATCATTATCCTACCTCATTTAGGTGGGATGTATATGGTGTTTTTTAATGCTTCTACGATAGGTCATGGAGTAGTGTTGATGTTGGGAGATCGAGTGTTAGTGTATAGGTCTTGGTAGTTGTGTTTACATAAACAAAATTACCATACAAAGGACCCCTAGTTATATGTAGTGGGTTATGCATTTAAGTGACATTGTCAGTATATATTGGGAAAGAAATTGATAGGTTCTATCGATCAAAAGAGCTTAATGTATATCATATCACATCAAGATTTTAATCTTAAGTTGCAGAGATGTGTTGAGTAGGTGTAGTCTTTTGATTTTGAACTAGAATATTGGTTTGGGAAAATAAATAGTGTTGTTAATTATTTAAGAATAAAAATACAACTCTGGTTGTTCATGAGTTTATTACTGAGTGTAAGATGGTGACTAAATTATTAGAGATTAATGTTTTGGTTTATGGGTATTAGAAGAATATGACTCATGTATCTGTTTCAGTGGAGTATAAAATTTTTATGTGTATCAGGTATAGCTGGTATGAGGTCCAACGATTTTTATATTTTATGTAAATCCTTGATGATAGGGAGAGACCTTATGACTAGTTAACATATAAGGATGAAATCATCTATGTCGAAAATTGGGTTGTCGTGCCTATATTTATGCAGACAGATTTGATGCCCTAATTTCATGCCTAGAATTGGGTGGTTTATCTAGGTTTTTAGAGAATTTACCAGTACCTATGACTACTGTTTTGGTGTCTAGTTATGAAAATGGAGATATCATGATTCGTGATACGATGCTGCACCTATTAGTAGGTTCATGGAGATCATTGACAACCCGGATATATTTGCAGTAATTTCCCATTTGGGATTAGAAGTGGGATGATGTGTTTATGGATATTATGGTAGGTCTCCCAAGGAAGCCTCATAGGAATGACAATATTTAGGTTATTGTGGATTTACGGACAATGGTAGATAATTTTGTAAAGACCTAGAAATTTCAAGGAAATTTTTTTTCTTAATTTCTTTGGGATTTTAGAAGAACATAGTTTCTACTGGCACCTAATTTCAAGGCCCAGTGTGCCCGCAATCAATTTCCAAAGTTTTTCTTGGGTACACTTAGTGAAAGAATGAGGGGGTTTTTCTAACTTTTGAACCGGTTCTCGGAATATAAATCGGAGGGCACCATTGAACTCGTAGCGCCATTCTTTTCTATAGAGGACTTTCACCTCGACGACGGATGATCGGGTTTGAGAGTTGGTTTTTGGGTTTCACGTGGATTAATAAGATAAAATAAGTGACAACCTATTTTATCCTCGTTGAACCCACGCCATGTGGATAGTGTTGGTTAAAAGCTCCACATGGGAGTTGGTGGTGGGACCACCACACCCTAACCTCCCATGGGAGGATAATTAGGGTGGGGACCACCCGAGCAGCATAACCTCCCACAAGAGGTTATGACATGGGGTCCACATGGGGATTAACCCCCCATTTAATGGAGGGGAAGGAAATCTCTCAAAACTCCCCCATTAATGAGGGAGACCCTCTTGGACTCTAACTACCCTCTTAATGGAGGATAATGAAACCTCCTAAAAACCCCTCCATTTAATGGGAGGAAACTCCTTGACCCTCTCCTTGTTAATTAGGTGAGGACGACCAGGCCGCCAAACCCCCCTCGAAACTCCCCAAATTAATTATTTCATCCACTCGGGCAATTAATTTGGTGGAGCCTCTCCATTATTTGAATTTTTAATTGTGCCAACCATCTTGAACTTAATTAAGTGGGGACCATTTAATTAATTTCCTCCACCATGAATAATAGATTATATTATATTATTGTGGCACGTTCTTGCGCCATTTGGGTGGAGAGCTTGAGAGAACTTCTTTCTACAGTGAAGAATGTGAAGAACACCGGTGACTCTTCTTCCCCGACCATCTTCATCCTTCTTCCTCAGAGCCCCCCTTTCTGACGTGGTGCTTCTCCGACGACCCTCCTTCCTCCCTCCTCGTCGTCAACCCACCGACACATGAACTCGGAAGTGGAAGCGTGCGGTGAATGACGTCATCATGTTTCCCCGCGACGAATGTGCGCCCCGATGAATCAAAGGTAGGGGTTGATTACTTTTTGTTCGTGAAATATCCCTTGTTGTTCTTCATCATTACTTTTGGGACGCTTGTTATCATTGTAACAGGAGGAGGTCAGACCGCCCGAACACAGCCGGCCCACCTCCCCTTTGTTGTTGATTATGTTGCGGCTCGAACGAAGGCGGAGTGGTGCAACGGCACCGCGCAGAAACAAAGAGGAACACGACGAAGAAGCGTGGATCCATCGCGCCACGCCGTTGAGGTCGAACGAAGTCGCGGCGCCGTCGCACCGTGCCGGAAATCCAAGAGGAGGCCGCTGTTTGTTTATTTTACATGCGGATCGACGAGCGAAGTCAGAACATGACTAAATGGTGATTTGAAGACTTCGCAGTGAAGATCCAGTCCCAGGAGGACGGCTGGGGAAGACCGCTGAAAAAACGGTCCACCAGAGCGTGCTCGGTGGTCCGCGGAAGGGCCTGCTGGTGCGCCACATCGGCATGCCGCCAGGAGGGTCTACTGCGGCTGAAGCCACGGCGGCAGGCGGTAGGCCCACAGCCGCGTGGGACCAAGGGGAGACCGGGGGTCGTAATCCTTGGCAGTCAAAGGGAGCAGCCCCCACGTGGGTGGGGGGGGGGGGGGTCTGCGGCTTCAATCAGGGGGGCATTGCCCCCCCTTTCTGCGACATCTCAGCCACGCCGAGCTGTCTGGACACGCGGGCCACGCCCTAGTGGTCTGGACCCGGACCCGGGTTGGGTCGACCCAGTTCGGGCCGACCCCGGGGATCTCGGGCCGGGTCGGACCGGGCCCGAACGCCCTAATTTCCTGCAGTTTTCGTTCAAATGCCCATAACTTGTGCTACGGACCTCCGATCGTCGCACTGTCAGTTGAGATGCAATCCTTGTATCGAGTCGGCCATTTCAGTATAATACACTCATGGATTCGGAGAACTTTTGGTATAGACGGGTTGGTTTGAACCCGAAACCAACCGGGCCCTCGGAGTGGAAACGCTTATAATTTGAGGTCCGGACATCCGATAGACGTGCCGTCGACTTTTTTGGATTCCTCTTGATGGGATGGAACATTTGGAATAATTTTTCTGAGGTTTGGATGCATTTGGATAGTGGCCGGGTTGGATTGTACCTGAAATCCAACTGGGCCCCTCGAACGGAAAAGCTGATAAATTTCAGACTGGAGATCCGTTTGACGAACCGTCAGCGGCGTTGGTGATCACGTTGAGAAATGGTTCCTATGAGTATACCCTACGAGAGTTGGGGGTACATTTGAGATACGGCCAGGTTGGTTCTCACACAAAACCAACCGGGCCCCTGAGACGAAAAGGCTAATAACTCACAGATCGAGCGTCCGATTTTACTCGTCGTCTGTTGCGTTGAGACCCCTATGATGAGGTGGTCCTTTGAGATACTTCTTTGTGGGAATTGTTATACTGGGAGTATCGACCTGTAGCTCATGGATCAGACCCTCACGAAGAAGAGCGTACGGAGTACAGAGACCGTGTAGCAAGATGAGACCTGAAGACTGCTTGTCTGACTCGAGTCGGAGTGACTTGTATAGCCCTGTGGGGAGCACTAATGTGGTTGGGTGGAGGACCCACAACAGGGAGTACTACTGTGTTTGGGTGGAAGACCAGCGGTAATCGACAGAAGGAGTACCTCTACAGGCTATTAGGTGGGGGGGGGGGTGCACTACTGTGTTTAGGTGGAAGACCCCGGTGGGAAGCACTACTGTGTTTGGGTGGCTGACCCGTAGTACTCGTCAGGAGAAGTACCTCAGCAGTATTAGGTTAGTGAGACGTACCTTGAAGTCGTGACAGGATCACTATAGTCTCTAGAGACGAAGATCTTTAGCAGTTACGGTTTCGATAATGAGAATCCTGGTTTGAGCTAAGTCTATAACCTTTGTGTTTCCTCATGATTGTGATGGGTCACTTGATAACTTAGGTATATGTATGGGAATATACCTAGGAAGTGGTTATCCGTTGATTTCATAACCTTTTTGTTTCCTCATGATTGAAATGGGTAACTTTATAACTTACGTATAAGTATGGCCTTATACCTATGTAAGGGTTATCTGTTGAGATCCTTCTTTGTGGTTATCCTTGTTGGATTTAGTGAGACCTTGAGGGTCTCGGGGTCCCTACTGAGTATCTTATACTCACCCCTGCATGGGATATGCCCGCACCTCGTTGTGTTGGTTGTAGACGACGGGCAGCGCTGATAGAGGCCGAGTGTTCGAGGACTAGACAATACCCGGAGGTGGACCTCACGACGAGTCAATATCCAGAGGTGGACTTCACGACGAGACGATACTCGGAGGAGGTTTACAGGCGATAGCATTGTGGAGGATTTCTGTACCTACCCTTCGGGTAGGATCCGTGGTTGACGATCCAGGAGCTGTGCTATATGTACCTACCCTTCAGGTAGGATCCTTGATGGACGATCCAGGAGCTTTGCTATCTGTACCTACCGTTCGGATAGGATCTGTGGTGGACGATCCAGGAGCTGCACTTTCTGTAGCTACCATTCAGGTAGGATCCGTGGTGGATGATCCAGGAGCTGCGCTATCTGTAACTACCCTTCAGGTAGGATCTGTGGTGGATGATCCAGGAGCTGCGCTATCTGTACCTACCCTTCAGGTAGGATCCAAGGTGGATGAACCAGAATCTGCATCTATTCTTTCAGCTGTTTGTATTTTCTATTGTACTTCCTTTCAGTTGTAGTTGTACCTTTCATTTGGGCTTGTATTTCCGTCCCCCTTTGTACTTTCATCACATTTGTTACTGCTGTACTTAGTGTTTTCTTCTGCTTGTACTATGTAGTGTTTTGTTTACTTTTATAAAGGCAATGCCTTCACAGTTATCTAGAATTAGGAATTTGGTGCTAGTCTCCAGCCCCTGGCCTATGGAAGGAGGCTAGGGGTAGTCACAACATGGGCCCCGAGGATGGGTCGTGACAAATTGGTATCAGAGGAGTCGGTTCTACCGCAGAACTTATAACTCTGATATTTTCATTCTGTGAATAAATAGTGTTAAGCGTACTGAGTGTTGTTTTCTGTTCAAGGAGTCCAGTGTTGGTGCGGGCGGCCGACGCATCCATACACCAGGACCTTGACAACTGATTTCTGACTTTTTGAATGAAAAAACTGATTGCGTGTGTGTTTCCAAAGGTTTTTCTTTAAATCAGCCCAAACCGGGTCAGCTCACCAGGTACAAATCGTTTGATCGTGTCACGTATGTATCTTTCAGGATGCCTTTCCACGGATGATCATCTAGATCCCCAATAGATGTACATACTGATAGCCTGCCGAGCGACGAGGCTTCGGTATAGGGCCCTCTTGTAGTTGAGGCACCAGCGGAGGCACCCGAGGTACTACCATACGTTGGGCCACCAATGCCACCAGCCCCAGCAGTAGGTGATGCACACCTCTTGAGCACGCTTCACGTGTTCCATCACAAGAGGCCACCCTAGTTCCTGGGAGAGATGGACCCACAGGCAGCTGAGGATTGGATGGAGGCTATGGTGGGAGTTTTCAGGATAGTCGGTACATCAGCGAACTTCATGGTGATCTTTGCTGCCAGTCTCATTTAGGCAGTAGATGAGAGATGGTGGAGCCACTTGTTCCATTTTTGTGATGACATGACCTTCACATGGGGAGACATTGAGACCTTATTCATGGTGGAGTTTATACCAGTGGCTCTACACCCTGAGCGTGTTCAAGAGATGAAACCTTTTCCACATGTTTTTTCCATCAGTAGCCGAGTCATCTATAGGTAGTAGACAGATGATACAGAGGTCCAGGAGGAGCAGACCAGCAAATTGGTGATTTTGGTTTTTAGGATCGGTGGTGCAGGGCACTCGGGGTTGGGTTAGTTCCAGGCTTTCCAGAAACGGACAGTGTTACTCCTGTGGTAGGAAGGGTCACATGGCACATGACTGTCCGACTCCCCGCACAGTTGATCCGCAGACGTTGGAGGGGCCACTGAGACAGAAGCAGAAGTGGGTGCTTGAGCAACAGTCGAGCAGTGGAAAAGGTAGTAGAGATCCAGAAGTAGGTGTACACGAGTGGAACTAGTGGATACCTCTTTGTCCGTGGTACTTCTAGTTCCATGTTTTTGTTGTTTTTGTTGTTTTTGTGTCTTTATACTATGATCTGCAATAATAAAAGGCAGTTATCTTTGTGTTGTTTGCTTTACTGTCCTTTTGATTAGTTGATACAGAGAGGTCCAGGTTAAACCTGTTCACTTGACCCTCACTTTTGAGTTTTCTACTAGAGGAGACCCTGTGACCTCACACTGATGCCGACAGTGTGACTCAACCCTTGGAGGCGAGAGTGATGGTTGGATCTCTTGGTAGTAACGTCGAGGCCTTACGACGTCATCCATGGCCTGAATGCATCATTCATGTCAGGATTTACTGTATTAGGCAGTGGGCATGGTTAATTCAAGGGATGAGACCGAGTTTCTCTTTTCGGCAAAGGAGAAATATTACCAGGTCTTACAGATCATAGGCAAAGAAGGTGCAGATCATCCAGGAGTGGATGAAGACTGCACAGTGCAGTAAGAAATAGGAAAATGGAACCAGTCTTAGAGACTCGGGTGTGTTAAATGTTTCAAGAAGAGGAATCTTATAGGAGATATGAGTCTACGAAGAAGTATCCGTGGAAGCAGATCTAGGAGAGAAGCATGAGGTGGTGTACTTTTAACATGCTACAACCACCCACCTTACTTGTCCCCACTAGGCTCAGGGAGCTGGAGAGCAGGGGAAGAGTGCAGCTGCATGCTGTCAAAGAGTATGACCTAATGGCTCTAAAAATGATCCAAGGGATAGTCTGTGTCCACTACTATCTATCGTAGTAACAGACATTGATATGAATCATTCCTTCCTTCCATGAATCTTTTTGCAGACATAGAGTTTCTGGTAAGCCGTAGACTTGACCTTCACGTCTGAAGATACCTTGGGAGGAGACTCTATAATCACACATACACCGATAAGGGTGTGGTCTGACCCTTGAGGCGAGAGTTTTGGTTGGAATCTCTTGGTGGCAGTGTTGAGGCCTTACGACGTTGGTCTCGGTATGGATTGGATTCACAGTTCATGCTTAGATTGACTGTATTAGGCAAAAAGGTTGTGGTCTAACTACAACGTCGGGATGGGTTTTCCTTGGTCAGTGAAAAGGAAACCCCCGGTAACATAGGATGAACTCATGTATAGGAGAGTTTTGACGATCACTCTTGGGTCGACCAACCTTACCCTCGTGGAAGCAGGAGTTTTGAGTTTCAAATCAACCAGGAAATGGAGGCCTATTGAGTTTGAGGATGACGACCACCTCCTTATACGGGTCTCACCTCGACGAGGTTTATAGAGATGTGGCCAATGCAGTAAGTTATCTCTGAGGTTCAACCGTCCTTTCTAGGTCCTCAGTAGGGTAGACGAGGTGGGTTACCGCTTGACCCATCCACCTCAGTTGCACCAGGTGCACGACGACTTCCACGTTTCTCAACTGAGGAGATACGTTCTTGACCCAACACATATCATCGACCAGGGGGAGCTAGACTTGGGTGATGGTGTGACTTTTGTAGGGTTCCAGTAGAGGTTGAGGATCAACAGGAGAGGGTCCTATGAGAATGGTCTATTCCTCTTGTGTGCTTTCATTGGCAGAATAGGTACCTCCAGGAGAGCACATGGGAGCAGAATGCTCAAATGTGTGCTCAGTACCACTTTTGTATCCCTAGTTTGTGTTAAAGATTTACGGGGACGTAAATCCCTGAGGTGAGAGTAATGTAAAGTCCCGGAAATTTTAAGGAAATTTTTTTCTTAATTTAATTGGGATTTTACAAGAACGCAGTTTCTGACGACACCTGATTCCGAGGCCCGGTGTGCCCGGAATCAAGTTCTGAAGTTTAGCTCAGGTACGTTCAGTGAATGAATGAGCGGGTTTTTCAAACTTTTGAACCGGTGCTCAGAATAAAAATCTGAGGGCACCATTGAACAAGCATCACCGATTTTTTATTAAGAGGACTTTCACCTCAACGGCGGATGATCGGGTTTGAGAGTTGGTTTTTGGGTTTCACGTGGATTAATAAAATAAAATAAGTGACAAATTATTTTATCTTTGTTGAACCCACACCATGTGGATAGTGTTGGATAAAAGCTCCACATTGGAGTTGGTGGTGGGACTGCCACACCCTAACCTCCCATGGGAGGATAATTATGGTGGGGACCACCTGAGCAGCATAACCTCGCATGAGTGGTTATGACATGGGGTCCACACGGGGCTTAACCCCCCATTTAATGGGAGGGGGGAAAAATATTTCAACACTCCCCCATTAATGAGGGAGATCCTCTTGGACTCTAACTCCCTTCTTAATGGAAGAGAATAAAACCTCCTCACCCCCCCATTTAATGGGAGGAAACTCCTTGACCCTCTCCTTGTTAATTAGGTGGGGACCACCTGGGCCCCTAAACCCCCCTCGAAACTCCCCAAATTAATTATGTCATCCACTCGGGAAATTAATTTGGCAGAGCCTCTCCACTATTTGAATTTTTAATTGTGCCAACCATCTTGAATTTAATTAAGTGGGGCCCACTTAATTAATTTCCACCACTAAGAATAATAGATTATATTCGATTATTTTGGCATATTCTTGCGCCTTTTGGGTGGAGATCTTGGGATAACATCTTTATCCAGGGAAGAACGCGAAGAACGCTGGTAATGCTTCTTCCTCAGCCCTCTTTGGCCTTCTTCCTTGGAGCCCCCCTTTCTAACGTGGTGCTTCTCTAACGACCCTCCTTCCTCCCTCCTCATCGTCAACCCACTGACACACGAACTCGGAAGTGGAAGCATGCGGTGAACGACATCATCATCTTTCCCCATGATGAATGCGCGCCCCGATGAATCAAAGGTAGGGGTTGATTACGTTTTGTTCGTGAAATATCCCTTGTCGTTCTTCGTCATTACTTTTGGGCCGATTTTTATCGTTGTAACGGGAGGAGGTTGAACCGCCTGAACAGGGCCGACCCTCCTCCCGCTTGTTGTTGATTATGTTGCGGCCCGAACGAAGGTGGCGAGGTGCAATGACACTATGTGGAAATAAAGAGGAACACGACAAATAAGTGCGGCACCGTCGCGCCATTCCGTTGAGGTCGAACGAAGCTGTGGCGCCATCGTGCCGTGCCGAAAAACCACGAGGAGGCTGCAGTTTATTTATTTGACGTGCATATTGACAGGAGAAGTCAGAATAGTCCAAAATGGTGATTTAAAGACTTCGTAGTGAAGAGCCGGTCCCAGGAGGACCGCTGGCGAAGACCGCAGGCAAAACGTTCCACCGGAGCGCGTCCGGTGGTCCGCGGAAGGTCATGCCTGTGCGCCACACCGGCACAGCGATGCTGGCGGCCTAAGTTGGCGGCCGGAACTGGCTGGCTGCCAGGAGGCGGTGGCGCCCGATGCACCGCTAGAAGGGTCCGCCGTGGCCGAAACCGCGACAGCAGGCGGCGGTCCCGCTGCCGCACGGGACCAAGGGGAGACCGGTGGTCGTAACCCCCGGTGGTCAAAGGGAGAAGGCCCCACATGGGAGGGGGGGGGGGGGGTGGGCGGCTTCAATTAGGGAGCCGCGTGCCCCCCTTTATGTGACAGCTCAGCCGAGCCGAGCTTTTTGGCCACGCGGGCCGCGCCCGCCCAGGCCTCGCCAGGCCGCACCTACCCAGGCCGCGTCGGCTGGGCCGGGCCGCGCCCGCTGGGCCGAGCCATGCCAGCCTTGCCGGGCCACGCGCTAGGGTTCTGGACCTAGACCCGGGTAAGGTCGACCTGGTTCGGGCCGATCCAGCGGGTCTCGGACCGGGTCAGACCGAGCCCAAACCCCCTAATTTCGGGCAGTTTTTCTTCAAATGCACATAACTTGTTCTACAGACCTCCGATCGGCGCACTATCAGTTTCGATTCAATACTTGTATCGAGACAGTATTTTTGGTATATTACACTCATGGTTTCGAAGAACATTGGGTATGGCCGGGTTGGTTCGAACCCGAAACCAACCGGGCCCTCGGAGAGGAAATGCTTATAACTTGAGCTCCGGACGTCTGATAGACGTGCCGTCAACTTTGTTGGATTCCTATTTATGGGATGGAATTTTTTTCATACTTTTCATAAGGTTTGGATGCAGTTGGATAGTGGCCGGGTTGGATTGTACCTGAAATCCAACTGGGCCCCTAGAACGGAAAAGATGATAACTTTCAGATCCGACGTCCGTTTGACGAACCGTCAGCGATGTTGGTGATCACGTTGAGAAACGGTCCCTATGAGTATACCCTATGAGATTTCTGGGTACAGTTTAGATACGGCCGGGTTGGATCACACAAGAAACCAACTGGGCCCATTAGACGAAAAGGCTAATAACTCACGGACCGTACATCCGATTTTACGCGTTGTCTATTGCATTGAGACCTCTATGACAAGGCGGTCATTTGAGATACTTATTCATGGGATTTGTGATACATGGAGTATCGACCTGTAGCTTGTGGAGCAGACCCTCATGGTGACGAGCGTACAGAGTATGGAGACCGTGTAGCTAGCTGAGACCTAAAGACTGCTTGTCCGACTCGAGTCGAAGTAACTTGTATAGCCTAGTGGGAAGCACTACTGTGTTTGGATGGAGGACCCACGACAGGGAGCAATACTGTGTTTGGGTGGCAGACTCGCAGTACTCAACAGAATGAGTACCTCTGCAGGCTATTAGGGGGGGTGCACTACTGTGTTTGGGTGGTAGACCCCGACGGGATGCACTACTGTGTTTGGGTGGCTGACCCGCAGTACTCGACAGGAGGAGTACCTCAGCAGTCTTAGGTTAGTGAGAAGTATCTCTGAGTTGTGACCAGATCATTGTACTCTCCAGAGATGGATCTCTTCAGCAGTTACGGTTTCGATAATGAAAATCCTGGTTTGAGCTGAGTATATAACCTTTGTGTTTCCTCATGATTGAGATGGTTCACTTGATAACTTAGGTATATGTATGGGAATCTACCTAGGTAGTTGTTATCCATTGATTTCATAACCTTTGCGTTTCCTCATGATTTAGATGGGTTACTTGATAACTTAGGTATAAGTATGGGATTATACCTATGTAAGGGTTATCTGCTGAGATCCTTCTTTGTGTTTATCCTTTTTGGATTTAGTGAGACCTTTAGGGTCTCAGGGTCCCTACTGAGTATCATATACTCACCCATGCACGGGATATGCCCACACCTCGTTGTGTTGGTTGCAGAAGACGAGCAGTACTGACAGAGGCTGAGTGTTCGAGGACTGGATGGTACCCGGAGGTGGACCTCACAACGAGTCAGTATCCAGAGGTGGACTTCACAACGAGATGATACTCGGAGGAGGTTGATGGGCAAGAGCATTGTGGATGATTTCTCTACCTACACTTCGGGTAGGATCCGTGGTGGATGATCCAGGAGCTGCGCTATCTGTACCTACCCTTCAGGTAGGATCCATGGTGGACGATCCAGGAGATGCACAATCTGTACCTACCCTTCAGGTAGGATCCATGGTGGACGATCCAGGTGCTGCGCTATCTGTACAAACCCTTCAAGTAGGATATGTGGTGGACGATCCAGGAGTTGTGCTATCTGTACCTACCCATCAGGTAGGATCCGAGGTGGACGACCCAGGAGCTACTTCTATTCTTCCAACTGTTTGTCTTTTCTGTTGTACTTCCTTTCAGTTGTAGCTATACTTTTCAGTTGGGCTTGTATTTCTGGCCCCCTTTGTACTTTCAACACCTTTTTTACTCCTATACTTAGTGTTTTCTTCTGCTTGTACTCCATGGTGTTTTGTTTACTTTTATAAAGGCAATGCCTTCCCAGTTATCGGGAATTACGCCTTTGGTGCTAGTCTCCAGCGCCTGGCCTATGGAAGGTGGGCTTGGGGTAATCCCAGCATGGGCACCGAAGACGGGTCTTGACAAATTTCTTACTTATATGGGATACCATCCCAGTGGAGAATTTGGGAGACATTAATCTTCGATAGACAGTCCATTTACACAGGGTTCAATATACTACAGTTTCAAATCATGTCTTCTATTTAACATCACAATTTTGGAAGGTCTTATAAAATGTTCTGGGTATGTTGGTTTTACTATGTTCAAGACTCTACCCATAGAAAAAATGGGCATTCAGAGCATACAACTCAGGCCTTTGGGGATATTTTGCAGGCATGTGTTCTATACTTCGGTGGGTCTTGGGAAAAAGAACCCAGATATGGCAGAGTCATTATATAATAACAGTTTCCATGATACTATACAAATGGAACCATATGTGGCTCTTTATGGTAGGCTATGAAGATCAACTCTATAATGGTTGAAGGTAAGAGAGTAATAATTGTTGGGACCAAGTCTCATTCATGAGACATTAGAGTATATACAAATTATTCATAAATGTATGGATATGGTCAAGAGTAGATAGATTCCATATGCTAATAAAAATAGATTAATACTAGAGATTATGGAGTTTAATTATGTATTGCCTTGGATATCTATAATGTTGGATCACAATAATAGGCATATATAGGGAAAGCAGGCTCCCAGGTTCATTGGACCATTTGAGGTTGTGGAGAGAAATAGTCCAATGACATAACATTTGGATCTTCCATAAAAATTAAGTGTTATGCATGAAGTTTTCCCTGTGTTGAAACTATATAGGTATCAATACAACCCTTTTCATTTTATCGATGTGGAAAATTTTTAACTGGAGATTCATTATTCCTCTGAGGAGCATCTGATAAGTGTGTTGGATTGCAGTGAGAAAGTGTTGAGGGTGAAGACCGTGCTGAGAGTTCACATATTATGGAAGCATGGATGTGATCATGAGGAAACATGGGAGAGATAAGAAGATTTGGGGGTAGAATCACAAGATATTTATAGTTCATAATCTTACATATTCTTGTATGTATAGCTTGAAGATGAGCTGCAATAAGGTTGGGAGATTGAATGATCCCAACTTTTATAGAGATAACTCATTCTTGATTTTAGATACTATGTTTCCTTTTTTTTATAACTCATTGTTTGGGTGTTACATTGGGGTTTTTTTCATTGAGAATATGAAGATAATTATAGAAATAGGGTTGTTCACGGTTGTCACATGGTTAGGGAAAACCGTGTGCTCCCGCCCAACAAACTTTGCAACCCTATACAATGGGTATTTTCATGGTAGATGCTTGGTTTGTTAAATTCTATTCCCTTTTAGGTGTAACAGTGAACCCCTATAGAAGAGTCACACAGTTTAGGAACAATTTTATGGAATACAGTGAACCCCTTCACTAAAAACCATTCAAGGGAATTTAATTCACCTAAAATATAGATTTTAAATCCCATGAGCCCCCAAAACATTCCCCATTCAACCCTAAATGTTCTTTCATGGTTTTAGAGCTTCTCAGGTGGATCCTAATCCTTCTTAAACATTTATATTTGCGCTTCCAATTCTGGATTGAAGATCATTACCCCTCTGGATAAGATAATACTATCCTTCTTGGTTTCCTACACCTATTTTCTTCTCCCATCCTAAAAAGGCTTGTTATTCATATTTTGATTAGATCTAAATCGTGGATTGTAGAAATTGATCGATAATTGATGGATCTTGATTTTTTTCAATATTGATCTAGTGTTATAGATGTAGATCTCACTCTATGTCATTCTTTTGCACAAATTGTGGGGATTTCCATTGCATTATAGTTTGTTAGTGAATTGAGATTGGTGGTCTATTAGTAAAATATCATAGTCATGATTTAAATTATGAGTATGCAATTGAAGAATTATTAGGGCTCTATTAAAAATTAGAGAATTCTAGATTGAATTAATTCATGTTGTCAATTGATTAATTGAGGGATTGGGGATTTGACTGAGTAATATTATTCTAGAATAGGGATAATTAATTGATAATTTAATTTTAGGATCTTACGATTTTGAATTTTGGATATATAATTGTATAATTTATTATAGGATATTGAGATTGTAAATTTTACCAATTTTTAATGAATTTATTATAGTATAATGATATTGAGAAATTGAATTGTTAATTGATGATTTAATTATGTGATTATTAGGATAATAGAATTCGATTAATTAATTGATAAATTAAATAAGTGAATTTCTGGGATGTACTAATTGTTGAATTAGTAATGAAGTAGAGAATAATAATTAATTTTTCAATTATTTAATAATATTATGAACATTAATTAATTATTTAGTTAATTAATGAGATAGATAAGATTAATTAAATATTTAGTTACTTAATATGATTGAGAAGACTAATTAATATTTAATGAGATTAATTTATTGATGAGTTAATTAATGAGATTGATAATTTTAATCATTTTTTGTGTTAATTAATGAGATTGATAAGATTAATAAATTATTGAGTTAATTAATTAGATCAAGTTTATTGATTAATTATTTAATTATTTAATGAAATGATCAATGGTAATAATGGAATTGATATGGAAATTGAGATCTAGAATTGTAAAAATGGAATTATGAAATTTATATGATTTATAGAATAGTAACAATGGAATTCTATAATATGATCTCCCTTAGGGATATTATAGACTCTAGTGAGCTCTAAAATTTTTATAGGGGTTCAGGTACCCTTGGAAACCATTGGAATATATGTGGTTAAATAAAAATAAATTTATAATGTGTGAAATGTTTATTTATGAATTGTACTTATTTATTTAGACATTTTCAAACACTTGTTATTAACATTATATTTTTTAAACACTGGTGTTGGTGGCCTACTAACTTCTACTCACACACTACTTGGGATACCTAATCGATGCTTGAATAGATTTCAATGTTATAGGATAAGATTGGGGAATAACCCTCTATTAGGTGGCTGATTTGAGATTAATCATGGATTAGGGAACAAAACTTCATTTAGGACCCACTTGGTATTCTTTAGTGTCTTTACTTTGAGTAAAATTTTGACACAAACACATATTCTGGAATGGAATATGTACTATTTAGTTATGATATAGTATTTAGAGGTTTGGCTGTCTTATTATATAAGTATTGTTTTGGTTACGATGTCATATCATTATTCATCCGTTATTGTCTATTTATTTTAACTGGTGTATTAATCTGATGACAAAGATGGTATAGTCTCCACATTAATGATAATAAACTCTCCCTGCTAGTCATTTTCCTCTAGAGTATGAAGAGGTGTGTTTGAGGTCACATAGCAGACCGACTCAAGGCACCGATTTGTGGCACCCGATTCGGGATGTTACACTCCACAAGGTCTCACATTAATTATTACATACATATATTTCTTCTCCAAGGTAGTATCACAATGTACATATCCATAAACATTTAGACATATGATCATTCTTCCTCCTTTACAGTCGCAAAAACTTTATGTGTTCTCAATTACCATGTACATACTGTAGAAAATATATATCACTGTCACAAACCATACTTAATGAATCTCAATAATATTAATGAAACATATGGTTCAATCATACAACACATAAAACATTTTTAATAACATAAGCATGATTAATGATAATTAAAACATAAATTTGGGGAACTAATACAAAAATCATCAAAAAAACATAGAACAATACATATGTGAAAGAGTCATCACCATAAATGTAAGTCCAATAGTAACATAAATTAATAATTTTATGGATATATGTTATTAATTATATATATAAATAAAATTAAAAATTATTTTCATTTAATATTTTAAAATATATTAAAAATTATTATTATTAATTTAAATGAATTAATATTCATTAAAATTAATTTTTAATTATAAAAATGTACAATTATATCAAAAATTTGTTTTAATTATAAAATATATTAAAAATAAATTATAAAAAAATAAAAAAATATATTTATTAATTAAATTTATTGTCGATTGTATTCATATATATATGTTTTTCACTATCATTTAAATTTAATTTATTAACAATATTTAATTTATTATTTTTATTTAAAATTAATTATTATATATGGATGATAAATAAATATTATAGTTGTATGAAATGTATATTATATAAACTAAATATAATTAATTAAATAATTTATGCATATATATTATTTATGTTATAATTTATATACAATATAAAATTTCTTTCATTTGAATAATATATAAATACATGTGTGTGTGTGAATAAACAAATGACATATTTGTGTGTGTAATAAGTAAACCAATATAAATGTATTTATATCCAATGAAATAGAATGCATATTATATGAAATAATTAAAATTTATTTATAATACAATATTAATTAAAATAAATTTAATTTTTTTATATATGATGTATATGAAATAATATCAATAATATATTAAAAACATATGACTGTTTAAAAAAGAAAATTTCTTGTTAATTTATATTAAATATTAAAGTTACATATCATTCATTTTAATCAAAATATATAATATTAATTATATATAAATCAATTTAATAGAAGGGTTCATCTTGAAGGTTTGATGATCTTTAGAGTGGTCACTTTCACAATTTTGATTTTGGTGGCTAGTGTGTGATTCCAATTAGTATGAACTATTACCATATCATCTTTTCTTCCAATGAGATAAAATTAAAATATTGGGGATTCAGGTCTATTTCTCTTAGAAGGGGTATTTAAGGGATTCTGGACCGGGACCCCCTCTTCGATTTTAACATTATTATTTATTTATTGACTCAGTCTTGGATCTTAATTAAGAACCAAAATAGTTTCTTTTGGTTTAATAGATAAATTATAACATAAAAACCTGATCAAATATACTAATAGAAAACTATAGACCGTATGATCATTAACCCACTTGAATTTCATGTGTAGATTAGCATAGAGAAAAACTAATCCTTTAGAACATTATTTCCCCATCAAATGAGGTTACTTGAAGTAGTAAGTCACTTTAACCCACCCACTGCACAATATCAACATCACACACACCTCAGTAGAAAAAACAACCATAACTTAAATTCATAAAATAGTAATAATTGTAACAAAAGTAAGTAATATAGTAAATGAAAACATGAGAATAAACTTGCATCATTATTTTTTTCCTACATTAATGCATGGAACCACTATGAATTATTTCTATTACATAATGTTCAAAATAATTACAATCAATTGGGGAACATTGTCGATAATTTTTCATTGTAAAATGCTTAACACTATATAAAACATATATGTAATGTGAATTCATCATATTAATTGATTATATGATTACAAACTTTATCAGTGTCAGTTGGAACATCCTTTGTAGGAGGCGTCAGTTAGTTATCCAGCTCATATTGTCTTCAAAAATTCATAGAGAATCCTCCAAATGGAATGTCTCCATTGATTACCCATAACATTTTTGACCTCAAACACTTTCCCAAATAAATAATTATATATTTTACTTTCCTGAAAATTCCTTCTAAAATCGTCACCAATATTCTTGGCCACTCTTTCATGCCCATATAAGATGGAATCAATGAATGACCCTAATTATGCTAAAGAGAGGAACAATTATTACCTTCACAATGAGCCCAACCATCCACCGTTGATTGAACATCTAATGAACATAAATATATACTATAAACATCAGGTTTTCTAAAATTTAAAATATTTTAATGTTTTTATTCTTGAAACTAGTAGTCACATTCCACTAATCTCACACATGAAGACTTGTTCCAAGGAAAAACATCAGTTACCCTTCTAAAAACCCTTCTTTCCTTCCTTTATAACAACAAACGTTCTCCTCCTTTCATTATTTTTTTCACCCAATCTACATGGAGCAATGATGCTCCCCTAAATGTTGTAAAAGATGACTTAGTGAAAATTTATACTATACCTTTGCATACAAATGATATTAAAGAGATTTTATACTTTCTACTATAAGATATTTCTAATGAAATAGTAATTCATGCAGATGTTATTTTTCATTGCATTGGATACCAGATTTTAATTAAAGTGGATTGAAATTTAGATATCACAGAAAATAATCCATATTTATTAAATTATTCACAATTAAATAAGAAATGCTCCAAAAAACCATCTCCCACACATCTTCCATTATCACTACATACTGTGATTTGGTTTTACTTAGTGTAACAATATTATATAACTGTTACATCCAAAGGATTTTTGTTCCATTGAATGTAAATGGGAACCTTGTTTTGATCCTCTGAATATATGAGTCTCTAGTAATTTCATAATCATAAAAACATTAAAATAAAAAATAATCCTGGAAATAATCTTCTTAGTGTTTTGATTCTTTCAAATATCAATGGATGAATTTAACATCTTAGAAATGTTTCAGTCTATGTTCTAATATAAATCATCTTAGAACACTCACTATAAATGTGAAATTTATTCAAGTTAAAATAATTTTATACATCAAACATACAACCAATAATTTAAATATAACTTGCTCAATGTGTCATAACTCACCTATTGTAATAGGTTATTATGTCAAGGATAATTTGACTTATCCAATAAGGGGGTAGAATCTAGTTTTTATTCAGTCGTGAAAATCTATTAAATGATTTTCTTAATAAACAGCTTTTGAGATAGAATTACAGATATTCTCTTATTATCTAATTTTATCCTTATCTCTAGTATCTTTATTTCCTTCATGATATCATTCATCTCAAAAATCTCAAAAGTCATATTTTTAACATTTTATGCTTTTTCAATTATGGTGTAACCAGCAATATTTCCTCAATATACAATAGTAAAATGTAAAAATTTCATTCACCTCCTTTCTTCCTATAACAATAATTATTATAATTACATCTGGTAAATCCTTTTTCTACCATAAACCAATGAATAATATAGTTACACAATTATAGTTCAAGTTGTAATCTATAAAGTATTTTCTTTAGTTTATATATTTAATTTGGATTCACAAATTTCACAATACCTTTTTTTTAAATCTCTTTTTGAAACTCACCATAAATATATATTCCTTGATATCCATCTTCTCTAGATACAAATTATTCTGTGAGATCTTACATGGAACAATTCAGATAGTATAATGATTAAATACTGGTAATATTTATATGAAATTTATTTATTACTTATATTGAAACCCCTTAACTACTTGCCATGAAATTTATGTCTTTTTTTCTATCACTCACTTCCTTAATCAGTAAACCCACATATTACCAAGTTTTTTTACCCTCTGACAGTGATACCATCTTCAATATTTCATTGAACTATAATGAATCCAAATTTTCATTAGAAAACGGAAAATACTTATATAAAACCCCCTAAATTTATGATATGTTTCCTTTTCAATAAATTCAATATCTTTTAAAAATTTTGATACACACAATCCCAAATCTAAAATAACAGTAAAATAATATACATCAATGACCTTGATTTAAAGATGGTGGGTATGAATAAGAGTAACAAAATTATGAAAAGAATATTTTTTTAATAAATTTATAAATAAATGTATTGGTTAAAATATTATTATAAATGAAAATAAAAATCTTTTGGAAACAAAAGATATGTTTTTATAAAAAACTATATTTTTTAAGAAAGTTATATCATCATGTTTTCTAGATTTATTTCCAAATTAATTTTTAACACCTTTTGAAAATTTATTTGAAAAAAGAAACATAATTTTTGAAATCATCATATTAGAATTATCACTGAGTGAGTTTTTGATAATTTTCTACAAATATTTGTTTTTTGATGGATAGTAAAAAATAACAGTTCTTATTAAAAACTGCCATTTTGTTTAAATAATTTTAGAGTTCCACTTTATTTTAAAAAATAAGATTAAAATTTGTTCAATTATATTATAATTAATTCAAATTAGTAAATCTTAATCAATAAGAAGTTAAATCTTAATATAAAAACATTTATTAATTTTTAAATATTTTTATTTTTAATGCTATATTTTCATCACATCTGCGAGTTTAATTATAAATTTATAATGTTTATACTTAAATGAATCAAATTTGTTAAATTTTATTCCATATTTTGAATTATAATATTTAATATTATATAATAATTTCAACCAAAATTTTTTCATAATTAATAGTTAAAAACTTTGTTACTACTATTAAGGTTTAAATAGGTTTACAAGGGGGTAAAATAAAAAGATTGAGGATATAAAGACATAAAAACTTCTAAAAATACACTTTTATTGAAAAATTTCTACCATACCACATCTATTGTTTTTGAATGATGCATTTTGGATCCTTTTGACATGTGAAAACCTGAGTATATTTTATTATTTTCCAAAATTCAATGTGTGTCATTCTTCTCACTTATAAAAGAGAAACCCCTCTCATCTTCTATTCACACTTAAAAATAAATTTATCTCAAAAATACATAGATAAATAAATTCCTTATATCAATTAAAATGAACTAGTGTCCTTAATTTGATCAGAAAACCATTTGGGGAAGGCTTCTACTTTAAAACTAAAGAGGTAGCCTAAAGAAGCGCTATAATTATTAACCATGAATTTTCATTTTATTTATTCATATAAGTATTTAAAATGTTAATAAACAATAATAAAATAATTAAACAATTATATCCCATATAATGATATTTTATTATGTTAATTCAATAACCTATATCTATCCTATCTTCTATCAAATGGGAATTAATATTATCAATCATGTGTACGACAGACTACGGCCTCACGAACTGATATAATTAATTTTCCATCACCAGTTATCTAGGATAGATGTAATGATGGATTTAATATATATATATATATATATGTGATACTTATAAAATAATTAAAATTATCAAACTATTATATTTCATCTACAATATACCCTTCCAAACTGTTGAAAAACTAAAACATTTCTCATGCGTAGGTCTGGACTCCCACCTCCATAAAGAGATGCGAAAATATTATTATTTTATTTTATCATGGATGGTAATAAATATATATTTAATTAATATATATTTTATATATGATAAAATTATGGTTCTTTAAGGGTTAAATTATATTCAAATATATTTATTTTCATCTGTCAAAAAAATGAAAAAACATTCATGTATACAAATATCCTACCGTATCCATGAATAATGTAACTCATTTTTCTATATCTAAATTTTATGGAATATTATAAATACTTATATGATGAATATATAAGATATTTATATCATTTTAAAAATTCATTATATGATTTAACGTTGATCAATGTATAAGGACCAAAACAAAATTACCAAAACATATATAGAAAACAGAGCGAATATTACCTAGAATAGAGATTGTAACAACTAATTGTTAATAAAAATGTAATAAAAAGTAATAAATACTCAGTATATGTTACAATATATATATAATTTTTTATGTATTATATTTATAATAAATATATATTTATTATATAAGAGTTTTGAACACATATGAAGGAAATAAGATACGAGGTAGGGGTTTGTTGTCTCACTTTTACTTCAATGAGACATTCCATATTCACTGAATATTTCATTCATGTGGTTTATATATTAAAAATTGATAATTTATATTATTAATATACTTATATTCATGGTTTTTTATGTTTTATTTTATATTATTGGAGTTATTACTCAAAATTTACCGATGTGGTAAGAGTTTATTTAAAAATCTCATCATTTATTGAGATTGTATATGATTACGTTACCAATAATGAAATTTTATAATTTTTATCTCTATAAACCCATGGATTAACTTATCCTTTGATTAATAATTATGTTTTCATGAAATATTAAAATTTCTTCTTTTTAGTACTTACAATTATTCAAAAAAGTATTTTAATAAAATCCAACATTATTTCCATTTTTGGTAAAAATGATTTTTTACACATACATGTTTAATAAAAATGTTATAAAAAATGAATTTACTATTATCCTATGATTATACAGTCATTTTTATCCATGTTTTACTTTTTTAATAATATTTTTAAGGTAATATTCTTGTCCATTTTAAATGAGGTACTTTTTAGACTTTCTATAATAGTGAGAAATGAATATTTTTTACAATATATTTGGAATTACCCACCATAATGAAAAATCTTGAATTTAAGGATTAATTTACTAGTTTAAATTATTATTTTCAAAGAAATTATTTTCCTTATATTCTGGATTTTTTCTTTTTTATAAAGTTATTTTCAAATTTAAAATGATATTTTCCCCAAGATTTTTTTATTGATTTTTTTGTTATTTCTTTTCAATAATGAAATAAACATTAAATTTTATTTTTCTATGTTAGTAATATGTTGTGATGATAACATCCTTGTAATTTATCCAGACAGTTTATGATTATTTTTACTAGGAATATTATATTTTCTTACCATAAAACATCATATAATAGATGATTTGGTATTATTGGGGAAATTTTTAACATTTCATATATGAAAATTCAATAAGAATTTTTACATTGATTTATTTTATTTATTGGGGAAACTATTAACATGTCATATGAATTTTTTATAATAAAAATATTTGGGTTATTATGTTTCTCCACTTTCATATTATGAATGAATTAAAATTAGTAATTGGTGAGTGGGGCCCACATTAATCCCTCAAAGTATTTGTAGGTCTCATGAGAAAAACTATATTGGGTATTTTACTGATACCTTTCTCATTAATGAAATATGTCTTAGAAAAATTCTTTAATTATATGGTTATGATGTATTAAATTACACATCCCCTCATTAAGAGATTAATTTTTGATATCTATATGATTATTTGATTAGTTAGATTATCATTGGATATGTTTCAAGATCATTTGGTTTTTATATAGTATTATTTTTTACAATAATTTATTCTTATAATATTATTATTTATGTTCATGATAATCATTAAAGGAAATGTATTTCAGTTATTTACCTTTACATATTGATTATGCCTTATTTATTCATGATAGATTCCATTTTATGCATAATCTTATTAAGCATTAGAGCTTACCCCATTATCATATTTTCCTGCCCCATGATAATAGGAATTGTATTGCGATTGAAATATGGGGATATTGTAATGGAAGTTACAGTGTTAGAAAAAATATTATCTTTTTTATGTTCTCAATTTTATTGTTAGATTCATGTATTAATCTAGTTTACCAAGACTATTAAACTATTATATCCTTTATGATGAGATCCCTTATATCTGGGGACATCTTAATAATGTAAGAAAAAACTCTAAAATACTAGTGGAATGCAATTTATTGTTTTCATGTGATGAATTTTAGTATAAACCATGGGAACTATATTTTGAAATAGATAGATTAGGTAATATATCCCTATTCCAAAATTTAATGATAATTCTAAGTATATGATAACATCCAAATTTTTTGGTAAGGTATATATTATGTGTATTTCCTAAAATATATCCATGCTATGATACAATAAGTGGATGTGAATTTGGGACAATTTAAACTAGGTGTAACACCCTTAAAATCGATATATTGGGATTTTACTCAATTGTCACCTGGTGGATGGCAAATGAAATTGAAAAAAGCTAGTTTGACACTATTGGGGGATATTTTTGGGATAATTCACATTTTATTTATAGGCCATTATGAAGGATTTGAAATTAATTTTATGGATTGAGAATATTTCCAAAGATACCAGGAATAGGATGTTGATATTAGTTATACATAAATTTTCTATCTATGTTAACAATTTCATTAGTTGTGAAATTATAAATTATTGTTAATAATTTTATAACAAAATATAGTTTATTGAATTATTAAAAATTAACTATATCTTATTAAATGCGAACTGTATCAATGTACGTAATACATATAGGGATTTCTATCTTAGAAAATATAATGAATATGGAGGTGGAGTTGGAAATAAAAATAATAAAATTATAACTCTATTGGGTAGCTAAGTCTTTTTATGACCAATATCCTTTCTTGTATAGAACATCCTACTAATACATAATGTGGTGTAACAATTTTAACTAATTTATGTGTTAGTATCCTCCATAATTTATTGGGACTACAAATCTATTTCTAGATGAGAAATGGTAAGTTACTGAGAGAAGATTCTTCTCACATTTTGATGTATTAAAAGTGATGTGTTTTTTCATTGATGTTTAAAATCACTAGTGGGATGCAGATTAGTGGTGTTCATTAATTTAAAATAACCTGAATAAATAATAAATAACAAATATATAGTGGGAGGCTTCTAAAAAATCCTTTTTGGAAAAATATTTTCCTCACGAACAATGAGAAGATATAGAGAGAAAATTTTTAAGCCTACGAAAAAAGGATGTGGAAATTTTTTTTATATATGAAGATAAGTTTAAAAGGTTAGAAAGTCATGTTGGGGATTATATACATAATCTCAGTAGCATTATTTCATGTTTATTGGATGTGACTAATCCAATCCTTCAAAGGTAAAAATTCTCCCAAAACTTCTCATTATACAAGGACATCGTATCATGCATTATCAATATAGAGAAATAATTTTCAATTTCATATGTATTTAATCGAAATAAAGACAAGAAAAGGGTGCCTGAGTACTCTAGAAACGAAAATACAACAAAAAAGAAAAACTAAATGGATTAATTTATACATTAAAATAAATATAGAATGAAACAACATGGGACTTTCTTATGGGGAATCAGATTTTACAAAAATATGGAGTGAAAGGACACCATGATCATGATGTTAATAGAATGAAATAATCTTCCAATGTGTAATTCTGTGAATGTTATTATATGGGACACTTTTCAAATGTTTATCTCATGTGTCAACAAATTTTTCCCCAAAAAAGGAAAATGTGAAAAATATAATCATATGTGATCATAACATTAGTGGTTTAATTCCATAATGATGTGGTGGATGTTAATTTAATCATGTTTTTAAATTTATCTAATACATTATTTGATTATGGTTATTCACAATCATTTATATCGTACATGTTTTCCATGATAATTATATACTTCCCTAACACTTTATGATGGGTGTTATTAGTAAAGACTCATAGTGGAAGTCACACTATAACAAGGATGTGCTAGTGATATCCAATTAGGAGAAATAAATATGTCCTATTTGATGAATTAATTGTCATACTTTTGTTAGATTTTGATATAATATATGATAAGGACATGCTTTCAAAATATGGAGCTTAAATTTATTACAAAGAGAAGGAGGTCATGATTCATGATTATGATATGGAATTCCTTATTAATGTTGTGGGGGAATCATAATTTTATTCTTGTATAAATCCACCCCAAGTAGCTCTTCTAAATGAGATTAGTGGGGAATAACAGAAGACACATTCTATTTTTGGTAAAAAAATTCTTCAAATTGATGATTTACATATTATATAGAAATAAATTTAAGTATTTTGTTTGGAATTACCTGGACATATACTTCAATGTGAATATGAGTTTTTCATTAATTAAATCCTTGATACAAGTCCAACATAAAAGACTCCCAATATAATATCCCATGTGGAATTAGTGGAGTGGAAGAATCAAACAGAGGTTTTTTGTGTTAAAGGAATTATACAAGATAACGTTTCTCCTTGGGGAGCCCCTATTAGTTTTGTCATAAAAAAAAGATGGATCTCTAAAGCTATTCATTGATTATAGGAAAATAAATATTGTTATGATAATGAAAAATTATCATCTATAACACATTAAAGAATTATTCTATAAAATTCATGGATAAATATATTATTTAAATATTTTCATTCACTATGGGTATAAACAATTTTAGGTAAATAAAGGATTTATTCCAACTGAGACATTTTAAATGTGGTATAAACATTATAATTTCACTATAATTCAATTTTGATGGAATAATGCTCCCTCTATGTTTATATTTATCTATATATATATTGAATAAGGCATTCAAGGAATAGGTTGATTTTTTTTGTAGTATACATAGATGATATCTTAGTGTACTATAAGAGATATGAGGAGCAAGAGAATTATATGAGGATCATTCTTGAGACTATTAGAAGAAACAAGTTTTATGGTAAATTTAGAATGTTTTAATTCTAGTTTTTGAATTTTTTTCATCGCCATATAGTCTCTAAATATAGAAAATCATTTGATCCTATGAAGAAAAAGGCGACCAATTATATACTACACTAATGAAATTAATTGAGGTACATCTTTTCATTGGTTTGGTAGGTTACTATTATCGATTTGTTCAAAAATATCCTGATTTGCTAACCCATTAACCAAGTTTACTCATAAAGGGGTTATGTTTTTATGGACAATGGAATGTGAGTAATGTTTTCAAGAATTTAAGAAAAGATTGGTGAAGTAGCTGATGTTGACTATACCATTATGAAATGATGAATTAATTATATTTAGTGAAACATCATAGAGGGGAATTAGTTGTATCCTTATTAAGAATGATAATGTTTTTCCATATGCATCAGGGCAGATAATGATTCATGAAAAAAAAATTATCCAACCCATGATCTTGGGTTAAAAGAAATAATATTTTATTTTAAGATATAAATTATCTATATAAAGAAAAGTAATAGAAATATATATATCATAAGAGTATGAAATACATATTATAATAGAAAGAGTTCAAGATGTGAAAAATTTTATGGCTTGAGATACTCAATGACTCGGATTTCTCAATACACTCCCACCCATGAATGGAAAATAAGGTAGTGGATTCATTGATCCAAAAATATCATGGAGACCAAACTCATATGAGGATTAAAAAGGATTTTATGTTCATGGATTTATTAAATATGTATATATAAATTATTCATGAATGGGAGACATCACCAATTTTTTAAATGAATTCCAAACCATCTTTGATATAAAAGATAAGAATTTCTCAATATGATGATGAGATTATTCCAATGAAAATTAATGTAGTGAATGATGGATGATTGAAAAATATCAATTTTAAAGACTATAACCTAAAATTTTGAAAGAAAAATTTTGTTTCATTTATACCAGTGTTGAAAAAGGAATTGTTGGATGCTACTCATCATTAAAAATTTTCTATAAACTACTATAACACCAATATGTATAGAGATACCATGAGTTTCTTCCAACATAGCTTAAAACCAACAAATACATCCTTATTTGACAAGCATTAGATGATGATAAGAAAAATTAAATTCATATGATGAGTTAAAATGATGACCAATCTCTATCAGTACAACGCTAGTGATGCTTACTACAGAATTATTTAGATTGGGTTGATCGTGGTGGTGTCTGATCATAAATGAGAAAGAGCTTTTTAATGTCATAAAATCAAAGTAAAAAATGACAAATCACTTCTTTTTGAACGACCTAAAGGGATCTCTTTACATGAGGTACTCAAAGGTTCCAATCTGTGAAAATCTTCCTCAATGAAAGCTTCTGTATACCTAAAACATGAAGTTGGACGATTTGCAGTTGAGGCCGACCCTGAAGCCCTGCATCAACATTTTCAATTGAGTATGTTCTCGAATATGGGCCATATTTCATATACAAAATAGTTAAATCCTGGTCTAATTCTGCTCTAAAAACTAGGATTGCACATTTCTGGGGTTTCACTATTTGGATTCATGTGCCAATTGGATGAGGTTATTTTCAAATGCTGTTTAGATCCAAGGTAAAACATGATCGAGTTTGGAAACTATGGAAACTACAACTGAATCCTAGTGTCCTTAGAATCTCTGAATGGGATTATTCTTTTAATTCTCATACCTCTAGGACCACCTTGGACCAAATCTGGGTTAGACTGAATGAACATAGCTGGTTCTTCTAGCATCTCATCATCTTGAATGACATTGTGTCTTATATAGGAACTCCTCTCATAAGTGACTAATTATCCTTAAATCCTGATATTGATTAATATTCTAGAGTTATGTTGGATGTTTATATAACCTCTATACTCTGGGAGGATATTTATTTTAATTAAATAGACTACAAAATGGAGGCTGGATTGAATTTCAGTGTATGAAACCATACTGTGAACTCTATAAAATTATAGGACATTCATTGTTGAAAAGTGGAGTTTTGAAAATCAAAGTTTCACATACAATTCATGATGGATAGACTGAACACTGAAGGAACAAAAAAGAAAAAGACACTGCTTCTAAAAAGCCTGAACCCTCCAAGAAGAAACCTAAATTCTTTGTAAAGAATTAAAATATTTTGTGATAAAGTTTGGGTAATACCTAGGTTAAGATAGTGGATGAATAAGTGATTATCAATACTGATCAAAGAATCATTGAGGATATCAAAAAACTTGTTTTGTATTTCTGTTAACAACCATGGGATGATATTTTCAAAGAGGTCTCTGGTTGACAAAACTCTACTAAATCTAGAAAACATTTCTCCCATGAATACCCATCTAGTGGGTTACTCTTTGGAAAAAATTTGGTAAATAAATCTTTCTCATACTCTAAGATGAAACACACCGTTCTTACAACTCCTATGGGTATTGGAAAAATATATAATGGCTTTCTGTTAGCTTGTAATACACTTCCACAAGATCACGACATTCCTGAGGACTTGTTTCACAAAGAGGAGGCTAGAGAGTCCTCCACGGAATCCATAGCCTTAGCTCTCCTAGATGGGAATTTCGGTCAACACCCCTATCTTTGTTAGTTGTATCACTAAAAGGATTAAAACTATTATTCTTTTCATATTTAATAACCCATAGTCTATTGATCTAGAATGTTAAAACATCATATAAAACTTTTGTGAGTCTATGAATTGTCAAAATTATTCTTTTTTTCTATATCACTATGTTAAAACACCTCAAACAGCTTCTCAATGTATGGTGATGTACTAAATATAACCAAATTTACAAGGACATCTCTACCTATGAGAATGAACTTATCCAAATTCAAAACATTACTACTAGTTCTAATTTATCATTGGATCCCCAATGAGAAATCAATACCTCTATGAAATTTAATTCATTTCTTGTCCTTAATGACAACATATGTAAAAACTCATATAAAAAATGGCTTTTTGATGGTGATATAAACTCTATGATCTATAAATCTTCCCAAATAAACATAAACATTTCAATACCACTTACTATCCCTAGAGTCTATTCCAACCTCATTGACTCTGAGGAGGCCATTTCTAGTTATTTGGTCTCTTACATTGATAATATTTTCAACGGACCAAATTTCAACAACGGCCTCCTTCATGAGGTCATTCTTGTTATCGTGAATGAGGAATAAAATGGTTATATTTTAAGCATCCCTCTTGACCATGAAATTGAAGAAACTATTTTTATCCTTTATCATTATAGTTCCCTAGGTCCTAACGGCTTTAACAAAGGGTTTATGCAGCTTTATTGGGAGATTATTCATATATATATTTTTAAACAAATATAATCTTTTTTTAGTAATGGTGTTATCCATCATGGCCTAAATTCCAATTTCATACTTTAATTCCTAAAGTGTCAAAGGACTTCGAGATTCATCTCTTCTAACCCATTTCTCTTATTAACACTCTTTACAAATTCATTAAAAAACTTCTTGACAATTGTCTTTCTACTATAATTAATAAAATTGCTTCCTGGAATCAAATTGGTTTTATCAAAGGATGGTTTATACAAGAGTGTATTTGCCTAGCCTAGGAATGCACCAACACTTTCAAAAATGCTACCAGAGGAGGTAATATTTCCCTTAAACATTATATTAGGAAAGCCTTTGATACCATTGATTGGAGATTCATTTTCAATGGTCTTCATCACCTTGGTTTTAATGATACTTTCATCATTGGGATTTACTCCTTATTTAAATCGACCTCTATCTCCATCCTTATTAATGGATCCCTGGTGGGATATTTTAAATTCTCTAATGGTTTTAGACAAGGTGATATCTTATATACCAATTTTTTCACTATTGCGGATGACTACCTATGAAAATTTATTACTTGCCTTGTCGATCAAAACAAACATAAACCCATTCAGGTTACTATAAACTTAAAAGTTCCTAAGAATATTATATATGACGATGACATTATATTATTATTACAAGGTGGTAAAAGATATATTAAAAATTTAAAAAATGATCAGTCTCATTATGAAGAAATATATGGTCAATATATAAGCTGAAATAATTTTTTTTCCTTGGAACTTTTTTTCTCGTAACAGAAAAATTAGTATCTTCAATAGTTTAGGTATTAATGAAGGATCCTTCCCTTTCACTTTTCAAGGAGTCCCCAATTTTTTGGGAAAGGCCTAAATCCACATACTATTTCCCAGTTTTTGACTAGTTCATCAATAAAATTTCCACCTAGAAGTAAAATCCCCCTCCATGGCTTGAAGGATATGTCTGGTGAAATCTACTATTGTCTAAAAAATGGTCTACTCGCTGATAGTCTATAAATGTACTGCTAGTCTCCTTAAGAAAATAAATGTTTACATCGATTTGTTTTGGATTGGTAGCATTCTTGAAAGGAATATTTTGACAATACCCAGGGATACTATTTCCAAACCATTAGAGAAGGGTGATATGGGAAAAAAATATCATTGTCTTCAATGATGCCCTTTAAGCCAAACTCACTTGGAGATTGATTCATAAAAACAATGACTCTATTGATTTTATTAATATAATGTTCCTTATAAAGTTAAGTAAAGGAAATTTGAACTATATTAACTCTTCCATCTAGCCCTCCATTATAAAATAATTTTTATGAATCGTGAATAAATCTGTATGGGTGGTTTGTGCGAATTCTTCCATGAATGTCTTACTATTAAACTAGACTGGTGCGCCCCCCTGATATTTATGTTGCCTCATATTTTCCCTCCACAAAATTCCAACCTCACTATAAAGGATGTTATTCAATCTCATAGCTTCAAAATTCTAGATAATATATTTCATATTATTGATAAATACTTCTACTCTAATTCTAATGATTTTCTTATCTGGGAGCCTACTCACAATGGTGTTCTTGACTCCAAAAGTTTTTATGTTTACAATTTCTCAAATTCTGATAATAACTTTTTTTGGTTGAAATCCATTGACAAACCATGGATTAAACCCTCAAGACCCAGTATTGTTTGGCGTATTTCTCACCACTGAGTCCCCATTGAGGATTGACTTCAGTATTTTGGGATCCAATTTTCCTCTAAGTGTCACTTTTTTCACAAGTATAGAAAAGATACAAACCATCTATTTTTTTCTTGTTCTATGAATTAAACCCTTTGGAATTATATTACTAAAAAGTTTGAATATAGATGGTTATTCCATGACTCTCTTATCTCCCAATTAAAATGATACGTTGAGATTGACACATCTTTAAAAATCAATAATCTCTATTTAACCTATATTTCAAGTCTCCTCCATGTGATCTGGTATGATAGAAATGCTATTATCCACAACAATTTCTCATTCAATCTTGATGCAGGATTGATGTATATTCTCATCACCATTAGGGATTCTGCTTGGATTAAGAAAACTAATTTTGATAGCACTATTGGAGACATTTAGATCCTTCATTAACATAGGATTGACGGTATCTACATACTTGTGAGGCGCACCTTTGAGGTGTTCTGGTAAGCCCCACTCCTGAGATGGATCAAAGTAAATGTTGATGGTCCTTCAAAAGGAAAATTGGGTCTTGCGGGTTGTTGTTCTATTTTTAGATATTTTCATAGTCTTTTTCATTTATTATTCCTTGGTAGGTGCAGTATAGACTCTTATCTGGAGGAAGAAATGATGGGTGTGATTCATGGTATTTAATTTTTCAGGAAAAAGGACTGGAACAATATTTGAATTGAATGTGATTCAACCACTATTGTTTACACTATTTGGATTGGTTTGGTGCATCGTAGCTGGATTCATACTACCCTTTGGATGAGATTCCTTGCTTCACTTATTAATATCAACTACATATTCACTCATTCCTTTCATTAAGTGAACATGGTGGAAAATAGTCTAGCTAACAAGGGAATCCATCAGGGCATAACTTGGCTGGATGACTTTCATGTCATTCTTCTCCCTCTTTAAGTTAAATATTATAAGAATATTCCTCACATCAGAATCATGTAGTTCCATTATTTCTATTATGTAAATTGTGTCTTGGTCTTTGACTAAGGCACTACCTTATAAAAAAACCATGATGTATTGAGAATTTATGGAACACACTTTGTGGGATAATATGAAATTTTAACTAATTTATTATTTTTTCAAGATGTTTGGATTTCAAATTTTTGATGGCTGAGAGGAAACATAATAGGTGATTCATTAATCCTCTACATATTCCTATATAAAAATGGGTTGAAACTATTATGGACTTTGTGATTGGATAAAAAATAATCCAAAAAATAATGATAAAATATTGGTTATTTTTCATTACATCACCAAATATACATATTTATGTTACAATAAGATAAGATTTCACTCTTGAGAACCTTGAACAAATCTATATTAATAAAGATTTACAACGTCATGAATCACCTATTTTAGTTATTTTGGATCATGATCCACAATTTATATAAAAAATTTATAAGAGTCTTCATAAGTGTCTTAATTCCAATCATTATTTGAGCACATTATAAAACCCTCAAATCGATGGGGAGTATAAATAGACTATTAAAACATTAGAATACATGTTTAGGTGAGTTTTTATTGAGTTTCAAGGTATTTTTGAATAATATATTACATTGGTAGTGTTTACGTACAATAATAAATTCTATTAAAGTATTTAAAAGAAACTGCAAGAAGTTTTTTATGGAAATGGTTGTCATTCTCTATCTTTTGGGGATGATGTTGGTGAATAAAATCTTATAGATGTAGAACATGTAGAGGAAACAACATAAAAGGTAAAGTCGATAAAAAAACACATCAAATCATCTCAAAGAAGAAAAAATATTATTTGTGATAACCAATTGAAATATTTAATATTTCAAGTGCATGATCATGATTTCATGAAGGTATCTCTTTTGAGGTGTGTTATTAGGTTTGGTAAAAAAGGAAATTGATCTATATATATATCGACCTTTTTGAAATCTTGGAAATAATATGAGTTATGTATTTATATTTTTGAATTCCACATAGTCTCTATAAACTACATGATATGTTCTATTTATCATTCTTTAGGAAGTACATATTAGAACCAACTCTGGTTCTCCCCTTTAGGAAATAGAATTAGAACTAGATCTATCTTACTGGAAGATGCTATATTGATTTTTAGGACCACTAGGCTAGATACCATAATAGGGGGTGAATCATGGTATGAAAAATTAAAACAACTACCCCTTTTTGATATTGTTTTTCTGTTAGAAAAAACCCTCTTCTATATCCTTCCTGATGCAGAGTATGAATAAACCTTAAATCATGCACATGACAAAATGATTTTTACTTGGCTCATCCTCACTGGGCTACGTAAAATGAGAATACACCGATAGTTTGTCGATGTACCAATCCCCCTATAAGCACATTGTTGTTTACAAGTTCAAAGTAGAGTCATTATCCCTCCTGGTATACAACCTCTCACAATTTGATAACTCACTTGTCTCTCAACTGAAGTGAGCTCACTCCTTCTTTAGAACATCCACTAATAGTTTATAACCCTATAGGTCTCTTCATTACCACTAAAGAATAAATCCTACACTGTAGTTAGATGATCTATTAATGTCAAAATTTCACCCACTGATGAATACAAATTAGGCCCTATACACTAGGCAACTCACTTTGGAAACAACTTCGCAAAGGACCCTACTTTGCGAGGCTCCCAATTTCGCAGCACTCAAACAAGCATTTGCGAAGCTCTTGCCTTTTCATGAGGCACTATTGTGAAGAAATATTGTGAAGACCTCTCCAAAAGCTCAAGTCATTATAGAGAGAATTCCCTCACGAAGCTCACTGAGCCAACGCGGAGCTCTCAATATTCACAGAGCTAAATTAGCCACAAAAAAGCTCTTATTTCGAGAAGCACACTGCTTTCACGAACCACATTTGCGAGCCGAGTGCATAATATTTTCATCAAAAACTCTCCACTTCTCTCGAGGGGGTCAAGGTCTATTATAGGTGATTCCACCGACCCTAGAACCTTCCACGCGATGTCAACACCACATCATCAAAAATCGAGAAGCTATGATGTTCCTGCCGAAATTATATCAAAACCGCGAAGAACCACTAGAATTTTCAGATCACAGAGATCATCATAATCATGGAGCATCCCGTCATTTCCATCATGACATCACTAAGAATCTCCACTCATAATTCTCTTCAATGCAGTAATACTATTCAACTCTTCCATTTATGAAGCTTGACGTAATCATGAAGCATCACCATCAACATTCTTATGGTATTCGTTAATTCCAAATCATGAAGCCTATCTTCGCAAGATTCATTCCTTTGCCATATTTTGATTAAATTGTTCATTATATCCAGCAATGTTATGTGGTGATCGAAAATGAATTATATCGATTTACGGTTCTAAAATATATTTCTAAAATATATTTATAATAAATAAATAAATATATTTATAGTCATTTTTAGAATTTATGAATTAAATCGAACCTATTATAAATGTTTCTAAACTCACTTTTATGTGCAAAAGGCTTATAACATATTAACCCATTATTTTATGTTTGTATGGTGTATGTAATACCACATTTATAAGTTATATCATTAATATAATTTTCTTCATGGTATTTATAGTTTCATTTGTTTTTATGGTGGTTTTGATTGAGAAGTTACATTATTGGTAATTTAATATTTTATAATCTCATCATTTATCGGTATTGTTTATGATTAAGCTTCCATTGATGAAATATTATTATTTATCTATCCATAAACTCATCCATTTTCATCTCATATGGTTATTAATGAAATGTTTAGGTAATATTACGATTTTCGTATCTTTTTTACTTAAAATTATTGAATTTTTTTTAAATAAATCCAATATTATTTCACATTCAGATCGAGAATTCTTTTTTCATGTCTATCATTTATAAAAATTATTTAAAAAAGTTTTTACTGTTATCATATTATTTTAAAGAGTCTTTTTTATCTAGATTTTACATGAAGAATTATATGGAATCTTCTTCTAATTTTGTGAATTATTTTCTTTTTATCATTTTTATAACAATGAGAATTGAATTTTTTTCAACATGTACAAAATTACCCTACATCTTGAAAACTAAATTCTTTGAAGATTACTTTACAATTTTCCATGGATTTTGTGAAATAATTTTCCCCTAATATTCTATATTTTTTTAGTTTTTAATGTTATTTTCAAATAAAAAATGATTTTTATTTAAAGAATGTTTTTAATGGCATGTTTATGGTATTTCTATTCATCAAAAACAAAAAACCTCATTGTACTTAATATATATTGTTATAATTTTATAATGATACCATCCTTATTATTTCCTAAAATGGTTTATAATTAGTTTGAATGGAAATGTACTATTTTGATACTATTCTCTATTTTATATTGGATGTTGTATGGTATTTGGGGAATTATTAATGTTTCATATTCTAGGTTTCAATGTGAATATTTACATTTAGTATGATTATTAATTGAATAAATTACTAACAATTCATATCATATTTTTTCAATATTAATGTTTAAATGGTATCTTTTACCCTTTCATATGAAGAATGTATTGAACATAGTTAGCGATGGGTGGGGCCACAATAGTCTCTCGATGTATAAGTAGGTTTTATGAGACAAACTAGCTTGGGTATTAGGATGGTGTATTACCTATTTATATAATATATCAAATAATGATACATTATTGATTTGGTTATGTTGTTCAATATTATTAATTCTCTCATTATGAGATTAGTTATTGATTTTCATGTTATTATTTGATTTCAGAGAATATTTGTGGATATGATTCAAGTTCATGTGATTATTTATATTAAATTATTTGTATCATAATCTATTCCTACAATTTTATTATCCATGTTCATGTTCATCATTAAATTATATTCATTTTAGTTATTTACCTTACAATTTTTGTTATTCATTATTTTTTCATGATAGGTGATATTGTATGCATACCCATACCGCGCATTATATCTCACCGCCTTCTTTTGTTTCCTATCCCTGGGATTCTAGGAAGTATATTTTGATTGATATATAGGAACATGCTAAAATAAATTATAGTAATATCAATTAAAATAATATTATTTATTTTATGTTTTCAATAGTAATGTGATATTCAAATATTTATCTAGTTTACTGAGACTGAAAAATTTAGGCCCTTGTGATGAAATCACTTATATCTAGGGCCAACGCAATAAAGTAACCATTGACTCTGTGATACTATGGTATACATATTTTCTTCTTATAATCAATAATAAATGACGAATCCTCTATATTTAGAGGTTTAAATTTATTCAATAGGAGTAGATATTTTAGATCATTCTCAAACCCTTATGCAGATCTCTTAATTCTCATTGATATCCTCAACTGAATAAGGTGATTTGAACTAATTGGATATGTCTATAACAAATATTCTAGTTCTTGAACTCTTAGAGAATACACATTTGATGCTCTGACTCAAGATTCATCTACTCTTGAACTTTATATAATTTTTTATGCTATTATATATGGATTTATAGTTCATTCACCATCTACATAAGATTTCTCCGGTTTTTTGAAACTATGGGTACATAGATCAAGCTTGATTTCGATAGTTAATTTCCCTTTAATATCATTATATACAACATTATTACCATTACATAGGACATTCACTACTGGAAAAATACCCTATACTAATGGTTTGGAACCGTTGGTATTGTCCCCCAAACTATTGGTATAGGCTATACCAACGGTTTGGAGGACCGTTGGAAAGTACACCGTGACAATAGGTCTATACCAACAATTTTGGGAAAACCATTGGTATAGGTAATATGAAAATCTATACCAATGGTTCTAAAAACCGTTTGTTTATGTATTTCAGAAAAAAAACATCCGACGGGATTTGATCCCAGGACCTTTAGTTTATAATTGAATGACTTAACCACTAACCTAACATGAATTTTGTGAACATAATTTCATAAAAATATATATGTATTTTTATAATTATTTTAAATTTTGATTTATATACTATTCTCGGAAAGAAGATTTGATAAAAAATTGAAGGACCTATACCAACGGTTCTGGCCAAACCATTGGTATAGGGTCTCTATAATGGACCTATCTCAACGGTTTGGCCAAAACCATTGGTATAGGTCCTCTATAATGGACCTATACCAACGGTTTTGACAAACCGTTGGTAGAGGTCCCCCCTATACCAACGTTTTTCCAAAACTGTTGGTATAGGTCCATATAAGTGACCTATAACAATAGTTTTGGCCAAACCCTTGTTATAGGTACAAATTAATGAACTATACCAACGGTTTGGCCAAAACCGTTGGTAAAATTAATATTTCTAGTAGTGTTTCTCGTCAGACATAACACCCTTTCTTTTGGAGAATTTTTTTTATTAACCATCAAAGAAATGATATAAAAAATTATCATATTTATAGGGAAGGTAGAAACATATATTTTATTTTTATTCATGTTTATCAGGATTTTTAGAATTCCCATGTACATATTATGAAATTAAAATTTATTTAATATGTTTAAATTTTAGTCATTTTTCATACCACAACTCATCTGAAAGTTCCAAAAGAACTACTGATACTGGTATTCAATTTTTGATATATGATGATGTTTTAGTTCCCTCTTCCAAACCTGCCTTTGGCATCCTTGAGTCTAGCCACATACTTCTAGATTTCTATATCAATGTTTGATTCATTCATTCATCTAATAAATTATATTTTGGTGTTCTGATAACATTATTCTTTTGGTTTATTCTGTCATTCATGTTGAAGATCCAGAAGTTGAATCAAGTGTGCTCTCTAAAATTTTCTATTCATATTCACATCAACATTCACCCACATTCACATTTTTACAATGATTTCCATAAAAAAACCTAAAATACCTCAAATTTTTTATTTTGTAAGAAAATCAATAATTTTATTGTAGTATCATCAATTAAGGTCACAAATAAAAATAAACCACCATATTAATGAATAATAGAAGGACACCCACATAAGAGTGAACATGACCAAATTTGAATTCATTGGATTCAACCCATCTATGTTGAATTAAACTCATTCATGCATTCCCATCACACAACTATAAAAATTTATAATGTACATGGAATCTTGCTTCATTATGACCTTGGAGTTTAGGACCTCAAATATCTCATTAATGATTGGACTAAGCCTACAATTCCCTAATTTCAGATCATCAAATGTTTAACTTATGATCACAAACCTCCTATCTAAATTCTCAATCTATTAAAGGGTCAAAACTATTATTCCTTAAGAAGCTATAATTTATCCCTAGGAAACATTCCATAAACAATAACTATGGATACTCTAATAGCCTTCAACATTAATTTTCCAAATGCGAATTAGGATTCTTATAAGGACATGAATATAATGAACTATTTTAAATTAAAAAAATCCCCCATTCTTTATTTGGATATTGAACACTCATTTATAATTGAATTTCATGGATCCACTGTCTACCATATGGGATTTTTCAAACATATTGGATACATTATTGACTATTCCTCTCTAATATCAAGTTGAATGGAAGGATACTCCAGAGTTAATCACCAAAGATTCTCCTGGAGTATTAAAACTCATTATATAACATTTTATTTATTATATTATGTTTATGGAAGTTAAACATTTATATATTTACAACATTTTAGAGTGATCACATTTAATCATTCAATCTTTATTGAGATGTCATTTCTTTCCCATATTTATCGCAGTTTAGACCAAGACTAGTTTATTTACTTTAACTCCACTCTATTGAATTTTTTTCTAATGGTTTATTTAGATTAAATTTATTTGAATGGGGTAATGAAACCCTTTAATCGGTATTATGGGTGATACATATAGGTAGGTAAACTTCCCTACACCTTTATTACTTATTTAATTCTAAGTTATAGATATCATAAAATAACAGATTTTTTTTCTACTAAAGTTACTAACTATAGTGACCATTGCATCCCAAACTTCCAGAAGTGAGGGTAATATTATCAAAACACATACCTCATTAGAAGAAATTACCTTTACTGATTAGATAATCCCACAAATAATATTTAGTCATTCATCAAATCTATATTTGTTTTTCTTTTAGATGACCTTAAACTTTAGAATGATAAAAATATGAAGACCTTGTTTATCCCCATCATTATTTCGTACATGTCTTCCATGATAATTAGATGTTTTTTTTTCGCTTCTTCTCTTGAATTTTAAAAGAAAAGTTTCTCTAATAATGAATTATTATCATTTCTATATACATCCTATCTAACTTTTCCTATTCATATTTCTCCCCTAGTACCCACTTTACCTTAGGAAATGGAACTTCTAGTTCCTTCTAAATCAGATGATCTTCAGTATACATTCTTCAAAATCAAAAATAATGTTCCATAAAATTTTTTGATTTGAAACATCACTTAATCTAATTATATACCTACATATGTCATAATGTATTGGCCCGTGATATTTAGAACCACCCCTTTGATAATAATTCTTGGGGGAGTAGTTATGTCATAAAAACCAAGCCATGTTTAATAACTATAGACCATAAGAATTATAAACATTTACACATGGTATATTCATCAACATGTTAGTGTAGTGGAAACCAAACCATTGGAACTTCAGTCCCCCCCATATTTATTGTTCTAGAAGTATAAAGTAATCACACACAACGCACCACACAAATTTTGCTTCACACACATCGTAATAAAAAAACTATAACTGAAATACAACTAATGAAAACACATGAAACATAATTATGTAATTTAGTAAATGAACACTTGAGAATTACCACACATTATAATTTGGTCATATGTGAATTTGGGGAACCAATATGACTTATTTATATTAAAAAATTACAAATGAATTATGATCCACTAAAAACACCATTAACAATGTTTCATTACATGACCATTAATAATGTATAAAATTATGATTTAATTTCCTAATTGAAGATTCAATATTCATGATATTCCAAAATTTTCCAGTGTTAGTACTGAATTACATTATAAGGAACATCAGTTGGATTTCAAGGTCAGACCATCTTCCATGATTTATGTGGAAGCATCCAAATGGAATTTAACTATTCACTAATCATAAAATTATTAACCTCAATCAATTTCCTCATTAAACACTTGTATATTCTTATTTTTAGATAATTCCATCTAAAATATTCACCAATATTTTGGACCAACCTTTGGTGTCATCAGAAGATGTGAACTTCTGATCATCATATTTCCCCTGAAGAGTTGAACAGTTATTACTTTCACATCGAGACTAGCCCCCATCCACTTATCAAACATATGATGAATGAAATTCTAATACTCTAAGATTTTATTGTGTTGAACCTTTTATTGTTTTAGATTATTATTCTTTGAACTAGTCTTCACATCTAAACTCTTTTTCTTTAATGAAATAATCTTATATGTATTCTCTATCATGGATCTACCCATTAAATTTTATACTCATGTAGAACATTATAATTCTGGTCATTTCACACATATTTTTGTCAAGGGTGACATATTCCCACCAATAATAGAAACTACGATTCTAGTTATTAGTGATATTAAGAACTAATTTACATTTTTAAAAAATATATTCTCAATTATTATGATATTAAAAAACATATTAAGCACTTGAATATAAATTTAAATGGGTATTTGAAATTTGAAAATTTTATATATATTGGAAACTCAATTGATCAATGAAAATTCATATTTTCTAGTAATTAATGTATGCCTGTTAGAGTCGATCTTATTCCTATATTGGGGTAAAAGTTGAAAAGTGCTATTCCAAGCCTTCAATAAATGGAATTGATGTTGTTACAACATGATTTCCCCTTCAAAGAGCATATTTATAATAGGACTATAGGAGGATCCTTGACTTAGGGAAATAGAAATGTATGAGCACATCAACATGATACCAAAATATCCATTTAGAGAACATTTTTAAAAAATATCCTCTAAATTTGGTTTTTTATTTTTTTATTTTCTAAATACCTTTTGTGGTAGTTTTCAATAAACACCATGAATTAGAATTGGTTTTTAAAAACTACTAATAAATTAATAAGTGTAAAATTAAAATGTAAATAATTAATTATTTTAATTCAATATAATAATTTATTATATTACATTTTATTTAATTATAATGTGTTAATTGTTAATTATTTTAAATTCATCGTACGAAATTATTTAAAACTAAAATTAATTCCATGATAAGTTGAAAATAAGACATCAACATTAAATTACCATAACTTTTGATCCAGTTGCTCATTTTAGTTTGATAACAAGTCAAATCAATGATTATAAAATACAATAAATGGAAATTATATATTAATTTGGTAATAATTTATAGTATAATTTTGTAATTATTTTATTTGAAGTTTGAAATCAATCATAAACTTCAAATAACCTTAAATTTTGATCCAATGGTTCATTTAGGTTCTACTATATATCAAATCGAATAATGAGATAAGCTATACACCATGTTGATTAGGGGAGAACATAGTAATTATCTTATTGGTCTTAAAAATGCATGGAGTGCCTCCAGAACTGATGTTTCTATTCGAATACCATAATTTTTGAAAATTCAATGTGATTTAATCTTTTTTAAGAGTGTATTTGTATGCTTTTTGGTTTATATGTGACTTTATTCCATGGATTTACATTCCTATCGATTTGATGGGGTTTTACTTATTGTGATTTTCCCTTTTTGGTGCCCTATTATCTATTATATATGTATACATGTATACATATTTTTTATGTATTTCTAAAAATATAAGTATAATTTTTTATAATTTATATTTATTTATCAATATGTTTTTTAAATTATAAATAATTGTATCTTTGAATGGATATTTATATGTATTTATTCATATTTGTATATATTGTAATAATTTTATAAATATTTATGTGTATTTATGCTTCTATATTATAGTATATTTTGTGCGTATATATATATTGTGTTTATATTTATATTGATATGAAATTATATATGTGTGTGGGTGGGTGTTTTTATATATTATTCGTAATATAAATGTTTTTTATATATATTTTGGTAAATTTCTTCATATGTATATATTTTTATAAATATTTGTATCCGTATATAAATATATACATATACATTAAGGAATATTTATAAATATGATGTTGGTATATATATATGTATATATGCATTATGTTGGATGGTGGGTTTTTTCTATCTTTATGCATGTATTTATATACATTTTTGTAAATTTAGTTATATTTATATATTTTTGTAAGATATATATAACAATATTTAAATAAATCTATATTTAAATATATATATATATTAATAATTTTTTTATTTTTTATTTTTAATCATTAATTATTAATTATTTTCCCTTTATTATATATTATATATAAGTTTTTGTTTGCTATTAATTTGTTATTTATTTACTATATTTTGTTTTAATTTAATATTAAATTAATATTTAGTTATTGAATATTTATTGAATATTTATTATGTATTATTGAATATTTATTATTATTAATTTATTATTTTTTATTAATTCATGATTTATTACTTATTTATTATTTAATATTATTTTATTTGTTAATATTTTTTTATTAATTATTAAATATTAAATTAATATTTATTTATTTATTTATTATGAAACTATTAATAAATTATTATATTTATTTGTTTTTATTTTTTATTACTTATTATGTATTATTTATTTGTTATTTATTTTTAATTTTATATTTATTCTTAATTTATTATTCATCATTAATTATAAATTTATTATCAATATGTTATTTATTATTTATTATTTATTAATTTATTATTTATCTATTATGTAGTAATTATTTATTATTTATTATTTATTTTTATTCATTATATATTAGTTGGTATTTATTTATAATTAATTATGAATGTATTATTTATTTATATATTTATTTATTATTTAGTTATATAATTTTTTATTTAATTATATTTTCTTTTTATTTATTTTTATTTATTATTTTTTATAATTTTTATTATCTATTTACTAATTATTTATTATTTCATATATATTTATTTGTTATTTATTTCATTCTTATTTACTTTATGATGTTATTTTTCATTATATACTTATTATTTTTTATTATTAATTTAATATACTTTTTTTCTTATGTATTTATAAATAATTTTTCAAATTTTTTATTATATTATTATAAATTTATTATTAATGAATTTTTTTATATATTACTAACATATTATATATTCATTATAAATTAATTATTAATAATTAATTTTCAATATTAATTTTTTATTTATCATATATTGATTTATACTTGGTTATTAATTTATTATTCTTTATTAATATTCATTATCTATTTATTTATAATTTATAATTTATAATTTATTATTTATTATTTATTATTTACTATTAATTAATTAATTAATAGTTATTAATTTCCATTCCTTTTGTATCATCACTAGCCCGGTGCGCCCTCACGTGACCGATTTGGGTGGGTTATGTGACCTCAAACGCATCCTCGCGTACGTTTGATTCTACTAACTAGTAGTGATGGTGTCAAGAATATAGTGGGAGACTATACCCTCTAGAACCAAGTAGCAATAAAGAAGAAATTAATAATAGTGTATTGGAAATAGGAGAAACAAAATAACCGACAATAGATAACCATAAAGATGAAGAAAAAAAATAAAACAATCTAAATTATAATAATAAACAATGTCAGGTCATACTGAAACAAAGTAAAATGTCTTGTTGTGATTCACACAAATAATAGAAAATTGGACTCTATAAAGACCCCAAAAGACCCCGGTCCCACTCCCACGTCGTTCCCATCTACATGTTCCAACCCGACCATCATAAAAATCTATAACAAGGTCCCTTTCCCTTTTCAAAACCTCCATCATTGAAATCTACCCAGATACCAAATGGAGGTCCATTTAGAAATTGGGAATGAAATATTAGTTTGACACCTCCATGTATTAACAAATACAGTATGACAAATATAGTGCATGCAATAAAGAAAATAACGGGGTATTAATTTAATAAATTATTACTGTGTACAAAATAAACATGATGACCTTAATGTTATGAGGTGACCCCCAGGTCCAACCCATCCCAATTTATTGCCATGCGAGATATCTCAATTTGAGGAAGGGTCATCATACATTAGAAAGGATCACCTAATCAGTAGTTGATTATCCTGTCAAGTATGAATCACATGATACATCTCATTAACGAATGGACTCTACTTGAAATCTATCCAAAATCTAACCCTGAGCCATCCAGTAAATATTCATCTAGTCCTCATTCATTTGATATAATCATATACTCCACCCTCGGGCCCCAAGTACCCATGCACCTAACCCACAGTTGTGAAAATCATGCACCTAGACCTAAAATGTAAATATAATCATGAGTCATATCATGACAAACTCAACATGACACAATTAATCCCACCATCAGGCATCAATCATAATAGTTTTATATAAATAAATCTATGAAAGAAATTCACAAGGCCAACAACACATATACCAGATATATCATTAGAATACACAATGATAAATTTATAAAATTTTTATTTTTATAGAAAAATATATTTCATTACATCAGTTTTCTAAAAATCCTCATAGTTATCTCAAAAAATTTCATATTTTTCTTCAGTGGATGTTCAAAATCAGGGCAATTAAACAATTTTAGAGAAACTAATTTTATCTCAAGAATCCACTAGAAAAAATGTGTTATGAAAATTCCTAAATTTATCCAACAATAAAATAGATTTACCAATCATCTTATGGATCTAATGTCAAACCGACCTTTTTTGAAAAAGGTCTAAGGTTTGAGACACTAGGTTGTGGCCACAGGTCCTTCTCTCAAAGAAAATGGACCCAAAAAAAATAAAAATAATTGTCTAAGCATGGGTTATCATCACACAACTATTTATTCCTTTATTATTGTCACCCACATGGGACTCTAGTGTTATCATACCCATTTCACATACTAAGGATAATTATAATAGATATTATTGATTTTATTTTTTCCACCCACCTCATAATTAGGGGAGACATATAAAAAAATAGATGTATATAGTAGTGATCAACATCCCCCCTCCCATAATAATCTTGGTCTAGAATACCAAGATCCAATGAGGTTTTTATTCAAGATATAAAAGGATGAAGAGATCATCAATATAAGGGATACATTCAAGGGATATGGTTACATGATCACAATACACATAGCGCAAGAAGGTTTTAAATAGGGATAATCAGTACTAAATCATGGAATGAATTATCATCACTTCATAAAAATATAAATTCCATTATATTATTAGAAAAACATTTCCTTAGACAAAATTATCCTAAAGAAACCAATTTTACATCATGAACCCATCACATGACATGAATTTTTAATTCAAAAAATTTCCTAAAACCATTCACTCCATATAAATATCCAAGGGTTAACCTGAACAATTAACATCATGAATTGGATTTATGTCATCAAATAGTTATGCAACCTAAATTAGGCTCCCCTTCTGCTACTTTTGGCACCACTTCACTACATACCCAAAACCAGCACAAATCATTCAAGGCTTGATCACCAAAATTCAATCCAAAAAAAAATGAACTCAGAGATGTCTACAAAAAAATAAATAAGGAAAAACCAAAAATTTATATTGAATCTTAAAACCTCCCCACCATATAATAAATCATCCCCAAGGTGGTTAACGAATCAATATAGTTTATTGGTCAATAATCCTAGCCATTAAGCGATTATATCATATTATCTCTCCCATGTCCTCTATTACACATGCCCATACTGCCATTACACCGGCACAGTTCTCATGGTCTTACCAAGGATATTCTTTTAACATTGGTCTATGATATGCATCATATTCTCCTCAAAGGATACATCAACATACCATTAAATGTCGTCAACATCTATCACATGATAATGGTCAGAATGATATATACGAAATAACAACATGTGAAAAACATCATGCATGGTTGTACAGAACTATGAAATGGACAGACAACACACCACTTGAAAAAACCCATTCCAAAATCTAAAATGACTTGATAAACATTGGTACTATATTCCCTTTTTTCCTGATACATTTTTTTCCAATTTTAGTTGACAACCATAGAAAATACCAACGACTGACATCAAACTCCATAGGCAATCTTTGATGGTTGGAATTTGATCATTTGTGACTATGTGTGGTCACGAACTACTTTCTGATCAACAAATACTATTCATATTTATGTTGTAAAAGACTATGTTCAGTGAGTGCTGACACACAAACCTCTAACCAACATTGAGGATAAAGACATGACATGAAATTCAAATACTTAAAAGGATCCATTTGGATCGATGCTAAGAGGGTATTATTATACACGAACTACAAAAGTTCCCAATTTTTTTCCTAACACTACTAGAGACAGGACTTATACCAATAGTTTTGGTCAAATTGTTGGTATATGTACCAAAAAATGATCATATACCAATGGTTTAACCAAAATGTTATTTTTGGTAAGCTATACCAATGGTTTTGGCCAAACGATTGGTATGAGAACCAAAATAAGACCCTATAATAATGTTTCTGAAAAAACTATTGTTATAATTGATGGATATACTAATTTTTTGAATAAAACTATTGATACAACCTCCATTTAAAGAACCTACACCAACAGATTTTCCAAAACTATTCGTATAATTCTAAAATTTAAAAATACCTATACCAACGATTTTCCAAACTGTTGGTATCGGTTTCCAAATTTTCATTGAATTATTTTATCAAATAACATTAAATAAATGAAAATTAATTTACATTGAGATGTAAAAATAAATATGTATCATATTACGTTTACGAAAAAATTTATAGCATAGTGGTTAGGTCATTGAAATATAAATCAGAGGTGCAGGGTTCGAATAATGAATGGTTTTAATTTTATAATTTCCTATACCAATGGGTTTCAAAACCTTTTGTATAGGTATTTAATATTACCTATACCAATGGTTTGAAACATCTTGGTATATACCATATATATCAATCGTTTCCCAAAACCATTGGTATGGGGATATACCAATGGAAGACAAACCAATGTCCATCCAAACTGTTCGTATAGCCTATACCAATGGTTTTGGGGTATATACCAACGGTTCCAAATAGTAGGTATAATATTTGTTTCTTAGTAGTCTATGAACTATGGAAATTTAGAACACATGATTGTAACATATATCCCTAAATCTATATTGTTTGTTATTATTTTCCTTTAATTTGAGGGTGATAGGTTATACTAAGAAGGAATTTCGATCATACTATCTTATGAATACCCTGAAAAAAAAAACAATGTGTAAAACAAGGATATCAATATGAAACAATACTCCTCGGAACACCATGTAGTTAAACTATCACACACATTAAGAGACTACCAAGATCATCCACAATGGATGTCTCCATAATCAAAAATAAGTAAGATATATTCATCAGTCTATCCATGATCACCCATACAACATAATTATTACATTATATCAGGGGTAATCGTATCAAAAAATCAATAATAAAATCACCCTTATCCATCTTCAGAATGGAAAGAGGCTTCAACAACCCATCATCCCTATAATACCCAACATTCACATGATTATAGATGAAATATTTCACTAAAGAACCTAATATTTATTTCTTTATTCTTAGAAACAGGTAATATCTATAGATATTGTAATACATATTTGTTATAACAAGATGTACCGCCCATCTAGAAGCATGGAACTATATCATCAGCTCATCACACACACCTTTGGGAACCCATACACGACTATAGAAATAAATAACATCACTACTACCAAGAGAAGATCTTTATGTTGTATTCCCTCTATATAATGTTTTCCTCATCGCTTTTCCCTTGAAATAAAATATCTTATCATTCTTGAACCTGTCTATGATCATGGGATAAAAATATTTTGAAGTCCAAGCTACTTATCTGTAGGACTCCTGAACATCTAGAAACATTTCTACAAGGGGTTTAATCATCAACCACTTGTCACAAGACTCTGTATCTTCATTTATCTATGTCTTCTAAGTCATGGAATCTTTATCCATTCAAACTTTTCCCAAAGTATAATCCCGGTAGATGTTTAAATACTATAGCTACATTATCTACATCAATTTTTCAAGGTTGAGATATCTTTGAGAAAAGATACACATGATGCTCTTGTGGTATGTGTACACCACAAAACTCCCTCTCAATATATAGTGTCTCCAACATCCCATGGAATTCACCACCACAACTAACTCTTGATCGTGAGTTTTATAATTCATTTCATGAGGTCCTAGTTATATGGATCCATATGTACCCACTATGTCTTCTTATATCATAATGGATTTGAGAATAACTCTAGAAGCTTCAAAGTACATAATATACTCATTTTCTAAAGTAGTAAATGTAGGGATCGATGCTTAGGTAAACATTCTCTCGAGCTCTGAGAATTCCCTTTCACACGAATTTGACCAAATGATCTTAACTCATTACTTGTTCAGACCAAACATTGGTAATTAAAAATGGGAGAAGTCCTAGATAGAATAATGACTATATCATTATAATCGATGAAATCATTGAATTCTAAAGTATTATTTAATATCTCTTTAGACACCATAGTTGTATCCTTATCTTGGTCCACTACCAATAAAACATCTGAGATAACATGGCCCATGAAGTGAACTATGTATATCCATAAATATCATTTATATATCTTGGCAGAAATCCAATGTTCTCTTAGTGAACTCATGATGTTGTTCAGATTTTGGGAATGATCATCTATATTTCAAATGTGCACTATGATTTAATTAATGAAAAATACCACAAAAATATCTAGGAAATGATGAACGATATGATTTATCAAATACATGAATACCAATGATGACTTTATAAAATTTAACAACATCACCCTGAACTCATACAACCCATACCTATTTCTAAAATAAGTTCAAGAGTTTTTAGATGGTCTCATCCTCCAATGTTAGAACATAGGCTATAGAAAGATATCAAAAGAGATCCTAGATTATCAAAAATGATCAAAAAGCAAGTTGATGTTTTGAAGGTGATAGTAGTTCTTAGAATTCCTCTTGTTTGATATATGATAATCCCCACAAAAGTCAAAGGCCCCTTCAGCCTTAATGAAAAAAGAATAGGGGAACCTTATAGAGACATAGTAGGAAGTAGAAATCCCTTGGTTTTCAAAATCTTCCAACTAACCATAAAACATAGAAATATCTTTTGTTTCAATTATATAAAGAGTAATTGAAAAAGGATCTTCCCCTAACAGCAACTCAATCATGAATTCAATTCCCCACTTAGTTTGTAAGGTGAAGAACTCTTCCGAAAATACATCCACAATATGTATCACCGCTGGAGGAAAATAATCCCACTACATTACACCATCATCAAAAAATGTCTTGATATCATGGCCATGATCCAATCAAATATTCATTGAATTTTTCCTACATGACCATCCAGGATATCACTCACCTTGGTGAGGATAGCTTCCCACCAATGGAGATAATAAGGTAACATTCCTCTGATAGTAATTGATATGATCATGGTAGAAAATATCCTGTCCATACCAAGAATACAATAAAATATTATCATTTCCTACAAAAAACTGATCCAAAAAGAAATTATAGCCTCAAATTTCATGAAAACACCTCATCCAACATTCTATATCCTCTTACATTACTCCCAATGCTGTGACAATGGTCATAATACCATCCAAGAACTATATAACTAAAACCAAACCATTTGAAAATAAATTAAACAATGAAAGAATGTGATGCTCCTATATTAAACTAAACACAAGAAAGGATAGATGATTTAATAGTCATATTTATGATGGTAGAAGGTCCTATATCCAAGCTATCCAAAGTAGACTGTATAGTATGAATCTGACTATCCCATATACATTGGGATACATTTTGAATAAAATGCGTTGTTCCCTATGAATGTAATTATTTCTCCTGAGATTCAGTACCACATCCTCTTTCCCAGCTTGTATGATCAATGGAATTCTAGTTTCTTATATAACGAAGGATAGCTAAATTTCTATTTGACTCAGGTACCTATTTAGATCCCCATCAAATTTTATACTGTGGAATGTTCTAACAAAGTTATTAAATATAACCTAGCCTTCTATAGAAATAACACTTCACTACCGGGTGAGGAAATTTTAGGTGGTTGTACCCCAACCTTCCATTATAAAAACAATCTACTAACCCATGATCCTGATGTGGAAGTCCACTCCCTTAGTTCTTCTGTCATATACTACCCTAGTGAAAACTATTATAGAAACACGTCGTTCCACTAAAATTACTACTATGAGTTTTCCCTAGTAAATTTTTTTGGCGGCCACTCAGGGCATCTCTAAGATTCCCTTTAATGATGAGATTTTTCTTCATCATTTCCAAAATTATGAAACATGTTAACCTACAACCTAATCTCATAATGAATCTCATACTGAATGTGTCTCTCCCTAGAGACAACATTATATTTCATTGATGTATAAAAAAAGTTCCGGTTTGTGAAATTTCTATCATAGTACATCACTTACATTCCCTAATGAGTAAGATGCATGACCTCATGAGCCTTATCTTCTCTCAATGTCTCTAAATAGAGGTGGGTCAATACCTTCCCCTTTCAATTATTCCTGGATAACTTGTTAGGATATGTTTCCTTTTCAATAATATCCCACTAATACTTGGGGTGGTCCTCAATGAAATTGACAAGAAGGTTTCACCCTCCTAACTATAAGTGTCTCATAATGCTTGAATATCATTTGGAATTTAACAATCTTAACTCAACATCCTTAGGGCCTCCATTTATATTGAATGTAGGTGGATTCTACAATAAGGACACTCTCTTCAACTCATACATTGAATGTATTGTGTGAACTGTATCCATCTCCATGGATTTAATGAACCTCATAATGATATCATGGTGATTATTATATATCTGATTCTATAGAGATATCATATGTTTTAGGTCATCTACATTAGGTGTGTGTTGATTACCACTCCCCTGATTTTGAATTCTAAAAATATGATGAAGAATTTTCTTTATATGAATCAACACAATCCATAGAACACATGGAAAATAAAATTTTCAACCTCAAGAGGTTATAACAATCGATAACCACAGAATCAAGGCTACACATAACAATGATTATCATGTGATTTTTTATAACATAATAATTTTATTCATTTTATTTATCACGTTTAACAAGGTTCTCAGTTCATAGTTTTTTTTAAAATGGGTGATATATGACCGTAGTGATAAATATATATCTAGAACAAACAATTCCTGTGAATATATATCCCTATTTTTATATCATGATGCATGATTACAAATCTAATTCCATTATAGGCCTCTAGTAGAAATATCAATAGTTGTAACATTAAACAACATGGGAATCAGCAAATCTGAAATAATATCAATCCGTAACAAGAGAGCATCACGAACAATAATCACATACTTAGAAAATTTTATTTTTCTATAAATTATTGGTTATATACACTCATGAAAAACAACATTACCATGTCTCAAAACATCTTAGTCTTATTTATAAATTTACCATACATTGACATAGTAGAAAAGAAACACGAGGCTCTAATACCACTTTGTAAAATCCCCAACCTAGTGCTCCCTCCCGCAACCAAGTTGGGTGGGGGTATGTGACATTCATCACACAACCCCCATATTATATAGGATACCTAATAGTAGTGAGGGTGAGGAATATTGTGGGTAAACAATACCCTCTAGAACATAGTATTATTATAGTGGAAAACAAAACAGATTTGAGGAAATAGTGGAAAAATTATCAACAAAATATTACCATGAAAAATGTGCGATAAATAAAATAATAAAAAGATGATTAATAAACCATGTCATGGCATGATGAAATGTAACTAAATGTTTCAATGAAGTTAAAATAAATAATAGAATAGAAGACTCAATAAAGACACCAATTGACTCAAGTCTCAAACCCATGTTAGTCTAATCTCCATGATCTAACCCAACCAACATGGGGATCCACAATAAGGCCCCTTGACCTTGTACAGACCCCCATCCGTGCAATCTAATATGATTCCAAATGATGACCCATACAGGGTCTTATTAATACTCAATGGGTCAAAAACAGCATATCTAAACAATTATATTCTACGAAATATAATTCATGAATTCAAGAAAATAATGGGGTATAAATTTCATGAATGAATATTGTTTTTAAATTAAAAATCATGGGCCTCATATAACTAGATGAGTTCTAGGGCCATAATAACCTACTTCAGTTCCATGTATGATATCTATTTATATAAAAATATTCACATTCATTAGGATGTATGTCCCAATTAGTGAAAAAGTCTCATGCTAAGGATGAATCACACCAGACATCTCATTAACCAATGGCCATTACCAATATGATATCCAGAATATCGCCCTCATGCATCATATAACTAGCCACATAGTCCTTATAAATCTTACATAATCTTATAAACCATCATTTCTCATCATGTAACATTGAACATATCCAACCAAAATTCTGAAAATAATTCATGTATCCCTTAGGAATAAACATAATTAATAGTTATATCAAGAAAAACTCAACATGCCACAAATCATCTCACTATCAATCATCAATTTAAATGGAATCATATAAAGAAAAATTAAATGTAAGAAAATCCCAAGTCCAATAAAAGATATACATGATATATCATCCTTATACATAATGATCATTTTATAAAATTATCATTTTTATAGCCAAATATATTTTATTAATTTAGGTTCCTAGTTATCATCAAAATTATTTCAACATATTTCATCGTTATCTTGGCCCTAATATTATTATCATGCCAATTAATAAATTTTATAAAAAGGGATTATATATCAACAAACCACAAAAAAACATGTTTTTACAATTCCAAAATTAATCAAATAAATAAATTGACATCGAAATCACCTTAGAGAGCAAATGTAAAACATACATAGATTCAACAATGATTAAGGGTTGGGATACATGTCAAGTGTGCACAGGTATTGGCCTTAATGAAGATAGACCCAACCAAAAACAAGTTATGGTATAACCATGTGTTTATCATCAAAGAAGTATTTATTCCACTGTTTTTCTCACATATGATTTAGCAATGATAAAACATATTAATCATTAAGGATAATTGAAACGGACACTAATTATTTGATTTAGACCACCCACCTCAAATTCAAAGAAGATATAGATAAAAAATTACACTGGTGGTAATGATCAACATCTTCAATTACTTAATAATATTAGCCTAGAATACCTAGATCCAACATGGTCTATCTTCTGGATTAAATTGAACACATATATCATCGATGAGAGGGATACATCCATGAAAATAGGTAAAACTAACCCAAAAAAACATCTTTCTAGAGGGTTTAAAATAGGGATGATTTTTATTAATTCAAAACATTAATTGGATTCACATTGTGAAAGTATTGACTCTATTATAAGTAAATAAAGTTGTCTTCTTAGATTAAAATACCCATTAGAAACAGATTCCATATCTTGAACCCATCATACAATGTGAATGTTTGTTCGCAAATTTTCTTGAAAACATTTATAACTTATATGGATCGAAGGTTCACCCCGTGTCATTCACATCGTGAATGAATTCTGAAACACGAATTCATCTCTACATATATTGCTTCCTACAAAATAGTAGTACTTACAAAAAAACTATCCCAAATAAATCTTATCTTGATCAATATGATTAAAACCAAAATAAATAGAACATGATGTGTGTAGTGACTATGACCTTAGAAGACCTGAGTTGATGACTTATTTATTAAATTAGGATAAGATACAAATAATCACATCCTGAAGGATTTTTTTTTAATATTGTTAAACTAGATACAATATTAAGTTATACATTACATCTGAAAAAAAATTTATTTTCAAAAATATAATAATTCTCTCTAGCATATCCTTGCATATCAAACGTGGTAAACTACATGTATCTAATAATGAAAAAAAGGTTGATCTCAAATTCTCAGTATGAGTTATGTAAAATAAAATATTTCATGAATAAATAATCATAATCAGCATAAAATGGTAAATAAATAAATACAAATTCTATTTACCAAACTTTACAACATGAATATATAAGTAATAATCAAAATTCAATGTTAAATAAATGATAAAAAATTACATATAATTTATTATATTATTATGAAATGCCTCGAGAAACTATATAATTTTAAAAATATCATGGGTAATAATAAAAAACGAAATGATGGAAATTATTAATTATCAGATGACATGTTTCCCATGAACATTGTACCATTACCATTAAGATAATATCCTCAATATAGTTTGAAACATTCTAGGTCCAAATTGATTCATTTGGAAAACTAGTTTGTGTCAAATTCATTACCAAGACACTTGTTCTTATGAACTATCCTCCAAATAGTTAAAAACATACTATTTAGAGATCCAAATGGTTTATCCAATTGATTTTTTCTCATGATCATACTAATAAATCGAGGGTCTTTCATTAAATCGTCTCCAACCCATATATCAAAACTCCAAAAAATTCCTCAAATATCGAATAATCCATTTAATTCATGATAAATGTAACATATCAAGGAAGATAAATATTGAGTAAAGAAAATATATTTATTTACACTTCCCATGATTACCAAATAAATTACAATTTAAACACCAAAGGTAAAAATAAAATATGGTTTAAACAATAAATAAATACATGATTAACATTATGGATATTTAGGGGAAATTTAATTTCTTATGGTCATAGGAAAGTGAACATTTAAAGTAATAATTAAATAATAAAAAATGATACAAGTAAGTGAATGTCCATACTATCTTTAGTCAAAATAAAAATAAAAAATAATATGGAATAAAAAAGATGGCATTAACATACAATCATTTGATTAATAATTATGGGTTTTTTCGATAAAGATTAGAAATACATTAAAAATTTCCTCAAATTAATTCTATATAAAATATCATTTTCATGTTGAAAAAAATTTGGAAAATAAGTTTCTTTGAATTTTTTTTAAAAAATTCCTTATAAAGATCCCTATAAACATGAAAAAAGTATATTTAACGAAATAACAATCAAGAATCTATGTAATTCCATAAATTGTGTAATAGTAAATATAAACATTCATTTTTTATATATAACAAATGTTATGAATGTTACATTTTTAGAAAGTTCTAAGAAGATTTTTTTCACATTTTCGTTAAAATCCAAAAAAGCACTAGTTTGAAAACGGCATAATATGCCATTGAGAAAAATTAAACTATAAAAAAGGTACAAATTTTTATAATAAATCATTTTTAAAATTTTAATAGAATTTTTGTAACAAATTTTCAAAATCATGATTTTGGAAGAAAACATATTTCTTACACAAGAGAGAAATAAGGCCAGATTTTATTTATAATTTGTATTAGTTATTTTAAGTACTAAATAGTGGAAAACGATACAATTTATTGAAAATGTAATGAATAACTAGAGTATAAAAAAATTAAATATTTTATTTAACAATTATCAAATATTTTCCTTTATTTTAAATTCAAGAATAAACAATCTTGATTAAAATAAAATTGTGAAGTAAACCCTTGGAAAGATCATAATGTTGAATTGAGAATCAACAAATGGATATATTATATGTTCTATCTACAAATAAACAAAAAAAATTTAAAATACAACATAATATAATAATTTTTTTTTGTACATATAAATTTATATTATCAATGAAAATGATGAAATAATATTATCTACTGAAAAGAAATTGAGTTATGAAATTTTTCACAACTTGGTAACTTTTAGTTTCAATACCCTTAGATGAAGTAATTAAACATTTAACTTTCAATACCATTAATAATTATTTTTTCATGATATAACATGTAAATGGAAATTTATATACACCATATAAAATAATTTATGTGCATAACATTTCAATATGTCTCAATGAAATAAAATTTAGATGAAATCTCTTAACTCGCGCTCTATTTTTGTTAGACATGAATTAACCACTTGTATAGTGGTTTAAAATAATTTATTAACTTATTAAATGATCATATTAATATTTATAATATTATATTTGGGGTAATGTCTTGGACAAAGACAAAGACAAAATTTATTAATAAAAAAAGGGAGGAAGCTACAAAAGTCTGAAAGATGGGATTTTGTTATAATATCTTTCAAAAAGTGGCACAATGTCAACCGATAGATTATCCAACCACATAACTCCCCAATTGATACCTTTATTAGTGAGAGAATCCTCCACCATATTTGCTTCTCGGTATGCATGAGTGGCAATATATCTGATATTTTGAAGAGAGTCCGCACATCTCATCCAACGAGAGGTAAGAGACCATGAAAGATAGATCACACCATTCTAGATTGATTGGACAATGGAATTAGACTTTCTTTCAATCCAAATGTTGTCCCAACCCTTAGTTTGAACAAAATCAATACCCTAAATCACCTCCATCATCTCAGCTTTGAAGGAAGTGGTGCTGGCACAAACTCCATAGAAATACCCATGATAGGGACCCAGATAATCCCTGCAAACCGCTCCAAAACCAACTAGACCCGGGTTCCCTTTCGTGGCTCCATTAACGTTTATCTTGATCCACCTCGGAATGTGAGCTTGAAAAAATATCTCAATAAATTGACGTTGTTTTTTGTATATCCCGACAACCCTGAGACATCTGAGAATCACAAAGTCTTCAATAGAATTGTTGTAAGAGGCAGTTTGAATCAAAGCATCATCTCTGATAGCAGTGGGAATTCTCTAGCGACCTTCATTGAGATTAAGTGAGTGCCTATTATGAAAAATATCATTACAATTATACCAGATAATGTGGAGGAGCTCAGCAACCACAGCTAGAAAAACGTTCTTCATTTTCCTCAATGTGCTGGTCTCCACACACCGTTTAAAATGAGCAAGAATTGATTCAAAAAAAATCCATCTGCAATTAAACATGTCAGCAATAAAGTTTCAGAGAGCAGCAGAAGTGGCACAAGACAGCAAGTGGTGATTAGTATCATCCCTATGTTGATGACACATATGAAATTTGGAGACAAGTTGGATTCCAATGGATTGGAGGCAGACATCAGTACGAAGACAATTATGAGAAATCCTCCAAATATGAATGAGTCTTGAAGGCTTGATCCAATGATTATCAAAATGTTTGATCCTCCCAAAAGAATTATCAGAAGATGAAAAGATATGATTATTGAAAGATTTAGCATCCAAGATACCACTTGGAGAAGGTTCCCATTATTTCACATATTATAACGTTATATCACATAAATAATAATAATGATAAAATTATTAGAATATTTTTACACTAATTTTACTTTTAAAATTAATTATGAAATATTTTTACAAAAAACAATGTTTGTTAGGATCATAGAGACGGTAGGGCCTACATATGCATGAATAACATTTCCATTTTTCAATGATTGTTACGGAAATGAGATAATTAATAATTTACCATTATATAATTATTATAATATCATATATATACCATATTATATACTTGAATATATCATCTATTTTGTGTAGTGATAAAACGTAAGTTAGGTCGCTTTGTGAAGGAGATAGTCTGCACGTACACGAACGATGTTATCAGCTCTCCACGAGTGAAAAGGAAACAACGAAAATGATATACATACATATTATCTTTAAATAAAGATAAAAATTTAATTAATATAATATTTATTTCATTTATATAAAATATAGTCATTAACATTATCTTTATCACCTTCCACGTGAAGCATTAGTGAAAGATGAATCACAACGCTTCACGAGGTAGCAGTCCACCATACACACAAGAAATGTTTTTGCATCTCTTATGTAATGGAAGGTAAATAGATATATAATATAGATACACAATATGTAAATATATTTTATTAATATCATATATATAATTTATATTTATAATAATACCCAACCATCAAAGATAAAAATGAAAAAATTAAAAACATCGGTTTACAATGCAGTAGTCTATCGTATCCATGAATGATGATGTCATAACACAGTATGCAGAAGTGTAAAAGATTATTGGTAATTAAATTATTATAAAAACATATAACTATATGTGATATAATTAGTATCATATATCATAATGTTATAATAAAAAAATTTGGTGAAAAAAGTAAAATAAAGACAATTGTTGATAAGCATTACCACTTCTTCAGCTATCCTTCTTATGTTTCCACTAATGACTTACAAGGTTAGATTTATGCCCAAAATAAGTATTATAGTATGATAGGAGGAAAATTTTTAAATTATTTTTATATTTATTTTCTTAAACAAAGTGGTTTTAAGGTGTGAATAAGAGAGGAGAGTGGGTGACCAATTATTAGTGGGGGAGAGGACACACTTTGTATGTTTGAAAAGAATTGAGTGCTCCCACATTTTACTTATGTAACAAGTGTAAAAATGGAAAAATTTAAAACCTTATTAGCGAAATGGTATAAATATATCCATAAATTGTTTTCCATACATGTTTATTGGTCATTTTTACCCTTATCATTGTAGTTTAACACCCAAAGAAACCCATTTTTACCACAATAAAGGTAATTAATTTTTTCTATACACACTATTAATTATCAAAAAAACTTTATGTTGAACATATTAGAAATTATATATTTTAATGATTAAAAATATTTAATACATTTTTATAAATTATTTTGATATAATATGAATGTTATAATTTAAAATTAATCCCAAGGATATGAAAAGAATGAACATTTTTAAGGAGAAAGGGTCCAAATGGTTACAATTTTTTTATATCAAAATTCAGTATGAAAATTATTAAAATGACCCAAATTAGATTAATTCATATAAAATAGAACTAGTTTTACTTTAAAATCAACTAAAAATACAATGAACATTATAAATTTTTTAAACAAAAATGAAGTGTTCAATTAATATTTTAAATTTTTCACTACTTATCTTAAAATGAAATTGTTTTGAAAAATATTAAAAATTCATCCTAAGGTAATTTTGTAATTATTATTTATAAATTTATATTTAATTTTTGAAATCAATTTCCTAAAATTGGAAATGATTAATTTTAAATAATACGCATAAAGCGCTACTAATCTTTCTTTTGGAAAAAATATCCTATTTTGGGGAACATTTATTTTTAGTTTAAATGATCCTTATTTTATATATAATCATTTTTTAATAAAAAGTTGTAAAATAAATATTTTCATATGTTACATAATTATATTCTAACCATCCAATTTAACAGTATGGTTATAACCATTATATTAAATAAAAATTGTAAGAACTCGGATCTTCTTTTCAGGTACGTTTTTCCTTTTTTCTAGAGTTTTCGAGAAAAATGAATTTTCTGGAATTTTCAGAAGTACACGCTGTGTAATTTCTAAGTACACACCTTGTACTCTTCCCCATCCCGAAGCTGTGTGATGGCCGTGTCCGGGCCACACACATGGTGTGTAAGGCTGAGGTGGAGGCCAGTAAATTTGGAGTACGGAAAAATTGAAGTACACGCTGTGTACTCAAGAAGTACATGCCGTGTACTTTTTTTTTCATTAAACGGACCAGGGTGACGCCTAACCCCCAAAACCATCTTCTTCTACAGTTTTCGTTCGTCCGAGAGTGATCGTACGACGAGATCTTTAACAAACTCTTGCCTCATCGTTCGTTCTCTGATTCAAGCACGGTCAGTTGCATTGGAATCGCAGCGGTGAGTTCTTCTTTATGCTTTATCCTCGTTTCTTGATTCCCCCTCATTTCCATGTTACCAGGGGATGAAAATATTGTGCGTTTTCTCAGATCTACGTTGTTCTAAGATAAATCTGTCGTCAAAGTTCACGTATATCGATCTACTAGGATCGAGGTAGGTGGTTTGTTCCTTTCCGTAGAAAGTTGATTAATATTTGGTGCAAATTCCACCAATACACTTGAACATGGTATTGTGTGTTTCCTGTTTTTCCTTTTTTACTTGCCTAATTTTCTTGATTGCTTTAGTAGAGGTTATAGCTTGTGATTAGAGTAATTGTTTTGTGCTGAGATTGATTTTCCATGCTTGTTCTGCATGTTTGGCGTTTTTTCCATTTGCCATACCTAGTTGTAGGATAGTGGATCTGTTGTTTTACTATTTTTGTTGAGCCTTAGTTGTTAGCCAAGTAGTTTCTGAGGTTTACTTGGACGATACACGCGTGCTGAGCATGTTTAGTTATACTCAGGACTGTGAGAACCTAGAGTAGTAGACCAAAGGGAGAATTGAAGGAAGGGATTCTCTAGAGTGTCTTTTAATCACGATGTGAGACCAAAGAAAGAATTGAAAGAAGGGATTCTCCAGAGTGTCTTTTAATTATGACGTGGTCCACATGGGGAATTGACGTTGAGTGCTTCCCCAGAGAGCCTTTATCTCGATACGAGACTATAGGGGGAATTGACGGTGAGTGCTTCCCTAGAGAGTCTGCTAAATTACGTAGCTGAACCAGAGGGGTGAGACAGTGTGTGCTTCCCAGAGGGTTTTTAGTACATAGAGGTTGAAACATAGGGGTTAGACTGTCAGAGCTACCTAGAGGGTTACCTGTTTTCTTCTTGTTGCTGACTGTTTACTTGTGTACTTTGTTTTCCAGAACTGTGGATTGTAGCTGCTTGTGCTTTTCTGTTTACTGCTTCTTGTTTTATTACTACCATGTATTCATTGACTGTTAGGCACAAATATTTGGGTGATTTCCTACTGGGATTGTATCTCAAACCCTGTTTAGGTCATGCTTTTGGGGCCAAGTAGACTATGTTGTTGCAGTTATAGATAAGGTAAAGTTCCCTTCTACTTTAGGATCTTGATTGCACCAGGAGTTGGGGAGCATGGGACCGAGCCGTGGCTCGCGATGCTGAAGAGCATACGTTGTTTTCTTTTGCACTTGGTTTCAGTTGTATTTCAGCACGTTGTTGTGTTTTCTATTTTCCTCAGAAACATGTACCTGCTGCATAATTGCTATTATAGTTATATATCTACATTTCTTCTTCTCTTTGGTTTCTGTTGTTAGGCATAGTGTTTACTGATTCCGCTGTTTATTGTTGTTTTCTTATCTTTTATACCTTATTGAATGAGGGCATAGTTTCCCCACAGACTCACCAAGGCCCTCGCTGCTATTCGGCAGCCTCTGGCATTTGGGGAAACACTCTTGAGGTCATGTGGCGAACCGGGTACGGGGAACCAGTGGAGGGGCTCCAGACTCGGGTCGTTAAAAAGTGGTATCAGAGGGTTTATTTTATCTTGCTTTACTATTTAGAGACATTAGCCAGGGAGAGGATGGATTCGATACATGGTGTTACGATGTGCCCAGGAGTAGCTAACCCGTGTATAGGGAAAAGCCATACTACCTCGTTAATTTCAGTTTTCTGGTTTTGAGATTTTATGGTTGGTATGTTTTCACCTAGAGTGCTTCGTATGACTTGTGCGGTTATTATTTTGATATTTCGGTTCTATTTCTGTCGCAACCCGATGAGATGAGGGTATGAAATCTCATGCATCATATTAGAACATGTATAATTCATATGTCATGCATTCTTACCATGCCATCTAGGGTGGATTAGTGATTTCATGCTATTGTGATATACTTGGTGCAGATTATGCATGCTGTTGTGATAGTTGCTTGATAGATTCTATGTTGTTGTGTTAGAAAACTGTTTCTTTGTTCCATGCTTAAAATGAATGCCAAATTTTGGTTCTTGAGGTATAATGGGCCCTCTCGGATTGGAATTTGGCATCTTTTCCATTATTTTTAGTGTTTCTGGAATTTTGAGCAGTTTCTGAGCTACTGCCCAGAAAAACCCAGAATACACAGCGTGTACTTTTCAGGCACACACCGTGTAGTTTTCAGGCCGTGTCACTGACCGTGTGAGCAGAATATGGTGTTGTGGGAGTAACTTCGGGAACACACCGTGTACCACTGGTAGACGCTGTGTGAGTTCATAGCTGTTTACTCGGTCGTGTCACTAACAACACGGGCCGGGGAAGCTCGGGTAGAACACACCGTGTCCGTAGGGAACACATCGTGTAGTCCTGTCTAGGTACCCGACCGTGTCATGAACAACACGGGCCGGTGTGACCTTCTTTTCCGCACGTTGTGTTTGTTCGGAACACGCCGTGTAGTGCTGTCTAGGTACCCGGCCGTGTCACGAACAACATGGGCCGGCGTTTCCTTCCTTTCCACACGCCGTGTTTCTTCGGAACATGCCCTGTAGTCTTTCCCAGGTACCCGGCCATGTCATGAACAACACGGGACAGTGTCGCCTTTTCCTATGCATGCCGTGATTATTCGGATTATGCCTTGTAATGTCCAGCCGTGTAGACGACCGTGTAATCGACAACACGGACGGCCGAAGCCTTGTCTAGTGCACGCCGTGTTTGTTTTGAACACACCGTGTAGTCTCGGGTTGAGTCGGACCGTTTGGGTTATCCGTGTAAAGAGACTCGGGCAGGGGAATAGTTTTTAATTACACGCAGTGTGTGGGGGTCAACACGCCATGTAGTTGAAGTGAACAAGACTTGTCGGGTGAGAGTACACGCCCATGTCAGTGGTTTAAGAAGACACGCCGTGTAGTTTTATACATGCCATGTAGTCTTGTTTTTCAATTTTGTGTGTTTTTCTTCCCCTGTTCCCATTTTTTACTCTTGTGTTCTCTGTACTTATTTTCCTAATCTAAGGTGTGCTTTTGATCTTTCAGAGATATGCCTCCGAGACGTCCTCCGGTCATACGTCTGTCGTCAGGCAGTGATCAGACGCCAGACAGGTCTGATCAAGGACTTCCTGTCGATCCCCTAGCCGAGCCAACCTTGGCACCGGTTGTTGTACTAGTCACGGGCATTGATGCATAGTTTAGGGAAGGTTTCATGAGGATGATTCAGGCCTTCTATGGATCACCACCTCCTGCATTGTCTACGGAAGACTTGACGCGGGTCTTTCAGCAGCAACATCCTCCCACGTTCTCGAGGGAGGGAGGACCTCAGGCTGCGGAGTCACGGATGGAATCCATGCTGACTATATTCGAGCATCTGGAGATGCCTCCAGAGAGGCGGGTCAATATCGCCACCTACATGCTCCAAGACTCCGCCAAGAGGTGGTGGGATGTGATCTCACAGGCGGGTCAGCAGCAGGCTATGACTTGGGAGGAGTTCCAACACATGTTCTACGACTACATCTACCCAGAGAGCCTGAGGGCCGATCGAGCCCGGGAGTTCATGATCTTAGAGTAGGATACTCTATCCTTCATGGAGTATTCCACTCGTTTCACTGAGATTCAGCGTTTTACACCCCTTCAAGATGGGAGTGGGGTGTTCTTGGCGAGGACGTTTGAGGATGGAATCAGGCGGGAGATCTGCTCACAGGTGAACATCTTCCAGCTGACTTCCATTACTTCCATCATCAATCAGGAACTGATTGAGGAGCAGAATCAGAGAGACTCTGGAGCTGCGAGCCAGGGAGGTTCTGCTTCCAGAGCTAGCTTTCCTTCAGATGACAGCAAGAAGCGTTGTAGGGAGCCTAAGTGCGATGATTCGAGGAAGTGAGACACATCTTTAGGCAACCAAGTGACATGCTACCAGTGTGTCCAGACAGGTCACACGAGGCCGCAGTTCCAGAGAGACCCCATAGAGTGCCGATCATGCGGTAAGATGGGTCACCTTCAGTGGTTCTGCCAGGTTTTCTCACCAGCAGCTGGTGACCGGGGTTCTTCCATGACACCTCGTTCAGGAGCATCCCCACCAGTTTTCACCATTCAGGGAACTGGAGCTCTTCCGGCCCTTCGGGCCGAGGAGGATGAGGCTGTGGCGGTCATCCACCAGTTCCTCAGCACCAGCAGGGAGGTTTAGCTCAGAGTGGTCAGCCAAGGGCATAGGGCCGCGGCATGGGCCAGTCTTTCACTATGGAGAAAACATATCATGAGTAGGATACCGAACCTTCTAATATTCGAGGTATGATTTTAGTAGCCTCAGTTTTATCTTCATCCCTTTTCGATACTGGTTCTACGCATAGCTTTATCTCTGTTTCCATTATGGAGAGCCTTGGACTCTGCGTCTTTTCTTCTGCCGACTCATTGAAACTAGACACACCCTTGGGAACGAGGACATATAGTGTACTCCAGTGTAGAGAGTTCCCTCTCGAGGTTGCAGGGTGTCACTTCTTATGGGATCTCTACGTCCTAGAGATGACAGGCTATGATATCATCCTCGGCATGGACTGATTGATTCCCATCCAGGCATTTGTTGACTGTTATCACCACAGAGTTAGTTTCATTTCACCAGAAGGTGAATATTTCTTTCGTAGAGGCGAATGGGACGTTTGGGTGAGTCGGGCGGGACTCAAGCATCTTGGTTTAGGAGGGGTGACAACCCATATTGCTAGACTTTACTTGGATGATCAGGTGACTCCACAGTTGGAATTTCCTCTAGTGGTGGATTGCTTCAGCGATGTCTTTCCAGAGGACTTTTCAGGTTTGCCTCCGGAGAGTGAGGTAGACTTCTCCGTTGAGCTCGTGCCAGGAGTGGCACCAGTGTCCATTCCCCCCTATAAGATGGCCACACCTGAGTTGCAGGAGCCCAAGAAGCAGTTAGAGGAGCTACAGGATAAGGGTTTCATCTGACCCAGTACTTATCCCTGGGGTTTCCCTGTTCTGTTTGTAAAGAAGGCAGATGGTACCCTTTCTCTTTGTGTGGATTATCGGAAGCTGAACCAGTTGACGTTCAAGAACCAATATCTTTTTCCGAGGATTGATGACATTTTCGATCAGCTTCAAGGAGCCTGGGTGTTCTTGAAGAACGACTTGAGGTCCGGTTATCATCAGTTGCGCATTATACCATCAGATATACCTCTGACAACCTTCAGGAGCAGGTACGGTCTTTACATGTATATAGTCATGCCTTTCGAACTCACGAATGAACCTGCAGTTTTCATGGAACTAATGAACTGAGTGTTCCATCCTTACCTGTATTCCTTCATCATGGTCTTCTTGGAAGATATCTTGGTGTACTCTCACACTCGACACGACCATGCCACACATCTTGAGATCGTTCTGAGTACACTGAGAGAGAATTTGCTTTATGATAAACTCTCAAAGTGCCACTTCTGGATGGATCAGATTCACTTCTTGGGTCATGTCATCTTAGAGGCAGGAGTATATGTATACCCAGAGAAAGTGAAAGATTAGCTTCCTGGGAGCAGCCGAAGAACATTTTTGAGTTACGGAGCTTCCTAGGGGTGGCTGGATACTATAGACGCTTCATTCTGGACTTTCCTCGTCTAGAAGCACCTTTGACAGGTTTGACCAAGAAGGGGGTGAATTTCGTATGGTCAGATTCTTGTGAGTCAGCCTTTCAGGAGCTGAAAGGGAGGTTGATGTCAGCACCGATAATAGCCTTGCTAGAGCCAGGGAAGAGCTACAATGTTTACTCTGATGCTTCGGGAATCAGACTGGGAGCTGTGCTTATACAGGGAGATGGAGTCGTTGCGTATGGGTCTCGGTAGTTGAGGCCACATGAGAGGAACTACCCTACGCATGATCTGGAGTTGGAAGTTGTTGTTCATGCCTTGCACTATTGGAGACACTATCTTCTGGGAGATCAATTTGTGGTTTTCACTGACCAAAAGAGTCTCAAGTATATCTTCACTCGGCATGATCTGAATCTGAGGCAGCGCAGGTGGGTCGAGTACCTTCAGTATTTTGACTTCAAGCTCACCTATACGCCAAGAAAGGGCAACGCCATGGCAGACGCATTGAGCAGGAGAACTCTGATTCAGGCAGTTCAGGGGTCCATTAGTGAGTGGCAGCTGATGGATCTGTTCTCTAAGATGCATCTGGAGGTGCACGACAGACGGGGACAGACCTTTATATCTTCTGTAGCTGTTACCTCCACGCTACTTGATCGGGTATAGATGAGGCAACTATCAGACTCGGAAGTCTTAGTCCTACGGGAGAGTGTGCTAGGAGGGGACCCTCTTCCTGGATTGAAAATGGGCGTGGATAAGATCTTTCATTTCTAAGGACGAGTATGGGTGCCGGCAGACATACGCAAGGAGCTGATGCGGGATTTCCATTCCTCTGTTTGGGCAGTTCATCCTAGCATCACCAAGATGTATCGGGACCTTCATCACCAATACGAGTTTCCAGGTATGAAGAAGTTTGTTGTTGGTTTTTTCATGAGATGTTCTACTTGTCAGCAGGAGAAAGCAGAGCATTAGCGACCAGCGGGTCTCTTACTGTAGTTACCCATTCTGGAGTGGAAGTGGAACAATGTTGCAATGGACTTCGTGACCGGGTTTCCGAGATCACCTCGAGGGAACGATGCTGTTTGGGTTGTCGTCGACAGACTTACAAAGGTTTCTCACTTCTTTCCACTCAATGAGACCTTCAGTGTCGATGATCTAGGATGACTTTACATTAGGGAGATCATTCGTCTGCATGGAGTTCCGCACTCTATTGTTTCATACAGAGATGTGTGCCTTACCTCTTGGTTCTGGAAGGGACTTCATAAGGCCTTGGGTACACAGGTAATTTTGAGTATAGCATATCATCCCCAGACTGATGGCCAGTCCGAGCGCACAATCCAGGTGCTTGAGGATATGCTCCGGGCTTGCATCCTTGACTTTGGCGGTTCTTGGGAGAAGCATATACCTCTGGCGGAGTTCGCCTACAACAACTATTTCCAGGAGACCATTCAGATGGCGCCATATGAGGCTTTGTACGGTAGGCCATGCCGATCACCCTTATGCTGGCTGGAGGCAGGAGAGGTAGCTTTGTTGGGACCTCGTCGTGTTCAGGAGACTTCAGAGAACATAGAGCTGATTTGGAAGAGGATGGCTACAACACAATATCGACAGATGTCTTATCCTGATCAGCGGAGATGACCTCTGGAGTTTGAGGTCGGTGATCAGGTTTTCCTGCATGTCACACCAAGGTTGGGAGACAAAAGGATTCAGAGACACGGTAAGCTTTCACTATGGTATGTCGGACCGTTTGAGGTCTTGGAGAGAGTTGGGCCAGTCACCTATTGGTTGCAGCTACCACAGAGGTATCGGGCCATGCACGACGTCTTCCACATCTCTCAACTCCAACATTACTTTTTAGATACTTCTCATGTATTTCAACCTGAGGAAGTCAAGCTTTAAGTTGATGCGTCGTTCGAGGAGAATCCTATCTGGATTGTCGATCGTAGTACGGAGGTTCTCCGCGGGCAGTCTGTTCCTCTGGTATGAGTGCTATGGAAGCACGGGCGAGAACAGGATGAGACCTGGGAGAGGGAGGCCGATGTACGATCGCAATGGATGGACCTGTTCAGGGTTTCTTCTTCTCCGACTCGTTAGGAAAATTTAGGGACAAATTTCATTAAGGGGGAAAGTTTGTAAGAACCCAAATCTTTTTTCAAGTACGTTTTTCCTTTTTATGGAGTTTTTGAGAAAAATGAATTTTCTGGAAATTTCAAAAGTATGCACCATGTACTTTCTGAGTACACGCCGTGTACTCTTCCCAGGCCCGAAGCTGTGTTCTGGACGTGTCCGGGAAACACACATGGTGTGTAAGGCTGAGGTGGAGGCTGGTTAATTCGGAGTACAGAAAAATTGAAGTATACAACATGTACTCAATAAGTAAACGCCGTGAACTTTCTTTTTTTCATTAACTGGACCGGGGTCGCGCCTAACCCCCAAAACAATCTTCTTCTCCAGTTTTCGTCCGTCCGAGAGCGATCATACGACCGGATCTTCAACAAACTCCCGCCTCGCCGTCCATTCTCCGATTCAAGAATGATCAGTTGCGTTGGAATCGCAGTGGTGAGTTCATCCTTCTACATTAGCCTTGTTTCATGATTCCTCCTCGTTTCCATGTTATTGTGGGATGAACATTTTGTGTGTTTTATCAGATCTACGTTGTTCTAAGATGAACACGTCATCGAGGTTCACATATATCGATCTCCTAGGATCGAGGTAGGTGGTTTGTGACTTTCCGTAGAATGTTGATGAATATTTGGTGCAAATTCCACCAATACCCTTGAACGGGGTATTGTGTGTTTCCTATTTTACCATTGTTACTTTCTTTCATTGCTTGATCACTTTAGTAGAGGTTATTGCATTTGATTAGAGTAATTTGTTTGTGCTCAGATTTCTTTGCCATGCTTGTTCTGCCTGTTTGGTGTTTTTCCAGTTTCCATGCCTAGTTTTAGGATAGTGGATCTATTGTTTTACTATTGTTGTTGAGCCTTAGTTGTTATCCAAGTAGTTTTTGAGGTTTATTTGGACGATACACGCATGCTGAGCATTTTTAGTTATACTCAGGACTGTGAGAACCTAGAGTAGTAGACCAAAGGGAGAATTGATGGAAGGGCTTCTCCAGAGTGTCTTTTAATCACGATGCGAGACCAAAGTGAGAATTGAAATAAGGGCTTCTATAGAGTGTCTTTTAATTAAGTCATGGGACACAGGGGGAATTGACGTTGAGTTCTTCCCTAGAGATCCTTTAGCACGATACGAGACTATAGGGGGAATTGATGGTGAGTGCTTCCCCAGAGAGTCTGCTTAAATACGTAGCTGAACCAGAGGGTTGAGATTGTGTGTGCTTACCAGAGGGTTTCTAGTACTTAGAGGTTGAACCATAGGGGTTAGACTATGAGAGCTACCTAGAGGGTTACCTATTTTCTTCTTGTTGCTGACTGTTTAGTTGTGTACTTTGTTTTCCAGAACATTGGATTGTAGCTGCTTGTGCTTTTCAGTTTACTGCTTCTTGTTTTATTACTGCCATGTATTCATTGATTGTTAGGCACAAATCATTGGGTGATTTCCTACTGGGATTGTATCTGACACCCTGTTTGGGCCATGCTTTTGGGACCAAGCAGACTATGTTTCTGCTCGTATAGATAAGGGAAAGCGCCCTTCTACTTCAGGATCTTGATTGCACCAGGAGTTGGGGAGAATGGGACCGAGCCGTGGCTCGTGATGATGAGGAGCTTACTTTGTTTTCTTTTGCACTTGGTTTCAATTGTATTTCCACACATTGTTGTGTTTTCTCTTTTCCTTATATACATGTACCTACTGCATCATTTTCAGTAAAGTTATATATCTACATTGCTTCTGCTGTTTGGTTTCTGTTGTTATGCATGTTGTTTACTACTTCCGTGGTTTATTGTTGATTTCTTATCTTGTATACCTTACCGAATGAGGGCATAGTTTCCCCACCGACTCACCAAGGCCCTCGCTGCAAGTCGGAAGCCTCTGGATTTTGGGGAAACGCGCTTGAGGTCATGTGGTGAACCGGGTACAGGGCACCAGTGGTGGGGCCCCGGACTCAGGTCATTACAAAAATAATAATATTATATTATTGTTTAGTAAAACATGGCCATGCGTGTAGAAGAAGAAATCAATTAAAATAATTGTTTCGTATATCTTAAGCTATCAAATAAATTAAAATTTATTATAAAAGAAATATTTTTTAATGTCTCAGGGTGCTATATATTCTTCTATGATAGGTTTTGTGTATCACATATTCTATTGAATAAAATTTTATTCTTTTAAAATTTTATTGTATTATATTATCCCCACTTTAAATAAATTGTATCCTCATAATTTAAAATTAAACATAGTAATATAGGGTTTTAAATTTTCAAATAACTTTATTGAAATCCCCCATCCTGAGAAGTGTTAATAAAAACCCTCTTAGTAAGAGAGGTTGTGAAAAAAATAGTTCATACAGAATAACGCATAACTAGGTTTCCAAGTAAGAGATCATTGATTGAATTTGAATATATAGACAAAGAATAAAAGTATAAATAATTATATAGACATATTGAGGTAATTTACCATAATATAGTTAAGGATAAATTGAATTTTAGGGGCCTCAAAATAAAAAATCTATGATAATTTAAAATATTTTCAGATATATCAGATATGAATATAATATGATAACTTTTATTGTTTCATGATTCTATTCCTAATGTTAATGGATTATTTTAGTTTCTAAATATATAATGAAATCTAAATAATTGATATGTTTCTATTTCATAGGAACAATATCATCCATGGTTTGTGCTTTGATAAATTTCAAATTCATTGCTTACTATAATAAATGAATATAAAAAATTAATTTTTTATTCATAAAGTAGTAAAATTCACATTTAATAGATCATAATATTCATAAATGAGTGATATGTCCTTCTTCCCATCTCTAAATATTTTCTAAAACCAATATTATAACAATATGTTATCCAATATAATAAATTAATATCTAAACCTAAAATGAAATAGCCTTGATTCTTTATCACTATTTTTTTAAATAATTTAAACATTGACTTGTTAACCAAGATATAATGTTTTTTAGTGGTAGGTGATAAATCCTTTTCATCCTTCAGCCATTAATTTAAGACCAATAGTCCTTTCGGGCATGACAGGTTGTCACCATACATAGGGTTTTCATTTTTCATAACTATTTTAATATAATTCCTATAATTTTCACAAAAAATATGATAGAAATCCTTGCAAGAATGTTAATCATTAAATAAAATTTTTACTACTGTTTTTCATACAACTTATTTTTTTACAAAGTCTAATTTTTTTATTGTAATTATAATGTTATTAGTGATCGTATTAACATCAGTGGTTATCAATAGAATTATTTTTATTTATTTTAAATGTAACTTCATTATTCCAAATATTACTTTTACACTAAAACATATTCAAATGTAATTGGTTATATTTAAATAAATTTCTCCCATAATATCCATAATCATGTTATATTCCTACAATAAAATTTCTTAAAAGGTATGTTTAAGAATTTGATCTTATCATAAACATTAAGATCATAACCCATGATGGTATCCATAACATTTAAGTTAATAAATAAATATATGATTTTATAATTTAATAGAATACATGGAAATTTCATGATTCTTATTCCAAAATATCATTGGAAAAAATAATTCTACAATTTTATTATTGAATCCCAATACTCCAATACTTTATCAATTTTATTTTAACATAAGTCCTTCAATAGTCTAGGATAGAAACTTGGTTATTAATTGACATTATCTATTCAAATTATTCATAATGGTTTTCAAATAAAATGTTAATTATCTTTAAAACTAACCCTAGATGTGTAGAACTAGGTGTAATGTAAGACCCATTTTCATGTACCAGGTAACACTCTAGTCAAGCCATATGAACATTTTTTAGAGTTATTACCCATAGGTACATATGTACTAAAACCATTCCCACTTTAATTATTTGGGATGGGATGTATTTTAAGAAAAATTCACACAATATCTACTTTACCAAGAATGTAAAATTTTTATTCTATACAAATCATCCATGTATATAAAACTGTTATGTTCCCTAATCTCTATTTTCTTAAATCTAGTTCACAAGGCTTCTACTAAACTTCCTCTAATAGAAACTATCACGACCCTGGCACTAGTAACTAGATACCAATGCCTAATTTATTACATTGGCACAAGATACAATGAATCACAATGTAAAGTATTGAATTGTTTTGTACTCTTGGTAAACTATATACATAATTGAGTCTTACATTATATTTGAATATAAAAATTAAAACATAATTTTTTTCAAGAATAACATTATTAACTATTGAATATCCTTACATATAGAACATTATAAGAATTATGGAATCATGAGAAAAGAAGAAAAATAATGGTGATCTGAAAAACTTGGTAAGTTTTAAGTACATCAGATGATATCTAGAATTAATAGGAATAATCAATTTGGTAAGGTAAATAATTTAACACAAATGCTATTTAAATAAATTTAATAAATTGAAATATAAGATTTAATAAATTTATAATGGAAAATAACAAATAACACATGACATATAATCAATAATATGATAATTAAATTCATCCAAATATAATATTATTGTGAAAATCGCATGGATAATAATAATAACAGAAATTAAGGAAATGGTTAATTATCGAACAACTTATATCCCAATAACATGATACCATTACCTTCAAAATATGTCCTCAAGATAGTTTAAAACATACTGGTTACAAACTGAATCATTTTAGGAAACTCATTTGTGCCAATACCTTTCACAAGATACTTACTTTCATTATCTATCCTCTAAATAGTTTATAACATTCGGGATACAAAGACATAATGTTTGGCCAAATTATTTTCTCTCATGAGTCTACCGATGAATCAAGGTTAGTTTATCAACTTGTCCCTAAAAAAGGGTTTTTTATGTCCATATCTTTCATCATATATTATATAATTGATTTAATTCAAGAACAATGTGCCTTATCATTAAATATATATACTGATTAAAGGTTACAGATGGATCAATAATTCCTTAGATGAATAAAAAACATTCAATGTAAAAACTATATGTAGAAAATATATATGTTTTCAAAAATAAAAATATAAATGATAAATAATATGGATATTTAGGGGAGATTTAATGTCCAATTTTCACAGGAAGGTTAACATTTCAAAGGAAAAGTAATGACTTAAAAATTAAATAAGTAAGTGAATGTCAATACCATCCTTGGTCAAAATAATCATGAACTATCCAAAGAAAAGAATAAGGATGGTATTAACATATACCAATTAGATTAAAAATAGTGGTATTTGGTCATTAATGAATAAAAATACAATGAAAATATCTTTAAAAACATTCTTAAAGAAAAAAATAATTATTAATTTTAATAAATGAAATACGTGTCTATAAAAATCAATTTTTGAAATCATTTTCTATAAGAATATCCTCATAAACCTGAAATGGATGCATTAATGAAATGATATTCATGATGGTAAGTAGTTCTATAAATGAAATAAAATTTAAAAACATTATTTTTTTCTCTATAAAAAATATTAGTAAATTGAGTTTTTTTAGAAAACAATTAAAATATTACTCTGAAGTCCAAAATAAAAAATATTTATTTCAATAAAACACTTTTATAGATATTTGAAAAACCCTAAACATGAAACCAAAGTAGAATTAAGCATCAAAAGGTTAGACTATTCATTCTAATGGAATTAATGGAATTGTAATGAAATGTTATATATAAATTTCATTGGATAAAATATACCTCTAATTATTGATTATCCTTATTAAGGTGCTCAAAATGGAAGTCCATCTATTCCCATTCCTGTACCAGTTTTTCACTTCTTTTTCTAGCCTTCGTTGAAGCATTGTATCATTATTAAATTCAGTTTATCAATCTTGGAATGTTTTTCTTCATTAAAATTGAGATGTACTATTCTTTCAAAAAAATTAATTATTATATTCCTTAGAGAATTTTATCATGAAAGAGTCTTCCAACATCTCTTCATTATAATAGAATATGAGCTCCTAAACCAGTATTCCATTCACATATTCGATAAAAAAACTTGATTTGTGTTGAAAGCTATATAAGATTATTTTGAAAATAAAATAATGAGTTCAATTTGGGTACAAATGTATTTAATAAATTGTTTTGAAAAGACTTAAAAAATTGAAAACATTTTTAGATAACAATTTTCTTGAAGAAAACATATTTCAATCTGAAGAAGGAAATAAATTAAGATATATATAAAAACAATATATCAGTTATTTTAAGTAAAAAAGAGAGTAAAAATGGTATTATAACATTATAATATCATGAATACCATATTGGATTTAATGTAAAGGGATTATTAAATAATGAACAAATAATTTATTTTAATTAAAATTTATGTATAAACAATCTTTATTTAAATGAGATTGTTAAGGAAACCCTTGAAAAGATCATAACATTGATGCAAGAATAAATCAATAAATCAATTATGTGTATCATTTATATATCCAAAAAAATTATATTCCAAATAGTATAATAAGACGTAATTATACAAATAATCATATATTATCAATGCCAAAAATGATGTAACATAACCCGATATAAATAAATTGAGTTAGGAAATTCATTACTACTCGGTTAACTTTTAATTATAAACCCCTTTGGTGAAATAATTAAAATTGAAAATTAAAATAACATAAATAATGAATTATTAAATGAATTACATATCAAATGGATAATATTTAAACCATATAAAATAAATTAGGTTCATGATATTACAATATTCCTTAATGAAATGATATTGAGTTGAAATCCTTTACCTTACACTACATTTTTTTAACAATATTTAAACACATATATGATGGTTTTAAACATGTAATTAAATTATTACATAAAAATATTCAAAATTAAAATATCATATATGATCATTTTAATATTCTATTATAACCCATCGTCTAATAATATTTCATTATTTTCATTATTTCAGGTGATAATTGCCTTGTTTTGTCATACATGTTTCATCATAAAAGGTTAAATTACATCAAATATTATATTTTAATACAATATAGATACTAATAATAATTAATTTATTATTATATTTAATAACACTTTTACTTTTAAAAGAAATCATGGATTATTTTTAGGAAATATGATGTACGTTAAGATCATGGAGACGATAGGTCGTACGTTATGCATGAGTAATGAATCCATTTTTCATTGACCATTATAGAAAGGTGGTAGGTAATATTATGAATTTAAATAATGATAATAATTTCATATATACAATGTTATATACATATGTATATCATCTGTGTGGTATGGTTTTGCAAAGGGAGTCACATCTCTTTGGGATGGTGGTAGTCCACATGTACAGGAAGAATGTTATCATTAATAAGTGAGTGAAAAAGAATGAATGAAAATGATATGTATATTAGATTTAAATAATAATAAAAATGTCAGAATATCATAAATAATCCATCCATAACACATATAATTATTAAATTTATCTTTATAACCTTCCATGTGAAGAGTTAGGGAAAGACGAATCACATAACATCATGAGGTCGTAGACCGCTGTACAAATAAGATACATTATAGTATATCCTACTGAATTAAAGGTAAGATAAAATATATGATATAGTGACTCAAAAGATATAAATATATTATAAATATCATATATATCTATATATATATATAATTTATATTTATTATCATACCCATCCTTGAGAGTTAGAAATTGAAAAATGAATGACAACATTTCACAAGGTTATAGTCTGCCACACACATGAACGATTATTTCATAACCCATTTGATGGAAGTTGATATTTTTTTAGTTCATCAAATTATTATAAAAAAAATACATGTATATGGAATATAAAGAGGTTATTATATCACCATTTTCAAATAAAAATTGATGTAGGTTGATAGTGAAGTAAAATAATGTTTCCCATTGAAAAACATTACCACTTCTTCATGTACTCTTCTTAAGTTTACACTAAAGCCTTAAAAAGTTGTATATATACCCTATATAAGGATTATATGATAAGGGGTGTGAATTTGTGAAGTTAATTATGAAATTACTAGATGAACCAAGTGATTTGAATGTGTGAAGTAGATAGGATTGGGGTGGAATTTTATAAGTTGGGGAGAGGACACACTTTCAATTTTTAAAACGAATTGAGTTCCTCCACCTTTTTCATTTGTAACATGGTCAAAAAATGATAATTATAGAATCATAGAGGTGTAATAGTAGAAATATTTCTATTAAAAAATTATTCAATTTTATAGGACATTTTTTCCCACATCTCTTTAGTTTAACCCCTTGAGAAACACATTTTTACATTAACCATGGAAATTAAAATTTACTACATTCTCTATTTAGTTTGGTTAAAAATTTTGTTGAAATTTTTATATATTATAAACTATTATGATACTAAATATGTAATTAATTTTTATAAATTCATTTCAAAAAATTGTTAACATTTTATTTAAAATTAATCCTCTAGACGTGATGAGAATGGAGGTTTATAAAGGAAAAATATACAAATGTTTATAATGTTTTAATATAAAAATTCAATTTAAAAACTATTACTATGAAAAAAATTGGATTTGTTTCTATAAAATTAAACTAATTATTATTTAAAAAAATTGAAACTATAATTTAACAATATAAATTTTTAAACAAAATAGTTTTTTTCAATTAGTATTCATTATTTTTCATAATTCATCAAAAAATGAATCATTTTATAAAAATAAAAAGAAATTAGTATAAGGTAATTTTTTTATTCCAATTTGAAAAATTACATTTAATTTTTCAAATAAATATTCTAAATGTGGAAAAAATTAATTTTCAAATAGATTTGAAAATTTCTACTAACATATCAATTAAAAAATACTATATTTTGGAATATTTTTTTTTTATTTTGAATGATTTATTATTTTATTTATAATAAATAGATAGTTAATAAACATTTTTAGACTATATATTTACATAAGTTTGTTAATAATATTCATAATTTTTAATTTCATGACAAGGTTATAACCATTATGTTAAATAATTATCTTAATATTATATTGTTGTTCGGTAGAACTCGATCATGCATGTATTGCAAGATATCAAAGAAATAAATTATTGTGAGTATCAAAACCTTAGAAAGATATTAAATTTATTATAATATAAATATATTTTAATTTTTTTGGGTGTTATATTCTATTCTATTCTTGGTGTTTTATGTCACATATGCTATTGAACAACATGTTATTCTTTTATAATTATGTGGTGTTGAAAAGAGATACAATAAAACATCTAGAGGGACACACCTAGAAAAATATAGGCTAATACTCATTTAGGTACATCAGATAAATGGTTCCTCTAGAACAATTTAAGGCTCTCAGGTCACTTTTATTATAGGCATATGTTATTTGGGAATCTCGATCGATTTTTGGGCTACCTCTATTACATGTTTTAAAAGGGATTTTCTTTTCTATGCTTAATAGTGGGGGTTTGACCCTCATCCTTTTTCATATATTAATTACCAATTAGTATTCATTATTTTGTATTTATTATTTACTATTTATTATCATTTTATTTACATATTTATTGTTTTTCTAATATTTATTAATATTTAATTGCTATTTATTATTTATTAATTTAGTATTTATAATTTTGTATTTCTTTTTTGGGTATTATTTTTTTATTTACCATTTTTATTATTAAGTATTATTCCATATGTATATGTATATATAAATATGTATTTGAATATATAAGTACATTAATTTTTCTTACTCACCACATAAAGAGTTTAATGGATTGGTAATGTCAATTCAAAATAACTAGAAGGTAAGTGGTTTAAACATCCATAACACAATTATATTTTAAATTTATACCATACATGCATAAAATATGCATGGTAGGATAAATAATTAATAATTAATAATTAATAATTATTTAAATAGATTATTAATTTTTTAAAATTCAAAAATTTGGAAAATATAAAATAATTTCTTAAATAAATAAGTAAATAAAAAAATCACAGCTAAATGATTCTCCTTGTTTAAAACATTCATAGATAAAAGATCATAGTGGTTTGAAAAACTTCCCCTAAATGATTATTGGTAAATGATTTAGTGGTGGTTTTGGTAAACCACCTGAAAGAGTTACCGATTTTCGCATATCGACCATTCAACGTTCTGATGCACTATTAATGTGTATATCAGTACTTGGGTCGAATCCTCAGCCATAATAATTTTAAATAGTGAATTGTTTTTAGTTGATGGTATTTTGATTGGAGGATTTGTTTACAGAGAATGAATTATGTGATTAATGAATGGTGTTTGATTTAACATTTTGATAATGATGGAGGTGAGTTCTTATTAGCGAGTTAAGATTTGGATATCTTTGAGCTTTGATATATATTGCATTTAAATTAACACCCACTTCACAAGATAACATTGATTTGAATTCATAAGTGTTAAGGATTAAATCCAATACTTATCATTATATAGGGTACTAATCTCAATTAGAGCATGTTTATGGTAGTGTATTTGTGGTTCTAATAATCCTTGGAAACCATACGTTAAACAAAACAAGTCATTAATCACTGACATGTTATGTCCAACATACACAATGTTAAATTAAATAATACTCATCAAGAAAAATCTCTAAATATCTTAACATCTCTAAATAATGACTCACCCAATGGTTTATTTACTCAGCCATTAATATTGTTATTAATCTGGTAATATATTATTATGATTATGAATTATAAATATAACAAATGAAAAGGGATAGGAAAAGAGTATCACATCGAACTCACATGATTGTTGAAGAGAGTTAAAGGAAGAAATTAGATAGAATGGGGAAGAAAAATAATAAAAAGGGTTTTAACTTGATTTAAACTATTTTAAGAAAATAAATATTAAACTACATAAGGTGGATGAGAATAAATGATATTGAAGAAGAAACTTTCATTAAAGCATAATTACAAAGACCAACACTTGTGAAATTACAAACGAAGGAAACAATAAAATTAAATTAAATCAAAGAGAGGGGGAAAGGTCTTTCAATAGAAAACATGAGTTAGTCAGGTCCTCCCAATCATTTTGAAAATCCTTGGTCATTCCAATGTGTGCTTTTATCTTCTGAAATACCAACCACATTGAAGGAGTATATGGGGCTGTATTTATAGCCTAAGGAGGTGGAAAATTTTCATTCCTAATCTACCCCTCCAATTTCATAGCCAATATGGCCATTTAGACAACAGAATGTTGTGAAGAAATTTTATTCCATATTTTAGATATTGATGTATAATGTCATCGCTCAAAATTGGGAGGTCATTGGTTGTTTTTATCCAAATATATGGCTATTTTACTAACCAGTTTATACTTGTCCATTTTTGTCAACACTTTTTTGATGGATGAAATGTGAATGTGTTTTTGTAAAAGAATATTCCATAAAATATAAACAATTTATTATATAATCTTGTCCACCGATATCGTAGATTTAACACAGAATAATTCTAGCCTAATATGATGAATAAATGATGGGAAAATTCATCAATAGTGTCTTGATTATAATTCTGAGCCAGAATGGTGGGCTAGACTTCAACACATCATTTAACCCCTAGATTTTTTATTTGGGCCTTGAAATGTTTATTCATGACTCCTTAAATCGTTCCTCAAACGTTAGAGGAGACTAAAAGAATTTGGAATTCCTGATTGATCCCAGCAAATCAATTTTCATAGATGGTCCATTTTCTTCACAAATATTGTGGGTCTTTTTGTGTGGTCTATATGTCACTTCAAATGGATGAATTGGACAATTATTCCCTCTAGTGAGGTGCGGGAAACTCAATAAGAAATCCGACAAAATAAGAACCACACAATTTGGATCTGTATAGTGATAGTTATTATTAAAATAGTAAAATTAATTGAATCTGGATGAATTTAAATAATCCTCAAAAGTTATATTTAATATTTAAACATTAATATTTCACATGAATTATGTAAATTTCATATAAAATCAGTAAAAGGAGTTTATAAAATTTTATTAAAATATTAATAACATTAACTCCCACACACTTAGTCTTGTGCTTGTCCTCATGTGAAACAAATATAAAAACATGACAGAATCATCATTACTCACCAAACAATATTAATTTTCTCCCATTTAGGAGTGGTTTAGATCATTTCACTCTTCCATATTTAATTACACCACAAGATGTTACAGGAAAAATGTTCCCAAAACAATTCAATTTTAATGCTCATATTTATAAATGGATAATGCGGACACTCAAAACTCACACCTCTCAACATGATAAAATTTATTAATGGAGGTTTACTCTTTCACCAACCAAAATTGAAAATATTCTAGTTTTAAAGAGATATCATCTTCTATTACCTATCCTAATTTGCACAAGAATACAGAGGTATTTTGAGGGGGTTTTTCTGTGGCTATGGGACGATAGAAATTCAGTTTTCAAAATAGTAGAAATAGGGGTAAAACACCAACATGGAAAAAGAAATGCACAATATTTTTGAAATAAAATATGGAATGAAATGGAAAAAAATATTTAAAAGGAAACAATTGTGTTAATAAACACACAAAAGTGGAATAAAATTTGAAAATAATGAGATGATAGAATATTTACAAAACACAAAACATCTCCCTATTAAATAAGAATATACAATGCAAGTGTTCTATTTTTTCATTTCATATTATTTTTTGAAAAATAAACTTGAAAAATATCTCACACTCATATCCCAACATATGATTTATCTCCTCATGAAAATAAATATAATATTTATAAAAAGATAATAGGTTGAAGAAGAGTGATTTTTGACCCACCCAAGACACAACCCATTTTTTTATGTTCATTTTATTTTTGATTTTTTTGACTTTTATAAAAAAAATTCAATAAAATATTAATAATATGTTATAAGAATATATAAATTCCCAAAAAAATACTGAATGGAAACCTTTCCCCCATACTAAAATGGATTATTTCCTTCAATCATATGATAACATGTTAAAAATCAATAAAAGGTCACCAAAAATGAATTACATTCCCACCAAACATAAATTTCAATAAATAATGAACTGAAAATCCATGTAGATATTGGGTGGGATAAGGATTTGGGATTGTATTGTGGATATCAATGAAAAGGTTTTCATAGGCTCAGATGGGCTTTCCAAATTTTTATTAATTTAAGGGTAATGGGTTGCTATTTACTTATTATGATTCGCATGAAGTTAAAAAAATTCCTCTATCATTTTACTGCACACCAAAGAAAATTCAGCCCAAAGGTCCACAAACTCTGGACTCAAAAATGGGGGTGGATAAGACACATTGTGAAAATATGGCCCTAGGTGGCCTTGGCATGAAAGAAATTATTCTTCCTCCAGGGTGTGGAAAATAATTTTCCAAATCACAAATTGAGAATTCATAATTTGTTGGTTTTGACACAATATTCTTTATCAAAATTTATGAAGAAACCAAAAAATTTGTGAGACGAAACCATGTGTTTTGACTCCATAAAATTTTTTGAAAAAATTTTAAAATTTAAAGGTGAGATTAATCATGACTCTTGAATTTCCATATTTTTGTATGTTATTTTTATTATTAATTTTCAGTTTTTTAGTTTTTTTAGTGTTTTTAGAAAGTCACACCCATAGAAAAAAGTAAATAAAAACTGTGATGAGGAAAGAGGTAAAAAATGAAAGATAGAGGAAGAAAAAGAAAAAGGGAGAGAGAGTAAGAGATAGAGAGAGAGTTAATGGAAAAAAGGTGCCCCCTTATTTGAATTTTGTTGGTTTTCATCCCCATCTAGTAGTGGTTCGGTGGATGTTGTGAATCTGATGGAAGTGGTGGTGGTTTACGTGATGTGTTTCTTCTCATGGTGATGCTTTAACCTATGTCCATTAACCGTGAATATCATTTTGGATGAGGGCTCTTGGACTTGAACTGCACCAAATGGGAAATCATGATAAACAATAAAATGTCCTTCCCAACTAGAATTATGTTTACCTAGGTGAAGCCGAAATCGAGAGTTAAAGAGAAATACCTTATCACCTTCAAAGAATAACATTCTCAGGATGTGTTTTTCATAGAGTACTTTATCCTCTTCATTTTATAGATGGGAATTCTCATAGTAATCAAGTTAAAGCTCTTCTAATTCAGTCAACTGCAACAATATTTCTTTACATGCTTTTTCATAATAAAAAATTAAATGTTTTCAAAGTCAAAAATGACATATGTGGGATTTCCACTGGTAATTGAAATTATTTACCAAAAACTAGCCTAAAATGACACATTCCAATGGGTGTTTTATAGTCAATTTGATAAGCCCAACATGTGTCACCTGGTATTTCAGTCCAGTCTTCACTAGTGGGCTTAACAATTATCTCAAGCACTCTTTTCACTTAAATATTAGAATGTTCAGTCATGCCATTTATTTGGGGGTGATATGCAGTTGAAGTTTTATATACAACCCCATTATTTTTCAAAATAGATTCTATGGTTCTATTACAAAAATGTCTTCCTAAGTCACTTATCAAGGCATGTGGTGTGCCAATTCGGTGGAAGATGTGTGTTTTTAAGAACTCACTAATAGTATGTGAATCATCCTTTCTAGTTGGTTTGGCCTCGAACCACCAAGAAACATAATCAAATGCAAGAATAATGTGTGAGAATCCTTTGGAAGGGGGGAATGGTCGAATGAAAATGATTCCCCAAACATAAACGATCTCATAGAAAATTAATGTCTTTGGGTCATTTCATTTCTATTTGAAATTGTGCCGAGCTTTTGGCAAGTAGGATATGATTGAAAGAACTCATTCGAGTCCTTGAAGAGTGAATTCTAGAATAATAAAGAGTCTAGGACCTTTTGGGAGGTCCTTTGTTGTCCAAAATGGTCCCCTCCCGAATGTGATGATATAATTATAAGATAAAGTAATGTTCATCATCATCCACACATATCCTAATTACCCTGTCAGCCCTAGTTTTCCAATGTTCTTTATCTTCCCCAAAAAAGAATTATGAATCACATTCCATCTTTATTTTTCGTTCTTTTGAAAAAATTTCAGGGAAAATACTAGAAACCAAGTATTTTATAATTTTGGCATACAATGGTTACTTTGGAGTGAAAGATGAAAGGAGTTCAATGGGGAATTCATGATCAATGATATCTGAATGAGTAAAATTAGAAATTCTACTCAGTTGATCAAATATAGGGATTTATTTTCCTTGAATATCTTTGATTTCTAGGTCAAACTCTTGTGGAATTAGTATCCATAACATTATCATTGGTCTGAAATCACTTTTCCTAGGTCAAAACATTATAACAGAATGATCTATTTAGATGGTGATTTTGACACCTAAGATATTGGGACAAAATTTTTCTAAGGAAAAAACAACTGCTAAAAGATCCTTTTCATTGACAGTGTAGTGAGATTTAGTTTCATCCAATGTTTTTAAGAATAATAGATGATATAAGGAATATTTTCTCTACTTCAACATAGCACAACCCCAACATCTCTACCAGAAGTAACAAACATCAACTTAATGGGTAAAGACAAATCTGGGGGTTGGATTATCGAGGCAGATGTAAAAGTAGTTTGGTTCAACTAATCCTTTATTCTGAACCTCATCTAAATGAAAAATGACATCATTTTGGGGGAAACCGAGAGAGTGGGATGGAAATACGATAGTATTTACAGATGAATCGCTGATAAAAACTAGTATGACCAAGGAATGAATGGATTTCTCAAATAGAAGCGAGTTTAGGAAGTGATTGAATCACTTCAATTTTGTGAGTTTAAACTTCAATAAAATCTTGTAAAACTATGTTTCCTAGAATAATCCAATTTTCAATAATGATGTTACATTTTTAATGATTAACACAAGGTTACACTTGAAATTTTTTTGGAGGACTAGAGAGAATGAATTGAAGAAATAATGAAATAAATCCCCATAAATGGTAAAGTTATCCATGAAGACTTCCATTCAGTGTTCAATGAAATCAGAAAATATACTCATCATGAAACTCTGGAATGTTGCAGAAGCATTTCAAAGCCAAAAGGCATTCTCTTAAATCCATATGATCCAAAAGGGAATGTGAAAGTATTATTTTCTTGGTCATGAGGTGTGATTGGGATTTTAAAGTAGCAGATATATCCATAAAGAAAGTAATAGTGTATCTTTCGAACTAAATTTTCTAGCATTTGATCAAGTAATGGAAGATGGTAGTGATCTTTTCTTTTTTAAACCTTCAATTTCCGATAATCAATGCACACATTCCATTTGTTCTTCACTAGAGTTGTGACTACCTACCCATGTTCATTAGTGACAACAGATATATCACCCTTTGTAGCTATAACTTGAATTGGACATACCCATTCACTGTTAAAAATTTTGTAAATAACACCATCTTGAACAATCATGTTGATCTCTTCCCTAACTACCTCATGTATGAGTGGATTGAGTCTTCTTTGTCGTTGTCTAATTGGTTTGGATGATTCCTCAAGATGGATTGATGCATCCAAAGGGCAGAGTTGATTCCTGGTGTGTCATCTAGGGTCCAACCTAAGGCATTTCTGTTTTCCACTAACACCTGAACAAGTTTAGAATCCTCAATTTTAGTATGTGAAGCAGAGATAATGATAGGATATGATTGATCATGTAAAAGGCATGCATATTTTTTGGTGTTCAAAAAGAGGTTTTAGATCAGTATCATCTCTAATTTGTGGGTTATTCAACTCAGGAATGGATGAAGGGACTTCAATTTCTTTAGATTTATTTTCCTTAATACTGTACATGGTGGAGAAGTAGATATCAGAGTTCATGTGGGATTCAACAGAGTTTTCAAGTTCCTCTAGATTGATTTAGTTTATGAATGAGAGTTCCACATAAGCTTCACCATTTATATCATGGTTAATCCTAGTATAAATTTCACAATTTCCTCTCTCTTCAGAAAAGGATAAACATGATGGAATGGGGTTCAATTGACTCTTAAAATTTTCCTCAAAAGCATTGATTGTGAATGCAGAGTGGTCCTCAAATGGGTATCGGATGGGTTGTCAAATTTTAAACTTGAGCATTTGGAAAAAAATCCATGGATAAGATACTCGATTAGACATAAATATTTTATCTACCAGTCATGAGGAATAGTTCTCGTAGAATTATGGGAGATTGAGAAGTGGTCATCTCACCTTCTATTCTAAGAACATAGAAATTGGCTGGGAAGATAATATCATTAACCTAAACAAAGGCATCTTCAAGTATACCCTCAGGACTAGCTATGCTACGATTGGCCAATTGAATGAAACCACCAGTTGTATGTAAGGGACCTATAACAAGGTCCGACAAGATGGATTTGGACGTTAAATTAATTAAGGATCTTAGATATATGAGTTCTTCATCAAATTTCGAACATTAGATTTGTCATGGAACCTTAAGGGTCACTGGATCATTCCACTTTATGGGAATATACTACTGGGTGGAAACATTTTCAAAGGTCCTATGTTGCCTCTTGTTCGTGCACAATTCCTTAAGAATATTTGCATACTTAGGAAGTTGTTTTATGGAATATAATAGAAGAATTTTGACTTCAACACATTGAAACATGTCAAGCATTTCAGGACTGGGTTAAAAGGACTTATATGGCTTATAAATGTCTTGAGGAAAAGGAATTATGTTCCTATGTGGAATATAAGGAGGTGTGGGAATGGATTCACATTCCTTTTCATGTTTTGTTTTCTTTATATTTTATATTTCAACATTTTAGGGGGAGTTGGAGGACTCATCACGAGGCAAAGAATTTTCTTCTTCAATCTATGTGAAATTTTACTTACATAACCCTTGGTGTTGGATAATGGTTGAGATGGGATTTGAGAAGAATTTGATTATTGTTGCTAGCACAGGTTGGATTCAAGTTGACCAATTTGTGTTTCAATGTTTTTAAATCTAGAATGGGTGAAGGAGGAATATCTTCCACTGCACTTTCCTAAAGTTTTTAGGAAGAAGAGGCTTTTCTTAAATTGGGATTTTAATGATTTTTTTTCATGGTAAAGTGATTTTATTGGTTTGGGTATTGGGAAGGCTCACTAGGATAGTGTAATCCAAGATTAGGATTGTTCCATTCTGGTTGAGGAACAAAAGGCTAAGGTTGACAGAAATTGCCACAACCTTGACTATATTGGAATTGTTTTGAGTTATTATGAGGGTATTGAGTGGGATGAGAAATTTAATTATCATATCTCAAGTTAGGGTTATATTTATAAGAGAAGGGCTTAGAATATGGTTTGTTTATGTTTCAAAAATACTAACTTGTTTTTGGAGTGTTGGGGATCCATTGAGCTTATACTGCATTGAGCTCCATTGGTCCAGATGAATCAAATTTATCCTCATGAAATTTTGGACATGTGTTAGTTGGATGAGATGGGGAGATACAGATTCCACAGTTCTTGATAGGTCTAGGGAACATAGATTGTGGAGAAGATGTGGTTGGGGACTTCTAAGCCATATGTATTTGTCAAACAAGACCTGTAAATTCACTTATCCACACCGACTAGAATGTGGTAATGAGGTAGAAGATGAATCAAACCCAATTTGTGTTTGAATAAAACCACTATGATTAGATATTTAATACCAAGTGGTCAATAATTTATATCATGGGTAGGAAGTTCATTAAGTGTTTGTTCCCTAGGATTGTCCATTTCTAATTCAACTAGTTGGACAAGGACTGGTTCTGGAATTGTTTGATTATCCCTAATGTTCATCTTCTATAGGTGAAGTGTTCGCTCAATTTCATGGTCAATCAAATCGGAGTGATTTTTTTTCGAGGCTATGGGGCATTCAGAGAGATTTTAGAATAAAGGGGAAGATGGTTTTTTCTTTGTGTTTTTTTCGGTTTATTATTTTATCAGAAGGCGGGTTTTTCATTGTGTTTTTTTTTCATTTTTTTTTAAATTTTGTTTTTTACAACGACAAGAAACTAATTACTATTTAATTTCAAAATCCCAGGATATGGTTCCATTTGAATGCACAGACAATTGTTTCCTATTTATCATTCAATTTTCTGATGCTCTGCTAATGTGTATAGCAACACTCGGGTTGAATCCTCATTGTTGATACTTTTTAATAGTCAATTGTTATAGTTTATTGTATTTTTATTGTGGGGGTTTATTTGCAGAGCTTAAATTAAGTTATTATTGATTGGTGTTTTATTTAAAAATTTGATAAATATTGTGTTGAGTTCATTTTTAGGGAGTTATGCTTGTGATATCCTTGAGCTTTTCTTTATTTTGAATTTAAATTGACTCCCATATCCCAAGATAACATTGATTGGAATTCCTAAGTGTTAAAGATTTAATCCAAGACTTAACATAACATAGAGTTCTAATCTAAATCAGATCTTTTTTATGGTAGTTTATTTATGGTTCCAATATTCCATGGAAACCACATGTGAATCAAAATATGTCATTAATCCATGAAATGTTATCTGTAATACTCATCGAGAAAAATCTCTCAATCTCTTAACAACTCTAAATAATCACTCACCACAATTGTATATGTACTTTACCATTAATATGGTTATTAATATGGAAATATATGATTATAGTGATGAATTATAAATAGAATTAAAATAATTGGATATGAAATGAGTAGTGCATCAAACACACACGATCGTTGAAGATTGCTAAAAAAAGAATTTCTATTGATTGGGGAAGGAAAAAAGGGAAAGTCTTTTAACTTTATTTAAACTATTTTAAGAAAATTAATATTAATATATAGATTTTGGATCTAATAAGAGATATTTAAGAAGAAACTTTCATTATAACATAATTATAAAGACAAGCACTTGTGAAATTAAAAACGAAGGAAACTACAAAATTAAATTTAAACAAAGAGAGGTGGAAATGTCTCTCAAGTGAAAACATGAGTATGGAAGGTCCTACCAAGAATTTTTAAAATCTTTGGTCATGCCAATGTGTACTCCACTTTTCTAAAATCCCAACCACATGCAAGGAGATGATGGGTTTTTATTTATATCCCAAGGAGGTGGAATGTTTGCATTCCAAATTTGTCCCTCCACATGAAACACCAATTTTTCCATTCAGAAAGATGAATCTAGAGATGATAACTTCTTACACCTAGTAGATATTGATGTTTACTATCATCCCTAAATATTTTTTGGCCATTGGAATTTGGGAACCAAATATATCGCAATTTTACTAAACAATTTTCACCTGCCCATTTTTATCAACAATTTTTCCAAGGCTGACATGTGAATTGGCTTTTGAAAAGGAAGATAACCTCAAATAAAAATAATTTATTATATCATGTTGGAAAACAATATAATATCTTTCATATTAAAAAAAACTATCATTAATTGATTATTAAATAGATGAAAATTCAGGAATAATGTCCTAATTTTAATTCCGGGCCAGAATAGTTGGATGGACTTCAAAGATTCATTTGGCCCCCTTGTTTTTGGATTTGGTCCTTGAGATTTTTATTCATTAATCTTTGAATTGATCCTAGAACACTGGAGGATAATAGATGAATTTTTACTACCTGATTTATCCTAGTAATTCAATCTTCATGGATAGTCCAATTTCTCTTACAGATTTTGTGGGTCTTCATGTATGGTCCATTTGGCCCTTCTAATGGAAGAATATGAATATGAATCCTGCTAATGATATGTGGGAAATATAATAAGGGATAATAATAAACAATAAACACATGATATAGATAATTATAGTGATATTTATTATTAAAACACAAAACTAACATTAATCGGGCTGAATTCAAATAATTCTCAAAAAATATATTTAATATTTATACAAAAATATTTCAGACAAATTATGCACATTTAATAAAAAATCATTAATTATAGTATATAAAATGTTGTAAAAATATTATAACATCACCACCAGAAAATTATTTCTCAGCAGTTTCATCCATGACTAAATGATTATTTTGGCATAGTAAAGATATCCCCCAACTATGGGATGTATGATAAATACAAGGTGATTACATGGGAAAACACCTTTAGCATCAACGATAGTGCCACTCCCATGACGTCAGTTCCTGTTAAGAACAACATTAAAAGTGGTAAGATAGTTTATGATGCAGGTGATCTAGGTTTTTGGGTTTCTGATGAAGATTATCTCTCAATGTATATAGATAATGTTGAAAGTAGTGTAGCTAAGTGTTTTGGTGGAATTACTCAAAGTAGTAAGAAGAGGGATATCAATAGTGGGAAAGGGTGAGACTCTTCTCCAGCTGATTACGTAAACTCCACTACTCCCTTATAGGTGTTGTATTTTGGGAGGCCTAATGAGGGAACTATTAATCCATGATATTTATAGGAGGTATACGGGACTACGATCAACACTCTTAGCCAGTTCAAATGTTATATAAGGATGAATATAAATCTTCTTGAATAGATGATTCTATATATATTTCTTCTATAAAACCTTCTCTAGGATTGAAATTATTAATTAACTCTTTCAACGAAAGGATAGCTACTAGGAGTAGGTTTTAAACGATTCCACCATTGAGGGATTCAGCCTCATGTGAATGAGGGGTCACTATGAATAGTTCTGTTTCTTCTGATTGATGGTTTTTACATGTAGATGATCTGTTTTACTACTATAAATCCTAGGATCTCTTCTAGGAAAGGAAATATGGGAGTTTATTCCTTTTCTGATGGATCAAAATAGTCTCTTCATATTGAGGGTATGATGATTAATCTCACCCAACATACTTTTATGAATCAAATAATGATCTTTATGATTGGTTTGGTAAGTCCATGAATGCATAATTTTAATAAAAAAGGGGGGACAATTTCTTGATACTCTTTGGTGACATATGTGTAAGAAAAGATACCTCGTGGTATCAATGATGTTATTGACGACTGGTTTGACTCAAACGTTAATAATTTTTGGAAAATAGGTTTTCTAATCTCCTGTGCTAAGAAAAGACCATACAGTCTTGAAGATTATTTCCCGTAATGCTGAAGATATTCTATTGTTAAAAAGGAATCATGAAATTCAGGATTTATTAGGGAAAATTTTTGGTAATTCTTTAAATATTTATTTTAAAGAATTAAAAGAAATGGTTTTATCCTATAAAGATAAGGATATGGGATCCGTAGACAGCAACAATATGACTATATTTTGATAGAAACCTAAATAATGGAAAAGTGGTCATCATTTGTAGAGGGATGGGAAACAATACATGTGTAAAAGATATGTTGTTTTGAGGGATACTCATGTTTGTATGGAACTCAGAGGGTTTTTTCGTTAAGGTTTACTTGTGATCTCAATCTTCTTATTTGGTGGTATTTCATGCCATATCATTTGACATTACAAACCCTTGTAATTTTATATTCTATAGAATAATAGGAATATGATCTTGGTTATCTAGGTTCTTAGTTCAATACATTATTATTATTAATTATATAAAAATGAATGAATATTTAATACCAACTATATTTCTATGTACAAATAATTTTTTTTAATATCTTATGAATTAAATACAAATATTATATTTATTGTCATCTCTGATTATAATAATGAAAACGTATTTTTTGGAAAGCATATTAATTACATATATGATAATATCATATATATTTTTCAATTACATGAAAAATATAAATGTATAAATAATTTTCATAAAATTTAATTAATTTTATAATTGTATAATTTATAGTAATTATTTTTATAAGTATATTTAAATAGATTTATAGTTTCTAATATATAGATATGTATATATATTATTTTTATTTATATATAAAATCCATTAATAACTATTAATTTTATTTTCAATAGTATTATTAATCATATAAATGATTACAAATTTTATATAATGTATAAATAATTAATCATTGGACTCTATGATTAAACCTAATAATATTATTAAATTGTTAAAATAAAATGTTTTAATGAAAATGAAAATTATATGGAAATATAAATTATTAATTATATTTTAAAAAATAAAATGAATAATTATATACATAAAAAAATTATAAATTTTTCTTAAAATTATTATTTTTTATACCCATGAATTTTTTAATATATCATTAATTATTATAATTTATAATTATTTACAAAAATAATATAATTTTAAAAAATTAAAATATATATTTCTAATCACTTAAATTTATATAATAATTAAATTTATTTTCATTTGTATTAAAAAACATATAATATTCATTATTAATTTTTAATTAAATTATTAGTTAAATTATATTTTTTAAGATATATATTTAAGAAAAACTATATATAGATATATTATCAAAAATATTTCATGTTGAAAATATATCTTTAATTATATAATGTATTTTTAAATAATATTCATGTAATAATATCTAAGGAAAATAATATTCCTTACTTTTGAGTAATATATAAATACATGTGTCTGGGTGTCTGTGATTAACCCGCCGAAATGCGTATGAATATAATAGGTGAAACAACCCAGGTAATTATATCTAACAATATACAATTAATATATTATTAATTTTTCTGTAACATCTATATAAGAAAATATTAATTACATTAAAATTAATTATTATTATAAATATGACTTCTATAAAATAATATCAATAATTTATTGAAATTGAAGTTATATTTTTTAAAAGTTTAATTAATTCATATTAAACATTAAAGTTACACATCTTTCATTGAAACAAAAATATATAAATATTTTACCACAAACAAATAGAATTTTTTTTATAAGTATACTTTTATCAACTCTAAATAAAATTATAATAATGGTTTTTTGTTATCAATGTTTAAATAAGTTGTTATAAAAGTCAAATTTTATCAACGCTAGTAATAACACATACAAAGGTCAAATTTGATCATTGTTTATTTTTAATATAGATGAATGTTGACTTTTAATAGTGACTACAATACCAAAGTTGAGGACTTCATCAATGCTTATCAACACTAAAAAACACAGATATGTTGAGCACCTTTAAAAGATGATCGCTTTTATCAAGGATAAAAAACGTTGACTAATTCATTATTTATCAGCATTAATAATTTTTCTAACAATTCCCCCTTTATTTGTATTTCTTTTAGAACTGATAAAACATTACTTTGTTAGAACTAATTTCTATCATAGATAAAATAAAAAATATATATTTATTTAATTATTCTATAGTTAATGATACAAATTCATGACATTATAAATAACCTTAATGATACTCCTCACACACTATTACAAGTGATAATTAAAGAAAATATCACTATCAATTCCACAAATAAACAACCCACCGACATAGGTCGACAATACATGCTTGTTAGGATTATAACTTGTAACCGCATTGCGTAAATAGAATTCCCTTACAATTTATCCACCATAATTTCTTCTATATTTATTGATATGTTTATATATATATATATATAAATTAATTCATATTTTTAAATAATATTTAAGTAATAATTTCTATGGAAAATAATATTCCTTACATATGAATAATATATAAATACATGTGTCTGTGTGTGTGTGATCAACCCGTCGACATGCATGTGTATATAATAGGTGAAACAACACAAGTAATTATATCTCACAATATAAAATTAATATATAATTGATTTTTTTGTAACTTCTATATAAGACAATATTAATTACATTAAAATTAATTATTACTATAAATATGACTTCTATAAAATAATATCAATAATTAATATAAATTAAAGTGAAAATTGTTAAAAGTTTAATTAATTCATATTAAACATTAAAGTTACACATATTTCTGTTGTAATCGTGGTATTCTATGAATGAATTGGAGTATGGTTTGTGTTTTTTGTCAATCTTCAGTGGAAGATTAGAATGTGTACCAGCAAAGTGATCATACAGTTCAGGCAGACAACAGTATTGAAGGTAGCACCGTTTCCTAGTGTTTGCCAAATTTTTGGGCCTGAAAATCGACAAAAAGAGAAAAGTGTTTTTGGAAAAGAAACTTTCTCACCTTGTACTTGGAGTATAGGAAACTTACGCGCCATATGTTTTTCACGATCAGAACATGAAAAAATGGCAAAGGGATAATGGCCGTGCATGTTTTGGGCTGGTCGCGCAAGTGACCTGCGCGCCGAGAAAGGACTTGAACGCCGATGCCAAGGAGGATTGAAAACTTGCGCGAAGGTTGTTCTTCATGATCAGAACTTCAAAATATGTAAAAGGAATGTATGTCACACAAGTATTGGGTTTTTCGTGCAAGTGAGTAGCGCGATAGAGGACAGAGCAATTGGAGCTGCGCGCTGGGACTTGCACGCTGTGAGGACACTTGCGTTCCACAGTGCAGGGGGTCCAGTTTGCCTATAAATAGAGGACTACCCATCCTCATTTGTAACGAAGTTCAAGTATTAGAGATTTTTAGAGCTCTCATTGTGCTGGTGGTTGAGTAACGCAGGTGGTAGTTGGGTCGCGCAAGTAAAGGTTGTGCGCTGGTTGTTGGCTGCGTGACCAAGGCGGTTTGGGAGTTAAAGGTGCAGAGTCGCGAAAGTTCGGAGATGAAGGACGCGGTGTCACGCAAGTGTGTTGGTGTCACCTACGCTTTGAATTTGTACCTCAGAAATTACTTGTGCACCGTTCTTGAAACTTGCATGCTAGGTGATGTTTTTGTATTCTCGTCGTTTTGGAGTTGTACAAAAATTGGAAGATTGTTCGATACCTTTTGTGAAAAGTGGGATTATTATATGAGTGAAAGTTGGACGTCAACAAATCATCTAAATTTAACAGAGGATTCATACTTTTGAAATGATGAAGAGAACTTCACGTCTATAAACTGAATGTGACTTCACCAAGGGAAGTGAGCCAGGGGGAGTCAATGGGAGTGTCCTGAGGGAAACATTGAGCTATCCCTAAACCTTTGTAAAGGCACTGAGCCGGGGACATAGTGACTGTTCCTAAAGCATCTTAATCCAAAACTACTGAAGATTAGTATAATTTGGTACGATCGAAAACTTGTCGGTGTATGGTCCTTGGACATAGCCCATAAGTGTTGAACCAAGTAAAAAATTGTTTTGTCATCTCTTTGCATCTGAATGTTTCATTGTGGATCATATTCATCATATAGGTTTAACAAGTTCCAACCAACATGGGAACAAGATCATTGTTTTTAAAACAAATATTTGACACCCTAATTCACCCCTCCCCTCTCAGGGTGTCCCGGGGTTCTACAAGTGGTATCAGAGCTAGGTTACTAGTGTTGAATCTGTCCTTTGTCATCATGGAGAATGAAATAAATGTCTGGGGAGTACCTCCCTTCGATGGAAGTAATTTTCAAAATTTGAAGCCCAGAATGAGATCTCATATAAGATCCCTTGGAATGAATGTTCTGTTTTCCACTTTTCATGTTATAAATGTCACAGATCCAACAGGGATGGCTATGACTAAAGGAGACATGGAAATAATTGATACAGATTCTAAAGCACAAAATGCACTCACCGCAACCCTTTCTAATCAGATCTATCTAAAGTTAATGAGTTTCACCTTAGAAAAATCCATGTTAGATAAACATGAAAATATTTTTGAAGGAGAAATAAATGCGAAGGAGGAAAAATTACAAGTCTTACACAATCTGTTTGATGATCGGAAAATGAATCCAGATGAGAATGTAGACCCATTCTTCAATCGAATTACTGAAGTTGTTGGAGAAATTCGGGGTTTCAGTGAAGAAATCAAATAAATTGATATATTAAAGAAAATATTAATAATACTTCTAACCCTATACAATGAAAATGTGTCAGCCCTTGAGGAAAGAGATTTTTCCAAACATTCTCTGAATTATCTTATGTGCAGCTTGGTAGCATATGAAATGAGAGTCAAACCAGAATTTGCTATGAATCATGTCCGAAACGAAATGGAATTCATGGCCATGGATAAACTGAAAATTTCAAAAGATAGTAACGGTGAAGGTGACGAAGAAAAATAAATTCTTTCTCTCATTGCAAATAATTACCAGAAGGGAAAATGGAAATTTAAAGGGAAGTTACCTGTCGCATGTTTTCGTTGTGGAAAAGTTGGGCACATTGCCTCTCAGTGTTTAATAATGATCAATGATTAAGATAGTGAAGAGGAGAACATATATAAGCCTCAAAAATGATTTTTCAAAAATTGAGAATTCGAATCTAGAAAGAAAATACAGAGGAAGTGTTTTGTCTGTGAAGTGGAAGATGAGGATACTGAATTTTGTGAATAATAAAAACCTAAATTTAAAACGGGAAAGTATTCTTCTATGATGGCTACAGTTGAAAAGTCAGAACCCTTCATCAATAAAGACAGATATAATCAGATTACTTCTAATGGTGATTCAAAGACTCAAATTTAGGATGATTTTTCCAAGCTTGAGAATAAATGTAAGAGATGAAATAAGTGGAATGAAATGGTGAAAGAATCATCAGAATATTTTGATGAGCTTGAAGCAGAGAATGAACGAATAGAAGAACTAGTGAGAGTTTATTCATCAATACTTGAAAGAACAGATGAGTATGTGGAACTAAAGCTTAAAATTGAAGAACAATCAATGGTCATAAATGACCATTCATCCAGACTGGAAGAGAAGTTCAAGACTGTTGAGGGACATGAGGAAGAAGTTTTTACACTTAGAAGTAAAATTGAATGTCAATCAATGATAAATGAGGGCAAGAAGAAAATTCATTCCGGAAGATTATCAGATGCATAATTACTAGAAAGAGAAAAGTGTGGTTCAGATGGGGTTGGAAAAATATTAAGTGATCAAAGACCCGCTTGCATGGGAAAGTGTGGAATTGGCTGTGAAGCTGAGATATCAACTTCTTGATGTGAAAAGAGCCAAAATACATACAATATGATAGTTGGACATGCTGAAAATTACTATAAATGCTGAAAAAGAAACCCTAAATCCAAACTAAAATAAGAACTAAAAATTATCCTCACACATTTAGAAATGATAGGGAGTTCAACTATTCTCCCAAGGAAGAAGGAATGAGGAGAAATTCAAGTGACAAAATATTTCCTCTCATGAAGTGTCAGTTCAGTGATTATCTGGGCCATACCATGTCATACTGCGAAGAGGCAAGGTGCTACATGAATGGGTAAGATCTAGGAAGTCAAAAAAGGAGACCGATTTCATATACTCCATCTTAAAGAAGAAATAAATTCTATGGTTACTATTTTAATTGTTCTAACTATGGACGAAAGCTATGTATTGCAGGAAGAGGTACAACAGGAGAAATTCATACAACACTCAAAGATAGTCCAGTTTTCATGCTCCTTATGGTGTTGTTCTTGAAGATATTTTTTCCTCTCTAGAAGAAGATTATGGGTATGAAGAATCAGATCATGTGGAAGAAAGTATTAAAAGACCATCAGTATCCTATGCTCAATCCAATATCTCATGTAATGAAAAGAAGAATATCGGGAAATCCAATCTTGCAGAAGTATCACTCAAAGCTACAAAGAGAAGCAACATCTGGATCCTTGATAGTGGATGATCTTCCCATATGACGGGAAATGTTGAACTCTTGAAGAACATTGAAAAGAATGTAGATGGAACAGTGCGGTTTGGAAATGATGGTTCTTTGAAGATTAAAGGTAGTGGGAATACTGCTCTCTCCAACAGAGAGCTGAAGAAGATTGAAGTTCTTTATGTGGACGGTCTATGCCACAATCTCCTCAGATTAAGTCAACTCTGTGACTCAGGGCTCATAGTAAACTTTAATGAAAAAGGATGAACTATAAAAGGGAAAACACAGAATTCTCTTATGAAAGGCTGTAGAACAGATGGAAACTTATATCAGGTTGACAGCAAAGTGAACTACTGTTATTTGTTTGTTGAAGAAGAAAATAATTTGTGGCATCGAAGGATTGGGAACATTAACCAAAATGACATGGAAAAGATATCTAAGCTGAATATATTCATGGATATTCCCATTCCAAAATGTGAACGGAAAATGTCTTGTGATGCTTTTATTCGTGGGAAGCTGGTCTGTAGTTCATATCGGCCAAAGAAGAAAAGGGCATCACATCTTCTTGATCTCATTCATACAGACATATGTGGACCAATAAATGTTGCTAGAACCCATGGAGAAAGGTACTTAATCTTTTTCATTGGTTATTATAGTAGAATGGATTGTGTAATGGTGATTCACAGGATGCAACAAGTACATGATTGCATGAAAACTTATCACTGAATTGCTGAGAATGATACAAGACGGGCAATAAAAGTCCAGCGATCTGACAATAGAGGGGAATACACATCCATTGAGTTTGAAAATTACCTAAAGAACATGGAATGCAGCATGAGGTAGCTGCTATAATATCTCCACAACAAAATGGAGTTGTTGAGAATTAGAATCGACAGGTAAACAATATGGCCAGTACTATACTGATTGAGAGTGGTATCTCTCACCATTACTGGAAGGAAGCTATTGAAGCTGTAGTGCACACTTAGAATCGAACATGGATTTATATGGGAGAAGCGAAGACACCATATGAATTGTGGCATGGATGGAAGCCTTAATTGAAATACTTTCGTGTTTTTGGAAGAGAATGTTTCATCCAGAACAAAGAAGGAAATCAAGGCATGTATGGTGACAATGCTGACGAAGGAATTTTTCTTGGGTATCCAATGAATAGAAAAGCCTACAAGGGTTTCAAAAAATGATTAGGAAAGATTGTAGTAATCAGTGATGTTAATATAATTGAAGAGAAAACCACAAATTCTTCAAGGACATCATATTCTTATGTGATAGAAAGCGAAGAATAAAGTAAACATGGAGAAAATACAACTAAAAAAATAGAGGAAGCTGTACAAAACACTAAATAGTCACATCATGATGTTGAATCAGAAGTAGAATCTATAGAAGAGACTGTGGCTATAGAGAATGAAACTGAACCACATTGGAGAAATCGTAGAGATGAGATTGATCCATATAACGTAATTGGGGATACGAGTGCACCCACACAAACAAGGAGGATGAGGAATGACATGTAGTCTGCATTTCTATCAGTTGTGGAGCCAACCTCATTAGAAGAAGCAGCAAAGGATCAATCTTGGGGGAAAGACATGAATGAAGAGTTAGATCAGATTGATAAGAATCAGTCATGAGATCTTGTCCAGAGACCCGAAGGTCACAATGTGATTGGTACAAAATGGATCTTCTAGAAAACGTTTGATGATCATGGAAGTGTCATTAGAAATAAGTCTTGACTGGTATGTAAGGGATATACCTAGATTAAAGATGTAGATGTTGAAAAAACCTTTTCTCTAGTGGCTACACTGGAGTCAATCAGAACTTTCCATGCTATGGAACTCCAAAGAGGATATAAAGTGCATCAAATGGAAGTAAAACTGCCTTCTTGAATGGTGTACTCGAAGACGACGTGTACATCGAACAACCAATGGGTTTTGTTCTTAGTACAAATGAGAAAAAGGTCTGCAAACTGATGAATGCTCTATATGGTTTGAAGCAGGCACCACAGGCATGGTAATCCCAGCTGGACTCTTATCTCGAGAAGCTGGAATTCAAAAGAGGAGGAGTAGATCACAATCTATATGTGAATAATTCTCCATAAGATCTATTCATGGTTCCTTTCTACGTTGATGACATCATATTTTGTGGCAGTAGGAAGTAATCAATGGATGAATTTTCCAATCACATATAATCATTATTCTAAATGACTATGATTGGAGAACTCACATATTTCTTGGGACTACAGTTGATTCAATAGATGTATTACACTTTCATTTATCAGGAAAAATATGCAAGAGAGCTGGTGAAGAAGTTTAATATGCAAGACTCCAAACCAATGTCAACTCCGATTGCTGTTGGAACTAAACATGGAAAACATGAAGATGAGACCTCTGTAGATCCCACCATGTACAGCAGGATCATTGGGAGCCTACTGTACCTGAATGAAACATGACCAGATATTTTCTTTGCTAAATGTCTTGCGGCCAGCTTTCAGAGTGATCCAAAGGAGGAACATATGGCGGCAGTGAAAAGAATCATGAGGTACATTCAAGGTTCACATAACTGTGGGTGATATTTTTTTCTAGATGGGGACAGTGAATTATCAGCATTTTCTGATACTGATTGGGCTGGTGATGTAGTAGACAGAAATTCCACCAGTGGTGGATCATTCTATATCGGAAATAAATGTGTTGGCTGGTTGAGCAAGAAACAAAAAAGTACTTTTCTTAGTACTGCTGAAGCTGAGTATATCTCCGCCACAAAGGCATGCACTCAACTGCTATGGATGAAGCAACAACTAACAGATATTGGTGATGAGGTGGAGAAACCAATGGAAATTTACTATGATAAAAAGAGCACAATTGATCTTATGAAGAATCGTGTTCAACATTCTTGTACAAAACATATTTAAATCAGGTATCACTTTATAAAAGAAAATTTTGAGCAAGGCTTGATTCGAATGGATCATGTGGGAACTGATGAGCAAGTGGCTGATATACTGACCATTCCACTATCAGCGACATTGTTTGAGAAGAATCAGCTGAACCTCAATGTACGGCCACCTCCCAGTGCATAAGGAGGTTTCGAAAATCCCCTCTCCCTGATTATGATAACTGTTTTTATCCGTTTATGGATGTGATGTAGGTTTGTGGGAGATATACTATCCAGGGGGAGTATGGTTTGAGCTAAAGATTGATCAAATTACTGGTCATTGGGTTTATTGTCAATGGGGGAGAAAGGAATAAATTCAAGAATGTTCAGGCATGTAACTCTCATGTGACATGATGTGAATTTAGTGTCAATGATAGGATGAGAAGGGCAAGAAGGAATGCATAGGTCATGTAATGCTTCTTGGGAATCCTTGAGAATTCCAAAGCACTAGAACCCAATTCAAGCTTCATGTCTTGTTTTCTACACCATGCATTGCTCACGTAGACTTAGAGTGTTGGTGGAGTTGATTCTTTCATTTTTGGTTTTCACATGGATGGGGATCTGTTGAATTTATTTTCTAAATGCCAAAAAACCCAAAGGGGGAGATTTTTGGAACCATGGTCTTCTATGCATGAATTTTAGTATGGTTTCTATTCATTTTCAATCCTTAGTGGAAGTTTAGAATGTGTACCAGCAAAGTGATCATACATTTCAAGCAGACAACAGTATTGAAGGTGGCGTTGTTTCCCAGTGTTTGCCGAATTTTTGGGCCTGAAAATTGACAAATGGAGAAAAGTGTTTTTGGAAAAGAGACTTGTTCTCTGTGTACTTGAAGGAGAGGAAACTTGCATGCCATATGTTTTCCAAGATCAGAACATGAAAAAATGGCAATGGGATAAGGGCCGCTCAAGTTTTGGGCTGGTTGCGCAAGTGACATGCGCACTGAGAAAGGACTTGTGTGCCGATGCCTAGGAGGATTGGAAACATGCACTAAGGTTTTTCTTCATGATCAGAACTTCAAAATATGTAAAAGGAAAGCAGGTTGCGTAAGTATTGGTGTGTTCATGCAAGTGAGTAGCGTGACAGAGGCTAGGGCGATTGGAGCTGCGCGCCGGGACTTACACATCGTGAGGACACTTGCATGCCACCGCGCAGGGGGTCCAATTTTCTTATAAATAGACGACCACCCCTTATCATTTATAATAAAGTTCAAGACTTAGATATTTTTAGAGATCTCGTCATGCAAGTGGTTGAGTCACTCAAGTGGTAGTTGGGTCGCACAAGTTGTGGTTGCATGCCGGTTGTTGGCTGCGCGACCAATGCGGTTTGGGAGTTATAGGTGCAGAGCCGCGCAAGTTTGGAGTTGAAGGAGGCAGTGTCGCGCAAGTGTGTTGATGTCACCTGCGCGCCAATTTTGTACCGTGGACGTGACTTGCGCACTATTCTTAAAACTTGCGCGCTGGTCTTGGAGAAGCGCGCCAGGTGAGGTTTTTGTACGCCGGTCGTTTTGGAGTTGCCCGAAAATTGGAAGACTGCCCGATACCTTCGGTGCAAAGTGGGATTAGTATACGAGTGAAAGTTAGACTTCAACAAATAATCTACAATCAAAATATGATGTATTCTTTTGTAATGATGAGGAGACCTTCATGTCTATAAACTGAGTGTGACTTCACCAAGGGCAGTGAACGAGGGGGAGTCAACAAGAGTGACATAAGGGAAGCAGTGAGCTATCCCTGAAGCTTTGTAAAGGCAGTTAGCCTGGGACAGAGTGACAGTTCCTGAAGGATTGTAATCCAAAAATAGTGAAGATTAGTTGAATTTGGTATGACCGAAAACATGTTGGCGTATTCACCTTGGACATATCCCTTAAGCGGTGAACCAAGTAAACAAATTTTGTTCCATGTATTTTCATGTGAATGTCTCATTGCTGATCATTTTCATCATACAGGTTTAACTAGTTCCTACCAACGTGGGAACAAGATCCTTGTTTTTAAAAGAAAATGTTGACACCCTGATTCACCCCTCCCCTCTCAGGGTGTCCCGGGGTCCTACACATTCATTGAAACTAAAATATATAAATATTTCACCATAAACAAATTGAAAAATATTTTATAAGTATACTTTTATCAATGCTAATAAAAATGATAATAATGGATTTTCTTTATCAATGTTAAAATAAGATGTTATAAAAGTCAAATATTATCAACTCTGGTAATAGGATTTATAAAGGTCATATTTTAACGTTTTTTATTTTTAATATAGATGAAATTTGACTTTTAATAGTTATTATAATACCAAAGTTAAGGTCTTTATTAGTACTTATCAACACTAAAAAAACATAGATATGTTGAGCACCTTTAAAAGATGATCACTTTTATCAATGATAAAAAAATGTTGATAATTTCATCATTTATCATCATTAATAATTTATCTAATAAATCTAACTTTATTAGTATTTATTTTAGCACTGATAAAACATTACTTCATTAGAACTAATTTCTAGCAATGATAAAATAAAACAATTTATTAAATTATTCTATAGTTAATGATACAAATTAATGACTCTATAAATAATCGTAATGATGATCCTCACACACTATTACACGTGTTAATTAAAGAAAATATCACTATCAATTCCACAAATAAACAACCCACCTACTTTGGTCGGCAATGCATTCCTATTAGGATTAAGACTTCTGACCTCATTGCGTAAATATAATTCCCTTACAAATTATCCACCATAATTTCCTCTATATTTTTTGATATGTTAGTATATATATATAAATTAATTCATATTTTTAATCTATATAATTATTCATATTATTATAAATAATAATATCATTGATTTAAATACATTTAGAAAATATTGAAACATGTTGGGGTCAACCGCTTTATTGTTAAGGAAAGAAGAATTTTTTTAATTTGGATAAGAGGGATCTCTAACATAACCAAAAGACCCCAAAAATTACATATCATGAAGGCTCTACTGATGATAATATGAAATTGAAACATAATATAGTATAAATTACTCATAAAAAGATATTGAATGACTAATTCATAAATATGTTTCACACCACAACCGTATATTTTACACAAAACTACCCCTTGTCACATCACATCACCACCAATCATGTTGTAGTATATCACACCATCTTCATTGCACATGTGCATGTGAACCATAATTCTGGCCTCAGTCACACCACACAACCTCTTTTTTTTCATGATAAGACATCCATCCACACAACATCATGAAATTGTGTGGTTGGAGGGCTATTATATCGATGCTAGTGGACTCATCACTGATCAGAGCCATCACCCACCCAGCACAGCATGCATGTCGCCACACCACACCACATATATCACTTCATAAATGTTTTAGGTGTCACACCACCTCACATGCGACCTAATTACTTATTCAATGAACTAACCTCATCATATGATGGCCTAAAATCTCGATGAAATGAAGGACATGTGTCCCATAGGCCAAAATATATGGTCCGGAAACAAAAAACATGATAATAATATTGCTGGAACAAATTGATTAAATTTGGAATCCCAATCATGGATACATATAATATGTGGTTGTGAAGCTATTAATCCAAACCCCCAAGATTAACTTTTTAATTAATTATATAGGAATAGACTTTGAAAATAACATATTCTGAGTGGAATACCTCCATTCATCAAAACCCAAAATCTTAATATGTTGATGGTGAAAATCTTCCACCCACCGTAGTTTTAATCATTAAGGTATGAAAAACCTATAAATGGTTTAAAACATATAAATCATAAGCCTATCATAAATCTCTTCCTAATTGGAGAGAATGTGAGTTATTTATCACCTTCTAATTATATAATATGAGTCCCATTCTTTGATTGAGGAAAATATATAGATCCCATTTCACTTAATGACAATCTCCATGAAGGAATAAGTGGTGGAAACATTTTTCTCCCATTAGGAACCCACCATTGGAACCAGGCCAATGAGTATTACCATGTTCTAAAAGGTGATGCAAGCTGTGTACTTCCCTCATTCTCACTTCTTTCTTGACTAGCTGGGGCCACAACCGATTTTTATGTGGAGGGGAATTTGGGGAGAAAAATATATCATTGATTTTGGATTCATGTGGTGAATTGCTGATAGGCATAATATTAACAATTGGAATGATCCATGACTGGAAGATGGCACCAATCATACGGTTTCCTCACCGGTTGTTCCGGGATTCGAAGATTCAAGGGTACGTGACCTGCTCAATGACTCGCTTGAGGAGTGGGATTGAGAGAAGCTTTGTTTTTGGTTTAATGAGGTGGATCGTCATCTTATCCTAGGTATCCCTCTCACACCAGGAATGGGTATTGACTAGATTTGCTGGACTAAGGAACCTCATGGGAGATATTATGTTCATTTGGGTTACAAAATGAGGGTTCAAGGTTTTGCGTAGGACTTCACCGATAATCGGTAGAAGTGCCTCTGGTCGCTCACCTCTCCCTCTAGGTGAAATATTTTTTGGTGGAAGGTCAGTGTTGGGGTTCTTCCAACCCGTGACTTTCTGGTGTAGTGACAATTAGTGGAGGATGACACTTGTCCTTTGTGCCTACATGATCTGGAATCCCCTCCACATGCAATTCTTTCCTGTAAGGGGGTGGAAGGGGTGTGGAAGGTTTGGAGACCATATTTTGGTATTTTCTTTGATTGTTCAATTGGGTTGGTCCCAAACCATTCAAAATGGGTGTCTTCTCTGGAACCATGAGTGGTAGGGCTGATATGCACAATTTCATGGTTGGTTTAGACTCGATGGAATGAATTAATTTTCTAGGTGATAGTGACCCCTGATCACCTATGGGTGGATCGATCTTTGGATTGGATGAATGGTTGGAAGAAAAGTAATGCGGGGAATTCTTTGTGCCACACTCGAAGAGCGACTCCTTTTTGGTCTCCCACCCTAAGGGATTCTTCAAGATTAATATTGATGCTACCGTCTCTACTAATTCAAGGGTCAGTATTGGGATTATTTCTCATAATAGTTTTGGCCAAATTGTGGAAGCTCAGTGTAGGGAAGTGCCTAAATCATGGATCCCTATGGTGGAAGAGTCCTCAACCATCCTCCAGTGGATTCTTTTTTCCCATTCAATATTTTGTCCTATGATTCTGGTGGAATCTGATTGGCTTGAAGTGGTGAATGCTTTCTCAATAATAGATGAGGATTCCTAGCCTTATGGCCTCATGTTGAGGAAGATCTGGTCCCTGACCTATGGATTCGATGAATGAAAATTTTCTTTCATCAAAACAGTTAGTAATTCGAAAGCCCATCATTTGGCTCGTTTTGGGAAACATTATGGTGATCATTGTTGGGTGAACTCATTCCCTGATTGTCTTTGTAATCCTAGTTTCATTGATCAGTAATTTATCTTTCCATCAAAAAATATATAAATTTTTTAATATATAAATTTGATGATTTATAAAATGCAACATTCCTTTCCTATTCATCATATGTTTTAACCTATTCTACCTATTTGTTGTTCCTCTTTCATTGGTTATGATGAGTTTAGTGTTCTTCATCGTTAGGGTTGTGAAAGGTTAATGTGATGAAATTCGACAAAAAACTATTAAGGAAAATATAGAACACACAAATTTAATGATGTTTGAAATATATTAATACATCCATTAGAGAAGGGTTTTGGTTATATTAATTATCTCTGGGTAATAATTAAGAGGATACAAAGAGATTAAATCAGGGTTTTATAATTATAATTTCATTGGATTTGAATCCCATATTATAGAGGAATGAAAAACCCAATATTTTATTGTTTATGTGAAGTTCATCTACCCTTGAAAACATTCTCACTGCCAGCTATTTCTGACCATGTTGGTTTCCCACCAAGGAAGACTAGTTTTACTTACCATACAATAGTCCCATGAAATCATCCTCCAAAATCAACTCCCTTAATTTTTATTGGACCCCCAAAATATCCCTATCATTACAATTTATGGTAGAAGGTAGAATTTTCATTTCTTTTTTGGTGTCCATATTTTATTTTGGTCAATCCTTCATCATAATGTCTTCCCCATTATAATTTTTGTGGATTTTATCGACATTCAACAATCATTCATCCATTACATTTCAGATGATGTGGTGTCGTACACTACTAAAAGTGACTGTTTATAAAAGAAGTTATACCAACAGTTTATAAAAACCATGGGTATAGAGTTTATTTGATAATCCTATAACAATGGGTTTTTAAAACCATTGGTGTAGGGTGATATATACCAATGGATTTTTCTAAATTATTGTTATGGATATTTCGATAGAGAGGGCCACTTCGGTACCCCCCCCCCCGAATTTGAACCCTAGTTCCTCTCATGATTCTGTACGTCCCCCTCCCCCTAGGTGATTATAGAATCATCCCTCCCCTCCTCAAGAGGATTTGTCTTCCCCCATCCTTACCTCCGGTGATTTAGTCCACCCCACTACCATCCTCTGGAAATTTTAGAATACCCTTGGGGACAGTGCACCCATTTGAAGTGATCATCCACTTTATTAAGTGATTATTTATGATATTTGAGAGGTAATATTTTCTCCCGTCCTCTTATTTTTTATCTATAGTTTTATAATATTTTTCAATTGTTTTAAATTATAGAGGTATGAATTTCTATTTTATTTTATTTCCATTTTTCTCTATTGGATGACATCCATTTTTAGAGACTATAATAATACTTTTTAGAGAAATTTTGGCTTGGGGAAGTCTAACTATGTAATTTATTGGGTACCTCATTGGTTTTTAAGTATGATTGATAGTTCTTTTAGAAATCTTTTGTACTTATGTTTTGATGTGTTACTATAAGAGGTGTGCACCATAGAACATTTTCAACTTTTTCAAGCATGGAAATAACCTAGGGTGAATACATGTGTCCTTGGGGGTGTATTTTTGTTTTCGATTGTATCATGGAAACATATGGGCCATGTATTATATTTGAATTTAAGTTTGATGGTACTACATGTATTTAGATATAAGAACCCTCAAATTCTTAATTTTTCCCTCAGGATAGAGTCATATCATTTCTAAACATTCCATCTCACCCCTTGTTGATCATTTTATAGGATAATATTTTTTATTTTAAATTAATCATATAAGTGTGACCCATTTATGGAAAAGCTAATTTAAATGTTTTTTAAAAACATGGAACTGGATGATATTCCATGAAAAGTGTTCATAAAAAAATTTAAATGAATTTTAACGAATATTTATTGTATAATGATTTAGTGGTGAGCACCAACTTGTGGTTTTAAAAAGTTTTCTCCTTTTAAACGAATTTAAAACCTAGCGCTTGGGTGTTTTGAAAGTGTTTAAAATATCTAACATGGATAGATTGATTTTATTATGGATTGTGATAAACCATATTATCTATATTTGAAATTTTTTTCAATCATTATTGATTTCTACCTCAATATTTTCTACTTTTAAAAACATTTAAAAAACAAGCATATTTATTTCAAAGGAGTGATTTATCAAATGTAGATTATGTTTGGAAACAAGGTATTTTGTGTGAATGTTTTACAATGCAATTTAAGGAGAATTTTGGATTCCCATTGAGTTTTAAGATGTTTTTTAATGAAATAATTCTAAAATGTAATTCGAAGTTTCCTTTTAAAGGGTGAGTTAACTTGGCATTCAGAGCATGTTTCATAAAAGTGAAAGAATGTTTGGTTATTTATGAATAATAACCTTTTATAAAAGGTTTGAGACCCACATTTTCTGCTTTTAAATATTGTATGAACTTTATTTCATATGATATCATGATAGTATGGTTATTATAGATACACTTTTATATGCTACACGTGTTTTAAAATAAATGGGGATTCTTCTCTTTGAGGATATGGGAGGTACGACTTGTGTTATTTAAAATTGGTTATAATTGGTCATAGTAATTGTTTGATTATTTTCACCTAATATTACATTTAATTATATTCATAGGGGAATAGGGTATGTATATTATGTGGTTGATTCCATGAAATACAATTATTTTTTCAAGAAATATTTTCAAGGACCGAGGGATCCCAAAGAGTGGAAATTTCCCATAGACATTGGGTGGGATTATAAATTATATAGTTCTGCAATGTGATATTTTGAACATAGGGTTATTCTAAGACATTCTAGTACCCAATATTTGAATCTCAGTTATTAGATTCATTACACTAGTCTTCATTTTAGGTTCTCTTTAAGGGATTTATATTTTATATTAGTTATATCCCCTTGTTTTTAGATTATTTCTTGGAATATATGTTCTTGTTATTTAATAATTTAATGTCGATTGACATAGTAGTTCCTAACAATTTAATTCTTTATTATTTGAATAGAATTTTTAATATGTTTAAATGGATATAATGAGAAATTATATTCATATAGTTCTTTCGAACTATTTTGTAAATGAGTTTGACAGGGTGTATTCTTTAATGTGTCAAATATTGTTTACAAATTACTTTTGAAATAACTTATATTGGAATGGGTGTTATGTTTTTCAAGGAAAAAATGAGTCTGTTTTGGATTTATAAACAATGTTTAGGGAAATGTGCCAATTCTTATGGAAATTATTGTTTTCAATGATCATTTGGAAAATATTTGTGATTTTAGAATCTTTTTTTTGGATTGAAATTAGTATTTTAGATAGGGGTGTTTGTGATGTGATATTAAATTGGATCTTAAAAAATGTGGTTTTTTAAAGAGGTATTGTATGGGGAAAACACTTTCTATGTTATTATTACTATTTAATGAAAATTTTGGAATACAGTTTTTACGAAATTTCCATGTGATTTCATTTCATTTCAAAAATACTGTGAAAAATGATTATTTTTTCAATTAAACCTAGTGTTTTGTAACTCATGATATTTTTGGAGTTATTTTTCGATACTGACCATGATAGTGGATTCATAAATGTGAAGGATACCCACCTTGGTTCATTATTTGTAGTCATCACTTATAGATTATATTAGTTCTCTTATTCATTATTTTTATATCTACTAGTACGATTTTAATAATTTAATATTAAAATTGTTTATAATGAATTTATTAATTATTCATTACATTTTTGATTGTAACGTAACCTTTTATCCATGTAATAGAATGGATCAAAGCTATATTCATTATACTGATCATATTTTAACTGAGTTTCTAAAGAATTTGGATTTTTTTGGATTTTTCATTTAATAATTCTTCAGATTGAGGTTGTATGTAGTTTCCATGCTATAATTATATTGTATGTCATTGGTTATGTTGAGAAGAATATAGATACCATATAAAAAAATTATATTTCAATCATACTATTATATTTGATATCACTGTGGAGAGACGATCCAATCTTATATTATTATTGAATGAAAAGAAATAAGTGGAATGTAGACTTTTATATTTGATCAGTTTTCATTTCTACATCATCATGGGAGAGACAATATGCTAGTTCAAGAAGGAAACTATATCAGTACAAATGATTAAATGACTTAATATGATGATGTTGAGAGAGTGAAAATTTTAATTGATTATTTTAGAACTCCAGTATATCAAGAATGTACAAATATAATCATGTTATAATTTTAATGTTGTTATATCATTAAAAAACCTTGTTTGGAATTTATAATACCAACATGGATTATGTTATTAAATTATGGATGGTATTTCTTCTTGAATGTGTATATATTTACTCATATCGTCATAAGTCTTGAAAGTTAATGATGAAACTTGTGTTTTCTACTAATAAAGTTCATGTTTTTTCAAAAGCATGCTATTTTTTTGGGAGGAAACAACTAACCTTAATGACTGTAAAGAATGTGTTACATATAGATATAAGGAAAAGAATGATTCAACAGCATCTCATGTGACACAGAATGTCATGTAACACATTCCATTGATTTCCATGATTCAATATATCTACATGTCTTCATAAATATTATCCAATTTGCAATGAAATGATGCTGATAGAATTAAAGTTAATTATGAGTTGGTTTATCTTGTAGATGGACTATCATGGTTGAAATTTGGTGAATAAAATCCTAATTTAATAGCTGAGGCGTGTAATGTAAGGTTGGGTCTATCATGTGATGGTTTTAATCTGTTTAGTCATATTTATACAACTCAGAATACATGACCAATTTTTATTCACATTTATAGTCTTCCTCTGTGGATGTGTACAAAAATTCATTTCACTTTTTTGAGTACACGGATATCTGGACCTTTTTATATTAACAATGATATAAATGTATACATTCAACCACTTATAATATAGTCAAAGCAGCTTAAGGATACATGTGTGTTCACATTCAATGCTTCTTAAAAAAATATATTTCAGATGTTTCCTACCCTACTATTGACTATAAATGATTTTCCTACTTATGTAATGTTGTTTGGTTAGTGAACAAATTTAAAACTATCATTTCCTATTTTTATGAATAATAATTGATCGAGAAGTCTTAAATATCATTGTAGTTTAAGTTTAATGGGGCATTGATGATTCTGGCCAATAGATCATCGATAGAGGAAGAATCGTCATAGGTTTGATAATACTATTGAATCTAAACAACCACATCAACTTGTGTTATTAAGTTATGTTGTTAATGAATTGAAAGATTTTAGTTTTTCATTAAGTAAAGGTCACCTAAAACCTAAAAAAATTAGATTGTTGACAGTAATTCAATTTACTATTACAAAAAGAGAAGTATCTTTTTTAAGTTGCAATATTTGTCTACCAATATCTTATGTCATTTTTATATGTAATGAATGTCCATAAAAAATATTGGTAAATGTTTTCTTTCAATTCTGGTAAATATCTAGGGTAAAACCACATATGACTTCTGATATTATCAGGACTTGTGGGATTGTGATATTGGACCTGAAATACATCATGTGTATATTAGTGAAAACAAATGGAAAGTTCCTTGTGTTTATTATGTGATTAAATTATCATAGATATATTAATTTCTAATAGTATTTTATAATATCAAGGATCATATTGACTATTACAGCAACAAATCTAAATGACTGAACATAATGGATTTGAAAATAAAATATCAAATAACTCATGATTACCAAATCCTTCTTCTTGAATTTATTCCATTAATAATTATGCATTTTCAATCCAATAATGTCAGGGTGAATTTGATTCACTTGTTATATTTTTTAGAGACCACTATATTAAGTGGTAATCAATGTTATTCTTGATAAAAATGCAGTATGAGGTGCCATTAATTTTGTGTGAGTTGGAATACAATTCTTCCATCATTCTACACCTGTATATTGCATTTAACTATTCATCTTCCAAATGAAACACTTTTTGGGGATATCATTTAATTTTGGTGGATATATCCTACTAATGAAATATGTGCACTATAAAATCTTATCTCTGAAACAAGAATTATCTTGAAGGTTCCATTGTAAGAAGTTATTTGGCTCCAAAATGAATGGAATTTTTCATAGTATTTTTCAGATTTGAGTAGAATAAATAACCATTCAATTATTCATGAATATGTGTATTATAAAGAAATTGAGAACATGGTTCATTCTCTTCCCCAAATAAGATAAATTTAGGGGTCATATACATTGTCTACATTGATCCTTTAAGAGAAGGATATTTTACATCATGCAGTCTTATTTAACCATATTTTTTTTGATGACTATATCAGGTATGTAATTTTGATGTTTATATGTAATCTCTTACTATGTAATTTCACATATACCATATAATTTTTTTATCATTTAATATAGGGAATATAAAAAAATTATTAGTACAGTTTATAAGTATTTTCCTTTGAGATGGATAGATTCATTGTGTATCAATGAGTCTCCAACATTGTGGAAATCGAACGTATGAACATTACTATAATAAATATAAAATAAAAAATACTTTAAACATTATTATTAATATATATTTCATGGATTGAGTTTATATGTTGAAAATGTTTCTCATGAATTAAGAGTGATTGATTTTGGTCCCAAATAATTGGATAATGAATGAAAGTCATTAATATTAAATGGGTATAAATTTGTTACAACTGGTCGAGATGTGCAAATGAGAACACAACATGATGGTGTTATGTTAATGGCTAGAATGGACTGTGATGATAGTTCATTAGATATTCACTCTAGTATGAAGATGTATATTATTAAAGAATCATTGAAAAATATTATTATTGGATTACTATTCTCATGTTTGAGTCACTACGATGAAATTTATATGGTTTAACTCAATGAAGTCACAAGATACATTGATTGATGATTGTGGATTCAGAGTTATTGGGATGAACCTCTTCCTACCTACCGATGAACCACACATTTTGGAATCAATGAAAAACAATGTTTTTTATGTGAAAGATCATATGAGACCTGATAATAGTGAAATTAATGATGTAATCCTAAGAAATATTATTCACGATTCTAGGGATTAGAATTCCACCATAGACTCCCCAATTGGTGTTGGCCAAAATATTGCATTTGATCACTCAAATTTTTCGATTGTGATAGATCATGTTAATCCAGAATTAGTGGTGGGTAATATATAGAAGAAACCATATATGTTCAATGTTCTTTTAGTTTACCTTTACAATAGTTTCTTAGTTTAGAATTACTATAACTACTTAAATTTAATTTTATATTGGAATGATATGTATGTTTCATTATTTTTTGGTTTCATTTAATTCAATTAGATTTATTTAAATTCAGAATACCAAGTATAAAAATGGTTTTTAAAAAATGTATAACATGGGTTTAAATTAATGTTACTAAATATTGTTATGCAAATTTTCATTTATTCTTTTACTTTTTTGTTTAATATATTATTTTTAAATACTATTTCTAGAATTGCATCATTTATTTCTTATGATGATTATAAAAAATAATTCAGAAGTTTGAAGGAATTATTTATTTGATGTTGATCAATATATACATTTTCATAGTTTGGATTCACTCATTCCCTCAGTGAGTATAATAATTTTAATAACTTTCTTATTCATTACATATAATTTCATGTTCATATTTTTATTATCAAAGTTGTTTTAGGGGTATTCGTAGGCATTCTATTGGACTCCTCCTCATCATACCAACTTGGGTCTTAGTAAGGATTATCCTAGAAAAATAAGGGGAACATGTCTTAGACCTTACCACCATAGGCAATCATTTCACACCCCATCTAATCCACATTTCCTTCCTCCTCTTGAGCTATTAAGAATTTCCCCACCCATTCCTCCATCATCATCTCATTTAGTATCTTCTTCCAATTCCATGTTTACATCCTAGGTGTGCATGTTGCTACCCATGCCCCCCTAATATTCTCATTTACCCTATTCTTCACATACCATGCTTACACTTCCTACAAGGATGGTTTTATATTTACAATTTCCTTATCCTTTGATGTATCCCGATCCACACTACCCATATCATGGCATGATTAAATCGCCTAAATTTCCTTCTATCCATATAGGATTAGATGGTTCTATTCCTTCATCTCCCACTCATGGGAATGCAGATCACCCAGAGCATTCCTTTTAATATATAAATCCTTTATATTCTATGGACCTAGAACATCCCAAAGGTCCATCATATACTATTGATCATACTGCATAAGGGTTTTTTATTCCAACTATGTGAAATTATATCACATCATTTTCACTATTGAACTATCACATAATTGTTATTATCTTTTCCCCTTTATATTCTTTATTAATATATTATAGATGGTTATTTGGGTGCAATCATATGTGGGAAACAAAAAAATCACCAAACAAAAATAATGGTGGATTACAATGAAGTAAATCACATGGATGATAAAAATGCAAGGATGTGTAGAAGTTTCATTTCCAAATTATCCAAGTATCATTAAATCATTCCAGTGGAACTAGTTTCATGGATACATCTGGTTAAAGACATGAATGAAAAAATCATTGGAGTAGATATGGGTAAGAAAATTTAATAAATTTATATCTATATTATTGTTTTATTTATATTAATTTACCTATTTTTTTATAGATAGTTTATCTTTCTCGATGGTCTAGATGCTATGGTTCAAGGTTTTTTGGATCTTGTAGTGTTATGGTTATCATGAAATCTTGAGTTATATGTTTGTGGGAGGATTAGAGTTGGTTCAGATTTATAGGGTGTACTCAATTTCCCTGACTATCCAAAAACTCAATTTGAAAAAATAAATAACTATTGGAAGCATGATGAGTTTAATGAATTCCCAATATTTACATAGTTTTCATATAAAAATTAATTCTTAATATTTTTATTGAATTTTTTTATAGGATGAATTGAGAAGAAAATAAAAGGTGCAAAGATTCAATTATGTACATTCACAGATAGCGGCGCACTACAGTGACTAAGAATGTGAAGTGCCATGTGCTTAAATTTGGATTGAAATAATGTCTTGATTTATATTTTCACTTGTTCATATTTTCATGATTAATATTATGTTTTATTTTCATTAATTCCATTAATATAACGAAATAAATACCCATTTCAAAATGGATTATAGGCCTAATGTCCAATTGTCTTATAGGGGTAATGGACAATTGGACATTTGGTATAACATCCAATTATCCTATATGACTAATAGACAATTGGTCTATTGGCCTAAAATCCAATTTTACATTAGGAATAATTTACAATTGTACAATATGACTAATTAACAATTGGTCTACGTTCCAAGAGGAATATTATCTATTAGGTCTATAGGCGATTTGGACATTTTTTTATCCATTTTTATCACATGTATAAATATATAAATTTTTTAGTCATATAGATTTTATTAAATTTTATTAACCTTTAATTCCTTTGAAATTTATTCCCTATTAGTTTTATTAAATATTAATAAATATTTATACTATGAATACTTTCATACTAATCAATGTCATATTCAAAAATATTTATTGGCCATTAGAGGACGTGTAACTCAAGAAAAATTATTTTTCAAAAGTACAAAGAAAAAGTATGTAATTGAAGTAAATTCACAAATACAAGAAAATATTTTATATTTTATTTATATTTAAAATATTTCTATGAAATTCATAATTAAATATATTTTTAATATTTTCAAAAGTCTGCCCTAGAGGCAGTCGATGATAAAGAAGATGACAAATTTGAACCAAACGATCATTTGAGTCAAGTATTAGGTGAGAAGCACCTGAGGAGAGAGTGATGTAGACTTGGGGAATAGATTTTCTACTATAAGTATCAGTCCCCATCAGGATCCTCTTTGGCCTCTCAGACCCCCCTAGTTGAAAAGTTATAATGCAAAGGTAGGAAAGGAAACAAAATAGATTCAGAGGAATGTGGAAAAAGTATACATTATCATAAAAGAAGTAGAATGATCAAGAAAAAATTCATAAAATCTATGTTAGTTATAATCTAATCAATTACATCATAGGTAGCTACTACTACTGATTCATATATGGTATCAATGCTCTCTTTAAATGATTCCTTAAGAGACTTCACTGAGGTTACTAGTGTTGATCAAGCTAAAGGATGTAGTGTTGATGTTATTGATTATATTGATACTCTAGATGATGATTTTTATACTCCAAATGATACTGTTGGAAATAAGGATGTTGTTTTTGCTGGTGTTTATGGGGATGATCATGTCGACGATGGGGTAGATATGTATCTCCTCCATTTTTTACATAGTAGGAATGAGACTCGTGCAAGTTCATCAATGACTTTAATTGAATGGTTGTATAGATTTAATTTTTTAGTATTGTATATTATAACGACCCATACTTTACATACACTATTAATACTTCAAAATTGAAGCATACTTATTACAACATATAACAAAACCACGAAAGGACCGTATAGGTATAGTGTCTTTAGAAACTGGGAAACATAAACAACTGGTTCATAAAGCATCTACACTATCTCCCATTTATTTCATCATATCTATAGTCCGTTTTGACATATCTTACTTAATAACCTTCTTCCTGACCTGGGGAAATAAAACATACAAAAGGGTGAGCTCAAATGCTCAGTAAGGGTAAACAAAAGAAATATCAATCACATCATATACATAAGCACATAACTTTTGGAAATCTTAACCTTCAAAAGAGATCATAATTTCATAACATGGGATAAATCATGGTAGTGAAAAGTAATCACAATAATAATAACAGAAAACATGATACTTTGTGGCATACACACATAATCATAGAGAATCATTTCTTATTAGTCAAGGCTCATTGCCAAGACTATCTTAGTGGACAAAGTCCCTTTCTGAACCGAGTTCACTCCTCGTTTCAATCCTGTTTCATTGAACCGGTATAACCTACCGTTACATCCATTTCTATCTCATGAGATATAAAATCTTTACCCAATGCATTGGAGGGAGATATAGGTCCCACCCATCTCATAATGATACCATTCTTATGTGTGCCACAAAATCATAAACCATACATCATAGCATAACCCATGTAATAAAAATGGGATGCTTAAACAACATGAAATCATAAAACAATTCATATAAGATAATGGAATTCATAAAAATATTTCCATCACAACATAATCAAATCCATGCAACAATAGTGATAGAAACATAACCCTTTATTATCTTAGATGGAAAATAATTTTGATAAAACACTTGAACTCCATTCATGAGGAAAATATCCTTTCTACTTCAAAAACATTTTCTGTTCTTAACATGTCATACAATTTTAAACTAAAAGAAGTTGATTAAAAATAAACTTGAAAACATGTAAAGGAAGCTTCTTGGAAATAATGTTTTAAAAATTCATTCATGCCGTATAAGTTAAAAAAACATTCTTCTCGTACTTTTGTCGGAAAAGTAAAAAAAGTACCTCGTACGAAAAATGACAAAATATTCTTTTCATATCATTTACTAAAAACTCACCGAAGGGTAAAACAGGATTTAAAAAATTGTAGGTGAATGGAAATAATATTACATATTGAGGAAACATAGATGTGGATGATAAAATACACCCCAGTAAATACTAAAGTATAAACAATCTCAGATAAAAATGAGATTGTGATATTTCCCTTACCTTAGGTCTGTTTTGCTTTGTAAGTGTCCGAACCTCCTATATAATGATTTAAATAATGTTATTGACTTATTCCAGAATCATAATTATTTTTATTATATCATATATGGTCATATTCTTAGCTTCTTAGTAGTAATATTTCATTGCTACTTGTTATTCGGGTGTTTATAACTTTTTGTTCTTATGCGTGTCTTGTCGAATAAATTCTTATTCTTATCTTTAGGTTATAGATACCTCATTTCAAGAATAGTATTATTGTAATATATATCAGATTAATTCATTCAATTCATTTATATAATCATTATGAAATGAAGATCATGTAGAACAAGTCGCATCAAATCGTGGAGACGGTATTCCGTCAGTACACACGAGTGATGATATCGTTCCTATGATCGTGGAATTGTATTGGAGTGTATGTATACTATTTCAGAATAAGTATTAATTTATAATAGTAATATGTAATCATTATTTACACCATTATACCCATCCAAGTAAGGTGGTGGTGGAAAATAGATTACACCACGACGTGGAGACGGTATTCCGTACGTACGCACGCGCATTGATTTCTTTTTCCGTAGGATGGATAGATGGTGAAGTAGGGTTGTTTCATACTTATAATAACATATCAGTATATTAGTGATACTGATGTTATTACTTCATAATGAAACAACTAAATAAGAAGAAGTGGAAGAAGAAATAAAGATGAAAGAATCGGTAACGGACATTACCTCTTCTTTGAAGTGCTTCTTTGAGACCTTTTTTAGGGCACTAAAAATTGGTCTTTGAAGAAGACCAAGACCTCTAGGATGTCTCTAGGGAAGTGGAGAGGAGGAATCGGCAGGGGTTGGCCGATCTTGAAGGCTCAAAGTGGTGTGAGGAAGAGGGGGAGGAGGTGCCCTTTTATAAGGGAGGAGAGGGGCACCATTGGAAAAACTAAAAATATTATTTTATTATAAAGTCAAGTTCGGTTTTAAATAGCTCCAAATTGATATATTTCGAAGATAAGGTGGGGATGGGTCGAACTACTCTCATCCAATATAATTTAGACAAGTTTAGGTTTCTATTTTAACCTTATCATTTAGATTTAACATTAAGGCAAATAATTTTACTTTTACCGTGTCTTCATGTGTTCTTATACTATAAGGTTAATAAACTTACTCTAAGCAGCCAAACGAGCCCCAAGTTGTTTATTATTAATATATATAACCTTATCTAAGTCATTTGGCCTAACCTTATATTTTTAGGAATAAAATAACAATTAATAATATAATATTTGTTTTAAAAACTATTTTATGTCAATTTTGACACTATTTAGTAATTGATTTTTGTGAAAATCATAACTGAATGATTAGTTCGAACAAAGTTAATTAAATAAATAATAACATGTCATATTAACCTATAAAATTAGTAGAATTCATAAATATTCTCAAATTACATTTATTTTGGTGTTTATAAAATTAATTTTGTCAATATTGCATTAATAAGATAATTACTGCATCATCTTTGTGTCATAAATAAATTAAATTATTTAATGTCTAAAAATTACAAATAAAATAACATTATGTAAGAAATTGTTTTAGATTTATAATGAATATATATAGTCTAATTTATCTTATGTATAACCCCATATTAAAAATTATTTACTTATTAAACTTTGATTTTAACTATTTTAGCCCTTCTTTAAATAAATTCATAATAAATGTCCTAATCTAATCCAAGTTGTCCTAAATGGTCATATTTTATTCCGAAGTTTGTTTTTGGTCGAATTACACTAATCCAATAGAATTAGGACATGTGTTAGGGTAATAATAATATAATCTTTACCCTTAATTACCCTATTTACTTTTAACCGTGGTAAAAAAAAAGTAAAAAGTTATTATTCCTCAAAAAATTATTTTCATCTCATTGAACCACATTTTACTTACTAACATCAACTGTGTCTCTCGGATTTTTGAAATTCCACTCACAGAAGTGGTAAAATTAAGTTTTATGAAAAACTCAGTTTTTTAACTACCACTTAGTGGTTTCACTATTCATCAAAAATTGAAAGTTTTCAGAAAAATACCAAAATTTCACCCTAGGCTAATTTCGATATTCTGAATCCAAAAATGAAGTCCATTTTGAAAAATAAAATTTATAAAATTTCAAAAAGTGGTTATTACTATTCATAACGGCTAGTTTTAATAATATTTTAATAGCATATCGTTGTTTAGTGAAACTCGGTATTGCATACGACGCAAGCTATCGAGGAAGGTCATGATTTCGTGTAAAGCAAGCCAAGAAAGTGTTGTGTAGAAAAAGATTCCTTTGATGATTTATATAACATAAAAGTCTCGGGTGTTACATTCTACCCCCCTTAAAATGAATTTTGCCCTTGAAATTCGTCACTTTGTAACAAACAGATGAGGATACCTCTCCCTCATCATATCCTCAAGCTCCCATGTAGCTTCTTCTAATCGGTGGTTCCTCCATAAACCTTTCACCAATCGAGTGGTCTTGTTTCGTAGGACTTTTTCGCTACGATCCAGAATCTCTACAGGTTGTTCTTCATAAGAAAGATCTTGCTGTAGTGGTACAACATCTGAGCTGAGTACATGTGAAGGATCAGGTATGTACTTTCTCAGGAAAGATACATAGAACACATCATGAACTTGAGAGAGATTCGGTGGAAGCGCCAATCGGTAAGCTACCTTCCCAACACGATCCAGTATTTCAAAAGGACCGATATATCTAGGTCTCAACTTCCCCTTCTTTTCAAATCTCATAACCCTCTTCCAGGGAGATATTTGTAAGAACACTTTATCACCCACTTCAAACTCTAGGTATTTTCTTCGGTTGCCGGCATAACTTTTCTGTCGACTCTGAGCTGCTCTTATGTGTTGTTGAATAGATCTGACCTTTTCTACCATTTCATCAACGAGATCAGGTCCTAATAGCTTTATTTACCCAACTTCATCCTTGTAAGTTGGAGTCCTGCATTTCTTTCCATAGAGAGCTTCATAAGGAGCCATCTGAATACTGGAGTGAAACATATTATTATAAGAAAATTCCATAAAAGGTAGGTGTTGATCCCAACCACCTTTGAAATCCATAGAGCATGCTCTCAACATATCTTCTAGGGTTGGAATTGTTCTCTCAGACTGACCGGCTGTCTGAGGATGATAAGCAGTGTTGAAACTAAACTCTGTATCCAGAGTATGCTGAAGACTTCGCCAGAACTTCGAGGTAAATCTTGGATCCCGATCAGATATAATAGAAAGTGGTACTCCATGCAATCTTAACACTTCCTTTACATATATCCTGGCATGCTGATCCGGAGAGAAATCCTCTCTAATAGCAATAAAGTGTGCAGACTTTGTAAGACAATCAACTATGAACCAGATAGCATTATTGCCTTTGGATGTTTTAGGAAGTCCTGTGACAAAGTCCATAGTGATGTTTTCCCATTTCCATTCGGGTATGGGTAATGGTTGTAACATCCCCTTAGAATTCTGTCTCTCAGCTTTAACTTGTTGACAAACCAAGCATCGAGAGACATATTCAGCAACATCTCTTTTCATGCCATCCCACCAGAAGTACTCTTTCAGGTCCCTATACATCTTCGTGCTTCCAGGATGAATAGAGAATGACGAACTATGAGCCTCATCCAGCAGCTCCTTCTTTAATTTGGGGATGGGAGGAACACAAACCCAATTCCTGAACTTTATTATCCCATCACAATCAAGGTTGAATTCAGGAACATTTCTCACCTTCTTTTGTAACTCGACATCTTCTTTCTGTGCCTCTTTAATCTTCACATGTATAGATGGTTGGACATTCATTTGAGAAAGATAAGATTTTTTCCCTTCCATTATAATTCCAAGATCCATCCTTTGTAAATCCATAAATATTGGATCTTTTGTGATCCTCATCATGGATAAACTAGCATGGTCTTGTCGACTTAATTCATCTTCCACCTTGTTTGCTTTCCCAGGGTTGTAATGGATTGAGCAGTCATAATCCTTAATCAGCTCCAACCATCTTATTCGACGCATATTCAGCTCCATTTGTGTGACAATATACTTTAAACTTTTATGATCAGTATAAATATCACACCTTTCACCATAAAGGTAATGCCTCCAAATCTTTAATGCAAAGATTACCACAGCTAACTCCAAATCATGTGTTGGGTAATTTTGCTCATGGATTTTCAACTGTCGTGAGGCATAAGCTTTCACCATATCATTTTGCATAATAACACACCCCAATCCCTTCTTGGATGCATCACTATAGATCACAAACCTTTCTCCACTACAAGGCAGTGTGAGCACTGGTGCACCGGATAACCTTCTTTTCAACTCCTTGAAATTATCTTCACATTTTTCCGTCCAGACAAACTTAACTCATTTCTGAGTCAACTTGGTGAGTGGATTAGATAATCGTGAAAAATATTTCACAAAATGTCGATAATATCCAGCCAAACCAAGAAAACTTCGGATCTCAGTTACTGTTGTTGGTCTCGACCATCTTTCGATAACCACTGTTTTTGCTGGATCCACAGATATCCCCTCTTTTGATATTATGTGACCCAAAAATGAAACTTTTTGAAGGCAAAATTCACACTTGGTAAATTTTGCATAAAGCTTCTCCTTTATCAGGGTCTTCAATATAATTCTCAAGTGATCTTCATGTTCTTCCTTGCTCTTTGAATAGACAAGAATATCTTCTATAAAGACTACCACAAATTCCTCAAGATAGTCTCTAAAGACTCTATTCATCAGATCCATGAAGATAGCAGGGGCATTAGTAAGACCAAATGGAATCACTATAAATTCATATTGTCTATACCTTGTACAGAAAGCCGTCTTTCGTATATCCTCCCTTTTGACCCTTAATTGATGATACCTTGAACGAAGATCAATCTTGGAAAAGTATTGAGCTCCGCGTAGTTGGTCAAATAGATCATCAATGCGCAAGAGAGGATTTTTGTTCTTGATAGTGATCTTGTTAAGTTCTCGATAATCAATGTAGAGTCTCATTGATCCATCTTTCTTCTTAACAAATAGAATAGGTGCTCCCCAAGGTGACGCACTAGGGCGTATGAATCCCTTATCAAGATTCTCTTGGATTTTCTTCTTCAATTCCTGCAACTCAATTGGGGCCATTCTATAAGGTGTCTTTGAAATAGGCAAAGCACCAGGTACTAGTTCTATTGAAAACTCAACTTCACGATTTGGTGGAAGACCCGGTAATTCCTCCGGAAAGACATCATCAAACTCCCGTACAATGGGAGTATTCCTAATCATGAGTTTCTCACCAACCATTTGATATAAATAACCTTCATTTAGTGGAATCAATACCCATAAAATGGAGAAATTTCCACTGGAAGGTTATGTTCATCCTTGCATTGATAGACGATCATAGATTGATCTGGAATATAAAATGTGACTTCCCTTATTTTGGAATTAATATGAGATCCATATAAAGAAAGCAAATCCATGCCAAGAATCACATCAAATTACACTATAGGAAGGATCACAGGATTTGCAGGAAGCACTTTCCCACAAACTTCGATCGGAGAAGAATTATAAACATTTGATGCGACTATTGTGCCATTAGGTGTTGTCACAGCTAACTCAACATCTAATTGTTGAGGTAATACGGTGATACCCTTAGAAAATTCTTCAGAAATAAAAGAGTGGGTGGATCCAGAATCAAATAAAACATTTGATACTTTAGAGTGGATGGTAAGTGTACCTTTCACCACATCGTTATCATACTCCACATCTCTGATAGAAATTGCATGTGACTTTACTTTGTCTTTATCCTTAAGAGTTTGTTGACGTCGACCATCATCATCAACCCTTGGATTAGGGCATTTATTGGCATAATGTCCCATATCCTTTCACTTGAATCATTGAAGTGTAGTAGGTTCATTCTATGTATCCCTTCCTTTGTTTGCATCTTTAGACATCTTCTTCCCATCATCGCAGCATTCAAATGCCCGATGACCTTCCTTTCCACATTTGAAACATTTACTTGTCCCTTTAAGACAACTCCCTCCCTGTTTCTTTCCACACTTTGAGCATAAGGTAAATCTCATCTTCTTTTTAGTGTGCTCTTTAGATTTTCCTTTGAATTCCATTTTCCTCTTCTTATCAAACCCATATGACTGATGGGTTACTCCAATATCCATCTCGACTTTGAGTGCACATCGAACGATTTCTTCGTAGCTATTGAAGTCCCTTATGGATAACGCCCTTCGAAGACTTGGTTTTAAGCCACTAAAGAATCGATCGATCTTACTCTCAGGTTGGATAATAATACCAGAAGGGTACCTTGCAAGTCTTGTAAAATTTTCTTCATAGGTACCAACAGATTCATCATCCTTTTGCTTCAGTTCAAGGAACTCTTTCTCGATCTTTATTCGGAGAATATGAGGGAAGTACTTATTGAAAAATAAGTTCTTGAACTCATCCCATTCAATGGACTCAATTTCATCCCTTTGCCTCGTATTCTTAATAAGATTCCACCATTGATTAGCATCTCCTTCCAAACGATACACTACTAGGATGACTTTATCATGTTCAGAACATTGAAGAACTGAAAATATCTTTTCAGTAGTACTAATCCATTGTACAGCAACTAATGGATCAGTAGACCCGCTGAAAGAAGGTGGACACTGCCTCATGAAGGATTCAATAGAATTTTTCTCCTTCCTTTTCTCGTTTAGAAGTCCTGCTTGATTCATAGCATGAGAAAGTTGTGTGAGCATGGCTACAAGATTTTTCATTCCAGCTCCCATAACATTTGGTTTCTCAGGGGGACAATCATTGCATTGCCCGTCACATTCCACATTAACACAGTTCCTTTGGGTTCCATCCATTGACTAAAACCAAGAAGAATAGTGTGAGCAACACTAATTATAATAGGAAAACCACATAATCAAGAATAAAATTTCACACTTAAGGTGTTATCCTAGGTTATTCATGGCCATTTCTAAAACACTAAGATTGTGTTCTATGCTTAGACTTATCCTTAGGGTTCTTACTAAGGCTTTCACATACTAGTTTCCAAAGGTTGACTATACCTTTCCACTAATACCAACTATAATGACCCATACTTTACATACATTGTTAATACTTCAAAATTGAATCATACTTATTACAACATATAACAAAACCATGAAAGGACCGTATAGGTATAGTGTCTTTAGAAACTGGGAAACATAAACAACTGGTTCATAAAGCGTCTACACTGTCTCCCATTTATTTCATCATATCTATAGTCTGTTTTGGCATATCTTACTTAATAACCTTCTTCCTGACCTGGGGAAAGAAACCATACAAAAGGGTGAGTTCAAATTCTCAGTAAGGGTAAAAAAAAGAAATATCAATCACATCATATACCTAAGCACATAACTTTTGGAAATATTAACCTGAAAAAGAGATCATAATTTCATAACATGGGATAAATCATGGCAGTGAAATGTAATCACAATAATCATAACCTAAAACATGAAACTTTGTGGCATACACACATAATCATAGAGAATAATTTCTTATTAGTAAAGGCTCATTTCCAAGACTATCTTAGTGGACAAAGTCCCTTTCTGAACCGAGTTCACTCCTCATTTCAGTCCTGTTTCACTGAACCGGTATAACCTACCATTCCAGCCATGTCTATCTCATGAGATATAAAATATTTACCCAATGCATTGTAGGGAGATATATATCCCACCCATCTCATAATGATACCATTCTTATGTGTGCCACAAAATCATAAACCATACATCATATCATAACCCATGTAATAAAAATGGGGTTCTTAAACAACATGACATCATAAAACAATTCATATAAGATAAAGGAATTCATAAAAATATTTCCATCACAACATAATCAAATCCATATAATAATAGGGATAGAAACAGAACCCCTTATTATCTAAGATGGAAAATAATTTTGATAAAACACTTGAACTCCATTGTTGAGGAAAATATCCTTTCTACTTCAAAAACATTTCCTTTCTTAACATGTCATACAATTTTAAACTAAAAGAAGTTGATTAAAAATAAACTTGAAAACATGTAAATGAAGCTTCTTGGAAATAATGTTTTAAAAATTCATTCATGCCGTATAAGTTAAAAAAACATTCTTCTCGTACTTTTGTCGGAAAAGTCAAAAAAGTACCTCGTACGAAAAATGACAAAAGATTCCTTTAATATCTTTTAATAAAAACTCACCGAAGGGTACAATAGGATTTAAACAGTTTTAGGTGAATGGAAATAATATTACATATTGAGGAGACATGGATGTGGATGATAAAATACACCCCAGTAAATATTAAAGTATAAACAATCTCAGATAAAAATGAGATTGTGATATTTCCCTTACCTTAGGTCTGTTTTGCTTCGTAAGTGTCTGAACCTCCTGTATAATGATTTAAATAATGTTATTGACTTATTTAAGAATCATACATATTTTTATGATATCATATATGGTCATATTCTTAGCTTCTTAGTATTAATATTTCATTGATACTTGTTATTCGGGTGTTTATAACTTTTTGTTCTTATGCGTGTCTTGTCGAATAAATTCTTATTCTTATCTTTAGGTTATAGATACCTCACTTCCAGAATGGTATTAGTGTAATATATATCATATTAATTAATTCAATTCATTTATATAATCATTATTAAATGAAGATCATGTAGAACGAGTCGCATCACATCGTGGAGACGGTATTCCGTACGTACGCACGAGTGATGATATCGTTCCTATGATCGTGGAATTGTATTGGAGTGTATGTATACTATTTCAGAATCAGTATTACTTTATAATAGTCATATATAGTCATTATTTACACCATTATACCCATCCAAGTAAGGTGGTGGTGGAAAATAGATTACACCACGGCGTGGAGATGGTATTCCATACGTACACACGCGCGGTGATTTCTTTTTCCGTAGGATGGATTGATGGTGAAGTAGGGTTGTTTCATACTTATAATAACATATCAGTATATGAGTGATACTGATGTTATTAATTCATAATAAAACAACTAAAAAAGAAGAAGTGAAAGAAGAAATAAAGATGAAAGAATCGGTAACGGACATTACCTCTTCTTTGAAGTGCTTCTTTGAGACCTTCTTTTAGGGCACTAAAAATTGGCGTTTGAAGAAGACCAGGACCTCTAAGATGTCTCTAGGGAAGTGGAGAGGAGGAATTGGCAGGTTTTGGCCGAGCTTGAAGGCTCAATGTGGTGTGAGGAAGAGGGGGAGGAGGTTCCCTTTTATAAGGGAGGAGAGGGGCACCTTTGGGAAAACTAAAATTATTATTTTATTATAAAGTCAAGTTCAGTTTTAAATCGCTCCAAATTGATATATTTAGAAGATAAGGTGGGTATGGGTCGCAATACTCTCAGAAAATAGAATTTAGACAAGTTTAGGTTCCTATTTTAACCTTATCATTTAGATTTAACATTAAGTTAAATAATTTTACTTTTATTGTGTCTTCTTGTGTTCTTATACTATAAGGTTAATATACTTACTATAAGCAGCAAAAAAACCCCATGTTGTTTATTATTAATATATATAACCTTATCTAAGTCATTTGGCCGAACCTTATATTTTTAGGAATAAAATAACAATTACTAATATAATATTTGTTTTAAAAACTATTTTATGTCAATTTTGACACTATTTAGTAATTGATTTTTGTGAAAATCATAAAAGAATTATTAGTTCGAAAAAAGTTAATTAAATCAATACTAACATGTCATATTAACCTATAAAATTAGTGTAATTCATTAAAAGTTTCAAATTACATTTATTTTTCTGTTTATAACATTAATTATGTCAATATTTCATTAATATGATAATTACTGCATCATCTTTGTGTCATAAATAAATTAAATTATTTTATGTCTAAAAATTACAAATAAAATAACATTATGTAGGAAATCTTTTTATCTTTCTAATTAATATTTTTAGTCTAATTTATCTTATGTATAACCCCATATTAAAAATTATTTACTTATTAAACTTTGATTTTAACTATTTTAACCCTTCTTTAAATAAATTAATAATAAATGTCCTAATCTAATCCAAGTGGGCCTAAATGGTCATATTTTATTCCTAAGTTCGATTTTGGTTGAATTACACTTGTACAATAGAATTAGGACATGTATTAGGGTAATAATAATCTAATCTCTATCCTTAATTACCCTATTTACTTTTAACCGTGGTAAAAAAAAGTAAAAAGTTACTATTCACCAAAAAATTATTTTCATCTCATTGAACCACATTTTACTTATTGAAAACAACCGTGTCTCTTGGAGTTTTGAAATTACACTCACAGAAGCGGTAAAATTAAGTTTTATGAAAAATTCAGTTTTTTAACTACCACTTAGTGGTTTCACTATTCATCAAAAATTGAAAGTTTTCAGAAAAATACCAAAATTTCACCATAGGCTAATTTCGATATTCCGAATCCAAACATGAAGTCCATTTTGAAAAATAAAATTCATAAAATTTCAAAAAGTGGTTATTACTATTCATAACGGCTAGTTTTAATAATATTTTAATAGCATATCGTTGTTTAGTGAAACTTGGTATTGCGTACGATGCTAGCAATCGAGGAAGGTCGCGATTTCGTGCAAAGCAAGCCAAGCAAGTGTTTTGTAGAAAAAGATTTCTTTCATTATTTATATAACATAAAAGTCTCAGGTGTTACATATATAGTTTTAAAACTATTAAAAACAGTTGTTAGAATTGTAAATATACCAAATTTTTACTACATTGAATTTATACTATTTGTTATATATTATTTATAGATTAATGAGTTTGAGTTAAAGGTGGGGATACATCTTCTTCTAAATGTAGGCAGCAACCTATACCCACAATTTGGAGAACAGTGGGTATAACTTATATTCTAAGATAAATTATACCCATTTTTCATTTAACCATGGGTATAGATATATACCCACAATTTAGAGAAAACCATGGGTATAGTGGAAATGTAGGACTACTACCCATGGTTTCTATAGAAACCATGGGTATATCCTTATATTGATTACATTATTTTCCAATGTTCCTAAAACTGTGGTTATATACTATACCCATGGTTTTAGGGTCTATACCTACATTTTAAAACTGTGGTTGTATATGACTTCTTCGGTCGTTGTACACCAATGTTTTTGGACCTACAATTAAATTTTGGGTTTTTAATGATAATAATTGAGCTTTGACTATCACAATATAGAGTATGTTTCTATTAGATCTATCCCATCTCTAGTAAAGAATTATCCATCCAAAATATCTCATTAAAACCTTCAATAACCATGAAATACTTTTCATCCTTGGTAGATAATGAAACACACTTCTGAAGTCAAAATTTCCCTAAGACTGCTCCCCCTAAAAACGATATCAGGTACCTATATGTGGATTTACTCATGTCAATATCTAGGGCCATATCAACACCTATGTATCATTGAAAAATATGTTTATCAATTCAGAAAGAAAAATAATTACTTGATGTAACTTAGGGATACCATAATATCATTTTTACTATTTTCCAATTCACATTTCATGGATTTGATAAGAATCGGATCCCAACACCAATAGCATGAGAAATATCTGGTCTGGTTCACACCATTGAATACAATAGACTTCCAACCACTGACTGATAAAGATCTTTTCCAATCTATACTTTTTAATTCTCAGTTTATGGACTATGACTTGTTGTGATACTAAAATGACTCACAAGAAGAGTAATAACTAGTTTCAAAATTATCATGTTGAATATTTTAAGAACTTTTTCAATGTAAGACTCTTGAGATATTCAAAAATTTTGATTCCTATTATCATGGGTAATTATAATACCAAAAATATGAGTAGCATCTCTAAAGTCCATCATTTCAAAATAAATTTTTAAATCTTTAATTATCATGTTAATCTTGGATATATCTCTATAAATAATCATCATATCACGAATATAAAAAATAATAAAAATAAATTTATAGAAACTCTGGTTTTTCCGTGTAAGACTTTGGAATATTCTGAAGAATATTTTCTAAGCCAATTACTATGATGGCACAAGATTCTAAGGAACAATGAGGCCATGATTAATATTATAAAAATATTATATATATTTCTATCACTCACATTACATTTTCCAAAAAATTAGAATATATCAAAAATAGAGCATTTAATCTGAAATATGACACCGTGTTTTAATCTGGAATGTGAAGTTTACCCTTGTCGAGATATAAATTTGGTCATCGCAAGACGTTCAAATAAAAATGTTGTTGGAAGGTAAGTTTAATAAAAATAAATAAATAAATTGATTTTTTTTATTAAACAACCAAAATAAATCCACTATAAATAACATATTTTGATGTTTTTAAGTGTTATCCATTAAACCCTTCCTAGATCTAAGAGGTGGAGGAGAGCGTTATTTTTTGGCTGATTGACATCGAACAGTAAATGGTGATCATATCGAGGATAACCTACATAGTAGGATCATCATCTTCATCCTTTGTAGATGCATTCTCTATAAAGGATTGATCAATAATCAATAGAGGACCCGTCAATTGTGTTTTTATCCCCTTTTATTTAAATAATTGAATCATTAATTATTATCTAAATTTAATTCTATTATTATATGTTTATCTCATGAGTCCCATAGATGAATTAAATTTATTAAATTTATTTTATTATTCTTTGTGTCAAATTCTCGCCAAGGGTTTTATTGACCGATTATCAATGGAAAAAATCATTTTTTTATTGATGTTTTCACCATTGTTCTTGTGTCTCTCCCATACCATTCTTCTATTTCATCACTGTTGGCCCACATGGTCATGGTTAAATATTTTAGAGGAGGGTTTGAGTGTTATCAAACATGAATAATCATGATGAATATGTGAAAAATGATGGGGATGGTGGTTTTTGAATGTATTGGATTGTTACTCTGGATGAAGATGTGCGATAAAGGTGCATTAAGGAGTCTGATTGATTTTAGGTGTTTTTGGTTCCGATTGGGGATATATGTTTTCCATGTTGACCTATGATGATTGCATATAGTGTGATGAGATTAGTACCTAGTGGAGTTCATTTGTGGGGTCTCATAGTGAAGGTTGTTTAGTTGGCTATGATGGTGGCCGGACAATGATCTCTGATGAAGTGATCGGACATGGTCAACATGGTGGGTGTTATTATTATTTTTTATAATTATAATAACATATTACAAAAAACTGGGTGGGGGTTATTAAAATTAAATAAAATTAATTTAATCCTAGAAGAAAAATAATTTGAAATTTTTAATGGAATAAAAATCATTTTAATTATATTGATAGATGAAAATAGATTGATGTTTTTAATTGAAATTAATAGGGTTTTTTTATTTGATAAAAAGGTGGTGGAAACAAGACGGGGGAGGTGTACTTTTTGCATGATCAGAGGGATTAGTGGATGAAATGGCCCCCCTCTCCATTGATGACCATTCATAATTTAATATTAATTATTATTATAATTATAATAAATAAAATAAAATTTAAATGAGTATTCAATGTGTTGGAAAACATATGTTTAACGTGAGGAGGATAAGGTCATTTCCTTTGAAAAAGGTTAAATAATAATAATAACTATTATTATTGTTGTTGTTGGTGGTGTTGTTCAGAAATCCTTGATTTCCATGTAACTCTTTCATATGGTATTATATTGATGCATTGTTAGTGGAATCCTAACCCAGACATTTAGACAGTCATTTTGTGAGAAGTGTTGTATAACGTATTTGGACATGGGGCTCTATTCCCTAAAATTCCCAATAATAATGTTATTATGTTATTGTGTAATCACAAATTAGATGTATCTTCTTCATATGGTGTCATAATGAAGAACTATAAGTGAATTTGAGACATTGATATTGATGCAGACGTTTGAAGACATATATTGGGTATTTAATTTGGGTTCATGGCTCTGGTCCACCAAACACCATTCAAGCAAGATTCGGTGAAATATATTTTTCACTAGTTTTCCAATTTTCTCAAGTGAATATTCTATCCTGAGAATATTGTCCATGAGGATAATAATGGTGTGATATTTTAGGAAATATTGGGCCATTTTCATAGGTGTCTCAATGTAATTTTGTTTTTCCATTTAGAGTGACGAAGAGCCTCAATCGTTCATCGAGTTTTTGGTTGAGACACATCATGTGGTACCCTTACACGATGTAGAGTACTACATATCCCGCATGAAATCCATTTTAGAGGACACTGTCAGGCATAGGAGCAGTGATATATGCTATGTAAACCCCCTTATATGTCGTTTACTTATCGATAATCTTCATCCCCTCATATCTCATTTATTTGAACTCCGATTTTGACCACCGAGTAGCCTATCCTGAGTATTTATTCACGTAGAACACAATGGTGGACTTCATGTTGGATTATATGATATATTTCAATATGTTTCAAGTGTGAAACTTATTTAAGATTTTCTATATGACTGCCATAATCAGTTTGGATCATCAGACAATGGAACCCCTTAACATACTAGGGCACGTGTCTTCTACCTACCGAGTGGTACCCCCTGATGCACTAGGTCATGGTTCCTCTGCATACTGAGTGGTTCCCCATGTTGCATTGGGGCACAAATCTTCTACCTAATGAGTCTTTCTCCATAATTCACTAGGGTGTGAGTCCTCTACTACTAGAGTGAAACCCGACTACTGGGGCATCACATGTGTCCTCTATACTTATTTATAGTGGACCCATCATGTAGTGTCGGGTCATGGGTCTTATACCACTAGAGTGAAAAACTCCTTCTATGATAGGGAATGGGTAATCTATTCGTCTTTAGAGTGGATCCCTATTATGGTTTTAGTGCATGGTTTCTCTACTAAATTTTTGTCCCTTCAGGGATAGTCGATGAGTCCTCTATTAATATTTAGAGTGGAACCATCCTGTGGAGTCAATTGATGGGTCCTCTACCATCAGAGTGGAACCAACCCATTGTACTAGGGCATGGGTCCTCTATTTATCTACAGAGTCAAACACTCTTATTATACCATGCCATGAGTCCTCTCCCTAGATATTTTGTCCTCTCAACTATTTGATGTTTTGGTGAGGTGTGGCATTCCATGGATACTTCTTCAGATAGATGTGAGATATGATGGAAATTGATGATGGAATCTTAGAACTATTGGTAGAATCATTATTATTATCTATATTTTAGATATGATGATCCCATTTCTTAGTCATTTTGACTTCTTGTTTATTATATCTAGGACCTTATTTTTGGGTTTTTCCACATATCATGACTAGAATGCCTATGTTCAGTTGATCTGACTACTTTAATTATGTCTTCTATTGCTCCCTATTTTTTTGGTAAATCTATATGGGTATGTATATACTCACCCTTGCACCAGATTTTACCATATTTTTCATGTATTATGTAGATGAATAATATGTTGGATATGATTTCATAGGATCATAAGGATACATGGGTTCATTTGACTGTGTACGGTGAATGGGATTGGAGATTTGGAGTTAGGCTACCTCAGCATTTACTTTTCTATTTATTTCCTTATTGTGACATATTTTTTTGTTAGGCATGTGTTGTTTTAATTTTCATTTGAAACTATAATACTCAATTTAATTATATTACATGCATGGTTTTTACTCTAGATGATAGAGAATTTTATTATTAATCTTATTTACTTATGCATGGATATGGTTGGGTTTATTCATACATGTATATTTGGAAAAGGCCGATAAATTTAGTTACACATTTCAACGCTTGTTACTGGACCTTAGCCTATGGGGGTGGGCTTGGGGTAGTTTTGGATGAACCTTCCATCAGTCAGGCGGGTCCCGATGGTTCATGTCTTGATATATTGGAATCATAATGAATATGCAGTCTATAATGTTATGACACTACCAGGGATTGATCTATGGTTCATCCTTGGGTCAATGTTTTTAGTTAAACCCATGATGAGTATTTTTATGGGACTTAGGGTGACAGTGTCAAAAAATATTTATTAGGGATTTTAGGCCAACAATCCCAGTATTGATGTGGTGGTCGACGTATCCATACACCAGGAATATGAAGACCTTCTTGTCAACTCAACATATCAAGACATCATTTTTAGGGATAAATGTTACATGAATTATATAGGATTTATTCCATTGATTGAACTTCTTGATTTAGTTCCCCATATATTGTCTCTGATCGTGGTACGTCTAGATAACTTTCATGGTTATTATGTGATAAATTCCACCTAGGATTTTGCCCCAGTTTCATGACGATGGCCAATTGATCAGTGAGGCCTATGTTCAGAGATCCAAACATGAGGTTTTTTTTCTAGGAGGTCATCAAGTAATGATTACACCCGTTGAGCAGTGCATATATCATTCATTGGATCAAGTAGGTGATTGTGTGTGTGTGTTGAGAACTTAATGGATCTAGTAGATAGGATGACATTACATGTATCACTATCACATTAAATGAGTTACACTGATGGATACCACTTAGGTTCCATGATGAGACAAACCCTTCGGCTGTAGAGGGGTAACTTGTGGTAGTGGTCTTTATTTTATAGCTCATGTGGACCCAATTTGATAAGATGGTTGCATTGGACACTAGTCCTATCCATGAAGAATATTATCTATCTGAAGGTACCAAAATTTGGGGAACCAATATTTAGTGTGCACTGTGTGTTTTAGAAATATATATATATCAACTGGGTTTCATGGTGAGCCAGGATCCCCCTTATCATGTTGCAGAAGACTGGTACGAGCCTAAGATGAAAATTCCCCGCTTGGATAAGACCTCTCTGGCTGGTGTTCATGGAAATGATACTCCTCTAGGGTGGTGTGTGTTGTTAGTAAAGATTTATTTTGGTGATGTTTGAAATTTATTTAGACACTAAACAATGTGGAAAACATCCCAATGTAGATTTTTTCGAGGTGTGGTGGAGTTGTTCCCATAACATGTGTGTTGTAGGTCCTTATGATGTGATAAGGTTTCGAAGAGATATCTGGTTGGGGTTAAAATACAAGTTATAGAATGTATAAAGTTTTTATATTGGAGATTGTGTCTTAGTGACTTCAATTTTTTACGGGATATGACATGTGTCTCTTCAGATCTACCTATAGTTATTTAATAGAGATGAAAACAAAATTTCTATGTATGTATCCAATATTTTAGACCTAGAGATACTAGTGGGTGATTTTTTTTTCTTAAACTACAGATTGGATTATTCTATAGATATGATCAGTGATCACCCATTTTTACTGATTGTGTGACTTGACTATGCAAGGAGAGAGTGAGAGAGAGAAACTCTCATTAAATCATTCCATATTGGAAATAGGAACCTAAAATGTTTTCCTCAGTAGAGACTAGTTCTCTTACATCCACGCTTTGTTGGTTTCCACCAGGGAGTGTTTAAATTATTATGTTTTGTTGGGATAGAGTTTTCCACCATTGATAAGGAGTGATCCTCAAGAATAGTAGGATGAGATCATTTAATGGAGGTTATAGACACTTCCATAGAAGTCAGATAATATTACCCGTGGAGTAGTATATTATAGGAACTTTTAGTTTCCTACGATGGTTGGGTTAGATGTTGTATTATATAAGTATTTCTCAGGTTTACCTCCTCACTATGATATTAAACCCTAAATAAACAATAACCATGGATATCGTGATGATTGTTGTAGTATGTACTATGAGCCCGAGGGGTTGCGTGAGAAAGTGATATAGTTGGAGGATTTTATAGTGTTGGGGATTCATAAGAACTTTTGTTTTTTCCTGGGAGTCCATGTTTTGGTCCTGTATAGGTATATGAGATATTGAGTTCAAGATTGTATTGGAATCACCCGAGACAGATGAATATCTGGGAGGAGCACCCCCCCTATGAACTGATTACTTGTTCTACCAGTGGATTAGTGTGAAGTGGATCTTGGAGTTTAACCTTAGAAATGGTTATCAATTACTCCAGGTTCATGAGGTATATGTACCATGTGCGACTTCCAAGAGCGAATATGGTTGATTTGAGTTATTGGTGATACACTTTGGCATGTTAAATTCCTATAATAGTTCTCAAGATATTTGATAAGGATCCTTAATAATTAAGGGATTGGTTAATGGTAGTCTTTTACGTCGGTCACGTTGTGTCCTCGATGTTTGGCCTGGATCACATGAGGCATAAGAGGATGGTCATAGAAATTCTATGGGAGTGATAGTCACAAGAAAGATCACATAAATTCAGTTCTAGATTCAAAGGTCCACCCATTAGGATATTTGTTCTCAAACATGGGAGCAATAGTGGACCCTGCAAAGGATGAATCAGTGTGAGCTTGAGGGCCACCCAATGTGTGGTTGTTGGAGTAGATGCTCACAAAAATGTTTTCAATCCACTATCATTGAGAGAGGGGATATTTCAATTGACCTATTTACATTTGAACGTTATGGGTTAGGATAGAATAACATGCCTCCAATCGATGGTTGTTACCTCTTCTCTTCCTCAGTGAGTTAGGTAGGCACAAATTTGGGATGTCGACTATTAGATAATGTGTGACCATATATCATTATTTGATTCATCGGATGTATTTTCAAAAAAAGGGAATCCATAAATCTAATTCAAGGGATGGATGTTTGTTCTGGTCAAGTTACGTGAGGATGTGATGTGGGAGTTTCACATTTCTCCTTTGATTGTACACATTGAAGTGGAAATTAGAGTGGGAGAGCCAGATGCATGCTTACTGTCCCCACATTTTCATTAGTTTTTTTTTCAGGGATGGAAATTATATAAGAAGGGAACAATATGGGGGACCTTATTTTTCCGCGTAATAATTTGGAATATTCCAAAGAATATTTTTGGAGCCAGGCTCTAAGATGGAATGAGATTCCGACGTTTAATGAGGAGAGAATTAATTTTATTAAAATATTATATATTTTTTATAACAAGCATTCATTTTAATGAAATTTTGGAATACATCATAAATGGAGTCATAGAACAGAAAATTGATACCATGGTTAAATAATAACTATGGGTTTTATCCTAGGTGGGAAATAATGTCAGTCAGTGCTAGATGCTTAAATGAGGTAGTCATTATATGGTATGTTGAATTATGATAAATGAATATTTTTTTATTAAAATACATAATTAAATAATATATAAATACCATATTATGATGGTTTTCTAAGGGTTTGGCACATGATACTCCCTATATCTCATAAGATGAGGGGATGATTCTTCACAGTAAAATATACATTGACAATGAAAAAAAATAAGATCGAGGATAATCTTGAGACGAATGAAATATTTAAAGGGAACATCATATTCATCATTAAAAGATGAATTCTTCATAAATCATCAATTCATAATCAATGTAAGAAAAATTAACTATGGTTTCTACCCGTTTTACTTAAATCATTGATACATTGATTATTTCTACTTTTTATTATATGATTCCCTATTCTATAGATGAGTCCTATAGGTGAATTAAATTTATATATATATTTTTTACAATTATTTGTGTCATGTTATCAACATGAGTTTTTTAATCAAATATCATTAACCCAAAATGTTTGATCATCTATGTTTTCACCTTTTAAGTATTTTTCCCATTGTTCTTCAAGTACATTTATAGTGGGACACAAGGTCATGGTTCAACATTTTTGGTATGGGTTCCAAGATGATTGAACACCCAGAATCATGATGGTTGTTCAAATAATGAGAAGGATGATGTTTTTTTGAATAGATCAGATTGGAACTATGGGTGAAAGTATGAGATCGAGGTGTGAAGAAAAGTGTGATTGATCGAAGGTGGTTCAGGTTCAGATATGGGATCCTTGTTTTTCCAATTTACATGTTGCAATGATGTGTGGTGTGATGGGATTGGTTCTGAGTAGAGGAAATGTGCGGGGTCTCATGGAGATGGCTATTTAGCATGGATGTGACAACGGTTAGCCATAGATCTACAACAAGGTGATCAGACCTCATCAAAATGGTTAGTGTTATTATAATTTTATAATAATAATAATTTCATTTAAATAATATTATTTGAGTGTATAATTATATTAAAAGTATTTAATTTATTGGAGGATGAATTATTGTTTGAATTTTTTAATGGAATATAAATTGTTTTAATTCATTTCATGGAAGATAAATTTATAAAAAAATGTAACAGAAATTATTATGTTATTTTTATTTAATAAAAATATTTGGCGTAAACAAGAGGGGATATGTGCACTGTGTGCATGCTGTGAGAAACATTTTGTTGGTGTGACCCCCTCTCCCTTGATGAGTATTTATGATATAATATTAATTATTATAACAATTATAATAAAAAAAATTAAATGAGTATTCAAGGGTGTGGCACACATATGGTGCACATGAAGAGGAGGAGTCCATTTCCCTTGAACAAGGTTAAAAAATGAAAATAATTAAAAATAATAAAAAGTGTAAATTTTGTTTTGTTGGAAGAACCTTGATTTGGATGTAACTTTTCCATGTGATATCAGATTGATAAACATTCAGTGGCATCATAACCTTGACAATGAGATGGTCATTTTAGGATCAATGTTTGATATATTTTTTAGAATCGTGGCTTAGGTACATGAAACCACCAATAATATAAATATTAATTTTGTTGAAGAAGATTTTATATGATGTATCTTCTTTAGAAGATGTTATAATAAACAACCATCACCAACATTGTGACTAAGATATTCAAGGGTATGTTTCATGACTAATATCGATTATTTATTTTGGGTTCATGGAACAGACCAATGAATCACCATTTGTACATGTTGTGGTGAAATGTTTGTTTCTATCAGGTGTCTATGTATGGTTAGTGAATAATCTATAATTACTATTTTTTCATGTGGATCATAACGGTGTGATCCATATTAGCACCCCATGCCATTTGAAAATTCATATTACTATAATGACATTATATCCCTTCATAAATATGATGACAATCATATGTAAATTACGATTTTGGTTGAGACACATCGTGTAGTACCATTACAAGTCATGTAGTGTTACATGGAAAATAATTCATGTACTGGAGAAGACCTATCCAAATGGAGGATTGGGTTCGCATGCCATGTTCACCCCCATACATAGTGTGTTCTTATTATTAATCTTCTTCTTATCATATGTACTTCATTCGATATTAGATTATGGCCCGTGATCGGTACCTCTGATGCATTATAGAAATGATTCTCTACCAGCTGAGTAGTACCCCATGATGTATCAGGTCATGGGTTATAATCCTACAGAGTGGTACACCCTGATTTATAAGGGTTTGGGTTCTATACCCTATGAATGAAACCCTCCTATTAGGATCGGGAATGTGTATTCTATCAAACATTAGAGTGGGACCCTCCTTTTGTGTCAAGGCATGGGTCCTTTACCAAGATAGTGGAACCCTCATATTATGACATATCTTGGGTCCTTTATATATATTTATAGTGGAACCCTCCTATAGTTATAGTGAATGGGTCCTCTACCACTATAGTGTAATCCTCTCAGGGATTCTGGGCATGCGTCCTCTACGATAATAGTGGAATGATAGTATTATTCCCGGGAATGAGTTCTCAATTGTTTTACTAAGTGGGACCATACCATTGTACTAGGAATGAGTCCCATACATATATATTATTTCCCCTCAAATTTGTGGCACAATGAAGAGGTGTGTCTGGACAAGGAAACTTCTTCCAAAAGACACCAGAAATGTTGGTCATCGATGATGGACTCTTAGAACTATTGGAAGAATCATTGTTCTTAGTTGGGATATAAAAATGGATATCACATTTATATATCATTTGGGATTCTTGTTGATAATTTATTGGTCTTTAATTAGGGTTGTTAACTCATATAGGGTTTTTCATGTATTCTTTGAGTTTAACTCTATACTTGTATAGTATCTTCCATCTTCCCCTCTTTAGTTTCAATGGTGTCCTACTGGCTATGCATATAGTCACACATCCATGGTCATCTCCCACATGTGTTGTGTCTTATGAAAATGACATATAGTTTGGAGATGATTATAATGATATAATTGGATACTTGGGTGCATTTGACCACATACAATGGTTGTTTATGAAGATTTGGAGGTGGGATGTCATAGTATTTAATTTTCCAAATAATTGTCATTTTGTGACATCTATTCTGGTTGGGCATTTCATTTTCCCCTTATATTTTTAGTTTACACATTAATTCTCTTTTATATTCTCTAGATATTATTACATGCATTGTTTTTACGTTATATATTGAACACATTTAATATTATTCATTGAAATTATCTATGTATATGTTTAGGTGTGTGAATACATGTAAATTTGGAAAAGGCCTCTCATTATAGTTATTACCTTCGGTGTATTTCTCTATCCCATATCCTATGGAGGCAGACATGGGGTTGTTCTGGTTTGGAATTATACCGACCCAGTAGTCCTCAGTGGGTTGTCTCATGAAAAAAATCACCATTTGAAAATTGTTTGATGAAAATGAAATGATCAGAAGTTGTCCTCTTATACTCATTTTTCTCCATGAATGAGTTTATTTTTAGTAACATTTCCTCCGAGATGATTTCAAACCATATAAAAGTTTCTTATGTTTTCAAGACAGATTTTATTTACATTTCTCCTAAAGTACCTATGGTTTTTCCTTCAATATCTCTTCATCATGATCACCATGTAAGAATTTTGTCTTTACGTACATTTGTCTAACCTCTAGGTTTAGACAAATCGCTAATCCCATAAAAAATATAATATATGAAAATTTTAATACCAGAGAACAAATTTCATTAAATTCAGTACCTTTCTTCCAACCAAATCACTTTAAAACTATTATAGATTTATAGTAAGTCCATGAGATTCCTTATTATTTAGTGATTTCATATATCAACTTGTTCTGGAGTTCCTACCTTGTCGTAACTCTACCAAATATAATGTGTGGTTCTTCTGTAATGATCACATATCCTCTTTCATGTATTGGGTCCATTCCATATTTGGGTGACTCCTAGCGGAATTATCATAACATTATTGATCTCCCTCAACAATGATAATCAAATGCTCATGTATTCCATATATATGACTCAATTTTCATTCTACAGAAGATATCCTCAACTGCATTTCCTGGGAAATATTTTAGGGAGTATCATTTGATATATAAATATCAGCATATGGAGTAATGTTTATAGGTATTGATGTATCATTTGTGTCACGTGTCTCTATCACACTAGATGGAACTGTGGGTGGTGAGATTGGTTCCAAATTTACTAGAATTTCCTCAGACAACAACTTCTTTACATTTTTTGGATTCTCTATATCATTAGTTGCTTGTTCCAAGAGAAACACCACATATCTACTTATAATGATCCTCATACTAATAGGATACCTATGTCAATATCTAAAATCTTCATGATTGGATCCTGAAAGATACACTAATTTTCTTTTACATCATACTTTCCATACTCATCTTTTGGGATGTGAACAAAATCCCTGTATCCTATACAAACATGTTTTTGTATGAAACACCATTACTTGTCCAAACACTTTTTTTTAAATCATAGTTCAGTGGAACTAGTGAATAAAGGATGATAAGATCTATTATACTCCTCATTTCCTCCCCCGAAAGGTTTTTGACTATTTTTAATGTGGGAGAATACCCATGAATCACTCTCAAATTGTTTTGTTCAAACTATTAGAAACACCATTATGCTAAGATATCTTTATAACTAATTTTTTAAACTTGATGAAGAAGCTTTTTCAATTCTCCTCAAATGGATTAAAATAATCTCCTACATTTTCTTCTCAAAAACTCAAATTAACTGTATAAATGTTTCTCTTTCCACCTTCACATGAAACTATGTGAAGTCATCATCCATATGATTTTTGTCTTTAGTTAAATAGGCCAAAATTTTCTATAATCACCATCTATAAAGTTAATGAAATTAATATCACATCCCATTGACCTAGTCCCTATCATACATGCATAATTATCAATCAAATCTAAAGAATTTTCTTTTCTAGAAGGAAAATATCCAAAAATTATATTATGGGATGTATTCCAATGATTAAATAAATGAAATTATTTAAATGTGTACCTTTTTTTGAAAGAGATTCTTCTGAGAGATAATTTTGATTCCTCTCTCACTCATGTGACTATACACCTAGTCCAATCTTCTACAGGAACATATTTTTTTGGCTTCATTGATTTATCATCCACAACGTTTAGCATTTGTGAGATAAAGAGATGTTTCATTATTTACTTTTTCAATTAGCAAATCACATTTGGTAATCTTCCATTTTTTATCACTAATGGAATTGACATTACCATTTTCATCAATCATAATAGTTTATATCATATTGAGGTAAATATAAATAATATTCCTTATATCCTTCATTAGTAACTAACATCAAATATTAGTCTACAGAAAAATATTTCTAATAACAATGATTCTGGGTGCATCATCATTTCCCAACATCATGTGTTCAAAAATTGCTGATGTGTAAGATATGAAGATATCTATTCCTGTGGTGACATGGTATGAGGTGCCAAAATCAATCACCCATGATGAGTATTATATTTCAATACTGTCTTCATTATCTTTCTGAACAATAAAAATATCTTATTTGAAAACTAAAACATCAATATTTTTGTTCAAGACTTCTTGATTCCTATTCTCAACCGTTAGGCTCTTACATTCATAGATGATGTATCTTGTATTTTCAAATTGGCGTATCTTCATGTCATATCTCAATCGAGACTACATTCAATTCCTCCTTAGAGACTTTGGTCATGAGTTTTTCTTTATCTACATCATTCATACCATTTCTATTTTCCTTGTCTTTCATTTATATGTGCCTCTTGTTCAGGTGTATATCCCTCTTCTTTCCTTCAGGATTATTCATTCATCATTCAGTATTTCACCATATCCATTATGAGGGTTCTAAATTTAGTTCAAATATTAATATCCACAACCAGTGTGTCCCACATCATAGGTAAAGAACTCAAAAACAACAATGCCTACAAATCATCTTCATTCATCATTTTCATGGAATTCAACTGATCAATAAGACCTTAAAACTAACTCAAGTGATTTTATATGTTGTTCCCATCTTGGTAAATAATGTTGACAAGTTAGTGTATCTAGTTTTTATTTTTATTCATGGTTTTCCATGAATATATCATTTCTAAATTTCATCGTAGAACATTAGAATCTTGATAATTATAAAGATTAAAGAAAGATACTCTTGATGATCCAATATCTAATTTGGTATGTTCATTTTATATTTAGAATGACCCACTCTATATCATCTAGTGGGGTGACCATTGACATATTCTTATCTAATTTACTGATTTTTTTGATTACTCTACCCGCACTACAATGGGATTTGTGTTATCTTCTATTTTCCATAAACCATTAATACAAAAAAAGTTCTTCTATTTTAGGTTTATAGATTTAGTAATTAAAAACACTAAGTTTTATTATATTAACGGTATTTGTTTCTATTTATGCAGCCATAATCATGAAAGTATAACAATGAAAATATTTACAGAATATACCAACTAGTAGGAAACAACTTCTGGATTGCTGATAACATACACTGATTAACTAGCATATGGCCAAAATAGTTTTAATGGTCTAGATCTATTGATGATGTGGTGATGACATGGCTCGTTGGAACAGTCTCCAAAGAACCCAACAAAAATTCATCATCGACATTAATAATGTCATCTTCTTTTGCAAGGGGTATTATAGCTCCATTGAGTTGAATAAAATTGTGACCACATTTTTCTAACATCATTTTAGTATAAATATTAATGCCACTTTATCTTTTAGAATAATATTGATGGTATATTCATGAATATGGATTATAAAAATTTCTAAACAATTTAATTTTTCATTCACCAAAAAACTTTTTTCACCTTATCCATTCTGCCCCAGATGCCTCTGATATCATCTTTTTATGGAAGCAGAATATGCAAGTGAAGAATTAAAGCAAAAAAATAAGTTAAATATATAAAGAAAAATTTTAAAGATATTTGAAAAGATTTTATATGATCACAAGATAAGGTGTATGGTTCAATTAATTCAATCTAGATAATATTTTAGTGGATACACATAAATTACAATGGGGTTTCATTGATTACAATTCCATGGGATTTGAATCCTATAATATACGTGAATAAAAATTAAATTTTTCTCTTATTGTTTGGTAGTTCATCTAGCCTTGAATTTTTTTTGATATTAGTTGTTTTCCACCATGTTGGTGGTCCACCAATGCATACCGATTCTCCTTTCTGTCAGAAGACTCCCATGAACTCATCCTCGAAAATTGAGTTATGTAATAAAAAGTGTCCCCAATACTTCATCTATAAACCCTTATTTCCATGAAATAGATAGATCTTCTATTTATAATTCTCATAGTCATGTCCCTATTGATGATGATTGTCTTATAGAAATCTCATATCTTGGCCACATGACATTTCTCGATCATTCGCCCACAAAAGAGTTTTCTTTGTCCTCTATTTGTGGACCCCCCATTTTTCACCAAGGCCTAAGTGGATGGTAATGAAAATTCCCCCATAGTGTTTGAGTATGATCATTTAATCGATTATATAGGGACTTAATATCCTTCTTTGATAGACATTGTTTGAAACTTTGTATTCTTCGATGGTTGTGGTGCTGTATAGACTCTGAATGATTCTACGTCATGTTATTTTGGAGTATAAGGAAAACCATTAACAGAGTTCCAATGTACCTCTATGTATCCTAATGTTTATGGATTGGTTATGGATTTGCGGTGTTCCCTCTCTTTTCTAGAAACTTCATACTCATTTAACCTTCTTCTGAAAATCACTAAATAACTGCTTGGAAACCTTGCACCTCCCAACAGGAAGCCTAAGTAGGATGGGTAGAAGAGGGAGCTTTCAATTCATTAAAAGGTTTTTAATATCATAAATTTTTTGGTTGATAAATTGAGTAAAAAATAATTAAATTTTATTACATTATATATATTACTTAATTTCATGATGATTTATCAGAACTATCACAAAATGAATGAATTTGAAACTAAGAACTGGAATTTTAATCATGACTCATATACAAAAAATATATATATATACTACATATAAACAGTTAAAATAATACAAAAATATGTTTTTTAAATAATTTATAAAACATATAATGAAAATAAATATTAATTAATTATAGACATAAATATAAAATAATATATACACCACTTATATACAATATAAACAACTCAAAAAACATGATTCAAAAACATTGTCATATAAGTAAAATAATTCTAACATCCACCATTAACCCCTCACATACATCTATACAACTCTACATGATCTAAAAAAATTTATAGCTTGGTTAAATAGATATGAAACAAAAAACATCACCATCATATCATCTGAAATAAACAAAAATATAAATATCAGAACAACTTAACATAATAAATTACAATTACTAAATAATTCATGATAATTCTAGACTATTCCCCAAATCTTTAAATCATCATGAATACCTTCTGAAGAGTGTTATGGACCATAATGATCAAAAATATATATATTTTTAACATCTAACAATATCATTAAAGAACAATATATTTAAATAAATTGAACAAAAAAATAAAAAACATAGAATATATTAGACAAATTCACCAAAAATTTTGTATTTTAATGATAAAACCTATATAATTTTAGCATAAAAATTATAGATCACCACATATATCAAGGAATAAATAAATATATGAGAATGATTCATTAAATTAAGCCACTATGATTTACTAAAACACTTTAAAAACTTAAAATTAGCAATTTATTATATGATTCAACTATTGGGAATTCAAATGTATGAGTTTATAGAAAATATAAGTCTTTATATCTAAAATTCCATTATTATACAAATAATTTTATGGAATCGATACCAAAATATATAATTTTCCACCTAAAACTACCAAATAATTTCCCAATATAACTATTTTGTAAATTATGTATGGTTAAATCTTTTTTCTCATTATTTTATCCATGTAGACATCAAACAAGATCATTCATTCCCTCTAGAAAACTTTTTAGTGTAAGAGTCTAAAATTAAAAATATGAATTAAAATCCAAATACAAATATTTCAAATATAATCCGAATAATTCATCAAATTTTAAATAATTTCAACTTCTTTGTCCTGTGTTTTCACATAAATTAATGGTTTTTTGTATGGTTTTTTCTCCCACATCCGAATTTTAGTTTTCACTACAAATTAATTTTAGATTAACCTGATAAAATGATAAATAAATTAGAATGGAGTTGGTTTATAATTTTGAAAAATAAATTAATGATTTATTTCCCATGGTTTCGAGACCTTCGTAGTTCGTTTGATTTGTTTTGATACAATGATGTATGTTATTAAAGTAAGAATAGACTTTAAAAGATATTTATTCAGTCAGTTCAGGCATACCACATTTTAGATTGATATGAAATCTTCTCATACATGCCAAAAACACTTCGTATACATTTTCCAATGATTTTACATCAAATTTATGATATTTCTATGTTTCTTACCATTACATACATATTTAAGTATTATAAGACACAAAAATATGTTTGTAGTCATCCTGATAAAAGAAAAATTATATTGACATGGAGTTGGTTCCTACGTTTCAAAAAACCAATCTATGGTGACTTTAATATGATTTTAATCCAATCAGATGCCCTTTTCTTGGTTTTTACCCCTAGTGTATGTTTTTAATGACTGCAAAATATTTAAATAAATTTCATTCTTCCAGTCTGTGAACAACACAAGTCACAATAACATTCCTTCTTCTAAGACCCCAAAAAAACAATTCAAATGAATAATTTAGGTAACTTTAATTCAATATGTGTTTTTCAAGGTTTTTAACTATTACATGCACATTTTAATATTTAAAAATGATAAAAATTTCTTTTCGGTCATCTAGAGAAAATGATAACTCAAATTGATATGAATTCAGTTCCTATATTTACAAAATAAATCTAGAGTATATTTTTTATTTCAATCAAATTTAATGGCCTTTTTTGGTCTTGACGTGGAGTGTGATTTTAAAGAGTGTCAAATCATCAAAAAATTATCATTCTTTCATTCTGGGCACATTATAGATTGGATTTATATGATGTCAAATATTACACATCATAATTAATTAAAAAACAATTTTCCTATGATTTAAAATAAAAATGAGGTTATTTTATATAGTTTTTACTATTACGCACAGATTTTAGAGTTTTAAAACACTAAAAATGACTATTCAGTCATCTTGACAAAACAACATCTCATACTGATGTGATATAATTTTATAAATTTTAAAAATCAATATATGATTTTTGTCTTGTGATTTAAAACAAATAAGATGTCATTTTAATATTTTTGGCCCCCTGGTTCATGATTTTATGGATTGTAAAATATTTAAAAGCTACTTATTCAATCTGTCCCAGCATATCACTTATCAGATTGAAAATTCTTATATTCTCTATAATCACTATAAATTGAAAATTATTTTCCTATGAAAAGAAATCAATTTAGATTCATTTTATATGTTTTTGTTCATGAAAATAATTTTTTAGTTTTTAAAAGGAAAAATGCATTTTGGTCATCCTAGGAAAACCAAAACATGAATTGAAAGTGATTCAGTTACCAAATTTTAAAAAATAAATATATTTTTGTTTTTATATTATTTCATGATAATTAGATGTCATTTTCTTAGTTTTGGCCACTTAACACAAACACTTCAAAACACTTCCATATCTTTGAAAACTATTTATTTAGTAAATCTAAACACACTACACATTGTATTGATGTACTATCTAATCATTCTTGTTAAAAATAATTAATAAATACTTTTTCAATGATACCATCTTAATTAAATCATCTTTTCTATTGATTTCACAAGTATATGCATGTTTTAGTGTTATAAAACAAAAAAAAATCATTTTGCTTCATCCTTAGAAAAATAAAACACATATTGTTGTGATTTCTGTTCCAAAATATAAAAAATAAATCAATGAATGGTTCATTATGATTTCATGGTATTTGAATTTTGTTTTCTTGGTTTTCATCATGGACAAAACATTTTAAAAACATAAAAATAATTAAAAAATTATTTTCTAGTTAGTCTAATCACAAAATAAAGGACAAAATTATTTTCATCATAAAATTATTATTTTTTATTTCCAATATTTGGTATTAAAAATAATTGAACGATAGTTCTATTATCAATTAATTTTAATATAATATCAATTTCTATGGTTTTGACCATTATATGAACATTTTATTGTTTTATATAACTAAAAATGAATTTTTGACCATCTTGGGAAAATAAAAAAATAAAATTGTTGTGGAGTTAATTATTATAATTAAAAATATAATACATGGTTTTTGCTTTGTTTTTCCACAACAAGATTCCATTTTATTGGTTTTTATCCCCTAAAATGTGATTTTAATGTTTTTCAAATCATTAAAAACTACTTACTCATTGAGTTTGAGAGAACTACCTATTAAAATTAAGTATTTTTCTATTTTTCACACCGTATCTAGTGGAAATTTATTTTCATAGGATTTAAAATTAATAAAAGATCATTTTTAAGGTTTTTACCATTAACACACATGTTTTATTATTTTAAAACACTGAAAATATTTTTTTGGTTAATCTGAGAAAATGAAATCATGGATTTATGTATAGATATTCACTACATTTCAAATATAATATAAATATTTTTATATGAATTCCTGGAAATAATATTTCATTTAATTGGTTTTATCCCCCCTAAATAATGCTTATAAGACTATTAAATCCTTAAAAACCTCTTATTCAGTCAATACGAACCCAACACACATCTGATTGTTGTACCATCCACACTTTCATGTGATGAATAATTAATAGAATTACATTCAATGGTTTTAAATAAATACAATTTTTTTTTATTTTTTGACCTTTACATTCATGTTATAGTATTTTAAACACTAAAATACATATTTATTCATCTCATGAAAACACAGGTTATATTAATGTGGCATCAATTCCTATATTTCCTAATGAAATTTATTATTGTTATCCATTGATTTCACAACACATAAGATTGATATTTCATCTAATCCTAATAAAAAAATGGGATAGGATGGGGCTCACCAATGATTCTAGTTGACATTTAATTTTGGGGGAGATTGTGAGAGAGGATTGGGGTGAAAGAAACCCTTTTCTAGGTGGGGTTTCTTATATTATTATTTTTAACATCCATTTTTTATTCTTCTTAATGGATAAAAAACACCTTTAATAAAAAATACACACCTACTTTATTCAAAATGAAACATAATGTCAAATTACTCTAACCCCCACTCATCGAAACATCCAAATCATGATGCAATATCATTATAACAATAAAAAAATTATTATCTAGACAAGATATAGATTGAGTTTACAATTTTATAATATAGAATGATCTATAACACTACCAATTTTCATGGAGAATATGCCAATTATCCAATGTAACGTATAAAATAATTAATTTTTCAATACCAATCATCACTAATAATATGTTTTCTTGTAGGAGTTATGTCCTTTAACTTTTTTATTTCATCCTCACAATATCCCTCAATACTTTCCATTAAATAACACTTCTTAAACACCCACTAAATGGTGTAATAGTAAAATATGGAGTTGAACTATCAATTAAATTGAATGTATTAGGCCGTGTTCCCATACCCTATATAGTACCAAGACTCTTCTTTCATAAATCTATTAAAACTACATCATTTTTCAAAACTCATGATGATTGTGTAGGGTTCAACTCCCAATAATATCTAATATTATATTTTTATAATGATAATATGAACAATTATTTTATAACCAATATATACATTATATTATTATCATGTTTATTTTTTTTCATTATTATGTTTTTATATTAATGGAGTGTCATTAAATATTATAGAAATGTACTAACTCATAGGTCTCTAGTAGGCCCATTCATGAAAATTTTGTCATGTTTCTAAAGAACATTAATCCATAAATCTATTCTTCTAGTTGGGTGAACTAAATTTTAACTATTTATAAAATATATATATATATATATGGTTTTGAAAAAACATTCGATATAACAAAATAATATAAATAATAATAAATAAAAACATAAGAAATATTATTTGTTTTCTGAAAAAAGGTGACTACCCATCCATATGAGGAATGAATTGATTTCAAGATTTATTTAATATTTTTAGAAAAATCAAAGGAAAACAATAATAGTAACAAAACATATAATTTTATTATATTTATGATGTTATTTTTGTCTAAAATATTAAAGTATATCATGAGATACATCTCTATTAACATCAACAAAAAACATACAATACTCATAAGACATACCATGAAAAAAATGATCATGCATCTAGTGTGTGGTTAGATAATTTCCATTAAACTCATATAATAATCTCCACTTAGAGTAAATCTATATGTTTTCCATAATTTTCCTGGTTTATGGGTTTCAATTTCAGTCTATAATTCCAAAATAAAAAACATCTCTAAATAAAAAGAATAACAATGCACAAGTGTATTAAACATTTTATTTATGAATTTTTAAATTACTCATCAATGAATTATAAATTAGTATTAACAATATTTTATTATAAAACAAATCATTATTCCTTGATAATAAATTATTCCTCCAATCAATATAATTAATCATACACTCGACAACTTTCAATAAATATTCCCCAGAATCTATACGTTGAATCCAATAACATCACTAGTAAGAACACAAAACTCATCAAAAGGAAATACAATTTATATCTTTTTTATGTAACATATTTATTTTTTATTCATATTTATATCTATTCTATTGTTATAACTATCATTTTGAAAAATTCATGAAATATTTAATAAAAAAATATACTTTCCTTGCTGAAATATACATAACAGTAATGGAAACCATCAAATATCCTATAGATGGAGGGGTGACTAACTACCCCACCATTGAAGGGGGATCAGGAAGTTATATTTAGACAATATATGAGGAAGCTAGTGTATTTCTAAAAGTCACTAATATAGTAAAATCACTCAAATCCACTAAATATAATGGTAGAGGCAGTGTCCATTGAGATTGTGACTAGCTAAGATCATGAATTATTTTTCTCTACGTTCATAAATTTCTGAGTGGTTAGAATATATTCAATGTATAAAAATCATATGTTATAAAATTATAAAATTCAAAAAAATGTTAACAATATATATATATATATATATATTTTTGTGTGTAATAAAAACTTTTAGATATGTATTTATAATATGGTTTCATTTCTAATTTATATGTTCAATTATATTAACATTCACTATTCTCCTTGTTATCAAGATATATCTAAAAGAGTACATCATTTTCACCCTCACATGAATGTTTTTTAATATTTATTGGGAAAAACAATACAATTTTTTTTCTTGATGAGTTTCATTATAAAAATTTACCAATTGAGATTTTTCACTAATATCATAAAAGTAAAACTATTTTATGTGTACAAAACACTCCATCATTTATATACTTCATCATCTATGTAATAATCCATATTTACATTTCAATTTAATTTAAATGGGTAAATATTTTCATTCTAAGATATATAATTTGTAAATCTAATATTTAATGAATATTTTTTTATACCCTCATCAATAGTATACAACATTCATTTGAATATGTTAATTGGAAATTGACTATGATTGCTTATTTCAATGATATCAAACTTCATTACATTGTATCCCACCAATGAAATACTAAATACACCACTAGTTTCTGTTTCCAATCCCTCATCATCATTAATTATATGAAACTAAACTCATTTAAAAATGTAGGCGTTGAATCAATTATCCTTCCGAAGAGGATGTAAAGATAAAAGCATAAAATTATCTAACATTTTATCTTGATCCTCAATATTAACTATCTTCATAATAAGATATAAGATATTACTATATATATTTAAAAAATAATAAAATATTCATAATATGAATATGAGAGTGTACTTGAATGATGAGAGAACACTTCAATAGGCTTCTTACTAACAATTGTTTTTAATTCCATCGTGTTTTGAGTTTGATGTCATTGTTTTCTACATTTTTCAATCAAAATTCTTTAAAAAATGGACATGTAATATAATTATTGTGTATAACATAACTGTGTTCTTGTAGTAATTCCAATTCAAATAGTGTAAAATTTGAGTCCTAGTTAACTGATCATCTTATAGTTGGAAATACTGATGAATATTATTCAGAATGTAAATTATTATAGATGTCACCAAAACATTGGTCCTGATTAAAAATTGTATATTTTTTTAAATACCTAGAATAAAAGTTTTGAAACTCTTCAACTAAGTAACATTAAGCAATAGAGCCTTCATGTCAATTTTTTTTATTCATATATTACTTTAAATGACATAAGAACCTAGTGAAAAAATTATAAGAAAAAAACTAAATAAAATTATATAGTGATTTGATAAAATTTAATTTAAAAATGAAAAACATATGAACATACCTTCCAATTGGTTTTGTACAATGTTAGTGTACTAGTCTATAAATTTTATCATCCTCAACCAGATGAAAAATGAAATTAATCCTGAGAATGAAAAATGACGGGTGAAATAACATCACCAGAGGATGAAGTGTAAATACAATTCATTCATTTATATTTTGAAACTTATATGTATTTAGTTTTTTCTTGAAATGGTCTCTTAATATAGTATATAACTCAATTCGAAACACAACTACTTTTTAAGAAACCATATTATGAAATGCTATTTGAAAAGACTCCCCCATCATAATATGCGAGTTACTAGTTTTAAATACATGTATCGTTAAATTTTTTATGTCAATAATTATTGAATGGCTACACAAATATACATCTGTAACTTGTACATTTTTTAATGACTGAAGAAATATTACATTATCATGATTTTTCATTGTAATAATAGGTGGAGGATACTTTAAGTTACCCTTTCCCCACAAAATACAATTTGTATTCATTGATTCCAAGTTCTAATGATAATTAAGGTCATCGTTGAATTTACCCTAATCATTAAGTAATGAAAAAATTACACTATCATATAAATTCATCTCAATATGCATTTAATAAATATTATAATGTAGAAAATTAAAATCCCAATACGGATGTTTGAAAAAATATTCCTTTTATTCCAATATCATTTTACAACTACTTTAGATATTATACCATGTAACATTTCCCCATTCTTTCAATTGGTTACATATGAAAATTCTCTGGTGATGTTAATTAATTTCAACAAGTTTTTTGTACCTAATAAAACCATTGGGTAAATTCTCACCTAAATATCTCTATTTAATAGTATATATTTAAATAAAAATTTATGAGATGCATCATGAAATCAGTGACGAAACAAAAAATAGTATTTTATTCTTTGAGGTAGTTTTTAAGGTTAAAAAAATAAAAAAATCTATAAAATCAAAACTAGAATGGTTTTTATAAGAATATTTGATTTTATGTCTAGGAAATTAAAAAATATTCCATTTTTAAATAGTATTAATTACAAAAATTTTAATAATTTATTCATCAAATGTTTCTATTCCATCAGTCCATAATTCCCAAAAATTCAATGATTAGAGGATGAAGGAATAAATCAATGTCATTGCAAGAAATTTTATTCCATGAAATATTGATTCAAATAATGAAATAATTATTCTTTATATAAATCCATGGTTTTAGATTATATGGGTTCAAACCCACTGAACATATGATATTATTAGTGCTCAATGCATTGAACGAGTCAAAACAATCAAAATATAATCCCAAACATACATTATTAGGATCTAAATAAATGTTTTAATATATAGAATAAAAAAATATATGAAATTGAGTATTTTGGATATCTCATCAAGACATCATTGCTACTACCAAAATAACTCCTCTTCATTTCATATGTGTTTTTCAATGAGTTGAATAATATTTACCGGAATGTTTTAATAGGAAAATAACACAATACAATTGCAAATTTTTCTTCTTCTTATTCTTTATTGAAATAAATTATTTGTGGTCTCACTCCTACTAATTCATTTTCATCTACATTTGTGAAATATTATTCATTATTCATTATAAGAATCTTATCCTTAATAAATAAGGAAATCATTCAGGTATTAATGTATTTTAATATAATAAAGGCCAAGGATGTGATGATTTCCATCATCACATAGAATTATGAGGGTATATTAGTTGCTCTAAATTAATTAGGAATTTACTCTAAAATCAGAAATATTACTGGACCAAAACTCCATGTAGACCCATAATATGATATATATTTAGTATAAATACCACTTTAAATACATGGAACACATTTATAATTTGTTTCCATATTCAACTAATTCAAAAAAATCTTTTTTGGTCACTATGGATACTGATAATATTATCTTATCTAGATAAAAAAGTTTTTTTATCTATTAAAATAAATATTATGTTATAATGTACATTAAATTGTGTTATTTTTCAGGTTTTAAAATTAATTTCATAGGGGGTTTCACTTTTTCTTTCATTTGTAGGATTATGATTTCTTCGAATATCCATAATGTTGGATTGAACATGTTAAATCCAATATACATATTCACGAGGAAACCGTTTCAATATCAGGTTCTCATTTACATTGTTTTTACTCATCGATCACATTAATTTATAAATCATACATAAACATATTTTTTTACCATCCATTGATTGATTTTTAAATGCATTATCTAAAAATTCATCCAATTTCATTTTTTATTGTTGTTTGTTTTAAGGTAAATAAATCCAAATTTAATCCATATATATTATCCAATCACACTTCTCCCTATGTTTTCAAAAATATAAATATATATATTTAGTCAAACAACTAAATCAATTATTATCTTCTTTCTAGAAAAAAAATTCCTCAATAAAAATATACTCACATGAAAGGTCAATTTAATCTAAAAGATAAACAATAATTTAAAATGTTTGGAATTATATTGTAAATAAATTAATATAAGTATATGTTACTCCAAAATAAAAAAGTCTTGTTGAAACTTACAAACCCTCAAACACTACGTGATAGGTTAGGGGTCAGATGTCATGGGGAAAGGCTGATCAGGAGAGTGTATTGAGGAAGATAAAGGGAGGTCAGTGAAGAGTGTGGTGAACATTGAGGTTAGTGAAGTGACATTAGACTCAAGAATTGATATATTGTTTAGGGATATGGGTTTAGTTAGAGGGGGATTGGGAGAATGAGGGGTCGAGGAATTAGGGTTTTAATTTTGGGGGACAAGGTTCTGGTCAAGGTCATGGGGAGAGGAGGGCCACCATTGATGATTAGGGGATGAGGTTAATAGGGCTTTTATCATTAGAAATATAACTATTGTTTTTTTTAAAACAGATGAAAAATGTTAACCTATTTATTTTTAATTAAAATATAGATATTTGTTTATAATACTATCATTAAACAAATATTTTTTATTTAAAATGCATTGAAAATTATAATAAAGCACCCATAAATTTTTAATATCAATAAGTATTTTAAAATTTAGTAGTGTCCTTTAGAATAGGTTCTAAAAATGTCTCTAGTACATCCATTGTTAGTAATTTATTTAGGACAAATAATTATACTTTTTATCAGTGCTTTCTAGCACAGATTAATAGTATAACCGAACATACATGAATTCATAGTATTGGGAATTCTACAGGGGATAAATACCAACATTCTCAATTATGATTAGTGATGGGTTGCGGTATTGAGATATTGGAATGATCCTTTTACATTCATCATTTCCCCACCAATTTCTATTTTTCCAAAACACAATATTTTTAGACCAGGTCAAATAGGATTCTGGTCTAGAACACTAACAATATTTACATTAATATATACATTTATATTAATATAAATATAATTAACTTGATTTATGTTCCACTATTTTCAATTTGAACATTTTTCTATGCAGTAGACGTTTACCTCAATTTGGTGGTTGGAAATAATACTATTAGTGAAAAAAATGATGATTGCTAATATTGAATAAAGTATTACAACAATTTTCCATCGTTTAAGAGAGAAATTATTTAATTTTGTTTTGGAGCTCTAGAGTCCAAAATTTTTTAGTTTTTAATATTAAAAAAATCAATAGGATTTTTCATGCCTCATACTTTCCTCGAACATTCAACATACCCTCATTGTTCCTCCCAATATTACAGAATCGACTGCTTTAAATACTACCATTTTTACTATTGATAAATTTAACTCTATTATTGTCACTAATTATATGCACTAATAAACATAAATTTTGCAACATTAAGAAAACATCTGTAAAAGGATACTATTTGTGAGCGCTTTTTTAGCACTAATAATTCTCACCCTTTATTAGCTCATTATTTAACATTGATAGAGGATATCTTTTATTTGTAATTTTTTAGTGCATATAAGGGGAATGATGAAAACTTCAATATATATTTTTAAATATAATTTATATAAAAATAAGTTTATATGTTTATATATGTACAATATATATATATATATAAATTAATTTAAACGTATTTATAATTATAAACACAATTATAATTTCACTCACACGTATAAATTATAAAATATCATAATATAAACTATATAAACAAATATATATATACATATATACATTGAATATAGTTCATTTTTAAAATAATATATTTATTTTCCTATTTTATAAATTATAATACACATAATCCTTTATAATTATATATATTTGTATTCTTATAATATATATATACACACAATTCACATCAAATATATGTTAGCATATGCACGCGCACACACACATATAAAGGATACCTTGAACATATATTTTATATATTCATATATTTTCATATTCATAATATAATTTATATAATAATAAATAACTAAATACATATATATATATAATTTGTATTTAATATACTACATCCGTACGAGTTATAAATTCCAGAAGGAATTTGAATTTATCCTTAACTAGAAGGGTAAATTTTGAATTAGATCTCAAAAGGTGATTTTGGGGTTTGGAATGCCCTAATATGATGTTTTGAGATGATTAATGGGGATAAAGATGTAGATTAAGTGTTTACAATAGCTTTATAGGCATCATATTAGGTTTTTTAGCTTTTAGAGTTTTCTTTTTATTGTGATGGGTTAGTGTGCATTGTTTAGGAGATACCACAAAACACATTGATGCTCAGAGGGTTTTAATTTGTTTTTAACTATGAACGGTTGAGTTACAAAGTTAGAGAATGGTTTTGGTTAATACATCCAATACAAAAGGATAAATCATGCAAGGTGATGGAGATAAAGGGGAATGGAACATGGATTGTGCCCAATTTCAAAAGAACATTGAAACATACTATAGAGGAGAGGTGTTGTTGAAAGCACAATATGTGAATGGTTTTCAAAACCATGCAGTAAAAGCATGAAATTCATTGGGTGTTGGATTATAGGTGGCACATGGTTGGTGCATGGTTTGGCTATATATGCATCCAAACCATGTGGATTCCCAAAAAATCATCCAAAAGGGTATTTTACAAAAATCTCCCATGGGTTTTTAGGTAACTCCACCCAATTTTTCATCCATTGTGTATACACAATATAGGTATGATCGAAACCCATTACCCTCCACTGACAACATGATTTTTCTGATATAATTGAAATTATTTGGTGATTTAGTTCATTTATTATCATTTGTTGACTTTCTTTCCTATTCACCTATCTTATTTCAGATTTGGTTGTGGTTTATTTTATTTTTTTGATGATTTCATGAGATCATAGGGGAATTTTCCACTTATTCATTGGATTTTGGTTTGATTTTATAGAGGAGATCCTATATTGAATTCATATCATAATTGTGTGATTTTTTAAAATTTATGCATCCCCAGTTAATTTCCTTTGGGTTTCCAATGATTTTGGGTTTCTATTAATCATAAAAATTGAATTTCCTCTCATGTATTTTCTTGAGAATGGAGTGTGGAATCTTTTGTGGGCCTCTTTTGGTGGGTCTATTGATTTTGGAGAATATATTGGTACCAATTGAATTTTATGAAATTAATTATGAGTATAGTTTTGTTGAATAAATTAATTAGTATTATTATAATTAATAAATTTTAGTTGTGTGACATAAGGATAGAGGTTGGGTGGTTTAGAAGAGCTTGTTTGGATGTCAATGAGTTTGGATGTAAATGGGTTAATACTTGGCAATGCCTTCATGATTTGAAATTATTATAAAATGCATCATGATTATGTTTGGGGTCTAAGATATTTACCCATGATATTATTAATTTAACTTACATGTTAATGTGGTATGTTCCTTAAAGGCCATGTGTAGTTTGTTTGTTTCCATGGTTTAAGAAATTCGTTTTCAGCTTCAAAATGATACCTTGGGCCTTCCACAAACCCCATAAGATCCATTAGTGTTTATAATATTGAACCTATTTCCACCCAAGGGGTTCATTGTTTCATATAAATAAAAAAGTGGGGTCATAAAGGGTAGAGTGAGTGGGTTATAGGATTAACCAATTTAAGCTCCTTGGTTGAATTTATTAAAGGGTAATGTGATTTTGGTAGGACATTGTGTTAAATGTTTTATAATATGTTAGAAGGAGGAATTTAAGTGTTTTATGTGTTAATAACAAATAGATTTCATATTAAGCCCTTGAAATGGTTTTAAATATGTGTGTTGTATTTTCACATGGGTTTTGATTCAAATGGGTGAAAATGAAGTTTTGAAGTGACTTTTATGTTATAATGGGATGTTGGACTCCATGTAATTTAAAAACATGGTTTAAATTAATTTTATGTTTTTGGTTGAAATTTGTGTCTGGATTCCCCATTTCTTTTAAAATGCCTTTATGATTATTTTAATTGTTTTAATAGAAATGAATGTGTTTTTCTTTTTTTGATTATTAAAGTGGAAGACTGGGTTTATAGTTCATTTTGAAATTTTTTAAATGGAAGTGTGAGGTCCCCAATTTTATTCTATGGTGTTGGATTGATATTTTGACAACTAAAAATAGTCTAAGTAGTCCATGTAATGTATTGTTGTTAATAGTTTTGGGGACCATGGTAAATGATATTTTTTTAAAGGGTATCTTGAAAAAATTGAATGTTTTAAATGGGAAAATATTGATCCTTTGTTTTTTATGTATTCGGATGCATCTAGATGTTAGACAAGATTCTCCACCTATGGGGTTGAGATAATAACTACTACTAAAATTGACTTTAATAATGCTAGAATTGGCCTTTATCAATGCTAAAAAAGCATTGACTACTATATCATAGTTAAAAGGAAAATTAATTGATTAGCTTCCAAAAAATCAATGATAATGGGGATCTTTATCAGTGTAAAATAGAACTGATAAATCACACATTTATGAGCGCTTTTAGAAGCACTGATAGAAGACATAGTTTAGAAATGTTAATAGATGTGCTGATAAAGGACATATTTATCAGTTATATTAAATTCACTGATAAATGTTCCCTTTATTGAGGATTTTAGAATCACTAATAAAAGAACACTTTATCATCTATTTTTGAAGCACTAATAAAATACTCATTTATCTACACATTTAATAGCACTGATAATGTAGAATACTACTGTGTGATGCTACAAAACATTGTACCAAAAGAAACAACGTATGTATTTTCATGTAACAATACAATACATCACCAGAAAAAGAACTATAAAATTTATAATTCAGATACAAATTAATAATTTAAATTAAATAAAACTTCCAACACAAATATTAGAAAAAAATACAATTTTAGAGTATGTTAGATGTTTTTTACAAAAATTGCAGTAAATTTTTAATAAAAAGGTACACATTGTGTCATAATGGTCCCATCATGAGTCCAATTGAGGTTCGGCTGATTCCTACACATCAAAAATTACATATGGATCATTTTCATAATGTTACAAAAAATGATGAAGGTGTATGATTTGTTTTGAGTGTGTCAGTGGTTTTTTATTAAAATTAATGTATATTTTGATTAAAAACATGCACTTGGGTTCATATCGGCCACGTCGTACATTAGATAGAGGTGAAAATGATTCCTACACATCCCAAATGACATATGGGTATTTTTAATAAAGTATTCAAATAATCTGAATGTGTTTCCATAGTTTTGAGTGTGCCGCTTGTGTTTTTTCTAAAATGTCATTTTAAACAAGAAACAAGCAGTCTGAGTCATATAGCTTGCATTGTGTGTGGGTTTGACATGAGACTGATTAATACACATTGAAAATAAATTATGAATCATTTTTCAAAATTATATAGACAATCTGAGTTCATTTTCTTGGTATATAGAGACTGACAAATTTTTTATTAAAATGACTATTTAAAATTGAAAATGAGCACTTTCAGTTATACCAATCACATCATGAGTTATATTGAGTTGAAGTTGAATCTTACTTGTCAAAAATGACATAATTTTATTTTTAGTAAATTACCAAAATAATATGAGTGTGTGTGATAATTTTTGATAATGCCAGTTGATTTTTTACTAAAATTAATGCCAATTTTGAATAAAAATATTGCTTTGAGTCATATCAGTCACACCATTTGTCTGATTGATGTGCGTATAATTCCTACACATCCCAAATTACATATGGATCATTTTTTTAAAGTATCAAATCAATAAAAATTTGATTCCATAGTTTTGATTATGCCACTTGTGTTTTTTACTAAAATGCCATTTTAAATTGGAAACAAGCACTCTAATTCATAAATGTTACTTTGTGAGATAGTTTGAAATGAGACTGATTCATACCTATCTAAATAGAATTATGAAACATTTTACTAGATTATCAAGGAAATCAATGTAAATTTTCTTAGTTTTCAGGGAGTGAAAAGTTTTTTTTATTAAAATGTCAATTTTAAACTCATAACAAACAATATAATTCATACTAGAAACATCTTATATCATATTGATGTGTGGATGATTCCTAAATGTAAAAAATGACTTATGGATCAATTTTAAAAATTTACAACATAATATGACATCATTCTATTGGTTTTGAGTATGTTAGTTGTTTTTCACTAAAAGTAATGTCAATTTTGAATAAAAAGATAGGAGTTGGGTCATTTTGATCCCACCATGGTCATATTGAGATATGAGTGATTATTACTTGTCTCAAATTAATTATGGATCATTTTCATAAAGTATGAAAAAATTAATCTTTTACACTCATTTTAGATAATGACACTATTGTCTTTTACAAAAAAAATCATTTTAAACTATCCATATGCACTTTCAGTCATAAAAGGAGAATTTTGTTTGGTTTGTACTTGAGAACAATTCCTACATGTAACAAATTAATTATGAATTATTTTACAAAATTATCAAGATAATATATGAACATTTTATAGGTTATCTGTGAGAGATAATTTTTTGTATTAAATTGAAAATTTTAAATTGATAATGGACACTTTGAGTAATACTGATAACATTCTGTATCAGATCGATATGATTCCAATTATAATAAATGAAAAAAATACTTATAGATGATTTTCATAATTTATTAATACATTATGAATTATTTTTATTAGTTTTCAGTGTTACAATTATTTATCAACTAAAATTAAGTTAAATTCTGAATAAAATGATGCACTTGGAGTCATATCTATCACACCATGCGTCAGATTGAGGCGTTTCTGATTCATAAACATCTCAAATGACTTTTGGATCATTTTTGTAAGGTATAAAAACAAGCCAATTTAGTTTCCACATATTTTAGTGCAACACATTTGTTTTATAAAAAAATATCATTTAAAATTTTATACAATAACTTATATTTTTATAGGTTGAATCATGGGTTGGTTTGACATGATACTATATAATACAAATAAAAATTGAATTATGAAATTCTTTTCTAAATTATCAAGACAATATAAGTGAGTTCTCTCATATTTTTGTGAGGTAGACTTTTTTTTATTAAAATATAAATGATAAACTCATGAGGGATTCTTTGAGTCATACTAGGATTATCGTGTATCGAATTGAGGTGAGGTTTATCTATACACATAAAAAATGACTAATGAATAATTTTAATAATGTAACAAAACAATATGAACAACTTTTCTTGGTTTTAATTATGTTAATTTCTTTTCTCCAAAATTAATGTCATTTTTTGAATAAAAAGATGCACTTAGAGTCATACATGTTACATTGTGTGTCAGATTTAGGTGAGGAATATTCTTACACATCCAAAATGAATTACGTATCGTTATCCTAATGTATAAAAACAATAATAATTTTTCCTTAGTTTTGAGTATTCAAAATTTAGTTTTTTACTAAAATGTTATTTTTAACTAGAATCGTGCAATTTGAGTTATACAAGTCACATCATGTGTGGGTTTGAAATGAGAATATTTCATTCACATCAAAAATTAATTAAAATCAATTTACAAAATTATCTAGAAAATATGAGTGTGTTTTACTATTTTTCATTGAGTAACAATTTCTTTCATAAAAATAAAAATTTTTAACTAATAACAGACAATTTTATATCATCCATTTTTAATGACCATGATATATCAATTATGGTTTTACAACACCAGTTCTATCATAAACTTTATTACTTTTGTGGTTGATTACCTGCATATTTATTCAAACATTTATGTTGGATTATATACCTATTTGATGATTAGATGTTGTACAGTTTTTTCCTTGGTAGCACTAGTGGATTAATTGAATCTTCCAAAATAGAAATTTCTCAGAGGTGGATTATTACCCTATATAAAATAAATTTTAAAAAGTGGTGAAAAAAATTATTTCAATAAGCCACTTGAAACATTTTTATAATGAATCTTATCTTTAGTGACATGTTTTCGTGCTCTTTTAAAAAAAATCTCAAACACAATCATGATATGATATTCAACATACTTCATTTCGGAATTTTTATTATTATTTTTCAACCATCACGTCCTCTCATACTCTACCTTAGTCTCAGTCATAGTCTCTACCTCTAACTCCTCCTCTACATCATTCTCGAACTTTGCATTACCTTCACCTATACCACTATCTTGACCACCACCTCCACCTCCACCTCCACCTCCTCCATTTCCAAACACTTTTATTGTATGCCATTTTCAACTTCTAAAAAAATTAATTTCCACAATTATAATTATCCTTGATAAAGTGAACAAAAATAATATATAATCATTTTGATAATAATGACTTACACCCGAAATATATATCAAGGATAATAACTTGTACCAGATCACAAACATATCAGGTAATCAACAAAAAAAAATTTCAGCAAAAATTCTGACAAAAAAACACTTCCCACCTATCTCTTATCACATTTATTTCATATTTTGGGTATATAGGTTTGACAGAAATATTGATTGTACTGGGAAAATATAAACAAAAAATTAGTATGAAATATATTTAATGAAATTTTAATTACCTTCAGAAATTACCTATTTGTGTATGATGGCATTTTCATGCTTTATGATCTCTCTCATCAATTTTCAAACATAATACCCACAATAGATTTCATTATCTTGTTTTATACACTGTAGAAATTTCGATCCAAATACATAAATTATTTTTAATTATTTTTGTGGAAAAAATATTTCTTTATATACCTTATTATTTGAATTTGTTTTTATATATAGGATTTATATATTCAAAAACTAGCTCCATGCCATGATTTATCCTATATTTGGAGACCATCCTATCATAATATAATTATTGTTAAAACACAGATAGAAACATATAATTCAATTTGTATCTACCATATAGTGATTGCAGTGTTTTAGAAATTCACAATATGCATCTTGTGTTGTCGTTTGGGTGGATATCCATGAATTGGATCCAAAAAATAAATATTTGGGGTGTCTAGATTGACTAAGATCATCATCCAGTGGTCCATATTAAAACAAAAAAAATTATGTAATGAAAAGTTAACAATATATTTTATGTTATTAGATTATAGAGTTTTATTTTGAATTTTAGGCATTGAATAGAGTGAAGAATGTGATCATACTTTGTTAAAAAGTTTGAGTAACCCATGTTTTTTCTTCTTAATTTATTTATCATCAAAATTATCTTTCTCATAGAAATGATACATTGATTAATGAATCCAAATCATGCTTCACATGATCTTCCATTTATATAGTATTAACATAAACAACTATAGAAAATATTAATAGTTATTAACATTAATAAACATATTTTCTCCCAATTTGGATAGACATATTATAATAATTCACCTTATGTATGTATTCAGGATTGAGATACCCATCCATTGATCCATGAGAATATTATTTATATTATCGAGACCAATTCTATATTTGAAGGAATTTTTATATATGTCTTATTCATATTGAATTTAATATATAATTTTATATTTAATTTTGGTATCTTTATGAAGTGTTAATGATAATAAATGTAACTCTTGAACTGGCTGAGAGAAGGTAATATTAGAAGGTCATTTTTTTCTTGGTTGATTCACTATATTTTTTTATTTGACCTTTTGTTTCCCCCAGTTTATCTATCTGTAATATTTTACCTAACTTAAGAATTATTGTGATATATATTTATCAGAATTTTTTTGATTCACTTTTAGAGGAATGAGTAAGGAAAAAAGTGATTAGCGTGGCTAAGGAATACAGTTGGGGGAATTAGCATGCTCAAAGCTAGTAAGATCTTTTGGTTCATGTGTATATCATTTATCCATCTCCAATTCACTATGATCTTTTCTCATACATTGGTCTACCAAATATCAATGAAAAATAAGTTTTTTAGTGATACTATTGGTTTCTACAATGTCTAACCATATTATATGTATCATCTTGTAGTTTTATCTTAATGAAAGTTTTGTATGATAGACTGCAAAACTAAATCCTCTAATGTGACCATATTGTAAAGGCTTCTTCAAATATTCTAAAATTATCTTTTCTATTAGTAGGGTAATTGATGATAATTTTATCTAAAATATATAAAAATAATATGAAAACAATATATATTTTTATGTAATATTTTTATAAAGAATAACTAAATACAATTTTTTGATTTTTAAAAATGTTTTACATATTGGTTTTTGTGTTTTCATCAACTAATTTATCCACCATGTTTACACGAGCCTCCTTCCATTAAACATGATGAGGGATGAAAGTGGATTCAGAATCTGATTCATCAACTTGAATATAAAAAAGGACCATATGTTGTATCATATAACATAATAAATCATTTATTGGCAATTTCATATATTTATATCAATTTATTATATAATGAAGTGTACCCAATCATTTCTTTGTAATATGGGTACATTAGTTTTGATGGACATTCCTTATTCAAAACACTCATTTTTAGTTTAATAAATTATCAAATTTAAAAAATGTTGGATAAAATAAATAATTCAAATAATATATTATCAACCACAATTCACCTGAAATTATTTCTCATTAAGATGAATGATGAAAGTATTCCATGTTTCCTATTTTTTCATGTGTTCATAACAAACTAGGAGGGAATTACTTTTACCTCAACATTCCTAATATATAACATTGTAATAAGACTATGGAACCCATTTTTGGTCTTTTTGAATTCCCTTTAAGGAAAATTAATTACAGAAATATTCTGAAATAAATGATCTCTATAAAGAATAATGAAAATTAAAACAATGTTTCATTATATAATTTTCCAGTAGAATAGGGAATTTTTATCATAACATTACTGTTTTATGTTTCCAAATTATTTCATTCATTATAGGTTGGACATGGCTTCATGAAAAAATATTAATTAGAAATTTAATCTTCATTTTGACCCCAAGATAACTAATGATCATTGAATTGTTGTGGTCAATAGTTTAGCCAAATTGATTCCAACCAAACTCAAATTTTTTACCCCAACTTCTGTCCTTGATGGTTTTATTTACCACTATGATGATACTTCATTTTTGTTTCTTTCAGTAACATGTTGTTGATCCCCTAATAATTCCATTATTTCAACATCAATTATATATTCTTCCTTGATATTAGAAACATCATCAGGTGAAAAATAATTTATCTACATGAGTTTTAAAACATTTAATATTTCTTTAGTAACAACAATATAATACACTCCATTCATAAAAGTACACATTTTCATGCATCATGTATAAAACTTTTACTATCCAAAACTGAGATATAATACTTCAATAATCTAGTACAACAACCATTAATTACCATTATGTAATCTATCTTCATAAACTTGATTTAATTCCTTCTATTGATGATGGATTGGACTCCCTTTGTTATACTCACCTTCCTCCTAGCATTTTTCTTCCAAAGATCCATGATGAAATACCTCCATAATATTTATTATTGTATTTAGTTTCTTGATACCCATCTGCCATATTTTTTGACATCCAAATATATTTTACAAACTAATATAACCAAAAGTCATATGATACCAGGTACTAGTGATCAATTTGGATGTCATCTCCTCAGAGTAGTTAAAAAACATAGAAGAAATGGGGGATGATTATGAAGAAAAAATCTAATGATAATTGTTTGGGAGATGAAAGGTCCCAGACAGTTCCATGATTCCTTCAACTCATCCTTAATAAATTGAACTGAATATATCAAATGGTACTATCAAATTCCCCATCCTTTATCTCATATATAAGAGCTCCATATCCCTTGATGTTCAAAAATAATCTAAATTCCAATTTAATTATAGATTCAAACATATTAAATTTCAAAAAATGATGGAATGAACATTAAAATATCCAAGAATTCCAATTATAGTATTCTTCTTCCACTAACAAACATTTACTATTTTCAACATCATCTGAAATTTTTCTATTTCTATAAAGTCTTAATGGAGATACAATCTTTTGGTGGTATTAGTGTGACGCCTAAGGTAGAGCCTAAAAACATGTCATTTCACTAAACTAATAAAAGAAATTATCCTAAGGATGAATCTGAAAGTAGGTCTAGGGAGCACTTCTCAATATAGGAGGAATAACTCCAAGATTCATATTAGAACCCTTTAAAAATTTTCCTGTTTGAAGGGGAGGATAATAAAAAGGTGCATTTGGAATGTTTTTTTTCAAAGAAAATTTGAAACATGAGCACGTTCATGAGTTCACCCCTTATAGTAGTATTATCTTACAAGTATTCATAATTGAATAGTTCTAAATGAATTCAATGTGACTTCACCCAAATTAAAATAATTTTTTGATAAAGTGTTATCAAAAGTAATTGAGTTATTCATATTAGAAAATTAATATCAATAATCCAAAAAAAAACCCAATCATTATGTTATGGTTAATTTTTAGGTGACATTTTACGTGTTATCGGGAAGTGGTAAATGTGGTGGAAGAAAGGATAAAATAGAAGATGAATGGGTTTATGAGATGTAATATTCAAAGATATGGTAGCTACTTTGATGAAGATTAAAGAATACAATCTGATGAGGAGGTATGTCCTCAAAGAACATTTGAACCACAATGATTGGAGGAAGGCTATTATTAATGAGGGATTGAAATCAATAATCATGATATGGAAGGTAGTAAAAAATTCTGGGATATATTAAATATAGGTAGTGAAGCTTAGTTGTAATGGAGTATTGACATATTATATCTCTATCCAAGACTGTATAAACTTTTATTCAAGGTGAAGGAAAATTTGGTCTTTGATGAATGCCAGGTTGTCCCTATATTGAATCACCTGATTCTCAATTTCCCATTCTCTAATATTCCTCAAAATGTATCAAGACCATTCTGGGTGCGTTGGATTCCCTCTTCATGTAGTGGGAAACTTAATACTGATGGTTCCTATCCCTTGGGAACCAGTCGTGGTGGTAGGGTTGTTTGAGATGCCAAAGGTGAAGTCATTATGCCCTTCTCTACTTTTTTTGGGCAGTGGGTCTTCCCTCTAGGCATAATCCATGGCCGCACTAACAGGCCACACTCATTTCCATCTGGAAAATATCTATCTCTCTAAGGTGGAGACTGACTCCTTGATTCTGCAGAATTCCTTTAAGGGTGTTGGTTCCATCCGATTTTCAATAACCTACACTGTTAGAAAGATCATGGGTATGCTTCTCAATGATAATATCCAAGGGATTCACATGTGTCATGAAGGGAATAAAGTGGAGGACCACCATGCCTCCTGGGTTGAGCCCACCTCCAACATCTACTGCATCTCAAATGTGAACCTCTTGAAACTAGAGGGTGTGGCTCTTAAAAAGGGGGATGCCCTTGGATTGCATTACTTCAAAACTCCTTAGGCTTGTGCCTATTTTTTCTTTGTCCCGAGAAGTGTTTGTTTCTCTCTCTATTTCCCCCATATTTTATTTACAAATAAATAAATGCTAATAATGATATATCTATCTTATTAAAATGAATCCTCATATAGAAAACCATATTTTTGAAACCAATGGCCCTTTTTTATGAAAATTTGTTTTTGTTTCTTAAGACTATTATGTGTATTATGATTCATTTAAATATCATACATTAGGAATAATTTATTAAAATAAAAATGAGATACATGGTTTTAATGTGGACTGGGGGAATGGAAAATAATCATAAAATCCTACCTAGTTACTTTACTTAACCACAGTATGGGAATCTTGGTGATAATGATGATGATGTTTCCGTTGTATGATGGATACCATGATTGATTATTTATTGGAAGGGATAGTGTATAAAATGATATCTAGTGGAGACTTGTGGAGTTTCTATTAATAATGGTAGGTTATTTTTTCATATAGGGTTTTATTTTTACCTTGGGTTGATCAAATTGTTATTTTTTATGCATATAGGAATTTATATTCATTGGATTATATTGTATACTATTTTACATACATGCACTTGTCATGTGAGTTGGTTTTTAAACAATTTTTCATTGATCTTATTGAATGATACTTATTTATTATAAATCCTTTGAATTATGGTTGATGGTTTGAAGGGTCGAGTAATATTTTCACTCCCCTTGGGATAGGTTTTGAATAGTTGGACTGTATTTTGATGTTATAGTTTTAAAAAAGATTAATTAATTTATATGATAACACATAGAAAAATAATGAAAATATATGTTCTTTAATCATCTCACTTTATTAAAAATCACTTCATTAATATATATGAATATATTTATAAAATATTTTTCTAGAAAATTAAACTAATATATAACATCTCTTATAAATAACACAACATATAGGAAAACTTATTCTAGAATATGACCTGGTGTGTTGTGATTCATTTTTTTGTTTATAAATTTAAAATATTTTTTATTCAAAAAAACTCTTTACTATAAGTTTATAAAAATTCAATATTTATTAAAAATAATTAAAAAATTTAATGGATATGGGAAATTATCCAAAAACCATCCATTCCTAATGGAAATAAATTGTGTCTCCCTTAATTATCTCCCTAACCCATTGGACATCATCTTCTCTCATAACTATATTGTATTAGTGAATAAATTTTTTAGTAAATGTGATTATATTTGGAACCTATCAATAAATTATAAACAAAACACTAACTGACAATACATCAAAATAGTTTAGGTTGGATCAAATAAAAAAATGAAAAATTATGCATATTTCGATTTAAATGAAAATTTAAATAATTTATTCCTTCTAAATTTATATATATATATATATATATATAACATATTGATAATATTAACCAATATAAACTAGAAAATTTAATTTTTTGTTCCCTAACATATATTAACACATTCACATTAAAATAACATGTAAATTAACCAACATTATATTATTCGTATCAAATTACATTCCTTATAAAACAATTCAATTATAATGTTAAAAAAATTAAAAGTCCTGTGCATGTCATACATTGGAGACAAGAATCAAACAGTGAAAATATAAGTTTATAAATATTGTTTTAAAAAAATAATATTCATTTCTTATTAATAATTATAAAAATATAAATATATAAACATAGAAAATATACATGTGAAAATATATTTATTTATAAATATTTATTTACAAAAATATTTTCAAAAACATTTTTGTATATATAATCATAAATACATGAATTTTAAAATGACAAGAATTGAATTATTCAAAATGAGTACACATTCAATATATTTATAAAATGGAGATGTTATATTAGTTAAATAAAAATTATTTAAATTATTAAAAATATATGGATATATATATTTATGTAAAGATGAATACATATTGAAAATACTAAAAAATTGTAAATATATATATATATATATATATTTATAAATAATAGAAAATGATCAAATTCAAAAATAAAATAAAAAATAAAAAATAAAAAAATGAAAAATAAATAAATAATACATAACTATAATAATATTAAAATGACATAAATAAAATTGACCGATTAAAATCACAATATGTTAAATTTATCATGATTTAATGAAATTATAAAATATACTAAAATTTAAATAAAATACATAAATATTCGATGCAGCTGTTTCTATATACTAATTCATTAATTGCTTAAATATTTTTGTGTGTGAGTTGTCTATAATAATGCATTAACTACATATATGTATGTGAAATTAATGTAACCCACAGCATTTGACAGATGTTAAATTGAAAAAACAAACATTAACAATGAATAAAACAATGATGTGTTTTTAATTATTATATTTTTTCATTTAATATATATTTATATTTAATATTTTTTATTTATTTATATTTATAATTATATATATATATATTATACCTATTGAATTTTATAAATAATTTTTTCATTACAAAATTTTTAAATTTTTTCTAAATTTTTTATTTTTTTATTTTCATGATTAATTATTACAATTTTTAAATTTTATATTTCTATATTTAATATATAATATTTATTAATACTTAAAATACATATATATTAAAATTAAAGTTATTCATTTTTTTAAATAATTATTTAATAAATATAACGTTTAATTATTTCTTTAATTTATTATTTTATATATTTATTTGTTTAATTAATTAATTTTATTCATTTTACATATCTATAAATTTAATATATACTATTTTTGTAATTTTGAAATTTATTTATAAGTATATTAAGCTTATTAATTTTTAATGATAATTATTTAATTAATAAAATTGTTAATCGTTTTTAATTTGTTTAATTTTTTCATTTTATTCTAGACTTTTATTAGTGTTAAAAATAAATCAGTAGTGAAGGGTACCCTTTATCTATGATAAAAAAAGTGTTGTTAAATGGTACCATTTATCAATGATAAAATAAAATGATGATAAATGTTCCCCTTTATCAGCACTTTTTTCTAGCATTGATAATTTACAATACTGTTAAACACCTATTTTGTAGTAGAGAATAGACATGGCGATTCCACATATATGGTTCCTTATGTATGAAAAAACGATCTATATATGAGGTTAATATAGTATAAATGATAGTTCCATATATATGGTTTTGGATGTCTCACCTGATATTCGAAATATGCGGTCGATAAAGTTGGACATTATGTTCAAGACCCATGGGTTAGTTATTGGACATGATGATATGCTTGGTATCCAAGGTTTTGTATATGTTTTCGGTGTTGGACTGAGGTTATAGGAATGTTTTAGAATGATATTTGATTCCCCCAAGAGTTAATAATAAATGAAAATCCGTTTTTATTATTCATATTTCGTACCACCTTGGGATATGTAATCGATGATTCGTTTGCGACATTAAATTTTTGGTGGTCTCAGGTTTTACTTTCTAACCCCATAAGCAATAGATTAATCATTTAATGGTTGATTTGATATTTATTTACTTTTTTGTACTATTTTTTTATCCCATTTCTTACCTTAATACAATATTTCTATGAATGGTATTTACTTGAGACATTGTTGGTGGTGGTCGTTCGAGTTTTACTCAAACACTTTATAGGCTGCCACTACAAATGGGCACCCAAGAATCTCTCACATGTTTATAATAGGAATAAGTTTTGGTTCATAGACATGTTGAGTTATACATGACCGGGTATGATGGATTATACAGTATATGTAGGCTGGATGAGCTTCGTCACAAAGATGGAAGTAGATCTTGAGGTATTTGTTTCTCAGTTATAAATTTTTCATGTGAGTGGCCTAGTGGGTGATCAGTGTTTCATGCATGTCATGACTATGCATTCCATTACTATATTTCATTTTATAATATTTCATGATATCTATAAATATTCATTTTGCATAATCTAATTTTAATGATACTTTATAATTTATCATGTCATTTCACAATCTTATATGGGGTTATAGTCTCCTTACAGTACCATCGTAGACCCTCGATGCTAGTTGAAAACCTATAATGTATAAGGAGATGCACATGAAGTCATGTGGTAAACTATCTTGGGGAATCAGGTTAATGGCTTCTAGTCCAGGATGTTACAAAGTTGTATCAAAGTGGTTTATATTCATACTTTTATATTCATTGGGAATTAGTATAACAAATATATTGTAATGTGTCAGATATTTTGATGGATATTATGTCACTACATCATAAACAACATTTTTTATTATAATTTCAGGTTACTAGGGTCTATGATTCTAATTATAATTTGTGATGTTATAGTTGTATTTTATTTTTAACTAAGGTCAGGAACAAGTGGTTTGGATTTGATGATTTATTATAGATTTATGGTTCTTGGACCACTGGAAAGTGGAATGTGATTCTATTATGAATCATTCCATAAATAGGAATGCGAAATTCCATGCATCATTGTAGTCACATATGATTGAGATGTTATAGGTTTTTTAGTGCTATTTTGATGATGAAAGAAGTTTGGTTAGTTAATGTGTCTACAATTGATCATACAAAATTTTCCCGTATAATTAACTGGTGGAATTCAACTCAATTAGGTTGAATTTTATATAGATCTCTTTTTTAGTGGAATTTTATGTGAACATATGATGATAAAATCAAAAATTAGGATGTTAATTGGGTTTACATGCATATTTTTTTAATTTACCCTGCTGGGTCAACTTGGAAATGATATATGACTGTTAAACCATCTTGGGTAGTTTTGGATTGAGGTTGGTTGTGGGTCCTAGTTCTCTAGGGAGTAGTCTGATTAATAATTTCAGAGAGTGTATTAATTCCCTATTTTTGGGATTTTTGTTTGGTAGTTGAATTATTTTATACGCGGGGCCCTAGAGATGAGTGTTTTGACATATTGATATCAGGTGAAATTGGAATGGGAGCATGTTTGAAACCTCGTCAGTTGTGTCATTCTACTAGTTGGAGTGGACCAATTTTGTTTAACATATTTAATTGTAGTGAGACATTACCATTTGGGATTAGTGGGATATCCAAGCTACTTTCATTGACGTGACTCCAGTTTAGGGACTTAATACCTTTTTGATTTTCAGGGTGACACATGTGAGGTTTTTGTTGATTTGTTTATGCCTTTGCAGGTGTGAGGAATGGGTGGATGTTTTGAGAGGTTTTGGTAATGGTTTATGTAGGGTGAATGCTAACTCTACATTAGGTCTAGAAGACATATTATATTTTGAATGAGGAGGCTTTTGTAATGGTGATTAAGCCTTATAGTTGGGTTTAGAGGGGAAATCGCATTCAGGTATCTAGTTCAAGGGACTATTATGTTGTTTCGATGTTCCTAATGGTTCTAAGCTAGATCAGAAGTGTATGATGTTATTTAATTCATGTTTTTTCATGGTGTGCATGGTTACGTTTGGTGAGGACCATATAGGCACGGTAGATCTAGTATGTTCACTATGAAAGGAACATAAATATGTTTTGATTCCATGAGATAAAAATCACTTAGTGTGTTGATGCTTTGGTATCTCATATGGTTTCTGGGGGAAGGGCCTACTAGGTTCCTATCCTAGTTAGCTCTCGATTTTTCTTGAGGAAATTTTTGGGAGAATGAATAATCATAGCGTATCTTTTGAATGATGATCGGTATTTAAGTGATCATGAAAGCAGTTTTGGATTTGTGAGTTTCTATTGGATTTGGAAAGCACCAAGGATTATATGTTCAAGATGAAATTGTAATGCATGAGATAAAATTCTAGTGGATAGGTTTTTGGAGCCATGTTTTTGTGGGAATAAATTCAATAGAATTAAAAATATGTATTATGGTTAGGTTACAGAAGAGGATGAAATAGTTTAATGTTAATGGGATCTTGGAGATAGGGATACTAGAGACACAATTTATTGATTTTAATGGATATAGCATAAATATATAGTACACTTTAGGTTCATGAGATGAGAAAGAAATCATATGAATTATGGGAACCGATGTGAGTGAGATGAGGTAATTGTGCACAAGGAGGATCAATACTAGAATGTGGTTTAAATATCCCTATAATTGGTGGCTACATCAGAAAATGGATGGGGTGTGATGGTATCGATCGATGACATCCTGGGATACTATTGTTCTAGAGATGATGATACCCAATATCTTTAAATTTTCTTGGGTATGATGAGCGAGCGTGGGCTACATGCTTCTCTATCTAAATGTAATTTTTAATTTTATGATGAATCTCCTTTGAGTTTTTTCTCGTGGAGTGGCGTATCATAATTTGTATGGTGGGATGTGAAGCATCATCCCGTTGTGAGTATTTTCAATCTATTCTCCCAAATGTTAGTGGATTTTTTGGTTTTCATTCTCAACTTCTATGAATATGTGATAGTTAACAATTTTTCCTCATGTGAGAGTTAGATGTGAAAATATAATTCATTGGATGATAGTGAATGGAACAATGTATATGGTTGTTGGATATGCATGATTGGGGTGGTGAAAAAAACTCATATGGTGTGGAGTGTTGCATCAATTAAAAAGTGATACCATCATGATAAATGGGTCATAGGTTTTTATAATAAACTATAGATCAATCAATTTGACATTGTGATACTAGTGAGGAACAATTGATTTGTATTCTTGAATTTTACAGGGAATGATATTGTGGAATTAATTGTTATGGATGATCAAGATGAGGGTTCTCTTAGGGATCAATCTGTTTTTAAGAGGTAATCTATTTTTCTTGTGTTATAGGTTCATCAATGATGACGCATTGAACAATGTATGTTTTCAGAAATAGTCAAACTGACTATGGGATCTCATTATGAGTTAGGTGTGGACTTTAGTGGGTGTGTTTGGGAAACTGTGGAATTCCTTTAGTAACCAAGGCATCACGATCAGAAGGGTTAGTGATGTGCTGATAGATGGAGTTGGGTCGGCTATGGATAGTTTTACATGAGTTTTTATATAGATCAGATGTGGTAAATCTCAAATCATAGTCATTGTGTTGTTTTGGGAATGATGGGTGTGTTTTGGGAATGGAATAAGGCTTTTGAGGAGAAGCAATTTTTTTAGTTCATGTATGGGTGAAACGTATATTTCCACTATTGATGGACTTCGATGCCGAAAAAGGGTGATGAAATATATTGGAATTATCAAGGTATTTTTGGAATGGTAAATTAGTAACCATTATAATATAATTTGGGAATGCTAGTTGGAGGTTTATTTGGCCTTTTTCACTAGAACAAGTTCCAAGTATCAAAATTTATAAGATGAATCCTATTATGAGTAGAAACAAACATCCATTGATTGATCTGGAAATGAAATAATTAGTGTTTTTTGTTGATTTGAATGGGTAAGAACCATATTAGTGTTTCTATTTGAAAATGTGAATTGGCATGGCTTTTGGTTTGTTGACTGCTTCAACTTGGTGGTTGTGCTTGGATTGTGTTTCAGAATTACAAAAACTATACATGGACCTTGGATATTACTAGTAACCAACATTGTTTGCGTCGTGTGGAAAGATTCCCTCCAAGGTTTCACATGGTTTAGAATTATTATGGTGTGGAGGTCGTAAGATCTAACATGTACATGAGCTGGCAATTCTAGAAAAAATTTAAAATTTTCATTTACTGAATGGGTGAAATTTTTAATTGGGTGATACAATGGTATTATGAGATATGGAATGAATCAAAATGATTTTTTATGGTGATAAATAGGGATAAGGAAGTAGATTGTGTGTTTGGTTGAGCTTTAGAGGATTTGTGTTTGGTTTCAAGGGTATTGGAATTTTCTCGTCAAGGTGCTTGGTTTAGTGTACACAATTTAGGTGAAAATGTGTAGCACCATGATGCTTAGAGGGTTTTTAGTTAATTTTTAATTGAATAGATTTTATTGAAATGGTTGGATAATTGTTTAAGGTAAACGATGTTGAACAGTAATTCTTAGAGGGGTTTCAGTTCATTTTGAACTAAGCATGGTTAAGTCACATGGTCAGAGAACTGTTATTGATAAACTATTAGATAAATAAGGGTAAATCATGTGCAGTGGTGTAGATAATGATTCATGGATAATGATATGAACACAATTCCATAAAAAAAATCCGCCTTTCTATATAGGGTAGTTAGGACTGAAAACATAGTTGATGAACGATTTTACTAATAGTGTGGCCAAACTATCCGAGGAATGGGGTGTTAGAGAGTAGGGGGCACAAAATTGGTTAAAAAATGGGATAATTGTGTTTAAAAATCATTTGGATTCCAATATCTTCATTAAAAGGTCTGTTTTACGAAAATAAACCCTTGGTTTTTAGGTCACTCAGCCCCCTTCCTCACCGACTTGGTACACACAAACCAAGGGTGTTCCAAACCCCTTCCCCATCCTCCAACCCGTTGATTTAGGTCATGTTCTTGGTTATTGTTTTTCATTATTATAAATTTGGTGAAATATTTTACTCTTCCCCTTCATTCTTTGTAATTTTTTAGTTCTCTAGTTTTTTATGATTTTATTGGAGCATGGTTTAATTTCTTGCTTCCAATGGGGTTTTTGGTTGTCTTGCATAGAGGAGGTCCCGAGATAAATTTTGTACATTTTGGCTCAATTTTTTTATGTAATGTTCTCTTGGTAAATTATCAAAAGTTATATAATAAAATATTTTTTTATTAACCTGGTAAATAGTATCACTTGATAGGTATTTTTTATAAAGGGTGTCAGAAGTTTATTATGGACATCCTATGGTATTGTTGTGGATTTTTGATAAGATATGCTCATCTGTTATGTTTTCTAGAATTATAATGAGGTTCATTTTACTGAATCAATTAATTACCATATTTATAAATAATTAATTGTTTTTTCTTGGTTAGAGGTTATTACTTATGGGGTTTATATGATATTGTTTAGACGCATATGAGTTTGGATGAGACTTGAATCGGCATTAGAACTTCCCTCATACATTGGACATATTATGGAAAGCTTCATTATGAGGTATGTGTTCTAAGATATTTATCAATAGTCTTATTAATTTTATTTAAATTTTTATTTGGTATGTTCTGGAACTCCCATCTGTAGTGTGTTTTTGTCGTTTATTTAAGAAATTGGGGTTGGGATTTAAATTGATACCTTAGGCTTTTCATGGAACCCTTTGGATCTATTGATGTCAATAATACCAAACCTATGCCCACCCAGGGGGTTTTCAATTTAATTGAAATAATAAATTTGGGTTATAAAGGGAATACTGAGTGGGATATAATATTAACATAGTTATGATCATTGGTTGACTTGATTAATTGGATAAGTACAATTTGGAGGGAATTTGGGGGAAATTAATTATAATATGTTTGATGGTTTCATTGAAATGTGTTATGTGTTAGGACCATGTGAAATTCAAATGAGGCCTTTGGAATAGTTCTCACTATGTGTATTGGATTTTGACTCAGTTTTATGTTTAAATTTGTGACAACAACATTTTGATGTGGATTTTATTTTAAATTTTTGTGTTGACCTACAAGTGATTTACAAAGTTTTTTTAAAAAATAATTTAGTTTATTGATTAGAAATAGTTGTGTGGATTTCCATTTGGTGAAAATATATTGATTATTATGTTAATGGTTTTAGTGGAAATGAAGGAATTATACTTGTTTTGATTATTAAACATAAATACCGCATTTGAAGGGTGGTTTTAAAATTTCTTAAATGGATGTGTATGGTACATCATTTTACCTCAATTTGTTGGAATGAAATTATGATTTGTAAAGATGGGATTAACATGTTAATACATTTTTTGGTCTCAAAGGTAGTTGGGATCCTGGTAAATGATAGTTTTTGAAAGGATTTCTTATGAACATTGAATTTTTAGTATGGTCAAATGAAGAACCATGGTTTTTGGTTAGTTTTGGGATGATTCTAGATATCAAACATGATGCTTTAAATATGTGGTTTAGATAGTATACATGAAGGTTCAACATATATGGTTCTGGTTGTATAACATGACACTCTACATTTAAGGTTGAGATAGTGGACATGGAAGTTCCACAAATATTGTTTTGAATGTGTGACATGACATTCCACATTTGAGGATAATAATGTTCGACACGATGTTCTACACTCATTGGTTAGTTTTTGAACATGATACTTTGTACCACTGTCAATGGTTTTATATATGGTTTATGTTATGGAATGAGGATCAAGTCATGGTTGAAAATATTATTTGATGCCTCTTAGAGTTAATTGTAAATGAAAATCCATATTATTATTGAATGTATATACCACCCAATGAAATATTTATGATGATTGGTTTAGGTTGATGTAGGTTTGGTTGGCTCATGTGTTTCCTTAAAACACATATGATAAAAGATTAATCAATTAATGGTTGATTTGATATGTATTTCATAGATTGTGCAATTTATATATCACATTTTTTACCTATTTAAAATGTTACTATAATTGATATTTTCATTAGACACTGTTGATGGTGGCCTATATAGTTTTACTCACACCCTGCTCCGTCCACCACTGCACATGTGTACATAAGGATTTATCAAATTATTATTGTAAGAACATGTTTGGGATTAGGAAATTTCTGTGTTTTATATGGCTAGGCTAGGTCAACTGTATAGTATCAGGTGAATATATAAGGTTCAATTTCTATTTGGTTGTAGAGAATGATATATTTAATTTTTAGTCCTTTATTTCAACATGGGGTAATCCAAGTGGGCGATCAGCATTGTGTGTATGATGTGACTATTAGGCCTTTATTATATTATAATTTTTTATTATATAATAATTTATTTATTTATTTTTTTAAATACTTTGTTGCCTGAGATGGTTGATTCTATATATTATTAGTTCACACTCTAATATGGGGGAATAGTCTTTTTAAATTACCACATTAGACCCCCACTGCAAGTCGGTAGCCTTCGGAGTATGATGAGGCATGACTGAGGTATTGTGGTGAATCAGTTCTAGTATCAGGTTAGTGGCTTTTGGGCTAAAAATTTATATTATATATATTTTTAATCATCTATGCTTTGATTATTATATTATTCCTATTTATAATTATATATGAAATTATAATTACAAAAATCCACACAAACACACATATATATTATAAAATATAGTGATATAAACTATATAAATAAATATATAAATATATCAAATATAGTATATATTAATATATATATATATATATTGATATAATATTATTTATTGTATGTGTATAAATCTATACAGTACGTATATAATTATAATTATGCCTCTATGTTGGTTTATATATATATATATATTATATATATATAATAATGTATGTAAATAAATATATAAATATATATAAATTGAAATATTTTGACATAAAAAATTTATATTTCAAAATATAATTCATATTAAAATTAAATGTTATTATCAATTATTATTTCCTAAATCACATAAATCTAGAGAATTATTTAATAATGTATTTAAATTCATTAAAACTTTATATGTAATTATAATATTTGAAAATTTATATAAATAAATATATAAATATATATATGACCATATATTTTGTTGTGTAACAGTCTTAGACCCATGCCCAAGGGGGTGGAACCTGTTTAAAGTTATTTTTAATTCATGTTGTTGTTGATGGGTCAAACCATGGATTTTTAATGATTCATGGGAATGTTTACCAGATGAACCTATTTTTTTAACAATATGAATATTCATGTATTATGATTATGTGGTGGGGTATGAATTATCTTCTAGATGATGATATCGGTTAAATATTAAAAGGAGGGTGCTAACATCCAACAACATAAATGGATATATGACATAGTGGTTGTTAGTGGGTACCCACTTGCACATTTTTATCTAGTGGAAATATTTTCTAATATTTATATGATTATTTGTTCAATCTAACTCTAACAATATATTATCATAGATTTGGGGTAATCATAGTGTCATATGATTCATTTTTTACTACAATTATGGGTGCAATAGAAATGTGGAAATCAGCCTATGATTGTAACTCAACGTCAATCACTACAAATATATGAATTAATTAGTTTTATCATTATTTTTTAAATTTCATCTTATGGAATATAAATTATCTGATGCGTAAGGTTATTGGTATTAATAAATTTTGATTTGAACGACTCCAAAAAATGATTATGGAGGTTCACAATGATATTCAATCCATGAATTAAGTGAAGGAAGAGTATAATTCTACACTAGAATAATCTTCTATATTTTAAAAATTGTTTATTAATGATATGATATCATTTTATTTTGAGATGGTACAATCTCATTACCCCTCATATAAACATTGTTGTACTCTCTTATTAATTTAATAAAGGGATCATGAGTTGGTTTTCCAACTCATTCAAGAATGTATTTATATAAATGAGCATATATTTATCTCTATATATTTATATTTAAATGTGTAAATAAATTTTTATATGTTTATTAATATAATATTTGGTTTTGTGGTAGGATTTTGATATATCATGAAAACTCATTGTATGAAAAAATAAAATCAAAATAGTGAAAAAATATGTTGTCTGTATATGTATGCATATAAAATATGTATGTATGGGTGTATGTATGAATTAATATTTATGTATGTATGTATATGTAGGTATGAATATGTGTTTTTATTATTGTATATGTTTATATATGTCTATGTGTATGTATGCAAGGACGTGTGTATGTATGTATGTATGTGTTTGTACGTATGTGCATGTGTATGAATTATGTATGTATATGTGTTTATATTTATGTATATTTATATCTATGTTTTTGTGCATGCATTCATGCATGAGTGAATCTATGTAGGTGTGTGTATGGATGTATTCATGTATATGTGTATATACACATATATAAATGTATGTCTGTGTGTATATATATATCTGTGTGTGTGTTTATATATGTGTATGCATGTCCATACATGAACATGTATGAATATTTATATTGATTTGTATGTATGTATGTTCATGTGAACGTATGTTTTTATGTGTATGTGGATCTATATGTATGTGTACTCATGCATGTATATGGATTTATGTGTATGCATGTACATTTATCTACATGTATGTGTGTGTATGTGTATGTGTGTATATGTGAATAATGTGTATGTTATATATGTATGTGTATGTGTATGTGTGTGTGTGTTTTGTATATTGTGTATGTATGTGTATGTTCCTGCCTATGTATGTATTTATATATGTATGTGTATGTCTGTATTTGTATTTGTTTGTATGTATGTATGTTTATGCTTTTATACAAGTGTTTGTGTGTGTGTATTTATGTGAATGTGTATATATTTACGTGTATGTATGTGCATGGATGTGTTTGTATGTAGGTATGTGTATATATGTGTGTGTATTTAAATATTTATATCATTGTTATTTTTTTATTTTTAATTATGAATTTATCATAATTCTTTTGAATTTAAATTTAAATTTTCATATTTAATCAAATTAATTGTAATATATATATTTATTTTTAATTTTATCCTATGAATTATTTAATTAATATTACATGTTTCATTTCATTAATATCCTGTAATTTTTTTTTAATTTTTAATATTTACACATTTAGTATTATTTATTATTTTTTAATACTTATCATTTTTATTATTCCTTGTAATTTTTCATTTATAGTGTTTATACATTCTTAATATTATTAATATATTTTTAATTTGGCTAATTAATATTTACTGTTTTATATATATAATATTGAAAATGTCTTCGGGGTAAGGGAGCTCTGAGTATGTCTAAAACAAAGACTTTTAGGGTTTGGTGTAAGAGATGGCCTTTCCAAAGGATATTATGCTTGATGATACGACCAGTGGTTCTCTCACTGGATTGACTAGTCATCACATAGCTTCGTCCAATGTTAGGGATCCTATCCTGCAATAGATGGGAATCTTGACGATGAATGTAGTCATCAATGTCATTTATCCTCTTTGAAGAACAAAACCCCAAAATATATTATCAACTAAGGTAGAACATCAAATATAGTTTCTAATAAGAATTCTATCGTAGGGAGCTTTATCATTTATAAATATTTGGCATTTTCTCGACTTGTGTTACCTACGGGCTAAAGGGCATGGAGGGTGGTTGATCTCAATAATTGAATTTCAAATATTTCTAGATTTAAATATTGTAAATGAATTCTTATGGGGAAGGTACTTTATCATTTATTATTTTCATATAATTATTTAAAAATAAGGTCTTGGAATTTTTTTTCAATTTCTTTGAATCCTATTATACATTGAATTCATGATCGCGATACATGCTTCAATAAATTTTTTATTAATATCACTCTATTTCATGTGTGGGTTCGCGTATTTAGGTTAAGTTTGATATATATTTAGTTATTGGAATGTCTACCAATCATGATAGGTGTAACAACCCAATATATTGCAATATATTTCATTTTAAATAAATTCTATCTTTTCGATAACATGGGATACTTGCAACCCCTAGTTCTAAACAAACCGTAAAATAATATACCATTATAACATAGCATATAAATTGGTGATTATGAATAGAACGAATGAAATTATGAAGATTATATGGATTAAACATTTATAAATAAATCTATTGGTCATCAACTTTTTATAATAAAAAATTCATTTAAAAACCAAATAAATTGAAAAAAATGTATTTTTCTAAAAAAATGTAACGTCACGTTTTACACCCTTATTTTAATATGTTTGCAAGATAAATATTTTTTAAAAGTAAAAATGTTTATATTATCTTATAATCAATCAAATTTAGTTCATTTTGATAACTTATTTTATCAATTTCAATATGAAAACTTTTATTACATTTATAAATGTTTCCTTTTGAAAAATGTTATTTCATCATCTATATGGGTTTAATTATAAAATATAATTTTACATATTTTGTGAGTTAAAGTTATTAAAATGAATTATATATTTTGAATCTTAATAATTAATATTATTTAATAAGTCCAATATAAATTTTTTAATATTGAAAAGTAAAAATAGTAAAAAATAATTACTATGGTTAACGTTAAAATGGGTTAACCGGGGGTAAACTAAGAAGAAAAGGGTAAACATTACCTTAAAAATTTTCGAATTCCTATTTTCAAACCATATTTTGATCATATATAAAATATCTTTTTAATAATGAACCATTTGAGATCCATGTATCATGTGAAAAACATGGGTATAATTAATTACTTTCAAAACATCAAAGTGTACCCTTCCCCCCACCTAAAAAAGGATCACCCACTACAATCCTATTCAAACATACAAATACATTTTGTTCATAATATTACTACAAAAATTTAATTCATAAATACATACCCATTACTTATAGTCCATATTTTGATCATAAAACCATTTTATGAATGATTTAGGTATAAACATAAAGAGGATTTCTAAAGAAGAGGTATAGTTCTTAACCATGCATTGTCATTTTGTTTTTTATAACTATTTCAAATTTTAATCCAGTATGATAATATAATAAAACCAATATATCCCATATACATAGTTGTTATTATATTAATGGAATGACTTATATCTTTCACCTCTTCTATCAAATTGGAAACAAAACTTTCAATCATGTGTAGACTAAATTACCGACTCACTAACCGATATAATTTTTAATCCATAACTACCTATAAGAGAGGGATATAATGATGTATTTAATATATATTTATATATATATATATATATATATATTTATATAGTTTATGAAATAATTATAATGGAAAAAAATAATATCACATGTACCTTCTTACCATCAAATCTATTGGAAAATGAAAACATCTCTCATGCATATGTGTGGACTACCGCCTCCACAAAGCGATGTCAAACATTTTTCATTTTATTTTTTAATGTATTGTAATAAAGATAGATATAATGAGTATATATTATATATATATGATATAATAATGAATTTATATATTTTAAATTCTATTATATTTTCATTATATCCATCCTCTATAAAAATAAGTACAATGTTTATGTGTACGTACGACCTACAATCTCCATGAATAATGTAACTCATTTCTCTATCTCAAAATTTAATGAAAAATATAAAAAATTATATAATTAATATATATTTTATTTATATAATTTTTAAAATGATCGATATTATGGAACCATTATCAATGTAAAAGCCCCAAAACCACTGAACGTAAACAAGTGTGAAAAACAAAATTATAATTACCCAAAAATGATATTTTAACATGGAATGGTTAATAAACTATTGATAAAAAGTTATAAATAATTCATATATATTATAATACATATAATTAGGGTTTTTTATAATTTTATAATTAATATATATTTATTATACTGGATGTTTGAAAAATTATGAAGGAAGTCGTACCAAAGATAAGGGTTTCTCACCTCATTTTTTCTTCTATGAGACATATTGAATATTAAAAAATAATTAAATTTGTGTGGTGTATATAATTCCCCATGATATTTTATATCAGTAATATATTTAAATTAATGGTATTTAAAAGTTTCATCTGATGTTTTGTAGGATATCATTCAAAATTCACTAAAGTGGTAAGGGATTTATGATTACAATATCATTATTTATCCGGATTGTTTGTGATTAATTTTACAATAATAAAATTATATGATATATCTATCAAGAATAAATAGATTATAATTCTTCTATTATTATTCATAAACATTTCAGGTAATATATCCATTTTTTTCTCTTTGTAAATTAAAATTTTTGAGAAAATTATTTTAAGAAAATTTCACTTTATTTTTCTCTTCTTTCGAAAATTTGGTTTCTTTTATTTCCATGATTTCTAAAATGTTTTTAAAAATATTTTTAATATTCCCCTAGAATTTTAAAAATAAATTTTTAACAATTTTTATTTTTTTTAAAAAATCTGAATAAAATATTCAAATTTTTTATAAACATTGAATATTTTTACCTTTTCACAGTTGTGAGAAAAGAAAATTTATTTACGAAAAATATTGAATTACCCAACATCATGACCAATCGTTAAATTAAAATTCCTTTACATGTTTCCATGATTATAATTAAATAAAAAGTTTTTCCTAATATTATTTTAATTTTTTTGAATTTCATTTATAAATTGAGAATGATATTTTTCTCATGAATTTGTTAATGTATTTTTTATAGTATTTCTTTTAATCAATGAAAAAACCCACATTTTATTATGATACATTCAAAAAACAATGTTGTAATGATACCAAGATTATTATTTATCTTGATTATGTGTGATCATTTTGAGTAGGAATATACTTTTTTGATATTACTCTCTATATTACATTAGATGGTTTGTGATTATTGGGAAAATTATTAATAATTTTTATACTAGTTTTAAATACATCTGTTTATGATTATTATCAAAATCGATTGGTGAAATTTAAAAAAATTTCTTATGATAGTTTTTTAATATAAAAGATTATATGATTATGATTCTACTTTTTCTTAAGAGGAATGCATTGGACATAGAAAGTGATGGGTGGGGACCACTGTATCTCCTTGAGGCATCTATAGGTCTCACGAGACAAAATAGATTTTTTATTTGTATGATTTCTTATGCAAATATGCATGATGTCTTTTCATGTGGCCTTCATGGTATGGTTGTGATGTCTGAAATTATTCATTCCCTCATTATGATATTGGTTATTGGTGTCTATGTGATAATTCAATTACATTGAATATCCATGAATAAGTTTCAAGGTCATGTGATCATTTAGATGCCATTAATTATATTATCATTTATTTCGTACCTTATTATTCTTTATATTCTAGTTATTTATTAAATGGAATTTGTTTTAGTTATTTAACTTACCATACAGATTATTCCTTATTTATTAATTATATCTTCTATTATATGCATACCCTTACCAATCATTAGAGCTCTCCCCATTATTAGGTTTCCGTTCACCGGGATTCTAGGAAGTGTATTATAATTGATATATAGGGATATTATTAATGAAATTACAGTGATCTCAATGAAAATAATATTTGTTATTTTTAGTTTTCAATTTTAATGTGAGATTCATTATGTATCTTGTTTACCTAGTCTACTAAACTATTCAGATGATTGTGATGTGATAAATTTTATATAGGTCCCATGAAATAATCTAACTAACGAATCTATTCTACTAAAGTCTTGGTATTTATAGTTTGTAACCAATCATGTTTTGTATTATCCTTGAGAACTAGATTTTGGAAAAAATATATAAGAGAACATATCCTAGTAAATGATTTTAAGGATAATTTTATGTATAAGATAACATCATAATGTTTTGTAAACGTAGATATTATGTGTTTTTCCTAGAAACAAATCACAATATGGATACTACAAGTGGATTTATATCTAGAAAAGTTTTATCTAGGGGTAATACTTATGAAAAGGGTACATTGGGCTTTGACTCAATCATCTCTCGATACATGATAATAGGCCTTCTTGGACACATGTTTTGACACACGTAGAGAATACTATTAGGCTAAATTTATTTTTTTTTACAAACCATTATGATGGATTTGAATGTATTATTATGACATAAGAATATTTCCAATTATAATTCATTTATTAATCTTGATTAGTTATCAATAAATTTTTAATTTTTGTTATGTGTTTCATTAGTCTTGAAATTATTCATTATGAATGATAATTTTATGATCTAATATAGTTTATGAAATTATTTAGAAATAATACCTAGTAAAAAAATGGGGACCACATAAATAGACATAATACATATATAGATTTACCTTATGGGAACGATATTTAAGCTTTAGGAGGAGATAGAACTATTATTGTTCAATTTATTACTATATTGGTGTAGCAAACTTAGGTAATGACCAATATCAATTGTTGTATAGAGTATCTTACTGATCCACAATGTTGTGTAACAATGTTAAACAACATTATGCATTAGGATAATCCATCATTCAAGAGGGATACAAATCCATTTTTTGCAGATAAATGGAAAAGTTCCTTAAAGAATACATTTCTCTCATTGGGATGTAATGAAATGGGGATGGTTTTCAGGACAGATTATCATCTCTCAGGGGATGTAAATAAATAGTGTTTGTTGATTCCAAACACCAATAATGAAAGAGAAATAAAAAATATGGAGTTGAATTATTTTAGGAGATCTTATTTTTAAATAATTTCTCAATTGAATACAGAGAAGATATAAAAATACCATTATTGTGTCTGAGACGAATGGAAGAGAAATATATTCCTAAGTATGAATCTAACTTTACAAAATTTTCAAGGAATGTTGTGAATTCCATATGTAATACCATGATAATGATTAACCAATGCATTTAGTGTATTATGTTATTATTTCAAAGGGAAGTATTTTTTCAATCCTTTTAATCATATAAAGAAAATTTACGATGTGATATCAATATAGAGAAATAATTTTCCCTGTCTTATGGACTCAAAGAAAATTAAGGTCAAAAAAGGGTGGATAATCACTATAGAGAAGGAGATATAAAAAAATAATAGAGAACTGAATTTTATATATTGTAATAAATATGGAAAAAACATCATAGAACATATTTTGTGATAATTGGAATTTTGTACAAGATTGGAGATAAATTCCACTATGATAACGATTACAAGGGAAAGAAAAAATCTACCAATGTGAAATGATTTAGTTTTAAAGAGATGATGAACTATGAAAATTATTCCCCTACATTTTAATGAAATTTTCCATAGAAAATTTCAAGGGATCGAGACATAGAATATTTGACGACAACTACAGAGGTTGAAGTCTCTAATGATGTGGTGGAAGGTACCATACTCATATCTTCAATTTTTACTAATTATTTATTTTCTTATGGGTCTCCATAGTCTTTTTTAATGTCCATGTATTCCATGAAAATTAGATATTTTCGTAGATCCTTAAGATGCCAATTATCTACAATGAATCCAAGTCGATTTGTAACAATAATAAGGATATTTCATTCAGTTCCCATTATGACACATAAATGTTACTTATTTTATAAATTCACCATTACACATATGGTTGATTTTCAAAATTTTCTTAGTATAGAGTTTTTATCCAAATATAGTGAACAAATTATTAAAAATGGAGGAAGTTGTGATTTGTGAAGAAGTTGTGGAATTTATTATCTTTATAAGGGAGATTTCATCATCTGAGATTTTTTTAGATCCACTCAATGTAGCTCTTCTAAATGATATTCCTAGGGAAGAAGAGTAGACACAATCTATTAATGAAAAAATAATTAAATTGAATATGTAAATATTTTACAAGATTACATTGATGTATTTCCTGATAAATTACCTCGACGTCCACTAGAGCATGAGTTTTATATTTATATTGATTAAATCTCTAATTAAACAGAAATATCAAATACTCAATATTTAATGAACATCGTGTAATTAATATAATTAGTGAAATAACTTGAGGAGTTGTGTGATAAGGGATTTATTTTTTCATGTGTTTCAGCCTGGGGATCCCATGTTCATTTAATTAATAAGAAATATAGTTCTATGAGTATATGCATTAATTATAGTGAAATCAATTTTTTTACGATAAAAAATGTATCCTCTACCTCGCATTGATGACTTATTTGATTAACATCTTGGAGTTCCAGTATTTTCTACATCCGAGATCTCTAGTTTTTTTAGAACTATGTGTACACTAATCGACCTTGATTTTGAAAACTTATTTCCCTTTAACATCCTTATCACTACTACAAAATAGACCATTAACAAAGTTGGATATTATCAATGCAAAAAGAAGATATGATAAATTGTTCCATTTATCAGCAAATTTTTAGCACTAATAACCGTACCCTTTATCAGCACTAATTTAGTAATAAAATATGGTTACCTTATCAATGATTTATTTTTAGCGATGATAAAGGGTAACCTATATCCGTGCAATATGTTTAGCATTGATAAAGGGCACCCTTTATGTAAGATCCCAGATCTTATTTTCATGTATTTCATTCTTTTTGGGTTGTTTTTTTGGAAAAGTGGAGTTCTTGGAAATTTTATAAGTACAATCCATGAACTTTTAAGTACATTCTATGTACCAAGTTGTCACTAGTGACCATGTTTTTCTCATGTGACAACTGAGAACATGGCTTTGTATAGTGACTGGAAAAGGAAAGTATAAGCCTTGTACTTTTAAAGAACAAACATTTTACTTTTTTTTCATTAAATAGACCGGGGTCGCATATGATGGAAAGAACCATATTCTTCTCAACCTATATCATCCAAGAGTGAATGATACAGCCAAAACTTTTTCGAGCCCCTGACTCACCATTCGATATCCAATCCGAACTCCGTTGGTTGAGTTGGAATCACATCGGTGAGTTCTCCCTTATTCTTGATCATCATCTCCTAATTACTACTCTTTCAAGAGTTATCCTCAGTTGAATTTTTTTTAGATCTATGGAATTCTAGGGAGATTCATGGATTCATATTCTCATCTATCAATCTCACGACACTGAGATTGGTGGTTTGGGCCTTTCTGTAGTTAGTCTTTGAGTTATATGTGCAAAAGTGCTCAATAACCTCGTTTGGGGTGTTGTGTGTTTATGGATTTATCCATTTTATCTTCTTTTTATGCCTTGTTAGATTGGATAGTGCATAATTGTTTGTAAATAGGGTTAACATTCCCATTATATGGAGGTTTTTCTTATGTTTTCTTGTTTTGACTGTCTCACCCAGCTTACCTGTTAGGCTGCTCTGCTTCCCATGCCTAGAATTGTTAGGATAGAGTGATTATTATCTAACATTATATGATATGCTGTAGATTTTTTATCCATGTAGTTAATGAGATTTACATTGGATCCCATGTATAGTTTGTGAATGACTGACTTACATAGGGTCGTGAGAACCTGTTGTATTAGAATATAGGGATAATGGACATCGAGTGCTTCTTCAGATTGTTTGTTTTACTGTTACACTGCGAGGCTATATGAGGGATGGATATTGTAAAACCTCAGAGTGTCTATAGTTTCCTCGATATGGGCCATAGGTGTAATTCAACGTTTTGTTCTTCCTCTGAGTGCTTATTAGTTACTGATACTAGACCACAAGGGGAATTGATGGTGAGTGCTTCCTCATAGTGTCTTTGCTAAAGCTGAACCATAGGGGTTAGACTGTGTGTACATCCGAGAGGTTTTCTTGTGTTTGTTTGGTTGAACCAGAGGGGTTAGGCTATGAGTACTTCCTAGAGGGTTACCTTCTTTTTATTTTCCACTTACATCGTATTTGAAAATGAATGCAATTGAATTTATAGGATTGTTACTATGTGTAATTCCTTGCTTACTGCTTAATTTTGTTTATTGACTACCATATATATATTCACTGACTATTAGGAACATATATTTGGGTTCTTCCTTACTAGGTTTTGTCTCACACCCTATGTGGGCCACTCTTTTGGGCCCAAATATATTATATTTTCACTGGTCTAGATAAGGGAAAACACACTTCTACTTCAGGTACTTGATTTTTGTGGAACTGGGGATCATGGGGCCAAGCTGAGGCTTTTTATGCCGTGGAGGACTTTATCTATTTTATTTTTTATTTGGGTTTAGTATTGTATTCCAACATTTTGACTTTTTTTGATTTTTTCCTAGAACTATGTATCTTGCATCATATATATGTTTGCGCTTCATTTGTTTATCACTTATACTTTATACCTATTTCATGGTTTACTAGTTTCGCTGCTTCTATCTGTTTTACTTCAATTGTGTTACTCTTCTAGTGAGGGAATTGTTTAACTACTATCACACCCAAGGCCCTCACTGCTAGTCGGACATCTCTAGCATTTGGGGAAATGCGTTTGAGTCTATGTGACAAACCTGGTACGGTTCTCCTCTGGGCGGCTCCTGGAAACGGGACGTTACAAAGTGGTATTAGAGGAATTATTTTCTTCATGACATACAATTTAGAGACTATATCTATGGATAGGAAGGAATAGGTACTTGGTAATAAGCTATTCCCAAGAGTATCTAACCCATGTATAGGGAAAAGCCAATTTACCTCGTTATTGGAAATTTTTTGGTTTTGAAATTTTATAGTTGATTTGATTTCACCGTTGGGTGACACGCATGTATTGTACTATTATCATTGATATTATTGAGGTTAAATGTTTGTTGCAACCGATTGAGATGAGGGTATTCCATCTCATGAATCATATATGCACTTGATGGAGATCACATGTCATGCATTATTTCCAGTCCATTTAGGGTGATTTAGTGATTGCATGTTGTTGTGATATATATTGTTTTATAAATGCATACTATTGTGGTTGATGACTTGATAGAATATCTGCTTTTTGGTAGGGTATTGGATTGTGTAACATTTTGTTTTAATGGATGCCAAACATTGGTTCTTGAGGTGCTATGGGACCTTATGGACTATAATTGTATGAATCATTGCTCTATTATGATTATATATAACAGGTATAAGATTCCAGTCTCTAATTCTTCAGGATTATGGGCCCTCGCAAGTCATAATTTGGCACTTTAATGTTCGTTTTAGTGTTTTATTGGGTTTGAAGTAGTTTCTAAGGCTTATTGTCAGGAAGAACCTAGAATACATGGTGTGTAATGGTAAATACACATCATGTGTCCTTCTATTTGGGAAGAAACTATTTTCCTTAAGTACACGCCGTGTATTGTATGTACACACCTTATAGTCTCTACCCGTGTCACTAGCTATGTGGGTAGAGACACAAGGTTGAAAAATATTGGTGGGACACGTCATGTACCAGATGTACATGTCGTGTTGTGTAGACCATGTGTCCCCCCATGTGACTAATGGCAGGGTTGGATAAAACGCAAGTTATACATGTCGTGTCAATATTGAACATGCCATGTCGTGTAACCCATGTATTCGGTCGTGTATCAAACAACAAGGGTCACTGAAATCATTTTATTACATGTCGTTTCTATCTGGAACACACCGTGTAGAGTGAGCTATGTAACGGGCTGTGTGAAAAACAACACGGGTCGTTGAAGTTCATATTGTATACATCATGTATGTCACTAACATGCCATGTAGGTTTGTTCTAGTAGAACCGTGTGGCCTAGCTGTTTAGAAGAAATCAGGTAGGGAAAGAGGATTCAAGTACACGTCTTGTGTTAGGACAACACATCATGTGTTTGGGGAGTTACATGACCTGGGGTGGCAAAAGTACACACCAATGTGAAGAATTACGGGAACTTGTCGTGTAGGCGTTATATACATCATGTATCCATGTTTTGAAAAACATTAATGCTTTCATTTTCTTGTTCTCTTCATACGATTCTATGTTTCGGTCCATGATAATCATGATCTAAGGTGTGTGCTTGGCCTTGAAGTGTCATTCCACAGAGACATCTTCTAATTGTCCACTAGTTATAGGGAAGTGATCAGACACCAAATATGGATGATTAGAGAAAACTAGTAGACCCTCCGGTTGTTTCAGTCTTGGCACCAGCCATCATTCTAGACACAGCTTTTGACGCATAGTTCCAATAGGGAATTATAAGGTTTATTCAGACCTTATGATGAGTACTGCATCCTGCCCCTTATATGGTATAGCTGATGCGGGTTTTCCCACAGCAGCAGTCTCCCACCTTCATAGGGGAAGGATTACCTGAGGCTATATAGTCATGGTTAGATACAAATATTTCTATCTTTGAGCATCTAGAGATGAAAGGGTGAATCTTTATATGTTTATTCTTGAAGATTATTCCATTAGATGGTGGAATGTGAACTCACAAGTAGGATGTCAATAGGTTATGGCATAGGATTAGTTACAACATGACTTCTATGACTACTTCTACTTGATGAATTTGAGGGTGGATCGAGCCAGATAGTTTATGAGTATATAGTAGGGTACTCATTGTATTATGAATTATTATTCTCGCTTCACAATGCTACAATGCTTCACACCTATTCTAGGAGGTGATAAGTACTTTCTGGCAATTATGTCTGATGATGGTCTCAGATATGACAACCGATCTTAGGTGAACATCATCAAGTCGAATTCCATCACTTCTATAGACAATGAGGTACTAATCAAGAAGCACAATATGAGGGATTCTGGAGTGTTTATCCATGGCGGTTCAACATCTAGGGTTGGTTTCCCTCCTACTGATAGCAGGAAGCACCGCAGGGAGTCTACACATAGAGATCGTAGTAGGAAAGAGAAATATTATGGCATCCAGGTTGTGTTCTACTAGTGCAGGAAGAGTGGGGATATGAGGCCACATTTCCTGAGAGACCTAGTGGAGTGACGATCATGTGGAAATATTGGACATCTTTATCATTTTTGTCAGTTTTTCTCACCACCAACTAGTGATAGGGGTTCTTCTATGACTCCTCATTCAGATGAAACAACACCAGTTTCTCAACAGTCATGGAACTGGAGTTCTTCCAGCCATTTTGGCTGCAGTTGAGGTCATCTACATGGTATCCAGTCACCTAGATTTTTGCAAAAATATGGTGGATCAGCCTTGGGTGGTCAGGAAGGGTCGTAGGGTCGCAGTGTAGGTCAGACATTTGCAGTGGAGCAGACCTAGCTAGAGTATGATCATGGACCCTCTACAATGTGAGGTACAATACTAATTGCCTTAGTTTTAGATTATTCTCTTTTTGATACAGGGGATTCCCATAGCTTTATATATTTTTTTGTTGGGGTGATCCTTGGGATCTATATCTATTTTTATACTTATTAATTGATACTAGACACACCGATGGGGACAATAATGACTAGTATACATTCGTGAAAGGAGTGACCTCTCAAGGTTGGTGGGTGTCACTTCCTATGGGACCATTATGTCCTAGAGATGATCGACTATAATGTTATTCATAGAATGGACTGGTTAGTCCCCTTCCAAGCAGTTGCCAATTGCTATCGCCTTAGGGTGAGTTTCACATCACCATAGGGCAGATCGTTTCTTCCTAAAGGTGAGTGGGATGTCCCGATGAGCATTGCATGAACCGAGCATCATGGGTTTGGATGAGTTTTAACCCAAATTTCTAGACTATATCTGGAACACTAGGGGACTTCATTGATGGAATTTCCTTCTGTGGTGGATTATTTCAGGGATTTCTCTCTAGAGGACTTCTCAAGATTTCTTTCAGAGAAAGAGGTGAAATTTTCTATTGAGCCTGTTCCAGGAGAGGCACTAGTGTCTTTTCATCCTTATTAGATGGACACAATAGAGTTTTAGGATCTCAAGATGCAGTTGGAAGAGTTGCAGGAAAATGGTTTTATTCAACCTAGTACTCCTCCTTGGGGTTCGTCTATCCTGTTTGGAAAGAATACAGATGGTACCCCCAGAATTTGTGGGGATTATTTGATGCTGAACTAGTTGATGGTCAATAATAAATAAACCTTGCCAAGTATTGATGAAATATTTCATCATCTTCGAAGAACCCGGGTGTTCTCAATGATTTACTTGAGGCCTCGATACCATCAGTTGTGTGTTAGACCATCTTATATACATCTTACAGCCTTTTGGATAAGGTATGGTCTATACGTGTATGTGGTAATGTCGTTCGGTGTCACAAATGTGCCTACATTTTTCTAGGTACTGATGAACCGAGAATTCCATCCATATTTGGATTATTTTTTGGAAGTCTTCATGGACTATATTTTGGTGTACTATCATAATCGACGCGACCATGCCACATATCTTACAATTATTTTGATTACACTAACAGAACAACAGTTATATGTTTACCTAAAAAATTCCACATTTGGATGGACTGAATTCACTTCTTGGGTCATACTATCTCAGAGATAAGAGTATCAGTAGACCTAGAGAAAGTGAGAGTAGTTTTTTCATGGGAGCAACCAAAGAATGTCGTTGAGGAACAAAGTTTTCAAGGGTTGTACGGTTACTATAGATATTTTATACAGGTCTTCTCACACTTAGAAGTGCCACTGACAAGCCTGACTAAGAAGGTTGTAAAGTACTTGTGGTTAGATTCATGCGAGTCCACCTTTCAAGAGATGAAAGAAGGTTCACTTCAGCAATGATACTAGTATTTCCAAATATAGTAAAGGGATATACTGTATAATGTGATGCATCATGTATCGGGCATGGATCAATTCTTATGCTGGGATAAGGAGTTGTTTCATACGAGTCTTGACTAGTGAGGCCACATAAGAAAAATTTCCCGATGCATGATCTTGAGTTGGGTGTAGTTGTTCATGCTTTATGCTATTGGATACATTATCTTTTGGGAGAGATTTTTGTGGTTTTCACTGACCAAAAAAGTATCATGTATATATTCACATAGCATGAAATGAATTTGAGACAGGGAAGGTGGGTTGAGTACCATTAGTCTATTGGCATTGATATCTCCTAGACGCCTGTGAAGGGTAACATTATGCCTAATGCGTTGAGAAAGAGAACTCAAAACATGTAGTTTAGGAGGGAATGAGTGAGCTGTAGCTTATGGATCTATTTTCTAAGAGTCATTTCGAGGTGTATGATAGTTAGAGGAAGGTGTTTATTTTTTATATAGCTGTTACCTATACTCTTTTTTATCTAGTGCAAATGAGGCTGCTAACAGATTCTAGATGGTTAGTCTTATGTGTGAGTGTGATAGTAGAGGACCCCATTTCAGGATTGACCATTGGTGAAGGTGAGATCTTGCATTTTCAAGGGCATGTATGGGTGTCAGCAGACATACACAAATAGCTGATGTGAGACATTCATTCGTCAGTGGGGGCAATTCATCCTGGTGTCACAAAGATGTATCGTGATTTACACAGTCAGTATTGGGGGAAAGGTATGAAGAGATATGTTGCTCATTTTTTCATGAGGTGTTCCTCCAATCAGTAGATGAAGGTGGTATATCAGCGACCAATAGGGCATTTACAGTAGTTACCCATTCCCGAGTGAAAGTGGAACGATATCTCGATGGACATCGTGACGATTTTAACGAGGTATCCTCGAGCAATAATGCATTACGGGTTGTCATTGACAGACTAATGAAGGTTTTCTCACTTCTATTTGATGAAGAATACCTTTAGTGTTGATGAGTTGGGAAGGTTTTACTTTCGAGAGATTGTACGTTTCAATGGGGTTCCATCCTCCATTGTTTCAGATAAGGATGCATGTTTTACTTCTCAGGTCTGGTAGGGACTTCAGAGGGCTTTGGGTACACTAGTACTTCTGAGTACAACTTACCATCCCCAGACAGATGGCTAGTCTGAGTGTACTATCCAGGTTTTGAAGATAGGATTTTTGCATGCATCTTGGATTTTTGATGTTCATGGGAGAAGCACATAACTCTTGTGGAGTTTTACTATAGTAATTGTTTTCAAGAGACTATTTAGATTGCACCTTATTTTTCGTTGTAAGGTATTTCATGTTGATAACCATTATACTGGATGGAGGTAGGAGAGCTAGCTATGCTGGGACCTCCTCTTGTCCAAGAGACCACTGAGAAGAATGAGTTGATTTGGAGGAGGATGGCTACCACACAGTCTTGATAGAAGTCTGATGCTGATCAACAGAGATGACCTATGGATTTCGAGGTCAAAGATCAGGTTTTCCTACATTTCACTCTGAAGATGGGACATGAGAGGTTTAGGAGACATGGTATGCTTTCACTGAGGTACATCAGGCCATTTGAGGTGTTGGAGAGAGTTGGGACGGTTGCATATTGGTTGTAGTTACCTTAGAGGTACCAAGATATGCATGATGTCTTCCACATTTCTCAACATTGACGTTACTTCTCAGAACTGTCTCATATTTTCCAATCTGAGGAGGTTGATCTCAATATAGACACCTTGTTCGAGGAGCATCCTATACAGAATGTTGATCAATGTGAAAAGGTTCTCTACGGATGGTATGTTTTTCTTGTATGAGTGCTATGGCAGCACGGGTAAGTATAGGACATGACATGGGGGAGGGAGGCCGATGTACTATCGCATTGGACAGAGCTGTTTGAGGATTCTTCATCTTCCCTACCTAGCTGGGGAAATTCTATGACGAATTTGTTTAATGGGCGAAGTTTTCAAGAACCTAGAACTTCTTTTCATGTTTGCCTTTATTTTCGGGATGTTATCGAGGTAAAGAGGAGTTTCTGGAAATTTCAAGAGTACACATCGTGTACTTTTAAGTACATGCAGTGTACTCGGTTTCCATTGTTGACTAGGTGCTAGCCATATAATGGCTATGAACGTGTCCATGTGTGGTGAGCTGGATATTACCTAATGAGGAGGCTGAAAAAGGAAAGTACATGTCTTCTAATTTTAAAGAACTTGTCGTTTACTTTTTTTTCATTAAATGGATCGGGGCTGATTCTGATGGAAAGAACCATCCTTTTCTCAACCTATATCACCGGGAGTGAACAAGACCACCAGATCTTTGCTGAGCCACCGACTTACCATACATTCTCTGATCTAAACTCTGTCGGTTATGTTGGAATTGCATAAGCGAGTTCTTCCTTCTTATTGAACATCATCTCCTGATTTCTCCTCTTTCACGAGTTATCCAAGGTTTAATATTTTTAACGTTTTTGTATATTTACGACATTCTTGGAAGATTCAAGGCCTGAGGTTCACATATATCGATCTCACGACACTGCGTTATGTGGTTTTGCCTTTCTGTAGGCAGTATTTGACTTATATGTGGAAAAGTACCATATACCCACGTTTGGGGTATTGTGTGTTTATGGTTTTAGCCCTTTTTTCTGGCTGTAATGTCTTTTTTTATTTGATATAGGTTAATTTTTTATGAATAGGGTTAACTCTTCCATGATATGGAGGTTTTTTCCATGTTTTCTTGTTTTGACCATCTGGTCCAGCTTTCCTATTAGGCTGCTCTACTTCCCATGCTTATAATTGTAAGGATGGAGTGATTTTTATCTGACATGCTATGATATGTAGTAGATTGTTTACCCAAGTAGTTTTTGAGGTTTACTTTGGCATCCATGTCTCGTTTGTGCATGACTGACTTACAACGGGTCATGAGAACCCTGTGTAGAAGACCATAGGGAGAATGGACATTGGGGGATTCCTTGGAGTGTCTGTTTTACAATTACGATGCGAGACTATAAGGGGATGAACTTTTTGATCCTTCAGAGTGTCTGTAGTTTCCTCGATTTGGGCCATAGGGGGAATTGGTTGTTGAGTGCTTCCACAGAGTTCCTATTAGTTACAGATACGTAGCCACAGGGGTAATTGATGGGGAGTGCTTCCTCAGAGTGTCTTTGGTAAATTTGAACATGAGGGGTTAGACTATGTGTACATCCAAGGGGGTTTCATTTTTTGTTTGTTTGAACCTAAGGGTGTATGCTGTGAGTACTTATTAGAGGGTTACCTTCTTTTGATTAACTACTTTCATGGTATATGAAAATGAATGCAATTGAATTTTCAGGATTTTTACTATGTGTACGTCCTTGCTTATTGCTACATTTTTTATTGCCTGCCATATATATTTATTGACTGTTAGGCACAGATCATTGGGTGGTATCCTACTGGGATTCATATGACACCATGTTTGGGTCATGATTTTGTTCCCAAACAGATCATATTGTTGCAGGTCTAGATAAGGTCAAGTGTCATTCTACTACAGGTACTTGATTGTTGTGGAGCTAGGGGGTATGGGACCAAGTAGAGGCTTGCGATGTAGTGGAGAATTTTATTTGTTTTCTTTGGTACTTGGGTTTAGTATTGTATTCCATCATTGTGACTTGTTTGGATGATATCATGGACATATATATAATGCATTGATATATATAAGTGTTCTCCAGTTGTCTATTACTTTCGATGTTTACCTATTGCTTGTTTTACTACTTCCGCTACTGCTATCTATTTTACTTCTGTTGTGTTACTATGCCAATGAGGGAATTGTTTCCCCGCTATCACACCCAAGAACCTCACTACTAGTCAGTACCCTCTGGTGTTTGGGAAAATGTTCTTGGGGCCATGTGACCAACCGGGTACTGGCCACCTATGGGCGGCTCCCAGAACTATGACGTTACACATTATTAGTGTTTTTAGTATAGAAAAAGGAATGAATAAAAATAAATAATTAAATTAATGAAAAATAAAAAATGTGTTTTAAAAAAATTATTAATTTTTTTAATTAAATAATTATTGATATATATGAAAAAAAATTAATTATACTATAAATAATCTATATATACTAATAAATAATATGTATTAAGTGAATAAATATATTCAATATGAAAATTAAACAAATAAATATTTAAAATAAGTCAATTGAGAAAAATATTTATCATTTTGTAAATTGGATAATTATTGATAATGTTAAAAAATTGTTTAAATTAAAAATATAAACAGATATTAATGTATATAAATATGATTTATATAATAAAAAATATTCATTCTTTACAATATATTGTCAAATATTTATTGAAATGAATCATAATTAAAAATTAAAATGATTAAAAAAACTGACTAATTGCATAGGAAATAGAAATAATTGAATGTCATTTGATTTTTTAATTTAACATAGCTCAAAAGGGTGTTATATTGATTTCAAATATATGTAATTAATGCATTTTTAAATAAAATTCACTCACATAAAACGTATCGATTTTCTCAATATTTCTAATGCGTACTTTTTAAAATTTATTAAATTTCACTTATTTTTAACATGCATGCACTTAAGATTAGATATTCATTAATAATGTTAAAAACCTATTTATAAAAAATTATTTATAAATATTTATATTTTTCAACAATTATTTATAAATAAATATATTTATAAATTTATATTTACTATATTTATACATTTATATATTTATAATTACAAATAAAATGTTATTTTTTTGAGATTATTAATATAATTTTTAATAAATACGTATATATATAAATATTAAATAAATTTAAAATACATTTATTTGAATAAATAATATAAATAATATATTTATATTTATATATATTTATTATATATATAATTATATCAATATATATAATGATATAAATAATATTATTTACAAATAGTTATATAATTATAGGTAAATAAATATATATTAAAATAATTATAAAATTATAATAAATATATTTAAATAATTAATATATCAAATATATATATTTATATTTAATATATATATATACATTTTTTTATAATTATAATTATAAATAATTTATCAGCATTGATAAAATGGTTATTCATCATCTCTTTTTTAGCACTGAAAAGGATAGTGATTTATCATCACTAAAAAGTACTGATAAAAGGACTTATATTTGTTCTTTTTGGGATGAACTCATAAAAGTGTCCCGATATATTTGAAAAAACCTAACCAGTCATGAACCAATCACGATATCAGACACTTTCCGGGGAAGCGACCCACTAATGGTGCTACTCCTCCATGAATCGATTCTTGAATCAAAACTTAATCAAATCCTTGGAACAAATTAAAGGATCTTAAGATTAAAGGGTCAGATTAATCCAGGGCTTGACTATATGATTTCTCTATATTATTTTGAATGATATTCCTTCATTACTTTTTATTGTGGAACTCCATGAGTTAAACATCAATGTTTATGGTCATGGTGGATGGTGTTTTGTAACTATGGTTGTGGGGAGTTATCCATTTTTATGATCTTTCATGGGAGATCATCCATTTTGATGCTTGTAATTTTTAGAGTGCGAAACACCAATACTATGAGCCTTCACAGTTTCACTCTGATCCCATATGAGCATCTCCTTTCTACTCAATTGTATTGTGATATTTTGAGTTAATATTTTATTTATATGAAATAGTGGATGAATCATGATTTATTTTCATTGGATAAATAGTGGAATTAACCATATGGTATAAGTTACATCCCCTTTTCTGTCTTTTATATAATTATATATGTATAAATTTCTATGATGGTGGTTGGTTTGCCTGGGGTTTCGCATCCTAGTTGTTTAAATAAACTAGTTATTTTCATAATTATGTAGTATAGAAATTAGATGAAGAGTTATGTTTTATTGATCTATTGATTTTATGATTCCATATGATTTATTTGTTTAGTAAGGGTATCCTGCTTAAAAATCATGATCTCATGGGTGTGATTTATTCTCGATAGAGGATATTTTGTTTGAGATATAGTTTAAAATGTTTTTTGTTTTTTTCTCCCTTATTAGTGATATATCATGTTGTTGTTTATTATTCATTTATTCCAAATTCATTTTGGACCTCCCTAGAATATCAAGGATATGGGTCAATGTATATTAGATGGCCTCCCTTATGATGGGCAGATCTGATGTGATGACCTCTATAGAATCCTTGAGATGAGTCAGTGTGGTGATATGACATCCCAAGAGTCTTGAGATTATTTCAAATAATTTATATACTATTAATATTAAATGTAATAATTCCTTTGGATGTAACATCACATGTTCCAAAAAATAGAATGATGGTTATCTAATTCAATATATTTGAAATTACTTTTAGGTATTCATAATTTTCTGTCAGCATGTATTAGTTCTACCCCTAGGAATATTTTGTTACCACACATTTATATGAAATAACTCTTTACTTATTAAACATTATATCAATACATTTTTATATATTTTAGTTCATTTAATGAAAGTCGATTATTTTTTTTATCATATTTTGGTTTTTTCATTACTCATTAATTACATATATTATATTTTCTTTTATAGAGGGGGTTTAATATAAAATTTATGTGTGTAAACAACAGTAATTATTGCAATTTGTGGCATGAGACTCATCCTCAATCTCTTTTGTAAACAATGTTCTTCCTCATCAACGTAATCTCCTAAACATTTATTATTACAATTTTTTCTTAAGACTCATCCTCCATCTATTTTATATTTATTTAACAACTCTAACCATTAGTGATCACATGGATGGATAATGATTATATTATTTCAATAAACAAAGGTTCCTTTTCTTAAGACATGGAGGATATGTGTCAAATGACAAAATGCAATGATAAATGGCTGGAAAATGTGTTTATGGGGATGAATTTTGTCTATAACCATCACATTTGAATGAATTCAAAGGATACCTCCATCCATAATGGAAAATTTATTTTCATAATTTCAATTACTCAATTTATTCAATGAATAATTAAATTCATTGAACAAAAATAAAATGTTGAGTTTGCCTAATTAGAAATGTCTATAACTTTAACATTTTATAATAAATAGCTTTGGTCTATTTATTTATTTATTATAAAAAATTAATATTTTTTGAACCCAATAAGCTAGATAAGAATAAAAAATAGATTCTAACTAATCATTTGATAAAATACTGTGAATATAGTGTTAATGAGTTCATCATGTTTTCAAGAGAGTATCTCTACAACAATTCTGAAATCCTTTGTTTATGTTTACAATGTTATTATTCAAGACAAATTGTTCCAAAAGAGTTGGAAGAAAATTTTATTTTTCATAGAATATATCATAGCTATGAATGATGCACTAAACATTTAGATTTATATAATATTGACACCGATAAGGATGATACTATGGTTTATGGATCATTTGATATGAATACAAATGTAAATGATGATGGGGATCACACGGAGGAAATGATAATGTCAATTTAAGATGAACTTTGTTATTGTCCAAAGCTATTTGAGAAGTATAATATTTGTTCCAAGAGACCATTTTTTATCAGTTGTACTAAATACACAACTTTACTTGTGGTATTAATGTTATATAATTTAAATGTTGGCAACAGATGGACTTATACAAGATTTACATAAATACTTGGTTTCCTTAATGAGATTCTACCCGAAGAAAATGAACTACCATGTCAAACATGTGATTCTAAATGAATGTTATGTTCTATTGGAGTGTTCTCTAAAAATATATATTATTTTCGAAATGATTCTATATTGGTCTTTAGGGATCATGAAACACTCATAAAATTCCCTAAGTGTGGCATAGATTGATAAAAGAAAATTGAATCCATTCCATATAAGATTGTATCATACATTCCTATTGTTCCATGGTTTATAAGAAAATATAATCGTTAAAAAACTATGAGACAATTCACATGAAAAAAAATATAATAATTAAAGATTGTAACTTATGTCATCCAACAGATTCTTCATAGTGGATGAAATTTTTTTATGAGTATCATGAGTTTGGAAATGGAATGAGAACACTTATTATTGAATTATCAAGAGATGGAATAAATCCTTTTAGTGAAAAAATTATTACTCACTGTACATGTCACATCATATTGGTAAATTATAACTTTTCACCATGGTTATGCATGAAAAGAAAATACATTGTGTAGTCTCTACATGTATATGTACCAAGGAAACTCAGAAAAGATATTGATCTCTATTTTCCACCACTGATAAAATATTTGAAATTGATGTGGGGTAAAAGTGTTAAAATGTATGATTCTCATATAAGGGAAGAATTCACATTGAGGACTATATTTTACAGGACAATTAAGGACATTCCCTATTAGGGATATTTATCACAATACAACATTAAAGGAATGTTGGGGTTTCCTATTTGTGGAAAATCCACATACTCGGTTCGATTGAAATCTTCCTCAAAGACTATGATTTTAAGACATTGATTATTTTTTCGTTGATGACATAAATACCAATCCTAGATGAAACCATTCAATGGGGATATCAAAAAAGGTACTACTCCATCTCTAGTAATGGGATATCAACTATAAAATAAATTAAATTATATTCTCACTATTTATGGTAAACCATTTTATGAAAACCATATAAAATTTGTCTTGAAGAAGAGACGATATTTCTTGGAATTACCGTATAAGAATTTTTTGTATGTCAAAAATTATTTTAATGTCATATATATAGATGAAAATGTGTTTGATAGTGTTATTGGCATGTTATTAAATGTTAATAGAAGAAATAATGATGGACTCAATGCTAGGTAGGACATGATTAAATTGAGGAGAAGGGATGAGATGGAACCAGTAATGGGTATAAGGTGGAATTTTCTTATTCCAGCAGCTTACCCTCAATCAGACAAGAAAACTAAAATTTGTACTTTTACATAATAGTGTAAAAGTTCCACAATGGTATTCTTAAAGGATCTATAATTTCATTTCAATGGTTAATTTTATGTTATAAGGACTGAAATCCAAAACTATCATGTTTTGATGAATGATTTGATGATTGTTTTTTCCATTTCCCTGTACATCAAAATTTAGGACATAAAATATTGAGACTTTTCTTCTTTTTTAAATACATATGTAGTAACATTATAGACTTGTTTAACTTTACCATCATGAATATGGAGGTTGTAGTAATATTATGTAAATTAGAGATGTTTTTTCTACAGTATTTTTTTGATATAATGTTCCACCTAATTGTTTACTTAGTTATGGAGTTGTAACTATGTGTGCATGTATATTATAGATTGATGTACCTCATTGAAAGATATAAGAATATTTTAAATTGGTATGTCAATAATCAAATTAATCCAGAAGGTTGTATTTTAGAATGATATATTGTTGAAAAATATATTGAATTCTATAGCGATTACTTATCAGATGATGACAACAGCAGTCTCCCAAAGTCTCATGATAGAAAATGCCTTACTAGTGAAGGGAAATTTATAAGAGATGCTATTACAATTAACATGATATAGGGGGAGAATGTACAACTTTAAATTTTACATAATAGTGAAGATGTTCATCAACACATTTAATCCCACAATAAAATTATTATATATTTGAATCCATCAATGGCTGAAGGATGGACATGAAATGCACATAATCAACAATTTATAGGATGATTCCAAGATAAAATTTATAAGGAGTTTTCTGAAAGTATGAATTGAATTTCTAAATGAATTAAATTGGTAGCATGGGAACCAAATACAGATGTTATATCTTACACTATTTTTTTAATCAATGATTGTATGTTCTATATAAAATAATATTATAATGGTAGTACGATGAAAAATAGTGGTGCTACGCAAGTGGTTGAAGTGATTAACAAATCTAGTTTTGAGGATAGAAATCCAATTTATGGAAATATGTCATATTTTGGAATTATGGAACAGATATATAGTTTGGATTATACAACATTTCATGTGTTGATTCTCCATTCAAAATCAGCCATGAATATGAGTTTAGTAAAAGTAGATTAAAATGACTTTTTGAAGGTGATTCTGAATGTTTAACGGGAAATGATGATCCATTCATAATGGAATCACCAGATGTGAAAGTATTTTATGTCTGCCATCTAAAAAACAAAAATTGGCCAATTATCCTATAGGTGAGTAAAATAATTGTCTGGTCAGATGAAAATTCAATAGAGGATGACCCTTTCACGAGAGATCACTTTCAGTTCGTGTTAGTACCAAAGTTTAAAATTTAATATATGTTTTATTGGAACAAAAATAGGGGATTTAGACTATGGATAGAGGAACCAAATCCCTAAAACCATTAAAAAATCATAGTTCAAGGAGAAGGTAATTTTTCTTTCAATATAATATTTTTTCCCTCACAATATTATATGATCTATACTATATTAAAATAATTTAAACTAAATGTTTTACTAATCATATAGACAATATATTTTACACATGATGATGTTTCCAATCCCTCATAAGGACAAACTATAATGAAGGAAACTCTTTGGAAGGATGTATAGGTAATTTTGTAATATACATTATCTATTTTACCCATTAATTATATAATGGAATGTTGATTTAATTTTTATTTTTCCTTTCAGTGTATGTTAATTTTTAAAGTATTAATTCTATCATAAATGCCTTTTGTTGATGATATGAAACAACATATCTACTCAATCATAGAGGAAATATTTACAGTTTCTTAGTAAAATAATAGTTCATAGATATAATTTATTTTTAGTATTTATGTTTAATTTATTATTTTTAGTGTTTATCACATAATATTATTATTTTTAAATAGGTGGATTATTTTTTTGATTGGGGTTGTATATCCATCTTTCATTACTTTTTACACAAAATCATCCACAAACAACTTCTCCCTAAAATTATTTTCACCCCTGTAGTGTTTCATTTTTCACATTCCTTAATGTTCCCTATACTACCTCTGCTCAATTACAGAGGTAATATTGATGTTTTCACATCAAAATCATTACCCATTGAATTAATAAAAAATATCTTATTTATGTTTTAATTATTTATTTCTTGAATTACTCATATAATTTTTGTTTTCATATATATATGGATTATTATTTTTTTGAGTTGGGTAGTTTGTTCAAACATACTCATGCTCATGAGATATTTGACTTCGAGCCATCAAAAAATATAATGATCATATGGAAATGCATCAGGAATGAATACGGACAACACAAGAAGGTGAATCCATAATACTTATTTAATTATTATTTTCATCATTTTATCTAATATTTGTACGTTAATTTCCTTGTCATTTTTATGTACAAATTATCTAATTTTTTCACATATATTTTGCGATGTCTTATTGAATAGAAGTTCCTAGTAGAAAAAACATTCCCATTAAAATAAAAAACAGTACGGGAATATCATGTGGTCATTTTAGTAACTTCTAATGGTATAATTGGACCATGATCTTCCTCTACACTTCTGATTTTCAATAAAGAGAAATTGTTTTAGCATAGAACATCAACTAAATCGAATTTTATGGTTGTTCAAAAAATAAAGGTAATGTAAGAAATTGTAACATTGGAATTTATGATTTCTTGAGGCCTTGGGGAATGTATGGATTAGTAGTACCTTAATCCGCCACATGGGGTGACAGGTATAACTCCAAGTGCTTCTTTTTATTTAAAATTGACATTAATTGTAAAAAAAAGACAACTGACATACTCAAAATGGATCAAACATATTCATATTTTTTTGATACATTGGGTAACTGATCGTAATCTCCTTTTTGATGTCTAGTTATTATCCTCTCCTCAATCTGATACACTGTTCCCATGGTATGACTCAAAGATTCTGTCATTATTTTGAAATATATACTTTATTGCAAAAATATCACTCAATGAAAACCATTAAAAAACACGTTGATTTTCTTGATAATATTTTAAAATTATTTATAATTCACTTTTGATGTGTACAAATTGGCCTCACATCAAATAAATATATGTGTGATAAGTATGAGTCAAAGTGCATGTTTCTAGTTTAAACTTGTATTTTAGTAATAGAGAAAACTGAAATTCTAAAAAATGATAAATAGAATTTAGATTTATTGATAATTTAGGAAACTAATCCATATTTCAATTGAGATTTGTAAGAACTTTTCACACCTCAATCTGATTCATGGTGTGACTGGTATGGCTCCAAGTTAATTTTTTTAAATGAAATCTATTTTAGTAAAATGGAACACTATTCTACTCAAAACTAGTCAAAATCATTCATATTGTTTTGATACTTTATTAAAAAGATCCATAAGTCATTTGAGATGTGTAGGAATCAACCACATCTCAGTCCGACACATGGTGTGACTGTTATGACTTCAACTGTGTCTTTTTATTTAATGTTGACATCAAATTTATTATAATGGAAAATTGACCTAATAAAAACTAAAATACAATCTTAATTTTTTATACATTATTTAAATTATCTACAAAACATTTTGGATGTAAAGGAATCAGCATATCCTTTATCCAATATATGATGTGCCTGGTATGACTCAAAGTGTATGTTATCAGTTTAAAATTGACCTTTTAGTTCAAAAAATGCCACTCACTAAAAACTGATCAAATGTGCTAGTATTTTCTTGATAATTTATTAAAACTATTATTATGTAATTTGTTACATGTATTAATACGTATCACATCAAACTGATACATAATGTGGTCTTTATTAGTAAAAGAGCATGTTTCATGTTTAAAATTATTTTTTTGTAAAAAAGACAAGTTACATACTGAAAACTAATAAAATACATTCATATTATTTAAATACTATATTAAAATGATTTCTATGTCATTTTATATGTGTATTAATCAAATGAACCTCATTATTATGCATGGTGTGACCGATATGACTCCAAGTTCTTCTTTTTATTTAAAACTGACATAAAATTTTGTAAAATGGAAAATCATCATAATCAAAATTGATAGAACACATTAATAAAAATTTTATACATTAATAGAATAATCCATATGTTATTTCAGACCTGTAGGAATTTTTCACTTTTCAATCCGACTCATCGTGTGACTAGAAAGACTCCAATTCCATCTACTTAATTAAAATTGAAATCAATTTAAGTAAGATAGACAATTGGCCCACTCAAAACCAATAAAACACAATTAGATTGTTTTAATACTTTATGAAAATGATCCAAAAGTAATTAATGTCATTTAGGAATACAAAGAATTTAAGAATGATATACAATGTGCCCATTTTGACTTAAGGGTGCATTATCAGTTCAAAATTGAAATTTTAGTTAATAAAAGGTTTCTCACTGTAGACTAATAAAATTTCATTGTATATTCTTAATAATTTATTAAGACGAATCATAATTCATTTATGATGTGTAGAAATTAGTCACACATATAATTGATACATGATTTGGTCAGTATGAGTCAATGTGTATGTTTCTTGTTTAAAATATCATTTTATTAAAAAAAGCAATGTGACGTACCAAAAACCTAGCCAAGACTTTCGGATTGGTTTGATAATTTTAGAAAATAATCTATAAGCCATTTGTGGGATTTAAGAATTGTATATACATAAATCCAATGGTTGGTGTCACTGATATAACTCCAAATTGCATCTTTTTATTTAAAATTGACATCACTTTTAGTAAAATGGACAATTTACCTACTCATAACCAATCATACACATTCATAATGTTTTGATACTTTAGGAAAATTATTTATAAGTCATTTGAGACAATTAGGAATTACCCGTATCTCAATCTGATACACATAGTGACCGGTATTACTCCAAGTTCATTTTTTTTAAATTGGCGTCAATTTTACTGAAATGGATAACTAACCTACTCCTAAGTAATAAAACACAATTGTATTGTATTGATACTTGAATAAAATGACAGGTAACATTTAGTATTTAGACACACCACTATATGATATGCTGTAACATACCAATTATTATCACCAGCTTGAGGTCAGTGAGATTCTACATGGCCTTAAGTGACATCCCCAAGAGGCCAAAGGTTGGAAATAAATGTTGAAGGGTCTCAAACACAAGTTGGGGATAATTTAACTTTGAATAAATAAAATATCATCCCAAAAAACCATAACCAAACAGCTCACTATATGACGCATGAATAAATTACAGACAACTAAAGCACTTTATTTAAATAAATGACACACCAAAGTGTACTACAAAAAAAGGAAAGTATCAAAGTAAATGGTAGAAAAAAAACTAAAGATGAACAGGAATTAATGATCCACAAGACCCATACTCCAACATAACCAAATAGCCCATGTATCACGAGGTGGTGCCTAAAACGTGTGATGGTTTAACTTTTACCATGTCTTAGAATATAACATCTACAAAATAACTAAAGTAACAATGTAGGTGTGAGTATAAAACTCAGTAGGTTTTCCCAAATGACTTCCCTACTCATTCCAATATTATATAATATTGAACAACATTTATATATAATAGTATATATAAACCAATTTTCGAATACATATTACAACTAAATATAAACATGTACCAAAAACCATTTATAACAAAAAGTACACAAGTGATATTTTTTAAAAAAATTCAACAAGTCACGTGTCTAGAAAGGAAACCAAGAAAAGACTTAAAACCATTTCTAAATATTATTTTGGGAAAACCATTTCATTGCTCACCACTCACACACACATGCATGCTAGTTTGATAGTTCCACACTCATGAGTGGTCTCTCTTCCATATCACCTTGTGTCCAACTAAAACATTCCCATAATCTAGGGTCACACACCTTGTCTCCCACTATTACACATCCCTTATTTAGGTTCACATTGAATATTAACTCACACATCCCATATAGCCAAAATAATTTTGAATAAACTAATTTAAACCATTTCAATAGAACAATTATTTTATTGAAAACCATTAAAAATTGCATTAAAATCCACAATTCTCCTTAAATAAATCATTACATTTTTTGAGAAAAAATTTATCAAATCCAATTACAATAATTCTAGATAAAATAAATTTTAAATTCTACATTTTAAAATCAATAATAAATCACTTTATTCTAGAATGAAAACTTTATAGATTTCTAAAAACCATTACCAAATAGGGTTTATAACAATTATAAGGAAATCAATTCCAAAAAAAATCCATAGAATGTAAAAACTACTTAGGTATTATGAATTGTTATACAAGGAGGAGTTGAGAGTGAAGCCACCTACCTATATCATTTTAGTGAAAATAGAATGCAGATGGAGAATGCTCAAGAAACTAGGCCGACTCTCCATGAAACCACCTTAGATCTCTTCCCCTGACATGATCAAGTAAAATTATTAACTTATTTGGAATAAAAAAATCATTTATCTAACAACAGATATTGTGGATCTATGAATCCAAGAATTGGAGTGAAGTAGATCTACGGAAACCTAACAAGAAAGATGTAGAACGATGACTTTCTGCAAGAATCGAACATCTAAATGTCAAATGAAGGCTCTGAATCTATTCCAATTTTCATAGGATAGGTTTTCCAACCATCAATGGAAATGAATCACTATTTATGGATAAAAAAATGAGGGATTTAGAGTAAAAAACATGTGAGCTCCACTTTTTAGGATCTCACATTGACCCCTTGCAAAATTAGTTCGAATGGTTAGACAAACTGTGGGGTAACTTTACCATATGTACTATTTGAGAATACCATTTAATGGCCTCCTCACATGATTTACCTAATCATGCACACATCATACTAAAGATAATATGAATCATCTTCCAAATTGGATGTCTTTTCCTTGGATTTCTACACAGTTTAGACAAATAGTGTGTCACCTATGTGCTTCTCCTTTATTCGTGAAAAATCCTTGAATATTCCCAGACTCTCCCAACAATCACCCATATACATTATAAACATAAAAACATAAATAAAGGTTTAAATTACATAAACCATGGATATAAAATTCTCCCCACCATTGGTCTTTATGTCCTCAAAATTTAAAGATCCATCCTTGCACAGAAATAGTTCCGTCCATTGCTCTCTCTTTTCCATCTTGCATTCTGCATTCTCTTCCAGAATCATACAATGTTACCAAAAACCCATACTAGACCGATGTTTTTTTAATGAAATACATTATCCTACACATCAAAAATCCACACCAGGATATGTACTAATGAATCATCCAGCTATATGTCAACATGATCCCATTGATCATATGGTCATGTTCAGGCTAATACTATTTCAATTGAGATACATGGAATAAATTATTCACCAAACTAAACCATGAGGGTAATTAAAACCAATATTCCACCTCTCCAACCCATTATAGTATCTCAAATTGTCCAACGTATCAACGGGATAACATTCCCTGTATCCCAAATCAATGATTTCCATTCCTTGGAGATATCATTGAGAACACATGATCACCAACTGAAGTTGACATCAATCTTTATTTATGATCCACATTATATTTTTGATGATAATAAGACATCTCCATTCTCTTTCTGATCTAAAAAATATTCTCAATTCTTTCTTGGAAAATAGTCGACCAAAATAATAATGTAACACCTCGAGATTTTATAAGATATATTGCTTTTAATTTTTTTCATATCTTATGTTTTATTCTACCCCAAGATTATCTTGCACTATACGCAACACTGTATTAGCTTAAAATATACACACCACTAATATTGGATCATGTTACACAAAATTTCATGTTTGTTTGATAGTAGATATTCTACGCAACATTGAGTTTATATATATATATTCAATGTATAAATAAAATATGGTTTTATTTTGTTATACGCAACAACAAAGGAGTCTTGCACTACATGCAACTCTTACTTGGCTTTCATTACATGTAATCGTGACCTTCCTCGATAGCTTGTGTTGTACGCAACACCGAGTTTCACTAAACAATGATATGTTATTAAAATATTATATAAACTAGCCGTTATGAATAGTAATACCCACTTTTTTAATATTTATAAATTGTATCTTTCAAAATGGAATTCATTTTTGTATTAGAAATATTGAAATTATCATAGGGGGAAATTTTGGTATTTTTCTGAAAACTTCTCATTTTTGATGAATAGTGAAAACACTGAGTTATTGCTTAAAACCGACTTTTTATTTAAATAATAATTTTTTATTTAAATTTATTTTAGCTCAAAATAGATACATAATACATATATAAGTTCAATTTAATTCAATGGAGTCATTTTACAATAATTTTAGATATATAAAATTTTTATTGAACTTTTCACTGTCTTTTACCCACCTCCTAGGAGCATTTGAAATTGTACATAAAACATAATGTTACCACTTTTGTGAGTTGAATTTAAAAAATCTGAGAGACATGGTTAATATCTGGGAGTAAAATGTCATTTAATAAGATAAAAATAATTTTTGGGGAATAGTAACTTTTTACTTTTATTTACCACGGTTAAAAGTAAATAGGGTAACTAAGGCTAAAAATGATATTATTATTACCTTATAACATGTAATAATTATATTAGATAAGTTTAATTAGACCAAAAAAATCTTAGGACTAAATTATTACCCTTTAGGTCAAATTGGATTAGATTATGACATTTATTATTATTTTATTTAAAGAAGAGTTAAATAGTTAAAATCAATGTTTAGTAACTAAAACATTTTTAATATAAGGTTATTCAAAATATAAAGTTGACTATAAATATTCACTAGAAATATAATAAAATTTTGTACATAATGGAATTTTATTTATAATTTATAGAGATTAAATAATTTAATTTATTTATGAAAAAATGATGATGCAGTAATTACCTTATTAATGAAATATTAACATAATTGATGTTATAAATACCAAAATAAATGTAATTTGAGACTTTTTATAAATTATACTAATATATTAGGTTAATATTACTTGATAATATTTATTAAATTAACTTGTTTCGAACTCACCATGATGTTATGATTTTCACAAAAATAAATTACCAAATAGTGTCAAAATTGACATAAAATAGTTTTTAAAACAAATATTATATTATTAATTGTTATTTTATTCCTAAAAATATAAGGTTCGGCCAAATGACTTATATAAGGTCATATATATTAGTAATGAACCACTTGGGGTTCTTTTGTCTTGTTATAGTAAGTTTATTAACCATATAGTGTAAGAGAACAAGAAGACACAATAAAAGTTAAATTATTTAACTTAGAGTTAAATATAATAGATAAGAATAAAATAGTAACCTAAGATTGTCCAAAACGTATATTTTGAGAGGATTTATACCCATCCCAACTTTAGCTTCGAAATAAATCAATTTGGAACTATTATGAACCGAATATTACTTTATTATAAAATAATATTTTATGTTTTTTCTATGGTGCCTCTCTCCTCTCCTATATAAGGGCACCTCCTCCCTCTCCTCTTCACAAAACTTTGAGCCTTCATTCTCAGACAACCCCTGACAATTTCTCTTCTCCACTTCCCTAGAAACATTCTAGATGTTTTTTTATTCTCAAAAGACCAACTCTAGTCCCTTAAGAGGAATCTTAAAGGAGGTGCGTCGAAGAAGAGGTAATCTCTTCTACCAATTCATTCAAGTTTCTTTCTTATTCAACTTCTTATTCATTAGTTGTTTCAGTATAAAGTAATAACATCAGTATCAATAATATACTGATATGTTATTATAAATATGAAACAACCCCATTTCACCTTCTATCCATCCTACGGAAAACAAAATCACCGCGCATGTGTACGTTCAGAATACCGTCTCCACGCCGTGGTGTAGTCTGTTTTTCCACCACCACCTTACTTGGATGGGTATAACGGTGTAAAGAAAAACTATATGTTGTAATTATTAAATCATACTGATTCTGATATATTATTTCGTCCACTCCAATTCTATTAAATAATTATGGAAACGATATCATCGCTCGTGCGTACATACGGAATATCGTCTCCAAGAACGCGATGAGATTCATTTTCCATGATTAACCATTCAAGTATGATTATAAAGTATATAAAATAAATAATCATGAAATATATTACATAATAATGATACTGGATTTATGTACATATATTTTTCATTTTCTTAATTCAATTTAATTCAATAAAGAAATGAAAACAACATTCATGCGTACGTACGACCTACTGTCTCCATGAACGGTGTATTTCATTCCATTTATCGATATATTATATATATATATATTAATATGATGAAAATATATTATATATAAATCATTTTCTAAATCCTGTAATTAAGTAAATCAGGATATAAGTAATTATATCAGGAACAACATGTCAAAACACGTACAATAAATGAAACGATTTTACCCAAAACGCTGCTTTAACATGGAATTTAAAAAATAACGATTTAATATAATGTCATAAGTGAACCATATATGATATCCTAAAAATGAATATGATTCGGTAATAAGTCAATGAAATTATTTAAATCATTATACAGGAGGTTCAGATACATACAAACCATATCAAACATAGAGTAAGGGATAACTTTTCCAATCTCGTTTTTATCCGAGATTTTTTTTCATAAGTATTTACTAGGGTTATTGTTATAATCCATTTCAATGTTTTCTAAAAGTTTTCTTATGTATGTTTAATATCATTTATACCCATTTTTTACTTTTACCACATTTTATGAAAGGAATATTTCTTTTTATTTCCATATGATGAACTTTTTGACTTTTCTGACCAAAGTACAAGGAGAATGTTTTTTAACTTATATGGCGTGAATAGATTTTTACAGTTTTATAATGTATTATTTTAATGAAGCTTACTCTACAAAATTTCGTGACTATTTTCACCCAAATCTTTATCTTTTAAAATTTCATGGAATTTTGTTGAAAGAAAATGATTTTGAAGAAGAAAGGATACTTTCTTCATGAATTCATCTCAAGTGTTTTATCAAAATTATTTTCCATCTAAGATGAAATTATTTAGCATGTTTATGTTTCATGTATAATGTATCTATTATTTACATGGTTTAATTTTTATTATGATGAAATTATATCCATTTTTTTATATGGATTATTTTACGATGGGATGATTTTTATGAAACCCATTTTATTCTTTGGGTTATGATGAAAGATTTATGATTGTTTTGTGGCACACATAAGAATGATTTCAATATAAGATGGGTGGGACCTATTTCTCCCTCAAATGAATTGAGTAATTATTTATATATCATGAGATAGACATGGTTGGAATGGTAAGTTAATCTGATTCAGTGTTACAGTACTGGAACGAGGAGTGAACTTGATTTAGAAAAGTACTTTTTCTACTAAGATGGTCTTGGTAGCAATGCCTTGGCTAATATGGAAATCATATCATGTGATTAATGTTTGGCACAATTAAATGTTTTATTTCCATTCTATTTTATCATGATTAATGTTTCTTAATGACATATGCCTTATATAATTCCATGTTTTATGTCATTGATCATGATTTTGATGTTTAAACATTATGTTCATGCTTTTTTAAGTTCAAATGCATATGAATTGTTCTATTTTCTCCATGATTACCCTTATAGAGAATTTGATCTCACCCTTTATATGTTTTCTTTTCCCCAGGATTTAAAGAATGGTTTTAGGTAAGAAAAAAAGGGGATGATATTTATGGGAGATGTGGAAGATCTTTCACCATGATTAGATGATTATATTACGAGTTTCCAAAGACACTAAACTATTGCAATCCTTGTGTGTCTATTTTTTTATGTAGTAAGTATTCTGCAAAGGTAATGTAATGCCAATATATATCATGCTTTGCATCTCTAAAAATAACGTCTCATATGTTTCCACCAAACAATGTGGATAACGAAAAGGACACTCATATAATGATTCAAAAGGAGCCATACGTATCAAGGACTAAAAGTTTTTGTTATACGAGAACTCAACAAAGGTTATATTCTTCTCCAATGATCCTCCAAAACCCATTACACAATACCTTAGAATGTCTTCCATCATCTGTATATTCCTTTCAAATTTTTCTTGCATCTGAGGGTGATATGTCATTCTCAATGTCAACTAAGTCCTAAGGTATTTCTATATTGATTTACAGAAATGAGATGTGATCCTCAGATCTCTCTCTGAGACTGTCGAAAATAGAATTCCATGCCTCTTTACCACATCTTGGATATAGATTTTGTATAGATCCTCCACTATATGAGTTTCATGAATGTGGATGAAACGATCTGACTTTGTGAGTTGAAAACCTATCACTGATTTGACATCATGTTTTCGAACAATTCATGGGAGACTAGTAACAAAATACATGGATATATGCTATCATTTTCACACTATGATGGGTAAAGAATATAACTTACCCACTGGGTGTTTATTTCTTTCCTTAACTTGTTGAAATGCTAAGCACATTGCAACAAACATAGGTACCCTTATTTTCATACCAAACCACCAAAACTGCACCATCAACGCATTGTACATCTTCCATATTCACAGATTTACTTCTCATATCGAATGGTGGTAATCATTATGAAGTTTTTTATAAAAACCCATTGGTACATCTATCTGATCATTGAACTAGAAAACTGAACTCCCATCGAGATTCCATCCCTCATTGGCCTCCCCACCATTGTGTTCTTAACTCATTACTAGGAATTATGTTTCATATTTTTGTGCCTCTTTATCCATCTATACGTAATGAAGAATCATGAAAACCATAAAGAAAACAGAAACATAATTGTATTCTCATCATTCAACATGATTATTGACTATGATCATCATCAACTACAAGTCATCTGAAGTTTCATTTTCTAAATAATTATATGACTTTCTACATAATGCTTCAGTGACCATGATAATTTTCCATGGTTTATACATCATGTAAAATTCAAAAATTTGAAGATATTCCATTAATATACTTTGAATCAGATTAAAATTTTGTTGTGGGAAAATATGTTTCATTCTTTTATGATAGTAAAGCTATCACCAAGGAGATAATGATGCCAATTATTCAAATAATGTACGATCATATCTAACTTTAAACCATGTGTTTCGTAATTATTTTCACGTAACCTCAACTTACATGAACCATAAGAAACCATGTGGTGTCCTTGCATGAGAACACATCCTATCCCAAATCCTAAAGCATCATAATACCCTACATACCCTGTCCGGATTCATGAAAAATCAAGATAGTTGCTGATGTCAAGCCAAACATTATCTCTTGAAAAGTATTGTGGTTTTCCTCAATCCTTCATAATATAACATTATTATTTTTCAAAGCTATCATATGGGATGATATTCATGATATGTCATGAAAAACATTGATAATAACAAGAGATACTTAGAATTATTCATATCTCAATGACATTTTTCTTCAGTTTTCATGAGATAATATCTTCTGCCTTTTAAGGATACACTAAAACAACTTTTTCATAAATTAAACGGTCAATAAAGAATACCTCCTATATCGAAAAATCAAAATGAAATATTTTTGAATACAACCAATTATCTTTCATGATTCCTAACACAAACTCAAATTGTTTTCCATTATTAGCCCTATTCCCCAAATACACCAATAAGTCATCCAGAAACACCACCACAAAAGAATCTCAATATATTTGTAGTATAAAATTAATCATTTATAATAGAGTTATAGTGGATTAATTAGACTAATATGAATGAATTCATATTCATAATGTCCATATATTCTTTTTAAATTTTTCTTTGTAACATCCTACATTCTGAAAACTCAATTGGTAATATCCTAGTCGTAATTAAATTCTAAAAAACCACTGAGCACGCCTATATTGATTGAATGGGTCATAAATGCATGTAAGTGGGCATCTAATCCTTATGATAACTTGGTTGAGATTATGATAATCCACACACATCCTTAGAGTTACATCTGCTTTATTGATGAAAAAAATCGGTACTACTCATAGAGACATTCTCATCTGAATGAAACCTTTTATTTCCAGCTCTTCCATTTTCACATTCAATGACAATAACTCGGTTTGTACCATCCTATAAGTCAAAATTAAAATAGGACTGGTACATGTGAGGAGATAAATCATAAACTCAACTTCCCTTAAAGGTGGTAACCCAGATATGTTCTTTGTAATTACATTTGGAAATTGATCCCCAACTACCATAAAACTTGTATCATTAATCTCTTCTATAGATTCCAAGGATAACATCTTAAAATGTTTATAAATTGATCCCACTTCTAGTTATAACAAGCTCATTTGACGTCTTAATATATCCCTTTGTACCATGATGAGATGCTCGACAACATTCTCAGTTGTACGAAAACTATTCTAATATAACAGTCAGTGTCAGTCTTGAATGTTTTAAACCAATACATACCCAAGATTAAATCAAAAAAATCCATATCTAATTCTGAGAAGTACCACTACAACTCATCTCCATCAATGGTTATAGAACATGCACTACACAGAAAAGCTGGACATTCTCTTTTACTGAGAAGTGTTTGAAGTTTTAACATGGAGTTAATCATATCAAGTTTGAAACATAGGAAACGAACAACACAAGATGAAATGAAGGAATGTGATTCTCCAGTATCAAACAACACATGCATAAGGGTAGAATTAAATAGAATCATAACTTTCACCGTATATGGTCTAACCTGATAATTCATAATTACCTTCTCAACTCCATAAAATTTCTATGTTTCTACACTTTTCTACTTGTTTACTTAATGATATATCCTTTTATGAGGAGTCATGGTATTCCATGAATCACCACAACTAGCTATACTAAACTAATGAGTTTGATTTTAGTCTCTTGCCCCATCAAAACATATGACGCTTACGACAACAGTGAAGTGTCTCATGAACCTGACCTCAGGGAACTGTGATAATAGTGGAAATATTCCCCATATTCTGGCAGTTATGACATGATCTAGGTTGTTCCATACATTTTCACTTTATATGGTATGGTGAACCGTGTTGGAAACATCCCCCTTTTTATCTGGGTCCTACAAGAAGGTTCACTGATCCAACCATATGACTTTGAGTCCCACTCCAACCTTGAATATATGCGTCCCTCTTCATATTACTCCTTTAATTCAAGATCACGCCATTTCTTATAGGTATCATAATACTTAATTCTACCTTAGTTCATGAGATATCACTTTTATGCACTGTTTATCTATTCACCATCTTTGTATAATTCATAATACAGAGAAAAAAAATCTTCTGTTGAATCTCATGTCTTAGCCATGATTTGAAGATGAATTCATTCAAGGCCACACTCACCACTACATTAGGTGAAAATCAAACTAAATTCTTGAATTTATCTACATATTCTATGACAAAGATATTGGTGTTATTTATTACTATGATGTTCTTCATTATTGGGATCATGAATATGTGAGGATAGAATTTTTTATTTAATAACTCTTCAAAATCCTCCCAACTAAGGCGTTGATCATTTATAGGCTATAAAACTAGGTCCCATAACTAGCGCACAATATCCAAGATTATTTATGTTTCTAGTTTTAATTTCAAATTCACTAGTGTGGTGATGAAATAGATGATATGATTCATCATATTGTACCGAAACCTCCACCTTTTTAAGTTCAGAATAACCCCGAAAATGGGTGGATTCTGCTTTATAAACAGGATAGAATGATTCACATGTATAGTCTCACACCTGTTAATTCATGTGTTCATAGCTTATAATGATTGGAGGATACTCTAGACCACATTTTAGTTCACCCGTTGTTCAGGAGTGGCTACATCCTCTATAGCTTCTTCCAGTTGGTCTCTACGACGCCTTTCTGGTTCAATTTGTAAAAGCAAGAATAAATTGTATATGGCACCATTTCATGGAACTGGTGGATTATCATTTCAAATTCAATCACATCAACCATCACAGCACTGTTTTCCAAAATCTATCTTTTCCGATTTTAACCCTTTTTGAAAAATCATTTCTTCCATTTAAAAATCACCCTATTTTCGAAATTTACCAACCATGCCCTTTTTAAAATATTTCATTTGAAACCAAATTCAATATTATTCAAAAATCAACATAATGAATCACATAATATATCAATTTTTAAAAATATATATGAAATAATGGTGGGAAGTTATTCCTCTGATGCTTATTATTCCCATCTCATTGGATAAACCAATGACAATGATATTTCTATAATCCTATAAGTGTCTCCAAAACACTTAGGTACCCACGTCCCTAGTCACATGAAGTACAACATAAAATGTTTAGAAATGTATTTTTATGATCTACATTTCAATTCTTGATATTCCTACTCCTTTCTAAGATTATGTCCCATGGAATAGATAAGAATTAATTCAACCCCAAGACCAAGAAACTCAAGGCCCCTTCCATGGAATGGACCAAACAAGCTGTTACTATTTGTAAAATCTCACTTATTATCATTGGATTGAGAGTAGTAAGATTATAATTATCCATAAGACTCATATCCTATATACCAAAGGCTATAAATATATGAGTAAGGGTTTCAAACCCATGTGGGTGATGATTTACCCATTAAGAAATAAACCATTAAACAACAAACCATTACCAAACAACTCACTATATGATTCATGAATAAATTAAGGACAACTAAACCATTTCATTTATATAAAAAACACACCAAAGTGTACTATAATGGAAGACATGGAATATATCAAAGTAACTAGTAGAAAAAAAAACTTGATTCTCTAATTGGAACAATACTCCATGCTCTATAAACTCCATGCTCTAACATCACCAAACAACCCATGTTTCATGGGGTGGTGCTAAAAATTTGTGATACGATACCTTTTCCCATTTCCCAAATGATAACATATAAAAAATAACCAATGTGAAAAGCAAGGGTGAGTATAAAAGGCATTATGTTTTCCTTAATGGCTTCCCTACTCATGTAACTTTGATAGAGAGGTTAGAAAAATTTATATAATGTTCTTTTTGTAAAAAAAATCTATAAAATTTTATGAATAATTATAAACATGTTCCAAAACCCATTTATAACTAAATGTTCATAAGTTATTTTTTAACCAATTTTCTAGCAACTCACGTTTTCTATAAAAGAAACTAAAAAATGTCTTAAAACCATTTCCAAATATTATTTTGGCATAACCAATCCATTATACTCCACACACCAACACATTAATGCTTGTTTGATAGTTCCATACTCATGAGTGGTATCTCATCCAAATCACATTATTTCCTACTAACACACACCCCAGATCTAGGGTCACAAACTTCGTACCGCACTGGTACACATCCCTTAATTAGGGTAACATCGAACATGAACTCATATAACTCATATATTCCAAAACCATTCCAAATAAAACAATTCAATCCATTTAAATAAAATTGACAATTTATTAAAAACCATTAAAAAATATAATTCCAATATACCATTAAATTTCAAAAAAATCATTTATTTTATTGAAAACACTTCAGTCAAATCAAATTACCACAATTCCAAAAAACTTCCATTTTAAAATTTTAAATTTAAAATCAAGAATCATGAATATCATTCAAGAACACCAATTTTCCCAATTTTCATAAACAATAATTGAAGAGGGTTTAAGACAAATGTAAGGGAACCAATTCAAAATAAAATGTTAAAAATTAATCTATTTTAATTAAATATAATAATTTATACATATAGTAGTTGAGAGTGAATCCACCTACCTTAGCCTTTTTGGGAAAAACAGAAAACATATGAAGAACACTCATGGAACCAGGATGATTCTCAATAAAGTCACCTTAGATATCTTCAACTAACATGATAAATAATATCAACATATTTGGAATCCAAAAATAGATATATAAAAATGGAGATTTTAGAAATAATAATCCAAAAAGAGGGGTGATGTGGATCTAAGGTAACCAGACAATAAAGATGCTAAATGATGAAATACTTCAAGAATCGGTCATCTAAAATAAAAAAGAAGGATCTTGAAAGATTCCAATTCACATGTTAGAGGTTATACAACCATTAATTTAGAGGAATCCTGAGTTAGGGTAGAAAATGAGAAAAAACGAGGGAGTTAGAGTAAAAGCTTTGTGTGATCCACTTTCTTCAGATCTCACATTCACCCAGTGCATGGTTTGTTCACACAGTTTAACAAACCATGTGCTAATCATGTGTTAGAAACTCTCTAGATAGAACCTTTCATGGAAGCCTCACACGGTATCCCTACCCATTCTCACACTATGCTGAATCTATATTCCCACATCTTCTGAAGTGTACGCTTTCTATTAGGATTTCAATACGGTTTAGACAAACCATGTGTAGCCCATGCACCTCCCCTTTAGCCTCGAAAACTAGTTGAAAGTTCCCAAGAATACTTCAACCTTCACCCTAATAATTTATATACATAAAATAAATAAATACATTGTTACATACTAGAAAATAATGGTACTACATATGCAGTGTGCTCTATATGACTCAAAGTATCAGTTATCAATTTAAAATCAACATTTTAGTTCAGAAACTGTCACTCACACAACATGTTGGCTATGGCCTTATGGATATTTCTTATAATTATTTAATGGGTGTTATCTGTAAGAATCAACCACAACTCAAAACTATAATGAGTGTTCTTGGTTTGACCAAAATTTTATTTAAAATTAACGGTTTCTGTTAATTTATTTTTTTATATTTTTAACAGAATAATATTTTTTTCTTATATAGGTGAATTTTTTTTCATGATTGTTGATGTTTTGTTTGGAAATATAACGATTCCTCTTTAGGGTCAAAAGACAGAGGAACAATGATGTTTTTGAATGTATGTAGTTATTTTTACCTAAGTAATTGTATAAAAAATGTTAAAATTGTATATAATATCGTGTTTTTCATGAATTTGTGTTTTAAATTTCATTTATTTTATATTTTATATTTTTGAGTTATTTTTTTGATCTATACTTGTGTTTTTGGTACTACTGTGTGTTATTACACCACATTACACTAGTCCTGTAGTGTTCTATTACAGCACAAAGCACCATTACACTTTATCAAAGCATTTGAAAGCCCTGATAAATTTGTACTTTATCATCACTTTTGAAATAACTAATATATTAGTCCTTCATCATTTCTTTTAAAGTGGTGATAAATGTGTCTTTTATCAGAAATTATAAAAATGATTATAATGGTACTCCTTTTCGATACTAAATAAAACTACCAACAAAGGATCCATTTATTAGATATTTTTTTCTTTGATAAAGAAGCCATTTATCATCTCTTTTTAGAGCTATTAAAAGTTAATGGATTTTAATCATTCTTAGGTTTTCAACACATCTTCAGTGGTGATAAAGGTCATTTTATCCCTATTTATCCCATATTTTTTAGTATTTTCTCCATAGTGATTTAACCTTTGAATGATATCATATCATAAAAAATAATATCCATTCTTCTAATGATTTTTTTTATTTCACCCTCCCATAAATGATATAAATAATTATCATCTCCATAGTTAATGAAAAAACATATTTTTTATTTCAATTATTATTCTTCACTATCAATATAATTTATATGTAAATATTCATTAATACTAAAAAAAATTAAGATGCCGAAAATGTAGTAATTATCTAGGCCATAACTCATCTGAATGTTCCTACCCACCTAACAACATCATTAATGAGAAATAATGATTTTTTGATTAAGTCATCCCAAATAAACTTAGGAATCCCCAAGTAAAATCTTATACTATTTTATTTATATGTCAAAGTATGATTCGTTCAATCATCCCCACCATTATATTTTTGAGTAATGAGCATTAAATTATCATTAATTGTTGATTCGTCATTTTAGATTATCCAAAAGATGAATCTGATGTATTCCCCACCATTTTTTTCTAATTTAATTCAACTTTCATCCTTATTCACAATATACCAGTGGTTTCTACTAAATAAAATCCTAACATAGATCGGGTTTTTTACTAAGGAAGTAAATACATACATTCCTCGTAGCATAATCAATGAATAGAAGAAGGTAATGGAAACCATTTTAGGATTTAATAATAGTAAGACACCGAACATGATATCAGAGTACAAAATCCCAAATTCTTATTCATGGGTTTTTGACCATATATATTAAATAAAACTCATTAATGATTTCTTGAGAGAATAATTTCACATAAGCTAATTTATTTGTCATTGAGATTCACAATTACAATGGACATTATATCCTTGATGTTATCCTCAATGAGTTTATTTAACCTAAAATTCCATATAGTCAGATTATAGGGAGATGGACATCCAATCCCTGTACTCCCATAAAAATATTCAATTAAGAAAAATTTATCGTCCATTAATCATAGTGAAATTATCATTGATACTCGGGTAACATTCCATACCCCATCAGTAAGGAATGATTTGTAGCTTACAACATCTAGTTGACCAATAGAAATTAGGTTTCTTCTAAGGATAGAAATAGAATGAACTTTTGTTAACTTCAAGAATCCCCCATTATTCTATTAGGATAATAATGAATCATTTCAAAACAAATTTCAAGGTTCCAACATATTCCATATGGGATTCCCCAAAATTCATTGATATATAATTTAAAATGCATCTGTGATATCCATTTTAATAGATAGATTCTCCAGAATTAATCACATAAGATTCATCTATATTATTCAAACCCATTAGATAATATATTCTTTATTCCATTGAGTTGATGATATTTTAAATTTTAAATGATGACACTATTAATATGTTTTACTAATGAATCATTCAATAATTATTGAGTTTTTGTTTATTTCTATATTTCTTTAATTTTGTACCATGACCAGCCAATTAACTTTGAGACATCTCTCATAACTTTTCTTCATATAGTTTCTTTTTAAAATCCTTCTTCAGTTGGGGTGATCAACCCTCTCTAATTGTATTAAGGACACTACCAGTAGGTATATAAAAGTTTTTGCAACTTAATTCATTATTCAACTATATGTTCTACATATCATCAAATACTAGATAATTTTTTCCCATGGAGTTACTAGATTTAGTAACCATTTCATCCTAGCATTCCATAAGTCAGTATAATAGTAGAAACACTCATATATCATCATTAAAATTTACCTTTACTCATTGGAGATTCCAATATATAATTTTTAAGTAATTCATTTGATCTATGGTTGTTCTTACTTCTAATAACCATGAAATGAACAATGGTCACACGATGAAAAACATATTCAATCCCATAGTTATTTCTTAAATGACCTCTAACACCTTTAGAACTTCAGTGTTTGTCCTCTCCTCTTGAATATTGAAATAATGAAATTCTCTCCAGATACATTCTTATAGAAACAAGTATTTTTTATTAATATTTTTCTATTTAAATTTCTCCATTTGTATCAGCTTTTCCTCAGATCATTGAACTTAAATTTCCTTCTAAACAATTTGATCATAAATATATATTCAACATAAGATAGAAATATGCTCCATAAAATTTATTGATATTAATCTTCCCATCACATGAATCCACGCTTGTTGAATCCATGAGTGTGCCAAACCATGAGATTCAAATCCACCAATTCGATACCATATGTTGAAGGATATGTGATATCAATAAAAACGGATCCCTTTTACTACTAATATAAAATATTTATTATGATCATCAACTCAGAATAATATTATGAATATATCCATGTGGTGGAAAACCAAACCCTCAAAATGTCGCTCCCCCCCCCCAGAAAATGTGTTTACTAGAAGTAGGAAGTCACTACACCTTACCCACCACACCAAGGAGACCACACACACTCCTTAGTGGAAACAAAAACCATAACTAAAATACAATCAATGATAATACATACCATAATGGTACATAAAGTAGTAAATTAACATATGGGAATTAACGTGCTTAAAAATTGTGTACTATATGCATGTGATGAACCACTGTGACTTCATTATTTTACATGAAATATAAACTAATTAGGATCAATTGAAAAACACACTTAGTAATTTTTTAGTAAATAATTATTAACACTTTGTAAAAAAATGATGTAATTTATGTTTTTCAGACTCACTATCCATTCTCTTTTAGAATTTGTCTGTGTCAGTCCACACTTCCTTAATAAGAAACATCAGTAGGTTTTTTAAGATCATAATATCTTCTATATTTCATCGAGAAGATTCAAAATTGAATGTAACTATTGTTTTCTCATTACACTATTAAGATAACCCACTTTTATAGATAAAAAATTATATATTATTCTTTTTAAATAATTCATTTATAGAAGGTTTTATAACTTTTTGAATTACCCATTGATGTCATAAGATGATGTGATCATCTGATGAGACTACTTATACTGAAGAGATGAACTGTTTCTACCGTCACACTAATATCATCCACCTTATTCTGATCAAAAGTTTTATGAACATATATCCAGTAACCTAAACATCTAGTGTTTTAAACCTCTGATTATTCTAAATATCTGATTATGAGAACTAGGCTACACATACCAACAATTTTTTCACTGAGAAATACTCTCAGTTTCCTCCTCTACCATGGGAATATCTATAAAATTTTATAAGGAGATATAACATGATCATTTTGATCATTTTGATCATATATTTTTTAAGGTAGAATTTTTATCTCAACTAATCGAGAATGTATTTCTTGGTTTTTGAGATTTAATGATTTGCCTCTTTATTTTTTATAAATATATTCTGAATGATTGTGATATCTAAAAATATATTTTCCACTTGAATTGAATGTTTTGTAGGAATGTTAAATGTGCTAATATTATGAATATTGGACACTTGATTGATAAATGAAAATTAATGATTCCTTGTAATGAATGTATTTCTGTTATAAATGACCATGTTTCTATAGTTGTTAAAAAATTACAACGCTCTATAAAATACTTCGGTTAAGGGAACCGATATTTTTGAAATGGGAGGTCCCCATCCAGAATATTTTTCTAAGAGGACTATATGAGGTTCCTCATCTTATGGAAATGGAAACATATGAGATATTGAACACTACACCAAATAAAGAGATAAATTATTTAGTTCTATGAAACATTCAACATAGTTCATCATTGATATGACCTCATGTGTTAGATGCATAAAATATTGGGCCTTATCATACATCAACTTATCTGGATAAAAGTGGCTCAAGAACATCACTTTTTAATCCTCCTAGGTTAAATCCTTGTTCTTCCTAGCCTACTGAAGAATATACCACTAATTCTTGGATAGTCCCCAATGTATATAAGAAACAAGATTCACCCTCATATCAATAGGCGTCTCAAGGTTCACAGATATCATATAGATGAACTCAATATAGAACTAAACTACCTGGGGGACACCCTCCCATGTGAATATAGTATGATGTTGTATATGGAAAAATCTTGTCAACTTGGACATCAAAGCAATTATGGGAATAATCTCCCTCTATATGGATTACATGACCCATAGAAAGCTATCACAAAGATGATAATAAATATGATTCTATAGAGCTACTATCTCTAATATGTTATATGAGTATTGATTAGAACTCTCCAATAACTCAACTAAAATATGATTATTGTACATTCTATCTACATGGATCAATATAATACTTAGAACATAAAACCCACAACATGGTTAACCTCAACAAGTGATTACTACAAATAAACACTCACTCAATTTGTTTCTACCCCAGGATTAACATATTTGGTATATCATAAAATATTCATTCATATTACTTATCAAGTATAATATGGTTCTTATTTTATAGTATTTTTAACATGTGTGGAATATGTCAGATGTGATAAATATATTTCTTGCAAGAATAATGCATGTCAACATATATCAGTATGTTTATATCATGATGAATGCATGAACATCTCATAACATACCAGGAAATGAATACAAATATCAATATCTATAACATAAAACAGCATGGGAATTACCCATGGTAAAATAATATAAAACTATAACAAGTGATCATCAAGGGAAACAATCCCATCCTAGGGAACACAGGATTTACATCATACATGGGATAGATAGTCTCATGAATATTCTTGTTACCAAGTCCCTATTAATACTAGTATCCTTTACTCATTTATAATTTAATAATATAGAATAAAAGAATCCTAGTTATCTAATACCACTTTCTAACATCCTCAGCCCAATACTCCATCATGTGATAGGGTTAGGAAGGCTACGTGACTGGAAATGATCCTCCATGTATACTAGAGGATACCAACTAGTAGCAAGGGTATAATGATTATTGTATAGAGAATACATCCTCTAGATAAAAGTAGATTAAAATTAGAAACTAATAACATATTAAAGGATATAGAGGGGAAAATGGACACTAAATAAACATGCAGAATGAGAGACAAATAAAATAATCCAAACAATAATAATAAACCATTTTATATCAGTATGAAATGTAACTAAATTTTTCAAAAGTATTCACACAAATAACAGAATAGAAGACTCTATAAATACATTAAAAGACACTATCCTCAAACCCATTTCGGTCCCATCTCCATGCTCCAACCCAACCATCATTATAATAAGTAATTGGATCCCCTTCCACTATCAGAACTTTTATTTATAAAATCATTTTGGGTAAAACATTGCGACCTATCTAGGGCGTGAGTAAAAATTAGTAGGTAAATTCCACAATGTCAAAAAAATCCTTTCTTAGAAATATATTTCATGAAATAAAGAGAATAATATTGTATTAATTTTAAAAATTAATACTACATACAAAATAAACTAGTTGAACCTCAAGTAGCAAGGTGAAAACTGGTGCTACACTGACTAACTTTGGTGCCTTGTTATATATCTATGTTAAGGGAATGACACTCCTACATTAGGATAGATCATCCAAACAGAGTTATATTTTATTACATAGTATTAATTACTTAAGAAATATCACGAACCAATGTATTTTACCATAAGATTCCATTAATATCCCCCTAAATCATCTAATATCAATGGATATAGTTTTCAGAGATCTGATATAATCATATATTATTCCCTTGGGAATGAAATTCTTGTGTGCCTATTCCACAAGTAGTATGAAAATAATTCAGATAACCCTAAAAAATGGACATAGTCATGAATCATTTTAAGACAAAATCAATATGCCACAATGTATCACACCATCAGTAATTAATCTCAATAGTTTTATTTAAATGAAAAAGGCAATGCAAGAAAACAAAAATGACAAAAATATACATACTAGATATATATTATAAGTCACAATGATAAATTTATCAAATTATAATCAGTCTATGAGAATATATGTCATTAATTTTTCATCCCAATTATTTTATTTATTCCATTGATGTAACAACCCGACCCCAGAAGCCTAGAGTTGGTGCATTATTACATAAAATTGGAATGATCACAAAAGATCATGTCTCTAAAGACCGATTAGTTTAGTAGCCTTTAAAGTACAAGATACATTAATAAGGTTAACATTACATCATAAAATGAAAAAATACAACAACATTGTTTCCATAGACAACACTGATATCCTATATTCTATCCTTGTACATCAGTCATAATATACTTCTTCACATCTTGGGAAAAATAAAACATTGAAAGGGGTGAGCTCAGATGCTCAGTAAGGATAACAATATAGCGGAAACGTTTATAAATAAGCATAAAAATTTAAGGTAATTCATAGAACTAAAACAAAAGCCTTTTCAACATAAACTTCATCATAATATGGAAAATATAAATCAATATAATTCCATTATTTTTTACTCAAATGGATATTATACTAGTTGAATAATCAAATGCAATATCAATAACCACTTTTATAATCATGGAATGCATAATTCCAGACTTTCATAACCACGTAGTCAAGGCCTTCTTCCAGGACTACAAATAAGATTTTATCGAGGCCTTTTTCCAAGACACTAGTTTGTCTCATGTGACCTACCGATGCATCAAGGAGCTATAGCGAGCTCCACCCATCACTTACAAAGTCTAATGCATTCCTCATATTAAAATGTTTAAACATAACATAAACTTTTATATTAACACTAGAATATGAAATGTCAATACTTTATCCATAAAAAATTAATGGTGTAAAAATAACACATCCATAGTAAAAAATATCACAAAAACTTCAATAAAATATGGAAGTTTTGTATCATAATAAATCAACTTCAAATAAACTTAATATCCATCAAAAGATGTTAACATAGATGAAATAAAAACCTTTTTTAGAGAAATAGATATTTTTATTTTGAAATAATTTAAGAAAATATTTATTTTGGAAATTTTATTATAAAATTGTATAGGACGCTTTGATAATGTTTTAATGGCATAAAATTGCTTCACCCACCGTATAAATTAAAAAAAAGACATTCTTACCTTAATTTTATCGAAATGGTTATAAAGGACCTTGTTTGGAAAATGATGGAAATATTCCTTTATAAAAATATTACAAAAGTCAAACAAGGGTATAAATGAAATTAACCCATAGTTAATAAAATAGTAATAATTTTTTGAAATACATTTTTAAGAATCATGTATGTGGATGATAAAGATGTCCCAGTAGATAATTATATATAAACAACCTCGAATAATGAAGAAATTGTAGAATTAAACCTTAACTTGTACTTTTCCTTGGTAGAGGGTATGTTAACCTCATGTATAATGGTGAAATAATTTTTATTAAACTATAAAATAATCACATACATTAATATGATATCATATATGATCTTTTAACATTGCTTTGTTAATAATATATTAGTATTATTGTCGTTTCAGGTGTTAACTGATTCGTTTTCCTTTATATTATTTTTCACATAACTAATTTTGTTATTCATAGGATGTATCTTATTCTTATTCCAATTGATATTAAGTCTTTAAATATTATTTTTAATCATATAATGAAAATTATTATGGAATGGATATGATGGGGAATGAATGTCATCGTGTTCGTGGAGAGGGTAATCCATACATACGCACGAGCGACAATATCATTCTTTTGATATTGAAATAATATATAATTGAATGGTATATAATATATGAAAAATAATTATCATGTTATATTTATTATTTACATCAATTACACATCATTATTATACCCATCCAAATATTAATGTATTGAATAACAATTACATCATGACGTGGAGACTGTAAGCCGTACGTATGCACGTATAGTGACATGTCATTCAAAGGATCGATAGAATAATGAATATGTTTGTACCATATTTATAATAACATCACAGTATATAGAACATACTGGATTTATTATTTTAGAATGGAAATAACAAAGAAAGAGGAAGTGTAAGATGAAAGGAACTTGAAAGAGGTGATGACATATTTACCTCTTCTTTAGGTTCTTACTTTTGATTTGATCAAAATGGCTCTTAGGGAGGATTCCTGACTAAAGGGAGGCCTCTATGATGATGGGATGACAGTTGAGAGGGTAGTTGGGTAGGGTTTGGCTGAACCAAATGGCTTTGATGGTGTAAAGTAGAGATAAGTTTGAGTACCCTTTTATAAGAGGGATGAAGGGCACCATAGGAAAAGATAAATATATTATTTTATAATAAAATCATTTTTGGTTTATAATTGCTCCAAAATGAATTAGTTAAATGATAAGTTGTGTATGGGTCGAAAAAAACTAAACCAATAGGTTTTAAATAGGTTTTGGTCACAATATTAACTTTATCTTTTATACTTAACTCTTAGTTAAAGAGTTTGACATTTACCATGTCTCTTTGTATTTTTATATTATATGTTATATAAACTTACTATATACTTCCAAGAAAACCCCAAGTGGTTAATTAATGATACAACTATCATTATATAAGTATTTTTGTTGAACCATATATTTTTAGGAATATAATATCAATTAATAAAATAATATTTGTTTTAAAAACTATTTGATGTCAATTTTGACACTATTTGCTATTTTGTTTTTTCTAAATTCTTAAAAGCATTATTACATAGAAAAAACTCATTTAACCCACCATTACATGTCATATTAACCTATAAAATTCGTGTAATTCATAAAAACTCTCAAATTACATTTATTTGGATATTTATAACATCAATTATTTTAATATTTCATTAATTTTGTAATTATTTCATCATCATTGTGTCATAAATAAATTAAATTATTTAATGTTTAAAAAATATAAATAAAATACCATTGTGTAGGAAATACTTATAGATTTAAAATGAACATTTACAGTTGAATTTATCTTATGTTTAACCATATATTAAAAATGTTTTAGTTATTAAACATTGAATTTAACAATTTTAACTCTTCTTTGAATTAAATAATAATAAATGTCCTAATCTAATCCAATTATATCTAAAGGATCATATTTTATTCCTAAGGTTGTGTTTGGTCTAATTATACTTATCTAATAGAATTATAACATGTGTTAGGTTAATAATAATATCATTTTTACCCTTAATTATCCTATTTACTTTTAACCATGGTCCATAAATATAAAACGTTACTATTCACCAAAAAATATTTTCATCTTATTGAACCACATTTTGCATACTAATATCAATCGTGTCTCTCAGATTTTTTAAATTCAACTCACAGAAGTGGTAAAATTATGTATTATGTAAATTTGAAAATACTCTTAGGAGGTGAGTAAAGGACGGTAAAAAGTACAATAAAATTTTTATATATCTAAAATTATTATAAACTGACTCCAGGGAATTAAATTGATATTATATAGTTATTATGTATCTGTTTTGACAAAAAATAAATTAAAAAAAATAATTATTTAAATAAAAAATAGGTTTTAAACTATTACTCAGTATTTTTCACTATTCATCATAAATTGAATGTTTTCAGAAAAATACCATAAATATACCCTAGGATAATTTCAATATTCCGAATCCAAAAAATTTACATTTTGAAAGATAAAATTTATAAAATTCCAAAAAGTTGGTATTACTATTTATAATGGCTAGTTTGATTGGTTGTGGATTGTTAGAACTCGATGTTGTGTATAACACATGCTATTATATTATTCAAAGAGAAGAGTATCATGGAATCTTGGGGTCTTACATTCTCCAATCCATAAAATATTTTTTCCTTGAAAATTCTATAGTATTACTACGTAAAAAGACTTTCGTGGTTCTTCACCATATGTTCCTCGGGTTCCCACGTTGCCTCTTCCATCTTATTGTTTCTCTATAGAACATTTACCAGAAGAGTCATCTGGTTTCTCAACACTTATTGTCTTGTATCAAGAACCTTGAAAGGATCATCACAATAAGACATATCGGGTTCCAGTTCTAATTATTCATAGGTGAGTACATGCATTGGGACAAGCTTGTATTTTCTCAATTGTTATACGTGGGACACATCGTGAATATTGGAAAGACTTGGGTGCATTTCCAAACTATATGCTATAGCCCCAATTTGTTGTAGGTTTTTGAAAGGTCTGATGTACCTGGGACTCAATTTTACCTTCTTACCGAGACATATAACACCCTTCTGTGGAGTTACCTTCAAGAAAACATGATCTCCTAACTGAAATTCCAAATCCTTCCTTCGATTATCAGCATAGCTCTTCTACATACTTTGAGCTGCTTTGATGTTTTTTTGGATTACCTTCACATTTTCCATTGTTTCCTTCAGAAGTTATGGGCCTACAAGTTTTTTCTCCAACATCATCCAAAGAGGTTGGTGTGCGACATATCTTTCTGTATAATGCTTTATATGATATCATCTGAATACATGAATGGAAGCTATTGTTAAAAGAAAATTCTACCAGAAGTAAATATTGATCCCACATACCTTGAAAGTAATGTGATAATGATCTCAACATATCTTCTAATGTTTGAATAGTCCATTATGATTGTCCATCAATTTTGGGGTGGTTGGAAGTGCTCAAATGAAGTTCAGTATCCAGGGATTTATGAAAGCTTTTCTAGAAACTTGATGTAAAATGAGGATCACAATCAGAAACAGTCCATAGTGGTACTCCATGAAGTTTTACAACTTTATTAATATATAGTCTTTCTAAATGATCAAGTAGTAAATCTTCTCTTATATAAAGAAAATTTTCTAACTTGTTAAGATGATCAACAATGACCCATATTGCATCGTTCCTTCTATGAGTCTTTGGTAGTCCCAAGAAAATGTCCATCGTATTATTATCCCGTTTCAACATAGGTACTGTAAGTGGTTGCATGACTCCTCTAGGTTGTTGCCTTCCAGATTTCACTTGTTAAAAAAACATACATCTTGACACAAAATCAGCAATATTCATCTTCATGTTGTCCCACCAAAAATTATCCTTCAAATCTATATAGATATTTGTGCTACCTGGGTGTATAGTGAAATGGGAGCTATGAGAATCATCTAAAAATTCCCTTTCTTGATCTGGTATATCAGGAACACAAAGTCTCATCCCAAATTTCAAAATTCCATCTTTATACACAATTTCACTCAAGCTCCCATCCTTCACAGCTATAATCTTGTTTTGAAACTCTTCATCACTTGTCTGATAACTCTTTATCCTTTCAAGTAAGGATGTTTTGGTGACCATTTGAAAAAGTATTGATGTTTCACCTTCCATGGTGATTCCCATATCCATATTTACTAGATCCAAGTATATAGGATCCTTTTTAACACTAATCTTGTTAAAAACTACATTATCCTTTCTTTAAAAAGCATCTTCCACCTTATTTTCCTTCATCAGGTGTTAGTTTATAGTGAAATCATATTCATTGAGTAGTTCAAGACATCTCCTTTTCCTCATGTTGATTTCTTTATGTGAGAAAATATACATCAAACTCTTGTGATCGATATATATCTTACATTTTTCACCATAGAGATAATGTCTCCAAATCTTCAAATCAAATATTATAGCTTCTAACTCAATATCATGAGTTGGATCGTTTTGATCATGAATTTTTAGCTGTCGTGAGGTGTAGGCAATAACCCTATCATTCTGCATAAGGACACAAAAATGTCCTTTCATTTAAGAATCACTATAAATAACAAACCAATCATTCCCCGATGGTGGAGTCAATATAGAAGAATTGAAAAATATTCTATTTAGTTATTAAAAACATTCTTCACACTCATTTTCCCAAACAAATTCAACTCCTTTACATGTGAACTTGGTTAATGGGTTATCAAATCGGGCAAATTTCTGGATGAAACACCGATAATAACCTTCTAAACCAATAAAACTGCATACCTCAGTTATACTTATTGGTGCTGGACATTCATGGATTGCTCTTGTCTTAGAAGGATCAAGATAGATTCCATCCATAGAGATAATATGTCCAAGAAAAGAAATCTCTTGAATCCCGAATTCACACTTGCTAAACATCACATATAATTCATGTCTTCTAAGAGTCTTTAGAATAATGAAAAATTGATTTTCATGATCTTTGTAGCTTCTGGATTATACCAAGATATCATCAATAAATACCACTATAGATTCATAAATATATTCCTTGAAACCACTATTCATTTGATCCATGAAGATAGAGGGTTCATCAGTCAATCCTAATGGAATTACTGTAAACTCGTAATGCATATACCTGGTTCAAAATGTTGTTTTCGGAATGTATTCCTTCTTGACACACAACTGATGATATCCAGATCAAAGGTCAATCTTTGAAAAGTTTTGAGCTATATGAAGTTGGTCAAATAAATCATCAATTTGAGGTAGGGGATACTTGTTATTTATTATTATAGCATTGATCTCTCTGTATTCAATGCACTACCTCATAGATACATATTTTTCTTAACAAAAAGAACAGGGGATCCCCATTGGGAAACACTGGGGAGAATAAATCCCTTATTACTCAATTCCTCTAGTTGGTTCTTAAATTACACTAATTCCACAATGGCCATTCTATAGGTGGCCTTTGATATGTGCCATGATTCAGGAATTAAATCAATAGAAAACTTAATTTCTCGTTTTGGAAGATGTCCAGGAAAATATTCTGGAAACACATCAACATATTCTTTCATAATATGTATGTACTCAATTTGGACATTCCTTTCCTCACCCACAGTTATTTCATTCTCTCCCCCCCAATAATTGAATTTATTTGAGCTAATGGGGTCAATCTAGATAAGAATTATGTGGAGACGTTTCGGCTCTAAAGATAAGGTACACCTTATCATCATCAAAAATTATATCCTTCTTCTTATTAAAGTAAATTTTCGCATCATGGTCCAAATGATAATCCATACTGAGGATTATATCAAATTTAATCATGGGTATGATGATGAGATTACCAGATAGAGAACATTTATATTACCTAATGGATAATGATTCACAAAACGTTGTTGCAATGATATATCCCTTAAGATTTTTGACAGAAAACTCCCTTTTTAAATCAAATTAGAAATATCTATTTTTTTAGAAAACTAGGAAGATATGAAACAATGCGATGATCCAGGATCAAATAAAGAATTTAATAAACTTGAGTAAACCATTAAATTACATTCCACTACATCTTTCAGAGCTTTAACCTTAGTAGTATTGAAAACATAATCTTGTCCTTGATCCATTGGCCTTTTATAAGGTAAGATCCCCTGATGCTTAATACATTCATTCATATAATGCCCCCTTTCTCAAAAATTTATCATTCAACATCGACAACCTATTTCTTCCCTCGGAAATCACGAGCTTGGCGGCCTTTTCAACACACTTGTAATAGACTCCAATTCCCTTCAGGAATGTTCCAGGGTGTTTCTTCCCACATTTACTGCTTGATGGATATTCCACATTTCCATTATTCCCCTTATTTACATTTCCAGAGTGTTCAACAGATCTCTTATTCTCTTTCTTTTCTTTAATGTCGTAAGACTTAGAGAATTCTTTTTCTGTCTTGATAGCACATGAGACACTATCTTCATTCAATGAGAATTATTGTGAGCCTAATGCTCGACAGAGAAATGGTTTTAACCAATCAAAGAAATGATCAATCTTAATTCACGGGTTTCGTATATAATCTGCAGCATGCCTCACCAACCTTGTATACATAGCTTCATACATTGCGACATTATCATCCACCTTTTCCTCAGACTCATAAAGTTCCTTTCCATATGTGCTTGATGGTCATGAAGAATGTATTTTTCTAAGAAAATTTCTTTAAACTTTCTTTCTTCCATATTTGATAATTAATCATCTTCCTTTTTGTTTTGAATCAATGACCACCATTGTTCGACATCTCCAGTGAGGTGCTAAACTGCTATGATGACTTTTTCCTTTTCGCTACACCCCAAGGCATCGAATATTTTCTCTAAGTAATTTATCCATTGCTCAGCTACTAATGGGTTCATACCCCCATTTAATTTTTGTGGTTGTTATGTCATGAATCGATCTATCATCAATCCTTCACACTGCAGATATGGGTGCTCCATATGGGTAATGCTATTATTCATAAACTGAAAGATTTGTCCCAGTATAGTGATTAGTTGATCAGCACCAGTTGCTTCAACAGCTCTACTATAATTTTCTTATACTGGAGGGAAATCAATACATGGAGTGTGTGCATTGATATAGTTTCCATTCCTTCCACTAGGAACCATTTCTAAACAATGTCATAAAATAGATTAATTTATGGATCGAAATACATAATTCCAATCCTGTAAAACACTTAACATAAATTTAATTGTTTATGGATATAAACCATAATCATAAAAAATCATTGTGGAAGTATATACTCATTAACACTTCATAATGGTTTGTAATGAAAATGAGATTTTTTCTAAGCATATTCCCTGAGAGTGTATTAACAAAGAGTGCAGCAAGGCTCGTTGTCATGCACCAGTACTCATTCGAGTAGAGCTCAATGTGGTGTTTTTGGGTTTTAACCCTAGGTACATCTGTGCCAGAGCCACCTCTACCTACTAATATCCAAACATGGATGTATTTCTTGGAAAACTCACAAAATATCTACAATACCAAAATTCTAGGAAGTTATTCTATACAAATCATCAATGTCTATCTTAGGGTAATGTGATCTAATCAGAGTTTTTCTATATCTCGATTCCAAGGTTTGTACTAAACTTCCTCTAAGAGCAACTATAACGCCCAGAATTTAGAAGCCCAGAGTCAGTGCATTATTAAATTCTCAAATACTCATAGGAGGTGGGTAAAAGACGGCAAAAAGATCAATAAAATTTTTATATATCTAAAATTATTATAAACAGACTCCAATGATTTTCATTGAACATATATAGATATTACGTATATATTTTGACCTAAAATAAATTTAAATAAAAAAATTTATTATTTAAATAAAAATTCGGTTTTAAGCTATAACTTAGTGTTTTTTTCTATTTATCAAAAATTGAATGTTTTCTGAAAAATACCATAAATTTACACTAGGCTAATTTCGATATTCTGAATCCAAAAATGAATTCCATTGTGAATGATAAAATTTCAAAAAGTGGGTATTACTATTCATAATGGCTTGTTTGATTGGTTGTGGTGTGTAAGAAGTCAAAGTTGCGTACAACACATTCTATTGTATTATTTATAGAGAAGTTTATCATGGAAGCTTGGGGTGTTACAATTGACCTGTTTTATTATTATATTTACCCTATGTTTGTCAGCATACATATTAAACAATTTTAGAAAAATTGATTAGATATCAAGAAACTAATAAAAAATGTGTTATTCCAATTCCTATATTATTAGGTAAATAAAATATTTTTCTAAATTATATCTTGGATATAATCTCAAACTGACCTTGTTTCAGCATGGTCTCTGTGTTTTCACACCTTTTAGGTGGTCTTTGGTCTTGGTATCAAATCCAATGGACCCAAATGAATCCAAAGGAAGGTCTAAACATAGGTTTATTATCAAAAGTGTATTTATTCAACTATTTTGGTTGTGTAGGATTATATCCTAATCTCGCCGATATAATATATTGCGGATAATTGAAACAAACAGTTGGGATTTGATTTAGACCACCAGCCCAAAAATAATAGAAAATATAGACAAAAAAACACAAATATTTTAGAGATAAATTTTTTTCTTCCCTAAAAAATCTAGTTCCAGAACACCTAGATCCAACATGTTTTAACATTTGGATATTTGAGGATGCATAGATCCCTGATGGGAGGGATGAAGTAAATAGAAAGGGTTACCCCATCAGAAAATGCATGACACTAGAGGGCTTAAAATAGGCATGGTCATAACTATTTCACAACGTGAATTAACATCAAGTCATAAAAATATTTTTTACATTATACATATAGAAAATAGTTGCATCAGATTAAAATATCATGAATAAATTGATTTCACATCACAAAATAATCACCCAATGTGAATTCCCAATTCCTAGCTTTCTCTGAGACCATTAATGCCTTGTATGGATCCAATGTTTAATCTAAAAATTTCACGATGTGAATTCATTTTTTAGACTGAATTTAGATCCCCTTTTCCTTTTCATTTCACCACTATTGTACATACACAAAACCATCCAAAAATACTAAAGGCATGATCAATAAAATTAAAACCAAAACGAATTGAACTCTAAAGGGTTTCAAAAACCATAAAGGGAATACTAGAAATAATATGGGATCTTACACATTCCAGAATATTGTGTCATTGGGTCCTCTAGACCATGTTAACGCCCTTGAGTAATGTTTTTTATTGGAATATGTATCATTAGGTCGTTGGATAATGTTATGGGCTACCTATATTCCCAGTTTAAAAAAGGGGGTTTCTTTTTTTCTTCATAATACATGGGTTTTGACCCTAAACATTAAAAAATAATATTTTTTATTTTTTATTTTTTATTTAAATTTTACTATTTATTGCAGTATTATTTATTAATTAATAATTAATAATTATTTTTTAATTATTTTTTTTATATTTATTATTTATTTATTATTAATTTATTATTTAATGTTTATTTTTTTCTATTATTTTTTGAGTTTTCAATTTTTTACTACTATTATTATTTTATATTATTTATTTATGTGCATGTATTTATTTCTATTTATCTATATATATGTCTAAGTATATTATATTTTTTTTACAGATCACATAAAGAGCATGATGGAGTGGTAAAGTCTTTAATGTATAACTAATTGGTAAGATGTTGAAATCCAATATAACATAAATATATATTGAATTTTTGCATCACATGCTTGCCATATGCATAGTATGATAAGTAAATAAAAATTAAAATTTAACAATTAAGTAATTAACCAAAAAAATTATTTATAAATTTAACAATTAAATAATATTAAAAATAAAAAGTAAAAACAATAATTAAATAAAAACCCACAGATAAATTATTCTCCCAATTAAAAAACCACCGCTAAATTATCCACAATGGATTCGAAAATATCCTTATAAATGATTAGCTATAGATGATTTAGATACCATTTTGGAAATCACTGTGAAATAATTTAGCCTAGAATTTAACCACCATTAAATGCTTGTTTTCGTCTACTGCACCAAACCCCCATGAATTGGATGTCTTATAAAAAACAAATTTATTATAGTGGAAGATGCTTTTGGCTTCAAGTATAATTTCTCTCTTAGGACATCAATCACTATTAAACTCAATTCCAATTGTGTAAAAGTTTATTTTGATATAGGTTAGTTGGGGTTCTGGGTCTCTATTAATGATTATCTCTATTTTCATGTTGGGAATAATGATGATAGCATCTTCATGAATTTCTGTGGAATTACTCAGAGTAGTATGAAGGGGGAATTAATAGTTTGAAAAGGTGAGACACTTCTGCAGCTGATGATGTCAACTCCACTCCTCCCTTGGATATTTTAAATTTTGGGGGCCTATAAAGGATGTTGTTAACAAAAGATATTTATATGAGTTAATGGGGACTACGATTAGAAATATCTTCCAGTTCTAAAAGAATAGAAGGCTGAATATAAATATTCCAAAATGGGTGATGATATTAATATTTCTTCCATGGATTCTTCTCAAGTATTTAAAGTAGCAATGGACTCTTGAAATATAAAGGTAGCTAATACGAGTAGTTTTTCTGGTATCAACACAATGATGGAATCTTACTAAGGTGACTAAGGGGTCTTAATTAATATTGATTCTACTTTTATTTGAGGGTTTGTGGACACTGTTGATGTTTTTTATTGATGGAAACCATATGGTCTCTTTTAGGAAAGAAAATAAGGTATTTGATTCCTTTTTTGATGGTGGAAAATGGTCTCTTCCTATATAGGATGGGTTATTTTATTCTCCCCCACCATAATTTTATTACTCAATGACATATCTTTATGATTTACTCGGAAAGTCCATGCATGAGGAATGTCATGATGAAGAGGTAAAAAATTCATACTTCCCTTTGGAGAAGGTTACTCAAGAAAGGATTCCACAGGATCTCAATGATGTTAATGAGGATTGGTTTGAATTATAATTTAATCCTTTATTTAAAAATATGGTTCCTGGTATCCTTTTCTAAATGATGACCGTATATTCTTGAATCTTAATTCTTGTAACTCTGATGCTAGTCTCCCATTCAATTTGAATATTGAAATTTAGGAGTTGTTGTGGAAATATCGATTTCATGCTTCAGAAATTTATTTTGACCACATCATAGAAATAAATATACCCTATAAGGGGGAGGATCTAGGCTCTCTAGGCATTGATTATCTGACTATTCCATAATAGAAACCAAAATCTTTGATATTTGGAAAGAATTTTCATAGGGATGTTCCACACAACATGGGTAAAATGTAAGATTATTTTTTGGGCTACACATGTTTGGATGGAATTGAGATGGTTTGTCACTTTGGTTTTCTTATGATGTTGGTCATTATATTTGGTGGAATTATATACCACTTCCTTTGAAAATTCAACCTAATGTATTGATTTCATTCATTGAATAGTTGAACTATGCACTTGGTTATCCAGGTTCACGATTCATGCCATTTTTAATACTAATTATATAAAAATCCATATGGGGGATTATTTGAGTGGAAAATAATCCCCATAATTTTACATCAGAACGGAGTTCAAATCAGTGTGGGAGTGAATTTACATGGTAAGGTTATGACATAGGCAGTTGGTGATGAAAGTAGTGATAATGGAAAATGGTGACACTGGTATGATGCAAGCATGACACCACACTGGAACTTTAGGCTTGTTTTTTGGCAATTGGTCCAATTATTGAGCTTCAGGCTCACGGGGCCTTTTGGACATATGATAAATAAATAAGGCTTATTGGTTGGGAAATCCCTTGAGAGGGATATCACCTACCTTTTCAGCCTATGTGTCTGGTGTGTGTTTAAGTTTCATTTAATTGCACCCCCTAATCAGCTAATATATATATAAATACACAAATTAATAGTTATCTGATAGAAGCAATATTTTAATTTACTGAGGACTATTGTTAATATATTACTAATTAAATATAAATATTATATTTACTCTCAACTGTGATTAGAATAATGAAAAACTAATTTTTTTTTCTGAAAACATATAAATTATATAAATTATAATATTTTTTTAATCAATTACATGAAAAATATAAATTATATACATACATTATACAAGATATTATTAATTATAAATCTGTAAAATTTAAAATAAATATTGTTTTAATTATATTTAAATATATTTATATTCTCTAGTTTATAGATGTGTGTATATATATATATATATTTTTTATATAAAATATTTTAATAACTATATATTTTTCTAAAATGATTTACGTTTATTTGTTTTATTTCAAAAATTATTATTAAACAGATAGATAAACACATAATTTTTGGAATATATAAATAATTTATGACATGATTGTATGATTAAAAATAATAAAATTAAAAATTTAATACAATAAAATTATTTATACCAATAAAAAATTTAATAGACATATATATTATTAATTATATTTTAAAAAATAGAATTAATTGTAATTTATAAATAAAAATTAAAAATTAAATAGAAAATTATTAATATTCATATAAAATAGTTTTTAAAAAAATATAACCTTAATTATGTAAATGTTTAATTATATTTAAAAATATTACTAAACACAAAAAACATATCAAATAAGTATTACTAATAAGTAAAAATATATTTATTAATTCAATTTATTCTCATTTGTATTAAATATATATATATATATATATATATATTTTATTCTTTATTATTAATATTTTAATATTTTGAGATATATATTTATGAAAAATTATATAATTATATGACCAACTATATTTCATATTAAAAATACATGATTAATTACATAATGTATATAGATATTAAATTTTTCTTATAATTTTTATAAAAAATTATATTCATTACATTTGAATAATATATGAATACATGTGTGTGTGTGTGTGAAAAACCTAAGGGTATATGTTTTTGTGTGTGTATTATAATTGAACCAACACACATACATATATATGACAATATAAAATTCATATAATATTAATTTAATTAAAATTTATTTACAAGAAAATAATAATTACACTCACATAAATAATTTATTTAAATATCAATTATATAAAATAATATCTATTATTATATAAATTCACATGAAAGTTTATAAAATTATAAATGTTTAATTAATTCATATTAAACATTAATGATATACATATTTCATTGAGATAAAAATATATAAATGTTTCACCTAAAATATAGAGAAAAATATTTTTATAACAAACATTTATCAACATAAAACAAAATTTTAGAAAGGGTTTTCTTTGTCAAATCTATAATAAGAATTTATAAAATTATTCTTTTATCAATGTTGGTAGTAACACTTATAAAAGTTGGCTTTTTTCATTGTTTAATTTCAGTGCTGATAAACATTGACTTTTATATGTGCTAATAACACTATAGATAAGGTAATCACCTGTTTTATAAATTAACATTATCAATACTAAAGAAATTCTAATGTTTTGGGAGCCTTTATAAGATGATCAATGTTATCACTGATAAAAAACTCTTATAATGAAATATGTTTTCACCATTAATAAATTCACTAAGAAAACCCTCGTTTATATGTTTTTCTATTTGTACTACTAAATGATGTCTTTATTACCACTAATTTTTCAAACTAATAATGCTCAAAAAATATATTTCTCAAATTATTCACTAGTTAACAAGGTTAATTCAAATAGTCATAAAGATCCTTTAAGATGATCCTCACCCCCATTTATTAGTGTTAATTATAAGCAATATCACTAAAAATTCCACAAATAAACTACCTACCTACCTTGGTATTCTATGTATTCCTATAGGGATTCAAAATCTCACCTCATTGTGAAAATAGATTCCCTTACAACAAATCCATTTATATTAATTTATATTTTATGATATATATATAATGATTTTTATTAAATAACAAATTTTAACTACATATTTATTTATATAATTATGCATAGTTATATAATATATTTTTGATAAATTTATAAAATATCAAGATAAGTTTATGTAGATCCATTTTTATTAAGGTAATATAGTCATTTATTATTGGGATGAGAGGGAAATATTACATGACATGAAGACCCCCAACATCAAATGCCCTGAAGGACTAGGTAATGTAAACCTAAAACCCCAACTAAAAATGGACCATAGGCCCCCGTAAAAGACATTGAATGACCAATTTAGTAAATTTTTTCAAACTAAAAGCACATGCATTACACAATGTAATCCCTTATCACATCATTCCACCACAAATAATGTCACAATGTACCACACCATCTTCATAAAACTTGTCCCTATTCACCATGATGCCAGTCTTTTTCATACAACACCACCACCATTATATTAAATCCCTCACACCACATCGAGAAATTGTGTGGGTACAAGGCATTCATATGGATTCCAAAACACTAATTACTTGTCCGAGCCACCTCTTACCCAACAATGCCTTCATGTCGCCACACCACATCACATCTATCACGTCAAAAGGTCTGCTTGTGTGACATTGTCTCACATGTAACCTGATTACTCTTTAACAACCTACCCTCATATGATTATGGCCTAGGGGCACAATGGACTGAACTGTTGTTGGCCCAGACACTGAAATACATGGTACCGAAGGAATACTAGAGTGAATAAAACCACTAAACCAATATCCCCACTATAATAGCCTCACTTTTATAGCATTATAGTAGCATGTAAATCAATCCCCACCCTAATTTAAATACTTTCATCTAATACCTCTCTCTATATATATACATATTTGGGTATGTGTTTGTGGTCTGTTTATTTTTTATATGAATTTATATATTATTTAATATATAGTTGTTTCAATGAATATATATATATATATAGGCACCAACACAAACATAATAGTACACACATACACAAAAATTGTCATATTTTGAGAAAAAATATATATTAAAATATAAATGCATTCATATATACATAATTATATATATATATATTCATATCATGATTTTATGTATATTTATATCAATATTAATTTGATAATTTTTTTATATATATACTGAAATTAAGATTGATAAAAAGTTTTAATTATTATATTATTAATATTTTAAAATATCCATTAATATATAAAAATATTTTTTTATATTTTTATATTTATTTTTATATTTTATAACATATAATCGCATATATAAATATATATAAAAAACACACTTTTAATTATATATGTATATTGTAAATATATATGTGTATTATAAAATATATAACATAAAAATAAATATAAAAATTTAAATATGTTCTATGTTTAATGTATTTATATAGTTTATATTAATATATTTAATGTATTCATATATTTATTTATATAGTTCATGTAACCATTTTTATGACACATATATACATATATATGGGATAGAGCCTTTGGGATTTATCCTATGGACGATTTAAAAAAATTAATATAATTATATATATTATATGTATGAATGATTAAAAGGTATATATGATTAAATATACTTACATATGTATATATATATATATATATTTATTTATTTATGGTTATATAAATAATACATTAAAATATATAAATATTTATATATAAAAAATATATACAATGTACAATTTATCATTACTAAAAACAAATTAACCAAGGGTGGTCAATTATTAGACCTTTATTTAGATATAATAAACGTGTATCCTTTTTTGTGTTTTTTAGCGATGATCTGTAATAGTGTAAGGTGTGATTGTAAAATCCATCACTTATTTCCATGATTCGATATCAATGGTCAATTATTTATTTTCGTTTGTTATTAAATATATTGATAGAAAATATATATTATATGATAATTTATATCATATTTTGGATGGCTATAATCAAAGAAAACTAGATGCACCCAAATTGTTTCAGGTAACACTACTATAGTTCCCCCTTTTTTAGTGCTAGAAAAAAAACCCAATATAATCTATAAAAAAGCATAGGTTTTCTTTGTCCAAATTAATGGGGGGCCCATTTATCAGCACTAAAAATATACTAGTAAATGATCTTTTTATAGACACTAAAAAAGAACTAATAAAAGACCACCTTTATGGGAGATAAAAAAAATGTTGATAAAAGTCCCTTTTTATGAGTGCATTTTTAGGAATGATAATAAGGACCATTATCAATGATAAAAAAGAATGTATAAAATTAAATAAATTTAAAAAATATACTAATTAGTGATATATTCACATGGGAGGTCACTCGCCTTTTATCATAGTGTTAGAAAATTACTTCTACCCACACCCATGTGCGCCTTCACTGTGTTTCGAACCTAGGAACTCCACCCTCATGCACCTTTTCCTTTACCACCACTATATGTTGTTTGGTCATTTATTTTTTTATATATCTATTAATTTATATAAATTTAGTGATGTGTTTTATCAATATATTTATTTATATATTTATATATTTATATATATTTTTTAATACACATATAAAATATATTTTTTGTGTTAGTGTTTTTATATAGAAATTCATATATTTTAACATATGTGTGTGTCAATAAATATAATTATACAAATTTAAATTAATTAATTTATGTTATATATTAATATTTATATATATTAGAATATATATATATATATGTTTTTTAATATAGAAACACATAAAAATATATTTATCAATATATATATACATTATAGAGGTATACAAATATTCGTATGTATTAATACAAACAGAAACACAAATATATTAAAAGATATATATTACATGACAATTTATCTATAAATTTATTTATAAAATTGAATTTTAATATGTAAATGTACAAAAATATGTATATATGAGTATATATTTAATTATAAATAACCATAAAATATTAAATATTGAGATATAAAATATATATTACATGAACATTTATATTAGAATCTATATGGTTAGTAAAACAAGTAATCTACACACCCAAATTAAGTAAGGTTACACTACTATAGACCACCCTTTTATCAGTTCCAGAAAAAAACAGTTATTTTCCCTAGAAAAAATTGATGTTTGAAGAGCCAATAAAAGGGATTATCATTTGTCACAAATAATTTGTTTTGATAAATTACCATTTTGACAGTGATAAAAAAATTCAGAAAGACCCTTTTATCTGTTCCAAAAAATGCATTTATAAAACGACCCTTTTATCAATGTTTATTTAGGGATGATAAAAGGTGAATTTATCAACACTAATTTTTTTTTGATAAAAAAAAATATTAGTTGGTGATAGATTCATAGGTATGTCTCCCACATTTATCAACACAAGAACCCTAACTCTTTTATATGTTCCTATACTCTTGTGCACGTCCACTTAAATTCTATCATGGGACCTCCACCCTCATGCACCTATGACTTTACCACTACTCTATATTTTTTTGATATTTATTTTATTAAATATATTTAAATTTCAATATATATTGTAACAATTTTCATCAATATATTTATACATATATATTAAATTGTTTTTAAATAAACATAAAAAATATGACTGTGTCTGTGTGTGTTTATGCATACATACATACGTAAAATGATACATACATACATACATACATAAATACATACATACATACGTACATACATACATAAATAAATACACACATATAAACATACATACATTCATACATACATACATACATACATACATACATACATACATACATATATTCATACACACACAGACACATATACAAATACATACATACTCATACAAACACATTCATGCATACATATATACATATATAAATACCTATATTTATACATATATGTGGGTCTATAAATATAATTACATATATTTATGGTAATTTACATATATTATAAATTTATATATATATAAATATTTTAGAATGTGTAAATAAATATATGGTTATCAGTTAATTAATGACCAATATATATATATATATTGGATAGGTATTTATATATTCATACATACAAACAAAAAATATATTTAGAGATATATTTTAAATGTAAATATGATTATAAATTTATTTATAAAATCAATCAATTATGTGTAAGCATATACAAATATGTATATATGTGTATATATTTAAATATAAATAAAACAAAAAATTGAAAAATTTGAAAATTCTATTTTCATAATATTTGTATGAGTGTAATCTATAAAAATAAATAAATCCTACATAGAGAAAAGATTATTACACACCCTTAAATGTGGATGAAATTTCATCAAACCCCTAACAAAAAAAATATGGAGTTTTCTCAGAACATTATTGAACATGAAAAATTTTCTTTTTTGGGAAACACTTGGTAACCATGATATATATCAATTTTACAACTTTGAATTTCAAAGTGGTGGATCCGAGATGTACACCCAGGAGCACCCTGGTGCTCCAACTTCAGATCTGAAATATGTTTCGGAATGTTCAGGACCCGAACTACAAAACCCTTATAAAACGTTTAATAAAAAACACAAAAAGGATCAATGCTTTTATTCCTAAAACCACTTACCTATAGGGTGAAATTATGGAGTTTGATCCTAGATTAATGCTCTAAACCTACATCAACATGATCCGGGAGCGTTCGTCATCAAGATCTTTGACTAACAGCACTTCGTTTTGATGATTCAGACTTTGATTCATTAGTTCGTCAATGAATAATTGAGTAGGATGTGGAAAGGGTGTGAACTACATGAGGGATTCAAAAATATTAGAGGTTTTTTTAATTTGTTTTTAAAAAACACCATCCTCCAAAAAACTTTCCAGCTCCACCCCGCCTCTGACCAAAACTCCTGGTGCAGACAAGTTTAGGTCGCCCCTAGGGTAAACATGAAATTTTAAACGCAAATGATCACTCAGAATTTTGACCATAAAATCATTTCTGGAGTTATTTGAGCTGAATCCCATTAAAATATTATTCATTTATTTTTGACAATTTCACTGGTCAAATTTTTCTATAGCAGGCCCACACCCGCAATGGTTACATGACGCCTAGGGTAAACTGGACACTCCGAATGCAACCATGTTGTTGAATTTCTGATCAAATCTACCATTTAGTGGATAAATCATCTTCACCATGACCATAGTATAAAAATAATTAATATATTTGTCAAATTAATTTTGGTCACACAAGGTATTAGAATGACACACCGCATTCCTGCCCAGATCTAGAATTGTTCGTCCGAATATTCTGAAGTCTGACAGGGCCAAAACCTAAGTCACTATATCCTCCCCAGCATATTCATTTTCATCCCTGAAAAGATAAAATCACAATGGAAATAAACTAAACTCTGAATTGGGTTTCCCACACTAGTGAGTTCACCAAAAACTGCAACAAAGCCACCAAGGGTTCTCAAGCATCCAATTGGAACACAATATGGGGGACCCAAGGCCTTTCGCACTAACTCCCCAACACACAACCCTTCCCCCAACACAAAAGTCCGAGTGACTCATTATCCACACCATGATACTATACAATTTTGGTGAATTGATTCAATCACATGGCTTTAATTGAATCACAAAAACATGTCTTGGTGGGGGAATGATACTTCTTCCTCATGCATTCAATTCACATCGAACAACACCAACACCAAAACATGGTCCTACCACTTCCCTAAACAAAACTTGTGCAAGCAACAGAATGGAAAGTGTAATATCTAACAGTTTCTTTAAAAAATACACTAGAAAGTAGAATGGACACAGATCATAACTATTTCCATCCATAGAGCCTCAATTTCAATAGCCTCTAAATCATTCATTTGTCCTTTCCCTTATCCTCAAGCTCCCTGATCCTAATATGGACCACCTGTGGGTGGTGGTGGTGGCAACTCGTACCGCCTACCACCTTATTCTACTGTAGTACCTTCATTTCCATGTCCTCCACCCTTTAGAACTCCATACATTAGATTATTCCTCTACCAAGTAGGCTTGTCGATCGACTCCATATCAACTACACAACAAGTCTGACAATCTCTAAAAAGGTGTCCCCTATAACAACCATGTTATTTATTACACACATAAACATGATTTATTTTATAAAACCTTCACAAGATACAACATAGAATATTGAGAGGTATAATTTATTTAAAGCTTAGGAATAATACATTAAAACATAATGTATATAACACACCATCTTATTGAAAACTTCCTTTACATGACCACTATATTCTCTCATACTTAGCATTAAATGGGATAACCTGAGGACATCTATAAGAAAAGGGAGAGCTATAAATCCTAGTAAGGTAATAAAAATGGAATAACATTAGGAATACAGTACATGTTTGACAATAGACTTATTAATATTGAACAATAGAAAAATAAACATAAAGGCATGATAAATCATGATAATCATAACATGGAAATGTGGCAACAACAATTAACATGGAATTAACATGATCCAAGGCTCACTGCACCAAGAGCAGGAGTAACCTCTCATTTCAGATGAATAATGAGTAAAAACACATTGAAAATGAATTATAATGAGTAAGCACTGATTTCACATGACATATCATGATAATATACTATCCCCAATACATTGGAGCGCTATTAGGGAGCATCCTTTTCAAACATTTCATTTCATGCATAAGTGTGCCACATGGATCATGTAACATGGAATGAATGAACATCATAAGTAATTAAAAAATTAAGAAATGTGAAATAAATACATGAAATTACCATTAAATATGTATATGTTAATAAAGGTTAATACCCTTGACAAATACATGGGTATGTTATTCACTACACAACTATATTGGATTGGAAAAACGTTGTGCAATTAAGACTGCATAATGACGTGACATAAGAATTCATAAAAACTGTTGATTAGAGAGAAATAAATGAATCATAAAATGTACATGAAATTCAATGTAAGGGGGGTAATATAAATACATGTCCCAACAAATGTAATTTAATTTAGATATGTAATACAAAAGAATTACTTGAATGTAAATGAGGAGAGAGAAATACCTTACAAAATTTCATCACAGTATGAGGTGTTCATGTGAGGCATTAATGGGTGAGAAAAGGGAAATTTCATTATTAAAACATGAAGAGGGAAGTATGGAAGAATCGATAAATTATACCCCAACATTTATAATTTAAAGAAAAGGATATAACAATATAATTAAAATTCTACAAAATTTAGAAAGGAAGAAATTTCTTACTTGGAAGTGTGATCTCAAAGGCTTGGGAGAGGCTTGAGAGAGACTTCTTGGGATCTTGGGGCTACATGGGAGGATTATATAGAAAGGAGGTCAGAGGTTGGATGAACTAAAATGGAACTGAGTGAAGAGTAATTGGGATATTAGGCGGGTTTATATAGGAAATGAGAGATAATTCTTTATTATTTAGGTTTGGGACACAACACATTAAACTAATCAAAACCATAAACCATTCCATGGTTTTTTGCCATGGTTTTTGCCTAAAGGGATTTTAAAACAACATTTTATATGGAAAATGTCCTAAATTATTAAAATAATAGTTTTTCGTATGTAGAGGTGACTCACACTCTAATGGAAAACATTTTAAAAAGATAAAATGTTTTATAAGTCTTGAAGGGTCCACTAAATAATTTTAAAATAAATAAAACAACCCAAAAATTCACATTATTTTAATGGTAAAATATATATTGGACGAACATAATGTTAATAGTAAATTTTTACATCACTATTTGGTCATTATGATGTCATAAAACACATTATATATTTAAACAGTATTTAATTTTTACCCAAAAATTTGACTGTCTTAGAAAATTATGAAAAAATCACAATTGAAAAATTTCGATGTCCTGATTCCAAAAATAATATTCATTTTATCTAAATAATTTTATGAACATTTGAATTTTTACTTTTAAAATAAAAAAAACCTTTATGGAAATTCTTGGGTTTTGATAAAAATTGCTTTCAATCATTAAAAAAAATCACAATTGCATTCATAAAATTATACAATTATTTATATTTAATAAAAATTAATTTGATAATAATAATAATATTTTATTAAAATAATATTTAATTAATAAATCCATTTATTCATCAAAATATTATTCTTAGTTGCATAATAACTAAAAATACTATTTGTGCTTTAAAAAATATTTACAATGTAACAATAATTAAATTAATGTACATTATCTATAAAAGAATAAAGAACATCATAGTAGTACTAGGGTCTTGTTACATAACCCCTTAAAACACCCTCATATGTACTTATTGTAAGGTGCGTGACGGTGATAGACTCTTGGGGTGGCTCTAATAACAATGCTCGAGTGGTAATCTATATCAACATACACTTCTCTCATAGGCGGTTCATGCTTAAGCATAACATATTCAAGCTCTATTTGGACTTGGTCAATAGAAAAGACCAATGACGCCACCTCTTTTCTGATCTCTGACAAATGGGCTTCATATGGGGCAAGTCTACTTGATGATACTATCACTTCCTTTTTCTGAGTATATTAGATTTGTTAAAGTCCTATATTTATACTAATCATGTTATCATTATTTAATATATATATAAGGAATATTAACATTTCTTAATGGAATTTTAAAATCCATAAAATCAAACCAGTGAAGTTTGTATTTCATATAACAATTTTACATAATAAGACATTTAATTAGATCAAGAGGAATTTTCATTAATGAATGTTTGGGTCGTTACAATCTTCCCCCCTTAAAAAATTTCATGCTTGAAATTTCCTTTTACCACACTAAAACGGATATGGGTAACTTTGCTTCATCACTTCTTTGAATTCCCATGTTGTTTGTTAAAACTTGTATTTACACAACACCTTGATGAGGTGCATTGTGTTATTTCAAAGAAAATTTTCTCTATGATCTAGGAAATTCACTGGTTGCTACTCGTATGAATGATCATCCTCTAGTTGTACTACCTCTGAAGAGAGTAGAAATGAAGGGTCTGTTATGCACTTTATTAAGATGGATACATGAAAGACATCATGTACTTTGGCCATTGTAGGTGTATGTGCTAGTCGATAGGCCACAACCGTGACATGATAAAGAATCTAGAAGGGGCCGAGGTACCTATGACTTATCTTACCCTTCTTTCAAAACCTCACAACCTTCTTCCATGTATATATTCATATAAATACCATGGATCCAACTTCAAACTAAATGTCTCGTCAATGGTTATCTGCATAACTCTTCTATCGACTCTAGGATTCCTTGATATGATACTGAATGGTTTTAACCTTCTCCACCATTTCTTTGACCATTTTTGGTCCTAGTAGCTTATACTCATTGACATCATCTGAACATGTTGGTGTTCTACACCTCTTCCCATATAGGGATTCATTGGGTTCCGTTCCGAAGATCGAGATGAAACTGTAATTATAGGGAAATTCAACCAGAGGAAGATATTGATCTCATCCTCCTTTAAAGTTTATGGAACGTGATCTTAACATATCATCTAGGGTCTGAATAGTCCACTCCGACTGGCTATCAGTTCGAGGATGATAGGCCATACTAAATTTCAGTTTAGTATCCCTATCATGTTGATGAATCTTCCAAAACATATAGGTTAATTATGTGTCTCGATTGGTTATAATAGTTAGTGGTACTCCATGAAGCCCTACCACTTCCATGATGAATATCTATGTTAGTTGATCCAATGATAAATCCTCCTAAATTGCAAAGAAGTGTGAAGACTTTGTAAGACGATCCACAACAACCCATATTGCATTGTTGCCATTGGATTTCTTCAGATGTCCTGTGATAATGTCCATGGTGATTTTCTACCATTTCTATGCTAGAATGGGAAATCGTTGCATCATCCCCTTATAATTCGGCCTCTCTGCCATCACTTTCTGACACACCATGCACATGGATGTATACTTAGCGATCTCCTTCTTCATATTATCTCACCAATAATGCTCTCCTAGATCTCAATACATCTTTGTGTTTCTTGGGCGAATAGTGAAATTTGTTCTATGTGCATCATCCATATGTTCCTTCTTCAGCTCCTAACATGATGGAAAACATAGTCTTTTTATAAAACTCACAATTCCTTCTTCATTAACATTGTTTTCTGAGTATTTATCTTTTTTGATAGCTTTTATGTTCTTCTGAATTACCACACCATCATTTTAGCATCCTTTACCCTTTCCAATAGATATAGTTGAGAAATCATTTGTTAAAGGATTGATGATGTTCCCTTTTTTATGATTCCCATGACCATATTCATTAAATAATAGAATATTAGATACTTCTAAATTCTAATCAATGATAGAATTGTTGGGTCCTTTATACTTAGAGAATCTGACACCTTGTTTGCTTTCCTAGGGTGTCAATGGTTTGAGCAGTCATAGTCTTTCATCATCTCTACCCATATTTATTAGTGCATGTCCAAATCTTTCTGTGTGTATATATACTTGAGGATTTTGTGGCCCGTATATATTTCACACTTCTCCCCAAAGAGATAATGCTGGAAAATTTTTAATGCAAAGATCACTGAATCCTACTCTAAATCATGTGCTGGATAATTCTTCTCATGAAATTTATATTGCCTTGATGCATAGGCAATGACTTTGTCCTTTTACATCAACACACATCAAATTCCCTTCATCTAAGCGCCATTAAATACAACAAAATGTTCTCCACTCAAAAGTAATGTGATCACATGAGTAGTGATAAGCCTTCCTTGCAACTACTTGAATATTTCTTCGCATTCATCACTCTAAGAAAACATTACTCTCTTTTAAGTTAGCTTGGTAAGTGGGTTGGACAATCATGAGAAATTTAACAAAAATGATCGATAAAATCCCGGTAAGCCTAAGAAGCTACAGATATCTGTATCTAATGTTTTCCTCATCCATGCCTCTATTACAAATGTCTTGTAGGGATCCACTGATATCCCATTTCTTGGGATGATGTGGCCAAATAATGAGACATTCTTCAACCATAACTCACACGTGATGTAATTTTCATAGAGATTATCCTTTCACAAGACCACTAGTACAGTTCATAGATGCTGCTCGTGATCCTCATTGGTTTTGGAGTATATTAAAATATCAACTATAAAGACTAACACAAATTTGTTGAGGTAATATCTAAAGTCTCAATTCATCATGTCCATGAATATTTATGGATAATTAGTGAGTCCAAAAAGAATTACTATAAATTCATAGTGCTAGTGTCTTGTATGAAAAGCATTCTTGGGGATATATTCCTCCATTAACCTTACTTGATAATATCCCAACCACAAATCAAACATGGAGAAATATTTTCCACCACACATCTAATCAAACAAGTCACCAATTCGTGGGATAAGATACTTGCTCTTTATTGTGATTTTGTTAATCTCACTCCAATGGATGAAAAGTTGCTTTGAGCCATCATTATCCTTGATGAAGAGTATTGGTGCACTCCATGGTTATGAACTTGAGCGTATATCCCCTTTATCTGGATTCTTGTATAATTTTTTCTTCATCTTATCAAGCTCCAAATCATCCATTCTATATAGAGTCTTGGATATTGGAAACAGCCTTACTATAAGATCAATTGAGAATTCAACATCTCTTCAAGAAGGAAGAACATGAAATTCCTCTAGAAACACTTCAGAGAATTATATCAAAATAGGAACATATTCAAGGATGGTTGCCTCCTTAGACTCAATCATTAGATACAAATATGCATTCTTATAGGTCAATAATACACATTCTTGAGATCATAGAACTAAAGATGATTTATCTTCCTCCTTGCACTTGTATTGAATCAGGTGTTGATTCTCCACATGTAGAGTAATTTCCATCTCACGGAAATTTATGTTGTCTCTATATAGGGAAAGAAAATCCATGCCAAAAAAATCTTCAAATTACACCCGAGTGAGTATGATGAGGTTCACCATGAAGTTCAATCCACCAATTATGATAGGGGAGGATTTATATTCATGGGATGCAATGATTTCACCATTTGTTGTACTCAACGATATCTTCACTTCCATTATTTCTAGTGGTGTTGGGATTGTTCAACTAAAATTTCAAGATATAATAGAATTCAAAGAACTAAGGACAATAATCCTATCATTAACTTTTTGATTCTGGTTCTACTCATTTACTTTATCCATAACAAACCCTGGGAAGTTAACTATTAAACACTTAATGGGGAATCTAAAGACAAAAAGGGATGAGTTATAAATTACATTTATTTACATAATGTATGAATTTATAGGATTAAATCTATGTTTTCCATGATCTACATTCTAAAACATATTCTTAGGAGATTCTCCTTTAATAATGGTTCATACCATTCTTGTGAATTTACCAAATTATATCCCCCCATAGTTTCATAACCAAGAGTGCTGAAAGGCCCATTGATATGTACCAGGATACCCCGAGTCAAGCATGAAACTCCTTGTCAGACTTTTCACTCCTAGGTACATATGTACCAGAGCCACCTATTCCTACTCTTATGTATACATGGATATATTTTATTCATAAAACACTTATTGAATACCCAAAAAAACATAGGGATGTTATTATTATACTTAGTCATGTCTTTAAGGCTTCACTAGGGGTTTCCAATCCTAATCCAAACAATAACTAAACCTATCCTTCGATACCAACTATGACAACCCTATTCTTTATGACTCACATAAAAATGATTTATTACATAAATCCTTCAATTGATAAAACATAGAAGATTTAGAGGTCTAGTGTCTTTGGGGCTTAGGAACATTACATAAGAAAAGAATAGAACATCTTATTGAAAATATCCTTTACATGACCACTATATTCCACTGTACTTACCATTGCATGGGATAACTTGAGGACATGCATAAGAAAATGGGGATTTATAAAGCCCATTAAGGGAATAAACATAGAATAAAATGAGGAATACAATAAATGTTAGACAATAGGCATATAAATGGAGAAAAAGAGAACCATGGACATGAATTCATGATAATTCATAATAATAATAACATGGAAATGTGGAAATAACATTTAACATGGAATTAGCATGAGCCAGGGCTCATTGAACATGGAGCATGAGTAAACCATCATTGCACATGAATCAATAGTGAACCATCATTGAACATGAATTATTATGATTCAACACTAATTGAACATGATGTATCATGATACTATACTTTACCCAATTCATTGAGGTGCTATTAGGGAACACACTTCTAAAACATTTCATTTCATGTATAAGTGTGCCACATGGATCATATAACATAGAATCAGTAAAAATCATAAGTTATTCCATGATTATGGAATTTTGAATAAATCAATGAAATTACCATTCAATATATATATATTCATAATGGTGAATACCCTTGATAGAAACATGGGTACTTTATTCACTACACAATGATCTTGTCTTGAAAAAATGCGGTGCAATTAATGTATCATAACAGTGTGAAATAAGAATTAATAAAAACTGTTGATTAGATAGAAATGGGTGTCTCATTATATGTACATAAAATTTACCGTAAGGGGGTCATATAGATACATGTATGAAAAACTGTAATGGAATTTAGATATGTAATACAAAAGAATTTCTTGAATGTAAATGAGGAGAGAGAAATCCCTTACAGAATTTCGACATGGTAATGGGTGTACAAGGGAGGAATTAATGAAGTAGAAAGGGGATATATCATTATAAAAACATAAATAGGGAATTATGGTGGAGGTGTGAAATCATACACCAACATTTATAATTGAACACAATAGGATATAACAATATAAAGAAACTTGGACAGAACATAGAAAGGAAGAAATCCCTTACATGGATGTGTGATCCCAAAGGCTTGGGAGAGGCTTGATAGAGACATACTGGGAGCTTGGGGCCCCTTGGGAGGATTCTAGAGAAAGGAGGGAGATGTTTTGATGACCTCTAAAGGCTTTTAGTGACGAGGAAATGGGATCTTTGGTAGGTTTATATAGGAAAGGAGAGGGAATTATTTATTATTTAGGTTTGGGAAACCACACATTAAAATAATCAAAATAGAAATATCCGCCCATGGTTTTTCCCATTTTTTTTGACAAAGGGAAGTGGAAACAGTATTTTATATGGAAAATATCCTATATTTTTAAAATAATAGTGTTTCTTATGTGGAGGTGAGTCACACACTCATGGAATCAATTTATAAAGACAAAATGATTCATAAGTTTTGAAGGGTCCACGAAAGCTTTTTAAAATAAATAAAACAACCCCAAAATCACATAATTATAATTATAAAATGTATATTGGATGAACATAGTGTTTATAGTATTTTATTACATCACTATTAAGAAATTATGATGTCATAAAACACATTATATATTTAAATAGTATTAAATTTCTATCAAACAATTCGACTATCTCAGAAAATTAGGAAAAAATCAACATTGGATAATTGCAATGTCCTGATTCAAAAAAATAATATTAATTTTATCTAAATAGTTTTCTAAATATGTGAATTTATACTTTTTAAATAAAAACATAAATTTATCGAAAATTCATGGTTTTTGACAAAAACAGCTTTCAATCCTTACTTAAAATTACAATTGCATTCATAAAATTATATGATCATTTATATTTAATAAACATTAATCTAATAATAATAATAATATTTTATTAAAACATTATATAGTTAAAAAATAAATAAATTCAACTAAATAGATTTCTTACTACAATATTAACTAAAAATAATTTTTTTGAATTTAAACTATTTACAAAGTAACAATAATAAAAGGAATGTATATTCTTTATACAACAATAATGTACATAATCACAATACTAAGTTCTTGTTATATAACCCCTCAAAACACCCACATAAGACCCTATAGTAAGGTGTGTGATGGTGACAGACTTTTGGGGTGGCCTGAATAACATTTCTCGAGTGGTAATCTCTATCAATTTCTACTTCTCTCATTGGAAGTTCCACTCGAGCTTAACATATTCAATCTCATTGTGGGTTTGGTGAAGAGAGAATCCAAATTACACCACTTCCTTTCTGTTCTCCAAAAAATGGGCTTCATATAGAGCATGTCTACTGGGTGACGTCATCTCTTCCATTGTCGTTGTAAATTGGATTTGTTAAATCCCTAAATGTATACTATTCATGTGATCACTGTTCAATGACTATATTAGCAACAATAACAATTATTAACAGCATTTTAAATTCCAAAACATAGAACCAAAGAAGTGAATATTTTATATAACGGTTTTACATAATAATACATTTAATCAGGTCAAGAGGAATTTTCATTAATGAATGATTGGGTCGTTACATCCATGACTGTCACAATCATAACACTTCCTACCATATGGCTACCCAAAACCGGCATGAGATCCCTGATCCATATATCCTCCATCCTAGGCTCACCTACTGAAACATCGAGCATGTTTGGACCCCTATGCTTTCTATTAGATACCATCTATCAAACTAATAGCTGAGGTCTCAGCTCCCACGTGCCCATCCTTGATGGGAGGAATCTACTCAGCCAGAATGCTCTCAACCCCTAAGGCCCACTTCAGAACTCCAGCATAGTTGGGAACACACAAGAAAACAACACCTTCCTGGATATCGCTTCTTAGGCCTGGCTCAATGGTACATGCCCTAAATAAAGGGTTGTGAATCATATCCTGGGAGTAGTGTGACAGGTCTGTAAACCATGGTGAGTAATCTGACATGGTTATTCCATCCTGCCAAAGTAGTAGATACTCATTGATCTGCACAAATCATAATGTGGCAGGATATAACTCTTCCTTGAAGAGCTGCTATATCTCTTTCCACGTGATCATGTCCTCATTGTGGGGTTGCGTGACTAGACTCCACCATCACCCGAATGAACCATGACGAAGGCTCGCCACTAGGACCACCATATGATATGGATGTTTCTTCCCCATGTGGAAAAATCGAGTGACTTCTTCAATCCAGTCATCCACTATCTAGGGGTATGGATCACCCCAGTACCTTAGAGGTTGCTGCCTCTAGAACACATGCAACACACTCAGCCTGCACGCATCCTCGTCTTGCACTATCGGCCGAAACAATAACTCGAATGTAGGTGGTTCAACTAGAGGACCACCTGGATGTCCATCCTCAAAACTTGTGCCCTGATTCAAAGACTCTACTTAGGGTGTAGCATCACTAAAATCCCCCTGCAGAACCCTTATTGGTTGTCCTCATGGAGGCATCCAGAAATAAAATCAAGACGCAATGTGGTCAAAGAGTATATTAGGGGAGATAACTCTATAAAGACAACAAAAACACAAATCCTAGTCTTATATGATGCATGTTCAATTATTTCTCTTCAACCAATGTATTAATTTTCCGTGTTAGAATTCATGTTATCTGAGACATGGTGAATGGATACGTCAGTTTCCACACTGACATTGGGTTCCCTAGCCTGAAATCCAAACTCTAACCATCTTATCACTTCTAGTATGCAACCCAAACCATGCTCATATCTGTACCACATAGGCTCAGAGATCCCAAATATTGAACCTCCATTGACACAACTATATCATAACATAACCAACTGGTGCTCAAGCCACAAATCCACAAGCTCACCTCCAATAGGCAAGGGGATAGGGACTAGCACTGATTAGGCTCTCACACACATAGGAGACATTAGCCTAAGGTGTCTATACACACACATCCACAGACACCTCCATGAAATAGTTAATATATATATATATATTAAAATGGAAAATAAATGCATTCATACATCTATTCCACAACCAGAGTAGAACAAATGTACATAAGGGAAAATAAATGGCCCACCAAAATAAAACTGGAAAACTATCCAACCTGCTCAGAAGGAGAGTATTGATGACAAAAGTATCAACCAAAAAACTCCTCGACACAGCTTTGGTAAACCCCATTGTTGTTCATGCTCACTATGGTCCGTCTACTCCGAGTCCTCTTGGGACTTCGTTGAAAGGAATGTGTTTTTCACAAGAAACAAAACATGTGCGGGAAAATCCCTTGAAGGGATGAGTATAATGATACTCAGTAGGTTCCCCCGAAAACCCTAAAAGAAAAGTGAGAAACTGAAAAGAATTAGTATTCTCATCCGAGCTAGAGGGATCCTGAAAAAGAGAGAAACTCCATCTCAAGACCATACTAGAAAAAAGGACTAGTCATCTCAGCATAGGTATATGCCCTTACATATACAATGACAATACAAATATAATCATTTCAGGAACCAAGCCTCATGAGGATCCGACCTCATCACCAGCGATAGGAACTAATCTATGATCTAATACTAACACAAAACTGGAGAACGCACTAAATGAGCTCTATCAACCTCGATGAAACATTTTCGAGGGAATCACTCTATCAGAAATCATCACAAAGAACACCACACTAAAATATTGGAAACACCAGACTCCTCCAAAAGGGGATCACTCTTTGGGTCAGCCTGGGGATACATGAACCTACTATAGTAAATCCATGATCTCACAAATAGGGGATCACTACCATGATCCACAGGGGGATACCACAACCTGATCTAATGGTCCATAGAACACATCAATTAGATAGAGGATCATATCCCATGTAAAGGGGGTCGTGACAATGCCAAAAACCCCATCTGGTATAACTTGTGATGTAGGTGATCAAACATACGAAACCATAAACCCTAACAAAACCATGCACTGAGTTGGGGATCATGTCACTGAAGATACCAAAACCCTACAGAAAACCACACACTAAGAAGGGGATTGTATACCTGACGATACCACAACCCTAATATTATGTACCACTGCTACATGGATCATATTACCGATGATACATCAAACCCTACGGGGTTGTCCTACTAGATAAGGGATCCCCACATATCGATAAGCTATCACAGTGATACCAAGAAATCGATCTTGGGAAGTGATGATTGCGGATACTACCCTGGACACACCGCATGGATACCAAAACTCTATATGAAATTCAACTAATAAGGGGATCACAAACCTGTAATGGGGTTGTAATGCCACACAATCCCTAATCGAAAGGAACCAAGGGAGTTCATTCAACCGTTGTTGGTTAAATCATTTCTTACCCATGAGACCCCAACATTGAAAAATTTCACACCTCTTAGGCCCCGACTGAGTCCACCGTCACATTCTACTCAGAAAAACACGTAGGATAGGCTACTTACATGACCAAAACAGACAACCAATGAAAATGTACAATTACCCATATCAAATTCAAGTGGTGCCCACACCTCGATTCTGAAACTCATCATGCAAATAACACTGTTGGAATCCCCTAAAAATGCACATGATTGACTACTCATTCATCCAAAATGGACACTAGATGAAAATGTCAAGTTTCTCTTTAAATGACCAACCCTAGCCTCATGGGGCCCGCACCCTGATCTTGGTCCTATCAACTAATATCTATCTTGAAAATTTTGATTTACCATTCAGATAAAAACACCACTAACGTCAGGCCAATCAAAAGCTTCGATCAGAAGTTACGGCAGGTCGAAGTTGAATAATAATAAAATATTATTGTTATTTCAACGTTTCGTAGCCACTAGCCACAAACCCATTTTAAAAAAGTTATAAAGAAAACTCAAAAGGTCCATCTCGACTCAAGTAATGTGTTTCCACAAATAGATCACAAATCAAACTTCATTTTGCGAGTTATAGAGGTTTAAATAACCCCTAGAAAGTTCTGGCCGAACCATCGCCTCTCTCACCGGAAACCACAGCGGCGGAGCCTGAAACTGCCACGGTGGAGCCAGAATCCACTACACAGGAGCCAAAAACCACTGAGGCACTACTAAATTTTTCGAATTTTTCCATGGCCACCACTGGAAACTGGCCATACCACCAAAAAACTTTTGGGAACCACTGGGAGCACCATGGTGCTCCAAATTCAGATCTGAAACCTGATTCAGAATGCTCGGGATCCGAACTACACAACCCTTATGAATATTTGAAGAAAAATATTTCATAAATGGTATCTAAGATTCTAAAATTCAAACTGACTTTTGTGCCAGAAAACCACCGATATTCAAGACTATATCCACCCTCTAAACCATCCGTTGAATGATCAGAGAGCATCCACCATCAAGATCCGAGACCGACGCCGCTTCATTTCAATGATTTGGCCTCGTATTTATTAGTTCGTCAATAAATAATGGAGGAAGAGGAGGTGATGGTGGTCATGATACGGGGATGGAGTAATATTAGAGGTTTTTATTTTTATTATTATTTTTAAATAAAAACACCATCCTCTATTAAATGTCCAGGCTCCGCCATGCCTCCGACCAAAACTCAAAACCCAGACATGTTTAGGTATCTCCTAGGGTAAACGTGGTATTTTGAAATCAACCACACACAAATAATTTCGATCAGAGACTTTGTTCAAGAGTTTTTTGAGTCAACTCCCATGAATAAATTATTCATTTATTTATGAAAACGTCACTGGTCATCTTTTTCTACAGCATGCCCACACCCGAAAGGTTTCACCCCGCCTAGGGTAAACAGAATGCTCTCTGAGAAACTGTACACTTGGATATCAGATCTGAACTATCATTTTGGAGATAACTCATCTCCTCCACATTCATAGTAAAAAAATACTTAACATTTTTTTAAAAAAATTCTTGGCACACTAGGCCTCATAATTTCATGCCGTTTTCTCCCCTAACTCTGCAATTATTTGTAGGAATATTCCAAATTTTGACAAGGCCAAAACCCAAGTCTCTACATAAAAAAATTTCCTCTATTTTTATTTAAAATTATTGATAAATTTATTTATGAAAAAGTGATTTTATTTCTCTCTTCTATCGACAATCATTGTTCTTTCATATCTCTGTTTTATAGAAAATAATTTTTTAACTATTATAGAATGATTTTAAATAGATTTGATTAACTATTTTACTTTATAAAAAATGGTTTTAATGTAATATTCACGTTGTTTTATGAAGTAGGTACTTTTTAACTTTTTTTAAATATTTTAAAATGAATATTTTTTAGGGAATGTATGGAATCACCCACAGTTATAACTTTTCATTTCTATGAATATTCTTTTACATGTTTCCATGATTATTTTGAGAGATTTTTTTTCATAATATTTTTGATATTTTTAATTTTTGGTATTTATTTTCAATGTCAAAAAGTTACAATACTCAAAAAAAATTAATGAAATATTTATGGAATTTAAATTATTAAATTACAACAACCCTCATTTTACTTATCATCCATTGGGAGTAAATTGTAATAATACCATTATTATTATTTCAATGGATGAGTTATGATTAGTTTCAAGGGGAGTGTACTATTTTTTTACTCTTCACAATATTACTCTTTGCAGTTTATGATTATTGGGGAAATTATTCACATTTCATATGCTAGTGTCTAATATGAATATTTTAATTGATTATTTATTAATTTTGAAAATTAATGATATTTTAAGTTCTATTTATATGATATAAATGTTTTCATGGTTATGTTTATACCCTTTCACAAGAGGAATGCATTGGACTTAGTTTGTTGTTGGTGGATTATTCTATAGCCCTCAATGCATGGGTAGGTATATTGGGACAAACTTTATTGGGTATTTGGATGTGGAATTTCCCACTTAAATAAGACAAATATTCATGAGGACTGGATGATATGGTTAATATTTCTAAAAGTATTCATTCCCACATTGTGAGATTAGTTATTGACACCCTTTTGATTAATTAATTATTGAGAATATCTATATATAAGGTTCGGGCTCTTGTCATTATCTATATATAATTATTTTTTTATCATTTATTCGATACATATTATACTTCTTATTAAAATAAATGATAAAATAAAATTTATTTTATGTTTTTACCTTGTAATATTGATTATGTCTTTTTTTATTCATGATTTCTTCCATTGTGTTCATGCCATTATTAATTATTATAGCTTATATCTTTCTTATGTCTCATTTCCCCAGGATTCTAGGAAGAGTATTATGACTAATATGAAGGGATATGCTAAATGAAATTTTTGGGTTCACATATAATATACTATGTTGTATTTAATGTTTTCAATTTTAACATGTGAAAAAAGTATTTATCTAGTTTACAAAGGATAATAAATGATTTATTATGTTGGGATATGATCTCTTGTATCTGAGGCCAATGTAATAAATTAACCATGATATCTAAGGTACTTGGGTCAGGTTCTTGATAAAATGCTACTAAGGAAGTAATGTTTGTATATTTTTGTATATTGTTATTTGAACTGGATTCAATCACATATTTTTCTGATAATTTATGCCTTCCAATTTTTGATGATGATACAAATTTTAAGATTATTTATGAGTGACTACCTAGTTTGATTTTATACTGTTAAATTATTGCACACTCCAAAGGGAAATTTGTGAGATAATTATATTTATTTATGTACATTGAATGGTGTAACGCCCCAACCCTAGATACCCAGAGTCGGTGCATTATTACATAACATTAGCATGATCACAAGGGATCAAGTCTCGAAAGACCAATTGTTTTAGTAGTCTTGGAAACACTAGATATATTCATAAGTCTTACATTACATCATAAGGTAAAAAAAAACTACAACAACATCTTGTCTTCATATCCCCTCATACTATCCCAACAGGTCATTCATAAGTTACTTCTTCATAATCCAGGGAAAAATAAAACATTGAAAGGGGTGAGCTAAGATTCTCAGTAAGGATAACATTATAGCAGAAGCTTTCATAGATAAGCATAAATACTTAAGGCAGTTTATAACTAAAACAAAAGCCTTTTAAACTTGAACTTCAGCATAAGATGGCAAAGATAAAATAAAATAATTTCATTTACTTACTCACATGGATATTATACTAGATTAATGATCAATGAAATATCAATAACCACTTTCATAATGATGGAATGCATAATGCCAGACTATCATAACCATATAGACAAGGTCTCGTGCCAAGACAACAAATAAGATTTTGCCAAGGCCTTGTCCCAAGACACTAGTTTGTCTCATGAGACCTACCGATGCATCGAGGAGCTATAGCGGGCTCCACCCGTCACTTATTAAGTCCAATGAATTCCTCATATGAATAGGTTTAAACATAACATAAACATTCGTATTAAAACTAGCACACGAAATGTCAATACTTTAACTACAAACCATGAATGGTATAAAAATAGCACATCCACAGTCAAACATAACTCATTTGATACAATATGGAAGATTGTATTGTATCACATTAACCTCAATCAAGAATAATGAAGGATGTTGACATATATGAAAATAATCATAAAAAATATTTGAGAGAAATATCCACCTTTTTCTTGAATTCATTTCAAAAGTCACACAATTTATCAAGAATCCATTTAAAAATAGATTTTTGAATCAAAGTGTCCCATACCACTTTGAAACTTTTTAAAAGGAGTTTTAATTTTAAAACATTATTGTACATATAAATAAATCGTTAAAATCATTTTTAAAACATGGACATTAATGATAAGGATTTAGAAGAATAAGTCTTTAAAACATTTAAAAATGGTATTTTAGTTAGAGTTTATAACCAAAAGAGAGACACTTGAATACAAATAATTGAGGTAATAAAAACATTGTAATATCATGAGAATAAATGAATTCATGATATACTATGTCAAAGTACATCATATATGCCTCATAAAAGTGATTTGGTTCCTAACAACAAAGAAGTCTCAATGGAATGTAAATTGAGATTAAATCTCTAATAAAGGCTGTATCCTTAGGTTAAGGATAAATCAATGACATAATTATGTGTGAAAAATATAAATACACTAAATATTATTGGATATTCAGTGTAAAACAATCAAAGGACATTCACACATATTATTGTAAAAACAACACCAACGAATTGGATGTTTAACTCAACAAATGGAGAATGAGTTAAAATTACTCTTATCAAATTAATATCAATGAATTGAGAAATTATCAATGGATTGATTATGTGTATCAAAAGTATATCCACAGGAAGGGGAGTGTAAATTATGACATAATCAAATGAATAGTGGTTCGACACATAATCTTGGGGTAATATAATCAATGAAATAAGCGTAAAGCCAAATGAGTGGAAATTGAAATGTAAAATTCCCTTATTGATTTGGTAACATACAAAACATACACCCATGAAAGAAGGATCATAAAATGATGATGTAAATATACATGAATTAAAGTATATTACACACGGAATACAAACATGGGCAGTACACACACCACATGTAATAAATAGGTGGTGAACAATGGAATTCTCACGGAATTAAATGTGAGATAAGAAACCCCTTACTTTGTACTTTTTCCTTGGTCAACGATAGTTTAAACTCCTTTATAATGGTGAAATAATTGTTATTGAATTATAAAATAATCATTTACATTAATATGAAATCATATATGACCTTTTAACATTGATTTGTTAATAATATCTTAGAATTATCGTTGTTTCGGGTGTTAACTTACTCATTTTATATGTTTTGTTACGTAAGCCATGTTTTTCATGGATAGTTTGTATCATATTCATATCCAGAATGATATAAAGTTCTTAAAAATTATTTTTAAATCATAAAATGATAATTATACTTGAATGGATATGATTGAGAATGAATCTCATCGCGTTCGTGGAGATGGTAGTCCGTACGTACGCACGAGCGACAATATCATTCTTTTGATATTAAAATAATATATAATTGGATGGTATATCATATATAAAGAATCATTATCATGTTATGTTTATTATTTAAATGAGTTACACATCATTATTATACCTGCCCAAATAATAATATATTGAATAACAATTACACCACGACGTGGAGACGGTAAGCCGTACGTACGCACGTGTGGTGACATGTTATTCAAAGGGTGAATAGAATACTGAATATGGTTGTACCATATTTATAATAACATCACAGTATATATTATATACTGGAGTTATTATTTTATAATGGTAATAACAAAGAAATAATAAGTGGAAGAAGAAAGGAACTTGAAAAGGGGTGGTGAAAACATTACCTCTTCTTCGGGTTCTTCCTTTTGATTTGATCAAAAGGGCTCCATAGGTTGTCTTTATGATCAAACTAAGGCTTCTAATTTGTATTGAGGGAAGTTGAGAGAGTATTTGGGCAGGGTTTGGTCGAAAAAAAAGGCTTTGAAGGTTTGAATAACTGAGAAGGAGGAGTGCGCTTTTATAAGAGGAGTGAGGGGCACCTTTGGAAAATCTAGAAATATTAATTTATAATAAATTCTTATTCGGTTTCCAATGGCTCCAATGTTTATTATTTAAAGGTTAAGGTGGGGATAGGTCTAAAAACATTCAAAAAATAGAATTTAGACAGGTTTGGATTACTATATTAACATTATCTTTTAGTTTTAACTCTTAATTAATTAGTTTGACATTTACCATGTCACTTTGTATTTTAATATTATATGGTTAATAAACAAACTATATACATCCAAGCGACCCCCAAGTGGTCCATTAATGATACACCTATCATGATATAAGTCTCTTGGCTGAACCATAGATTTTTAGTAATTTAATATCAATTAATAATATAATATTTGTTTTAAAAACTCTTTTATGTAAATTTTGACACTATTAAAAAATTGATTTTTGTAAAACTCATAACAGAATGATTACTCCGAAAAAAGTTAATTAAATCAATAATAACATGTCATATTAACCTATAATTTTTTTTAATTAAATAAAAGTCTCAAATTATATTTATTTGGGTATTTATAATGTCAATTATTCTAATTCTTTACTATTATGGTAATTACTGCATCACCATTGTGTCATAAATAAATTAAATTATTTAATGTCTAAAAATTATAAATAAAATATCATTATGTAGAATTTTTTTTAGATTTCTAATGAATATTTATAGTCTAAAATACAACATATATAACCCTATGTAAAAATTGTTTTCTTTAAAAGATATATGCTTGTGATATTTTTGTATTCATTTTAACTTAATTAAAATAAAGTGTCCCTATCACTTACAAGTGGCACCATGGGGTCCCAAAATCGACCAAAAGATTCCCATGGTCGAAAATGAATCAACAAATAAGGTTAGGACACGTTTTAGTGTAATTTGTTATTATTACAATATTATTTTTTAACCCTTATTTACCGGATTTAACCTTAAACATGGTAAATAAAATATTTACCGCAGTAATTATTCAAAATGTCTAAAAATAAAAGTTAACTATTTACACAATTTTAACATCCTGATTCCAAACATGGAATCCATTTTTCAAAATTAAAAACACAGAAGTTGCAGAAATTAATTTATAATTAATTCCCATTGTTAAAACAAAAAGCGTGTTTTTAAGAGATAATAACTATCAAAAGATTGACACTTGTTTATGTCCGGTTTAATTGTAAAATTATGTACAATGACCAACATTATATTAAATGGTAAAAATATATTCTAAATATACTTTAAAACCACTAAAAATCATAATTTATCAATATAAATTATTTTGATTAAAAAAGTTGTTTTTAATTTAAATTTAGTAATTTTCACTATTCATCAAAATATTAAAGTTATCCAAAAAGTACCAAAATTTCACATTAGGCTAAATTCGATATTCCAAATACAAAAATGAAGTCCATTTTGAAATATAAAATATATATAATTTCAAAAATTAGGTATTACTATTCATAACGGCTAGTTTGATTGGTTGTGGTGTGTTAGAATCTCGAAGTTGCGTACAATGCACGCCATTGAATTATTCAAAGGAAAACGTACCGTGGAATCTTGGGGTGTTACATTCTCCCCTCCTTCAATAAATTGCATCCTCGCAATTTTTTAAAATTGGGCTTGATAATATAATGGAAAGTCCCACATCGGAAAAAGAGTCATTAAAACTATCACTTTAAAAGAAAGAAAGACACGTATAAAGGTCACCCAAGATAACCAATACTACGATTCAATGTAGGAAAACATGGATATGGATGATAAATAAGTGTTCAGTTCTGATATATAGGGATAGAAAAAATGATCAGGAGAAAGTTAAGAATAAGAAAATCAGAAACTTGTGTTGGGACAAACGGTCCTTAGTCTCCCAGTAGGAAAAGTAAACGAACAACATTTTTTTATTTTATGTTACATTACATAAGGACGAGGAATTAATTTATGATATTAACTAAGAACATAAAATGATATACTTACTTTTTAAGTAGAGTTTCATTCTTTAATAACTTTTTAACACTAAATCATTTTTTTGAACAATGAGTATTCAAGAATACTTGGTCACAATGGAAGATCTAGAATAAACTTCTATATAATCACATGATCCATGCAGGATAAACTATATATTTACATTGTATTTAGAGATTAATCAAAACCAAAATGGTTAGTACAAGATCTAATGATCCCCGAAATGTATATTCCATTAGAGAAAAAAATTACTAATCTTAATTTCTAAAATTAAACCAACAATACCCCATAGTTAAATAAATACCACTCAATAATAAATTGTCCTTAATATCCTTCAATATAATATAAACTAATATTGAAACCCAAAACTTATAAGAATGTAGTCTTCCACGTTTAAATTGTATCTCCAAATGACATCATCTACTCTTAAAGTTACATACTTAAAAGTAATTAACATAATCACATATTCTTTATTATAGGTTAATAATTTCCATAAATAACCCAAATCACTATAAATCCACAATAAAAATGTAGATAAAAATCCACCATCACTCCACAAATGAAATCCCATAGTATTCTATTTTCCTTGGGCATGTAGTGTTCCCAACAAGTCAAACATCTTCCAAAATAACATTTATCACTTAATCACCAAATCATTTTCCTATACCAAGGGTATTCATTTGATAAGACATAAGAACCCAAATCAACTTATTATTAATCAATAAAATCATTTAACTAAAAATAATTAGTCACACTATCCAGGGACTTCACGTAGTCTAGTGGTAGGCGATAAATCCCAATCGCACTTTGGTTGTGGGTTCGATTCCCACATCTTTGTCCGAAGCGACGGGTTGTTACACGGTCTACATGTTGTCCTTTTTCAAAAACTTTTTTTATAATATTACCAAACTGAGATAAATTCCTCAAAATACCATAACATAATTTAACCAAAATTATTATCTCATACCTTGCATTTTCATCCCAAATTATAATAACTTATAATTCTCTCAAATCCCAATGATCATATAAAATTAAATGGCTATTTATACCTATATCCACAAGAGAAGAGATAATTCTTCCTCAAATATCATTCTCACATGGCAAACTGTGGGGTTACATATACAAGAGAAAATTATTCCAAATTAAACCCATCAACAAGGAGCACTAATAATTTTTAAACATTTCTCCAACGATTTATTTCCACATAGCTTCTTCTTTGACCAAGAAAATATCTTATAGAATAGGGCATTCACTCGGGTAATGGCCAGGTCCCCTACATTTACGGAATATCACTGTAAATAGACTCTTGGGACCATTTTTATCTTCTTCTATAGAACACTTCATTTTTCTTCGGCAATTCTTCACTTTATGTCCTTCCTTCCCATATGTAAAGCATTTCTTGGCCCCATTGAGACACTTTACCGGGTGTATCCTACCACATTTCTGGTATGATGAAAATTTAGGGTTCTTTTCTCCATGGTCTCCATTACTGGAGCTCTTATCATTCATCACCTTTCTCTTCCTTGTTGAGTCCGAGAGTTGGTTAATATATATGTTGTTGATCATATTTTTGGAAAACTAATTTGGAATAAAGACGATATCTTTTACGCCTATCAACATTCCATTTTTTTGCTCATTGCCACCACCATTCCCACCTTGTACATCATTCTCAAAGTCAGTATGACTTCCTTGGAATCTAGCCATTGACTAAAACCAAAAATCATTGTGTGAGTTACAGTAGTCATAAAATCATTTAGAGATTAACATGTCACCATATTCTCAATTTGAAACACATTAGGATTAACAAAGGTCATTTATTCACATCTTATATATATAATACTTTAAATTGGTTTGAAAAGAAAATGTAAATTATCCTAAGCATATCCCCCGGGAGTGTCGTAACCAAGAGTGCAGCAAGGCCCGTTATCATGCACCAGTTCCCGTTCGAGTGTAGCTCAAAGCGTTGTTTTTGGGGTTTACCCCTAGGTACATCTGTGCCAGAGCCGCCTCTACCTGCTCGTATCCAGACAAGGATGTATTTCTTGGAAAACTCACAAAATCTCTACAATACCAAAATTCTAGGAAGTTCTTCTATACTAATCCTCAAAGGTCATCTTAGGTCTACGTGATCCAATCAGAGTTTATCTAAATCTAGCTTCCAAGGATTGTACTAAACTTCTCTGATACCAACTGTAATGCCCCGACCCTAGATACCCAGAGACGGTGCATTATTACATAACATTGGTGTGAAGCTATAACGGAATCGCCTTTGCGAGAAGTTCAAGCTGATAGAAATTACTACTCGTGCGATGTTGGCCGAGCCTCCCTCAGATTCTCTCACCTTAGCACACCTGACCCTTAGGTCCTATGCTAGTCTGATAAGGGGATATGTAAGGAGACCATAACTGCCTTGTGTAATCCTTTGTTTTAAATAAAAATTGGGATTTCTTCTTATGAAGAACTTTATGAATTTTCAAATGATCGGATAAATATATTATGCATATTTTGATGAATTTTAGAAAAAGGATATTTTAAAAATGTTTATGTAAACCTTAAATAATTAAAAATGAGTAATGATTTTCGAAAAATGGTCTTCTACAATTATGTTCAGTACGAAATTTAGAGTCTAATAAGATCAACTTGATTTTTGATGAATAGTAAATTATGAATAGTGAATTTATGCTTAGGATTATTAATGTGACCAAATGGATTAGTAATATCACTTAATTAAAGTATTAATATAATCTAGGTACCTTGATTAAGTAATGCGATTCAATAAAATGGTTAAATAACGGTTTCATAAAGTATTATTACAGTATTAGTTTTTTCATGTGAATAGTGTTTTTTAATTAAAAATTTAATTAAAAATATTTAGAAAATTATTTTTATAAAATGGATTTCATTTATGATCTCAGAGAATCAATATTATGTTAAGGTAGTTTTTGGGGATTTTTCTGAAAAAAATGAATATTCAGTGAATAGTGTATTTATTTAAAAAAATAAATTAAAATTATTTAAAAAATTATTTTTATAAAATGGAGTTCATTTTTGTAATTAGAGCATAAATATTTGGTTATGGTGAAATTTTGGGATTTTTCTGAGAAAGATGAATTTTTCAGTGAATAGTAAAAATGCAGTTTTAGGGTTTCGGTATGTTTAATGACATCATAACTGTGTCATGATAATTTCATTAGATATTTTAAGGGTTGGCCGGAAAAAGGTGATGAATTATTGTTTTGGGGGCCCCATGTGGCCTAACTCTATGGTAAATGCCATGGGAGAGCACATGGTTTTCAGAAAAGCACTTGTGAGGTGTCCATTGGCCATTAATGCCTTATCCCCTCACTTTCCATATAAATACCCACCCTTTCCTCCTTTATTTTTCACTCCAAACTCTCCCCAAACGAATTTCAGGTCTCCTTACCTCCCAAGGAGCCCTCCCAAGGCGCCCCCAAGCCCTCAAGGTCCAAACCTTTGAGTTTTAAGAGTTACGTTTTAAGGTAAGGGATCTGACCTCTCTCTTTCTTTTCAAGTAATCTCTTTTATGTCATTCCTTTTATGACCCTTGTTCTTATGTTGGAATATGTTATTTTATATTCATTATACTGTCCTTTTTATGCTCATATTATTAGAGACCCCCTCTTACTCTCATCATTTCATTTTATGAAAGTTTAAGTGGCGCCGTTAGGCTGCCGAAATTTTTGTAACGGATTCTTTCACCCTTCTCATATTCAAGTTCTATTTTTTTGTCATGTCTTTCAAGTTCCTTTTTATTATGTTGGGGTATGATCTCTATATCTTTCATACTGATCTTTTATGATTATGTTATGAGAGACCCCATTTTATCTCTTCAATTAAGTATTTTGAAGTTTTAAGTGGCACCGTTAGGCTGCCGAATTTTTAAGAGATTCGTTCACCCTTCTCGTTTTCAAGATCTATTTTAATGTTAAGTCTTTCATGTTCCTTTTTATTATGTTAGGGTATGATCTCTATATCTATCATACTGAAACATTATGTTAATATGATGAGGGACCCTATTTTGGTCTTGTCAATTCATTTTTGGATGATGTTTAAGTGACCCCGTTGGGCTGCCGAATTTTCATAAGAGAAATCTTATTTTTATCTACCTTTCATGTTCTTCATTTAATATGGTATATATTTCAAATTTCATTACCATGTTCTTAAATCCCTTATATTCTATCCCTATACTGTTTTATGGATCATTTATGAGGGGGTGACCCATGTCCCCTCTCTTTTCAATGTTTTCTAAAACCTTGTAACATAGCCGTTATGCTACAGAATTTTCGTCTCAAAATGCCTCTCTCTTTTCTAAAAATTATTTTATGTTATAAAGTGAACACTCAAATCTCTTATTTCTACAATTATATTCACATATATATCAAAATTTTCTATTTTAAACTCTGGGATTTGTATACATGAGACCCGCTTTCCCTTTCCGTGGGTTTAATGTGACATTAACATCATGTCTTTAAAACAGTTTTTAAAACGTTATGATTATGAAATGAAACCCATTTATTTTGTGCTATATGGGTTCTTTATGAAATGTTTGATGATGATATATGTGTCTCACATGATAATAAAGTCAAATTTAAGGGTGGACCCTGATAGCGCTCCAATGCATTGGGTAATGATGTAACCACTAGAGATTACAATTTTCACGATAACTTGGTGAATAACCTTGGTAATTTTAAAATGAAACCTTGGGGATGGAGCTTGGTGATATGTTCATGATTGTCTATATTAAATTATGTAGCCACATCTTCAAGTTATGAAAAATGTTATTTTTATTATGAAATGCCTCATGATTCCTTTGCATTGCCTTAAAGTTCTTTTCTTGACCTTATTGAAGTATCTCAAGTTCACATGTAAAATGTTTCTCTTGTTTCCCTTACTGGGCCTTCTGCTCACCCCTTCTTTTGATGTATGTCCCCAGATTATGAGATGCAGTAATGATCCTAGGATGAACTTATGGAGAATCCTTTCAAGTGTTTAAAAATAATGTTTTATATTGTTTTCATTTATTATGTTCCTGGTTTCCAAGACACGAAACCTTAAAGATCCCCAGTGTTGTGTAATGTAATGAAAGTTTATTTTATAAAAAGGCGGGATGCTATAGTTGGTATTAATGGATGGTTTAGTTATTTGTGGAAATTAGGATATGAAAACATTAGGAAGAACCCTTTTGAAAATTTTAAATATAGGAAATCTTCTTGGTATTTTGGTGAGTATTTAGTAAGGGGTTTCCAAGCAAATACATCCTTGTCTGGATACGAGTAGATAGAGGTGGCTCTGGCACAGATGTACATAGGGGTAAAACCTGAAAACTCCCCTTTGAGCTAGACTTGAATGGGAACTGGTACATGACAACAGGCCTTGTTGCACTCTTGGTTACGACACTCCCGGGGGATATGCTTTGGTAAATTCATAAGATTAGTATGAACCAATATTAAAGGAACAAAGATAAAATAAAATAATTATTCACATAAGAATATATGATCATGGATAACCTAGATTGGAACCTAGGGGATCACAAGATAGGGTATACTTTCCTTCTACAAGTTTATCCTTTTATGGTTAAAGTTTCCTTTTAATGATTATTGGCTGAGTATTCAAGCCCCTGATTATACTTTCTTTTCTTAGTTAATGGCAGGAAATGGAAGAACATGTCCCAAAAACCAATGTGATAGGAAATGTGATGATTGTCGTATTAATATGATAGAGATGATTAGGGGATTAAAAGATGATTATTATTTTGGAAGACGTTCACTATTTTGGGAACCCTATTTGATTAAGGTAAATAGATTACTATGGTATTTTCATTGAGGAGTAAGGTTGACTTTTATTTTGAAGAATTGGTTAATTAAAGGTGGACTTATAGTAATTTAGGTTACTTATGGAAATGATTAACCTAACTTAGGGTAAATATGTTTAGGTTAGTTACTTTGGTTATAAGATGTTAGGAGTGGTTGATGTTGTTTGGAGATGAATGATAATGTTTACCTTGGAAGACTATGTTATCAAATCCTTCTTGTATTTGGGTTTCAATCTTAGTTTGGTTTATTTTGAGAAATTTTAAGGACCGTTATTTGTGGAATGGTCTATGATGAAATCTGGGTAGTACCGTGGAACTTTTGAAGATTTAAAAGTATTTTCCCTTCCTATGGGATTCTTTCTTTTTGAAGAGTTGTTTTACCTTACCTTTCTATTTTTGGGATAATGTTTAAAGATATAAAAAATAGATAGTTAATATTTTGTATATGATGTGATTCTCTAGTAGATGATTCTTGTGTTTTGATGAGACCAAGTAGTTTTCAATGCTCATCGTTTGGAGAAAAGATTAGTTTTGGTAGAAACATATTAAAGGATGAAACTCTACATGAAGGTAGATATATTTTCTTATGTTTTTGTTCTATGTAGTAAATGAATTCCTCAAAATTATGAAAAGGAACGTAAAACAAAAACGTTGTTAGTTTACGTTTCCTACTAGGTAATCAGTGACCGTTTACAAACTCATAATTTTGGGATTTTCTTATGGTTAAATTTCTCCTAATCATGTTCTATATCACTCTCCCTCAGAACTTGACCCTTTTCTTTCCTTCCATGTCCATGTTTTCCTACATGGAATCCTAGTGTGGGTTAACTCGGGTGACCTTTGTACTTCCCTTTCTTTCTTTTAAAGTAATAGTTTTATTGATTCCTTTTCTGATGTGGGACTTTCAATGGAATTTCAAAACCCAATTTTAAAAATTACGAGGACTCAATTTTTTAAGGGGGGAAGATTGTAACGACCCGAAATTTTGAATAAATCTTGTTTCCTAATTTTATGTGTTATTTTATTTTATTTTTATACTCAACAAAAATGTTTCATTTGATAACATGAGTATAATTAAAATGAGACCATTGGGTTTAGACTGTTAATGACCATTGGTCAATATGACCCCTAGAAACTAAACGTTTTGATTATTGTCTCTAAATATAAGTAATCTTGGTTAATTAGTATAGAAAGAAGAATTGATAGCCTCACCCAGTAGTCTTGGACCGATCGAAGCCCATCTAACAGAACTTGGGAAGGAGGTAGCACCACTGGGCTTTGCTCTGGACCAAACCCAAGCCGAACATTATCGTGTGAAGCTGGAATGGAATCGCCTTTACGAGAAGTTCAAGCTGATAGAAATTACTACCCGTGCGATGTTGGCCGAGCCTCCCTCAGATTCTCCCACCTTAGCACACCTTACACTTAGGTCCTATGCCGGTGTGATAAGGGGCTATGTAAGGAGACTGTAACTGCCTTGTGTAATCCTTTGTTTTAAATAAAAATTGGGATTTCTTCTTATGAATAGGTTTATGAATTTTCAAATGATCGGATAAATATATTATGCATATTTTGATGAATTTTAGAAAAATTATATTTTAAAAATGTTTATGTAAACATTAAATAATTAAAAATGTGTAATGATTTTTGAAAAATTGTCTTCTATAGTTATGTTCAGTACGAAATTTAGAGTCTAATAAGATCAACTTGATTTTTGATGAATAGTAAATTATGAATAGTGATTTTATGCTTAGGATTAGTAATGTGGCCAAATGGATTAGTAATCTCACTTAATGAAAGTATTAATATAATCTAGGCACCTTGATTAAGTAATGTGATTCAATAAAATGGTTAAATAACAGTTTCATGAAGTATTATTCCAGTATTAGTTTTCTCGGGTGAATAGTTCTTTTAATGAAAAATTAAATTAAAAATATTTAGAAAATTATTTTTATAAAATGGATTTCATTTTTGAACTCAGAGCATCGATATTATGTTAAGGTAGTTTTTGGGGATATTTCTGGAAAAAAATGAATTTTCCGTGAATTGTGTATTTATTTTAAAAAATAAATTAAAATTATTTAGAAAATTATTTTTATAAAATGGAATTTATTTTTTTAATTAGAGCATCGATATTTGGTTAAGGTGAAATTTTGGGATTTTTCTAAGAAAGATGAATTTTCAGTGAATAGTAAAAATGCAGTTTTAGGGTTTCAGTATGTTTAATGACATCATAAATGTGTCATAATGATTTAATGAGATATATTAAGGGTTTTTCGGAAAAAGGTGATGAATAATTGTTTTGGGGGCCCCATGTGTCCTAACTCTATTTCAAATTCCATGGGAGAGCACATGGTTTTGAGAAAAGCACTTGTGAGGTGTCAATTGGCCATTAATGCCTTGTCCCCTCACTTTCCCTATAAATAACCACCCTTTCCTCCTTTATTTTTCACTCCCAACTCCCCCCCAACGAAGTTCTGGTCTCCTTACCTCCCAAGGAGCCCTCCCAAGGCGCCCCCAAGCCCTCAATATCCAAACCTTTGAGTTTTAAGAGTTACGTTTTAAGGTAAGGGATCTGACCTCTCTATTTCTTTTCAAGTAATCTATTTTATGTAATTTCATTTATGATCCATTTTCTTATGTTGGAGGATGTTCTTTTATATTCATTATACTTTCCTTTTAATTTTCATATGATGAGTGACCCCCTCTTTCTCTCATCATTTCATTTTATGAATGTTTAAGTGGCGCCGTTAGGCTGCCGAAATTTTTGTAACGGATTCTTTCACCCTTCTCATTTTCAAGTTCTATTTTCTTGTCATGTCTTTCAAGTTCCTTTTTATTATGTTGGGGTATGATCTCTATATTTATCATACTGATCTTTTATTATTATATTATGAGAGACCCCATTTGATCTATTCAATTAAGTATTTTGAAGTTTTAAGTGGCACCGTTAGGCTGCCGAATTTTTAAGAGATTCGTTCACCCTTCTCATTTTCAAGATCTATTTTAATGTTAAGTCTTTCATGATCCTTTTTATTATGTTAGGGTATGATCTCTATATCTATCATACTGAAAAATTATGTTCATATGATGAGGGACCCTATTTTGATCTTGTCAATTCATTTTTGGATGAAGTTTAAGTGACCCCGTTGGGCTGCCGAATTTTCATAAGAGAAATCTTATTTTTATCTACCTTTCATGTTCTTCATTTAATATGGTATATATTTCAAATTTCATTACCATGTTCTTAAATCCCTTATATTCTGTCCCCCTACGGTTTTATGGATCATTTATGAGTGGGTGACCCATGTCCCCTCTCTTTTCAATGTTTTCTAAAACCTTGTAACATAGCCGTTATGCTACAGAATTTTCGTTTCAAAATGCCTCTCTCTTTTCTAAAAATTATTTTATGTTATAAAGTGAACACTCAAATCTCTTATTTCTACAAGTATATTCACATATATATCAAAATTTTCTATTTTAAATTTTGGGATTTACATACATGAGACCTGCTTTCCCTTTCCGTGGGTTTAAAGTGACATTAACATCATGTATTTAAAACAGTTTTTAAAACGTTATGATTATGAAATGAAACCCATTTATTTTGTGCTATATGGGTTCTTTATGAAATTTTTGATGATGATATATGTGTCTCACATGATAATAAAGGAAAATTTAAGGGTGCACCCTGATAGCGCTCCAATGCATTGGGTAATGATGTAACCACTAGAGATTACAATTTTCACGATAACTTGGTGAATAACCTTGGTAATTTTCAAATGAAACCCTGGGGATGGAGCTTGGTTGTAACACCCCAAGATTTCATAGTGTGTTATTTCTTCAAAATAATTCAATAACATTCACTACACGCAACACCGAGTTCAATTACACCATGACTTACAAAACAAGACGTTCAAAAGAGGTTATGAATAGTATTAACTAAATTTTAAACTTTATATAATCCTTATAATTTTAGAATCCATATTATGAGTTTCTTAGACATAATTTAAGAACAAATTCATTTTCAGTATTGTATTTTTACCAACTTTTAATGGTGAACCCTTTTTAAATAAAATATTTTAAACTTTTTGACTAAATGGGGACATCAAAAAAAATTTAAAATGAAACATCCCAGGATTCCACGGTACGCTTTCCTTTGAATAATACAGTAGCGTGTGTTGTACGCAACTTCGAGTTCTAACACACACCACAACCAATCAAACTAGCCGTTATGAATAGTAATAGCTACTTTGTGAAATTATATATATTTTATATTTCAAAATGGACTTCATTTTTGGATTCGGAATATCGAATTTAGCCTAAGGTAAAATTTTGGTACTTTTCGGATAACATTAATATTTTGATGAATAGTGAAAATTACTAAATTTTAATTAAAAACATCTTTTTAAATCAAAATAATTAATAGTGATAAATTATGAATTTGAGTGGTTTTAAAGTATATTTAGAATATATTTTTACCATTTAATATAATGTTGGTCTTTGGACATAATTTTACAGTTAAACTGAACATAAACAAGTGTCAATCTTTTGATAGTTATTATCTCTTAAAAACACGTTATTTGTTTTGACGGCATGAATTAATTTTAAATTAATTTCCGCCCCTTCTGTGTTTTGAATTTATAAAAATAGATTCCATATTTGTAATCAGGATGTTCAAATTGTGTAAATAGGTAAATTTTATTTTTAGACATTTTGAATAATTGCTGCGGTAAATAATTTATTCACCATGGTTAAGGATAAATCCGGTAAATAAGGGTTAAAAAAATAATATTATAGTAATACAAAATTACCCTAAAACGTGTCCTAGACTTATTGGATGATACATGTTCGGACATAGGCATATTTGGGTCGATTTGGGGACCCCATGGTGCCACTTGTAGGTGATAGGGACACTTTATTTTAATTAAGATAAAATGAATACAAAAATGACAGAAGCATATAACTTTTAGAAAAACAATTTTTACATAGGGTTATATATGTTGGATTTTAGATTATAAATATTAATTAGAAAGAAAAAACGATTTCCTACATAATGATATTTTATTTATAATTTTTATACATTAAATAATTTAATTTATTTAGGAAACAATGATGATGCAGTAATTACTATAATAGTAAAAAATTAAAATAATTGATATTATAAATACCCAAATAAATATAATATGAAACTTTTAATTAATTAAACTAATTTTCTAGGATAATATGACATATTAGGATTGATTTAATTTACTTTTTTCGAAGTAATCATCCTGTTATGAGTTTCCAAAAAATCAACTATTGAATAGTGTCAAAATTGACATAAAAGAGTTTTTAAAATAAATATTATATTATTAATTGATATTAAATTCTTAAAAAGCTACGGTTCGGCCATGATACTTATATCATGATAGGTGTATCATTAATGGACCACTTGGGGGTCTCTTGGATGTATATAGTACGTTTATTAACCATATTATATAAATATACAAAGAGACATTGTAAAAGTGAAACTAATTAACTTAAAGTTAATACTTAAAGATAAGGTTAATATAAGTACTCAAACCTGTCTAAATTCTATTGTTTGAGTTGTTTTCGACCTATCCCCACCTTAAAATTTAAATAATCAACTTTGGAGCCATTAGAAACCGAATATGAATTTATTATAAATTAATATTTCTAGCTTTTTCAAAGGTGCCCCTCATCCCTCTTATAAAGGGGCACTCGTCCTTCTCATTTCCTCACACCTTCAAAGCCTTTTGGTTCGGCCAAACTATGCCCAAATACTCTCCCAACTTCCCTCACTACAACCTAGAGGCCTTAGTTTGATCATAAAGTCAAACTAAGGAGACCTTTTGATCAAATCAAAAGGAAGAAACCGAAGAAGAGGTAATGATTTCACCACACTTTTTCATGTTCCTTTCTTCTTCCACTTCTTCTTCCTTTGTTGTTACCATTATAAAATAATAACTCCAGTATCATATATATACTGTGATGTTATTATAAATATGGTACAACCATATTCAGTATTCTATCTACCCTTTGATTAACATGTCACCATATATGCGTACGTACGGCTTACCGTCTCCACGTCGTGGTGTAATTGTTATTCAATATAATATTATTTGGATGGGTATAATAATGATGTGTAACTCATGTAAATAATAAATATAACATGTTAATTATTCATTATATATGATATACCATCCATTTATATATTATTTTAATATCAAAAGAATGATATTGTCGCTCGTACGTACGTACGGACTACCGTCTCCACGAACGCGATGAGATTCATTCTCCATCGTATCCATTCAAGTATAATTATCATTTGATGATTTTAAAAATGATGTTTAAAGACTTGATATCATTCTGGATATGAATAATATACAACCTATCCTTTACAAACATGGCTTACGTAACAAAAAATATAAAATAAAACAAGTAAGTTAACACCCAAAACAACGATAATACTAAGATATTATTATCAAATCAATATTAAAAGATCATATATGATATAATATTAATGTATATGATTATTGTATAATTTAATAACAATTATTTCACCATTATAAGGGAGGTTAACCTACCCCAACCAAGGAAAAGTACAAGGTAAGGGGTTTTCATCTCACACCTTATTTCCGTGAGATTCATTCCATATTGCCACCATCACCTTTTGTGTGGTGTACGTACTTCCCATAATTATATTCTTTGTGTAATACACTCTAATTTATGTGTATTTACATATTCATTGTATGATACCTGTTTCATGGTTTGTATGTTTCATAAGTTACCAAATTGGTAAGGGTTATTTTACAATCTCTTCATTATCCAAGGTTGTTTATACGTAATAATCTATTGGGATCTCTTTATCATCCACATCCATGTTTCATAATAATGTATTTCAAAACTTTTTTTTTACTATTTACAAGAATATGGGTTAAAGTCATTTATACCCTTTTGTGTTTCGAAAGGAATCTTTCCGTCGTTTTCCAAACAAGGCACTTTTAACCTTTTCAACAAATTTAAGGTAAGAATGTTTTTTAACTTATACGGCGGGTGCGGCTATTTACCGCCGTTATAAAATCGTCAAAGAGTCCCTTACAAGCTTATAAGAATATTTTCAAATTGAATGTATTATTTTATAATTATGTTAATTTTAAAATTATTTCAAAAAAGAGAGATATTTCTCTAAAATAGTCTTTATTTCATCTATGTCAACATCCTTTGATGGATTTTAAGCTTATTTGATGTTGATTTATTATGATAAAAAACATCCATATTTTATTGAAGGTTTTGTGATATTTTTGACTGTGGATAAGTTATTCTTATGTCAGTCATGGTTTTTGTTTAGAGTATTGACTTTTCATAAGTTATTTGTAATCCGAATGTTTGTGTTATATTTCAACCTTTCATTCAGATGAATGTGTTAGACAAGTATGTTCCGGGTTGGGGACCGGTAAAAGTAAGCCCTCCGGTTTGGTCTCCGGTTATTAGAGGAACTCCGGTTTGGTCTCCGGTTATTAGAGGAACTCCGGGTTGGTGTCCGGTTATTATAGGCACTCTGGGTTGGTGTCCGGTTATTAGAGGCACTCCGGGTTGGGTTCCAGTTACAGTTAGCCCCAAGGTCTTGGGACGAGGCCTTGTCAAAGAAATTAAAGTTCAACATTATGCATTCCATCATTATGAAAGTGGTTATTGATTTTTCATGTGATTATTCGATTAGTAGAATATCCATGTGAATAATTAAATGACATTATTTCATTTTATTTATGCCATACTATGTTGAAAGTTCAAGTTTTAAAGGCTTTTGTTTTAATAATGCATTTCCTTAAATGTTTATGCTTATTTTTGAATGTTCTGCTATATTGTTATCCTTACTGGGCATTTGAGCTCACCCCTTTTCTATGTTTTATTTTTCCCAGGAAGTGAAGAAGTAAATTATGAATGACCTGCAGGGATATTATGAGGGGTTAATAGTGTGTACTTTGGAGACAATATGTTGTTGTAGTAGTTTTTCACTTTATGATGTCATGTAAAACTTTATAGATATATCTAGTGTTTCCAAGGCTACTAAACCAATCGGTCTTTCGAAATTTGATATTTCTTCTGATCAAGCCAATGTTATGTAATAATGCACCGACTCTGGGTAACTTGGGTCGGGGCGTTACAGTTGGTATCAGAGGAAGTTTATTACAAACCTTGGAAGGTAGATTTAGATAAACTCTGATTAGAGCACATAGATTTAAGATGAATTTTGAGGATTAGTATAGAAGAAATTCCTAGAATTTTGGTATTGTAGAGATTTTTTGAGTTTTCTGAGCAATACATCCCTGTCTGGATACGAGCAGGTAGAGGCGGCTCTGGCACAGATGTACCTAGGGGTAAAACCCGAAAACACCGCTTTGAGCTAGACTCGACCAGGAACAGGTGCATGACAATGGCCCTTGCTTCACTCTTGGTTACGACACTCCCGGGGGATATGCTTAGGATAACTCTCATTTTCTTTACAAATCAGTATGAAGGGTTTATGAGTATATACTTTCTCAAAGGAGACATTTTTATGATTATGGATTATATCCATAAACTATTTAATTTATGTTATGTGTTTTACATGTTTGGGATTAGGTATTGTTATTCATAAACTAATCTAATGTATTCCATTGTTTAGAAATGGAGCCCAGTAGAAGGAATGAGAACTCTAGAATGAACATGATACAAAGAGAAAGAAGGATCATATATTTTATGGTCTTAAGCAAGAATTTACAAGAGAAATAGTCTCGCATGTATTATCATCATATGAAGAAATAATATCATGTGTTGATAAGATAAGTAAAGAATTTACTGAGTCATATGGCTTTGAAGGGAAGTAAGAGAAGAAAAGGATGTAAGAGAGAAAGATGGATAAAGGGAAGAGGGAAAAGAATAATTTTCCCATATGTGATAACTGTGGAAAGAAACACCCTGGAACTTGCCTGAAAGGAATGGGAGTTTGTTATAAGTGTGGTGGAAAAGGGCACAAAGTACATGACTGCAAGGGTAAGAAAATGGTTTCAAATGTACAATGCTTCATTTTCAAGGAGTTTGGACACTACACGATCCTATATCCCAGTCATCAGACTATGCTGCAAATGATGCTATTGGATAATAATCAAGTTATGATACTACCACAGATGAAGAGGAATGATTAGAGTTCTCATGTTGATTATGTCAATTGAGTGTTGTATCAACAATGTACTTGTTATAATAATTATGGAGTATATAAGGATTGTACTGCAGTACTATTTCATTAAGGACTTGAGATTGTGTGGAACAAAGAAAAGTGACTCAATAGAAGGATAAATTTTTGGAAAATATATGGTTGAGAGAATGATAAACCATAATATAGTTCTGATACTGAGGTAGTGATTTTGGAATAATACGTGATTGTTTTGGATAAATTATATTGGATATTCTTGACTACCTTGGAACTGATTAATGATTTTTATATTCCATCATTGTTGGGGTTTAAAACATTTTTGGATTGATGAAGTATATCCATTATTCTATATGCAATAAGGGAGCATGAATGTAATCAATAAGGAAAATGGTAATTCAGGATGTTTCAGTGTATTAAAAGAATACATGATGAAGGTATTCATATGCTATTACGGAGTAAAAAGGATCTACATTATGTTTACCTTCCTTATAAATGTTGGACTGTGAGTTTGGACAGAAGTATTTTGGATAGTTCTAGTTTGGATTATTTTGGATTTCCATAAAAGGACAACCCGGAGGTCGGGCGGCAACCCGTCGCGTACGGCAAGGCTGTGAGACTTGAACCCGCAACCGAAGGGCAACAAGGGTGTATCACCTACCACTGGCACACGAGATGTCCTGGATTAAATAATGTAGTTTTTTTAAAAGATCTGGTAGATGAATTATAAATTCATTTATTTTGGAACCCTGTACGAATAGTATAAATAGAAATTTTTTTACGTTCTATTATCTTTTAGAGTGAAAGATGAGTTTGTGGTAGAAATTTATTAATGGATAAAACTCTAATTATAAAGTAAGTATATCTCTTTATGATCTTATCCATTCTCATAAATAAATTCCTCAACATTAATAAAAGGAACTTAGAACAAAAATGTTGTCCTCGATGGTACCTTAAATCATCACTAATTTATGGCTTTGGGATTGTTGGCATTTTCATAGCCATGTTCTTTACCACTCTACATCAGATAATTGATGGTTATATTTCTCTTCCATATCCATATTTTCCTACATGGAACCCTAGTATTTGTTATTTTCGGTAATCTTCATACTTTCCACTCTTTATTTTAGATAGAGGCCTCATTAATTCATTTTTCGATGTGGGATTTCAACTAAGATATTTTGAAACGTCAAAAATGTGTTATCCCAATACCCTATGTTTTGTTGAACCGATGGTATTTCAAATCATCATAGATTGATGAGTTTAAGGACCTCAATTTTACACTTGTTTGTGATTGATGACCTCTATCACTACCTATAAATATTTACGTTTTTCCTACAATTATATGTCTCTAATTTCCACCAATGATCTCCTAATCTAGATCATAATTTGGTAGTAACCCTTTCATTTCTCTTTTCCTCATATTAAGACTAAATTTTAGTAACCCATTTTCCGATGTGGGTTTTCCCACAAATGTATTTTCTATTTTCAACCTTTTATTTTCGAAGAAAAATTTCAAATTGGGAGGATGCAATTTATTGAAGGAGGGGAGAATGTAACACCCCAAGATTTCATAGTGTGTTATTTCTTTAAAATAATTCAATAACTTGCACTACACGCAACACCGAGTTCAATTACACCATGACATACCAAACAATCCATTCAAAAGAGGTTATGAATAGTATTAACTAAATTTTAAACTTTATATAATCCTTATAATTTTAGAATCCATATTATGAGTTTCTTAGACATAATTTAAGAAAAAATTCATTTTCAGTATTGTACTTTTACCAACTTTTAATGGTGAACCCTTTTTAAATAAAATATTTTAAACTTTTTGAATAAATGGGGACATCAAAAAAAATTTAAAATGAAACATCCCAGGCTTCCACGGTACGCTTTCCTTTGAACAATACAATAGCGTGTGTTGTACGCAACTTTGAGTTTTAACACACACCACAACCAATCAAACTAGCTGTTATGAATAGTAATATCTACTTTGTGAAATTATATATATTTTATATTTAAAAATGGACTTCATTTCTGGATTCGGAATATCGAATTTAGCCTAAGGTGAAATTTTGGTACTTTTCGGATAACTTTAATATTTTGATGAATAGTGAAAGTTACTAAATTTTAATTAAAAAAAACTTTTTTAATCAAAATAATTAATAGTGATAAATTATTAATTTGAGTGGTTTTAAAGTATATTTAGAATATATTTTTACCATTTAATATAATTTTGGTCATTGGACATAATTTTACAATTAAACTGAAAATAAACAAGTGTCAATCTTTTGATAGTTATTATCTCTTAAAAACACGCTTTTTGTTTTGTAGGCGGGAATTAATTTTAAATTGATTTATGCCACTTCTGTGTTTTGAATTTAGAAAAATGGAATCCATATTTATAATCAGTATGTTCAAATTGTGTAAATAGGTAAATTTTATTTTTAGACATTTTGAATAATTACTGCGGTAAATATTTTATTTACCATGGTTAGGGATAAATCCGGTAAATAAGGGTTAAAAAATAATATTATAGTAATACTAAATTACCCTAAAACGTTTCCTAGCCATATTGGTTGATACATGTTCGGACATAGGCATATTTGGGTCGATTTTGGGACCCCATGGTGCCACTTGTAGGTGATAGGGACACTTTATTTTAATTAAGTTAAAATGAATACAAAAATGACACAAGCATATATCTTTTAACAAAACAATTTTAAATAGGGTTATATATGTTGGATTTTAGATTATAAATATTCATTAGAAATATAAAACGATTTCCTACATAATTATTTTTTGTTAATAATTTTTAGACATTAAATAATTAAATTTATTTTTGACACAATGATGATGCAGTAATTACTATAATAGCGAAAAATCAAAATAATTTATATTATAAATACCCAAATAAATACAATATGAAACTTTTAATAAATTACACTAAATTTATAGGATAATATAACATATTAGGATTGATTTAATTAACTTTTTTCGAAGTAATCATCCTGTTATGAGTTTCACAAAAATTAACTATTGAATATTGTCAAAATTGACATAAAAGAGTTTTTCAAACAAATATTATATTATTAATTGATATTAAATTCCTAAAAATCTAAGGTTCGGACAAGAGACTTATATCATTATAGGTGTATCATTAATGGACAACTTGGGGGTATCTTGGATGTATAGAGTAATTTTATTAACCATATTATATAAAAATACAAAGAGACATTGTAAAAGTGAAACTAATTAACTTAAAGTTAATACTTAAAGATAAGGTTAATATAAGTACACAAACCTGTCTAAATTCTATTGGTTGAGTTGTTTTCGACCTATCCCCACATTAACATTTAAATAATCAACTTTGGAGCCATTAGAAACCGAATATGAATTTATTATAAATTAATATTTCTAGCTTTTCCAAAGGTGCCCCTCACCCCTCTTATAAAAGGGAACTCCTCCTTCTCATTTCTTCACACCTTCAAAGCCTTTTGGTTCGGCCAAACTCTGCCCCCATAATCTGCCAACTTCCATCAATACAACCTAGAGGCCTTAGTTTGATCAGAAAGCGAACCTAAAGAGCCCTTTTGATCAAATCAAAAAGAAGAAACCGAAGAAGAGGTAATGATTTCACCACCCCTTTTCATGTTCCTTTCTTCTTCCACTTCTTCTTCCTTTGTTGTTACCATTATAAAATAATAACTCCAGTATCATATATATACTGTGATGTTATTATAAATATGGTACAACCATATTCAGTATTCTATCCACCCTTTGAATAACATGTCACCATACGTGTGTACGTACGGCTTACCGTCTCCACGTCGTGGTATAATTGTTATTCAATATAATATTATTTGGATGGGTATAATAATGATGTGTAACTCATGTAAATAATAAATATAACATGTTAATGATTCTTTATATATGATATACCATACATTTATATATTATTTTAATATCAAAATAATGATATTATCGCTCGTGCGTACGTACGGACTACCGTCTCCACGAACGCGATGAGATTCATGCTCCATCGTATCCATTCAAGTATAATTATCATTTGATGATTTAAAAAATGATTTTTAAGAACTTGATATCATTCTGGATATGAATAATATACAACCTATCCTTTACAAACATGGCTTACGTAACAAAACATATAAAATAAAACAAGTAAGTTTACACCCGAAACAACGATAATACTAAGATATTATTATCAAATCAATATTAAAAGATCATATATGATATCATATTAATGTATATGATTCTTGTATAATTTAATAATAATTATTTCACAATTATACAGGAGGTAAACCTACCCCAACCAAGGAAAAGTACAAGGTAAGGGGTTTTCATCTCACTCCTTATTTTCGTGAGATTCATGCCATATTGCCACCATCACCTTTTGTGTGGTGTACGTACTGCCCATAATTATATTCTTTGTGTAATAAACTCTAATTTATGTGTATTTACATATTCATTGTATGATACCTGTTTCATGGGTTGTATGTTTCATAAGTTACCAAATTGGTAAGGGTTATTTCACAATCTCTTCATTATCCGAGGTTGTTTATACGTAATAATCTACTGGGATCTCTTTATCATCCACATCCATGTTTCTTAATAATGTATTTCAAAACTTTTTTTTACTATTTACAAGAATATGGGTTAAATTCATTTATACCCTTATGTGTTTCTAAAGGAATCATTCAGTCTTTTTCAAGACAAGTCACTTTTAAACTTTTCGACAAATTTAAGGTAAGAATGTTTTTTTAACTTATACGGCGGGTGCGGCTATTTACCACCGTTATAAAATTGTCAAAGAGTCCATTACAAGCTTATAAGAATATTTTAAAATTGAATGTATTATTTTATAATTATGTTACTTTTAAAATTATTTTAAAAAAAAGAGGTATTTCTCTAAAATAGTCTTTATTTCATCTATGTCAACATCCTTTGATGGATTTTAAGCTTATTTGATGTTGATTTATTATGATACAAAACATCCAAATTTTATTGAAGGTTTTGTGATATTTTTGACTGTGGATAATTTATTCTTAAGTCACTCATGGTTTTTGTTTAGAGTATTGAAAATTCATAAGTTATTTGTAATCCGAATGTTTGTGTTATATTTCAACCTTTCATTCAGATGAATGTGTTAGACAAGTATGTTCCGGGTTGGGGACCGGTAAAAGTAAGCCCTCCGATTTGGTCTCCGGTTATTAGAGGAACTCCGGTTTGGTCTCCGGTTATTAGAGGAACTCCGGGTTGGTGTCCGGTTATTATAGGCACTCCGGGTTGGTGTCCGGTTATTAGAGGCACTCCGGGTTGGGTTCCGGTTACAGTTAGCCCCAAGGTCTTGGGATGAGGCCTTGTCAAAGAAATTAAAGTTCAACATTATGCATTCCATCATTATGAAAGTGGTTATTTATTTTGCATGTGATTATTCGATTAGTAGAATATCCATGTGAATAAGTAAATGGCATTATTTCATTTTATTTATGCCATACTATGTTGAAAGTTCAAGTTTGAAAGGCTTTTGTTTTAGTAATGCATTGCCTTAAATGTTTATGCTTATTTTTGAATGTTCCGCTATATTGTTATCCTTACTGGGCATTTGAGCTCACCCCTTCTCTATGTTTTATTTTTCCCGAGAAGTGAAGAAGTAAATTATGAATGACCTGCAGGGATATTATGAGGGGTTAATAGTGTGTACTTTGGAGACAATATGTTATTGTAGTAGTTTTTCACTTTATGATGTAATGTAAAACTTTATGGATATATCTAGTGTTTCCAAGGCTACTAAACAATCGGTCTTTCGAAATTTGATCTTTCTTGTGATCATGCCAATGTTATGTAATAATGCACCGACTCTGGGTAACTAGGGTCAGGGCGTTACATTGGTGATATGTTCATGATTGTCTATGTTAAATGATGTAGCCACATCTTCAAGTTATGAAAAATTTTATTTTTATTATGAAATGCCTCATGATTCCTTTCTCATGCCTGAAGGTTCTTTTCTTGACCTTATTGAAGTATCTCAAGTTCACATGTAAAATGTTTCTCTTTTTTCCCTTACTAGGCATTCTGCTCACCCCTTCTTTTGAGGTATATCCCCAGGTTATGAGATACAGTAATGAACCTAGGATGAACTTAAGGAGAATCCTTTCAAGTGTTTAAGAAGAATGTTTTATGTTGTTTTCATGTATTATATTCTTGGTTTCCAAGACAGTAAACCTTAAAGATCCACAGTGTTGTGTAATGTAATGAAATTTTATGTCATAAAAAGGTGGGATGCTATAAGTTCATTCATAAATTACTTCTTCATAATCCTGGGAAAAATAAAACATTGAAATGGGTGATCTCAGATGCTCAGTAAGGATAACATTATAGAAGAATCTTTCACAGATAAGCATAAACACTTAGGGTAGTTTATAACTAAAACAAAAGCCTTTTAAACATGAACATCAGCATAAAATGGAAAAGATAAAATAAAATAATTCCATTTACTTACTCACATGGATATTCTACTAGATGAATGATCACATGAAATATCAATAACCACTTTCATAATGATTGAATGCATAATGCTAGACTATCATTAACACATATCCAAGGCCTCGTGCCAAGACTACAAATAAGATTTTTCCAAGGCCTTGTGCCAAGACACTAGTTTGTCTCGTGAGACCTACCGATGCATCAAGGAGATATAGAGGGCTCCACCCATCACTTATTAAGTCCAATTCATTCCTCATATGAACAGGTTTAAACATAACATAAACATTCGTATTAAAACTAGCATACGAAATGTCAATACTTTAACTACAAACCATGAATGGTCTAAAAATAGCACATCCACAGTCAAACATAACTCATTTGATACAATATAGAAGATTGTATTGTATCACATTAACCTCAATCAATAATAATGAAGTAAGTTGACATAGATGAAAATAATCATCAAAACTATTTGAGAGAAATATCCCCCTTTTTCTTGAAATCATTTTAAAAGTCACACTATTTATCAAGAAGCCATTTAAAAATATATTTTTGAATCAAAGTGTCACATACCACTTTAAAACTTTTTAAAAGGAGTTTTAATTTTAAAACCTTAATGTCCATATAAATAAATCATTAAAACCATTTTTAAAACATGGACATTAATGAGAAAGATTTAGAAGAATAAGTCTTTAAAACATTTAAAAATGGTAATTTAGTTAGAGTTTCTAACCAAAATAGAGACACTTGAATACAAATAATTTAGGTAATAAAAACATTTTAATATCATGAGAATAAAGGAGTTCATGATATACTATGTCAAAGTACATTATATACACCACATAAAAGTTATTTGGTGCATAACAACAAAGAAGTCTCAATGGAATGTAAATTGAGATGAAATCTCTCATAAAGGATGTATCCTTAGGTTAAGGACAAATAAACGAAATAATTATGTGTGAAAAATATAAATACACTAAATATGATTGGATATTCAGTGTAAAACAATCAAAGGACATTCACACATATTCTTGTAAAAACAACACCAACGAATTGGATGTTTAACTCAACAAATGGAGAATGAGTTAAAATTACTCTTATCAAATTAATATCAATGACTTGAGAAATTATCAATGGAGTGATTATGTGTATCAAAAGTATATCCACAGTAAGGGGAGTGTAAATTATGACATAATCAAATGAATAGTGATTCCGCACATAATCTTGGGGTAATATAATCAATGAAATATGCGTAAATCCAAATGAGTCGAAATTGAAATTTCAAATTCCCTTATTTATTTGGTAACATAAAAAACATACACCCATGAAAGAAGGATCATACAATTATGATGTAAATATACATGAATTAATGTATATTACACACTGAATACAAACATGGGAAGACCCCTTACTTTGTACTTTTTCCTTGGTCGACGGTATTTTAACCACCTGTATAATGGTGAAATGATTTTTATTGAATTATAGAATAATCCTTTACATTAATATGATATCATATATGATATTTTAACATTAATTTGTAAATAATATCTTAGAATTATCGTCGTTTCAGGTGTTAACTTACTCGTTTTATATGTTTTGTTAAGTAAGCCATGTTTTTCATGGATAGGTTGTATCATATTCATATCCATAATGATATAAAGCTCTTAAACATTATTTTTAAATTATCAAATGATAATTATACTTGAATGGATATGATGGAGAATGAATCTTATCACGTTCGTGGAGACGGTAGTCTGTACGTACGCACGAGCGACAATATCATTCTTTTGATTTTAAAATAATATATAATTGGATGGTAAATCATATATAAAGAATAATTATCATGTTATGTTTATTATTTAAATGAGTTATACATCATTATTATACCCACCCAAATAATAATATATTGAATAACAATTACACCACGACGTGGAGACGGTAAGCCGTACGTACGCACGTATGGTGACATGTTATTCAAAGGGTGGAAAGAATACTAAATATGGTTGTACCATATTTATAATAACATCACATTATATATAATATACTGGAGTTATTATTTTATAATGGTAATAAAAAAGAAAGAATAAGTGGAAGAAGAAAGGAACTTGAAAAGGGGTGGTGAAAACATTACCTCTTCTCCGGGTTCTTCCTTTTGATTTGATCAAAAGGGCTCCATAGGTTGGATTTATGATAAAACTAAGGCCTCTAGGTTTTAGTGAGGGAATTTTAGAGAGTATTTGGGCATGGTTTGTCTGAACCAAAAGGCTATGAAGGTGTGAATAAATGATAAGGAGGAGTGCCCTTTTATAAGAGGAGTGAGGGGAACCTTTGGAAAAGCTAGAAATATTAATTTATAAGAAATTCTTATTCGGTTTCCAATGGCTCCAAAGTTTATTATTTAAAGTTTGAGGTGGGGATATGTCGAAAAACATTCAACCAATAGAATATAGATAGGTTTGGATTACTATATTAACCTTATCTTTTAGTTTTAACTCTTAGTTAATTAGTTTGACATTTACCATGTCACTTTGTATTTTTATATTATATGGTTAATAAACATACTATATACATCCAAGTGACCCCAAAGTGGTCCATTAATGATACACCTATCATGATATAAGTCTCTTGGCCGATCCTTAGATTTTTAGGAATTTAATATCAATTAATAATATAACATTTGTTTTAAAAACTCTTTTATGTCAATTTTGAAACTATTCAAAAATTGATTTTTGTAAAACTCATAAAAAAATGATTACTTAGAACAACGTAACTTAGATCATTCCTAACATATTATATTAACCTATAAAATTTGTTTAATTCAATAAAAGTCTAAAATTATATTTATTTGGGTATTTATAATGTCAGTTATTCTAATTTTTTACTATTATGGTAATTACTACATCACCATTGTGTCATAAATAAAATAAAATATTTAATGTCTAAAAATTAAAAATAAAATATCATTATGTATAAAATCCTTTTATCTTTCTAATGAATATTTATAGTTGAAAATCCAACATATATTAACCTATGTAAAAATTGTTTTTTTAAAAAGATATATGCTTGTGTCATTTTTGTATTCATTTTAACTTAATTAAAATAAAGTGTCCCTATCACTTACAAGTGGCACCATGGGGTCCCAAAATCTACCCAAAGATGCCCATGGTCAAACATGTATCAACCAATAAGGTTAGGACACGTTTTAGGATAATTTTATATTATTACAATATTATTTTGTTAACCCTTATTTACCGGATTTACCCATAACCATGGTAAATAAAATATTTACCGCAGTAATTATTCAAAATGTCTAAAAATAAAAGTTACCTATTTCCACAATTTGAACATCCTGATTCCAAATATGGAATCCATTTTTCCAAATTCAAAATACAGAAGTGGCAGAAATTAATTTAAAATTAATTCCGTTTGTTAAAACAAAAAGCGTGTTTTTAGGAGATAATAACTATCAAAAGATTGACACTTGTTTATGTCCGGTTTAATTGTAAAATTATGTACAATGACCAAAATTATATTAAATGCTAAAAATATATTCTAAATATACTTTAAAACCACTCAAATTCATAATTTATCAATACAAATTATTTTGATTAAAAAAGTTGTTTTTAATTAAAATTTAGTAATTTTCACTATTCATCAAAATATTAATGTTATCTGAAAAGTACCAAAATTTCACATTAGGCTAAATTTTATATTCCAAATCCAAAAATGAAGTCCATTTTGAAATATAAAATATATATAATTTCAAAAAGTAGGTATTACTATTCATAACGACTAGTTTGATTGGTTGTGGTGTGTTAGAATCTCGAAGTTGCGTACAATGCACGCCATTGCATTATTCGAAGGAAAACATACCATGGAAGCTTGGGGTATTACAAAATGGAATGTTGAAAAGACATTTCTAGAAAAAGAAACTGAATACGGGACCATATTATATTTCCCTCATTATACATGTTCAAGATATAAATGAATGTATTCAAAAAATGCTTGAGTCAATTAGGATCTAAAACATCAGTATAAGATTTTAGTAGAGAATAAACTATATATAATTGAATAATACTATATATATATACTATTGTGCCTTATATATGGTTGGATAACTATTCTAATATGATTGGTCCCGATCAAATATTTTGGTTCGTTTCAAAAAATGTACTAAAAATACTTCCAAAGGGGAATGAATTTCTATAAACTCTAGATTCTCATGAAAATTTTTCTTCTAAGGGGTAATATCTAGTAGGTACTCAGTCTGATTATGGGAATTCATTGTATTATCTAAAGTAATGTGAGGATTAAAATAAGTAGGTTATATTTGTTCTCCAATCTCAATAATAAATTCTCACGTGTAATAGAATTTAAGGGTCAGGGGATGAAATCATGGAGGAAGGAATCTATTTTAAGTATGCTCTTGTCACAACAACTGAAATGTGGGATGTCACTAATCATGAGGACATAGATATTGATTTTTATTCTTATACAAAGGATGATAAACAATTGGTGTAGGATAATTACTTTTTCAAATGAGTGAAAAAGATTTAAATTGATTCCTTTTTGAAACATCAACATATAAAAGGATCTAGTAAGAGTAGGTGATATTTAAAAATCAATAAAATGTTAACTCCAAATCTCATTTTTTTCTATAAATCTATCCTCAGTAAATAATGGTTGTAGTGAAGTATCTATAGCTAAGACTCGTATGGGTAGTCTAGGTACAAGAACTAACACAGATCATATGGTTTCTCCCACGATGTTAATTCATGTCAAAATGAAGTATTTTGATGAGGATACTCATATGAAAAAGGATGCGAATAACCATAAGGAAATATATGGAACCACATCATGTAACAATTTTGGGATCTCTCTAATGAAATTTGGTATGACATTAGATTTTGGAAACACTTGGAGCTCAAAGGGGGAGAATGTTCCAACAATGAGATCTATTAAGAACACTGGTCCCAAATACTCTCAAAAAGTTATTATAGATACTTATATTTTAGTGAATATTAATGATTCTTAAAATATGAAAATCAAGGTTATCCCCTCTCATCTCAATAATAAAGAGGATGTCTCCAAAGATCAAGATGGTGGAATATATTTCCCGAATTCTTTTTAGTTTGAGACTACCATTATGAAGGGATAAAGAAAAACTAAAGATAGTGAAAATGTACATATAACCACTTTTGATACTAATATTATGAAGGATATGTCCATGTGGTCCACATTGGTGTCCAAATCCAATACATTATCCATGATGGCTGACCTATCAGATTACAATGGTCTATATTTGGAAAAGGAAAGTGGAACCGAAAATAAATTTAAGAGGTGTTGTGATCAAAGACAATACGTTGTGCATAATTATATACATGATAGAAAAGATTACATCACTTTTTAGGCTGTGGATTTAAATCCTTGGTCCTATAAGGATATGTCTGTAAGACCCTTAACATTCTGGAGATGTCTTTTACTCCTTTTTAGAAACGATTTTACATTTTTTTATCATAACTTGGATAGGGGATCCATTAGAATTTTTGCGTAGACATTTGGGAAATTTTGAATCCCATGGGTATATTCACATTTGGTTAATGGTTTGGAAAAACAAGGGGGTTTCTCCTATGAAATTATTCATCCATTTTGGAGCCAAATGAGGTGGATTTGGGTTTAGCCATATCATGCAGCCTCACTCCCAAAATCATGCACCTTCAAAATGAGGGGATTTAAAGGGTTGGTGTATTATTTCTGAAACTATGAACCACTTAGAATAATCTTCTAACCCCAAGATTAGGGTCACATGGTTAGGTCACACAGTTGGAAAATTGGGAAACCCCTCCCCAGAAACCATGTGTGTGGAAATTAAAACCGCATAAAATTTAATAAAAATAGAAAACCCCTTACTTTTTCACCAATTTTACTAGATTCACCTAATAAAGTTTGACTCGATTTTGGGGGATCCAAATAGTATTCCAAGTCCCCTCTATGATCTATATGATGGAATCAGTTATCATTTGGAAAAAAATTTAGATGTATCTGATATGTATTTTCTTCCAAATTTTAATTCCTCTATCTCATATCTTTCTTGACATTTAAAGAGGGATGTTTTTTCATCCATTTTTTATGCTTTAGATCTAGTTTTTATGGATATTATTTTATTTCATCTTGATGCGCGATCCCCTTAGAGGTTCTTAATCTAGTCATTCTGCCACGAATTGAGGGTTATGGTTTGGAGAGCTCACATCAATGATCACGAGGTAGGTAGTCTAATTCATATTTCTCATAGTTTTGATTGTAATATTTTGTATCTATTTTTTTCATTTCATTTATATGTTGTTATATTTAATTATAAATAATTTTTTTTAAATTTTATGTAATTGAAAAACGCTTAACAGATTTCTTTGGACTCATTGAATACCATCAGTCTAAATTTTATGGAAACAGATGGGGTGTAGCAATTACCTTGAATGGATAATTATGGATTCAAAAAAATTATGGGATCCTGGAATTAAGCTAAATTATTATTTCATGGTTGGTAATGGTATTTAATTGGATGATTTGATTCTCATTGATGTGTGAACGAGTTGTGAAATAAATGCAGACACATGTAATAATTATTCAATTATACTTAATGATCCCTATTATTAATTTAAAGAAGCATGGTTGATATTGATATATAAAATGGTACAACATGATATTAATGATTGATAAGATTATAAAATATGTTTAACCTTGATATGTTTGTGATAAATGTGATATTTATTGATTTAATAATAAATGGGGTATAGGAAAGAGACTGATTATCCAAATACCCATGGGGTGCCAGACTGATTCTCTATGCCCCAAATTAATTCATGAAAATGATATATTATTGGATAGGAAATTATTTTCTAAATACCCATATGGTTTTCGATAGGTACTGGTTCTCCAAATACACATACAGTGCCAGAATAATGCTCTAGGTCCCCAAGATACTATCAATGGACTGATGATCTACGTGCTTGAGATATTGGTAGTTTTATTTATTTTCCAAGGAACCAATTATAAAATTATAACTAAAAGAATAATACAATCCAATGAAATATTGTATTATGAAATTCCTATGGTATATGGTTTAGAATCTGGTATGATCTGAAGCAGGTATCAGGTGGTGAATTATGGAATAATAAATATGTAATCTGTAAAAGTTCTTTTTTCTATTATTATTTTTAAAATTACATAACAATTTATAGAATACATATTTCGTTAGACAACATTTTGGGTGGCCTACTTAGTTTTACTAAAACCCTACTCTTTCTTCTGGATGGGTACCCAAATATACATTATTATTGTAAGAATAGATATGGGAAAGATCCCTATATTTGATGGCTGAGATGAGATTCAAGATGGTGCATGGATTAAGAAACCTAACATGATTTCGGGTACCACATGATATATGTTGGTGTGATTTTATTTTGAGTGTTCATTAGACAATTGAGACCTGTATTACATGGAATATCTAGTTAATTTTTTATAGTCATTTTCCATGTTATGGATTCATCATGGGATGTTAGTCATTATATTGAGTATCATTGATTACTATGTTATCTTGGATAATTTTTATTTATTTCCACTTTTGTGATGTAATGAAAAATTGGGTATAGTCTCCCCACATTACATATTATACCCTTGCTATTAGATGATAGCCTTTGATATAGGTAGAGGAACTCATTAGGTCATGTGACGAACCGACTCGGAGCACTAGCATGTAACACAAGAGTTGAGATTTTATAAAGTGGTATCACATATGTTTTTTACTATTTGATAAAGGTTTGGTGGATACATTGATGATTTTATCCTTGAGAATTATATTGTTCATGGTAGTGGGAAACCCTAGTGTAGGGGAATACCCAATTACTAGAGAGGGATTATTGTTTGTGATGTTTTATATCTTAGTTGAATGTTATTTAACATCGGGTCACACCAATGTTGTGTGATGTTATAATTTTCTGAGATTTTTCTTGTGGGGTAGTATAGAATAAGATTTTATTATACATTCATCATTCTATGAACATGGGATTTTTTTTGGCATCCATTATTTTAAGCATCAAGGGTGAAAAATGTTTTTAGAGAGTTGTTGAAATGAAAATACCTTCCTCTATTTGAGTAATTTAAATTAATTGGTTCTTAATATAGAATTGATAACTATATATGATGATAGTAATTTTAACTGGATATGAAATGTTTGTCTAGTTAATGAAATTATGAAACGAATGTTTTTACCCTATGTAAGCTATGGACTAGGTGAGGGGTAGTTGAGGGCACTGATAGTTCCTTAGTTTTGACCATGTATAAGTTTATGAATAATTCATTTTTATTGATTTATATGAATCCCTTTTATATAATTTTAATAAGGATGTGATATGTTTATTATGATATGTGTTTGTAATTGTAGATACATTCCTCTATGGTGACATTTTTTGATAGGATGAATAGATAAAATAGTAGGAGGTGATCCTCCAGTAGTGGGAAAATAAGCCTCCATAGTTCAAAATAAAGGGCATAGATAATAGAAGAACCTTACTTTCTTTATATAATTCATGGAAAGATCCCTAGGGAAATCTATACATAATATGTCTGACATAACATTGGAGTTATATTTTTTATAGCCTCCAACCATCACCACAGAGGGTGTACATGAGGCAGCTGATTTTTGGATTGAGACTATCCAAATGATACATGGCCATTTAGATAATCATGATAAGAATGGGGTTGTGTTGGATTCTATTATGCTTCCAGGAATAGAAGAAAACTGGTGGGACATTTAGGCCAAAGATGGTCAGTTTGAGGGAATGGTATGTAAGGAATTACATGAGATGTTCCCCAAGAACCTATATCTAGAGATATTCAGGAATTATAGGGAATCCTAGTTTGTGTGATTGACCAAGGAGAGTATTTCCTTGATAGACTATACTGGTTGCTTCCTGGAATTTTAGTTCTTTGTTCCAACATTTTTAGGGGATGATAAAATTTTGGCTCGAATCATTTAGTACAAAATATATATCATTTATAGCCATAATAGATCTATATAATTTCAAAACTAACTTTGGATAGAGTGAAAAAAACTAAAATAATTTCCTTCTTCCTTGAATGAAATATTATTATAGGATATTGAGATTCCTAATCAAAAATATAATTCTAAAAAAATTCTTCATTTAAGGGGTATAATCTATGAAATAATACATGTCTATCAAAATGATTGTATAATATTTTTTATAGACTACAAATAACTTAATAAAATTAATATGTGTGGCATGAATTGATATCTGAAAGATGAATCATGTACTTAAAAATATTTATAGTAATTTCTAGTTACTATATGGTTTAAACAACTATATATATGTGAGGATATTACAATACAATTGATGGGTTCCACATATAAAAGAGTACGAGATGAGAAACATAATAACCCATAGGATTCTCCTCCGTTGATGAAAGATATCCCAAATTTATAAATGATTCAATAAACTACCATCTTTCAATATCTATAGATGGAATGGATCATTTTGTTACAAAAAGTTTCAGTAAACACATATAGAGAACTATGATGTTAAATTATAACATGCCACTATGGTTATGAATACAGTGGAAATTAATTTAGAAATGACAATTTATATGACTACCAAAAAAACCTGGTATTGGTAATGATTCTTATTTTTATATATTTATTAAATAAATAAAATTAATATGGATTTCAATTGTTACAATTTATGATTTTCATGGAAATAAAAATTTCACATTGAAACACATGTTTTTTATGACGATGCATGAATTTCTTACATGTTGAATTTTTTAGGATATAACATTACAGTAATGTAAAGGTGTACAATTTGTAATGATGACATACACTCAATATAGTTGAAAAATCCATCAAATATATTGTTTCTAGTACATAAGAAATCCATAGTCCCATAAATATGGATCTTACACAACATTATTCAATGATAATTTAGAATAATTTACAACACATTATATATTAATATGTAGTGAATAATTTGAGAGATTAATAAGTGTTGTAATAATTTTTGATAATTTTATTTTAAAAAAACCTTATAAAATGATTTATAAATAGAGATAATTTTTTTATGAATTACCATATTGGAAAATTTTTACATCATATAACTTCATGGTGTCATGAATGTAAAAAATGAATGCAGGAAACAATGTCAGTGGAATGTCACTAAATGAACTCAATAAGACAAAGGATGGAATTAAATCCCGGTTGGACATTATTGTCACTGGGATAAGTGAATATTTTATACTAATGAATAAAATGGTAAACTTCTGTTCTTCCAGTAGCTTAAATCAATCCAGTAATGAGATATTTCAGTTTTCGAACTTTTTGAATTTTGTAAGTGATTTTGAGGATTGTTCAATAAATATTAGGAATATGGTTTCAATTAATTTTTAAAGTAAATGGGTATAAATTATCATGAATGTAACATTTTAATGGATGATTTAATACAAAAAATATACTAAATTATTCCTAAATTTGTTTTACACACATTTACCAGGTTTTTTATTTTTTTCATGAATATTTGTAGTAATGTTATAGACCTGGTGAAGTTTCTAACTATGTAAAATGAGATTTAATTATTATTAATTTAATTGGAGATGTTATTCCCACCATCATTTGTTGATATAATGGTTGACAAAGTGGTACACTAAGTTGATGATATTCAACTGTGGGGTTAAGTACAATATAGATAGATATTCCCCATAGAATAGAATTTGTTGATTTTGAAATGGAACACAAAAATTAAAATTCACATAGAAGTGTTTCTTATAGAATTATATATTATTGAGGAAGTAATTTAATTGTATATAAAATACCTATCTAATCTGTATAACATTGATCTACCAAAATCTTATCATATTGGGCACCATGTGTGTGAAGGAATTTTCAAAAGAGATGTTGTTGAAATTTCCATTATAGAGAGAGGGTTGGTTAACCATTATATTTTACAATACAATATAGTCATTTCCTCATACAGTGACACATATAAAATATTTTTTTTTAATTTATATATATATCAAGCGATGAAGGGTGGATATTAGATACACGTAAAAAACATTTTATAGGATGATTTCAAGAGCATATTAAAAAGATTTATCTATAAAATAGAATTAAATTTCATAATGTATTAAATGGATAAATAGGATTAGAAGTGTATATTTATTATCTTAAATTTTTTATACATTCTATACTAAGGAACATGATGAACACAACCTGATGTAAAATATTAGAGTTACTCATATGGAAGATGTGATGCATGTGTCCGGTAGAAAGAGGTAAAAAATGAAATTTACATGAATATTTCCTAAATTTTAATCACTATAAAATATGTGTATAACAACCATAGACATTGACACATATCATGACATTTTTTTATCACTGTCATTTATTAATTATGACAAAAATATTATGATTCCTAGTTTCTTTGTAAGACTAGGTTAACAATACATCGAAATGAGGATAATAAAAATATTATTTATTTTCATCTCTATAATGAGACCCTAAATCCTTTAGACCCCTAAAACATCATGATATGTCCTACGAAATACATTTAAAAATGGGTGATCTAAAAAACCCAATAAGTAAATAAATACGATAATGAATACCAATAAGTGAATCAAGGGTATAATATGATATCTTAATATATAAGGAATATGATTAATTACATGTAATCAAAAAGTGATGAACATTGTAGAATAAGATCATGGTAACATAGGAATTTTTTCTGAAAAAATAAAACCTTAGATGAAAATAATTCAAGGCTGACTGTTGATACAAAAAAACATATGGTGGGAATATCCTCATAATGGATTATGTTCACTCCATAATCTCATACAATTTATTTTAGGACGCTGAAACATTAAATAATGAATTGGAGGGATATATGATTACGGACCACCAATAACATCAATTTCTTGAAAATGAAAATGTGTTCCACCTAAATAAATCAATAATAATAAATAAAACATAATAACTACCAATTTGAATAAAATGGGTTACATAATAACTGCATATATAATAATTATAGGAAATTTCATAATTAATGCATTCGATAAATGATCATAATGCATGTATTACTCCATAAACGAAAGAGATATTGAGAAATTCATATATTTAAGAGATATAAATTGGGTCTATTAAAATTCCATAATATGAAATGTTCTTTTTACTGATTAATATAAATAATTTTAAAATGATAAAAAAACACTTTTATGGAAAATAAACTTCTAACATTGAAAACAACTCTTTAAAAACTAAAATTCACTAAATTGTATGGTAATAATTGTCTTTGAAAATATCCATGGAAACATAGAAATTAATATTAAATGAAAATTATGGTGGGTAACTCTTTAGATGTTGTATAAGTTAAAAACATTCCTTTTATATTTCGTAAGAGAATTTATATAGTGTATCATTCAGAAAACAATGTGAATATTATATTTAAAATACTTTTTAAATTAAAAAATGTGACATAATTTAAATAATAAATCATTTTATAATTTTAGAAACAATTTTTATAAAAAATTTATAAATAAAATAATTATAAATAAAATGTTTTTTGATTGATGTGAGAAATGACGTTGGATTTTCTTAAAAAATTATTAATAATTGTAAAAACCTAAGTGTGGAAAATGGTAATATTACAAGAAACTTTCATAAATAACCAGATAAGAATAAAATTTAATGTTTTAATTATATAATGTTCAACTAATTTCATTTAATTTAATTTCAATCTTCAAAAACCTGATTAAAATGACATTGAAGTATAAAGCGTTATTGATTTGGTAAATTTTGAATCATAACCCCCTAACTAAATTTAGTGAATTATAACATAAAATAGAATTATGTATAAAGGATTCATGTTATAATTTTTATTATCTCAGTATATACACCATGTAAATTAAATTTAGTGTAAAAAATAAGATGCATCTCAAATAAGTATGTTTTGAGATGAAAATCCTTACCTTGTGTCCAGAATATTTCCTATATGTACATTATATATTGAATAATTTACATATATCAATTATTAATTTTAATAATAAACTATTCCAAGATTAATATGTTATGATTAAACAATTTACGCTTTTTATCATAATGATTTTTTTACTACGTAATACATTATATCCACATCAGGTGTTTTGACAACGCCCGATTCATAATTTGAAAAAGCCATTAGTGTGTTGGCCATGTACAATTGGGTAATTATTAAATAATCTACAGATTAATAATAATTAAATAATTATTACATTAATTCATCATTAAAACTTTTCAAAATAATCATTAAGGATGGGTATAAATAATAAACTATGGTACAATCATGGAGATGGTAGGTCATACGTACTCATGTGTAATGTTTCCATTTTTCAAAGATCATGATGTAATGGAGGAGAGTGTTAAATTTTAATTAAAAAGTATAATTATTTCATTAATATTAAATAATTTCATTAAATATATTTACATATACAATCTATGTGTTGAAGTAATAAAAAAAATGAATCACAACGCTTCGCAGGGTGGTAGCCTGCCGTAGAAAGGAATGACATTATCAATTTCAATGGATGGTAAGTTAAGAATATATATCATATAATAATTTATATAATGGTTAATATTTAATTATTATAATATATAAACATTAAATACATCATTAGTAATATTTGTGAGATATGATGATGGAAAATGAATTACATCGGTTCGCGATGCGGTAGTCTGCCACACAGATGATCGGAAATTTCATTTCCCATTTGATGGAAGAGGAGATGGATGAATATTTTTCCCAACAAAATAACAAGTCACTACATAATATATAACATATTTATTATATTTTAATTTATAAGATATAATTTAATGGGTAAAAGAAGATGTAAAATTAAGTAGTTCGATGAAGATGATTACCTTCGTATAGAACCACCACATTTGGATCTCTTATTAAAAATCATAATTTTATTATTTTGGGATCAAATATGTTTTATAAGAGGTATAAGGATGTTTTTAATAGGTTTTTAATGTGGTTTTTACCCTGATTTATTAATATGTGCTAATAAGTGAACGGAGGGGCTTCTCATTCACAAATGAAGAGGAGTAGCATTCTAGAAAATACCCAAAACTAATCGACAATGGAATGTCACTATCAAGAAAAGTTCATACATTATTTAAAAATTAAGGATCATAGGAAATAAAATTCCAAGAAAAAATTCTTACACTAACAAGAAATATGTTTTAAACATGTTATACAATTTACCTATATGGTTATGGACTTTTACCATTTATGTTTTTTCCACGATAATAATTTTAACACCATTTTTACAATTATTTATGTCAAAATATTTTTTGGAATATATTATATATTATAAATAATTCTTATTGAAAATATGGATTCCAATTTATCAAATTCATATAATAAAAGATCTATAATCTTATTAAAAATAAAAGCTACACATGTGTCGAAAAAATTGTTTCCAGGAAAAGAATTTTTTAAGCGTAAATGATATTTTGATAACTATATGAAATGTATTAATAATCCAATGAATTAAAATTATTATATATATATATATATATTATATATATAAATTTAAATAAAATAACTCCATATTAGGGGTTATTTTATTTATTTAAAATGGAAAAACATTAAGGGCTTAAAAATAATTTTCAGAAAAATGTGTTTTGATGCCAAATTATAAACTTATATTAAAATATTCTATAATTATGATTTAAATGTAATTAATTAAATTTAATATAAATAAATAATACATATGTTAATTTTAAATAATATTAAAATAATAACGGTACTTTTAAATATCATAATTTATTAAAAAAATTACAGTTTTAAAAAAAATATGTATTTTTTCGTTTCCGCTAAAAAAAATACCAAAATTCTTCCCTAAGAAAATATTGATATTATAATTTCAATAAGATATTTTCATTTTTATAAAAAATTCTAGAATTTAAAATCATTATTTATATTATTTTCCCACAAAATCAATAAAAACATTTTTATGTGGAATCATATTTTTTCAATAAAATTTTATTATTAAATTTTAGTGTTTATTTATTATGAATTTTTACATAAATTTATATTTAGGAAAACATATATGTATATTTAATAATGTCTTTAATCACACTAATACTCTCCAATTTTATTGGCTATGATACAACAACCATGTTCAGATATTATTATTTTAATACTATATATTTATTTTTTAAAACATGGTGTTGTGTGTTGATTATAATACCAAATATAGTGTAATTTTGAAATTTTAGGGTGTTATATTCTACCGTGAAAAATAATTTTTCCCTCATAATTTGATCTTGTGGTTATTAATAATAGTTTTTAAATTTAAGAATCCATTTTTTGAAAACCCCCATTATTAAAAGGTTTAATAAAACTTCATACTAAATAATGGAAAGAGAGATATGAAAGCCAACTAGAATAACAAAAAACTAGGCTTCCATTATGGAGATATTGAGTTGCATCAAAAAAAATTACATGTAAAAAAACCATAATTAATTATAAAAAGTGATAGATTTCATTGATCATATGAATGTGAAGTATTAAGATAATGTTAATAATGACCAAACCATAAATCATTGATGAAATAAAATACCGTTGAATCATGAGATATAAAGTTTGTAGAATAAATTCTCTATTTCAGGATCCCTTTTCAATGTTTTTGGGATTATTTTTATATATATATTGATAATAACATAATATTTACACACTTGAAATATTTTTATTCAAAAACACAATCTCATACTTTGGTTGTGCTTCGATCAATTGCCACTTCACCTCTTACTCTATGAAATAAAGATAAACATGAATTGTGTATTCCTGAAGCATTAAAATAAAATTTTAACCAATCATATAATCTAGAAGAAAGTAACAAGGTATTATTATATATTAATTAAAACATATTTTCTTCACACAATGTACGATACTTCCCCAAATGACTATGAATATATAAATCTGCAAAATTATATAATAAAACCAGTGTTTTAACATAGATCACTAATTAAATAAATAACATTATATCCCAAATAACCTCAAGAACATTAATATAAAATATGGTTTGAAACACAATGTTCAACTCATACCCTTCAACATACAACTATACAGATAAAATAGAATTGTTCATAAATTATCCATTACATTTAAACTAAAGGTTATATATATATAAACACAATAACATATTTCTAAAAATATCATTAATCAACTAAAATAATATAATTTTCAAAATATTTTATCCTCTAATATGTTTCCAAAAACCAATTTAAAATTTATCTATTAAAGGTTTTATGAAAAAACAATTCCATAATAACCTGTACATCCGGTAGGAAAGTGGTAGATACTCAAAACTTTTAACCCCTTGGTTGTGGGTTCAATCATCAAGAACATACTGATGCGACACATTATTTCCAAAGATGTATTTTTCCATTTTTTAATTATATTAACATAATTCCTATTGTATTCCCAAAAATATGATGAATATCTAGAAAGAAACATTAGCCTTCAAATCATCTTGTAATCTCTATGGCTTCCGATACATACTATTTCCCCCCAACATCAAATAATCTTAATGTAATATTATTATCATAAAATTATAAATAATATTAAACCTAAAGGTTATAAATTCCATAAATCTTATTTCCACAAAAATGTAATGGAATTCGTCCTATTTTTTTTAAAAACCCCATAATTAAAATAAATGTTATATTACCATAAATTTCTCCCAAAATAATTTTATTTATATTTTCATTTGATATCTTAACATCAAAAAAGTGGTAATTATGACTTTAAATTTTTATCAAACCTATAATTATCAACCCATGAAAATTTATGTTTATCATAGGTCATATAATATTATCATATATTTAATTCCTTCAAGATGTCTCATTAAGAGCCTATGAATTTCAAAAACTTATCCCTTAGGACGGACAAAGAAGGTTCCCGACAAGGCTTATTATCATATTCTATGTAATGCTCGATTATATACTTACGTTCCTTTTTCAATGTTATTTTCATATGTACAAATGTTTTAGAACCATTTCCACTTGTATTATTCAAATAGTGTTGTAATTGGATGGAAACCAATTACTATAAACCTCACCATGTTTCTAGGACATGTTGGTATCCTTATTATTATATATAATCTTATTCCTAGGGTTTTGACAACATTATTATCATCCTAGATCAAAATTTTAACTAAACATTTTCTCTGATTCAAAATATAGTGACCGAAGACATTTAGAAATATCATTTCATGATTTTTAACATAAACCAATATTAATTAAACCAAAATATTGTGAGGAATGGTGTCTTGGAAAATCTAGGTTCATAAAATATAAAAGTAATGATAAAAAAATTATCTATTTTATGTTCTATAATGAGATCCTAAATCATTTCAAACTTCTAAGACATCATTGGAAACCCTAGGGAGTACATAGATAAAAGGGGTGAGCTAAAAATCCTGGTAAAGAAAAAACCATGTTAAACAAGTATAACTTGTGAGTCAAAAGTATAATGTGATATCATAAAAGAAAACTCACATTAGTAATCACATAAAATAATATCATATAAAACATGGTTCCATAATATACAGACAATATCAGAAATATATAATCAACATAAAAAAGGGAATAAAAAGAATTTATAGAAATTTTTCGTGACAACATCACATTGTGGATAAAGTCCCATAATGGATTAGGTTCACTCCATATTACCCTACATGATGTCTCATAAGAATGAAAAATCACCAAATGAATTGGTGGGACATATAATTTTGGGTCCACCATTCATTTTCATTTAATATTCATAAACAATTTTTCCATACAAGGACATTAATCACATGTCATAAAAATATGAATTACCGATGGAATGAAAATGGGTTACATAATCTTTCTTCATATCATAATAAAAGGAAAATTCGAAATTTTGACATTTGATAATTGAGAATAAGGAATTTAATTCCCCATAAAAGTATCATGTAGTGAGAATGGTATATGTGTAAGGGATATGTATAAATATTTTAAAATCATTCTATAACTGTAATGGTTTTTGTTATTTATGATTAGGAATAATTTTATAAATATTACAATATTTTTCTTGTGAAAAATAACATTGAATCATTGTAAATCAATTTTGAAAAAAATACAATTATCAAAATATTATGGGAATAATTTTATTTTTAAATATACTTGTAGAAAATTTAAATTATTTTCAAATAAAATTATGGTAGGTCATTTTTGACATGCCATATAAACTGAGAAACAATCATTTCACATTTTGTAAGAAAATGAAAAAAGTGAATTATTCAAAAAATGATGAAATTGTAAATTTTAAATAATTCACTGAATATTATTAAATTTATCGAAATTTCATTAAAACAAATTTTTATAATATTAAAATCATTTATTAAAATATTTTTTCAATACATGAATTTGGAAGGAAAAGTTTTTTTGACTGAATAGATAAATGAAGTATGATTTTCTAAAAAATATTTTATCAATCATTTTAAGTGCGTAAGAGAGGAAAATGAAAATATTACTCAAAAAAATTCATAAATAACCATACTATTATAATAAAAAAAATTTAACTTTAAAATTATCAAATATTTTACTTTAATTTAATATCAAGAATATGTAATCCCGATTAAGAAGCGATTGAAACACAAACCCTTAATACCTTAGTAACTTATGAATCATAACCCAAATGAATAAAGTAAGTGAATTGTAACTAAAAAATAAATGAAATATAAATTATTTATGATATACTATGAAAAGGAGAATTATATACACTATATGAAATTAATTTGGTGTATAAAATTACATTCATCTCAAAGAAGGATGTTTTAAGATAGAAACCCTTACCTCACGTCCAAACATTAGCATATATGTAATTTATATCATGTATAATAAAATTATATAAATTCTTAGTTTTATTAAAAAAATCTTCTATGATTAATCCCTTATACTTAAATAATTTACAGAATTTATCTTAATAATGAATTTTACAACTAAATCAGTTTTATCTACCTTATGTGTTTTGAGAGCTCTCTTTTCATAATTTTAAAATGGCATAGATGTGATGAACAGAGTCATAGAGTTCATTGTCACTTATTTTTAAAAATAATAAAAATGCAATAATTTTAATTTTAATATAATTATTATCATTTTAAAAAAATTCATAATGTATGGTTCTACAAAAAGAACTACTTTCCAATCATGGAGATGACAGGTCATACGTATACAAGAGTAACATTTCTAATTTTCGAAGATCATGATGGAAATAAGTTAAGTGTTATTATAAAATTTAAAAATGAAAATTATATAATTAATATAAAATTATTTAATTAAATACACTTTCATATACCATTTATGTGATACCATATCAAAATAAATGAATTTCCAAGTTTTGAGAGGAGGTAGTCTTCCATACTCACAAAAGACGTTATATTTTTTAAAAGATGATAAGGCAATAAAGTATATGATATATTAATTTTCCAGTATAGTTAATATTTCATTATTAGTATATATAAATAGTTAATTAATCACTATGAACATCTGTGAGTGGGGATGATGGTAAAACAATCACATCAATTTGGAAAGAGCTAGTCCATCATACACACGATGGAAAATATAATTTCCCATTTGAATGAATATAAATTGGATGAATATTATGAAATAAAAATAAAAAAATATCAGTATATATGAGATACTAGTGTTATTATATTGGAATTTTTAAGACATAATTTATTGAGAAAGAAATAGTATTTAAAATGATGGAACTTGGTGAAGAAGATTATATTCAATTAGAAGAACCTCCATTAGATCTTTTATTAAAGACCATAAGGTTAGTATTTTTGGAAAACCATAATCATTATAATGTGGATATGAATTTTTGGGTGTGCTTTTTCTAGGTATTCATTGATCCAAATGGATTTATAGGTGTCAATAATTGATGGGATGAGGTTCCCTTTCATAATTGATGAGGGGTGACATTCTTGTAAATGCTCAAAACTATTCGATAACGATAAGTATCTTTCATTAAAAGTGCATAAAAAACTCAAAAATAAAGGATTGAAAAATATGTAGTTCTGAGTCACACCCCATAAACAAATAATAATGTTGTTTTACAAATGTTACACTCTTTAACTCTAATGTTATTCACTTTTGTCGTTTTAATTTTTTATTACCACAATAATTTTTTAATGGTATTAATTTTAATTATAATAAAAAATTAAGATTAATGTATTATATAATAAAAATTATTATTAAAAAATATGTAATCAATTATATCAAATTTTATTCATATTTTATTCATATTTTATTTTAAAATAAAACCCATGGACGTGTAGAAAACACGATTTTTCAAGAAAGGCATTTTTCAAGCATAAGATGATATTATAATAAATATATGACATATAATAATAATTAAATAAATTTTAATTAATATTTATTGATATATAATAAATAAACATAAATAATATAACTCCTATTTATCATTTATTTTAATTATTGAAAATGGGGAAACATTAGACCATTTAAAATAGTATTTAGAAAAAATGTGTTTTAAAGCTTAAAATAATGTTATATTAAAACAAAGTGTAAAGTTGATTTAAATATAATTATTCAATAAATATAAATAAATAAAAATAATATTAAATTTAAATTATACTTAAATAAAAACACTACTTTAAAATTACTTAATTATTTAAAATATATATATTTCCCAAAAATTGGTATTTCTCACTTTTCGTTGAAAACGCATTATTTAAGAATACCAAAATTTATTCCTATTTTAATATCTTTATGATTATTTTATTAAATTATTTTTATTATAAAATTATAGTTCTAAAATTTAAAAAAGGAAATTATAATATTTTATTGAAGAACCGATAATATTTACTTATTAATAAAGCATATTTTTCGAAGTATAAAATATATTTATTAATGTTGTCTGATTATTTATTAATAAATTATAAATAAATTTTTATTGATTAAATACATTATATATAATTTTATTTTTTATTCTTATTCATACCTTCTAATTTTAACGATAATGTTATAACGATCAAGTTTAAATAATTGTGCCTTACTATTATATCACAAATATTTTAAAATCATTGTTGGGTTTTGAATTCTCTATCAAACCTGGGCTTTTTTTAAAATATATGGGTGTTACAAAAATAAATTTTCAATTATTTTATGAAAATGGGTGGATTACATGAGTGTAGTTAAAATCGATGAATTTAAATTCATTATAGTGAATTTTAGCAAGGACATAGAGAATAAAAATTCATAATGGAATCAAGAGGAGTACAAGTATTTTATATCTAGGATTTTGTAAAAATAAATTATTTAGTTAATTTGATATCCAAAACAAATTGTACTAATAAATAAAAATCCTAATAAGGATTTCTCTTTTATTGGGATTTTGTAATCATATTTTGGGGGTCCTAATTTGGACAATGTTTTGTATTTTTTAGGAGACCATATGAAAAATATTTGGATACTCAATAGAGGGGATAAAAAATATTTACCATTAAATAAAAAATAGATTTCAATTTATTATGTAATGATCTATTTTAATATACAATTATATTTATTATAAAATTATGTGTTCACTACTTAACTTATGTAATCCAAATTAATTGTGTATCTACTTTTGCAGATAATGGATTCTTCACATTTTGATGCTACAAGTTATAGGGAACAACACATTGAAAAAGATTAAACTAAGTGAATTTTCTAATGTGAACAATATATGGCTGAAAAAAATCATTCATTATTGTAGCATGATAATCATAGAAAAAATTATTAAGGTGAAGAAAGAAGGTCTAAAATTCCTGATTGGATGGAATGAACTGTTCCAACCAGTTAACCCCAAGAAGTCCATTTTTGTTTATTTCATTGAGTTCAATACTTGAGTTCATGTTTAAATTGGTGTAGATATATGGCACAATCTTATATCTGCATTGAAGTCAATAACATGGGAAGATTTTGGGGTATCATTTTGACACACTTTCTCAATTGTATAAAAATATAAAATAATGAAACATTAAATTAAAATTTATTATTCCTTATAGATTATACTTAATTTAGATTATTTTTATATTAAAATCATATTTATAGTCGTTCAAAACACTCATATGGTCTTCCAAACACATAATATGAAGCGTAATCTTAGAGATACAAAGGGGAAAGTGATGTATCAATCAACGGCTAAATATGAACACATGATAGACCATGAATAATGGGATGATTTCATTATCCATTATGAGAAGGAGTCATTTATGGTACATTTTAATTGGAAATATTTTATTATAAACTATGTTCATTAATCAAATTTATTTAGAATTTGTAACATATGATACAATAAAGTGATAAGTTCACAACGACATATGTCCAACACTCAATGGGGGGTGGAATGATTCAGTGTTGGTTTGTTTTTAATTCATTCAAACATGTATCCCGTTTTCAACTTTTTTCATTTTTTTGTGAATTTACCTCTCTCAAATTCATTCATACTTATTTTATAAGTAAGTAATTTAACCTGTAAAGTAAATAAATAAGGATAGTAAGATTTTTTAGTTCGGTTCACCTCCATTGTTGATGACTACGTCCCCAGTGCATCATGGTTGTTATCATAAGCACATAATATCTTTATAATTAATAAGATAATAAAAAAGGTATATACTCATACTAGTTATCCTAGAACCAAGCAAGTATATAGGGAAAAAACTAATTGTTATTTTAGTATAAGAAAATATTCTTACCCCACTTAAAATTAGATTAAAATAGTTTCCTTATGTCCCAATTGGAAATTATGTATCTGATCTTCATCCTAAAATATGAGAAATCATAAGGGGTGTCTCGATGAAAAAATATTCCTGTATGCCTCTCTCTTATATCATCCATAGGTATACATTTTCTTCTCCACCAAAGAAAACAATAAGAAAATTTTTCCGTATGAGTCCTCACTATTTTATTTAGTCAGAATAATATTTAGACTGATTCATGGATGACCATCTTATCTTCCCCGTAATATTCTTCTTATTCTTCCGCATAAAGAATGAATGATCACTTATATACAATAATAGATCACATTGACTTGATTAATCATAATATGAAATAAGGTAAAATATATGTTCGCTATTATTATTATAAATTTTGAAATATAATATATTCTATAATTTCAGATTTTAATCCTTATAATTATTTTTTTCTCATCATTCATGAATATTTAGTGATGAGTGAATATTATTATAATATTCAAAAATTGATTTTCTATAAATCGTGGAAATCAAACTCCCAAAAATCTCAACATTTGAAAATCAAAATAATTATCCTTTTTATCACACCAATTTCAATTTTAAATCTTCTAAAGAGTTTACCTTAATACTCCCATCATTATATTAAAATTATTTTTTATCCTTCCTTATTTATTTCGTTATAAAAATCTATATATCAGTGAATCCAAAAATTCATGTGTTAAGCCTAGTGTTATTATAGTAATATTTATTTTATATTATATAGATTAGTTTTGGGAAAATTTAAATTTTTATAATTTTTTGACTTGTTTTTTATAGAAATTCTTCACTCTGTGAAATTTTTACATGAATGGTTTGAGGAATTCATTAGATAAGACATATATTTATCTAAAAAAATGCATTTTTTAGTTTTTATTGTTCATTCATGGTTTAGTATCCATGGTTAGGGAATGATGTGGGGCTAAATCATGCAAACCCCAAAAGAAAATGTGTGTCTTTGTTTTATTCAAGGGAGTGACCCTCAAATATGTTATACAATTAGGTGTAACCATATGGCCAAACCATGTGGCTATCCAGTTAGTTTTCAGTGGTGCATAGACAATGGGAACCTGATTTAATAAACCATGTGAACTAACTATGAACTCTACATATAATTACTTAATTGTTTTAATTTCAATCCTTCAATTTTGATATCCATAGGGTCTTCCCCATATATTCATCACATTCATCCCAAAAATGGAAAACAGAAAGGGGGTCCTCATTTTCCCTTGATTTCTATAATCCTCTTCCAATGTTTCTTGTAGAATTATCTAAAGTATGACCTAAATTATTATTATATTCTAGTTTTACGTCCCCCTTTTCCCTCCCCCACAATTAATCTTCCTACGAAATACCTAGGAGGTGATAAGTGAATATATGTGGTTTGGGGTTATTAATTCTTTAGATTTCTGTTTCATAGGGTTTTCATATGAATTTTAGAGGGTTTTTAGAGTGTTTGAGAACACATGTGACAACCTATAACCAGATTTTCATTGAAATAAGATATTAATTTTTTATTTTTTTGTAATTTATTATGGTATTGTGTGCTTGACCATTTCAATTGTGTCATTTGTTCAATTTATTTTATAGGTGATAGTTATCTTAAATTCCAAAATTATTTTAAGGTGTATTTTCTCTCAGCATGAGGTAATTAAATTGAATTTTAAGTGTTATAAGAAATCAATATTATTTATAAATGAACTAATAAATTATTTAAAAATAAAAGGTGGAATTTAATGTTTTTATCCAATTCAGGTCATGAGAGGAATTATAAAGTGATGATTTAGTCCCTTGGGGTGTTTAAATAAAAAATATAATGAATTCTAAAATAACATCAAAACCGTTTTATGTGAATGTCATTAATAAATGTCTACGAAATAGTTTTTAATGGTATGGTTTCAAAATTTATTTGAATGTAAATTCCAAATAACAATAGATGACTTGACATTCTGAGTCTATTTTAATGGAAATATTCTTTGGCATATTTAAGGGGTTTTATAAAATGCGTGGTTTCATGAGACCCTATTGTCAACCTTACTAAACTATGACCCGTGATTGGTGGATAAATTACATATTGTTGTGGTATGGATTCTGAAATTAGTGGATGTTTATATATGTTTTTAGACGATGTATATATGAAAGGGTCTATTAATTGTGAGAGTGTGATTGGTGATATGAGATTTGATTCTTCTACATTCATTATTTTATGTGACTACCCATCGCCATTGAATGATAAGCACATGAATCCTAGGAGGCATAGTGGGTAATAAGTTATGTTTATATCTAGTCCTGATTAAATAGACTAGTTCCCTCATATTATGGAAAGGACATAGTAGGGTCTTCCAACCTAAGTGGCTAGTTTAGAGAATCCCATTGGTTATTAAAATAAGAAATCTTTAGTAGGCATACAAATGTTTCCAACCCAAGTATGTTTTGGGTCCCTTCATGAGATAATCACAGGCTTCCCATATTTATCTATGATACTCCCTTGAGAAAATCTATAATTTTGTGTTCCATAGTTCTATTTGAACATAGGAAATGTTTTCTCATTTACATTATTTTCCATGAGATACCCTAGAATTTTATTTGAATTTATTTATTTAATTAGTTTTATTTAAAAATATTCTTATGAAATTCAAATAAAAACATAAATAAAGTGATTTTTAATGTTTATTCAAAATGAGTAGTTTTGATTAAAAAGTTGTTCAGTATTGAGAAATGGGTTTTATGTGGTTATTTTCATTTATGAAAATGAAGTGAAATTTTTTATAAAGTGGTATGAAAGTGTTATTAGGGACTTATATATGTCTTAGTGATAGAATATTTTATTATTAAGCTTCTAACTATCATAAAATGAGATTTCATTTGTAAGGAACAACACAAAATTAGAGGATCTAACCTATGATGATTAGTTTAACTCACACCCTTCATACAACATTATATGTATTTACTCTTTATGATCATATATTTGGGAGATTTTTATTTAAAATCACCATGTTGGGTGTGTGGGTAATGTGGTGATGGTCTGTGGATCCTGACCACGAGTCACATGAAGATATTAGTTGTTCTATTTTGGATTTTGTTTTTTTATTTTTAGGATGTACATGTATCATCCTATACACTAGATATTTCTTAGTTTATTCATTATTTTTTATTAGTTACATGATACATCTTATACATTTATACACAGTTTCTTACATGTATCTAATTTACTTCTACTATTGTACTCTAATCATATTCTTTTATTTATTTTTATCATGGTTGAAACAATTATTAATGATTATCTTTGAGACCCTAACCCTAGTATCTAGCTTGAAGAGATCAATAATGTCCCTTGGGTTTTTCACATTATGATTTGGGTGTCTAGTATATGTTTCAGTTGGGTTAGTTCATCACAATATGATATCATACAACACACTCTTTTCAACTATGGAGTGTCTGTGTAATACTAATACTAGGATCATCATTAGAACTCAAGGGGTAAATGCAAGAAGATTTTCATGAGATCTTTATCACATTTATCAATGATAGACCATGGTATGTTTGGATTCCTGTCTCTTTGTTTTAATTTTTTTGGATATCTTTGATGGATTTTGATATTTTTTGATGATATTTGGATCCCTGATGAGTGAAAAAGTTATTCCATGGGACACCATGTGTTTTAGATGTGGAAATGGTGTATGAACCAGTATACATGGTTATCATGAACATTAATGTAGATATTGAAGAACCTATATTGAATTGTTTTTTAATCATGAAAGTTTATTTCAAACAGTTGATACACGTTTACTAGCCCATGTGACCAAACTATGCATAGTGAAATTCCTCCTCTAGTAATGTGGGTTTCCTCCTTTCCCTTAAAAACTGATTAAAATGGTGTCAAAAATTTGTGTGATGGAAATTAAGGAATTTTTTATATATTGTAGTTGTTTTAATAATGATTGATTGATGTTTATTTTGGTATTTATGGTTTTTTACTCATGGGAATTCTTTGTTATAAATTTGGAAAATTCTTTTTTGATGGAAAAATATATTTTATATGGTTTTCTGTATTTGAAACTAGTTTTATATAATTTTTATAAGTATTTTTGGTTTTGTGTTTTTAAATATGGTTTTAAATTTGAGTTCTTATATTATAAATGACGTTTATGGATTTTTTCAGTGAAAACAGTGTTTTAGTTTAAAAAGAGAAATTTATGAATGATTGAATTTTAAAATAGAATTATTCTAATTATGGTTAATTAGAATGTTTTAATAGGGTTATCAACATCAAAAAAATTATAATAATGATTTGGGGTGAAATGGGTTTTTATTGGGAGATTTTTTGGGAGCTTATATTGAAATGATTTTAAATAGATTTTTTTTGTAAAATGTATAGAATGTGTCATTTGTTTTGTGATTGATTTTGAAATGATTTTTCAATATAAAAAACAAAATTTATAATTAATGGGTTAATATTTTATAACATTATGTTATCATGGAATCTTGTTTTGTTAATATAATATTCACAAAATAAGTTTTAAATTGTATATTATTTTTTTAAAGCATGGTTCTTGAGAGAAATGTTTTTCAACGCCTTTCATGTGATGTGATTTTAAAATGAAAAAGGGAATTTTTTTAATGATTTTATCTTTGAATGTATATTTTTTTACATTTTCTCATTTGTTTATGAAACCACTTCATTTACATCAGGATCATAAATAGATATGCTAATGTTTCCTTTTTTTGTTTCTATTTTTGGACAATCTCTTAATTGTTTGAGAATGGGTGACCATTGATCTGGTTCTTATGTAATTAGATTGTATTTAGCCTTCAGGAAAGTGAGTACGCTATGGTTCTTGTTTTTTTTGTTCACCATTGGATGGTTTTCCATGTTGAGGTCATAGTTTACCAAATGAGTACTATGAATTGGGTTCTAAAGCATGTGTTATTTATTTATTGAGGAATTATTATGAGATGATCATATTGTTGTAGTGGTGGGATTACATGTTTGATCGACATTATTGTTATGTTTTATATATGTTGGGTTATTTTTGGTTGAGTTTTCATTGATGGGTTTAGGATTAGTTACTTGGAAAATTATTAAGTAACTCCATGAAAATTATTAAAGATGTGTTCTTGAGGTTTATCTTTAGGCTCATGGTGTGTTAAATTATTGTTATAAAATTTAGAGAATTTATAAATGGAATGGATTAATTGGATCTTTATCATTCCCTCATCGAATATTTCTTCATGATCATGTGTTATTGTTCATGGAAATAGCCTATAATATTTTATACATGATTATTTATTTTATAGAACATTTCCAGTTTTCATGATTTTTTACCTTATGTATTCTCAATTTGATTCAATTCTGAAATCATATTATCACACAAATTGAAGTTATTTTTTTATTTTAGATAATTATATTTTTACATAAGAATTTATTAGGGGTAAAATGTGGTACGGTGGGGTGTTTTTTACACCCCATTTCACTATAAGAATATTTATTTTAAAATAATTTTTTTAAATTTATCTAAATTTTAATTTTTATAAGTTTCAAACTAAGGTTTTTTATTTTCTATAAAATATTTCCTTTATAATTTTTTTAGCATCCAAAGTACGGAGAATTTGTGTAATAATAGTTTCTTTCTAATAAAATATGTGTTGTAGTACATATTCATCTCACAAGTATTAGTACATATATGTAGTGACTAACTTGGGTCTAAATTGTGTGAACCACATTAAAATTTATGTGGCTTATTTTTCTTCTAGGGAGTGACCCGCATAATTAACACATGTTTAAGAGTAACCATATACCCAAACTAATTGAGTGTTCAGTGGGTTTCATGTGGTTCATACATGTTTGTTACACAATTTAACAAACCATGTGGCCCAAACTTGTGTTCTTTCTAAAGTATCCAACTCCAATAACCCAGAGTTGATGGTTATTTTATTACATTATCACTAGATAAGATGTATCACTTCCCAAATGATATTATAGTTTAGTAGTCCTGATAAACAAGATACATACTAGAATATACATTTGAAAAAATAAAAATACAATATAGAATTGTCTTTGATAACACCATCATTACCTTTAGTATATCCTTGAATATCAATCACAGATAACTTCATGGCATCCTTGGGAAAGGAAAATTTTGAAAGGGTGAAAATTGATGCCTAGAAAGTGTATGCGTACAATAGATGCTATTAGTGATGAAATATGAATAACGTGAGTATAAGTATGTCAAAACACAAGAATAAAATTTTAATATCTCACCATACATATCAATGGACATAATATTGTTTCGTGGAATAATGATTTGTAGTTCATCAGACATGAATAATAAAAAAAGAGCATATGATATTAGATAATAACCTAGAAATAAAATATAGAATTATGGTAGACACATAATAATATAAAAAAATTTTATATGTTAACATTAACACGCAATACCATTAGAAAAACGGATCTGGAATCATCTCTCCAATTTCACATGTTGGACCAGGATAAGCGTATATCATATATTTGTTTAGGACACACCTATTTCACAAAGTGGATCGTGCTCATCGACTTGTTAACCATAATTATCATATGAAATATGAATATTTACCCAATGAATTAGAGGGAGATATAGGTTACACCCATCACATAATGAAATTATACATATATGTTTCATTATATCATAAAATATTCATCACAACATAACTTATAAGAAGGGACGGGTTTCAAAAACAATTCATTATATCATAACCTATTGAAATAGATAATTACATAATTATTTAAGCATTTCATAGTATCGTAATGTATTGGAAATGAATGGGTCTTATGAATATTATTCCAATATAATAATGCACATAAACCATCCAAATAAATAATTAGGATGATTTCATTGGATCATATCAGATGATTACTTCTTTGATGGAGAATTATTTTTCAAGAACATTTAAAACATTTCTAGGGGAAAATATCTTTTCCAATTTGAAAAAAAATTAAACATTTTAACAATCCTTTTTAATTTGAAAACACTTCTTAAAACATAAAACAGTTTGAAAATCCTTTCCTTTGAAAATATTATTTAATGGTATTTTGAAAGAATATTTGTTTTTTTAAAACATGTATTTGGAATAATGTATACTTCCATCCAAAAAAAGAACAAAGTAATATTTTCATAATAACATTATCTCAGTTATTTTATGTACCATTGATTAGAAAATGGTACTACTACCTGAAAACATATTTAAAAACCTAAGGAGTATAAAATTAATGAGTTTCTACAAATATGGTTCATAAGATTTTTTCATAGTCATAAAAAATATTTATATATGGTAATGATTTTAATACAAAAACTTTTCCTCTCGGTAACACAAATAGAAATTATGGTTATGGAACAACACTATAACCATGGTTTATAAAATCCATAAAAATTAAAAAATATATTTCCATGGTTACTATAAGTGTCTTGGTAGCATCCCCTCCCCCGTTTATCATGATTTATTCTATGTGACCCTTTTTCAACTATGCTCCCATCCTTCCACAATATCGTTCTGATGACACCAACACCCAACCTCCCCCAATCATCATCTTCCAATGAAGTTACCGCACCTCCCCACTAAGGATTCACCGATGTTTCCTCCTCACATCCTCCTCTAGTGTGCCTATAAAGTGTCAATCCCAGCTCCTCATGATGTTCCTCATCTAGTGTGACTTTGACATGGAACTAATACGGCTCTAGCATGACTATGTTTTGTCTTCGCCTATCTCTCTACCTTTACATCCATTGTTACCTCTACATCCACCTTTGAGCTACCCACCTCCTCGACACATGCTTTCTTTGTAGTCTTCCCATTATAGGAGCTTCTCTACATCTCATCATCCATCACTCCATGACTCACCACTTTTTATTGGCATGCATTAGGATTGGATTGAATTGATATTTTTCTATTTCATAAAATCGATGTTCAAATTCTACTATTAGGGTTTCAATTAAGTATAATTTTCAATAATACACAACATCATTACCATTTCTATGTCATCAATATATAAACTAGGACACTTATACTTCCCCACATTCACCATGATTTCTACCACTAAGAAGGGTTTCTTTAATTTCATGTCCTTATCCATTCCAATGACAAGGTTTTATTAATTGTTTGATTTGTCATGGATAGGGTTTTGCTGTTTTGACTTATTTCATTGGATATGGTTTCCTGGATTTTTTTTCCATTTTCATTAGGTTGGATTATATCATAAATAAGATTCTATTTTAGATGAAAAGAATATTCAGTTCTTTGTAAGAAATTTTACCTTCATATAGGTTGATTGTATTTTTTAGAGGAATGGTTGGATCAATTGAATGATTTATTTATACAAGAATCTATTCCACTAATTTATCACACAGAATTTAAAAATCTTACAAATATTTCAAAAAGGAAAAAACATTCACAAATATATTATGGTTTCCTATCTTATTGAATTGTTTTTCACTTATGGCTAGTGCACAACTATTTTTTTCATTAATTCAGTATAAAAGTTAAATTATGGTATGAATAGTTTTTTATAATGAAACACAAGAAAAAATTATATTCCCTTAATTTTAATTATTCATATTTAGATTAGAAATTATAACATATATGAGAAAAATTAACTTTGTCCCTTCCATTGAAGCATTGTTTCTTCTACCTTAGAAATATGATAACATATGATAATAGTAGATGCATGATTTGGAGATGGAATGATATTAAATAAAATATGTTCGCCCATTAAAACTAAATTTGGAATGATTATAAAATACTAATTTCACCTCATTTAATTTAAATAATGATAAGAAGAAGAAGAATTTATTAAGAAACATTTTCTTTATTCTTTATTCACTGTGAAAATTACATAAATAACATGAGTTCATTTTGTTTAATATGTGGTGATATAGTTTTAAACTTCTAGATGTGTTATAATTATTATTATAGAAATTAATTTCGGTTTAGCATGATCTATCTTAGATTATTGAATAATGAATGATTATGAATAACTATTTATTTACATTTTAAATTAGATCATTTAACTGTTAGTAATATTTCCCCTAAAGAAGATTTCATTCATTATCTCATTAATATCATCATACTGAAGGGACTATGATCCCTACATCCAAGATTATGTCTTTTATTATATAGTTTTTAAGTAGAAACATCATGAATGTCACCATTATAGGTAATTCGTGGTTAAATAATCAGTGAAATATTTTTTATAAAGTTATAATCAATTTTTATTTGGGTAACTATTTCTGATTAGTGAAAATATCCTCTTATTTTAACATTTCGATTCCATGATATAGATATTATAGTAATATTGGTCTCTAGTTATTATATTCTGGGTGAAAGAACTGTGGAAATGGTTTGGACCCTTTCAATATTGTCTCTTTTTTTAGTTGCATATTTTTTGTCGAAGACGTGCTTCTGCCTACTTTTGGAAGTCCTATACTCTTGATTAGTGGTTCTATTATTATCATAAAATAATTTATTAGTGGTGTTGTTGTAACCTATTGTGGCCAGGGAGGGTAAGATATTTTGTGGTATATACATTATATAGCCACAATTTTTTATGCAATTAATCTGTATTTATTTAACTATGAAATTTTAAAAAGCACTCCCCATATGTGCAGTATAAAATTTTATACTTAAATTTATATTCCATAAAAAATAAATTCTAATTCAAGTTTATTATCCTAGTAATAAATACTATTACATTTATAAAAGACATTATCATATTATTTCATTAAACTTTATTTAAAATTCAATACTAACATAACATCAAGAAAAAATTTATCAATTACTCTACATAAATAATATCTTATAAAATTACAGATGTTTATTATTATGTTATAATCCAATTCCACATCATGATTTTTATCTATAAATAAATTATATTTATTAGAGTTTTATAGTATTTTGTTTTATTTTATTCATAATTCATTACGAATGTTATATATATATATATATATATTCATTTTATAATAATATTTTAATGTATGTATTTCAGTGGGAAAATTGTAATAGAATCTTGATGCATAAAAAAGTGTTGGTTAAAACTATTTATTGAGTTGTTGAATGTGTCAATGGGTGGGTTTACGATCAATAATTATGATAAAAGTAGTTTCCATTATTTAATCGATACATTTTTTATTATAAAATGTTAAAGAAATTTTATCCTTTCTATTTTTAAACAATTGATATTCAATTAATGGAAATTGGTAATTGGTGTAACCATGAAATTCAGTATATCATATTAGGGATTTTTTTGATGTAATGCATTATGAATAAATTTAATCGATGGAAACCTATATCATTTTTTATCAATTTATATCTATTTTTTTAATTGGTAAACATCTATCCATTAATATTTTAGTACTCTAATCCACTTGATAGTTTTGAGTGAAAATATTCTCATGTTTAATTATTGTGAATAAATTATAGTTTTAATGTGTCAGTCACTTCAATGTGATATAGGGTGGGGATAATTTTTGATAAGATGATGTTTGGTGATATTCATTTAAAAAATATTAGGTTTATTTTTTTTTTCAATCTACCACTTTTTTAAATTTTTTTTACATTTATTTAGAAGATTGTTTTAATCAATAAATCAAAGAATCAAATGAAACCTCTATGAAAAATTTTCTATGATGTTTTTCTTCATATAAAAAGCATTATTTTATGTTATTTTCTTACATTATTTTCATATATAAAAATCCTATAATAAAAAGCATTGATTTCATATTTTTTATTTACATAGACGTAGATATTGGAGGTCCTATCAAATTCAGCAAGTATTATAGGGATAAATTTTGATTTGATGATGAGACTAAAAAATTTAATTATAGACTCACCATATGTATTATTTATTTAATATTATTCCATTTCAATTTCCATTTATTAAAAAATTTAATTCCATATATTAATTCATCTAGTATATTTTTATATTAGTAGGATTCATCTAATCATACATAAAAAATGGAATAATGTATATTTTTCATATTAAAATATTCTCACATTTTCTTTGATGTGATATTAAATATTCCTACTGTAAATATAATTTCTTGAGAAATCATATTAGCACTTAGACCACATGGTTTCCAATAATTTTGATTACATATATTTTTTTAGTGTAATAAATTCTATAAAATAGTTATAATGACATATGTTGTATTAATTTTTTTATGGTAAATAATTTTCATTCCTAATTTATAGTTTCATAATTGTATATAATTATTTAAAAATGAAACTAAAATTTACATAATTCAAAAATAAATTATACTTTTTTTATTATATTGTTCTGAAATGTTTTATAATTTGTACTGATTAATTAGGTAACATGAAAATTTTCTAATTATGTAAGATGACCTTTTGGTTGAAAAAAATTCAAGCACCGATCAATAGCTCACAAAAATATTAAATTATTATTTGATTAATATTTTTTTAACTCTATTGGTACATCATGTTTTTAAATTATTGGGGTCTTGATCATTTTATATTTATAATTAATATTTAATTTAACCTAGTTAATCAGACTATATAATCCTTATGATCTTAGAGAAGCCATGGGTCTATAAAATTTGTGTATTCATTTTCTTCTTTGAGTTAGATGACTTATCACGATTTCATATGGGAATTATAAGTTTCATTATGTCTTGGTGATATATTAAAAAAAACCTGTTGATTCTAGGGGGTATAAATTTTACTTACATAGTCATTTAAACATGAAGAAATTAGTGTTCTAGAGGGATAATAATGTCAATCAGACTTTGTTGAATTAAACCAGAATGTTTGATGATGTTCCAAAACATGGTTTCTTATGATGTGAGTTACATGTAGAATTTTTATGTAATGAAGATTGAAATTAACCCTCAAATGGTTGTATTGGAAGAATAATTGGGTAATGGTTGGGTAATTAACATTGAAATAAAATATAGTATACTATGACTTTCATAGATTTGTTTTATATGTATTGGTTTCTATAAATCACGATCATTAACATAGATAGTTGATTTGTATTTCCATTTTGGTTTCATATTCAATGCAGGGGGAATAAAATGAAATCATGAGTTTCCATGGGAAAGAAATGATATAATATGTTGTGTTTTTAGTCATGTAAGAGATTTATTTCACAATCTGAGTTGTTATATGATTGAACTATGGTAATGGTCACCTACAGGTGGCATATGGTTAGATGAGTTACATAATTCCATGGTAGGGAATTATTACCCTTGAAGGAAATTGAACCTTTTTTTCATTACGTTATTATTAATATATTCACATAATAACTCCTTGAGTTAACATAGGTTTTTGCGATATTTACCGAGCATTACATTCTCAGTCACTACACATGACACATATTGTTTTTAAAAACATAATAATTTACGTTTCAGGTAATTTAATGTTTCCATTATAGCATATTATTTATTTCTAGCGAAATAGGATGATTAATATGTTATCTTACAGATTATTATGGAGTGAGTTTCCACAAATACTTACATTATCTCTTATAGTTTCATTTAATTTATATCGGTATCTATGAATTATAATATAGGATTTAATTTTTATTATTTAATAATTTTGTATATACATCTTATTGGGTTTCTATTTAATTTGTGTTAATTCCTATAATACAATCCCATTATTTTATTTCATATGCATATTTTTTCTTGTTATAAGTGTAAGAATAAGGATTATTTCATTTAGATCCATTTAATGGGAATATGAATTTTCTTCAAAGTGTGTATATTATTAGATTCTTCGATCCGCTTGTGTGCAGAATACGAGTATCCATTTAATCTTACATTATTGATTATTTCCTTACAAGGTGCTCCTTCTCATGTAATATCTTAATGAACTTACTCACCTAATAAATCAATTTAATCATTGAAATAAATGATTTTTAATAATTTAATTCATTTATAGTTTACTTTTATATTTTAAAATCATTCAAAGGTATTCATTTCATTTTCTATATCTGTTTAGTTATTGATTTTATAGTGATTGTATTTTAAATTTGGTCATCCAAATATGAGTTTATATGTCAATTTTATTAAATTTTTTTATCTTAGATTGTAATAATTTATAAAACATTTAGACCTTAATGTACATATAGTTTATATGTTAAAACAATAAACATCTAATTCAATATATATTCAATATTTTAATTTTTTTTATTAACCTAAATAGAATGCTTTATTGTATATGTTTTATCAATCCCATCTCAACCATTTTAAAGTGGATAAACATAGATTGTATTAGAAATTATAAATAGAACGATAGAAATAGGGTCACCTTTCCAGGCCCTACATAATAATGGGCAGTATCCCTTTGGGGTATCTTATACTAGGATGGACATCTTGATAGTTTTGAAGATAATTTTCCTCTAGCCATAAAAATAGTGTCTGGACTTAAACTTTTGAATAACATAATCATGAAGTCCCAATTTGTTGATTCATAAAATTTTTTAACATTAATATTAAGAGAAATTCTACCACTAATACTATATTTCGTCAATAGGTTATACATTCTGTGGTAATTACCATACTACATGGTACATTCCTCTAAAGGAATAAAAACTGATTATCAAATACAACCTACCCAATAACTGAGAGTCTAGTTTATAATATTTTAGTGAAAAACATATAGACATAATTTAAAAGAGCCATATGTACGAACATTTTAAGGGAGTCAGTAGATTAATCTTTATGAAATAAGAAAATACATTCATTGTCCATTAATTTAAGAAGAATATCATTTCTTAATGAAAATAAGAATCATTTTTATCAAATCTTTATATAATAAATTTTATACTTCATTTAAGAATAGGTTCGTGAATCCACAACAATGAATCCAAAAAAATCATATAATGAATATCAAAAATCATATATTGACTTATTTACATTTTTTTGACTATAAATACAACTCATGAATTTGGAAACATAGATAACCCTCTTTGGATTTTTTATGACTACCTCTGTTATCACTCAAAATAAATTTTGTCTTCTATTTCAGATAATATTTTCAACCCTTTACTAGATATAAATAGAAATGTTTTATTTACAGATAAGATCACACTCAATTTTACACCACATTTTCAAAAAATAACAACTTCTTTGAATTTGACTTTGGAATAATAACATGGTCTATATTTTTGAGAAAGGACTAAAAAATCCAGCTAAAAAAAGTAATTATTTATTTAACTAATTTTTTACTTGGGCTATTATCATTTATAGAAAAAGATATACTCTAATTATAAATTAATCATATTTATAAATATCTAAAATGTGTTACATATATCATAAGCATATTTTTGGGGCTAAAACAACACATCTAATGTGACATAAAAAGAAAATTTTATATCCTAGACATATGAAAATAAAAATATTATAATACTCACGTGAAGGGAAAAAAATTTCCTCTTTTACCTAGTATTCTCATAAACCAACTGTACATATTTATAAACATTTTTTTATTATAAAAACATTGGTACATAATGTCGTTGGAATTATCAGTACTTCAATTTTATACAGATTTTTCTAAAATCATTATTGTTTATAAAATAATTCAACATTTGTAGTTTATTCATTAGAGAACATCCCCACGAGGGATAAAACCAATATTTAGCACATATGATCATGTTAACTATGATAGACACCATTTATTGTTCGAAGACATCTATAATACACATCTAGATCCACTATTTTTTATCACCTTCAATTTCAATAAATAAAAATATCCAAACAATATTTTAGGGAATAATGAAGGGTTTCCATGATCCATAGTATAATTAGTACGTATGGGACTTTCCTCTCCAACATAATTATCATATCTTTCTAGTTTCTATACAGAAAAAACCATTTATTTATTGTTTTATTAAATTATCATCATCTATCATCATGATCATAATTATATTTCTAATAGTATCCATGTGTGGAAATTCTTTTTTGTATATTCCATATATTTAAATTTCTCTTATGATTGTTCACCACCGCATTCCTTATATTTTCTTATTTCATTGATTGAACAACCATGAATTTTATTTCAATATTCACTAATTGTTTTAAATTTGTTTTAAGACCTAGAATACCATTAGTTCAATCTTGTTAATATTATTTCCCACATTATCCATGATTAATTTTTTGAGTTCCTAATTTTTTTTCTTTTTGAGTAGAATTTATTTGATTATAATGGCAAGATTCATTTTCATTACTTTTTTTATTTTATTAGTCTCATATTTTCCTTATAGATGTATTTTTCATGTTATTTTCAGAAGAATGACTCGACCTATCACATCATCCTAAAAGATATTCTAAAATATTGTTTTTTTCTGAGTTGATACAGTTTTAAAAAAACTCATAAATATACTTACGAATTGTAAAAAAAAAATTCTTCTTATCACTGATAAGTTTCTTATTTTAATATTATAGTCCCTCATAACCAATGTCATTTCAAAGGATGAGTTATTTTATACCAGAAATAATATTTTTTCAAAAAAAAATTCCCTACACAATAAATATGTAGTAAAATATTTTCTTTGACAATAATTTTTGGTCTCTTGGTGAAAATTTGTTAATATACTGGTCACTCTATCCAACATTTCTACTTTCTTGAGTAGTTTTATATATTGAACTCAGCTCCAAACTTCTTATAAAAATGTGTAATATTTTCATGAATTTTCTTTTTTCATGTACATCTTTTTTATAAATTAGTTCCTGAACAACTTCATGTACCATATTTTGTATCAGTATAGTAATAAGTAAAATCTTGTAACTTATTCTTGTTAATTTTTTTCAAACTATATTTATATTTACACATACATGGATATCAATTTTTGTATATTAAATAATAATACTAATCATGCACAATGTTATGAAATGCATAAATCCCAAACATAAGAGTGAATATCCTATTAATGGAATTGAAAAGGTATCCCTTCATACCTCTCCACAACCATTTCGGTGCTTGTAAATGAGAAATAAGATATAATGAATAGTTTTATGGTTTTTAATGATGTATATGGATGTAGTATTAGTATTGTGTGTGTAATATAAGCCAAAATCCAAGCCCATCATGAGTATTGTGGTGAATAAAATCAATCCGATCTATAAACTCCTCATTCCCTAATATAACCAATTATTGATGATAACATACCATGATATTCCCAAAACATTATGATCAGTTCTTTAAGATTTTTCTGTAGTATCTACTTGGATTGAATATACACATATTGTTTCCCATCAAAACACTACATTTTGACATGTTTTTGTGTGGTCCCCAATGTCAGCACATTTCGATGTTAGTTACTTTTTCATTGGTTTTATTTTCATTAAAATGTTTTCATTGAATTTAAACATGAATGATTAAATTCTAATTAATGTGAAAAATCATGTAACTTTTTTGGTTTAAAATATATCCTTTATTTAAAATCATGATTCAATAATTCAAATATTTTATTACAAATCATTTAGAACTCAATAAATATTTATGAATTTTTATTTATTTATTTATTTATTATTTTTTTGATCATCCAGGGTTGATTTAATCACTACATTAAGATATAGAAAATTTGCTTTTAATTCTTAGAGAAATTGATTATCCATTCTAAAGTTGCATCTGTGTGGTATTCCCAGTTAATTCCTTGAATATATTTCATCATTTGATTTATATTTTATCCCACTAAAATTATACTTTTTACGAAATTTTTTCTAATGTTAATTTAATGGGTTTTTATATATATTAATATTCAGGTTGTTTCAATATAATATTTTACTACCACAAACTCAATTAGTGAAATGTATGTATTTAATTTTTATTATAGGTATTTTTGATGAACATCATGAAAAACCAGTACTAAATTGATTTATGGGTATCATTTCTAATGAATTTTTTCTATCATTGTCTTATAAGTTGTTTTTATTAGAATTAAGAAGTATCATAATTGTTTTTTCATATTAATAGCTTATTTTAGAAACTATATTTTGATATGAATATAATATGTCCTCATGTTTGATTGTATGCATGAAAATTATATTTTTCACATACAAACCAATTTTTTAATTTTATAACCCATCATCATAATTTTTTTATAATATGAAATCCTCCTTTTTTTTATACAGACATGTTATTGTGTTATAATTATGCGTAAACCTATTATAATTAATGATTGTATTATGTTTATTTCATACATATTTTCATGTTATAATAATTATGAAAAGAATTCTATATTATACACACTTGTATTATGTGAATCTTATGTTTTTTCATATATGTTATTATGTTACCATTAATATAAATACATAAAAACATGTTATGCATTATGAAAACATGTTATAATTATATTATAAGGAATTATGTTATCTGAATTATGAAAACATGAATGATATATCCTTACAAAAAAATAAGTATACTTAACAGTGCATTGTGTTACCTATATTATGTATAATAGTTCATTATGTTAATATATAGTGTTTAATGATTCAAATTTCCCTACCCCTTTTAGTTTCTTAAGAAAAATGATTTTTTTAGTTAAATTAAACTCCAAACAGCATGAAGATTGATATTTACCAGAAGATGATAATCAAACATAGAAAATAGATTCTTTCATTAGTTTTTGTATTTAGAAAAGCATGAATGGATTAAGTTGGAAAGACCGGTTAACACGAAATGAGAATCAGAATGATGGTAATGTTTTAGATCTTTTATTTCCATGCCAGAAATCTATAGATTGATTAAAGGGGATTCAAGCACCCTTCTAGGGACAAAAAACCTTGTGCGGATGGTAAGAATACAAGTAAGAATAAAAGAAGAGAGTATGAGATACTAGTGGGTTGATAGGGTAAAATATGAATTGTGTATTTATATTCAGCTATGTGTTTGCATATTTAGTAACATATGAATAATGATTCACCTATAGGTTATAGATTAATGCATTAATGTTTTGTGTGTGTGTGTGGAATTAAGAATTTCAACTGTGTGTGTGTATTCATAAATTTGTAAGTAATTTTAAATATTTTTTTACACAATATAAATGATATACCCATAGATTTAATGGTGGAAGTATCCTATAATATCCAGAGTTAAAAAATTGATATAGAGGACCTAATTCAATTATTTTATCTATGGATATGGTATCCAATTTAAATGGTTAAAACATGGTTGTAGTTTGAATAGTAATGGTTTAGACAATAGTTATTTTATCCTATTTCAACTGTTAAAATCTAGATATAGGTGAACTTCTAGCACAGTTTAAGCTATTTCTATAGGAGACCTATTTCCACAGTTTGAACTATTAAAATATTTAAGATCTATTCAAATGTATCTATCTTCCATGGTTTTTCAAAACTATAGCCATTGGATATTACCATCATTTTGTGGCCTACGTGCACGGTTCCAAAGTGCGGCCATATGTGAATTTTCTAGTTGTGTAACATTGAATCATAATCCACATGAATGAATAACACTAAATGAAATTTAAAATAGCATGATAATGAATCACTCCATACTATTTAAAGATAATTTATCTGTATATACACTTCATAATGGAAAATATGTTCGTAACATAACATATGCCTCATTGAAGGTAATTTGATAGAAACATTTCTTTCCGATTTAGTCATTTTGGAACTGTAAACCCTATTAATGTGAGGTCTTCAAATGAATATTTAATTCATGATATTTTTTCATAAAAATAATCCTAAAAAACATTAATTTGTTTTATATACACCACATAATATAAATATATATATTGTATATGGATTGTGTATCAAAGAAAATAAAAGTGAGACAGAATACCATTGTCTTATGCCTTGAAGTCCTTCAAAAAAGTTAAGACATCGTGCGTAATAAATATAATATTATTATACCTATATTCTCAAATAATAAAAATTATTATTTTATCATATTTTACACCCTTATAATTCTTCAACACGCTTTTTTTAATAATCCAATATTAAAATCCTCATTTCTATGTGTTAACTATTTTCTTTTCACATGCTTGTTTTTTCTTGAAAGTTATATTTTTTGAGAATAGTATGTGGGGCCATCATATCCAAAATTATATTGATGTTTTAAATATATTTTTAACCCTTATATATAGTATTATAACCATTCAAGAATTTTGGTTGTAGAAAATGGTTCGCATCACTTTATGGTGATGATAGGCTGTATATATACACAAGCAACAAAGTCATTATATTAACAAATGAAAGGTTAACTAATTAGAATATATATTAATCTTATATTATCATAATAATTTAATAATTATCATATATATGTGTTATTTCCATCACTATATCAATACAAGTTAATTGGTGATGGAAAAAAATTAAAACACTGAGCGGAGAAGGTAAGTCGTATGTACGCATATGTGGTGGTTTTATTTTTTATAAGATAGTTAATAGTTTAAGTATATTTTTAAAATAACCATAATAAAAACTAATATTAAAGATGATACTGGATTTATTATTTTATAATTAAAACAATTCATGAAGAAGAAGTATAAGAAGAAATATCCATGAAGGCATCAGAAAAGATGATTACCCATTATTTGGTGAACTTCTTTTAGTTCTCTTCTTGTGGAATCTAGGGTAGGAATTTTGTATGGAACACAACCTCAATAAATTAGATATGGATGTATATAAGATATTTGGGTAGGGATAGGATGATATATAAGGTTATATGTGGGATAAATAAGTGAGGGAAGAAGTTTCCTTTTTTATTGAGGTGAGGGACACTTTTTGAATCTCCCAACATATTAAATTATACCAAATCATTTTTCAATAAAAATACCACCATATTTAATTGTTTTTAAAGATAATATAATATCAGGTTTTATGATCATCAAATAATAGAATTTATAAATTTTTTTATATTATTTTAATCCAAATCATGTTGATTAACCATTAGTTAACATATTTTAATTAAAACAATGGTAATAAATTATTTAATTTTAAAAGGTTATCATTATAACATAAAAGGTGAAAATTTGAAAATAAGTGATAAATTTATTATATTTTAGACCATATAATAATATACTAGTATTATTAGAATATTTTTATCAATTTTAAATAATTTGATGAAATATTGTTTTGATAAAATATCGTTACTCTCAAATTTGGATCTATAATTTTAATTTTATTTAAAATAAATAAATACAATTGTGAAACTCTAATTTAAAGGTTCAAAACCTCCCTAACATTTCAAATAGATCTATATAAATTTTTAGGTAACATTAAATCATTTAAATTATATCAATTTTAATATATTTAAAATCATTTATTATATTATTTTTTTAAATGTAAAAATACCGCGCTAGTGTATCTTATGAAATTAGGGCCATTTTATAATAAATAAAAATTAAAATAAGTTAATATCATGAAAATAATTTTATTAAACTAAAAATTGAATCTTAAATTAATTCATAACATACTTATTTTCTTATGTGGATACATAAGATATATAAAATATAAGGAAAGTGACATTTGACTAATATCTTTGATTTATATAATATATATGTAATTATCAAGGAAAATTGTTTGTTAGATGTGGTAATTAAAAACCAAAGGGGCTAATGACCAAATTAAATTCATAAAATAATAATTTTGATGAATAATGTTATCGTTATCACTTATTTTGAATAATTATAACATATTGTATTTGATATTTTCATTGATTGAATAATCATTATGTCAGCATTATGTAGAAATTGAAGTTTATAATTTCATCACAAAAAATTAAAAATAAATTACCTTGATGTAGATAAATAATTTATATTTCAAAAAATAATTTATAACTAAACTTAACCTCTTTAAAATCCCATATTAAAAACAATATACTCATTAACCACAATAGTGTGGTGTGTTTTATGTTTTTATTATGTAAAATAATATAAAGTTCATAATCTTATCCTTGTGGTTCAAATAGGTAAATAACACTACCCTTGTTTTATTAAGGTCAAAATTTACACATAAAATAAAATTTGGTAAAGTTTTTGTGTCATTTTTGAATTCATATCATTATATTATTACCCTTAATTACCTGATTTACCCTTTACTATGGTATCAAAAATGATCAATGTTACGATTCATATTGTCAAAAAAGAAAACAATTTTTTTACAAAATTTTAAAATACTAATTATAAATATGGAATCTATATTATCTAATTAAATCTTAGAAATTTCAAATACTATTTTTAATGTATGTTCACAAAGTGATTCAAAACTGCTTTTTAAAAAATACAGTTTTAAGCATAAAATTCGAATGTTTCTTATTTAATTCTTATAAAACTTATTAGGTTAATTCAAAAATTTATATTGATTATTTAATATATATATATATAACTTATTATAACAATTTACTAATAGTGATTCGATAAACTTATTTAGAAAATACTTCTTTGTGAACATTAAATTGTTTTTTATATAAATATTTCATTTATATTTAATTAGTTTTTTCATTTCTATTTAATTTAGTACCAATGAAAACAATTAAGAAATTTATAAACAACAAATTTTCAAAATTAATTCAATACTATTAACACACACCATTACAATTAATAGTTTTTCATTATTCTATTAAATAATAATATTTATAGTATATTATAGTTTGGTAAAACTCGGTTCTGTGTGTTACATTAGCTATCTAAGAAACATTATATTGCATGAAATAGAAGATAAAATCAATTTTGTGTATCATTCACTATATCAATGATACTTTCTATTATGTAAAACAAAATTTATGAAAAAATAAATAAAATTAAAAAAAATGTTTCATAAAATTTTGGGATGTTACATTATATTACCCTTAAAATGATATTTCCCTCAAAATTCATCTCAACCTTCAAAGAATTAACATTTAATGATTCATTCAAAACAAATAACATAATAAAAATTAATAATAATGCTTCACTTAAAATGTAAATTCTAAAACATAATGGTTACTTTAAGTAACAGATAACTACGTTTCCACGTGGGAAAAATTGGTGGAAAATTTATAGATTTATTTAGAAGGGAAAAATAATCCCTAGGACTAATAAAGAGTGATAGAGAACATATTAAAGATATTGTTAAGGGAAAAAAAGACAATATCCCAAATAAGTCTGAAAATTTTCATTGATATCATCAAAAATGATTTTAATATGATAAAATTTTATCAAAAAATTGTTTCATAAGATATACATACCTGATTTCATAATTAAAATATCAAAATTTGTTTGTGGATTGATCAATTGTTTCTTTATATATTTCTCTATGAAATTATGTTGAAATTATAATGGATATAAAACTAGTGGATTATAAGATCCATAATGGGAAGAAAATTCATTTATTTTATCTCCAATTATCATCATATGAAATTAGATTGCACAAGTTATCCAATATGCATAAATCTTCATTTTGTGAAGCAATAAAGTAATCTCTAAAAACTCATCCAATGTTAAATATAAAACACTTCATAAATGATTAACCTTATTAAAATTCAATAATATTAAAAAAAATGTACAAAAGAAGGTCACCCAAATTTCCAAAATGAAATTTTTATTAATTCCCCCAAAAAAAATTATATAGTTATTAACTATGAAAAACTAATCATGTGAAGACCATTATCATTTATGGAAAGTTGGTAACAACATAAATTATTATAAAACAATAGTTAAATCCAAAATTATTTCCAAAATTTTCTTTTCCTCATACCATAAATCATGAAAATGTATGAACTCAATCAATGATATCACAATCCACCGTGTCATAATATTACTAATCAGTTCCAAGGGCATCAATACTATCCATATTATTTTTTCAGAATAAATCTTATCTTTATCTAAATATTATCCCTACATCATTAATGTATTTAGGGTTATATTTCCCCTAATCATGTGTTCTCCAAAAATATCACCACACTCCCACAATCACATTTAATGGTTACTAGTAAAATACATCATATGCATTCAAATACTTAAGAAAAACAATACTAGGAAAATTTTTAGATGTTTTATTTTTACATAACAGAAAAAACACATTGGTAAAATATTATTCATTAATCCCAATATATAATCATTAAACCACAAAACTTCCATATTTAACCATTAACTATGATTCATTTTTTTATTACTTAACACTTATTTTTTATCATTTGTCATTTGTAGTATCTTCACCATCAGAAATATAAACATTAATCATATATCCTTGCATATTCTCTTCATGAGCCTTCCCTCTTCAGCCTCGATTTTTATAATTACCTTAAATTAAATATTTAAAAAGTTTAATGATTAATAATTTCATAGAAATACATTTTAATATCTTCTATTTTGTTAACATAACCTTTAAATTTTTCATTGAAATTACATTCGTTGTGTCCTATTTTCCACACACAATGCATCTTCCAATTCATTTGAATCATTCTCTTTAATGCCTCTTCCCACATGATTTACATGAGGAAAATATTACTTTCATTCCTTTGTGGTAACCATTAAACTCCACCAGTATCTTATTATGTGGGTCCAGAATGTAACAAAAGTTTATATTATTTCTCATAATTTGGGATTTATGATTATGATTAATAACATGGTTTTACCTTCTGACTCCTATTTCATTTAGTTTATCATGAGAAATATCATTACATTTTCCTTAATTTTCCCCATTAACATGAATCCTCCTAGTTTTAAACATTTTCTAAAATACATATTCATAGTGTGAACAAAAATATTCACAGTGGGAGACCACATAAGCATAAGAGGTGAAGTATAAATCATGAAAGATTTTTTTAGGCAATGAATACTTTTGTTTAACCTACCTAATATACAATATTTACATGTTCAAATCCATCAGAATTGTTCATAAAGAAAATGTTGATTATCAATAGAATATCACATGGTTCTGTCAAACCAAATATCCAGTAAAACCCATTATCGTGCAGTAGTTCCAAATCGAGTCTAACTCAATATGGGTTCTTTATGATATTTCCTAGCAGAACATCTGTGCTAGAACCACATCTTCTTGTATTGTCCAGACATGGATGTATTTCTAGATATACCTAAAAATATATTCGTTAGCAAAACATTTTTATACCCATGTATGATAATCCTAAAAATTATTCTTAGTCTTATGTTATCTAATATATGTTTTCCAAAAGCATGTTTCCATGGAATCTACTAAAATTTCCCCATACTAACTATAAAGGACCTAACTATAGAAACCTGAAGCGAGTGGTAACTTTATTAAATTTTCACCACATACATGGTATCAAATCTCGAATGAAAAAATATTTTTTTAATCTTGGTAAACCTGATAGAAAATTAAATTTAAATTAAATTTAAAAACATATAATACAACATGGTATTTTCATTGATAAACCCATTTTCACCTTCATCATATCTCATTATATTAATAATAAAGAACTTCATGGTATCCTAGGTAATTAAAACTTAAGAAATGGTGAGCTTAGATTCCCAGTAAGCGTATATGTACAACAGAAGCTATCAACGATCACATAAGAAATACATTTGATTAAGGCTATAATAAATAAAAGGAAAAAAAATTGAAGATTAAAGACTTAAAATCAATTTTAATATTATTGATTCATGGAATAAGTTTTTATGTTCATAAGACATAAATCATAAATAAATCAATGAACCTAATCCATGATATCCTGACATAGGAATATGATATGGAATTGTGGAAGACACATTACCATAGAACATCATTTCACATGTCATGGTTATCTACAAAGACTATAATCATAGTAGATTGGGACTCATAACGTGATCCCCATAGTGGACTAGGCACATCTATTTTCCATATTGGATCAATATACACCAATTTCTAATAGTGTTTTAGGACCATCAGATTATTTCCCATTATTATTCCATGAGATATAAATCATTACCCAATGCATTATAAGGAGATTTTGGTCCCACCAATCACATAATGACTCCATATGGGTAATTTCTGATCGGATAACTAAATCTACTCATTTATTTTCTCTAAGGGAGGATTTTCAAAGGGCCCCCCTTGAAAGAATCTATATTAATGAATTTTCAATATTTCATAGTTCACCTCGATTGATTTTTTTTAGATATAGACCCCCCATTTTACATCAAAATTCTAGAAAATTATTTAAAATTCATTGGATAAAGAGATTCATTTGAGTACTGATTATCACCCCCAAACCGATGGGTAGTCTGAATGGACTATTCAAAAATAGAATACATATTGAGATCATTCTCACTGGACATTTATGGTATATGGGATCATTATTTAACATTCATATAATTTTCATATAACAATAATTTTAATTCATGTATTCAAATATCACCATAAGGAACATTATATGGTAAGATATGTTATAAACCATGTTTTTGAGATGAAGTTGGTGAAACAAACCATGTAGGCCCAAAACATATTAAGGAAACAATAATAATGGTAATAAAAATTAAAAATCAAATCAAAACTACTCAATGTAGGAATAAAAGTTATGCTAACAACCGAATAAAGAATTTAAAGTTTCACATGGGAAATAATATCATTATTAAATTATCTCTATGGTAGTTTGTTATAAGGTTTGATAAGATAGGGGAATCAAAACCCATTTACATAAAAACTTTAGAAATTATAGAGTGAGTTAAATTTCTAGTTTATATTTTTGAAATACCACCATGAATATATAATGTACATGATTTGTTCCACTTCTCTTTGTTATGGAAGTACATGCCAGACCTAGCGGTTGTTCTCATTTATGAAGAAATAGAATTGGGACCTAATTTATCTTACTGTGAAGAGCCTATCGAGATTATGGACATTAGATAATAGTTTTTGAGGACTCAGATGACTCAGCTGGTAAAGGTACTTTGAAAAAATCATAAAATAGAATATTCCACATGGGAACCAATGGAAAATTTTATGAATATCTACCTAAATATTTTTATTATATGTATATTTTAAATTTATTATCTTTGATAGATTATATTACACACAATACAATGTTTAAAACCATGATATAATATAAAATATTAACAAAAACATTGGAATTTTAATGGGACCATTGTGAATAGTAATCATGAAAATATAATATTAGCCTCACATAGGAAATTATAAATAAAATATATGTAGCTTATGAATAAAAATACAATATAACTATAACATTGTATAAGTAAATAAATGTTTTTAATTTTTGAACATGAGTATTGGAATATTTGTGTAACATAAATATTCATTGAAAATTTTATAATTAATATAAGTTTTTAAAAGAAATTTTATTTTCTAAAAATAGATTTATAATTAATATTTTTGTTTTCTTATGATTATGAGATAATTTTAGGACACATTAATAATTTTTCAAAGTGTCATAAAATTAGTTATAATGATAAAATCATTATTTTTTGAATAAATTAATATTATTATTAAAAAAACAAATTCTCTTATTTATAAAATTATTTTCATAAAATAGAGTTCAATTTTCAAATATCCACATCAAAAAATGGCTAGGTTGAATTTTTTGGTTTTTTCTGAATTTGTTTATTTTTTAGTTAATAGTCAAATAATGTAATTTATGATATTTTACATTCCAAGACAAATAAAAGAATTTTTGAGTCATGGGTAATGTAATAAATAATTATTTCTAACTCACATAAAAAATTAAATGTCCTTAGTAAAAATAATATATAGTATTGATAGTCCTGATCGAAAATAATAAACAAATGAATAAAATAATACAAAACACCCCTCTACTCCTATATAAATACCACCAATTACCACCTCTTATCCCCACACATTTTATTAAATTAATCATTATTATATTCATTATATTTACTCTCAAAAAACACATACTCTTTGTATGGTATTTCTGATATCACCAAAAAACTATTTACAACTACCTTAAGGAGGTTCTCAAGGATACGACACTCAATATTTAAAACCCTCCATCTTTTCTTTTTAATTTATTTTATTTTCTTATCATCTCCTAAAATATCCTTTCCAAAATTAAATTAAAAATAAAATATCATATATATAATTAAATTTTACTATATTAATGTAATATCGATCATCAATTCTCTTCTCTTATATTACTTATTCTAAAAATGAAAACATCATCTGTGAGGTGTCAATTCACCGCCTTCATGGAAGAAATATTTTTGTTTATTATTACCTCCTTAATGGATGGTATTAATAATCCTTTTTATGGTTAAACTAAACTATAACACATTTAAATTAACTTATTTAATGTCCTGGAACCATTATATAATCATATTATTAAAAAATTTATATTAAATCTCTATTGTCATAAAAAGCATTAAAAGAATAAATCATATTCATTAATCATTTATCTATGAATCGTCATTATAAAATATAAAATAATATAACCCATTTAACTTATTTATGTTTAATAATAACATATAATTTCAATTTTTTAAGATTATTCTCATTTTACATGAACATCAATACTTGAACACAGGCAAACTAATCATGAAAACCCAGAAAATAAACACACCTGGAACAATAAAATTAAACATTATAACCAATAAAATTTGACAAAAATGAATTTAATAATGTTTAAATAAATAAAATAAATGAATAAGTTGTTTTTAATTTAGTAATTGTTGAATATGAATGTTTTATCAGGAAATTATGTAAAAGTGGAGAACAGTTTCAGATATAAGTTAATTGTTTTCTAATCTCAATTTTATTTCTGGGAGATATTACTTATTCACCCCTTATTACATGTTTATAGTGTATTTATACTTCAGTTTGATATATAATATAATTAATCCATTTATCATCATTTTATTTTTAATTCTATTGATAATAATTAAATTTATGGGGTATACGGTTTGATAGATTACAATGTTGCATGGGAATTATTATAAAAACATTCTATTGTTTGAGTTAAACTTCAACTCCAATGGTTATTTCATGCTATGATTATGTATGAAACAACTTTTTAGTATCCTAGTTATTATTTTCTTAGGTTTTTTTATATTCATATTTAATACAAAAAATTGATTCATTTGGTTAACGATGAAACTTTATTTTAAAAATACCTTTTTAAATGTTTCTTTTTTCAAAGCATAAAGGATATTTTTTAATCATATATGGCATGAGACTATTTTTCTAATTTCATGATGAAAAAATTCCTTAAATAATCTTTTACCAGTTTTATTTTTCATTTCCAAATAAAAAAAAATCTTCTACAAATGCACATATTTTTTAATAAATGATTTCTAATTAAAAGTGTTATTTCTATAAGGAATATTTGAAATATTTTATTAGAGTATTTTCATCTATGTAAACACACATTATTGGATATTGTTCTTAGTTGAGGTTTATAATTTATAATATAATATACCATATTTTATGTAATGGGTTATAATCATTAATAATAGGGTTGTACTACCTTCATACCATTTCCTCATATTACTCTGGACAGATTATGATTTTGTTTACTGATTGGTGAAATTATTTAAATCTCATATAATAGTTTCAATATGAATTTATAGGTTGATTATGATATACCCTTTTCATATTAGGAATGAATTTGACTTAGTAATTGTTGGGTGAGGCCCTATATATCCACCTGATCCATTTCTATGTCTCATGACTCAAACTATATCATGATTTGGCTGAGGCCTTACCCATTTATATAGCCATATAGGTTGAGGTGTTGATGTTATGTTTATTATGTAACTTATTATGTATTATCTCATTATGAGATTATTTATTGATAATCCATGTGATTATTCAACTAGTATAATATCCATGGTTAAGTTTCATTACCTTGTGATTATTTATATGGAATTATTTTGATCATGATTTATTCCTTCCATATTATGCCCAAGTCTATGTTTTAATGGAATTCATTTTTAGTTATCCTCTTGGACTTATGTTTATGTTTATTTATAATAGTTTCTATTGTATTCTAACCATTAATGACCATTAATGATCATTTTCACTCATCCCTTATCGGGGATCCCTATTTCACCAATGGTCCACAATCTGTTATAAGAGGCTCCAAAACATTCACTACTTCTAGCAGATATTAATGGCACCACTGATCTTTGCAGGCTAAAAATGGTGGCCCGCTTCCGTTTCCAGAATCCCTTGGTCTAATCATTTGATCACTTCATCTCAGAGTCTTGGAAGCTTCGGGTGAGCGCGGTCGTCAGTTTTCTTGACCTCAATAATTTCACCATTCGCCTTGGATCAGAGGACGATTTGATCTACACTGGGTCCAGGGCCCCTCAGAGATGCAACACGACATCTTTATACTTGTTTAAATGGATCCTCGACTTTCACATGTGGCTTGACCCTTCGATGTTCGCGACCTGGGTAAGTATTCTGGGGAATCCTTTCTCATTTCAAAATTCTTCTATCTTGTGTGCAATTCGGAACATGATCGGGAGGTACCTATGATCTGATTGGAATACTGAGTTTTTTTTTTCATCCTATATTCCCGAGAATATGTGTGGATGTTGATGCTGCAAGGTCACTGGTCTGATGCATTTTTATTAAAGATGAACATTATTTACATTGGAATCAAGAGGTGGTTTTTGAGTTGTGGATGCATTATTGTGTGTCTTACAGCCGGTGTGGTCATTTGGCATTGACCTGTCATAGTAGGAGGGTGAGTGGATACTCACAAGTGATGGAGACGAGTCACAACATAGGGTTTTCTGATACTAGTATTGATAAGGCCTTGATAATGGGTCACTCTGAATCTAATTTGATAGAAAGAAGGGGTGAGGCGGGAGATAATTTGGCCTTTGAGGAGGGCATTGGTTGTATCGGATGTCGAGATATTTTTGAGCTGGATTCTTTGGTGGGAGAACCTATAAATGATGGTGTAGTAGTGGAGGAGCCAGTGGAACTATCTCTCATGAAGGGGTGGTTCGAGATCCTTGGCTGGTAGTATAGTTGTAGATGATCCAATAATAATAGTTTTGCTGTAGGGGATGACTCAGGATGGTGCTGATGCGGTTCTTGTATTCTCTTCTGAGAAGATGATGGTCATCTAGGTGGGAGACTATGTTACTATTCTGGGTGAGGATGCTGAGCATACTAGCCCTGAGAACTCAGTGAAGGGTAATCTCATGAAAAAGGTAGAGAATATGCCATAGGACCCGATGGTTAAGCAGGTCATTGATCACTTAATCAGTGACCATAGTTTTGTAAATATAGATTCAGTGGGAAATTCTCTAGCTTGTAGCACCCTATGGACAGATCCGATGACTGACCTTATTCTAGACCTAGTTTTTCTTATTTAATAAGGGCATGAATTTGATGCTAAAGGAATGGTGGTCATGGTCTCTATAAGTAATACATTCCAAGAACTGGAAAATGAGGAAGAATTTCATGAAGAGGAGAATGATTCAAGGAAGGATGGTTGGCAACAGTAGCTTATTGTTTCTCTGATGGATGCTGCAACTGGGGAAGACATGTAGAACCTGGTGCATCAGCCAGAATGCCTTGCTTTAGTGGATGCTAACAGTCAGGTCCAGCTGGATTGTGTATTGGAGGAGGGTTATCAAGAGGTTAAAATCTTGGGAAAGTGGGGTAAAATCTTAGATTGAGATAAGGAAAAGGATAGTGGCGTGGTCCAGCCCTCCTATATTGATTTTGTTCTTGGTGAAAGGATGAAGGTTCATGGAGATGAAGTTGTTAAGACTAGACCACCACAATGAAAAGTGAGGAAATATTATTCTTGTCTTCCAAAGCCAGTGTCTACCAAATCTTATTTTGGGAAGCAAAGTTGTGTTATACAGTCCTCGAAAGAGTTTCTATCCTTGGAGAAGATGAATCGTTGAAGGAAATATGCCAAGTTTCTTAATCACTATGAATGTTGAAAGTGGGAAACAGACACTTCAGAGGACATAATCTCTAATGGCGGTGGTGACAGGTATGATTTCTTTGATATGTAGTTATTTTTATGAATTGTTGATGTAGATTAATGAATTTTATTTTATTAATAAATGGTAAGAGCATTTCTTCTGACTGAGCATCTCTGGTAATTTAAAATTTATGTTTTTATCTCATTTCCCAAATGTAATAAACTATTCAGACCATTGGGATGTGAACTATTGTTAATAGTACCAATATACTAACATAAGGAATTCTCTCCAGGGAACTAGAGTTTGGGTCTTTACATTCTAATTCTTTTATGTTTAGTTTCTTATATTTATCAATTTTATTTATTATAATTTAATTTTATTGGAATATTTCATATATATTCTTATCAAGGGATAAATGATTCATAATGAATATATTTGACTCCATGATACCTGTTTAAAATCTATGGTGATTACGGATGCGTGTCAGGTATGTCACATGCCAGCTTAGGTTACTGGTGAATGTATCACCTAAGTTGGTTCATGAAATAAGGTGAATCATAAAATACTAGAGTTAGAATTATGGTTTATTCATAGTGAGACACACTCTGAACTACTATATGAAACCCTTCTTCTAAATCCATTCATATGAAGATAAATTCTTATGAGGATTAGAGTCATTGTTATGAACTGTAAAAAACATCCTAAAGAAGTTTTAATGATACTTATGAAATCAAAATTATACTTTATATTTTTAGTTGGGCTTTTAAAAATGATATTTCATACTTATAAAAACATTAATGATCCTACCATTGAAAAATTCATCCTTAGAAACTCATAATGTAAGAATTAATTATCCTTATGAATATAATTGAATAATAGAAACTTTTCTCATTCTAAAATAATTCACAAAGTACCTATACCATATTAAAATTTTCATTTATCATGTAATATCTATTAATTATTTCATAAACTGGGATCTTTCAAACTAACTCGTCCCTTTTCATTATGTACGTATAAATGAAATCCATTATCTTCATCATATACACAACTTCATGGTCATTAGAATTTATGTTATTATTTTTCACATTATTATGTTAAACCTCAATAATCTCTAATATTAAAATACTAGTGTAGTATGAACCTCTAATGATGAAATACTACTATATTCATATTCCCAATTTTATTGGTTGTTCAAGGAAAAGAAATCTATATTCTTATTGTTGATTCATAATATTCTTTCTAATACACTAATAATTGATAATATAATTTATTCTTACTATATGATATAAGTGTGATTTAAAAACAATAAACATTATTCAAATTATAGTGGTAGATAAAGTGGATGATGTGGGAAATGTCACACAGTATGTTTATTGTGGATATTTCAAGTGATTAATATTAACCGATTTGATAGAGTCCCAAGTAAACAAATTCTATTTAGGGATGCTTATTCAATACCTAAAGAGCTATATCATTGGGAAATCAACTCCTAGGTTATCACCGAATTACTGAACCACAACCTCTATGCCTCCCCACATGGTGGTGCTCCCTCCAAGCACGACACTATACTCTTCATGCATATCCCTATTTGCACTGGCTCTATACACCTTCATATTTAATAATCATGGATGGATATTAATTTTAGTCTTGGTTGATTATCTCTATGATATCTGGATACTCAGGTAGGAGGATATCTTTAAGAATTTTCCAATACTTTTCCTCCCATACCGATTAAATTTATTTTTCATATATATCATTGAACATAATATAACAAAAACATGTGATTCCAATAATCAATGACTCATCATTAACATTATTTAAAAAATTACTCCACATTATTAAAGTATATTTTATACTTTGAAATCCTTTTTTATATTTCATTTTCCAAAAATGTATTCATCTTGTAAATTGAATAATTGTACTTCATGAATAACCTAAAACATATTTTCCTTTATGTAAATGATTCTCCAAGACTCCGATGAATGAAATTATCATCCCGATATCAAATATCTATCTCCAATCATTATTAATTCAATGTAATAACATATTATCACTTCAAAGATTCAATTCATTCCATTAATCCTCAAGTATATGTTGTAGAATCAACACATATAAAGATAACTATCTGAGTAATGCAATCCTTTTCCTCATCAAATAGGTTGATAAAATTATCTAACTTCCATTAAATCCCACTTCTTTATATATTTACATCATCTAAGATAAAATCAATTTCATTTAAACTATTAATAAAAAATACAACACAATCAAAATGTGGATTCAATAACCTCCCCCATCATATTTTTCATGAATACCAATTATAGAAAATGATATATCAATATAGTATTACATTTGATTTCTTTTTTATTTAGAGATTTTATATATATTATTTTAGTCTAACAATATATGTTCCATAATTTTTGTATAAATCTATATGATCTAATCTGGAAAATAAATAAATTAAATAATCAAAATATTACACCACTTATTTAAATTTTAAATTATCTTTTTTCATGGGTGCCTAATGTTTTTTTGATGAATCAATAGATACCAATTTAATGGTATATCATTATACTAATTACCAACATAAATACTTACACTCATGTTAATAAAAAAAATAAAACATTAGAAACATGACTATAACTTTTTAGATATCATCCATGTATCTTCTTCAAATTCCCTTATTTTCTTTTCATTGATTAAATCACTGCCATAATATATCATAATTTATTATTGAAAAACCGAGTATAAGAGTGCAGGAAAACATAACATCTAAATGATAGTTTATCAATAAAATTTAAAACACATATCTATTTGAATTATATAATTATGGTTGCTTCTCAAATTATGATCCCCATTATGGGAGAATTTCTAACATTATTTCATCAAGGTTGATATTCTCATCAGATTATAGTTATAATATCAATTTATATGCCAATCCAATATGTTTACTTCTAAATGTTTCTATGAAATTTTTATGACATAATAATTTTTAGAAGTTTGCCACAAAATAACTATCACTACCTTGAAATACCTATAATTAATTCCCCGAAAAATAAAATAAAAATGATAAAGGAATAATGTGGAACACTTTTTTTTCAAAATTTAGATTGAAAGGATAAGAATTTATTCTCAGCCATTATTTGTTTTGGTTATATATTCATTAGTGGATGAATTATTCATGCTTTGAACACTAATTATACAGTTTAAAACCACCTTTAGAAGTATGATTTTATTCACTATTTCATATTTTTTTTATGATAGATCTTGTTCTTTACACTAACCATTATCACAAATATATCTCCTTGTCAAATTTTCATCTTCATAATGTGTTTATATGGTTCTTGTATGATTTTTAGAAAATCTTCTAAATTGTGTCCAATATTTATTCAACTCCAACATTTAACCTCTAAAATTATTGGGTCATCAGTTGTTGATAACTTCTCTAGAAATTTGGATTCTTCTTATGAAATTACATTTTTACCTTTAAAACTTTCATTCACCCATTCTTCATTTATTTATCTATTTTTCTAAATTAGCATCCCAAATGATTATACATTCTATGGTTATGTGCCCAAACATTTTGATTCAGAAACATGGAATCTTTAGAGTGTTCTTTTAAAAACTAGATATTTTTTTCATAGACTAATTTTTTCATCAACTCCTAATTCCTTCTATTATTATAAATAATCAATTATTTTTAACAATGTTTTCCATGATTTTTATTTATTTTTTAATAGTAAATATATCTTATCCCATTGGTTGTGTCACTCTTCTTGTACATCTAGACTATGTTTTGAAAAAAAATTATTTTATTTATTGTACAGGGATATGTCACAACTCTTATTCGGATTACTTATCTTTATAATTTTTTCTCTTCATTTTTTAGCACAATTTGATACAAGATTCATTGTGTACGAAAATAATTACCTATTACTATAAACAATTTGATTGTAAAATATACAATGCTATCTAAGTATTTTAAATATATTTGTGAAAAATGATTTTTCCCACTATCCAATGAGATTTTATTTCACTCTACCTCACCCTCTTGATGTAGGAACTCCTTTACATAATGATATAGGAGAATTATAAAAACAATCCAAATACCTATAACCAAATTAATCACAACAATGAAAATTTCCAATAATCATTGATCTTTTACATTGAAAACCAATACATTAAAATTACAAGATAGTTATTTGGGATGTATTTCAATTTTTCTGGGGATGAACTTATCTTTTAAGCTATGTTTCACACCATAAAGATAGTGGTAGGATAGTCAAAAAAAATTTGAACCATAATTTGTAGTTTTTCTAATCTCATATTCAATATAAAAATAATACTATAAGAATCGTAATTAATAATTGTGGATGTTTCCTTTTATTGAAAATTCATAGGATTTATCTGATAATAATATCGAAAAATTATTTCCATAAGATGATGATACTTTAGTATAAGAGACATACATATACCATAGTGTTGATATTGACATAACAATTCATTTTAGGAAAAATATATATAACTATTTCTAGACTCTTCATTTTAATATCAAGTTCAAATAATATCATATTTATAATGTTATTATAATCCTCCCATGATTGAAAATTATCATCACTCTAATTTATTAACTCCTAAATTTCATCTTCATGTATCTTATTATATTATTAATGAAATGGTTTCAAGCTCTATAACCATATTTGATTTGAGTTCTAATTATAAATACTTGACATATATGTTTTCTTTTTTATTTTTTTCTAATGAATGAAATTTATCATTAATACATTAAATAGATTCATCATTACTATGAATTTTTATGCACACAAAATGAGTATTGATAAAATTAAAAATGATTAAATAGCTTAATATGGTATTATTTTCCCAACAAAGTCGAATGAATAAGATGGTGGCTCAGACCTATAGATCGTGTGAGCCATCAAAGGACACGGGATCATGTGACCATTATAGGGTCGCATTGTGACTCCACACACAATGAAAAAATTATAGTTGAGATTATAGAACCCCTTTAAAGAAGCCCTCCAACTATTCTGAAGGATCTCCAAACTACTAGTGGCTACATGGTTGAAGCTGGATAAGCTCCTGTAGGCCACAATGTTTTTCATCGATAAAGCCCGTACAAGACCATGAAAACAATTCTTTTAAAATAGGAGGAAAATTTCAATAATATAGAGGCCCTTAATGATTATAAATATTATCTTATTTATCCCTAATGAGATGGTTAATTATCCATTATAACATCCATGAAAACTCACAAGACCCCCGAGCCTTTGTAAAATAAAACGAATAAAATAAAAGGAGGTTATGAAGGAGATACTCATAGTTGTAAAATAAATGTGACACTCATTTATCGCCCTATAGGACTCTTTGATAATCTGGAAACATATCTTCCTCATCTCACAAAAGTCCTTTGTAATGTATTCCTCACTGTTCCAAGTGCCTTAGGTATTCCAATGCAACATCACACTTCCGCTTTGGCTACCTAAGGACAAATGGATGAATTCATCAATGAAATTCACATGAACCCCCATTTGAATAATATTAGTCATGCGATGAACCGTGAAGTGGTAGAGTAATTTTCTTTCAAATTACCATGAAATTTCACATAAACATATACCTTTGTAAAATAAAACAATTAAAATAAAAGGGGGAGGATTATGAAGCCTCTCGCAGTCGTAAAACACTTGCGACCTGTAAGGAATTCAACAGATCTATCCTATGTGTCTCGTGGAAAAGAAACCCTAATTTCACAGAGACCCCCCAAAAAACCACCCTTTCCTCATGAAATGTCCCATGAAAGGCATCAAACATCTCATGAAGGACTTTAAATAGGCACTATGATCTTGCTAATGCCATTGTACTTGTCCACATGACAATATGAAGCCGTTATACATGCCTACCAGAGTACATAAATCCTCATAAATTTGAAACAATCCAATACAGGAGGCAATGATGTGAGGGACTCGTGATCCCCAATAATCATACAATACCCTCAGGTAGATCAATAATAAAGGCTCTCCACGATTCATGGTTCCATGACCCCTAACTAACTCTAGTATAAATCCGGGCCAGATAAACCATGAAAACCTATAAATAATCAGGTTGGGGAGGCCTCTAAATTACTAACCTCAACACAAATAATTCACCTCTATCATATGACCTAACCAATACCTGTCATGATGAATAGAACAGACACTTGGAATTTCTCACTAGCAGTAGAGAAGATTTCTTATAGCTGTTGATCTCATGACCAGAATGAATTTTATCATGTAATATTCCAGGAAATAGATCTAGTAATCATGCTCCATGCACAAAGAACATTGTATGATCATTCATATATCCTGAAATGTATTTATATAATGATGTGAAAAGAACATACCATACAACATCTGATTCATGTGAGACTTAGAATAAAATTATACTAAATAAATCTAAGGAATTCATAATAAAATATCTAGAAGAAAGATTAATGAAGAATGAATTAAACAAAGAAATGTTTACAAGCCCTTTTATTCTTCAAGTGAGCCATCCAAGACAAATGAATTCACATGGAAATGTAACACAGACAATACAAAACTTCTTTTGTATGCCACCCAGATCGTGTGAAGTCTTCCAAACATGTAATTGAATGTCATATGGTTCCCCCTGGGTATATCCCATTAGTCATGTGAATCCCCCTTGTCGTGTTGCCCAATCCTCATAATTTCCTTTATAAATATCACATCACTCATATTACAGCACCATATCATGTTATCTAAGTCCCATAGATGCATCTATTCATTTCAACTAAGCTATTGTGATACCCTTTGGGAAAGTCACCCGGTACTTACAACACCCTCAGGACATGTCGTTGATGTCTCATGATTCCCTCTAGATATGTTAGACAATACACGAGACACCCTCTAGGACAAGTTGTATTAAATATGTTTGAAGGAAAATTTTTAAAATGAAATTAGGGTAAGTCAGATGGATCGTGCAACACCCTTTAGAAAATACATCCAAGACATTCGATGGCATCCAAGATAGACCAACTGGATTTTAAGATTTCCTCTAGAAAATTTTCCTTTGATCATAGGAAATCCTTTGGATATTCCCATTGAGTTACATGAAATAAATTAGAAAGGAAAACTAGATCATTTAGCTTTCTTCAGATGTTTTAGGTAGATACTCTCATAGGTATCAGTATAAATAGACAATCAACACATGTAAGGAAGGGGATTAGGTCACAAGGGAATCAATACAATTTAATCCTCGACAAGTGACCTAACACATTATGAACCAATTGCTAGAGAAACCTCAGTGTGTAAGCCCCAACCAAATGAACTACGATTACTCGGATTCCTGTTATAGTTAGGAAATGTAGGCCTCCTCTTCAAGGTTCTATCTCCATAGGGTTATCCCAGTACGTAATTCCCTTATTCTCCAAGTGATGTTGTTGATCATTTACCATCCCTTATTTCTCACATTGATCATATCTCATATGATCTTAGGGAGAATCAATAATCATATTATTCATATCAAGAGTCCCCATCGTCCATGTAAATATATGTATGTAAATACTCAACAAGTGGCATGACACATTATCATAAACACAAGGGAATCTACCTTAAGGAAATCCCAAGAGTGTGATTACACTATGAGAACTCTAATTCCTACAATAACATGGATAATACAGATTCCTTACTACGTCTCAAGATAAAATAAACATCCAATCCGATATATGCCTCATGAAAATGATGTTTTTGACCTTTAAGACCCAAGAATTCCAATGTAATGATTACCCTGCCTCATCCATAGCCGAAAAAAGAAATAAAATGAACTATGAAAACTATGATTCTCACCATAATCTAGATATGATGGAGGTATATCTAGGACTAGAGCTTGTACACCAAATATCTTAAATCACCTATGTAATTTCTCTCTACATGAAATTAAACTCCATGGTTACAATGAACTATGTGGGTTTTGATTCCTACAATGACTAAGACTGGTAGGATGCCACATAATAGCTCTATCCACATCTATGAATATTACAGGTCTCCTTGCATCACTTGGTTTTACAAAATCATCACATAAGTGACCACTAATTACTAGAAAATAATGCTAAACCTCAAATACATACAGATAAATTCAATAAATAACCCCTAGTCCTTTTTACTTAAAATAGAATTAACCCATGATAATTTTGTTAGGGTAACTAGTCTTGTATCGAGATTAAGAAGAGATTCATGAACATATCTTAAATATTTAAGAGAGTCCCAATGTATGAAATAATTCCCTCTCAAAAGAGTTAGATGAGGCCAAAATACCATAATCATGAGCAATGCAAGTCCCCAAGAGTCATTAGGCATAAAAAACAACGTGATATTCTTCCATTGGAAAGAACATATGTTCCCACTTATGGATGAGGGATTCATTATGAGTTTTTTGTAAGAGAGAGAATTGTAAACCGAGGTTCATGATTGTGAACAACAAAAATCAACCATAATAAAATTTTGCGGTGGATCCCATCCATGCCACGATACCCCAAAAAAATAAAAAAACATGAACCCGACATGAATCTCTCTAATAGAAAATTAATAAATATAATCTTTGAGAAATTTTCTTTTCACCCCATAATAAAAAATAACTGACAAGACTGAATCTAATCTCTCAAATGATGCGATGATTGAATTATAATGTAATATGACACTTTGTATTGTGTACCATATACAAAAAATAAGAAATACCAAAACTATCTTACAATTGATCCGTTGTAATTAGGGTTTTTATAAGTATTTCCTCATGTTGAAAAGTCCACGTGAAAAGAATTTCCAAATCATGAAAACATGAGTTTTATTTATCCATGCATATTATATTGAGAAACACAAGCATACAATATTGAAATAATATACAACCATATTTTTTATTCCCTTCATGATTGTAGATACTACTCTCATCGACAACATCCCATCCTGAGACAATTTCTTTATCATCTAGAATTTGATCCAGTAAATCATCTTTGGCTCCAACCCCCATAGGTTGCAAACTAAGTTAACCTTATATAGAACTCCAATTTCAGGTGGAAAACATGATGATATGGGAGTACCAATGATTGAGTATGATCACAACACTGGAATATGATCCCAAGACATTCCATGAACGAAAACAGGTCAGTTGTTATCTCATTGGAAAGACTACTACTAATCATGTATACCTTTTTAGTATAAACAACTAGTTTGAGAGATTATCCCTAGATTATGAAAACAACCACCTTCATTCTTTGATGATAGTTGATTAGTAATCCAAATATAGCTCCCTCATGGTTTAGGGTCCACTGAGGAAGGAATCTTTCAACTATCATCACCAACACTGTCCCATTGGTAACCACCAGTATCCTACTGAGGGTTCCACACAACACACTTCCTCCTCACATACCCATGCGTGGTTGGAACGGAGGGATCATCATCAAGGGAATGCAATGAATTACTAGGATATTAATCATTTCCCCACTCCTGCCAACTATTCCTGCTGGTGTATTCTAATAAGAACCAACAAGCATGCTCATATCCATGCTAATTTGTAGCAAGTGTGTGGGCATATCCCCACAACAGGAATGGGGGAGGCAGAAATCCTTACCCCCATGCATGAATACCATCAAAATATTCTAATGGAATAAGGATGGCATATGCGGGAACATAATACGACTTTATTAAAAGACATTTATCAATATATAATGGAGGTAGAAAATAAGAAATATTATATCCCTTGAAGACCTTTTCTAAAATTCCAATATTGTAACGACACAATGTTTTTAAATGGACAATCCCTTCTCATAAGTATGTCGTTAAATCACATAAAAACACAACATAATGAACTACTGTGTTCTAAGTGACATTTAACCATAAGTTTGTCACTTCGGGGTTTGGAATTTCGAAAATCTGGAAAACACCGTTGTAAATAGTTTGTTATTTAGAGTCCGATAAGGAAAACATACTTTTTTATGAATAGTAACCTACCCTAATGAACAATAACATACCATTATGAATATTGATATACACTAATGAATAGTAACCTTACCTATGGTGGTATAAAAATAATATTCATGTTTGAAGTATGATATACCTATATTTTAGAATAAGTTAATGAATGTTTTAAAAATAGTTTTGATAATAAATAATTATTAAATATTAAAATAATCATATTTAGAAAATTATTTTTGAAAAATGTAATTCATTTTTGTATTCTACACATTAAAAAAAATTTGGGTGAATTTTTGGGATTTTTCTAAAATACATGAAGTTTTGATGAATAGTAGAATCCGAAAATTCACAATAAATGCTTAATAATGGATTAATTTAGTCTTTGATGATGTTTTGATGATTTAATACCACTTGGTTCAGGATCAAATGATAAAATAACTATTCTTGGTCATGGAATACTTACAATTCCGTGTCTTGGGACGAAATAATAAATTAATGATTATAATATTATGAAATCCCCCCTCTCCTCCACTATAAAACCCCCCATTCACTCTCTCTTCTCTACACTCCTCTCAAGCGTTTTCACTTGCCATTATTCTGCCCAAATTTCTTCCCAAGGTCCTCCCCCAAACCCAAAATATCTCAGCATCCTCAAAATATCAAAACCACTCCCCTTAAGAGGTTCTCAAAGGAGGAAGTCTGAAGAGGTAAATTCTTCTTCCCGATTTCTTCTTTTCTTTTATGTTCTTTTATTTTTTATTTATTTTCTCACATCCCTTCACAATAATATTATGATAAATCCCCTAAAATAAATGTAGTGTAATTTATTCATGCTAGTGGTATATTTCATTTTCTTCTCTTCTTTCCCCACAATTTTATTTGAAAGAAATGAAATCACCATTTGAGATGTGCTAATTTAGCACATTCAAGGACAATTGTTTATGAATTATTATTATATTTAATTATAGTCATTCAACCATTTTTGTTATGGTTGAACCAGATTATTATATATGTAATATATAATATTTTTGGTTTTGTAATCCTTTGGTACATATGGAATTGAGTTATCAAGAAAAACACATTCTTTATAATCAAATCCACCGATTAACAAAAATGGTTGTCACTATAGTTATATATATAATAATTAAACTTCACTATAAGTAACATAATTAAAATTAAAACCATGAAATATCCTGGATATGAAAAAAATAATATAACTTCAATTCTGGACAACCACTTTCATCTTGCATGTAATCCAAACATGAATATAATTGAACCGATCTTTTGAAGCCAAGTAAACAAACGAGCCCGAACAATGAAATTGAACATTGTAACTAATCAAAAAGGTTTTTAATGAACTAAAAAGGGTTATAATAAATAAATTGAATATAGAAAAGTTTTTGGACTTATTAATTAATAATCCAATTTTTTTTATTCAAGTTGTTAATAACAAGTGGAGAACACGAAGATATTTAAGGTAAGGGATCCTCCCCTTTTCACTCTTAATCAAGATTGTTCTCTATGATATGCCTTTTTGTGTAATACCATGTGATGGGTCATGTTTATAAACCTTTCCCCATACTGTCCTAATGTTTTATAAGTGAGTATAAACCCCTTATCTCTCTCATCAATCCCTCTTAGTTACACCTGATACCATACCAATAAACAATAATGGATTCTACCCGAACTTCCATTATTCATTTGAGTTCCTCTATCATTCATTTTACCAAAAAAAATTTGTCTTTTCATTTTTTTAGAACATAAAAATTATGATTATATGCTCCAAACTCATGTTCTAAGATCTATCTCTCATTCTCGTTCAGGAATATACATTATTTTAAGTGAATCTTTCTTTGATACTTCCCAATAAGCACACTCGTTCTAAAAGAACCTCCAGACTTTTACCCAATTTCAAGTGCACTCTGTCTTCTGTTTTAAGACACCATTATCTTTTAAAATAATGTATTTTTAGTAAAACCTTCATGCATCAATTATGGTTATATATAAAATAATTTATTCTTTAATATTTTAGAATCTCTATAGTATTTTCTTTAAAACCGCACAATTTGTTTTAATGAAAATGTTTCTAAAATACATTTCTAATATGTTGTAACTTATGTTTGACACCACATACCATGTTATATGAATATGTTACCTTATGAATGTCCATGTATTTTCTAATTCTTTCTTTACATGGATACTCTCATGATATTCCCATTGGTTATGATTATTTTCATGATTGTGGTACCCAATTATTTCCATGGGTACCCTTATGATTTTGTGTGGTTGATTAGGTGTGATTGAATATGTGGTAAGAATATTTATATGGAACTAATATTCATTAAAATGTTGAGATGGGTGTGCCCAGATATCTCTTCAATGGATTGGGTAAGGATAAGTCTCATGAGATGCGATGTGAAACGGGATTGGCTATTAGCCTTGACCCGTACTGAAATGGGTAATGGTATTGGTGGTTAGCTTTGAATTGTACTAAAAAAATGTTTTATGATTTTGACATATTTATATGATTCCATGTTTAAATGATCCCATGTTTATATTAAATGATTTTATAAGTTCATTCTTTGTATATCATTATGTCATGCCTCCTAACTCATGTGCTTGGGATGTTTCCTTATGTTTATTCCCTTACTGGGATTTTTAGCTCATCCCTTTGTTTATGTGTTCCCCAGTGCACCCTATGCAAATGTAAGGGCTCAAATGAAGTTAGAAGCTCTTATGGATATAAATAGAGATGTTTCTTATCCCCATTTTTTATGTTATATGTACCTAGTCTTCCAAGACACTAGGCATATCGATCCTTGGCTTGTACTCTCATGATTAATTATTTTTAAAATTATGAAATGTTTTATAAAAAAGGATCGGGTCACTATAGTCGGTATAAGAGGATGGTCTAGTTATTTTTATAGATTTAGAATATAGAACCTTAGGGAGAACCTTAAGGATGAGATTATGTATAAGAAATCAATCCTAAATTTTGGTGTGTATAGATTAAGTGGTTTATCAAGAAAATACATCCCTGTCTGGATACGAGCAGGTAGAGGTGGATCTGGAACAGTTGTATCTCAGGGTAAAACCCGATTACACCGCATGGAGCTAGACTCGAATGGGAACCGGTGCATTATAATGGGCCTTGCTGCACTCTCAGTTATGAAATTACCAAGTTATATGCTTTGGTATATTCAAGAGCTTAGTACAAACCGTTATTAAGGGACAAAAATAATCCCATAACAATATATGTTAAGAAATAGATTGAGGATAACATAGATTTAATCCTAAAGAATCAAAAGTCAAGATATACTTATTATTTATAATTTTATGTTCAATGTTTCTTTTTTAGTCTCAAGATCTGAGTATTCATGACCTCTAATTATATGTACTTTTTTTAGTTAATGGCGGGAAATATAAGAACATGTTCCATCAACCAATGAGATAGGAAATGTGATGATTTCCCTAATGACATGCCTGATGTGATAGAAGTGGGTGCTCAAAACTTTATGGAACTACTTTCTCAGCTAACTCATGTTATGAATAATAAAATAAATCAGGTGGAACATCCCCCTCCTCCATATAAAGACCATGTTTCCATATAATCCATCATGCAACAAAGGCCTCTCATGTTTAGCGGGTCATCTGATCCCCTCCTCAAAGAAAAATGGATTAACTCCAATGAAAAGATTTTCTCTATCCTCTAGTGCTCAGAAGAAGAGAAATATGTAATGGCAGTCTATCATTTTGAAGGGGAAGTCGATCAGTGGTGGACACTGATCAAGAATACAAAGTCCCAAGAGAAAATTGATTCTATAAAATGGTAGGAATTAAAGATGATGTTTTTAACTAATATTTTCCTCAAACCCTCCATCTCATGATATAAAGAGAGTTCCTTTGACTCAAGAAGAAGAAAGATTGGTCCATTTGGGCATATGAAGTGAAATTTACAAGGGTTTCAAGGTACACCTCTGGCCTTTTCATGAACAAAGAAAGAATTGTGGATCGCTTACTTAGAAGACTAAAGCCGAGTCTATAAAAATTCTCGGTGATTCTAAGACTTAGATAGCTATGAAGAGATTTTCTGTTGTGCCCTCAAGGTTGAAATGGATATTGTGTAATCTCAGTGGTTTCATGGGCCTAGTGAAAGGAAGCAGAAAATAGAGAACAACATGGGTCGTTCATCCAAAAAAATCCCATGATAGAATGAAGCCTCACATTCCCCTTTGTATAAATTGTGGGAAGAAGTATCTTGTTGACTGTCTCAAGGGAACCAAGAATTTCTTCAAATGCAGAAAGTTTGGTAATCTGGCCATGAACTACTAAAGGGATATAAAAAATCCCACTAATGTTGAAGAAGAAAGGAATGCTCAGATCAACACTCAGCTTGTAGTGCAGTGTTATAACTGCAAGGAGATTGGGCATTATGCGAACAATTTCTCTAAGCCCAGGGTTGTCATAGGCAATCATAAACATCCTCCAATCCAACAAGGAAGGGCATATGCTATCTCTACAGCTAAGGTGGAGCCCTAAAATGATGTGGTGATAGGTACATTTTTTATTAATTAATGAATAGAAAACATACTATTTGATTCTGGATCTATGCATTCTTTCATATATTTGATGTATAGTAGAACTATTCCAACATCACCACAAAATTTGGAGGAAATGTTATCTATGAGAACAATGAATGGCGAAATTATTGCATCCATAGTTTATAACTCCTCCCCAGTTAATGTTTGTGGACTGAACCTCCCAAAAAATATTTTCATTCTTCCTTTAGTGGAGTTTGATGCTATATTGGGAATGGATTGGCTATCTATGTAGAAGGACAACATCAATTGTCGGTAAAGGGATATGTCTTTTCACAGACAGAAGAATCCTTTAATTCTTTAAAAGTGTAAGGAAGAAGATAAGTCTCCTTTAGAATCTCCATCTCATGTTTGGATACTTCTTTCTTGTGAGAAAGCATATCTAGATCAAATGATTGGTACAAAGGATAGAATCATTGTTGAAGACATGCCCATCATGAGGGATTACACTAATGTATTCGCTGAAGAGTTTCCTGGTCATCCTCTTGACTGGGAGGTTGAGTTCTCAATTGAAATTATCCATGGATCTCTACCAATCTCAATGACACCTTATAGAATGGCCATCATAGAGCTAAAAGAGTTGAAGAAATAGTTACAAGAGAATATGGATAAAGGTTTTATATGACCAAGTGCTTCACTGTGGGGTGCTCTAGTCTTTTTTGTCAAGAAGAAGGATGGATCAATGCACCACTACGTTGATTACTGTGAGCTCAATAAAATCACTATAATGAAAAAGTACGTTGTTCCACGGATAGATGAACTGTTTTATCAACTTCGTGGGGCCAGTTATTTCTCTAAGGTGGACCTTTGGTCAGGATATCACCTACTAAAGGTGAGGAAGGAAGATATTCCCAAGACATTCTTTAGAACAAGGTATGGACACTATGAGTTCATAGTGATGTCCTTAGGACTCACCAGTGCTCCAACAATTTTCATGGATTTAATGAATAGTGTCTTTAGTGATTACCTTGAAAAATTTGTGGTGGTCATTATTGATGATATTATGATATACTCCATGAGAAAGGAGGAAAATGAGGATCATTTGGAAACTCGGTTAAAGACTTTGTGAATGGAGAAGTTGTATGAAAAGTATAGTAAATGTTAGTTCTGGATGGAGGAAGTATCATTCTTCGAGCATGTTATCACCAAGAAAGGTATATTTATGGACCCTTCCAAGACGAAGGAAATTGAAGAGTGGTCAAGGCCAACTTTTGTAATGGAGATCTGTAGCATTTTAGGTCTAGAAGGATATTATCGACGACTCATGAAGAACTTTTTACAATTGTCAAACCCAATGACCAAGCTGACACGGAAGGGGGTAATGTTCGTCTGGACACAGGAATGTGAAGACTCTTTCAAGGAGTTGAAAAAGAGGCTTATCACTATGCCGGTACTCACACTCCCTTCAAGTGCAGAACTCTTTGTAGTGTGTAGTGATGCTTCGAAGAAAGGATTAGGCTGTGTGCTAATAAAAAATGATAAAGTGATAGCCTATGCCTCAATCTAGCTGAAAATCCATGAGCAAAACTATCCCATGCATGATCTGTATTTGGCGGTTGTGATATTTACATTGAAAATATGGCGCCACTATCTCTATGGGGAATATTTTGAGATATATACTGACCACAAGTATCTCAAATATATATTCACACAGAAAGAGCTTAATATTCAATAGAGAATATGGATAGATTTCATCAAGTATTATGACTGATCAACACACTACCATCTCGGTATGCAAAAGAAGGTGGAAAATGCTCTAAGTAGAAAGGATCCTGCATCTTTACAAATAAAGAGAATTAAAAAGTATCTGATCATCGTAGAATTTCAATGGATTGACATGGGAATCATTAAGGGAGGGCCATCATCAATTATTTCTCAAATTATTTCTCAACCATCCCTCTTGGAGAAAATAAAGAATGATTAAAGAAAGGATGTGGAAATTCTGAAAAGGGTGGACGCTGTTAAAAATGGAAAATCCTCCGATTTCAAAATTAACGAGGGAGGAGTTATAAGATTTGGGACACGATTATGTGTACTATCTGATCTAGAGATAAATAAGGAGCTATTGAATGATGCACATAGGTTGACCTTCTCTATCCATCATGGGAGTACCAAATTGTACTGTGATATCTGAGAACACTTCTAGTGGGATAACATGAAGAAAGAGATTGAGGAATATATATCAAGGTGCTTGATATGTCAGAAAGTTAATGCTGAGTGAAAAAAGTCCAACGTTATGATGCAGACTTTGCCAATACCTTTGCGGAAATGGGAAAATGTTACTATAGACTTTGTCATGGGTCTCCTGAAGACGTTGAAGTAAAATAATGTGATATGGGTTGTGGTTGAACGACTCACCAAGAAATCACATTTCATCTCTATTCGGGAAGATCTCTCACTTGAACAAATTGCAAAAATATTTGTGAAGGAAGTGATGAGACTGCACAGTGTACCACTATAAACTGTCTCTGACCATGTTCCAAGGTTCACATCTAAATTCTCGAGGAGCCTTCAACATTATTTTATTACTAAATTAAATTTCAGCATGACCAATCACCCCAAAAATGTTGGCTAGTCTGAAAGAACTATTCAGATGCTTGAAGATATGCTTAGAGCCTACTCTCTAGAATTCAATGGTGGATGAGATCAGAATCTCTCATTGGTTGAGTTCTCATACAAAAATATCTTCCACTCGAGTATTCAAATGGCTCCATATGAAGCTCTATATGGAAATCGATGTAGAACTCAAACCTGTTGGGATGAAATTGGAGAAAAAAACTACTTGGACCGGATCTTGTTCAAGAGATGACAGAGAAGGTTAAAGTCATCTAGAAACACATGAAAGCTAGTCAATGTCGGCAAAAGAGCTATGCCGACAATCGTCGAAGGGACATGGAGTTCGACATTGGAGATAATGTCTTCCTTCGTATATCTCCATGGAAGAGAGTCTTGCGATTCGGGAAGAAAGGGATGTTAAGTCCCTGGTATATCGACGCCTTCGATTTCCTTGATCGATTTGGAGCTGTGGCCTATCGACCGGAACTTCCACATTCCATGACAGAATTACATGATGTCTTTCATGTATCCCTCTTAAAGAAATACATACCAGACCCTTCACATGTATTTTCTTCAGTGGTGGTACAGTTGGAGGATGATCTCTCTAATATGGAGTAGCCAGTGAAGATCTTGGATCGTAGAGAAAAAGTTCTACTTAACAAGACTACTCATTTGGTCAAGGTACTATGGAGAAACCATAAGTACAAAGAGACAACATGGGAATTGGAGGAAGCAATGAAGGAAAAGTACCTACACCTGTTTTTTGTATAGAATGTAAAATGAAATTTAGAAGGTGAAATTTCTTAAGGGGGGAAGAATGTAACGACCCAATGTTTTTCAATGGAATTCCCTACCCATAAGAATGTCATAAAATCACATAAAAACACAACATAATGAACTACCAAGTGCTAAGTGACCTTTAAACATAAGTTCGTCACTTCTGTGTTTGGAATTTTGTAAATCTGGCATACACAGTTGTAATCGGTAAGTTATTTTGAGTTCGATAAGAATAACATAATTTTTTGTGAATAGTAACCTACCCTACTGAATAGTAACATACCCTTATGAATAGTGACATACCCTAATTAATAATAACCTCACATATGGTGGTATAAAAATAATATTGAAGTTGTATGTATGATATAGCTATATTTTAGAATAAGTTAATGAATGTTTTAAAACTGGTTTTGATAATAAATTATTATTAAATATTAAAATAATAATATTTAGAAACTTATTTTTGAAAAATGGATTTTTTTTTGGATTCTACACATTGAAAAATGGTTAGGGTGAATTTTGGGGATTTTTATGAAATAAATGAATCTTTTATGAATAGTAGAATCCAATAATTCACAATAAATGCTAAATAATGGATTAATTGAGTAATCAATGATGTTCAGATGATGTTAGCCCACTTGGTTCGGGATCATATTATAAAATCACTTTTCGTGGCCATGGAATACTTACTATTACTTTTCTAGGGATGAAATAATAAATTAATCAATATAATATTATGAAATCCCTCCTCTCCTCCACTATAAACCCCCCTTCACTCCCTCTACTCTCCACTCCTCTCAAGCCTTATTCCTTGCCATTATTCTGCCCAAATATCTCCCCATGTTACTACCCAACATCCTTAATCTCTCATCCTCCTCAAAATAACAAAACCTCTCCCCTTAAGATGTTCTCAAAGGAGGAATTCTCAAGAGGTAAATTTCTCTTCCCAATTTCATATTTTCTTTTACGTTCATTTCTTTTTTATTTCATTCCTCACCTACCTTCACCATAATAGTATGATAAATCAAGTAACATACATGTACTGGAATGTATTAATTCTAGTGGTATATTACGTTATCTTCTCTCCTTTCCCCACCCTTTTATTTGAAGGAAATGAAATAACATTTTGAGATGTGCTAATTTAGCACATTCAAGGACAACGATTTATCAATTTCTATTTTTATCTATAATTCCGGTCATGAAACCATGTGTGTTATGGTTGAACTAGATTATTATATATGTAATATGTACTATTTTTGGTTCTATAATCCTTTGGTACATATGGACTTATGTTATAAAGGAAAACACATTCTTTATAATCAAATCCACCGATTAACAAAAACGGTTGTCACTATGCTTATATATATAATAATTCGACTTGACTCTATGTAACCTAATTAAAATTAAAACTATGTAATATCCTAAATATAAACTAAAGATTATTACTTCAATTATTTACAACCACTTTTATCTTTCATATGATCCAATCATGAATATAAGTGAACCGATCTTTTAAAGCCTACTAAACAAACGAGCCGGAATAATGAAATTGAACCATGAAACTTATCAAAATGGTATTGAATGAACTAAAAAGGGTTATAATAAATTAATTGAATATATAAGAGTTTCTGGACTTATTAATTAATAATACTAATTTATTTATTCAGGCCGTTAATAAAAAGTGGATAACACCAACAGATTTTAGGTAAGGGATCCTCCCCTTTTCACTCTTAATCAAGATTGTTATCTATGATATGCCATTTTGTGTAATACCAAGTGATGGAGTATGTTCATACACCTTTACCCATACTTCCATAACGTTTTATAAGTGATTATAAACCCCTGATATCTCCCATCAATCCCTCTTAGTTACAACTGATACCATTCTGATAAACCATAAAACATTCTACAAGAACAAGCTTTATTATTTCGGGTTGCTCTGTCATTATTTTTACCAAAATGTTGTTGTCATTTCATTTATGTAGAACCTCAAAATTATATTTCTATTCTCAAAAATAACGTTCCAATATCCATATCCCATTCTCTTTCGAGGATATACATGTTTTTAAGTGAATCTCTCTTTGATACTTTCCAATAAGCACACTAGTTTTAAAGGAACTTCTGAACATTTACCCAATTTTAAGTACACTTTATCTTCAGTTTTAAGACACAATTATCTTTGTAAATTCTGTATTTTTATGAAATAATTATTGGTTCAATTATGGTTTTATATAAAATAATTTCTTTATTATTTTAAAAGAACTATACTATTTTCCTTAAAACAGTACAAAAATGTTTTAATGAAAATGTTTCTAAAATACATTTTTTTATTTGTTGTCACTTATGTTTAACATCAATTAACATTTTATATGCATATGTTATGCTATTAAGGTCCATGTATTTTTTAATTATTTCATTACATTTACACTCTCATGATACGCCCATTGGTTATGATTTATGTCATGATTGTGGTACCCAATTCATTCCATGGGTACCCTTATGTTTTTGTATGGTTGATTATGGTTGATTATGTTTGATTGTATATGTGGTAAGAATATTTATATGGAAATAATATTCATGAAAATGTTGATATGGGTGTGCCTAGATAGCGCTCCAATGCATTCGGTAAGGATAAGTCTCATTAGATGCGATGTGAAACGGGATTGGAGGTTTGCCTTGACCCATACTGAAATGGGAAACGAGATTGGTGGTTAACCATGAACCGTACTAAAGAAATGTTTTATGATTAATCCATATTTATATTATACCATGTTTATATGATCCCATACATATATTAAATGATTTTATAATTTCATGCTTTGGATATCATCATGTCATGCCTCCTAACTCATGTGCTTGAAATGTATCCTTATGTTCATTCCCTTACTGGGATTTTTAGCTCATCCCTTTGTTCATGTGTTCCCCAGGGTACCATATGCAGATATAAGGGCTTAAAGGAAGTTATAAGCTCTTTATGGAGATTAAATAAAGATGTTTTTCAGCCCCATGTTTTATGTTATATGCACCTAGTCTTCCAAGACACTAGACTTATCGATCCCTCGCTTGTACTCTAATGATTAATTATTCTTAAAATCATGAAATGTTTTATGAAAAATGCCCAGGTCACTATAAATATATTTTAGCAACAACTGAAGAACTGATCCAGTATATTCTAACACTATTTTAGATAAATGGATAGGTTTATACTACTTTTCCTACAATAAGGGAAATTCAACAATATGATCATAGTGAACATTTGGTTGTACTGGTGTAAGAAAACAGTATTTCATTCATTCATGAAGATTATAGGCATATTATGATAAAGGATGAGGCATCACATATGGGTCATACTCCTATTCAAACAAGGGATCACCAGTTGAGAGCAGCACATGACTCTGGATTGGGGCACATGTCTGTTTACAAATTATGATGACATATTCCGAAGACCCAAGATCAGGCTCATATCCCTGTTACGGTGGGGGATCACCATGTGATAGGGGAAAAATCTTCATGAAAATCTCATATTACTATCAATGATGTTCATCAACATAATACAAAGGCCCTATATTGAGAATATATACTCATTCTAGCTAGGAATGACTATGTGATAATGGTACAATCCTCGAGACATGCTCGTATTCATATAAGTGGATTTGCATAGTATATTATAGTAGGTTATAGAATATAGTAACATATTCCTACTTCCACTGATGAATGATTGTACCATCATAATTCTAATGAAATAAAAGAGGATTCACATATCCCATTTCATATTCAATAGTTTGGACTTCATATTCCATTTGGGAATGCACATACGGACCAAAGTCATATTCCTATTTGAAACAAGGATCACTAGGTGAGAGTGGAACATGCCTCAGAGAAGGCTCATAATACTATGAAGAATATCTAGTGAAATATACCAATGGATTAGGACTATGATCATACTCCCATATTTACTGAATATCACTAAGTGATAAAGGAACATACATTAGGACAAGCTCATATTCATGTCAATAATGAGATAGTTTATTGTAATATTCGAGATTCTTCACTTCTTCATGCACAAATTCCCACAAAACTAGATGGTTATATACATGTTCCATTAAGTGCCACATAGAAACCTCATATCCATACACAACTATAAAATGAAGGTACACATATTTTGACTGTAATGTAGAACATAAACTATATTCCTAATCATATCAATGAAGTTTCTTCAAGGTCATTTGAGACACATTTTCAAAACCATGAGAGTCCTCTGACTTTTCTATAGAAGCATAAGTATAAGATGTTCATTACAAAAAATATTATATGAATGGTCATTTGGAGATGTATAGAATGGAATCTACTCTGGAAACCACTATGGTCAAACTCCCCATGATGATATCTCCCATGAACAAGGAAATCCTCTCTTTCTTAGACACATCCGTATAGATAGGTGATAAAAACTATGACACCTTAATGAATAGAGGTTTTTGAAACATTAGGGTCAACTACATATGGTTCCCCATCAACATCCATCCACACTTCACTCACTTCAATAGGCGACTATTAGATCTATATTCTTTGATCAGACTAGATGCAGTCATGTAAATGTGATGAGGAGGTGTCCAAAATTGTCATAAGGATAGAGTTAGATAATGAAAAAATTATATCATGTTCTAGGACCTCTCTAAATACAATAATGAGATCCCAAATGGGCTAGAAAAGGAGTGCATCCCTTATCGACTCAATTTTTTTTTGAAACTCATCAGTGACTGAAGGATCAACATCTCTCTTATCCATGATATGAGTTTCACCTTCAAAAAATAAATTACTCTATTGTCAACTTGACATGTCTTCTATCTCCATGGACTATGACCTAAAATAAGAAAATCACATTGGAAATCTAAAAAATTCATGTCAACACTTCATCATGACATATCAGATGATTATCTCTGAAACCATGTAATGTAATTATAATCTAGGATGTGTACAATATTGAGCGTTACACATCTACAGACCACTAGAATAATAAAACCCATAAAATTCAGAATCCTGTAATCTTATAAAATATAGAAAAATTAGGTGACTGGGTAATTCTCAGAAGAGCTGATCACTAAAACAGAATTCCCCCACGTCAATATAATCCAGATAATAATAATGAAGGGAGAGGATATCCATCATGACATAAAACATATCACCTCAAATAAATGATACTTAATTTTGTATGTAGAGACAAATGTTGCGATCATCCATTCATCTTCCTATAAATAATTCTTCTTATCATGGGTTCTCGTCACACCCATATCCCACATGAGCACAACAATGCTACATCAAATGCGATATAATAGCATATTCTATAGAATCTACCCAGGAGTGGACTTGACCCTATGTCCCAATAGAATATTTACCACTACCTCCACTCCTCGGACCTTTATTCCCCAATATGATTCATGAAATATCCCTAGCAGCTTCTAACTAGCCCCATCCCACAAGGCTTGGGGAATATATATCTCAATTGTTATCTCCATGTTTTTCATTCCCTAAAGAGGGTTCTAGAATAAATAGTGGTGATTGCAGATCACACCCACCCACCTAGGATGGGTTTATTTATATTTCTATATCTATCCCGATAATCATCATGTCCCCAGTGGGAATAATTCATTATTCACCAACGAGAGTAATCAATACCAATTTCGGACCTGAATTACCCCCCCCCCCCCCCACATTGTGATGAGTGGATTTTCATCATCATCATTATCTACAATAAGAGATTATGTCTTCTCTAGTATGGGAGGAAAATGATCAGTGTCCCACTGATACCTCCCACAATTAGACAAATTTATACTGGTTGAGAACCATATGAAAACCAAAACCGAAAACCCCATAAAATTCAGTATTCATAGGATGAGATGGGATGAGCGTATGAAAAATAATATTTGACCTCTCTAGGGTTGCAAGACGAAATGGACCAATATTTCAAATGGTTCAAAGAATGACTCAATTGAGAGTGGTGAAGAATCAATTAGTTTCATTTATAGTTGTTAGGACTAATAGGGGAATGTATACCCTAAGAGGGGGGTGAACCAGGGTATGGATACTCTTTTTCAATGTTCTTCATGCCGAACTGGATCTTGACCTCTTTATTAGAAGGGACACTTTGTTTTCACTTGTGTGTTAATTATGATCACTTATTTTCTTATTTAACTGATGATGATGTTTTTAATGAAATGTAGGGAAGTACGAAGGTAGACACAAAGATTTTTACTTGGTTCATGCTCACTGGGCTACGTCCAAGGAGCATACACTGACAAGTTGTTGGTCGTACCAAATTCCACTAATCATTACTAGTTTTGGATACAAATTTTGGGCACAGTCACTCTGTCCCAGAATCACTGCCTTTACAAGGATTAGGGTAAGCTCACTGCTTTCCCAAGGTTCACTCACTGTTTCTCTCTCTGGCTCATTGCCGGTGGAGAAGATCACCTTCTTCCCCTTCCATAGCGCACTGCTCCAGAAAGGATCCACTCACAATTTATAGACCTATAGGTCTCTTCATTTCAATGAAATAATGCATCTTCCTCTATTTGTAGATGATCTGTTGAAGACCAACTTTCACTCATAGATGAATCTCACTTTACACCGAAGGTATCAGGAAATCATTCAACTTTCATGCAGCCCTGAATAACCGATGTGAATCAACCTGACATGGAGTGCAAGTCTAATCCAACACACAAGTATCAGTGCCCAAGTCACAAATGGAATGTAGGTCTACCTCTACCACTTTCATGACTCAAACCTCTATAACTCCAAACTTGCATGACTCAATCCCTTTTACGGCCAAGCCAATATTGGCATGCAACTACAAACCCACACGCAACATCATCCACTAGAGCACAAGTCCACTTGACCGACCACACACCAATTGCGCGATGAGAGCTCTGATTTTTCTATGTGTTGAACTCCATTGCAAATGAGGAGGGGTGGTCCTGTATTTATAGGCAATTGGACCACCCTGTGTAATGACGCGCAAGTATCCCTTTGGCGTGAAAGTCTCGGCATGCAGGTCTCTTCCCCTGCATGTCACTTGCGCAGCCCACTTCCAAACATGTGCGAACCAATTTTTTTGCCATATATTGATGTTCTGATATTGAAAAACAACAGGTGTGCAAGTTTCTAATCCTCCTAGGCACCGACGTGCAATTCCGTTCTCTTGGCATGCATGTCACCTGCACGACCAACTCAACACTTGCACGACCCTTATCCCTTGGCATTATTTTGATGATCTGGCCTTGAAAAACATATGGCGCGCAAGTTTTCAAGACTTCAAGTACACAATGCTCAAGTTTCCAAGACATCAAGTACACGTCGTGCAATCCCTTTTCCAAAAACCACTTATCTCCATTTGTCGATTTTCTGGCCCAAAAATTTTGTTAACTCTGGAAAACGGTGCCACATTATATCTGTTCTTTTTGTACCGCCTCCAGATCATCCATTCCTTTGTCGACGTTCCTGAATGAAACATGGATCGTTGACCACAACTCTTGATCTCGACATTCAACCATGAAATCCCCTTTGTCAATAATTTTGTATGTCATGGTTTGCTTTGTCAACAATCACAGCATATTTTTCTACTTTGTCAACCAACAAAATCACCTCAAAAATTCTTCAATGATACCTTGAGGGGGTTTTCCCCAACAATCTCCCCCTTTGGGTTTGTTGACAACTCTTCAATAAAAAGATACATCATTAATTATTCAGCCACCATTCGCCTCATGCGATTTTGATAGTGATCACAGATTTACTGAACACATACTCTAAGCCCACATGAGAAATGTTCAGCGTGAGAAACAAGAGTAAATGAAAATTTCATCAATGAATCACTTAATATCTGACACCCACTGTTGACATCAAACCAATACCAATTTTTACCAAACTGATACCAATTTTTGTAAATATTCCTACCACATTCCAACACCACTCTTCTTCTTTTATCATGATCCTCAGCTGTCGTGATATCTATTCTCTGATTGATCACTTCTAGCATCGTCAGATTTAAAACGCTCCCCATTTTTCATTTCTCTCCTCCTATCTCGCTGCTCCACCAGTAAGCTTCTCCCCGTATCATTCATGATTTATGAAATTGCCACACTATCTCACCCTTGAACAATCACTATTTTCTCCCACTTTGTCAACAAACCCTATGGTCACTGCTTTGCAGTCTATAATAGAGTAGACAACACATATCAGCACCTTAGAGAAAAACACATCATACCTCAGGGAGAGGGGGGTGTTCCACATCCAAACTCTTTCAAGTGAGAGGAGTTGAGTGAACTCCTAGAGCCAGTCGATGCCTCTCAGAAGCTTCTTTGGGTAAGGCCATTGTCAGAATGTCTGCAACCTGTAGCTCTGTAGGCACATAATCCAACATCACAATTCCATGTTCAACCTTCTCCATGATAAAATGATACATTATCTCAATATGCTTTTTCCTTGAGTGATGGATGATATTTTTTCTAGGATTGATACCACTTGAGTTATCAGAGTGGATTCCGATCAGAGACTTTACTTCAACTCCCATATCTTCAAGCTGCCGCTTCATCCACAATAGCTATGTGCATTCTTGAGTTGCCGCAATATACTCAACTTCTACGGTGCTCAATGAAATGAAATCTTGCTTATTTATTAGACAATAAATACACAAACCACCAAGTTATAATGCACCTCCTGACGTTGATTTACTATCATCTGCTGATCTGGCCCAATCTTCATCTGTATATCCCAAAATCTCTTGATCAAATTTGTCAGTATACTTAAAACTGAAATCCACGGTTCCCTTGATATATCGAAGTATTATTTTCCCTGAAAGAATGTGGATTTACTTGGTATTTTGTTGATATAATTCTCTTTGGCATGTGGAGAATAAAATATGATAACTTGTTAATGTCAGGTAAAATAATCTCCCAATCATCTGCCTATATTCGGTGACATTAAATACCTTTCTATTATCATCTTTTGATAATTTCATCTGGGTCGGAACCAGAGTTTTCATCTCCTTTTAATTGTCAATTCCAAATATTCTCAGAACCTCCATGTAATATTGGTATTGAGAAATGAATGTTTCATACCTTCCTTGTGTAACCTGTAATCCAACGAAAAACGTCATCTCACCAATCATAGACATTTCAAACTCATGTTTCATGAATTCGGAAAACTGTCTGCATTGTGCTTCATCTGATCCGCAAAATATTATTTCATCGACATGAATCATCCCCATAATACATTGAATACTATTTTTGTTGAATTGGATATTGTAATAAAATTCCCCATGCTAAAAACCAAGCTTCTTCATGTACTGATCAAGCCATAAGTACCATGCTCTTGGTGCTTGTTTAAGCCCATACAAATCCTTCTTCTTCCTGCAAACCTTGTTCTCATCCACATGAATGAGAAAACCATCTTGATGCTCAATATACACCTCTTCTTCTAGAACTCCATTCATGAAATCAGATTTGACATCCATCTGGAACACTTTGAATATTCTTTGCACTACTATGGCTGAAAATAATCTGATTGTCTCCAGCCTTGCAACCGGTGAAAATGCCTCATCAACATCAATTCCCTCTATCTGGGAGTATCCCTTGCACACTAGTCGTGCTTTGTTCCGAATCATTGTTCCATCATCATTCATCTTGTTGCGAGAGACCTATTTAGTCCTGATGACATTCTTATCTGCTAGCCTTGAAACAATCTCCCATGTCTGATTCTTTTCTGAATCAGCATTAGTCACTTATGCTCCCCCTTTGTTGCTTTATTCCTTAACACATTCATCAGGAAATTTGTCACTATCTCATTATGTAGTGGCTTTATTTCTTTCAACTTCTTTTCTGAGATTCTTGTTGATACAGGGTTCATACTCTCTAGCAGCCTCTTGGTATCCTGAAAATTGTCAGCTAATACCACTTGTTTGAACAAAATAGATAAGCATGAGATGCATGATTATTGCTGCTTCTACAAAAATATGTCTTCCCTCGATTGAAAATTCCTGAGCTAATTCATCCAATTATTTCTTTGGTGGATCTAGCATATTTTTTTCTATTGAATGATGCCCCTCTGTTATTCAACACTTCCTGGGATTAGGCCTCTATTTAGACCGATAAACATTCTTATTCTTATTAATTATCTATTCACATCTTCCACTCAGAATTGAGCCATTAAAAAATCTCTAAGCCTACTGATTCAGCCCTAAGTGTAGGAAACAAGAGGCAATGTTAATAACACAATCACTTCCGATTATGCTCTGTTGATCCCCTTATTCTTCAACTATGGTACCTGATTCGAGTCAATCGAAACTTTGAATCATATCAATTATCCACTTTGCATCTTTAGATGCCACATCCCCTTGGATAATATCTCCGTAAAACCTGAAACACATGAATCATCAGTTAATAAAATTTATATAAATAGGGAGAGGGGAACTTCTAGAATCCTCAAGAAGAGAATTGTGGTCGATCCTGATGGGTCAACCCTTTGATTCTTTCATGCAGAGCATCACACTCTTTCCTTACTTCTTCTAGTTTCCTAGCTAGCTTCAACATGCTCTGTCCATATGACTAAGCATTAATTACTCACATGCTAATTCTTTTTCTGATATGAATATTTTGTAGCCCTGGCCTTTCTCACCATTTGGGGTTTAAACCCTCTAGTACACATTTCCGTCTATGATGCTTCACCAAAATTCCATTTACCTTGATTCCTACTCTGAGCAGGAATATATTTTATTTCCATCTTCCCTTGCTTCTTCAACAATTTCAAGGATCTTGCACCTTCCTACATTTTTCACTATGGAACACGACATGCGAATTTTTCAATACATTCTTTTTTCATCTTTATTTTATCATATGTCTGAGTCACCACACTCTTTTTCACTAATGGTGAGTCATCAATTTAATGTTTATTATTCTTTATCACAGTTGGAGTAGATCTCCCCTTAATCGTCCACATTTGACCACATTTTCTCCTTGAGAGACGTTATGGGTATGACAGAGGAGGTGACTGATACTCCTTTCATTCAGATCCATGTGATTCCCCTGAGGCTTTAAGACTATTCTTCACCTTACCACTTTTTGTCCCAGTGTGTGATTTCTCATTATAAACCACTTGAGTCGTGAATCTATTTTCAAGTTCCTTTCCCTTTTCTTCTTTCTTCTTACTACAATTTCTTGCTAAATTCCCATAAACTGAACATATAAAACATTTTCCATCAAAGTCATACCTCATTTCATCATTTCTATGTCAAGATGTTGATACACCTTGAGTTATTCTTCTGACATGGGGCTATTGAGCTTCCTGGCATATACTCAGGGTGTGTCCCATTATTCCACAGTAATAGCATCTAACAGATTCTTTCCTCTGAGAGACACTTCTCTCTGATTTCTCATGATGCTTTTTCTTATTCTCAGATTTAGTAATGTTTATGTTTTAACAACCTGAAATGTATTCCAGAGCCTCTGAATAGAAGCTTGATGTGTGGCCATGAATCCCGCAGAAAAAATAGATGTCATCACTTCTTTTTGTAACTGTCCTCTTAGGCCTACCTTCAGCACCTAAATGTTTTTCTCCACTCCTAGAACTATTCATGTCTCGCATTTTATCATGTTCGGGAGGGGATTCATCAATTCCAATGCCATATTTTCCCAATATATATGGTATTTGAGCTGAGAATTTTCTTTTCTCTTTAGAAATATCATACTTCCTTTTTTAATTTATCATCTCCTTCCGAAGGACAACCGAATAGTAATTGAAGTGCATCCTTTAACATAGGTTTTCCTTTTTCCTTTGATGCCTCCTTTTCTTTCATGGATTTCACTATTACTTCTTCTAATTGTTGAATCTTCTTATCTCTTGATTCCAGTTGAGCATTTAGTTCTTTCCTATGATTCCTCCCTCTACTCAACTCATCCTCTAGTTCTTGTGTGAGCTTATCCTCCTTGTCACCTTGCTTCACTAATTTCAATTTTTCCTCAGAAACAGATTTATATACAGATTCATTCTATTATTGTATCCATTTATTCTTTTGAACTTCATCTGACAATTGTGTTTCTAGATAACCATTTATAGCTATAAGATTCTAAACTTCATCTGACTTTTGATAATCTTCATAATCACCAGCATTTTGTTTTCCTTTAATTTTAGCCATCTTTTTTAATTATTCACTTTGAGAATCATTCTTCTCCTTTAGGTCAGTAGCCACATCAATAATCCTTTGATTTAAGCCTCTCATCTTGTTGACCTCAATATCTAATACTTTGATTAGGATATCTTTAGATTTGACTTCTTCATCCATCTTCCAGTCCACATACTTTGTCATGTTGACAACATCTAATGGTGGCCTCCTTCTGGAAACTTCATCATCATCAGTTGTTTCAGCATCACTTTTAAGTTCAAGTACATCAATCATTCCTACACCATTATTGACTGAATCAAAATTTTCACAATCAGATTCATCCAAGACTTCTTTCAGTAATATGTTTTATTCTTTTAATTGAATCACACTTTTCCCATAAACACTTACACACTAAGGAATACCACCTAACTTCAGATTCTTCTTTGATGGTTTTCCCTTTTCAATGGCACACTAAAATAAGAGCAGAATGATTCATTGACCACACCAATCGACTACACTAAGTCGGATCAAACAAATCTGATAACAACAACCTTCCATCTGATACCAATTGTTAGGTCCAATAATGGCCTATATAACCTGAGGGGGGGGGGGGTGAATCAGGTTATAGATATTATTTTTCAATGTTCTTCTTGCACCATTAGATATTGACCTCTTTATTACAACAATCACTTTTATTGCACTTGTGTGTTAATTATGATCACATATTTTCTTCTTTAACTGATGTTGATGCTTTTAATGCAATGTAGGGAAGTATGAAGGAAAACACAAAGATTTTTACTTGGTTCACCCTCACTGGACTACGTCCAAGGAGCATACGCCAACAAGTTTTCGGTCATACCAAATTCCACTAATCTTTACTAGATGTGGATACATATTTCGGGCACAGTCACTCTATCCCAAGCTCACTTCCTTTACAAGGTTTAGGGTCAGCTCACTGCTTTCCCAAAGGTCACTTCCTATTTCTCTATCTCTAGATCACTACCGATGGAGAGGATCACCTTCTTCCTCTTCCTTTTCTCACTGCTCTAGAAAGGATCCTATCACAGTTTATAGAACTATAGGTCTCTTCATTTCCATGAAAGAATGCATCTTCCTCTATTTGAAGATGCTTTGTTGAATTCCATCATTCACTCGTAGATAAATCTCACTTTTCATCGAAGGTATCGGGAAATATTCCAACATTCATGCAGCCCTAAATAACCACCGTGAATTAACCTTACATGGCACGCAAGTCTAATCTGACATGCAAGAATCGGAGCGCAAGTCACAACTAGTGCACAGGTCTACCTCTACCACCTGCGCGAATCAAACCATTGCAACTCCAAACTTTCCTGACTCAATCCCTTTTACCCCCAATCCAATATTGGCGCACAACTACCAATCGGTGCGCAAATTCAACCACTGGCGCGCTAGTCCACATGCGTGACCAAACACCACTTGCACGACATCCACACCTGTGCGATGGGAGCTATGATTTTTCAAAGTGTAGAACTCTGTTTGAAATGAGGAGGGGTGGTCATGTATTTATAGGCAATTGGACAACCCTGAGCGAGGACATGCAAATCTCCATTTGTCACGCAAGTCTCGACGCGCATGTCTCTTCCCCTGTAAGTCACTTGTACAGACCACTTCCAAACATGCACGAACCTCTATACTTTTCTATATTTTGAAGTTCTAATCTTGAATAACACCAGGTGAACAGGTTTCCCATCCTCCTAGGCACCAGTGCGCAAGTCCTTTCTCTTGGCGCATAGGTCACTTGTGCGACTAACCTAACACTTGCGTGACCCTTATCCCTTTTCCATATTTTGATGACCTGATCTTGTAAAACATATGGTGCGGAAGTTTCAAATACTTCAAGTACATGTCACAAAAGTTTCCAAGCCATCAAGTACACGACATTAAAGTCCCATTTCCAAAAACCACTTTTATTCATTTGTTTATTTTCAGGCCCAATATTTTTGCAAACTCTGGAAAATGGTGCCACCATATATGTGTTCATTTTGTACCACCTCCAGATCATCCATTCCATTGTCGACGTTCTTGAATAAAACATGGATCGTTGACCATAACTCTTGGACTTGACATTCCACAATGAAATACCCTTTGTCAACAATTTTGTATGTCATGGTTTTCTTTTTGAACAATCACATCATAGTTTTCCACTTTGTCAACCAACACAATCACCTCAAAAATGATTCAATGATACCTTGAGGAATTTTTTCCCAACAATAGTAATGGAAGAAAAACCATTTCATTAAAGGCCTCCTTGAATGATCTAAATTTTAACATTGATAAAATTGATTGAGATGCAATTGCGGAGGATTGCAACACATATAATATACCATGAGTGGAGGTTGATTGGGTTTCACCAAATGAGATATCGCACACTAAAAACCATATAATGATCCAAAATATATAACCTCTGAATATCGAGTTTTTCTCCCCCATGATGAAACATTTCCATGTGGAAGGGTAAAACTACATCGTGATCACCACAAAATATAAATGAAGTTCCTTACTATGAGGAATAGTTGTCACAATATGAGAGTGAAATAAAAAATCTCCTATCAACTAAACGGGGATACACTAAAGTGATATATTCCAACTGGGTATCATCATCTACAAGAGAAAAAAATTCTCCCTCCTATAAATGATACGCTAGAAAGAGTAGAATTGGGGAATCATGTTGACTCCGGATCTAAAAAATTAGTCTTCATAAATGAGGAAGTCGAAAATGAAAACAACATCCCTCTATTTCCGTGTTGTCCTCTCCCTTGACAAGGTAATCATTCAGTCATATGATGAATCGAGATTCAGAGGGAGATGAAGGTGGGACCACTTCATCAACCCCCACCCTCTCACTGTTGATGGAATATGGCTTTGAAAAAAATTCCCCCAGAGTAACATAACACCATCGAGTCCCTATATACATGAGTGGAATCAAAGGAAGGGTGACACACACCTATGTAGCTTGAGAGGAATCCATATCCTGAATGGATAGATTATCCTCCACCTACAGTAAATTTCAGCAATTTTACCTTCTTTACCTTTGATGGTACAAGAGAACCAAAAAACATCTCACGTACATCGTATCCTGATTAGGGACAATGATGGGCCCTCAAGATCAATATGAGGCAATAAATATGATGTGTCTTGTACACTCTCGGATAGGTGAAACCTTTGTTTGGTATAGTACCCTTCCAGGAGGATCCATTTTTGGATTTTAAGAATTTCTTCGTCATTACCTTTATCATTTTAGCTCCACATTAAGAAAAATTATGATCATTAACCTCAAAAATTACAGACAATGAGATATTAAGAGGGTGTGTTGTTAAATTGTGAGGTGTATTGTTTTAAACTATTCATTAAACATCCTTCTCTTGCATGTTTAAATAATATAACCCTATTCTCAAAATATTAGGGATAAATTGTAGACACCTCTAATCCCCATGATGTATTCTGGTGGGCTCCGAGAGTTCACTGATGTGGAACAATGTTTTGAGGAGGTTATTCTATAAACCAGATCCAAAAAATTAGTCATGCCCACAACATAGTGGATAATTCCTCAAAGATCAGAAGCTACAACTATACTCTCAAACAAGAAATAGTTCCCATCTGAGAATCTAGGTAGGGTCCGAACCACCTAGTACCTCTTTTCGAGTGGAGAAAACCACACAAATTTCCTTGAACAGAACCATAGAGAAATATGGGACATCCAATATTTGAGGAATAGATTAAAAAGTATAATCCTTCCAAAATGATGAAGTCCCCAATTATTTTTTGGACACCATGTACAATAACCAACTCAATATTCCACAACCTAGAAATCCTAACGAGTTTAACCTCGGTGACCATCCCGACTACTTCCTGTACAAAATAATGTTGGGTCATACATCATAGACTACTTCATCAGAAAATATGTCCTTCATAACATGGTCGATTCCGGATAGGTGGTATTATACAAATCTTTAGAGTAGGTGGCATGAATAATTGTTTTCTAGTTAGAAGAAGGGGATGGTTAGAAAAAAGTTTTATCTAGGAATGTAAAAATAATTACAACTGGATGACTCGAATTATAGTTGATCAAGCTCATTCCATCCTGAGAGAATAGCTTTGAAGACCATCAATAACTCTATGACCAAAATAGGTAACATCAGATACACCTCTCAAAAGTGTGCATGATTACCAGATGTAAAAAAGAAATATAAGAGGAGTAATCATATTCTGCTCAAATGCAATATCTCATCCTTGTGAATTTCTTCCCAGAAACATCCATAGAATGGGAACCACCCCACCAAATAGAATCCTCATGAAACAAAGAGACTATAAATGGTTATATCATTGGCATACACTTTGTAGACCCTTTATTCGATGATCATTATTCCCACATATATTAATTTTTTCCACATAATAAGGGAACATGACGACTCATGGGCCAACATCAAGGATAAATAAGACAATGTGGACGTGGTCAGACAAAATATTCCCATCATATCATCATGGAGGAAATAAATGTAGTTAAAACTCAGGGTCAGGAACTTTAGTAGGCCCAAAAGTTGAAAAGAGGTTAATTAGAGTTCTCTAGTAGTTTCCCACATTTGATTTTCTTACATAACCACATAGTGGGGGTTCAATCAAATAAATTCAGGCAGTGAGAAATGCCAGCACAATCTACACCACTGGTAGTAGATGTCCCCATGATTTCTACACAAGTACTAGTCTCATATACCTAAAATTACTCCCCTCTATAACTATATTCCTATGATCATACCCATATTGAGAAGAACTGTAATTTGGCTCATAAGTATGTCATTCTGAAACAAGTGTATTTTGTCTCTACCATGATCTCAATCCTCAATGCACTACATCAATTAAAATAACTCTTGGAGGAACTTGTTGATTCCCTCCGGATCCCATAGGAGTTTGAGATAGAAATCACTGAGGTGAAGGTCTATCAAGTGGAGTCCATTTCCTAATATTTTCATGTCGTCATCTCATTCACTAACAACGATTGGAAAAAGGCCCTTAAAGGACATATCAAGATCCTATATGTTTCTAGAAGACTCATTAATGTCAATGTCCATATGGTACTGGTTGAGAATGGTTTTGGGATTGATCTCAATCCAGTTCAAACCCTTCGATGATTGATACATAGTGAAGGGGACCAATCACACACAAATATGACCATTCAAGGATATGATAATCATTTTCAAAGACCACTCATGGGGGATAAAACTCAAAGCACAGATTAGAGAACTCACATCTAATGATGAGTTCATGGTTATTTAAAAAGTCACTACATGTAATATCCTTATTGAGAGGACTTGGCTATGTAGCCACTTAGTGGTACCTTCCATATTCCATTAGTGTCCGAAGTATCCTAATGATTGAAAATTCAAAATAATACTTTTTGAAAATTTCCCCATTGAGACTTGAAAAGTCACATATACTGAAGCTAATATTAAAAATAAGGGAGGCAAAAACCAATAAATAATGATGATATACATGTTGCATCTCCTAATGGACTATGGACCACCCCTTTGAATCCCTGGAGTATGCTCGATAGTGACTACGTGCCCCCTAAAAATCGGGTCTAGGAAGAATATTTAATCCTAGAGAACCAATCCCCTCATTTCCTCAGTCATATTGAAAATGAAATATGCTTCAACATTTCTATTAGACAAATCAGATAGAAAGGGGTGATGATCTTTCTTTTAATTACCTCCATCACTTTGATAGTGCTAGATAATTTCCCATATTTATAGCATCATTTAAAAATTCCTTCGCAGAATCAAAATTGGAGTAAGATGAGAATGATCATAGGTGGACCCATCTAGCATTCGATTATAGTCTCTCGACCATCATAGGTGAACTCAAAGAGATAAATCTGGGAATAAAAGATGACCCAAATCCTTCTGTGATTTGTGCCACCATGCCCATCAAAGAGAAATCATCGTACACTAAATTTATAAAGTATCACTGATATGTTTCCACATTTAGCTATAAAAAATTCACATACCGTATCCAAATAATGATACACGCCATCTCAGACTACCCGATGAGCATGAAGGGATTATGAAGGAAGAGATGAGGATGCAACCCTCTCATTCCACCTATATATAAAACATTTTTTGAGAAGTAAAATACCCACAATTTCTTTCCAAATCCATCCCCCATCATGAAATGTAATGGATATATGATGGTATTTGTTGCATTTATAGGCCTTATTCAGAATTTCCCCAAATGCGATTTCTTATTTCCAATCACAAGAACTCTTAATCAATGCAACTGCTGGGTTCTGATCTCTTTTCTTCATAGATAGTTACTCAGGGTACACTCAGAAGATGATGGCCCCTGAATATGAAGAATCCACTACCTACAGAGAACATCAAGGGAGGTTCTTCTTTTAGTTCATGCCCTTGGGATTAAATAATGTTGGCACACCATATCATCACTCTATGCATCACATCTTGAAGACATTCCTAGGAAAGATATAATGTCGAAGACCTAGTTTCTAAATCGTATCATTGTAGTGGTCACATCAAGGATCTGCAAACCATTTTTGAAAAGTTGCAGCAACATAGTCTATAGATGCATCCGATGAAATGTGCTTTCATGGTAACATCAAGGAAATTCTATTTCTCTGTGGTGCACCAATATGAAATTGAGGATGCTCTAGAGAATACTCGAGATATTTTAGCAATGAAACACACTAAAGATATCATTGAACTAAAGGAATCCATGGGAACCTCATCCATATTCAATGAATAATATCCATCATGGATGAAAAATCTCTCCCATTCAAAAAAAAATGATTAAAGAGGTCACCTATAAATGGTACGATGAATTCCAAAAAGTCTTTGAATTTCACAATCACTTAGTTCTACAAACTTTTGTTTTGATGCCTCTCGTGGAAGGTCAGCCACTCATATTATGGGTAGTTTCATTTTATTGCTCATAGGCTGCACACATCACATAGAAAAATGATGCAGGAAGTGAGAATAGTAACTAAAAGCTTAGCCAAATGATATTAGTTACTACGACTTGATATTCTGATGTTTAGAAGAACTGACTTGCACTCATATTAGTGGTGAAAAAGCTGAGTAAATACATGTATCCCCAAAAATTCCACCTAGTATCTCATATCGATCCACCCATGTATATCCTTGTATACCCTACCATGACTGTGTAATTGGATTAACTAGTTTTAATAATGAAATATTATGAAATTTAGTTCATATAAAAGAATTTAGTGAAAGTGAAATCAATGGCTAATTTACTTGAAACACATCCTTCCTAGGAAAATAAACTAGAAGACACCAAGCTCCCAGATAAAGAGGTTTCTATGCCAATGACACTTCCCATACATGGGAGAAACACATTGATGGATCATATCGGTATCATTATGGAAATCCTAAAGCACAATGTTGTTTTTATGGGGATTTAAATTTTCTTTGTAGAAAAATAAGTTTTTTCCTACTCGTTCTCACTATCATGAGGAAGAACAAATAAAGAGGCTGAATATCAAACCATCATCATTGGATTTGAACAAAACCTACGACTACACATATTCCAATTTTATATCAAAGGTTGTCAGAATTGGGGATAAACCATGTAAATGGAAAATATTTAATCTAAAAGCAATAATTATCCCCCCTTACTAGAAACATTAGGGAACTGATGGAAGATTTCCATTTTGAACACACAATACATCATGTTCCATGATCAATGATTCATTGAACTGATGCACTGTCTAATGCAACCACCATCCTTGTCATCACAGATCAAGAATACGTAATATACCTCATCGTGTAATGAAGAATGATCTCGTCGATCGATATATGAAATATATAAGAAATCAATCAGGTCAGCAACTCTCCATGGAATGATGAGCTAACAACCATCCCTAGATGGATGGTAACCATAATTATCTTTCACCAAAACAAGATTCTCCCAATAGACCAAGCTGTAGGAGAAAATATTAAGCACCATGTAAAAAAATTCACTATGTAGGATAATCCAAATAATTATAAAGTCCTCTAGAACAAGGATTCAATGGAATCCTCTTCAAATTCATAGTATTATTAGATACTATCACTATCATGGTATAATTCCATGCAATATCTTATGGTGCCCATCAATCTAGAACATCTCTCTCACACTAAATCAAGGTGTTAGGGTATTAATAAAAAAACACGATATAAGACTATGTGGAATTCACCAGATAAATTTCATGCATTTTAGATCCATGAAAACATAATCTATTTGTATTTAGAATTTCTACATATATCTAAATATTCTAGGAAATTTTACATTTGGGGAATGGAAGATGTGGAGCCATACCCCCTAGCCGTAGTTAAGTTGTTAAAATACATCCTTATTTCTATCTACTTGTTCTCCAAATGGGTTGAGGATGTAACCCTCAAGGAAGTGAGGATGAATGACATAATTAACTTCATAATGTCGCAAATCATCACTAGGTTCGGAGTCCCTCATGGAATTTTGATAGATAATTGAACTGACTTCTATGTTGTAGAGTTGAAGAAGCTGTACCAGGAGTTTCATATCGATCCCATCACTCATAATTATATCATGCGGTAGTAAATTGATAGATAGATACCATCAATAAGACCCTATAAATTATAATCTTGTTGTTAGAGAATAAAGAAAATAATAATTATCCAAAGAAGCTCGTCCATTTTTATGGGCCTATTGTACCACCACACATACTACCACATATGCAATTCTATACTCATTTGTGTATGGTAATGAGGTAGTGTTACCCATATAGGGAAAAATTCCTTCACTCCAAATAATAATTTTCATATATCTCTTTGATGATTACCAATCACAAAAGTGGCAGGAAGAATTGGAATAGCAAGATGAGAACAAATTTTTCACACTTCACAACTTGGAGGTCCATCGTAAATTGATACCATGAGACTTTAATTAAAATGTTCACCTTCATTAATTCCTTAAATTAGAATACTTTCTAGATCTCATAACACTAATTATATAGGTAATGAAGCCCCCAAAACTGGAACCCTACTTGGAAGGGCATGAAATCACAGATAAGGTTTATCGTAATAGAGCTTACTTATGGGCCACCATGGATGGGGAGCATGTAACACCTCCCAAAAATGTGATATTTCTCAAGAAATAATTTTCAAAAATATCATAATATGGGTATTTTAGACACCATGAAATGTGTTCCATGAAAATTTTCACAAAATGTCCTCAACTAGGCCTGAAATGTTCATGGTGCGACTCTACATTTATCATGGGGGCAGTGACGGTAGCGAAGGCAGCTGTCCGAAGGGCCTGGATCACAACCCAGCATAGATCTCAAGAAAGGGTGTGGGGGTACAACCATCACTGTATGTGACAATAAATTTTTCTATGTCCCTAAATCGGTGTTGAATTTCCCTGCACGTAAACACCTGTACACAACCATGAGAGATGAGAATGGAGAAATTATTTTGGCTAAGTCCTCAAAGAGGGTCCCTAGTCAAGACAAACCCCCATCAGATCACATAAAACATGTGTGCCCCCATCTAGAATGCAACAAACTTGTACTCCCCTATATGTCACGTATTCTACTTGTGCACCCAATTTCATTACGCCCCAGGTCATGCTTTTTCCTATAAATAGACCCTTGGGGGCTTCATTTGTAGAGAAAAATTTCCCTATGTCCCATTTCCTGCTCTGGTCTCCATAGTGCTTTTCCCAATTCTTCTGAAACATTCAAGGTACATCTTCAAAACATAAAGTGGAGTAATTTACAGAGGATCATAGGCTATAAGTCCTTTTAGTGTTTGAAATCCATAACACTTTCACACCTAATGCGCCCAACCTCCAAAAATTCGAAACACTTGTGTGCAACTTATTCCATTCAAAGGAACTAGAGCACCCCACTTTTGGGATCACCTCTAAATCAACCCGAAGGATTGATCCAGGTCTCTTCTAAGTATTACCATACAGTTCGTTTGTCACTTAATTGAATATTAGGTCACCCAACCATACTTTAGTGCCCATACTTATATACCCTTATCTACTTGGGTGCCCCTATTTGATTCACTTACTCTTTTAAGTATAAAAGACATCAAACCCTCTTAAAATTCATTCATTGCAAGGATTATTTTTCATTGGCTTCCTTGTTTGAATGGTATTATGTTGAGACCACCACCAAAATCTCCTGACGTATCAATCCATTTGGAAAGTCACATCAGTGTGTCTCTTATATGGCTTTTAATATCCATAATTAGAGGTTTACCACAAATGTTTCACAATGGGGTTTGGATTAATTTAGTGTATGTGGGTTTGTATATCCACAGTCACATGGTCATTTCTCCCAGGAATAGTGTAGTGAAGTTCTTGTTTCTGAAAACAAGGGTTTGCGTCCCATCCTCTCCATTCTCAAAGATCTGAAACCTCAAATTTCTCATAGGGAATGTATGGTTCACACTTGATTTTGCATTCAAGTGAATGAAAAGTCTCATTCACTACCAGGATCAATTTTAGGGTATCCATATGGCATAATCCCCAGACCATCACCCCTTCTTCCTTTAATTTTATCCTTGTCCAATGTAATGTGAATAAAGGGAAGGCTTATAGCCTTTCCCTTGTCCACTTTCGACGCCGTAGGTGCACCCTCTTCCACCAACGAAGGAGGAAAAGTGTATATTTTATTGTTGAATCTTTTGCATCCTCTTTTTTCTCACATTGACCATGACTCGTGTGGGATTAGAGATTATTGATGATTATAACATGTGCACAAATAGTCACAATGAATAAAATATGAGGACTCTGATTCAGACCATAGTTGGGATACATAAGAAGCCTTCTCAGGGCTCAAGCTCACTGGATATTATCTTCTAGAATCCCACTCAAATTAATTTAATATGGGCATCCTCATTTAGAAAAAGCCCAAAATTAATCCCCCAAATCTTCAAGGTATCATTTTCATTAAGTAATCCCAAAATCATTTCTCTCAATGGACAATAATATCATATGAGATTCATTGAACTACGTGGGCTTTGATTCCCATTTAAATGGGATATGTAGGAATAACCCTTGAGGTTCATCCCCAACACTTAAAAATCAACCATGTTCTCCTTGGTAAATATTCCCAACAAGGTATAATATTAATTGGAATACCATATACATTCCATGTTCCTAGGGATTCTTAGGTATAAGTCCCACATGAAACTTTTACTAAGAACCTTTTGCTTAGTTGTCATTACCACATAACATTAAACTGTACGGTCAGATCCTTATCACATGACCTTAAAAAGGTATGATGTGTCCCATCAAGCAGGCTTGAACTATGAGGGTTCTGATTCTTTTAACAGGGATATGTAGGTAGCCCATTTTATGGGTACGATCCCAATATCAGAACAATCTTTTGTCTCTATAGATGAAAATAAATTATAGAGTACCACACTGAGTGGCTTAAAAACCAGTATCATCATAAAGATGATTAAAATAATCTTTAAAAATTATATGATAGGATTCAATTGATGAAGATTCTAGAATATATATGAATATATCCATTAATGAAGAACCTTGAATACATACTAATGATTCTATATTTTACAGATGTTAATAATTGATTTCAAATTATAAGGGAAACTTATGTCATACTTGGTGAATTAATAAGTATTCATGAAAATATCTTAAATTTATAAAGAGAGTCTAGGAGTATCCAATAATTACCCCCCCCCCCCCACGGGTGTGATGAGTCCGACCTCCCCTCGTCTCGACCGATGTATGTTCCAAAGTATCATAAAGATAAAACTTAAATAACATCTTCCATTGTAATGAATGTTCCTTTTGGATAATAAACTATTGGATGCTTCCAGTTCCATGAACAAAACCAACGGAAACCGACTAAAAGTAGTGATTCTTAAAACCCGAACACATGTTTCAAAGAACTATGAAACAAATATCCATATTTGAGTAAGCCCCATCATTCATCCTTACCATATGATGTTAATATTCATTGACTTCAACATTAAAGAAAGAAGTTAAATTGCAAGGCCATCATCCTTACAACAATATATTAAACTATATATCCATCATCCATACCACAAGATGTTAAATTTCATGGCAATTTTTTTCCCCAAAAGGTGTAAAATACATGGATCATCTCATAATACTGAGATGTTTAAATGCACAATATCGTTCATCCTGACCAAATAATGGTAAACTGTATGGACTTCATCCTAGCCACATGATTTCAACCTACACGATTCCCTAATAACTATGTATGGATTGATTCCTAATATCACTAGATACATAGTAATTCTTGATCTACTATTATTGGGCCCAACCATAGGATTAATTTCCATTCACATTGGGTTATCCAATTTTCTTACAGCATGAAATTAAACTATATGGAAAATTTTCTTACTGTATGACACTAAACAATAATAAAAATGTCCTTACCACATGACATTAAATTCCACGGATCTATAACATTTGTTTTCCTTCACATCAGGTGATCTATGTCATTAACTCATGACATAAAAAAACATTAATAAATTAAATCCATCTTTGTTTATGTTGAGTCACTCACATCGTACATCATGACTTTTAGCTACACAAGATTCCTAGAAACATGTATGGATTGATACTAATTTCGAATTATATTTGTAGGGATGCCTTGATCATTTTTCATTATATTAAAACAAAATAATACAAAATTACCTTATCATTCTATTGAAAGTATCTACACTATTAGAGGAACCATTTTTGATTCATTTTTCTCACACTGGGAACAAATCATGTGGTCTTTGGAGTATCTGTTAGGACTTCCCCACACAAACATGGAATAAGTTTTTTTGATAGGCCCAACATATTCTAGAATTAATAACCAAAAATTTTATACCATGAGTCATCACTACATGACATTAAACTACATAGTTAATGTCCTATAGAGGGCGTGAAATTGCCCACTATTTTGGACCTCACCCGACATGACCACTAGATTTTGTGTTATTATTCTACCAAACCTCCATCCACTCTATCCCGATTCACATCAATGATCCCACATCCTTTCCTCATAACATTTAACTACAAATTTATTCATGAAATTCTTATGGGACTAGCCACAACATAACCACTTATTCATGTTGGTCCATCATTTTCCTTACTATATGATGTTAAGGAACATGGTTCCTTAAGAACAATGTGGGGATTTATTACTAATATCAGAGGATAGGTAGTGATTCATTTTTCTTAAATATGGTTCCCAATTTAATCAATCAATTAAAACAATGCCTGCATCTTCATACATGTCAGACCATTGAAGAGGGAGTTTCTCATTTAAGAACTATGTGTGACTAGATTCATATCCTTGTTAGATAAGTAGAAATTCCCATATTTCTAATATTGAGCCCAGGTATAAGAAATCAATATAAAAAATTTCCCCCTCTATGAATACAAGTCATACCTTCATAAAGAACATAATTTAGAACTACATGTGACTTGATTCCCATAACCATGGGATACGTAGGGACACCCATAATTACAATCATTTTCCCTGATGAAATACCAATATTTCACATCAAGGGATCCATGTCCTCGATGTATGATGATAAAATGCATAGTCTTTCAGAATGATGTGTGGGTTTTCTTATTTTCATGATATGCTTAGAAATACCCTAACATCAATCAATGGGTCCAACTGGAACATTTACATCAATTCAAAAGGGTTCCCACATCCTTACTACATGGATTTAAAATCAATGGGAATACATCCTTGCCATATTATGTTAACCTAGATGGAAATACATCATTACTATATGAAAATAAACTGCACGGATGTTCGTCACTACCGCAAGATCTTAAACTGCAAGGAAAAAATCATGGTCACATGAAATTAAAACAACACAAAATAATTCCTTACTAAATGACATTAAAATTCATGGAAATGGCCCCAATACTTAATGATAAACTCACCAAACTAGGACATGATTTTATTTCCTTATCAAAGGACAACAATATAATTACATTTTTCAACTATATTATGGGTTTCATATTCCACATATTAATTTTTCTTAAATACATGTTCCACACATCATACCTTGATTACATTAGATTACTGTAATCCATTCATATCCCATGGAAAATAAAAATTTACCTCTTGGTTTTACCATGATACCGATGCAGAAGGTCTTGCGACCCCCCATCCAAGTACTACCTGACCCAATATAATGTGATTTGTAATCCCTATGATCTGGAAATCACAACTGAATAACCCATCACATGGTGGGGTTCTAGGTCACCCCCTACATGGTTGTACCATATAATTTATCATGATCTGAGGACCTCATCTATGATTTATAAAATTTCCGTCTCCCACTCTGAAGGATAGTGGAGTTTTCTTGACCATAATATCCAAATTAGGCTCCTGTGTAACATCTACCAAATTAGGTCAATGTGAGTCATGAACTTAAACTATCAGTGTTTTGGTCAAAGATGTATATCCATATACTCTAGCCTATAATGGTCCAATGCATAAGACCCTAAACTACCAACGAGTGAGAGAAAAAACTTGTCTTGTTGAAAACCCACAAAGTGAATCCTATGTAACATGAAAGTGTTTTCTCGCTAAAATATTCATCTCCCATGTGATGGAAAAAATTAGGCTGTAAAAAACTATGTAATAATGTTCCTAGGGTCTATTTTTGACCCTAATAAGATCCAATATTTTCTCATTAGAACCCTGGGTCCATAAAAAATTTAGAATTTTTTTTTACATCTCCTCGCTATAAGAAACTGTTCTCTAGGCGGTGACACACCATTTAGGTTACTAAAAAACTTTTTGAATATTAATCATTTCACAAAACCCCTTCATACATTTGAATTCTAAGATAATGTAACCTCCCTATAATAGAATGGTAAAAAGGATGCTCTCTATGGATTCCAGATAGAACCCCATAAAGCATAAGTGTTATAATATTGACCTCATGGAATAATAGAGGCTCCATCAAACTATACCCATAAGTTTTATTTCCTTGTAGTTGTCTTCAATATTTGTGGGAAATGATTTATAATTCCCATAACCCAACTATTCATGTGGATTCAATATCCTTGATGTTATGTCCCTGGGGTTTGTACCCTTTCTCACGATCGGAATGAAAAATTCCATTATTGAACCTTTGATGGATCTCACCGCATGATTCGAAACCATAGAAAATAGGGATTTAGATTCATAATCAATATCGGAACTGAACTTAGGGCCTAAACCCTTCTGGGATATCCTTTTTTCCATACCCAACATCACCATCATGGCATTTGAGACATGATAAGTCATTTATAGCCCTTGAAAATAAGTGGATATTAACTTTGTGGGGCCATGATATCAATGAATAAAGGATTTTCCCCACAAAATAAGGGTATCTACTCCTTGCAAGAAAGGATCGTAAATCCTTGTGATCGTTGGAAACACTAAGGGAGAACCAAACATCTTAGAGTATTATGAGACATACCCGATATGTCTTCTACATCATATATCAAAATACTCAATGTTTTGGGTTATGATTTATGCCACTAACATTCCCATGATCCAAGCTGGACTAGTATATCTATTATTTCTCTCACAATCATATTTCTTCCCAGATATATTTTTTGATCCTTTAAAAAGTGTAGAGATCATATTTTCTTGGTTGTACTATCAACACATAATGGATTTAACCCACCATATAAAATTACCACTTCGTTACAATAAATGAACACCAATCATTGTGATCCATAGAAACACCATAGATAAACCTTGAACCTTAGTGTGTTTTAGGTCATTCCTAGGATGTCCTCACCATATACCATAGACATCAATATCTGGTATATGCTTGAAGACCCTAAACTACAACACACAAGAGGTCCATGATCAATGCGTCTACACTAAAACCCAAAAAAGGTCCAAGATCAAAGAACATAAACTATATCACCCAAAATGTGCATGATCAAATACCCTAAATTATATCACACCAAAAGTCCAAGATCAATTACTATAAAATAAAGCACACCAATGGTCCTGCCTCAAGTACCCTAAATTATAGCCCACCAAATATCCATGCTCAAATACCCTAAATTACATCACACCAAAGGTCAATGATCAATGACACTAAAATATAACAGACCAAAGGTATAGGACAAATGACCAAAAATTACAGCACATAAATTTTCCAAGATCAATTACATTAAATTAAAACACTCCAAATGTAGAGTGGATAACCATTAAATATAGCTAAATTGATGAGAAAATAAATCTGGGGCATAGGACTCAGAGTTAACTATCATGTCCATTCTAGTTTTGGGAACCCCATCCTGATGAGAGATCATATATGACCCTTTGTCAAGGGAATAACAGTTTTTATCAGCAATTGATCCATTTTCTACTCAGAAATAAGAAAAATTGAAGCTGTCAGATTGGTTTCACTCATCTATAACCTCAACATGGCTTAGATACAAAGCCCCAATCGAAGAATTTGGGATCGCATGAATCATAGGGATCCGGGTGGTGTTATTATATTTGAAACAATGAATTTTCTATCCTATAGAACTGAATAGAAACAAGGGGTGACCAATTATCCTGTACAGTTTTCCTCCTTGTTTAATATGGACCAAGACCTGGTAAAGGTGTCCTCGGACTGGTTCTCCCAAATTGAGGATACATTCTTTTGTATATCATTCCTCCACCAACAATGTACTAACATAGATCCCTAAGAAGGTGTCCTTATCTTGGAAAAGCAACCCATTCAAAAAAATGGCTATAAATACTTCCATACTATGGATTGGAGGGATCTTTGAATTCATATGTAGCCCCATGAGGTAAAATCACAGAATTGCAGGAATCCCCATTATGAGCATATGTCGTCGTAGACTTTATGAGAATGGAACTGGTGAGGATGTATGGAAGTTGGAAAGTATCCACTATAGAAAAGGAAAATATATATCCAATCCTTGAAATAAATTATTGAACACAATTTCAGATCATTCTTATGTTTACCCTTTACAATAATAAGAATATTCATTTCAAAAATTAGGGTCTCTATATGATCATTCTAGGAATCCATAGGAGGGAGTAATTCATCATAAATCCCTCAAAGAGGGGGGATACCATCATGTTGGTAGATATTTCATATGCTCATACCCAATTCACCATGGGATATATGGAATGTGTTGGTTATAGGGAACCAGTGACTGATCATCTCTTGAATAATGTAGGGTTGGTGGTAAATGATGAACTGGGAAATCCACAAAACATTATTAATTCAATCATTAAATAGATGATAAAATATATATTCAACATTCCCTAACCCATCAGATCCATTCCCATCAATTAGAGAAATTATTTTTAGGATATAGATCCCACTTCAAACCCCATCCCACACTAGGATTGTTTATGGTGGAAGAAAATAGGCTCAAATAGTTCTGATAAATTGGTTAATGGAAAAAGTTACAACTATCTGGACAAAGGGGATACAATTATAATATAAAAGATAATACATAAGACCGATTTTTGATCTATTGACTATCATCTGTAATTTTTGATTGGACATAGTCAAGAGAAGAGAACACCCCGTGAGATGATGGATTAGAGTAGGAGGTGTGAGATTCATCCCGCAGAACGAACCCGTATAGAGGAAGTCGATGAGATAAAGAATAATACAGAATATTAGATGAGAGGAACCTCTTCAAACACTCATTATCATTAAATACAAGATATAAATCATCGACATTATGATTCATAGAAATCAATACCCTTTGATTTACCAAATCTAGAGAAGATCGAAGGAATCAGAATCCATCTAAACAAGAGTAATTGAAATATTCTAGAAAAAGAGTATAAAAAATCTTGTCAAAAATGAAAATTCATAATCAAATAGTATAATCATGTGCATTTCATGAACCAACAAGGTATTTGTGAACTGCATTAGAATTGGGAAAATAGCCCAAAACCCAAAGGAATCATGGGTTACATTACCCCTGCATGGTATCACACAATTGCATGACCAATTTTGATACTCATGATCACATGATGGACATGACCATGTGAATCTCATAATAATCAGTTGATCGAATGATGGAACTAGAATACCGCCAAAAACCTCCATGACAATGAAATCCCTCATGGCCTATGATCAATAAATTACATATGTATGGTTCATATTTGGAGAAGACGGGTGCCTCAATAAAAGAGGTAATGCAGGGAATGTTCTTGAAAAGAATTGGGTCTCATGATCGGTTCTCATGAACATGACCCTCTATCATCACTCATTGAACTATCTTGTGGTTGGGGAATGAGAAGGAGGCAAGGTAAGAGAAATCAGGAAGAGTGGTAGCCTATGGATAAATTTGCACTCTATCCCTATTTATTTATGAAATTTTGTTGGAACCATGGTTTCTTTTTTCATGATTTGGAGTATGTTTTTTCTTTGTTGTCAATCCTCAGTGGATTTTCATAATATGTTCGAACAATGTGATCTTACAATTCATGTAGATAACAGTATTGAAAGTGGTATTGTTTTCTAGTGTTTGACAAGTTTTTGGACCTCCACATTGTCAAATTGAGAAAAGTGTTTTTGGAAAAGGGACTTGCGCTTTTATTACATGGACGCTTAGAGACCTTAGCGCATTTTGTTTTTCAAGATCATAACATGAAAATATGGTAAAGGTATAAGGTCACCCATGTTTGGAAGTTGGCCACGCAAGTGTTTTTCGGGGGCAGAGACTTCCGCGCCGAAACTTGCTCATCGAGGGGAGACTTGCATGTTGTCGCGTAGGGTGCCCAAATTACTATAAATACAGGTAGACCCATCTTTTTTTGGTATGAAGATATGACATAGAGAAATTCTGAGCTTCCATCGCGTAGGAGTAGTGGTCGCGCAAGTGGTTGTGGGTCACACAATATGAAGTTGCGCGACAACTGCTAGCTGTGCAACCAAGGTGGTTTGGGAGAGAAAGGGTGTTGGCCACCCATGTTTGGAGTTAGGGAAGGAAGTGCCATGTAGTTTGTTTGGTGAAACTTTCGCACCATCATTTGATGAAGAACAACAGTTGAACTTTGCACACCAAAACTAGTTTTGGTAGAAACAATGTGAGTCGCGCAAGTTTGGTGTTGAGGAAGGGAGAGTCGCTGAAGTGGTTGAGGTCAACATTAGTGCCATTTTAGAATTGTGCGTTGAGAATTGTGTGCTGTCTTGAAACATGAATGCTGGGCTTGGAGAAGTGCGCTAGATTGTTTTGAATCACACCGGTCTTTTTGGAGCTGTACAAAAGCTGGAATATTGCCTGATACCTTTGGTGAAAAGTGAGATTAGTCTACAGGTGTGAATTGGACTTCAACAGAGAATCTACATACAACAGAGGATGAATTATTACAATGATGAAGAGACTGTCACATCTATAAACTGAGTGCTACTTTACTAAGGGCAGTGAGCCAAGGGGAGTCAACGAGAGTGTCCCGAGGGACACAGTAGGCTATCCCTGAACAATTGTAAAGGCAATGAACCTTGAACAGACTGAATATTCTCAAAACATTGAAATCCACAACGAGTAAAGAATAGTGGAATTTGGTATGACTGAAAACCTGTTAGTGTATGCTCCTTGGACATATCCCTTAGTTGTGAACCAAGTAAAAAGTGTTGTGTCATCTCTTTGCATGTGAGTGTTTTATTTATTCTCATATCTGACATACAGGTTAAAGTAGTTCCTACCAATGTGGGATCATGATCCTTCAGTTTAAAAAAAAAATTGTCACCATGATTCACCCCTCCCCTCTCAGGGTGTCCTGGGGTCTTACAAGTGGTATCAGAGCAAGGTTACTGGTGTTTGATCTATTTTACACCAACATGGAAAATTAATCCAGTGTTAGGGGAGTTCTCCTCTTTGATGGAAGTTATTTTCATATTTGGAAGAACAGAATGAGATCTCATCTGAGATCCCTTGAAATGGATGTTCTGTTTTCCACTATGAAAGGTATACATCTTACTGATCCAATTGGGCTAGCTATGACTAATACAAATAAGAAAATTCTTGATGTAGATGATAAACCACATAATGCTCTCACCATAGAACTTTCTGATCAGATCTATCTAAAAGTGATGAGTTCCACCTCATCAATGTCCATTTGGGAAAAACTTTAATATATTTATGAAGGAGATATAAAAGTAAAGGAGGAGAAACTACAAGTCATGCATAATAGGTTCAAAGATCTGAAGATTCATCCTGATGTGAATGTAGACTCTTTCATCAATTGAATTACTGAAGTGGTTGGAGCAATTTGGGGTCTAGGTGAAGAAATCAAAGATGTTGAAATTGTGATGAAAATATTAAGAAGACCTCCACCCCTTTTTATACAAAATGTTTCATTACTTGAGCAAATATATCTTTCCAAAGATTCTTTGGATGATATTTTGACCAGCCTAGTATCATATGAAATGAGAGTCAAACCAGAAGATGCTACTACATGAGTAAACAAAGAAATTGTGTTCAAATCCATGGAGAAACTGAAAATTTCAAATGATTGTTGTGGTGAAGACTATTATGAAAAATAAAATATTTCTCTCACTTCCAAGAAGTTCCATAAGGGAAAAGGGAAATTGAAAGGGGTGTTACCTCTTGCTTGTTTTTTTTGGGGAATAGTTGGGCACATTGCTTCTCAGTTCTTAAGAAATATCGATGATGATGATAGCAATGCTGAAAACATTGAGAAGCCTTAGAAAAGGTTTTCCAAGAAAGGAGACTTCAAATATAGAAAGAAAGTATTGAAGAATAGTTTTGTCTTCGAAGAGGAATATGGAGATAATGAATTCTATGAAGAAGAAGAACCAGAGATCAAAATGGGAAACCATGCTTCCATGATGCCAACTATTAAAAAATCAGAAGAAAATGGTAGAGACAATCCGTTAAAAACTAGTGGCAATCCCAAGTTGCAACTTAAGGATGCTGTTATCAATCGTAAGATGAGATGTAAGAGGTTCAATAAGTGGAAATTAATTGTAAAAGAATAAACTGAATATGTTGATCAATATGTAGATGAAATTGAATGACTGGAAGAATTTGTGAAAGTACATTCTAAAATACATGAATGAAATGATGATGTAGTGGATCTAAAGCTTAGAATTGGAGAACAGGGAAAGGTCATAAATGACCTCAAATAAAAACTGGAAGAGAAATCCAAGACTACTGAGGGTCTTGAAGAGGTAGTTGTTACTCTTATGTGTAAACATGAGACTGAATCAATTTCATAAGAATCAAGGAGGAAAATAATGTTTGGAATATTCTCATATGCAGAATTACTGGAAATATCCAAGTGTGGTTTAGATGGGGTTGGAAAAATCTTGAGTGATCAAAGACCTGCTAGTATGGGAAAGATTGTAATTGGATGTGAAAATGAGAAATCAATTACTGGAGGTAGAGAAAGCAAAAAGAAAGACAAGATGAAATTTTAACATGTAGAAATGTTGCCTGAAGTGTTGAAAAAGAAACCCTCAATCCAAACTAAAAGGAGAACTGAAGATTATCCTAAAACATTCAAGAATGACAGGTTGTCCAACTATTCTCCCAAGGATGAAAGAAAGAGGATAAATTCAATTGAGAAGACATTTTCTCTCATGATGTGTTAGTTTTGTGGCTATCTGGTCCATACCATGTCATATTGCGAAGAGGTAATGAGCTACTTGAATGGGGAAGATCTAGGACATCAACAAAGGAGACCGATTTCATATCCTACATATTATAGAATAAATAGTTTATATGGATACTATTTTCGTTATTATAACATTGTTCATAAGGCTGTTAATTGTAGGTAGAGAAGAGACATGGATACCTCATACCAGAGTTCAAGATAAGTAAAATCTCATCGACAAGATAGTGTTTCTCTTACAAACAATATTTCTCCTCTCAAAGAATACTTTGACAATGAATAACCAATATACACAGATGAGATAATTGAAAGTCCATCAGTTCTCTATAATCAATCCAATGTCTCATGGAAAGAAACGAAGAAAATTGAGAAATCCAACCTTGAAGAGGTGGCCCTCAATGCTAAAAAAAGCAACAGTACCTAGATTCTGGACAATGGTTGTTTATCTCATATGATAGGTAATGATGTCCAATTAACAGAAATCAAAAGGAAAGTTGATGGTACATTATTATTTGGTAATGATGGAGATCTAAAAATCATAGGCAGTGGAAGAACTGAATTAGCTAATAGAGATCTAAAGAAGACTAAATTCCTTACGTAGATGGCCTACGTCATAATCTACATTGCATGATTCAACTCTATGAATCAAGACTTATAGTTAATTTTAATTAGAAAGGATGAACTATCAATGGAAAGATAGGAAATTCACTTATGAAGGGATGCAGAATACAGGGCCACTTGAATCAGGTTGATAGTAAAGAAAACGTTTGTCATATGACTGTTGAAGAAGAAAACAATTTGTGGCATCAGAGACTGTGACACATCAATCAACAAGATATGGAGAAAATACCAAAATTGAGGATTGTCATGGAAATTGTTAACCTGAAGCGTGAGTGTGAAAGGTCTTGTGATGCTTGCATTCGTGGAATGTTGGTCTGTAGTTCATATCAACTAAAGAAGAAAAGGGAATATCACCTTCTTGATATAATTCATACAGATGTATAAAGGCCGATAAATGTTGTTGGAACTCATGGAGAATGGTACTGTGTCCTTTTCATAGATGATTACAGTAGAATGGAATGTGTTATGGTCATTCACAGGAAATGACAAGTGCTTGATTACATGAAAACATATCGGAGAATTGTTAAGAATGATATTGGATGAACATTCAAAGTGTTGCGATGTGACAATGGATGGGAATACACGTCCATTGAATTTGAAAATTACCTGGAGAAGCATGGGATACAACATGACATAGATGTTGTGATAACTCCACAAAAAATGGAGTTGTTGAATATAGGAATCGACAGGTGAACAACATGGAATGAACTATACTGATTGAGAGTCGTATTTCACGACATTTTGAGAAAGAGGTTGTTCATGATGCAGTGTATATTCAAAACCAAACAGGACTTTATATGGGTGAGATGAAGACACCATATGAATTGTGGAATGGAAGGAATCCCTATTTGAAATACTTTCATGTTTTTGGAAATAAATGCATCATTAGAAACAAAGAAGTAAATCAAGGGAAGTATGATGATAATGCAGATGAAGGAATTTTCCTCAGATACTCAATGAACAGAAAAACCTACAAATGATTCAATAAGCGATTAGGAAGGATTGTGGAAAGTAGTGATTTTAAGATAATTGAAGAGAAAACCACAAATTCTTCAAGGAAATCATATGATGATGTGATAGAAAGTGAGGAATAATGTGAACTTGGAGAAAAAAAATACAAAAATAGAGGAAGGTATAAAAAACACTCACCAGTAACATCATGATGTAGAATCAGAAGAATAATCTGATTAAGAAACTATGGCTGGAGAGAATGCACCTGAACCTCACAGGAGAAATTGAAGAGGTGAGATTGATATATCTAAAACAATTGGGGATAGGAGTTCACCCACACAAACAAGGAGGATGAGGAATAATATACAATCTACATTTCTGTCAGTTGTGGAGCCATCCCCATTTGAAGAAGCAGCAAAGGATGAATCTTGGGTGAAAGCCATTAATGAAGAGTTAGATCAGATTGAAAAGATTCAGACATGGTATCTTGTACAGAGACCCAAATGTCAAAATGTGATTGCTAAAAAATAGATCTTCAATTTTTTTGATTATAATAGAAATGTTATTAGAAACAAGGCATGACTGGTATGTAAAGGATACTCTCATATTGAAGGAATTGATGTTGAAGAAACCTTTTCCCCAGTAGCTAGACTGGAGTCTATCAAGCTTTTCCTTGCCATGGAACTCCCAATAGGATATAAAGTATATCAAATGGATGTCAAGACAGAATTATTGAATGATTCACTTGAAGAAGAAGTCTAAATTGAACAACAAGTGGGTTTTTTCATTGGTACTAATGAAACAATGGTCTTCAAATAGAAGAAAGCTCTATATGGTTTGAAGTAGGAACCACGGGCATGGTATTCCTGGCTGGACTCATATCTCAAGAAGCTGAAATTCAAATGAGGATGAGTATACCACAATCTGTACGTGATGCATTCTCCAAAAGACCAGTTCATGGTTCCATTCTTCATTGATGACATTATTTTTGGTAGAAGCAGGCAGAAATCAGTGGTTGAATATGCCAATCACATGAAATCAGAATTCGAAATGTCTATAATTGGGAAGCTCACATATTTATTGGGGATGCAGGTGATTCAAAGGTAGGATTACACTTTTTTATCTCAAGAAAATATCCAAGAGAGATGCTAAATAATTTTAAAATGCAAGAGTCCAATCCAATATTAACACCGATTGCGTTTGGAACCAAACTTGGAAAGCATGAGGGTGGGGAAACTGTAGACCCCACTATGTACAAGAGGATAATTGGGAGCCTATTGTACATGACAGTGACATGGACATATATTGTCATTGAAACCTATTTAGCTCCCCGATTTCAGAGTAATCCAAAGGAGGAAGATATGATAACAGTAAAAATAATCATGAGGTATATTCAAGGTACTCACAATTGTGGCTTATACTTTACTGCAGGAAGAGACAGTAAAATATCATCATTTTATGATGCTGACTGGGATGGTGATGTAGTGGAAAGAAATTCTACTAGTGGTGAAGCATTCTATATTAGGAATAAGTGTGTTGGCTGGTTGAGAAGGAAACAAGAAAGTACTTCTCTTAGTACTGCTGAAGCTGAGTATATCTCTTCCACAAAGGCATGCAATCAACTACTATAGATGAAGCAACAACCAACAGATATTGGTGATGTGGTTAAGAAACCAATGGTAATTTAATGTGATAACAAGAGTGCAATTGATGATACGAAGAATCATGTTCACCATTCTCGTACAAAACATATTGTAATCAAGTATCACTTTATCAAATAAAAAGTTGAGCAAGGCATTATTATAATGGATCATGTGGGAACTGATGATTTGGTGGATAATATCCTGGCCAAGCCACTGTCAGTTGCTGTGTTTGAGAAGCATCAGTTGAACTTCGATGTTCAGCAACCTCCCAGTGGATTAGGAGGTTACACAATTCCCTTCTCCCTAGTTATGTTAATGGTTTTTAATCTGTTTGTGGATGTGATGTAGGTTTGTGGGGGAGATACAATCTAGGGGGAGTGTGTCTTGAGATAAAAAATGAACAATTACCAGTATTTGGGTTTATTTCCAATGAGGGAGAAAGAATAAATTCAGAACATGATTGGAATCTCAATGAGAATTTGGTGATAGGATAAGAAAAATTATTTGGACATGTAATTATTCTAGGAAAATTTAAGTGAATTGGATGGGAGTCATTAAGAAATTACAAAACACGAGATCTCAATTCACGCTTACCCTATTGTTTTCTATAGTGAGAATTTCTCATGTAGACATAGAGTGTGAGGTGAGTTGATTCATGTGTTTCTGGTTTATATGTGGCTGGTACTCTATTGAAATTATATACTAATTTCCAACAAACCCAAATGGGGATATTGTTGGAACCATGGTTGTCTTTGCATGATTTGGAGTATGGTTTGTATTTGTTGTCAATCCTCAGTGGATGTTCAGAATATGTGCCAGCGAAGTGATCTTACAATTCAAGAAAAGTACAGTATGGAAAGTGGCACTATATTCCAGTGTTTGCCAAATTTCTGGACCTCAAAATTGTCAAATAGAGAAATGTGATTTTGGAAAATGGACTTGCGTGTCGATTACATGAAGGCTTGGAAACTTGCGTACCTTTTGTTTTTCAAGATCAGAACATTAAAATATGGAAAAGGGAGAAGGGCACCCATTTTTGGAGGATGGTCATGCAATTTTTTTCGGGGGCAGAGACTTGCGCACTGAAACTTGCACGCCGAGGGGAGACTTACGTTCCATCATACAGGTTGTCCAAATTCCTATAAATACTGGTCGACCCATCCTCATTCGGTATGAAGTTCGGTCTTAGAGAAATTTATAGGTGACTTCATGCAGGTGTAGTGGTCGCGCAAGTGGTGGTCGGTTGTGTAAGTTGATGTTGCGCAATAGCTGTTAGCTGCACATCCAAGGTGGTTTGGGTGACAAAGGGTGTTAGTCTCCCATGTTTGGAGTTGTGGAAGGAAGCATCGCGGAGGTGGTTTCATGACACTTGTATTCCAAGAGTTTATGATTCTTGAAAGATCACCTTTTCACATCAAAACCAGTTTTGGTGGAAAACAATGTGAGTTACATAAGATTTGTGTCGATTAAGGGAGAGTTGCACAAGTGGTTGAGGTAAACTTGTGCACCAGTTTAGACTTGCGCGCTGAGACTTGTGTGCCATCACGAAACTTGTGTTCCGGGCTTGTTGATGCATGCTAGGTGTTGTTGAAGCATGCCGGTATTTTTTGAGCTACACAAAATCTGGAAGATTGCCAAATACCTTCGGTACAAAGTGAGTTTAGTCTACAGGTGTGAGTTGGACATCTACAGAGCATCTACATACAACATATGCTGCATTATTTTGCAATAATGAAGAGTCCTTCACATCTATAAACTGAGTGAGACTTAATCAAGGGTAGTGAGCTAGGGGGAGTCAATGGGAGTGACCCATGGGATGTAGTAATCTATCCCTAAACAATTGTAAAGGAAGTGAGCCTAGGATATAGTGATTGTTATCAAACCTTTGTAATCCACAACGAGTGAAGAATATTGGAATTTTGTATCACCGAAAACCTATCGTTGTATGCTCCTTGGACGTAGCCATTAGTGCTAAAGCAAGTAAAAAGTGTTTTCTCATCTATTTTCATGTGAATGTTTTATTTATTCTGATATCCACAATACAGGTTAAACTAGTTTATACCAACGTGGGAACAAGATCTATCAGTTTAAAAGAAAAAGTTGTCACCATGGTTCACCCATCCTCTCTGAGGGTGTCCTGGGGTGTTACAAATTTCATGGAGTCCCAAGCATCTATTGATAGATCAAACATCACACAAGTCACTTGTTGGGGCACCACCAGAGACTCAGGTGGAAATTTAAAGTCCCCAATATAGATCACATGTCCCTGTAGACATTTCTCCAATGTGGGGGAATTTGATTACTCCCACTAAATGAGCATCAAGAAATCCAAAAGGAATAAATACCTAAATATGGGTATTATTTTCCCTACAAAGTAAAAGGAAGAAGAAGGTGGATGAGACCTATAACTAACATGAGATTTCAAAAAAAACATGATCATGTGAACATTATAAGCTCATTTGAAGACTCCACATGGAGCAGATAATCTATTGTGGGTCCCATGGAACCTATTTCAATAAGAACTCATTATCATACAATTGTTCTCTGAAAAAGTAGTGGCCATGTGGGGGTAGCCGGATAATATCCCCTGGGAAAAATAGTTTTTCATCAAAAAATTATTAGAAAACCCATTCAAAAAATAATAATTTTAAAAAATAATTGAAATTTCCAAATGATAGAGGCATTTTGCAATAATAATGATCATATGATACCTCACCGTTGGGAATTTAAATTTTCCATGAAAACATTCAAACACAGTTCAATTCCCCAGATCCTCTGTAAAATATAACAAATAAATGAAATGAGAGGAGGAGGGAGCAACTTGTGGTCATAAAAGACATTTTACGCACTCTTGGAAGCATATAAGACACCATGAGACTCTAGCAACATGTCTACCTCATCTCGTGAGCGCCTTTTGGCTTGTCATCCTCAATGCGCAATGTTCCCCTAGTATTATATGGTAATATCTCACTTAACCTTCATCTCCGTAACATAAAATTGATGTATTTTACATATAATTATCTCACAACCCCATATGAACCATATTAGTCATGTGACACACCATCAAGAGGTAGATTAATTGTATTTTAAATTAATCAAGTAATATTTCATGGTAATATACCTTTGGAAAATTAAAAAAAATGAATCAATATAGGGTGGATTTAGATGCTTCTTTTGGTTTTAACACACTCCAGATATAATAAATAAGTATTCAATGTGGTCCCTCAAGAATCCTTGACAGGCCAACATGATTTCACAGAGCCCCCTTGAAAAACCACCCTTGCCGCGTGAAATGTCCTCGATAGGGCATCTAACATCCCATGAAGTCATTTTAACAGGCACTATTATTTCCCAAAGTCCCATGTACTGGTCAATGTTACAATATTAAGTCCTTTATAATTCCAAAATGATTCAACAAGTCATCTTTAATCAGATATAAACCAATAATGGGGGTGTTCATCAGAGGGACTCATGGTCAATAAAAATCATGTGATTCTCTTAGAGCGATCCACAAAAAAGGTGTTTGAAGATGCATGGTACCATAACCCATCGCTGAATCCATCATAGTTCTCCACTAGATACGCTAGCCATACCTTCAAAAAACAAGGGTGGAGACACCTATAAATTATACACCCTAGCATGAAAAATGCACCACTACCTAATGACTAGACAACAACCTATCTCAATTAAGATAATAACCTCTTGAAATTTCTCAATAGTTCTAAAGAGGATTTATCAGAGCATCTGATAAGATGATCGACAAGTATTCCATCAGGTAATATTAAAATGAATAGTTGTAGCGATAATGCACCATGAAAAATACTATTTGCGTGATCATTTATAGATAACAGGTAGGATTTCTAGAATGATGTGTGAAGAATAAACCACAAATTGTCTGTAACACATGATACTCAAAATAAAAAGATAAAGAATAAGTACATGGAATTCATAAAAAATAGATTTAATACAGACTACTGCTGAAATACCTAAACAAAATACTATCTATTAACCCTCATGTGAATCCCGTGATCCATCCAAGACACATGACAACACCAGGACATGTCATGTGGATCTTGTGACACTACATTAGCATGAAACCCAATTCATGAGAGTATTCTAGAAATATGAGAGAATGTTCTACAGTTCCCCCTAGGAATGTCATTTTAGTCATGAAAATACCTCGTTCTCTCTTTCCCAAGACCTATGACATCTTTCCGATACATTTTATAACTCATATAATGGCACAATATCATGTCATCTAAGAATAAAAAACACATATTCACAGGTAATCAAATATCCCATGATACGTTCTAGGAATGTAATCCCAAACTCATGATATAGTGGCCCGTTTTTTCCTCACAAGGCATTAGAATATATCTATGTATATTCAAAGTGGTATGAACTTTGATGACCTGTGATTCAATGGTCTGGTGAGCCTAGAATCAATTTTCCAAAAATATTAAATATAATTTATATTGTACATGTTCATTTAGCTAAAGAAAATAGGGTACCTCTTAAATGGTTGATCAGATTAGAAATCATAGACCACTATTTTGTTTGGAATAATGTGCTTACCCTATGCGTGACATTAAATGATTTGCTGTGGTACGTTCTCTCCCCTAACTCATTGGTGGTGCATTTTACAGGATTAATTAACTAATTAAGTTCATTTATCCAAAAATAATTTTTTTTAAATAAATATCCAGGGAGAATTATCTAGGGCTTCCTCATATATCTACCACATCAAGTGATTCCATCTTCCTCCTACCTCATAATAATCATGATGGATCGATGACGAAACACTGTAATCAAGAATATTAGGACATAACGAATGCAATGAATCCTCCCAAATCATTGAAGGATAAATTCTTCACCAACAATTATTCCAAAATAATGGTAGGAATCCTATTTTAGTGATTACTCATTTGAATTAAATTTTTGAGTATATAAAACATTGTATCTCAATCTGCGCCCTCATTTGTAGCCTCTGCATGTTCTCATGTACATAAATTATTCTATTTGAATTGATTGCCTAACCCTGGGACCCTATTCTTGATCATCAACAATGAAAGTTTGGCCAAATATTTTCAAAACACATTTTTGGTGCCATTTCCACAAATATTATTTACTTTTATCACTGTATGGATCCCTGTGGTCATAGTTCAACCTTCTGGGTGACACCAAGTTTGACCAGGCCCCCAAATTCATGGTAAATTAGTGAAATGACAACAAAATGACAAATCAGCCATAAATTATGGAAGATTGGGGTATGGTGATGTTTGATTTGATGACTTAAGGCTATATCATCATGTGTTGAAGCTTTGGGTTCATGTCGAAAAGTGAATTGAATCCATCTTCAATGATCGAATCAGATTTGATTTGAGTAATGGTCGACGAGCATGTTCCACAACCAAATTTAATGATTTTGAAAGGAATCTGGGAAATATACATGGTATAGTGACTTGATTTGATGTGGGATGATATGTCGTATATGTATAGAGTTTTAGTGGAAAACTTGACTAAAGACTCTATTATAGGATTAGAACTTGACATATAGCCTCCATCAGGGGCAACATTAGGTTTTCCAAAATTTTAAGGATGACACTATGTGTAGTAATCCCGTACATGTTGTGAACCCTCTCCCAATTTGAAAATCTGTGTTGAAAACCACATTGGTGGGATTCTATATAGAATTACTCATTCAAAGATTGACCACATGGGAAACATCCCCTATGGACAAACACATTGTGTACCAGACCGAAAATACACATCTTCTATATACACGGACATGGACAAAAGAACATGGCCTGCTCCCTGAGTAGTTTTGACATAATGTGTTGTCCACCAACCTAGAATATACGCCATACACAGATGGGATGCATGTATTATCTAAATACATGGACAAGTTGTGAAGTGGGGCCACATGCTGTGTGGGACCCCTCACATGTAGTGTTCTACATAACCTCCTTTGAGAAATATTCTAATGTGCATATATCGTTCATTTGAACTAATATTTTTCCCTTCAAGCAACCTATCGTGAATGTTAGTTAACAAATAATGTGATGGCACCCTTAGTTGCAGCTTTTGAGATATCACATGAAATGTTCCATGAATTTCACACAATGAGGTGACACCCGATGATGATAGTGATCAAGTGTGACCATCATAAACCTTTGTAGGAATTACCCTATAGTAGTACTCGGTAGGGGAGTTTCAAGTTGAATGTTTAGATGTTACCCTCTAGAAAGGATGAATAGAGGTGTTAATAAATTTTTGGGATGTTAGCCTCTAGTATGGATGGGTAGTGGAGTTCCTTGAAGTATTCATTAGAGAATTACCCTCCAATAGGGCTGAGTAGTGGTGTTACAGGATGGATTCTTCTGGGTGTTACCCTCCCGCGGGGCTGGACAACGGATTTCCTGGATGGCTTTGTTCAAGAATACCCTCTAGCAAGACTTGTTAGTGGAGTTCCCTAATGAATTTCCTAATCATTACCCTCCAATGGTGCTGGGTGGTGGAGTTCAATGGTGACTGGAAGAGTAAGACCCTCCTATCGTACTAAGGAATGGGAAAATTTACTAGGGTTTGATCCACCTCGACTATGAGACACAGTAAAGAGATTTGGATTTATGTTTCCATGTAATCACAAGGAAGAATTTAAAATTCCCCAACAAGATGCATTTTTTGACACAACCTAATAATGTGATGGAATGTAAGTGTTACCCATAAAATATTGTATCATGTTGTGGTGATTGAGTTATTTAAACTTATTTTTTCAATACAGACGCATGGGATATTGGGCATCATTGTGGACTTTTGGAACTATTGATTACTCTTAATCTTTGGATATGTTGTGAGTTGGAGATCCCGTTACTCTTTTGATTTAGATTCTTTGAATGTGTGTATATATATATATATAAATATATCCTTCCTCTGTATCTACTCCATGGATTTGAAAACTATTCTCCCATGAGAGGGAAAGACGTGTGGGGTATACCTCATGCTTTCCATGTTTAGATTCTCTTGGTTGGATGAGTCTAATCTCCATATATAATAGGTGGAGGTTCAATGAGTATTATATATACTCACCATTTTATCCCATTTTTCTTGGATGGTCTTAATTTCACTCTTGGTTGGGGTGAGCTTTACTCTTTGACTTCACCTTGTTCATATTCCATCTTTCTCCTATATTTTATCTCTTACTTCACCCCATTTACCTCATTAGGGTGTCCTACTATATATATATATACTCAACCCTACATTAGATTTACCCACACGTGTCATTTATTTTGTAGATTGAGTGTAAGTAGACCATGACTTCAGAGGAGATTAGAGATATCAGGTACTTTGACTACTTATGGCGGTCATATATTAGGATTAAAAAGTTGGGAACTCTTTGATATTTACTATTTATATTTTTTAGTCATTTTGGGACACTTTTCTGGTTGGTTATTTATTTTTACACTTTACATTTTAGTATACACAACCATAATGTTTTTCTATTCAGAGGTTCATGCATGTTTTGTTTACTTTATATAGGTGTTTCATCATTTATTCTTTTCTCATGTACTTTTTCCTTGAGTTTTTTGTTTGTGCATATAGGTTCATAAGAAAATGCCTCCATAAGTTAGTTATGACATTAGAACTTGTCGCCTCCCCAACCTATGGAGGTGGGCTAGTGGTTTTTGTATCTTGCTCCCCAACTTGGGATGGGTCATGAAATATTGGTATGAGAGGCTATTTGATCACTGGGACGTGGTGCATATGTTCCATAAAAAGTGTTGGGATGTGTTTTAAGGATAAAATTTCAATGTTTCTCTAGTGCATCCCTCAGTGCATGGAGTGCAATGATGAAATGAGTTGATAATGTATCCATTCACTAGGACCCTAACTAAATTCTCGTCGACTTAGCATTTCAATAAATTTTTTACTGGGATAAATGGCACATGTGTCATATAAGAACAATTATTTGAATTTTTCTAATTTAGTAATCTATTGATTATTGATATATATATGTTAAACTGACAGAGATACACTTTGATAACTCTCAGGATACGTCCAAGATGATTGCTAGCTTGGATACCAATGTTTTTTCATTATGATATCCATATGAGTGATGATGTCTTAGTTCAAGTTCAATCCCATTAAACCCTTCTTCCAAGTGGGTAGGTAGTAGATACTCTACCTATCAAGTAGAAGGGAGTCCTAACAGAGCAGGTAGATTATGTGCATCGGGTTAGCGCACTCTGTGAGTTCTAGCATCAGAGTCCACTGAGGTTCTATGGAAATCCAAAGCATGAAGCATTAGAGGATTCGATAGTTTCGGTGATATATCTATTCAAGATCATCCGAACCTCAAAATATCTGGTGGGGGTAATGGCATCCAACCTTTTCCAAAGACTTATTGGGCGTTGATGCCACCTGGTTATGATGATGCATGATGAGTGGAAACTGTCATGGGAAGACTTCAAGAATCTTTTTCATGTGGAGTAATACCGACCATATCTATGTTCTGCCCAGATCATAGAGTTATGGAGTTTCATGATGGAGGGATGATAGTGTATGAGTATATGGCGATGGTCACAGACTGTATGAGATACTCTATCAACATGATCTTATATGGCTACTTCGGAGAACATAAGTTTGAGAGGGGACTCCACATAGAGATCTGAGCCACCATAGTGCACTTGTGAATCCCTACATATGCTAGGGTTTTATAGTGGGAACATTTTATAGAGATATATCAAATAGAGGGATTCCATATGGCTGTACATAGTAGTGAGATCACTAGGGCTGAGTCGTATACATCAGCTAGAAAAGACTGGGTGTTGGGAACTCAAAGCTGGAGACCCCTTCACGAGCAGACTCAAACATGTTTCTATATTGGGATGAAGTAGTGTAGAGGACCAGAGTATACTTGGGAGGGATGGTAATTTTCTTGTGATGGGTGAGGTTACATGGCATATGACTTCCTGATTGACCACCACAAAAAAGGCACCACAATTATCAGGGATCTCCTAGGCAAGGATAGGGTGGTTCCCAATGTGGTGGAGATGGGATATGAACATGAGGATCTAAGGGTGGTGAACACTGATATTAGATACATTTACCACCAATTATATGCATCCCACATTAGGCTCATAGTTCCAGTAGCCGAGTCCGTATATAGATGTAGGATTGAAGGCTTATGACATCACAACACACTAGATGATCAAAGGTATGATATGTGTTTATTATACTATTACATTAGTACTATAGGACATAGTTTCTAGTCATTATATCATCTCTATACTCCTGGTCCTGGATTTGGAACTCCCATTTGAGATGTTATCACATCCTCTCTATCTTGAGATTCCTATAGGGAATAATTATTCTGTATCATTCATATTCAAAAATTGCTACCTATCACTTGGTAAAGAGAGTTTTAAATGGGATGTTTTGGTCACCATGTTGGAACCTTATGATATCATATCGTAAATGAAATTCCTATCCATGATGCGATACTTAATCGACTGTCACCATAGACTAGTTAGATGCATACACATTACTGGGACAAGATTATCCTTTTCTGGTGAGAGTGATATCATTTCAACATATGTGGGATCAGTGATTAAGAGGATACACCAATTTATCAATCAGTTTTAATGATTATCCCTTTTGGAATTAGGCTCTTCATGCATCAATGTTTCTTTAGTTTTGGAATATTATATAGAAATCTTTTACAAGGACATTATGGGATTACCTGTGTGGTGGGAGATAGAGTTTTTCATCGACTTGAATCCAGGGATAGCCCTGATAACTTTTTCATCATATATTAAAGAACCTAGAGATCTCTAGTAGCTATATTTCAATCATAGGACCTTAGAGAGAATGGTTTCATCAGACCTAATGTGTCCCCCTGGGAAGCTTCAGTCATGCTAATGAAAAAGGTTGATGGGATCATATGACATTGTGTGGATTATTATCACATAAACCAGGACATGAAAAATAATATGTACCCCTTTATAGGATTAATGACCAATTTGACCAGCCGTGAGACACAAAATGGTTCTCAAAGATCAATCAATGATCCATATACTACTAGTTTAGGGTTCCCATGGAAAATGTTCCAATGTAGTAATTCTGATGTCATTATGAACTCTATGAGTTCTGAGTGATGCACTTTAGTTTAGTTAATTCCCCCACCATCTTTTGGGATTTTATGAGCTATTTTTTATATACATTATTGAACAAATTATTCATTTTATTCATCTCCGACATACTCATCTACTTAGCATTATAGGAGGATCATGCATAACACATGAGGATGGTAATATAATTCTTTAAGTGCACCATTTTTATGGAAATCACTTAAAATGATAATTCGTGATTTATGAAGTTCACTTTTTGGGGAATTTCATTTTTGAGAATAATTTATCCATGGATGTATAAAAGATCAATGATGTTATTTTGTGGGATCCACCCACGAATGTGTCATAGGTGTGAATCTTTCATATATTGGCGGGGTACTACAAGATATTTGTGGCAGAAATCTCTATAATTCCAGCCACATTAACCGCCTGACATGGAACATGCAGCTTTTTTCTAGTTTAGTTAGTGCTAAAAGGCCATTTATTTGTTGAGGTAGGGGTTGAGGAGTTATATATTGTTGAGGGTACCATAAGAAAACATTTAGTTCATTCTGTATTGTGATTCCCCAAGAGCTGGACTCAGTTGTCTGTTGATGCATCAATAGGAAGTCATCACATATGAGTCAAGGTTGTGGAGTCTAAATGAGAAGGACAATGTCACTCACAACCTAGTTCTAATAGAGATTTTTTTCACCATAAAAATGTGGAGACAAAAAATTATATAATAGTTCTTTTTGGTTTACTCAAACCAAAAGAGTATTAGTTATGTGCTCACTCAGAGAGATCTAAACTCTAGACAACAACGATGGTAGTAGTTCATAGAGGATAATTGATTTGAGATAGTCAATACTCTAGTTAATGAATTTTTTTTATTATATTCCCTTTATAAGGCACTCCCAAGATCACATAATATAAGAAGCTTCAGAGTAGTTATATTCCCTACGGCTGACCCAGGTGGCGCAATAGGGTACACCTTTTCTTTTGTCAATGGTGTTGAATCCTTTTCCTAATAATTATGTGAGAAATTTCCATTTGAGATATATCGACTTTGTTTTATTAAATGTTTATATATCCATAGGTGATTCAAAATATGTGTATTCTAAAGGAGGTAATCATGTCTTCATGTTACAGGGGAGAACAGTTGTTCCAGACACATTGCAAGAGGAGGTTATTTTCGAGTTCCACACATCTCCATTAGTTGTAAATATAAGTATGGGGGAGATACACATGGACCTTCAAAATATATTTTGTGGTCCAAAATAATATGAAACGTACTTGAGTTCATCTCTAAGTGCCTCACCTCTAATCAGATGAAGGCTGAGCACCATGTTTTCACAAGTTTGTTGTATCCCCTTGAGATCCTAGAGTTGAAATGGGATGACATATCCACGGAATTCATCACAGGTCATCCATGCACAATATGGTCCATCATGCCATATGGGTTTATATTTGATGGACTTAGGAAGTTGGAACACTTTATTCTATTAGAGAGAATTATTTGGTGGAGAGTTTTGGGTAGTTGTGTGTATGAGAGATCGTATGAATTAACGTGGTACACTTGATGATTGTCTCTGATAATGACATGTGGGTTATGTCACATGTGTGGAGTGGCCTACAGGATGAATTCAATACTGATATTTGGATGAGTATTTCCTTAAACCCCCAAATTGAAGGGTAGTTTGAGATCACTATTCAAGTGTTGTAGGATATGAGGAGATCTTGTGTGTCAGAATTCAATTGGAGTTAGGAGAACCACCTACCCTTGGTAGAGTATTCATACAACAACAACTACAACTCTACCATCTACATGAATCCTTTTGAAGAATTCTATAAGATACCCTACATTCCAAACTTATGTTGGACATTTATTTGTGATTCATATATTGTGGGTGCAGAGTTGGTGAATGAAACAACAGATAAAGTACATGTCATCTTTGAACATATGGGGATGTCCCAGAGTAGGCGTAAATCATATATAGACCACCATATTAGGCCCTTGGTGTTTGATCCCAGAGACCACACCTTCTTGAGAGTCTCCCCAGGAAGAGTATTGTAGAGGTTCGACAGGGGATGCAAGCTATCCCCTAGGTTTGTAAGGATATTACATATCATGTAGAGTGTTGGTGAGGTTTCTTACCACCTTGCCCTACCCCCACGACTAGAGTGGGTGTACGATGTCTTCCACATGTCTCAATTGAAGAGATATGTTCATGATCACACACATGACATATTAATAGGAGATCTGGACATCAAGGATTGATCCACCTATGTGGATCACGTATGGGAGATCTAGGATTGGACGGAGATGACCATTCGTAGTCATACCATCTCCTTGGTTCACCTGATGCCACAACATGGAAGCATGTAGAAGATTTCTAGGGAGTAGGAGAGAGATGTGTGGGCATAGTATCCCATGTTGTTTAATAGTTTTTCTTTTTGGGGTGAAATTTTTGAAAGAGGGAATGATGTAAACACATGGTTTTTTCATTATAAGACAATGAAATATTTCTAAATTTATTTGCAGAGTTAATCCCTGAGATAGTATGAGATTTCAAGGTAATGTGTTCCAAGAATTAATTTAACAAAAATATTACATATATTTTGTTGGGAAAAAATCCCTCAAGGTATCATTGAAGCATTTTTTAGGTGATTGTGTTTGTTGACAAAGTGGACATTTGTGCTGTAATTTTTGACAAAGCAAACCATAAAATACAATATTGTTGAAAAAGGGGATTTCATGATGGAATGTCGAGTTCAAGAGCTGTGGTCAACGATTAATGATTGATTCAAGAATGTAGACAAAGGAATGGATGATATGGAGGCGGTACACACCGAACAGATTCAAGGTGGCGCTATTTTGTAGTGTTTTCCAATTTTTTGTGCCTGAAAATCGACAAAAGGAGAAAAGTGGTTTTGGCGAAGAGACTAGCGCACCCTATACTTGAAGGAGAGGAAACTTGCACGCCTAATTTTTTTCAGGATCATAAGGTCAAAATATGGAAAAGGAAAGAGGGTCATGCAGGTATTGGTGTGGTTGCGCAGGTGACTTTCACACCATGAAGAGACTTGCGCGACGATGCCTAGGAGGCTTGGGAACTTGCGCACCTATTGTTTTTCAAGATCAGAATATCAATATTTGGAAAAGGAAAACTGGTCAAGAAAGTGAATTGTAGGGGAAGATATCTACATGTCGAGACATGCGCGCTGAGGGATGATTTTCATGCTGTTGCATAGGATGAACAAATGCCTATAAATACTAGACCACCCCTCCTCATTTCAATGGAGTTCAACAATTATAAAAATTAGATCTCTCGTCACGCTGGTGTGGTGGTCTCGTAGGTGGTGTGTGGTCGCACAGGTGGACTTACGCGCCAGTGTTTGATGTTGCATGCCGGTTGTAGTTTCTCTCCAATATTGGCTTGGGATTAAAAGGGATTGAGTCGTGCAGGTTTGGAGATGCAGAAGATTGTGTCGCGCAGGTGGTAGAGGCAGACCTGGGTGCCAGTTTTGACTTGTGCGCCGATACTTGTGCACCGTGTTAGACTTGCGTTCCAAGTAAGGTTGATTTCCCAGAATTTTTTTTGGGCTACGTGGAAGCTGGAAGGTTGCCTGATACCTTCAGTGCAAAGAGAAATTCATCTACGGGTGAAATTTGGATTCGACAGAGCAGCCACACACAACAAAGGATGTATTCATTAGAGATAATGGAGAGACATACATTTCTATAAACTGTGAGTGGATCCTTTCCATTGCAGTGAGAAAATGAAGAGGTAGAAGGTGATCCTCTCCATCGATAGTGATACAGAGAGAGAGAAACATGGAGTGACCCTTCGGAAAATAGTACTAAACCTTTTAATGGAAGTGAGCCTGGGCATAGAAGTGATCTAGCCCAAACCTTCTAATCCATAGCTTGTGAAGTTTAATGGAATTTGGTACAACTGATAACCTGTCAGTGTATGATCCTAAGACGTAGCCCTTAGAGGTGAACCATGTAAAAATTGTTTTGTCATGTGTTTTATTTACATTCTATTTATATTGTCTAATAGGAATGAGAGAGAATAGTGTTTCGCTTAACAAAGAAACAAGATAAGAACGAGATTTAATTTTAAATTATTAATACCCTAATTCACCCCCCTCTCAGGGTATTCAGCCTCGTGGACCTAACATATTTTAAATTACAGAAATGTGTTAGATAAATAAAATGTTATACCTCTTAAATGATTGATCAGATAAAAAATCGGAGACCATGGTTTAGTCTAGAATACAGTTTTACCCTAAACGTGACATAAAATGAGTCGAAGCAGAATGTTCTGACCCCTCTCTTATTTGTGGTCTGTTTGAGTGGATTTATTATTTAATTATATTCATTTAATCTAAAATATATGTTTATAAATATATCTATAGGAGTAATTCTCTAGTGTTGGCTCATAATCCACCAACCACTGAAGAATCTCCCTTCCTCCTCCCTCTATAGAATCAAGGATTATCATCAATGACACTCTAGAATTGAGCAGATCAGGATGAAAAAAACATTGTGACATCATCCGAATTATTGAAAAATGGGTTCATCACCAGCGTTCAATACAAAATAGAGTCAGGACTTGACTTTTGGTGATTTAATACCTAGAATTATATGTTTGTGATGATCTTATAATGTTTCTTGATCTGTTCACTCATTTACAGCCTCTGTATGTTCCTATGCATAGAAATTAATATATTTGAATAGATTGTCTAACCTCAGGCACATATCCTTGATCTTCAGCCAAGAACGATTGGCTAACATTGTTTAGAACACTCTTTTTGGTTCCATTATTACAAATATTTTTGACTTTAATCACCATTTGGATGCTCGTGGTCACAGTTCAACTTTCTAGGAGGCACCAAAATCAATAAGGCCCATAGATTAAGGGTGAATTGATGAAACAAAAACATAATGGTGAATTGAGCAGTGATCTGGAATCTTGGTGTATAGAGATGTTCAATTCAATGATTTGAGGATGGATCGTTGAGTCCTTAAGATTTTGGTGAATGTTGAACATGCGACGAAACACTCATCGATAATCAAAGCCAAATCACATTGAGAAATGACCAATGAGTATGATAAATGGAAATATTTAAATATTTCAGAGGGAATAGAGGAAAAATATACAGTGGGGTGGACTGATTTGAGGAAAGAAGAATTGATCTTCATATTTGGAGTTTTTGTGAAAAATTAACTACACAACGTGTTCCAGGATAAAAAAAATGATCTGTAGGCACCCCCAGTGGGGGTGATAGGGTTTTGGAAATTTAAATGATGACATGGCATGTAATACACCCTTACATGCCATGTACCCTCTGTCAGTTGGAAAATATGTCTGCTGAACCACACTGGATTGGGTACATGTAAAATTACATAGACACATATTGACCACATGGGAAACATCCCATGTGGACCAACATGTCGTGTACCATAGTAAACTGACATGGAGTTGGAGTACATAGACATGTCCAAAAACACACGGATTGGTCCACAAATAGGTTGGATATGCGGTGTAGTCCACCTATATGCCATGTACCCCTACATGGATGGGATCTATGTACAATCCAAACACATGACTGGTAAATGATGATGGGCCACACACTATGTGGGTCCCCTCACATTTCGTGTTCTACATGACCTCCTTTGTTGAATAATCTAAAGTCTGTGTCTCCATCATTTGAACATGAATTTTGAACAATGATTATATCTTCTTGAATGTTTTTTCATGTAGAACATGAATACACCCTGAGTTGTGGCTTTTGATATACAAAGTAAAAGATTTTGGTAATGGCACAAACTGAGGTGACACCCGATGATGGTAGTGATCATGCGTGATTAGCAACATCCTTCCCAGGCATTACCATCCCTTAGGGCTGGGTAGTGGAGTTCCCCGATTAATAATTCTGATTTACCATTCAAAAGGGATGGTATGTGAAGATACTTGATGTTTCGGGATTTACCCTATTAGAGGGCTGGGTAGTGGTTTCCCCGAATGGATTATTATAAGCATTACCATCTTGCAGGGTTGGGTAGTGGTGTTACCCAATTGATTCTTCATGACATTACCCTCTAGTAGGGCTGGGAAGTAGAGTTCTCCAATAGTTTAATTTGGGCATTACCCTCTAGTGGGGTAGTACATTGGAGTTCAATGATTATGTTCTGAAGCGTTACCATCAAGCGAGACTGGGAAATAGAGTTCATCAAGGATTAGCATAGTACGACCCTCCTATAATTCCAAAGCATGGTATCTTTACCTACAGTATGATCTCCCTTGACTATACAACATATTGATGATATGTTGTTTAGTGTATCCTAAGTCTCAGGAAGAAGAGGTTGAATTTCCACACTAATATTCATTTTTGTGATGTGACCTAAAATTGTGTGGGTGAGTCTCTGCCACCCATAGTTAATAGTATCATGGTGTGGGGATTGTGTTTCTAGGACTTGTGTGTTCAATGAAGTCAAATGAGATGTCGGGAATCATTGATGGTGTTTCAGAACTATTGATTAATCTTATTATTAGGATAACCTATGATATGGATATTCCCTTACTCTCTCATATGGGATTATTTGAAAAAGAATATATATATCCTTCATTTATATCCAATCCTTGGATTTGGACACTCTTCCTCTAGGAGAGATGTAGAGGCACAAGTTATTACATGTGCTTTAATTTTTTATATTATCATGGTTGGATGAGTCTACTCTCCCGCAATAGGTGGTGAAATTTCAATGAATTGTTGATATACTAATCGTGTTTATAACCTTCTACTTGGAAATTCTTACATTAACTCTTGGATGGGTTGAGATGTACATTTGTAATGTACTATTTTCATCTTCTATCTTTATCATATTTTGTATCTCGTACTTATCCTCCTTCACCCATTCCAGGAATTCTACTGGGTATGTATATAACCATCCCTGAATAGAATTTTCCCACATCTATCATGTCATTGGTAGACGGCAGACATTTCCACCATGTCTTCATAGGAGCTTACAAATACTGGGTTCTTCGACTGCTTATGAGGGTCGAGCATGGAATTTAGGATCTAGGCTATGTTATATCATTATTTATTCTACTATTCTGCCATTTTGGGAATATTTCATTGTTGGGATTTTATTTTAACCATTTAATTTTTAGTAAAAACTACTGTACTCTTTTACTGTTTAGTGGTTAATGCATGTTTGGATGACTTAATAATAGTGTTTAATCTTTTATTCTTTCTCTCTGCACTTTTTCCTTGTGTTGGCGATTTTCTTGTGTATAGGTTCTTAAGAAAATACCTACCCAATTTAGTTATTCATTAAATGATAGTCACCACCCTTTTCCTATAAAGGTGGTCTTGGTGTTGCTTCATCTTGAGCACCGACTTGGTACTGGTCGTGACACATGATGCCCTCCAAACATGTCTGATAGGTCTCATGATGGCCTCCCTGGATTTTATCCAAGACATCTGACATCCTCCATGACATGTTGTATCGTCTCTTGCAACACCCACCATATGTGTGAAGAAAATATTTATGAATGAACCCAGGATATGTCAGTTGGATCATGAGACACCGTCTATATAATCCATCCCAGTCATACAATGTCTTCTAGGGAAGACCACCTGGATCTTTTGATGTCCTCCGGACAAGTCAGCTTTGGTCATGAGATAACCGTCACATATGCAATTGGGTTTTGAAAATTATTTTTAAAGGGACAACTATATCATTTAGTTGTATTTATATATTCTTGGAAGATACTATCCTATGTTTCTGGATAATTGAACAATCAATGCATGTTAGTAAGGTAATCGGGTCACAAGTGAAACCTTAGAGTGTTATCGCATAATAGTGACATAACACGATTTGTACCAATAGCCAAGGAATCCTCTGAGTGTCTTCACCAACAAATTTAACTATGAAGACTCTGATTCCTTCCATATTCAGGATACTTAGGCCACCTATTCATGGTTCAAGATCCAGAGGGTTGTCCCAAAATGTATGTCCCTCACTCTCTAGATAATGATATTGATTACTTTCCCTCCCTTGTTTCTCACACTGAGCATTGGTTAGGTGAGGTTAGGGAGTTATAATAATAATTTTTTTCACATAACGATTCTTCACCAACTAGGGTAACATATGTACTTAAATCCCAATTGAGAGGAATGAAATATTAGCCTCAACATAATTCCACTACCTTAGGGAATATCCTGAGTGAATGATTGATCACTGTAAAATTCAATTTTTGTAATAACCAGGATAGGTAGGATTCGTTCGTAAGGATTGAGATCAAATAGACATCCATTTTGTTGTAAGCCTTATGAAAATTCCATTTTCGATCATTGGGACCAAATCATCCTCAATGAGATGATTTATCATCCTCACCCATCCTTGTACAAACAAATAAAATGTATTACGATAACTCTAAATCTCACCTTATCGGGATAAATAGGATATCTCTATAGGACTCGGGCTTGAATACATGATGTCCTTGAGATCTAGTTTATGTCCCATCTATATGATGTTAAACTACATTCATCCAACGAACTACATGGATTTTGATTCCTATAATAACCAGGATATATAGGCCCCCTCATTATAGAAAAATCACCTTATCATAATATTAACTACATCATTACATGGAATCACATTCTAAAACACTTCGTTTTATGGATTCCACACAAAATTGATCACCCATTTCTAGAAAATGAATGATAAAATTAGATACATATGTACAGATTCACTAAAGATCCCAAAATATTTTGAAATTAAAATATAATTAACAAATTATCATTTTTATGGTAATTGGGCGTGTATCTGGATTTTTAAGAGATTTGAAATAAAAAATTAAATTAATAAGAGAGTCATAAAGTAGTAAATAATTCCACCCAAAATGGTGCGATGATCCCAACCACCCATCATCTTGGCCATTGTGAGTCCCCAAGAGTCATTGTTTCAGAAAGCCAAAGTGATCACATACCTTTAGAATGTAGTTCTGTACCATGTAATGGATGAGGGAACCATTATTAGCTTCCATTAAGAGAGACAATGGTAACCTGATATTCGTGACCTTTCAGAACAATAATATCCCATAATAAAACTATTGGGTTGATCCCATCCACACCTTGAAACCCCAATGAAACAATATTACATAAATTTATACCTGTTATTTTATTGAATCATTATTCAAGTTTCAAAAAATATTTCTAAATTAAACTTCATAGTGATATCTACACACATTATCAAATTTTTGTAGTGATTTAAGATTTTTATAGACATATTCCTCAATGTTGGTGATTGAGTTCTTCAAAATACTAACACAGACACATGAAAAATGACTATAAATTTTGGGAAATTGAATATGATATATTTTAAATTTCCTATTTATTAATTGAGTAAATATTTATAAATATAACATTTTCCACATGTTCATGGATTATATGTTGGATAATTGTGATATGAAATATCGGTTACCTAATTTTAATAAAAAATGATTTTTTTTCTAAGGTAGAATGATATTTTATCTCTATAGTAGTTGATGAAACTACTCGATATTCCTACCCAAAATAAATATACACATTTATATAATCACATCATGAGGAAACTACTTTATGTTATTCTTTAAATAAGAGGGATAATTTCTTTATCCATTTTAAATAATTCTCCCTTTTATTATCTTGAATCATAGAATTCATTGAAATATAATCTGTATTTGATAAAATTTATCCAGGTTCTCATTCTATGTTTCCTTTTAAGAAAAAATGAAGAAAAGTTTTCAAACATTTGGATTGTATAGAATACAAAATAGAGGTGTAACCATAAAATTTGATACCAATTTATCGGAACACAATGTCATATTTATAACATTGGGGGTGGGAGTGAATTAGAATTGTTACTTTTAAATTTATTTAAACCATTATCTCTCTTCACCTCATTTATTGTTTAGTAAATGGATCTCTCCCTTTATCATAGTTCCTTTGTTTTCAATATATCACCTTAAATTATAATATAATAAAACAGACACATGAATACCTTTTAATTCTGTTTTCCCCTATTTATGAATATTTCAAACTTGGTGCATTGTTTTTTTGTCCAACACATATAGTTTCTTTCTTTTTATTAAAGGAATCTTGGGAATGTATATGTCTTTGGACCCATTATCTTGTAACTAAGTAAATTCATTGTAATAAATAATATTCTATTCTTTTAGTAAAATAGAGTTGACTAAACTCTCTCATAGAAAACATGGATACAATATTATTCCTCAAAAAACGTCAATTTCAATTTAAATCTCTTTTAGAATCACACCGGTATGTGGACAAAGCTTATGGGGGATTGGTATGGTTTTACTTTTAATCCAGTTTTACTTTTATATCATTATCAACAATCCTCCCATTTAGGGAGTGAATATATCATTCTATTTATATGTATTGGTCAATAAATAGATTTATAATAAGAAAGAAACAAAAGATAACACTGGGATATTTTATAAGGCATGAATCCCAGAGGATGACTATATCCTCGATACATCGTGGTTATTTCCCCAACAGCACATGTTTATTTTTATTATCAAATAAATAATGAGAAATGGTATTACCATTAATCTTTATCCTAGAACCAACTGAGTGTAAATTACTTGATGTATTTATTTCCATTTATATTAGAGAATGTAATTTAACCTCAATGAAGAAATATCATAAATATTGGGTTGAGTCTCACCTAGACCATATGAATTATCTTCTTACATAATTATAGCAATAACATGGGCTACCAAAATATTCCCACTAATTTTATATTAAATAATTATAGGTTGCCTCTCTCATAATCTCAGTGTAAAATTTTGATAATCAAAAGCATGAATAAAATCACTCTTTCTTTACGATTATATTGTAATAAGAATTTAGACTAGTTTTCTCAATTTCTTCAGTATGAATGATATTATAAATAATATTAGTTGTATTCTCTCTTCAATTATTATTCTTATTTAGTGCATTTTTATTTCCCTAGGGAACATTATTCTTCTCTCCAAAACAAAATATCTACAACATTTTACTATCTCAGGACTTCCCACATCATATTAATAAATTTGAATTTACAATTGTGCAGTTTTTATAGTCATGAAATCTATCACACACCTTCACTTTTTTGACATGAAAATATATTTATATATGAAGAGAATATTTGAAAAAAAACATATCATTATAATATTTTAAATCCCTCAAAACCCTACCCTTATTTCAGAACATCATTTATATCCCATAGCACATGTTTTTATTTTTTATGTTCCTATAAAAACATGGATAAATAATTTGTTCATTATTCCCTTCAAGTAGTATATGGTTCTATGTATTTATTATATTTTTAAATCATTCAAATAAGCATGAATTTTCATGAATATTATGCAGTAATGGTTTCCCATTAATTTAATATATATATAAACTCCATATATTCACATTCTATGTGTGCATGGAATCTTCTTCTTCATCACGTGCTTACAGTGTTGAAGCCCACATGATATTTTGGAAACACATTGATTTGTTGTACATAAATTCATAAAAAATAATCTTTAATTATTTAATATCTTGAGTAATGACATAAAATATGCATTCAAGAAATTTTAACTCGAATACAATGGAAAAGATTCTATATATTTAAATATCTTCATAATTAATAACTTTGAAATTTCAATAGTAGTGTCCATAAAAAATTCTCTAGGTACATGATTTAACTTTCCTTTAAATATAATCCATATAAATCATGAATTTAATGAGTCTTCCTTGAATGAAAATTTTTCATATGAATATTTTGGTTAGTGGATCGATTACTGGGATCAACCATGTGTTATTCGGGATCAATTAGATTTAAAAACTAAATTGTCCATGACTGATGTGACAACATGAAAAACATCAGATCGACCACATATATAATCATTAGATCGAACACCTGACCAAGCTGGATTAACCACATGTACAAATCTATGTGTATAATGACATGTATAATTTTTCTACTAGAAAAATATCATGAACATGGTCACTTGTATTCTATTTAAATAGGATGAATTCATGCATACCTAGAATGGTATTATTATTACCAACATACACTCTTCGGTGTGATAATGTTTACCCGTTTATGTCCAATCCTCACTCTAGGTTGTCTTATGTTTATGAACCTCATGATAATGATTATATAAAAATAAAAAATTTGTTTATACAACATAGGTTTTATCTATCTTTCCATATTTCATTTAATATAAATCATGTCTTCTTCAAACTTCTCACCAATTCATCTAATTAATTTCATAAGGATAGAACTCCTAAAATATGCTTGAACTTAATCTATATATGAAACACCTAGTAGTATCATATTTAGATTTCAAATGATATTTTTCAGGTTTTCATATATTCAAGAGACTTCCTATAGTATCATATACATAAACTTAATCTCTCAGATAAATCAATGAATTTTGCATATGAACTTCAAGAAATATATTTATCATTTTTTCCGTTCGTATAATATAAGAGAATTCATCTTCAATTTACTATATACATAGAATTTAAAAAATAATATTGTAATATGAATATGATAGTTTCCCAAAATTTCTCCAATCTATACATCAATAAATTAGAATAATGTCCACTGATCATAACAAAAAATTCTCTATAATTAATATCACATCTTTGTTACCATGTGAACCAGGAAATAAAACAAATTTTAAATTCAATATTTTCCTTTAATTATAATGTCATATTTACAAATTACTATTAATATTGAGTTCTGAAAAATCTTTAAAAGATCTTTTTTCCTTTATATGTTGAAACACATTGATAATGAATACAACATAACATAGTATGGGCTTAAAACCCCCTTTGTATATATTATTACTACAAAACCAAAAAAAGATATATCAAAATGTTCTAACCTTTTGGAACATATGTTTTTTCATCTCCCACCCCTTCTCATTCATGTTTTCATTTTCTTCTTTCATCATTTTTTAAAACAATTATGAAGAACTATAGATACGATGTTATCATTTCATTCTTACGAAATGTGTTATAAACCATTCAACTCTCTGTCTATATGATCAATTCATAGTGAAGAAAATTAGAGGGTTTAACTTAGATATTAAGGTTATACATGGTCAAAATAAAATGATACCAACTATTAAATATGTTAATTAACTTCCGATGGGGATTATTACATGTATATAGGATGATAATAGTTGTTTATATAAATTGTTTTCAATATTATCACTCATTTTCAACCGGAATTTATTATACTCAACACCGAGTTATAAAACATTCAAGTACAATATTTATTATATTTTCAAACACCACTGGAACACTTCATGTTTTTCAACATATATTTATTAATTAAAATAAATTTATTCCACTAAATATTAAATATAATTCTCTGAGAAAAAATTATGAGTGAATATAAATTCATACAGTCCCAATGACAATTTACAAAAAACATCAAAAAATTATATATTTATCTATGTAATCAAATTCATAAACTTATCAAGATACACACCCCTTCAAGTAATGATTTCAACCATCACATAAATAAGAGTAATATAATTATAAAATATGATTTAAGAATCTAGTTTTTGAGATAACCTTAATATGTAAACCATCATTATATAATTTTTTTGATCAGATTCCATTTTTAAAATAATTTTTAGGATATCATTTAATTCATTTTTTCAAAAAGGGTACATTTTTCACTCATCTATATATTTTTTGATATAATTCTCTAATTCATCATTGTTTTTCAAATCTCTATGTGTTCGTTACAATAATATACTAAAAATCATACCAATATAATGATTTATTCATATTTTTAATAGTTACTCCAACATACTTAATTTCATCTGTTTACTATTTTAGAAGCACAGTCACCATTAATTAGAGATAATTTTATAACAAAAACATAATACAAATGATATAGTGAATATGGTGGACCTACTTGTTCATTGTTGTTAGTAGCTAGAATAATAAGCTGTTCTCAAACTATTTTCCTTTTTCAAATTCTATCCATATGAGGAGAAAATTAAAATTCTTGTGTAATGACTTTTCATATATTATTTTTCATTGGGAATCAGGGGTTATTTTTATTACATTATTTTTGTAAGAACTAAAATTTATCAATGAACATAAAGCAACATGCATAAAATAAATCTTTATTCCCAATTTTTCGGATTTCATCTTAGGTAAGAAGAAATGTTACATTAGTATTGAAGTTGTGTCCATCTTCTTTTCACCTCTTACATAGCTCCTTATGAGAGATTAGTTCTTTTTCTTTTTACAACCTATCACGAAATTCAATTTCTTATTTATTTGGAACCTTATATTCAATTTTTCTTTGACCTTATATTAAGCTTACAATTTTATTTCTTTATCTAAAAAAACCGGACATATTTTCAAACATACTTAAATAATGTGGCCAATAAAATATTTTTTCCACATATACTTTTATATTTTCTCTTCAAGAACATATAATTTCAATAATATCTTGGAATGTTCTTCCATTCTATTACAACTTGTTCCATTTAACCCTCATAATCATGTATTTTTTGGATGTTTTCATGATGTGTCCTCCTCTACCATAAAATAAACAGATTCCCTCTTATGGTGTAGATTCATCATTAACTTCTTGGTCTTGTTGTAAACATCATGATTTTTATCTACTACTTACCTTAGTAAAACTCACTAACCGTATTCACAAACTTCTTGTGATTTTTTATTTCTGTAACTTTCTCCAGATTTTACCCCATGTTTGTATTGTCTCCATTCTTCAAAATTTATGGTCTTCCCCTATTATTTGTTTAATTTTATACGGGAATGATTTTCATTATCATCCCTGTTCACTGAGAATAATGATATTATGATTGATAAGGACATTTACAATAATTTTAATTTAGTTTGAGTATGATGGATATGTATTAATAGTCTATAGTTGTTTTTTCCTCTAAATGTGTGTCCTTTCCCCACCTAAGATCAATGCCTTTTATAATAAATAAAATTCCTTCTATCCAAACATGCAACATATATAATAGAACCAATTAACATTGTTTTACTTTTATTTTTTTTAACCTCATCCCATTTAAAATTTCTAGAACACTTAGCTATCATTTGTAGTGTTTTCATCAACTCTTTGGTCTTATTTAGGGAACTCCTCTATATAAACTTGCTTCTGGCCACCCTAAATGAAATAGTGTGAAGAAAATCATTTTTATTCAACATATTTTTCATTGATTATGTTTTTAAACATGAACTGTATATAAATATAGATTTAGAAGAAATATTATTTTCATAAGTAGATGGTTACATTACATTTTTAGATGATTTATACTAATCATAATTTTATATCATAACATTTTTTCCATCCTAAAGATGGTATATTGAAATAATGGTAATCCATTATTATTTGTGTTAAAATAAAAATATCTTCAACTTATATTGAATACTCTTCTAGTGAAATTTCCATATTCTTCAATTTAATACAATCCTCCATGAATTTCAGGTTTAGAATAATTTTATCATCCAACATTATTTTATTAAGTCTTCACAAGCTTCTTTTATCGTTTTAATTTTATCACCCTACGTTTTTTCTTTTTTTATGAATATAGTCATGATTTTTAATATTATTAGATTTAATCTTCCGCAAATAATATTTGAAAATAATTTGTTCTTTAATGGAATGGGTCTTATCATTAATATCTTTCTTGTAATATTTCATCTCTAAAATTATAACGATCCACTAATTTTAAAAATTGGGTGCATCTTACATCAATCTTGAAATTCATTACACATGTTAAACTTACTTATTTAAATAGATTAATAAATATTTGTATGATTTATTTTAATTTTTTCACTATACTTTAATTATCATCATCTTAGTGGGTGATCTATAATACTTTATATCGAAAAATCCAAAAAATATATGATAAAATTTATTTTGGAAATTATAAAAGATTTATTTTATATTTCCAAATTATTAATCTTTTGAAGACCTAGAGTTTTGATATTTCCCACTAATACACGTTTATTCTGATGGATGTTTTAAGAAGATAATTTTAGAACCACTTAATCATGTAGCTATAAAAAACATCATGATAGAAAAATATTGCTTAATTATTTGGCTATGGATACAGCCACTAGATATTTATCTTCCATGAAATATTTCTCTTATTAAGAATTTTAGAATGATAAAATAATATTTATTCAACTTTAATTATATGGAATGGTTTCTCATCACCCATTTAATTAATATAAATATTATCAACGTAAATATTAGAATTAATTCAACATTTATTACTTTCAATTAGTCAACATTTATTATTTTATCCATTCTTATATGAGGCATTTCTCAAATATATTTTTTCCAATTTCAACACATTATATAGTGTCTTAGTATACATTTAATCTATGATTGATCTGATAGGGAAATAACAAGTACCATAAAATAATATCTTCAATATCAATTTCAAAATCAATTAAAAACATCTAATAACGCTTAAAATATGTGAATCTAATAGAAGTATGACTTTCTATTATACCAGCTTTTAGGATCAAATAAGGTTATTTCATACACTGGGGGGTGAATTAGTTTTGGTTTAATATTATTTTGATTTTAATTATACCACATTTCCATGTCTCCACTTATTTAGCCATAGTATCTATATTTATTTTTTCATCACTTTTCAGTATATAGATATAAAATATGAAATTTGAATAGTGGAACAACAACATTTTCTTACGAGGTTTTCCTTCCTATGGACGACTATGAAACTAGTATATCATTGTTATTAACCAACATGCCCAAATTCCTTGTTATTTTAAAATAATGAATAATGATGGGTATTAACATATACTAACTATTCTGGATCGGAATAGGTATAAAAGTGTGGGTGATTTCCATCCCTTTGAAAAATTTAATAGACGTGAATATCTTTGTAGCAAGGTCTGTAGTGTTTTACTAATTTTGTCTTGGACTATATAACTCATCCTCTTCTATGATGGAAGTACTCATGTGGGTTGCCTCAAGATTCCATATTCATATATAGTTGATAAATATATACTATCTCTATTATTATATTATCTTCAAAAATGATCATCATAAGTATGACTAAACCCACTCATTCTCTTTAATTATATAATAATAAGGCAATATAATGGATTTATATATTAGTTGAGCCTTGGTGTGATCAACAAATAGTTTTAGACATATTATTCCTTCTTTTCATTATATTATTGAGTGTATAGGAATAAAAATGGGACAAATTATTTTTCTATTCAATACACATTATCTACAATAAATTATTATATCAATTCTTCTTGCTATGTATTTTTTAATGTTGCCTTATTTACCGAGTTGTTTTTATATTTATGTACTCTCTCACACAATTTTTTAAAACTAGAAATATATTTATACATGTAGAATGTATTTGTAGTAGAATAAGATATTTCATATATTCAAACTACATCATAACATATCTTTAAATTCATATAATATTTGATATTCAATAATTCTAGTGTTTCTTTTTCATGTTCATAGAAAATATCAATTGAAGAATCAGTTCATTGATTCCATCATGGGATATATCATTATTTTGATTTTCATATACCTTAACATCCATATATTTATTATATTTTAATATCCTCTACACATTTATGAATTTTCATGAGAATTCTATAGTACCAGTTTCTCTATCATTTAAAACATCCACAAAATCCAAATACACCCATTCCATGTTCTCATGGGATCTTTCTAATCTTCACATGATTATAGTGTAGAAGCTACCATCATATTATGGAGAAAAAAATCTTCATGGTGAATAGATTATACATGGATCATATTTACTTCTTGAGTAAATATAATTATGATATTGCCTATGAATTACAAATAATTGAACTTGAATTCAGTTAAAGAGAATTGATAGATTTAAATATCATTTGAATTAATAATTCTGAAAACTCAACAACCAACTTCATAAAATAGTCTCTCAGTACAGGATTGACTATTCCTTTAGAGACTATACTTATGAGGAATTATTTAAATGGATCGAATTTGAATAAAAAGTGGTCAAAGGATACATGAGGTCTGTGGATCAAATAAAAAGATAAAATATGTGTTGTTCTGGATTAACTAAATGTGAAATCTCAATAAACCATGAATTAAGTGAACACATGAACAACCTTATGATGGACCGCATGAATAATCATCAAATTGAAAACATGAACAAACTAGACTGTCCATATGTACAGACACATACATGGGATCACTTTTATAGTGGTTGGGAAAGTCAAAATTCATACATATAGTCACTTTTCAAATTTTTATATAGAAAGAGTTTATATATACAAATCATTAGTTGATTCTTACACATGCAAACTCTTCCATGATATCATGTATACATAGATATGTATGATCATCACATTATTGTGACTTATATTTATGCAGTTTAATTTGGGATTTATTGTGGCATAAAAATAGTGTTTTCATAACATGGGACCTATCCATTTGTCAATAATTACTTCAAAATTTTCCCAGGATTCTTAAAACATCTTGACACATTGTATATGGAATTTTATAGGAATGGAAATCATCAAATATGATACCACTAATTATTTATATGAATCTCTATATAGTAGCACATTTAGATTCTAAATAAGCATTTCTTGGTGAATGGATATTCAAGAAACATCAATTGGAAATATCAATTTCAACTCATTACCATGTATACTTGAATATAATATATATCTAAACTTAATGAAATATCTTAAAAACATCCATTTGTATAATGGGAGAATATAAATTACTACTAAAATTCCATATAAAAAATGGAATCAAATCTATTTAATATAAATACGGAAACATATCTTAATTCCTCTAAGCTATGTATGTCTTCTCCAAAAAAATGTCACAGTTCCACACAAAGAATAGAGGAATTAAGATTTGTTTTCGTATTTATATTAAATGGATTTGATTCCAATATTTATATGTAAATATAGTAATAATGAATATGCTTCCATTATACATATGGAAAACTTTAAGATATTTCTTGATGTTCAGGTATAAAATATATTCATGTATATAAGTTAATGAGTTGAATTTTATGTTTCTACAAGATGTTTCATGAATATCCATTCACCTAGAAATTATTATTTAAAATATAATTGTGCTACAATATGGTGATTTATATAAATATTTTTGTGGTATCATATTTGAGGAGTTCCATCCCTATAAAATCATTATATGAAGTTTTGAGATGTTTTAAAAATCCTTTAATACTTTTGATGGAAATATAGATAAATGGATATGCCTCATTCAATGTAATCATCATTTTGATTTCAAAATTTACATAAAATTAAGCTTTATAAACATAAGGAATAACATTGAGATGGACATACATGTATATGTAGACATGATATCATGGAAGATTTCACATGTGTAAGCATCAACTTTGGTTTTCTATATATAAATTCTTTCTATATAAACATCTGAAAAGTTACTATATATATGAATTTTGTCTTTCAAAACCATTATTAATGTTATCCCATGCATGTTTCTATACAGAATCCTAGTCTAGTCTATTCATGCTATCAATATGATGATTATTAATTTGGTCAATCTTAATTTTTTTTATGTGTTCACATCACTAATGGTTTATTGAGTTTTCATATTCAGTTAATCCAAAAATATATATTTTTTATCTATGTAGTTGATCCACCGACAACATGTATCATATGACCACTTGTGATTCATAGTTGATCCATTTATTGAATAACTAATAAGTCTAGTCTCAAAAGGAATATTTGATCCTATAATGAGAGACTGTTTTATAATTATTGTTGTTGAGTTTCCAGAATTATTAATTCTAATGATATTTAAATAAATCAATTATCTTTACATGATTTCAAGTTCAATTATTAAGAATTCATAATCCATATCTTCATTATAACTACTAAAGAAGTAAAAATGATACATGTATAATCTATTCACTATGAAGAATGTGGAATTAATAATATCATGATATCTTACACACTACAATCATGTGAAGATAATGAAGATCTCATGCGAACAAGGAATGTGGGTAAGAATAATTTTGTTGATATTTTAAATAAAGGAGAAACTAGTACTGTAGAGTATTTATGAAAATTCATGAATATGTGGTGGATATCAAAATATAAAAAATTTATTGATGATAAATAATATTAAAATCAGAATAATGACATATCCCGTGAAGGAAATAATGAACTGATTCTTCAATAGAGTTTTTCAAGGAAAATGAAAAATAAGCACTATCATTACTAAATATCATATATTATTTAAATCTAAGGATATGTTTTGATGGAGTTTTAATATTAGAAATATGTGATTCTCCTATAAATAATCTCTAGACAAATAAATATATTTCTAGTTAAAAATAATTTGTGTGATAGTGTACCTGACTATAAAAACTACTCGTTCAATAGGGAAACATTATCAAATAAACAATGAAAAAAACTAATATAATAATTTATTGTTGATAATGTGTATTGAAGACAAAAGGAATGTTTCCAATTTTTATTCCTATGAACTCAATAATAAGATGAAAATAATAAATAATTTTTCTAAAACTATTTATTGATAACATCAAGGCTGAACTAATTGATAAATCCATTCTACAGCCTTATTATTATATAATTAAAGAGATTGACTGAGTTCAGTCATGCTTATGATGATCCTTTTTCAAGTTAATATAATAATAGAGTTAGTATATAGTAATATACTATAGAAAACTATGGAATCGCGAATAATCCCACTTTATTACTTTAGTTATGGAAATAACCCACTCTTTTATACCTATCATGTTCTATAATAGTGAGTACAAGTTCATAAACATTATTATTCAGTATTTTATAATAACAAGAATGTTGGACATGTAGGATAATAACCATGATGTACCAGGTTCGTAGTCATCCATATGGAGGAAAACCTCATTAATAAATTATTTTGTTACATTATTTTTATTTCATATTCTATATCTATATACTGCCCAATGAATGGAAAAATAAATAGATATACTCTTGCTAAATATGTGGAGACAAAAAAATGGGTTATAATTAAAATTGGAATAAAAGTAAACGAAAACTAAATCACCCCTAGTGTTAGAAATAGCATTATGTGATCCTAAAAACTGGTATCATAAGAGGTCAAACTTCTATTAGATTCTAATATTTTGAGACCTATTTAAAGTTTTTTATTTATTTTTAAAAGGATATTGAAGATGTTATTTTCTATTTTTTGTTATTTCCCTATCAGATCAATCATATAATAAATTTCTTCTCAGACAATATAGAATTTGAAGACATTATAGAGAAATTATTTAAGAAAGGCATCATCTAAGAAGGGAGAGAATAATAACTCTTTACTAATTGAATGTAATCAAACTATAATTAATTATAATATTTATAGGGATAATATTTATCTTAATGTAATTGGTGATGAGAAACCATTTCTCTTAATTAATTTGAAATAAATAACAGTTTTATGACACTGAAATTATGAATAGGAAAAATATTTCATGGAAGATAAATATCAAGTGGCGGAATCCACCACCAAGGAATTAAGAAACATTTTACAATCATGACGTTTACTATATCTAAATAAATAAGGGGTTGAAAAATTATCTTCTTAAAACTGTCCTTCAAAATAACCTTGTATTATTGGGAAGTATCAAAACAATAGGTCTTCATAAGATGAATAAGTTGGTGCTATAAAATATATCTGGTATAATTCCCAAAATAAACGTTATTATATAAAGTTTTCCATTTTTTGATGTATGGGAGAATAGATCACCCACTAAAATAATGATAATTAATGTATATAGAAGAATTTTAAATAAATCATAAAAATATTTTTTAATATCTTTAAATAAGTAAGAGTTACAGGTATAATGAATTTGGAATTCGAAGTAAGATGCATCAATTTTATAAAAATGAGTGGCTCACTATAATTTTAGAGAGTAAAGATTACAAGAAAGTTTTTACGGAAAAGTCCCATTCCTTAAAAGAAATAATTGTTTTCTAATATAATTGTTTGTAGATTAAATCATATAGTATTAAAAAGCAAGACCATATTAAAAAAAATAACACATGAATATGAAATTAAAGAGATAATTGAGGCATGTGATGACATAATAAAATAGTTCAGGATGAAACAATTATTCTAAATATGATATTCTTAGAGGATTCTATTAAATTAAAGAATATAGAAATTTCTCCAGAAGAGTATTCCCTATATGTTGAATAGAATGTTATTTTAACACAAATAATTCTGTACCATTATGAAAATATACCTCTTTATGGTGGAAAACATGTTATTATATAAAATTATTATTAATATAAATAATACTAAATGGTAATATAACCATTTACTTATGAAAATAATATTTCAGCTAAATCTTTATTTATATACACTTCAGGTTTAATAACATAATCTATAAAAAATATGTTTAATAAAAATTATTTTCAATTTTCTATTTCATCTATGGTGGCTGGAAGCATATGTATAAGGAGGAGTTCCCTAAATAAGACCAACCAGCTAATAAAAACAATAAAAAGAAAGATAATTATTCTAGAAATTTTAAATCACTTTAGGTTCAAATAAATAATCAAATGTTATTTGGTTTATTCACTAATGTAACATGATTGTATAGATGGAATATTAATTGGTAAATGGTAGTGATGTTATGGAATAAAACGAAACACATTTAGCGGGAGAAATATCTACAGACAATGAAGACATCCATTAAACTAAAACTAAATTAAAATTATTTTAAATGTTACTGTAAATTTTTATATCAGGGGTTTTAGGGAAGAGTGATGAAAGTGAAAATAATTTCAGTATGAACTTAATCAAATAACAATGGAATAACATAAATTTTGAAGATTGGAGACAACCCAAACATGGAATAAAATCATGTGAATGATACAGAAAGAAAAATTTTGAATAATTTTGTAAATATGGTTGGTGTGTTTTACTTTGATAACTAGTAGATAAAAATTGTGAAGTTCACAAAAATACCGAGAAGTTAAGGATTAATCAACACCAAAAGAGATAATCTATTTTATTTATAGAAGAGGAGGACACATCATGAGAACATCCCCAAAATAAATGATTATGAGGGTTAAATAAAACATGTTGGAATAGAATGTAAGAAAATTCGAAATGATTAATGAAATGATAATTTATTTAAGAGAAAATATAAAATTATATGTGGACAAATAAATATCATTGACAATATTCTTGAAGTATGTTTCAAAATATGGCCAGATTATCTAGATAAAGAAATAGAATTGTAATCTCAATATAAGGCAATGAAAAAAGGAAATATAAGGTTCCAAATAAATAATAAATTTAATTTTATGATCGGTTATCAAAAGGGAATAAAATAATATCTCTTAAGGAGCCTTGTGGGAGGTGTTAGGAAGCTGGACACAACTCGAATGATTATTTAACTTTTCTTCCCACCTAAAAAGAAAACCTAAAAAATGGGAATAAATCATTAGTTTATGCACATTACTTTATGTTCATTGATAAATGGAAGTTCTCATTTAAATAAAGGACTAAAATTAACCAATTATTCCCAAAGAAAATTTATATATGAAAAATGATTATACAAGAATGAAACTTTTATCCTAATATGGAAAGAATGTGAAAAAGGAAAATAGTTTGAGATGAAATTATTAATACAGCTACTCACATTGATGAACAAGTAGGTCCACATTATTCCTTAAATAAATTTTATTATATTATTATGATAAAATTATTTGAAAGTAAAGGTGATTGTGGTTCTTAAATAGTGAACTAATGAAATAATGTAAGTTGCAATAACTGTTAAAAATATGAATAAATCATCATATTAGTATGATTTTTAGTATATTATTCTAAAGAACACATAGAGAGAGAGGGTAAAAAAATGATGAATGAGATAATTCTATCAAATACTATATAGAAGATTGATAAATGCACCCATTTTCAAATAAATGAAATAAAGGATATCCAAAATATTATTTTAAAAATGGAATCTAATATGAAATTTAAATAATTAACATTTCTATCTTAATTTTTTCTCAGAAACTAGATTCATAAATAATATTTGATAATTATATTAATCTCATTGATGTGATAGTTGAAATCATCCCTTGAAGGAGAGTGTATCTTAAGAAGATTCCGAATTTGATTACACATATAAATATGTAATTTCATAAATATTTTTGTAAATTTTCTTTAGTAGGTTATGAATTTATATTCACTCATAATTGTTTCTCAAAGAACTGGGTTTAATATTAATTGGATGAAATTTATTTTAATCAAAGAAAATAAGTTGATAAAACGTGAAGTGTTCCAAGGGTTCTTGAAAAAATAATAATTATTGTACATGTATGTTTTAGTTCCCTATGTTAAGTGAGTATAATAAATTTAGGTTGAAAATGAGTGATAATATTTGAAAAATTTACATAAACAAATAATGTCATCCTGGATACATGTAATAATCCCCATTGGATGATAATTAACAAATGTAGTAGTTGGTATCATATTATTTTGAATTTGGATAACCTTATTGTTTAATGAAACCCTCCAATTTTCAGCAATAATAATTGATCAAGTAGACTTAGAGTTTAATGTTTGATAGAACATTTCACAATAATGTAATGATATCATCATATATATAATTATTATTATTTTAAAAATAGTGATAAAAGAAACTGAAATGATGAATGAGAAGGGGTGGGAGAAGAAAAAACATATGTTCCAAAACGGTATAACATTTTGAGATAAAATTTTATGGATGGTAGTAATAATACATACCATGGGGGATTTTTGAGCCCATTAAATGTTATTTTATATTCATTATCAATGTATTTTTATATGTAAAAAAAAATCTTGTAAAGATGCTTCAGAACTCAATATTATCATTTGTTTGTAAATATAAAATTATAATAAAATAACGAGTTTATAAGTTGTTTTCTTCAATGGTTCACAAGGAATAGAATATGTGATTCTAATTATAGCAGATTTGTTGTTTTGATCTATGGACATAATTTTAAATTTATAGATGTATAGATTGAAGAAATTGTGGGCTACTATCATATTCATTTTAAAATGTTATTTTTTTAATTTAATGTATAGAAACAATTATTACTGAATGACCCTCCATTATATGAATGGAAAAGGCTAAATATATTTTGTGAAGTTCATATATAGAATTCATTGATGTATATGAGTTATTAGGTTTATGTAGATGATACCAAGTGAAGATTCTTGAAGATCCAAACAACTAGAAAAGATCATTTGGAATCTAAATATTGTAGTACTTGGTGTTTTATATATAGATTCTGTTCAAGCATATTTTAGGAGTTCTATCCATGTGAAATTAATTAGATGAATTTTTATAATGTTTGAAGAAGACTTGATTTATATTAATTGAAATATGGAAAAATAGATAAGACCTATGTTGTATAAACAATTTTTTTCCTATGTAAACATTATCTTGTGCTGCATAAATATTTGACAACCTAGAGTGAGGATTTGACATATATGTGAAAACATTATCACACCAAATATTTTATGTTTTAAAGAATCATCTCATGCTTGGTATCCATTAATTCATCCTATTTAAATAGCATAAAAGTGGCCATGTTCATGATGTGTTTCTTGTATAAGCAATATACATGTCAATATATACATGGGTTTGTTTTAAAGGATTCTTAAAACATCTTGATACTTCATATAAGGAATTTTATAGGGATGGAACTCATAAAATATGATACCACTAAATATTTATATGAATGAAAATATAGTAGCACATTTAGATTCTAAATAATCCTTTCTAGGGGAATGGATATTCAAGAAAAATATAGCAGAATCATAAAATTCAACTCATTAGATTATATACTTGAATATATTATATATCTGAACTTTATGAAATATCCTAAAAGTTTTGATATGTATAATGGAAGAATATACATTACTACTAACATTCCATATAAATAATTAAATCAACTCTATTTAATTTAAATACGAAAACCAATCTCAATTCCTATAAGTTATATATGTCTAAATCTATAATAATATACAATATCAGCTCTCTCTTATTCATGATATTTTTTTCTTCAAGTATGTTCTGTAATATCAGAGTTTAATACTCACTTTTCATGTTCTGCACATCCTATATATATATATATGAGTGATTATTATTCAAATATTCAAAAATTGAGTCCCCATACATATCTGTAATTAAAAATCATTGAATCCATTATAATTATGACTCAAAATATACACCTTTCATATCACATCACGATTCCTATTAAATAATTTAATCACCCAAACATAAAAATCCCAACATTATTTTAAAATACTCAAAGTCATATTCCTTATTTAAAACGTAAAGAAAAAATGAATATAAATGAATCCACCTATGAACATTAGTAATGAAATATTAGAGTAATGGTTTTGGATCATTCATAGTGTGACAAACTCCAAAAAATATTATGTATTCATCCATACAAATGTATCTATATTAAGATCAATTTTTATAAATATTAGACTGATCCTTACAGACTCTCAAAAACATTTGTTACAAAGTCGAAATGATTCTTATGAAATCCAAATCATCCTTAAAATTTTTATTTGATACATTCATAGATGGGAAATAATAATTACAAATTATATAGTGATCCGTACACATATGAATTCATACTTACAAATTCTCAATGTAAGGATTAATGATCATTAAAATGATATTGTAACCTTATAATTTTACTCTTCTCTGATTATTCATATCGAACCTATAACTTATGAAATACGGATTCTAACATATTATCACTATTCTTTCTCATGAAAACATTGATCCCCCATATGAACTCTGAAATTTTCATTTTTTATGTATTTAGTAAATCCTATTTCATAATTCTACATGAAAATTAAAATATATACCAGGGAATTGTTATTTTTTCACACTATAGAGATTATTATAATAAAGTAAAAAATATTTGACATTCAAGTACTACTATAACATGTACTTTTGATAAAAAAATACTATATATTTCATCTTACCTATTTTAGTGGTAGTTTTTTTGAATAATCTATTCTTTATTATTATATTATATTGATGAACATCTTCTAATCATCAAATAGTTTATCCTCTATCTTTAAATCCCAATATGATGTAAGCGGGCTGTAAAAATAGTGATCATGATGACAATTATTGTGACTGATGAAGAGGAAAACAAGAATGATGTATTACAACCCAGTTCCATTCATATATTAAGTGTTAAATATTTTCCATCATCACAAAGTATGACATTTTAAAAATCTTTGTATGTATGTTTTATCATTACTATATGTGGACAACCAATGGGCAGTCAACTAGCATGGTACTGCCCCATACAATGGCCATATTCATCATGATTCCACACATGGTAGATCTTCATATTATCATTTTCATGTACTCTTCATTCCCATGACAACCTATGATGGAACTATATTCTGTTATACATGCCACTCTAGGATGTATCATAACTTTGAGATTGGTATGCTATCTTTGTGATCAGAACTACATGGGTATTCGATAGGCTTAGTTAGATGGACAATTTTATTGATTAATATCCCATTTATAGTCCTTTGTAAAATTTTGTATAATGTAATAATAATGTAGGGTGTAATTACAAAACATCAATAATTATCTTTTACATTCATTCTAAACATCCTCAATATCATCTAATTTTATTTTATACTCCTCTAACATTTTCCAAACATCCAATTCCAATAATGTAATATTTACGTGAAATGAGTCTTTGTAATACTTAAAACATCTGAAACATATTTTCTTTAAGTTGAATTAGTCACAAAGACTCTAAGGGAATGAAATAAAAAAATTAACATTCAAGATGTCTCTATAATGGTTGTTAATACAATTAAAGAACATTATTACAATTATGTGCTTAAATACATTCCATTAATCATTATGAAATATTTACAACATCAACACACATAATGATAATAAACAGGAAAACTAAAGCCTTTTACATGTCCACAATATTAAGAGGTCAAACTACCATCCACAATATTCTTGTTCTTATAATATTATCATAATCCAAGATAGATTCAGTATTATTGAAAATTATAGACAACAACTATTGCACAAACATAATATGAATTGTAAAGTTATTTCTTTTTATGTGTTTTCAATACCCATTATAGAAAATGACAAGTAAATATGTTGTTAAATTTCATTTTTATTCATTTATCCCATTTATTCTCCCCATTGTATCACAAAAAGCATTCACATTCTTCATAGAACTATATTGAAAATAAATACAATGTATGTGAGAGTAGATGTAATCAATTTACTCTTAGTAATGTTCCATCAATTATTCCACTCTAGGACTATGTGAACCATGATTTGAGTAAATAAATACTATTTAATATTTAAAAAAAGTGGTCTAATAAAAATAGAAATATGAGAAATCATGTTTCCATTTGTCAATTTCCTTCCTCATGGGATGTTTAAATTTAATTTGCTAAAAAATTGATATAAATTGATATAAATATAATTTAAAAAATTCAAAATTTATATTCCTATTTTCATGTCAAAAAAAAATAAAAAAAAAATAAAAAACTAGTCTACATTGTTTTATATGTAATCCCAAAATCTAACTCAAATTTATTTTTTTCTTATAATTAATTAGTTAAATTTCTCCCCCTTCATATAAGAATTGATTCATAATTAACTATGTATAGAAAAAATGACACATATATCTAAAATGAAAAATGTTCAACAACATTCTAGAATTAATATTTTTATGAATTATATGGTTATGGAATATTATCAAAATTAAACCCCCCATCAAGGGATTATTTATATTTTTACTTTATCAACATTTATCTTTACATAAATTTTTCATCATAATACCAATTGAAAGATCATATAATGATAGTTATTTAATTTTCTATCCACATATAAAAACATACTCATCTTCATATGTTCTCCAAATAAGAACATGTTACAGCTCTAATTCTCTATAATGAATGTAATAAAATACAAAAAACATTATAAGGAAATAACACCTATTCTTATACGGGTCTTGATATTCATATGTATGAAATATATGATTTATGTCATGTAATGAAAATATTATTAGTAAAATAGTCCGCCCTAAATCAATTCATGGATTGATAAAATTATACACACGAAAATACATGACCATAAAAATATATAACATTTTAAAATATCCATTGAATTTGTAGGAATAATCCAAGAAAATAGAATTATGATATATATATATATAGAAAAAAATAACGTTCACATTAAATATTTACTCAACTAATGAAAATAATAATATATTTTTCTAAAATACAATTCTTTTAAATTATTATATATTTTTATATGAATAAAATATTAACACTATAATATTTAGTAGTTTATTTGAAACATAATATTTAAAATATCATAATTCATTTTCCAATAATAACCGTCAAATTTCTTAATCTTAAAATTAGAAAATATAAATTATAAATTCAAGGATGATAATTTGGGAAAAATATTTTTTTTTATTTTTCATGGAATTATTATGTTAGGGTAAATTATAAATATTTTAATAAAAAATGTCATTTTATGTTTTTAGGTGAATAGTTAAAATACCTTTTTCAAATACAATAGAAATTTTACTACATTATTGTCATATAAGAATGAATTTAAAATTAATGAAACATTTTTCTAAGGCCAAATATGTCTTTTTTATTTTTCATTATAGTTTTTAAAATTCTTATTTCTATATTTAAGAAGTCATATTTTTCATTTTAGAGCTTAATTCATAAATTTCAATAATATTTTTAATAAATTATACATTTATTTTTTTAAAATTAGATATAACTTTTAAAAAATGAATAAATAAAGTATTTAAAATTTGGAAATAATAGTTCAAAATTATATAGTAATTAGAATATTATTATTTTCTATAAATGTTAAATTACTTGGGTAAAAACTAGTTACCATGTTGAAAACAAAAAATTAATAAAATGAATAACCTAAGAGATAAAGGGACTAAAATGTCAAAATGATGTTTTTAATTGAGTATTTATGGTGTTAATAGATCTTTTCTTTTTGAAAATATATTACTTATAAATTTTGGATCCACTTTCCTTGAGTGTGACTTCCCATTATGGAATTGTTTTGGGTATTTATAAAAGTGTTATCCATTTGCACTTATAAAATGATAACACCTATAACCACTAACCATCACACCAAAATCCAATACTTTTATCCAAATCACTTCCCAATCCTCCCATAAGAACACTTATCTACATTAAAAATGATTTGGTTTTTTCAAAATACCATTTATGAAAAACCATATTTTAATATACATTAATTTCTGATTTATTACATAAAGATAAAAATAAAAAAATTCCAAAAGATAATAAATCCTATTGTCATTGTGGAATTAGTTACATATAATAAATACTTATATTAATAATATCATGAAATTATTGAAATATTTCATAGTATGTTCCTAAAATTCCACCCTTCTTTTAAAACTACACAACATAACATAAGTAAATAATTTATAAAGGGGTGAGAAATAAGTTCTTTTAGTGGAATAAAGAATAATATCCTATGGTAATGTAGTACATGTGATCCTAGATTAATATCAATATAAAATAGGATGGTTGAGAATCATAATATTTAATAATGAGTCAAGTTATTATATGATAGTAGAATGAAAATATCAAAATGTAGAAATAATAGAAAACATGACATCATAAAAATAATTCATTACTAAATTATAATAAATCATAATATATTCTGATTTAGATAATCACTTCTTCACCATACATGGAATATAAAGAGATTAAATAATTACCCAACTCATTGGAGGGATATATAATTCAGAGTCCCCCAAACACCTTCATATCATGTAGACACAGTAGTGTTCCACATATATCATAAAAAATAAGGATTTCCTTTATCACTTTTAACATCATGATTACGGAGTGAGAGATAAATACATTCAATTCCGCAATAAATTATAGATAGGTACCTCTAGGTGAATACAATTCAGTGAAAATGCGGAAGGGTATACACTACACAATTGTACCACCTCTGGATTTAGTATAGGTGATTGGTAAAGTATACACATCATCAATATGTATACATAGTAAACACGGTATAAATTTTATAGGGTAGGTGGGGTTGATAGTCTATAGACCACCACTCTGATATGATAAAGGATCCTAAATGGGAATATGTATCTCAAAAATAAATTTCCCTTATTCCTAGACCACATGATTTCCCTCAAGGAAATATATAGAGGAACACTTTATCTCTAACCTCAAATTCTATGTACCATAAAAAATTATCCATATAGACTTTATATTATAATTGTTTAGATTTCATATGTTGTAAAATGGTTTGAACATTCTCTTTAATATTTTGGATAAGAGTATGTCCCATTAGATTATATTCTAAAACATTATCCAAATGTTTCAGAGACTAACATGTTCTCCCATACAGATCCCAAAAAGCACCATTTGAATGCTAGAATATAATTTTTTATATAATAACTCTATGATGGAATGATGCATGTAATAAAATTTTTGGGAAACCATTGAACGTTTTTTCAGTATCTACTTAAGAGTTTGAATTGTTCATTCAATCCAAACATCCGTACAAGGGTGAATAGTAGTGCAGAAGCTCAGTTCTACATCCAATACTTACTGAAGGGTTTTCCAAAACCTCATGGTATACCACAGATATCTCTATATTATAATAGATATAGGAACTTTGTGTATTATTACCACTTACATTATGTATATCAAAAGGAGTTGGTCAAGAGAGAAATATTACATGATAATAATAAAATATGATAACTTGGTAAGCTGATTGACAACCACCTAGATAGCCTTATTTTCTTTAGGGGTCCTTGGGAGCCCTATGATTAAATATATTATTATGTTTTCCCACTTCAATATTAGTACTGGAAATGGTTTCATCATACCCTTATACTTCAATCACTCCTCCATGAATATTGGTATACAAAGTATCAAGATAAAACCTACATGACATATCTCTTCATGTTATCCTGCCACATTTTTTTCTTTAAATATTTGTACATATTTGTAAATATTTTATGAATAGATAAGGATGATCTAATTTCATCATCCAGAAGTCCCATCTTCAAATCTATTTTTGATGGGACACAATTCCAGGTTGAAAACCTTATAAATCCATTTTAAATAAAGTTGAACTATAGAATATTCACTACCTTCTATATAAACTCATAATCTTTCTAGGCCTCTATGATCCTATCAAGAATATATGGTTGTGACTTTATTTAAGAAATTTTTGTGCGAATATCCTATTATTACTCATATTTCCATCATCTACATGTCAAAAAATATTGAATACCTTGTAATCATCATCATGGATAGTGTTGTATGATCCTTTCTACACAAGGAATTTTACACATTGTTCACCCAATTAAGATGGTATGGATTGAACAATTATAATCTTTGACTAGATCTAATAGTTCCATTGGTTCATATTATTCTCATTTTGTCTGAATATATATGTGAGGATATTTTGATCCATATAAATTTCATAATTTTAACCATATTGATAATGTCACCAAATCATTATTTCAAAGATCACTACATCCTATTATTGCTCATGTGTTGTATAGTTCTTATCCATAATATTTAATTTTTATGAGTGATATTCTAGTCATTTTTCAAATATAATGAATATATATCCCAAACCCTTTGTGGAATATCCTTCACATTATTGAGTAAGGTGATCAAATCTAAAATTATTATATTATTTGTCATCACATTAAATCATACTATACATTCATCATTCCAAAAAACCTATAACCCCTTCTATTTAATATTGGTTGGTGGGTTTGAAAATCATGATATGTTTCTCAAAAATTGATGATAGTACACACCTAATCCAAAGAAACTAATGATTTAAATCAAAGATATTTGTCTGGACCATCCTTTGATATCTCTATTTATAATAGGTCTATATATATCCCTTTTTGATGATAAAATTACCCATAAATGATATTTATTCTAAAAAATCACATTTTCTATACTTTGAATGTAACATTCTTTCCACAAGATCATTTTTATAATATTTAATGGTCCTCATGTTCCTACATTATTTTGGGGTAGATATGAATATCATATATTAAGAGTACTATAATTTTTTTAGATAATCCCAAAAGACTCTATTGATCTATTCTATTAGGATATTTGGTATATTATTGACTCAAAATTCCATCAATATGAAATCATAGTGCCTATACTTTATACAGAAAAGAAATATTGGGTATATTAACCTTCGTCCATTTTACTAGATAACCTCCAAATTGAATATAGACCTTGTATAAAACTATGATTCACATAGATGATCAAAAAATTCAATAATTCATATAAGAGTATACATGTTCTTCATCATGTCCATTTTGACCATATGATAAAAAATTAAAAGGAACCCTAATCATTCTTTTTCTTGAAAAATAAGACGGATGTACCCTATGGTGATGCACATAGACATATAAACACTTTATCTATATTCTCTTGATTTTTTATATTTATCTATTTGTGTTAAATAATTACCATGCATAATGGAGTCTTGAGTATTGTATAATCTATTGGCATGACCACATTTGAGAAATCAACCTTACATATATTTGGAAGAGAAAACAATTATTTGGGGAACACATTAGATATTTCACTCACAATAGGAATCTCATCAATGAAGATATTTTATTTAGTATTATTAATTTGATTTAGATTTACTTACTCATAAGGAAATAATATCCATTCATGGAAATTTGGTACCAAATAAGATTAATCCTTTTTCTATTTGTTTAAAATTAGAGGATGATTCTTGATATTTAGGGTGATTTTATTATTTCCTAATATTTAGTTTGTATATATATGTAAATCCAATCCATTCCTAGAATTGTATAAAATTTTAATAAAAAGATTATATCAAGGTTCAATAGGAAGCAGAACTCATAAATATGGATAGGAGATGAGTTCAATATTTGGTATAAAACAATTAACCCATCTATGATCATCATAGATTACTCAACATCAATAAATTTAATTGGATTTTTAATAGTTATTATAAACATTTAATATTTTAATGAATGTTTAAAAACATAATAAAAAAGTGCATTCAAATTTCATGAATAAATAACTAGTGTACCTATCACCACATAATTGTTGGAATACACTATAGTAGTTGTGATTTTATAAGCTCACAATTTTCCTCTTGGTCTTGGAGTTTGATTTCATAAATTTTAATTGAAAACTCTTAACTTAGGTAATTGATTCACAAAATGTCCTTATTCCTTGGAGATGAAACATTTGATAATATATTGTGGTTTGACCTATGCATTCCTTTATTCCATCACATTGGTAGGTTTGTCATTTCAACAACAACCTGATAGGTTTCTTTATATCCCTCATATAAATAACTTTACTATAACCTTCATGAAATTTATATGATGATTCGTCTCACACTATTGAAAAGTGGGATGATGGAAATTCATTCGGCACTATGATTTTTATATTTTAATACAATAAATATAATATATTATCTTCTTATTTATTCTATTCCTGAGAGACTATTGAGATTTATCGATCCATATTTCAACTTTTTGGGAACATGAATAAATTTCCTCTAATATATCACTGTCTAATATATATATATATATATACGTTAGTATATTTGACTTATTCCCACAAAAGAAGTGGTTCACTTTATATTCAGGGGAAATGAATAAGTTAAAGGAATATCGTGAATGTCTGGTGATATTTTCCAAATATGTGCTCAGGGATTCATAATAATTTTTCTTATGGCTAAAGAAATACCTATACATATTAATTTAGGGAGTGTAAGGGAAATATTATTTGAAAAACATTTTTTAGATTTTCTTCAACTTGATCACATGGATCTACTCCTTGGACTATGTATTTTTTACTAACATCCAATATTGATCAGTTTCTAACCATGTATGATGAAAACACATCATGAACATATATTTATAAGATCATTTAAGTATGTAGAAGATAATTTCAATGGATTTGATCCATTTAACCTATATTAAGTGACCAGAAAACACATTTAATGTTAGTGGCCTTTGTTGCATGAAGGTCACAATTGAAACATTATCTTTACTAGCGGGATTTAGTAAGTACACTTGATTTGGGTTATAATAAAATATTTGATTTCATTGAAAAATTAGTTTCATAAATTTCATGATTTCAAATATAATTAGGATAGTCATCTTTTTTGAGAATTTATCACATTTCCCCTCATATTGGATGTTGACTCTGTTCAACCTATTTCAAGTTATTGACTATAAATAAGGGGAAAAATTAGAGGTGAATTTTTTTTACTCTTAAATACATAAATTTGAAACCATAAACATTAATGAGATGAAACTTAAATGATATATATTTTTAACCTATGGATTTATATATTTTAATATATGTTATCTATGATATTTTTTCTTATATAAAATATTTTTTTAATTTTTACCATATTAATAGTTGATACGTGTGATTGAAATTTTACTAGATAATATCCCATGATAGGTTCCAACTATGTGTGTATTAATCCTTGCTTTCGTGTACTATTCGATAATCATGACTTGCTCAATGCAGCCTTTATATGGTTATTACCCCTAGGAACCTCTATTCGAGAGACACATCCACTAGTATTATCCAAATAGGGATATATTTTGTTTGAAACCACATAATCTACACTTTTCAAAAATTTATGTATGTTTTACAATGTTTAGACTTATCCCTATGTATTTCACTAGAGTTTTCTAATCCTAATCCCAAAATTAAAAGACTTTTCTCAAAAACAAACTATTACAACCCATATTTTAATACACATTAATTGATGATTTATTACGTAATTGTACACTTAATAAAATCACAAAATATCATAGATCTAATTGAATTTGGTAAATTAATTATATAGAATAATAACTTTCAATAGTAATATGGTGATACTATTGAAAAATTCCATAAAAGGATTCTAAATTATCATCATTATTATGAAACATAATGAGATAACTTTGGGACGTACATAAGAGAGGCGTGAGTTATAAAGATCAGTTAGAGAATAAAAAAAGATAAATAAATTAATTCAATAAATGTGAGACAAGATTCATATTAAGTTAACATAATAGGGGTGGGAATCATAATCTTCAAAAAATGAGGCATGTTATATCATGATAGAATAATGGTGACGTAGTGATGTGCCAATAACATAAAACATTACATCATAATCATTTTTCATGGATAACCACCAACAAGACATAACATAGCGTGATTAGGATAACATCCCATACACTGTACATTGAATATCATGGGATGAAAACATTACCCAATTCATTGGAGGTTAATATAAATATGGAACCACTCATCACATTCATGCCATGTACATACATAAGTGTTCCAAATAGATCAAACAACACCCATATTACTTTCCTCAATTTCAATCCAATGATTAAGAAGTGAAACATATGTACATGGAAGTCAAATGTAAATTAATTATAAGTATATCTTGGTTAAAACCAATGATTGTAAATGGATGTTGTTATTTACTACACTATTGTTTGGCATAAAATATCGTAGAAAATGTTTGATAGCATAACAGTAGTACATAAAGATTCATATAAGGGTTTAATGAGAGATAAAGGGGTATATAATATATTTAAAATCTTAAATAAATTAAGTGGTATGTAAAAGAACATAACTCAACATGAAAAAATTAATTAATTATTCAAATAAGACAAATAAGGTTATTGAATAAAGATGAGAATGAGAGGATCCCTGACCTTGAGAGGATGCTTATAAAATCATAGGAGGATCTTCATAAGATCGTGGGGGGACATTGGGAGGAATACACAGAGGTAAAAGTAGAGTTATTTACTGCTTCATGATTTTTAAGATAAGATTAATCAGGCATTTTGTGGGTTTATATCTCAAAATAGATGATATTTGTTTATTAATTTCCAAATACAGGTTTTAGACCCTATATTATAATGAAATAAAAAACAAAAAACCATACAATGGTTTTTACCCATTTTTCAGAAAAATATATTCGATCATCATTATTTCATAAGTTTTATAACCGTGAACATTAAAATAATTCCCTCAGTATTGTGGAACTGACTCTTGTTTATAAAAAATTTATTTGAAAGTGATAACATGTAATATATGTTTTGTATAATTCATTATGGGTTTATAAAATTTCATAAATATCCACAAAAACAAATTATTTGAAATGGAAAATATATAGTTGGTCATGTATACCTTTTATGGTATATATTAATAAATTTTCTTGATCATTATGATGTCATAATACACAATATGTTTATACTGTATTTAATTTTTAACCAAATATTGAACTATCTCTGAAAGATTGGAAAAATTTAGACTTAGATAAATTTGACTTGCTATTTTCAAATGAAATGTTTATTTTATCCAATTAAATATCTAAATATGAGAATATATATTTTGAAATCCAAAATATCACTTTATTAAAAAACTTTAGGTTTTTTATAATAATTTATTTCTAGCCCTTATAATTTTTTTTACTTTTAAAAATTATAATATAAATTATGTTTATTATTTATTATTTTATAATAATATTTTATTAAAATTATATTTATTTCCAAAAATCTATCAAAATAAGAAAATATAGTTTCTTGATCAGAACTATACATTTACCAAAAAAATTATGTTTCATCATATCAAAATATACTTCAAACTTATTATCTAATGTAATATAAAAAATATATTGATTTTAATATTAGGAAATAAAATATAAAAATTCTTCCTATTTATGTCTAGTTATAAACACTATTATTCAACCGGTGAAATCCCTATGGTTATAGTGTGCGATGGTGAAATTTTCATGGGGTGGTTAGAAGAAAATATTTTGTTCCATGATCTCAAAGAGAATGATCTTTTCCCCCAATGGTTTCATTAATGGTTCAATTATTGAATCCATGTTTAGCCTTCATCATGGAAAATCCACATGATGCTATCTCCCATAAAACATTTGATAAATGGGATTTATAGAGAATGATCCTACTTATCAATTCCATCACATATTACAAATATATAATGAACATTTTCATAACCCTTAATATAAAAATATTAATGGTCACTATACAATAAGAATATTATAAATGGTTATGATGCTTAATTCTCTTTTAAACTTGGAAAACCATATAATAGTCTCAAGTAACCAAAGTAGTGAATGTCAGTTATATATTATAATTTATTAATAAACAATTCACTAATTTAAGAAAAAGTAATTGCATTTATAAGAGTTAGGGTAGGTACACCATCCCTTAAATGCATAATCACCTTTTAAAAGGAGATAATATAATTAGTGAGGTATAGATTTATAACTACTTGTTCCTTATACCAATTTCATAATGTGCAATTTTTTTCTCAACTTCCATTACAATATCTTATAATTATAACATTAGTATAATTATTATAATAGTATTTTATAATTATGATGGGAAAATAATTTACATATTTTACCTCTACCTTAATGAAAAATGAAAATGTTAATCATGAGAATGCGTAAACTTCTACCACTATAAAAAAACATGTGTAAATTTACATCACCGCCTATCATGGATAGTCCAAAATAAATAAAAAATTTTATGATATATACATATATATTATATTTAATTTCATAAAATTATAAACCATATTAATTCGTTATTCTTCCATTTGAAAAATGAAATAATCATCCATGTGTACATACAGACTACCACCTCTATGGAACTATCCATTCATTTTTTCACTACCACCATCATTGATAGATTTAGTTTATAATTTATAAATATATATGATATATATAAGTAAGTTATTTCACATATATTTCTATTTTTGGATAACAGAAAAAAGTAAGTATCGTTATAAGGTAAACCATCAATATTAGTATATAACCAAATACTAGTTCATCGCCATTTTTTTCTTCTGAATGAATTACTAAAACACTGATTTAATGAAATTATAAAATATTAAGTCATTAAAAAATTTAATTATTATGCATTTAATGGATTTTAAATGATGAACATTTAGAGAAGAAAGATGATCAACAATGACATTACGAACCTAGTTCAAAACATTCAAGATTTCTTTACCCATGATGTGGATAAGTGTTTAAAAAAATCAAATACATGGAGATAAATATTATTAAGGAAAAATATAAAAGTAAATATATATTAATAATGTTCTCAAATATTTAATTATTATTTTATTCATTATAATACAAGAGTTTAAAGAACTTACATAGAAATTAAGGGTAAATTTAAGGGACTTGTTAACTCGAAATTTTTTCTTTGAGTTATCAAATTTATTATTAATCATCATTTCCCAGTATATTCTATTTTTAATAATAAACAATTGTTGTTTTTGTATAATTTTTTTCCCCAAAATATATTTCCACATAATGTTTTCTTCTCAATTATTTTTTTAGATGGAGAATTTTTTAAAAGTGACTCTTAACAATCTGTTTTATAATGATAAATACATAATTTTTAAAAAACTTTTTTTTCATGATTTCAAATACATTAAATTGAAATGATCAACCTAAAATTGATTTATGTTTCATATTTCACCCTATATATTTTTTATTATATGATTATTTTGGGTGATTTTGTTTTCGAAATCAAATTATTTAATTCAGGATGTTATTTTATACCATTTTTGTTGTGACCCTCTATGTTCATAAACTAACATTAAATCAGTATTTTTGGAATATATAACACATTATACAAAAAAATTCCCAAATAACATATTAGTGTTGTGCCTTTGGAAAAATGAGAATCTAGTAACTGGTGCATGAGTGAGCTATATTATCTCCCACTTGGTTCTGCAAGACTATAACCCCTCTTAAATATATCACAAAATAAATATATCTTTATAACCTTTGGAAGGAAACAAAAAAATGGGTGACCTCATATGCTCAGTACGTGTAAACAAGGGATACATATAACCATAATCATGTGAATAATGGTATGAGATCATGATCATGAATATAAAAGATCATACCCTGCATATCAAAGATCATAATCAGGAATCATGGAAAAATCCTTCATAGTTCATAAGAAATGAATCATAAGGAAATAAATAACATAAATAATGAGAGCATCACAAAAGAATAAAACATCAAATTTTGGAAAAAATAAAATCATATATAATTATTTCTATAATTGTCAAGGCATTTTTATCAATTCCATATTATTGGGAAATGTCCATTAATGATCAAGGATCACTCCCCAATCCTGCCTTGTATTACTGAACGAATATCTCTCCTCATTCAAGACCTATGATATTTAACATAGTTCATTTGTTGGTCTAGACATGTAATACTAATTTGTGTTCATTTCGTTCTTTCAGCCATGTAATACTATACCATGTTCATTTCTCATTCCATCCATGTTTACCTCATGATATATAAATCATTAACCAATGCGTTAGAAGATATAGATCCCACCAATCTCAAAATGGAATCATACATATATGTACCATAAAATCATAAAAAACCATATCATAACACATGAAATGAAATGGGTATCATAAACATGTAATCATATCATAACTTATGGAAAACGATGTAGGATTCATAATAATTTCATCAAAAGCATAACCCAGGATAGAGAAAAAAATTCATAAATATATAACCCATGAAAAACAAATGGGTTTCATAAACATATAACCCATGAAAGATAAATGGGTTTCACAAACATATAACCAATGTATGAAAAAAGGGTTTCATAAAGGCCATGACATCAAGAATAATGCATCCAGATTATAAATATGAATAGAACCATTATATCTTTTTCTAGAAATTAATGAGTGACATCAACAAATGTTATCTTATATTGAAATTAATTTAAAAATAATTTTATTTTAAAACACCATTAAAACAAATAATGAAAACTTTAAATATTTTTTAAAACATTTTTCCTTGAAAATATGTGAAATAATATTCAAAGCATTTTAAAAACATTTTTCATTGAAAACACTATGAAAACATTAAAATAAACAAAAAAAATTATAAAACCATTTCATTGAAAATAAAATGAAAACATATAATGATAGCATGAAATTATATTTAAAACATTTATTTGAAAATAATTTTTAAAAAATATAAGTAAATATTGATAATATTGTGAAGACAATTTTCATTAAAGAGCTACAAAATAAATATGATAAAATTTTAAAATTCATTTTCCCTGAAAACTTCTTATGTTATTGTTAAAATGTTTTGAATTCAATTTAACTTGAATAAAATATAAAAGGATATAGAAAATATTTTGAACCCTTTTTCCGTGAAAATATATAAAATGAGATTGAGAACCTTTGGAAAACCTTTTAATTGAAAATATATTTTAAAACACTTTATTAAAAATGAATCATTATACATGAAATTAATTATTCAATGGATTGAGGAAGGATAAATCTGTACATGTTATATGAGGTAAAAATAATATTCCTTTTGCATGAAAAAATGGATAATAAAATGCCCCATTCGTAAAGACATGAGATGATTCCATTGAAAACATTTAAATTTATTATAATTATCATATAATATTAGTATAATATTCCAAGAAACCCAATTTATAAATTATTTTTCAAGGAACAAAGATTTCCGACCGAAGATAGGGTAAAACTGAGTTTTCATAAAAACACTTTCTTAAATATATTATATACCAATGATGGGGAAAATTTTACCAATATATGAATATATCATTAATGAGTAGAGTTGAAAGAAATTCATTATTTTTCTTGATAGATTGATCATAATGTTTCATCAAAGGATGCTTAATCATAGACAATCATGAAAAGTGATGAGACTGTTTCAATATAATCTTACCACATTGTAAGATTAAACCATATTCCTCATTTAAGAAAAAAAATTATAAGAAGCATGAAATATACTGAATGGAATATGATTCATTATATAACATTTCAATAGTAGTATAAACACCTCATGGAATAATATATATGAATAACATATAATGTGTCTTAGAGAATGTAAATTAAAAAAAACTATCCTATGGATTTTGTATCTATTGAAACATAAACCCCATAAAAGGAAAATAATATAAGGAATATATAATTACCCATATATTTGAGAATAATAATTACATTATACATTCATGATAAATATATAAACCACAAAAATAAATTATTTGTCAACATGACATATTACTCACAAAAATTAAAATTGAGATGAAATCCACAAAACTTCTATATTGATCATTAACGTACTAATTCAAAACACCTTTATAATAAATGAAAATATATTATAAATATTTTTCAGACAAAAATTATATTATATAATACCATATATGTTTTTTATAACCTTATATTACCATCATGTTAACAATCCTATTATAAAGTTTCACTTCGGGTAATAGCCGCTTTGTTCTTCACATGAGTCTTAATTTTTTATATATTTACTCCTTATAATTATATCATGATTAACAGAATGTATACCATGATTTAAATATCATTCATTTTATGTATATATTAATTATAGTAAATTATATAATATTAAAATATGAAATGGAATACACCATTCATGGAGACGGTAAGTCGTACGTACACATGAACGATGTTTCCGTTCTTATTGTCATATTTAAAGAAATAAGTTTAATAAAATATGATTAGATATATATAAATATAATTATTTTATCATATATATCATATTATTAAACTTAATCTATCCTTATTAAATTCCACATAGTGTGTAAATGAATCAGATCACTTTGAGGTGGCTGTTGTCCACAATTCCTCAAATGAAGTTATAGTTTTTTCAAAAAATTTAATGTATAAAGATATGTGTTGTATATAGATTAAATAATCTTAAATAATTAACATATATAATTTATAATATATATAAGTTGTGTTTCCTTCATAATTTCCATCATGATAGGTTGTAAAGGAAAAATGAATAATCCTCATTTTGTGAGGTGGTAGTTCATCGTACCCGTAAACAATATGTTCGTAACCCATTAGATAGAGGTGTGTGTAATTGTTGGTAAAAATTTATAAAAAACATCCTTGTATATTTATTAGACTTTTTTATCTATAAAATAATGTAATAAAGAGAGTGGAGGGGTGGATAATGAATGTTAAAATAAATGATCTTGAGAGAAGGTGTTGCCCCTTAATCAGGTAACTCCTTATGGGTTGTGCCAAAATGATTCATCGAAAGACTTTATGACCAAAGTGAGGATTAAAAGAGGAAAATTGGATATTTTGTATGTTATTTGATTATATTTTGGGTGATCCAATATATTTTTATATGTATAAGGAAGTAGAGGAGAGGTGGTCTTTTAGAGTTGAGGAGGAGTGACACACTTGTAAGTATTTTGAAATGGAATTCTACCCACATTTTTCCTATGGAGTGTAGAAAATATATTTAAAAAAATTGTATAAAATAGAGTATATGGTATAAATATTTACATAAAATGGCTCTTTGACAACATTATAGGTTGTTTTGGGTCTTAAATTTATGTTTTAGTCCTTACTTAACCTTAACTCTACTTTAATCGATGTAATTAATTTTAATTACATTAACTAATAATCATATAAAAATAATTTTATATTATTAGAAATAATAATTTATTAAGATTTTAAATATGAAATCCATGTTCCTAAATTATAATCTATGAAGTGGAAGAAACTAATTTAAAAATAAACTGACATATGGGACGACACTATAGGTTTTTAATGTAAAAATGCCCAAAAGTTTGGTAAATTTTTATACCCAATTTCAAAGTGAAATTGATTAAAATGACCAATATTGGATTAATTGATAAAAATATAATCTAATTTTACTTTAAAAAAAATTAAAATATAATTTATTCATAAAAATAAATTCCAAGGAATGAAATTTTGAATTAATGTTATATATTTTTATGTATTTATTTAAAAATTAATCCTCACATAAAAATAGAAAAAAATTATCCTAACATAAATTTAATTTTCCTATTTTAAATATAATAATTATTTTAACAGAATAAACCAATAGAAGTTCCAAAATTTGGATTTATAATGGGTTCTCCAATATAAGGTTATAAAACTACCATTACAAAAATATAGGTTTTTAAGTATAAAATTGGGTTTCTTCTTATCTTATGTCTATAAAATCTATTTGATGAATATAAAAAACTATTTTATTGAATATAAAAAATATATAATACATTAATATCAATAATTAACTAAAATTAATTGAATTTATTAGGTAAAAACAACTTTTTGAATATAAAAATTAAAATATTTCCTTTATATTCAATTTATTTTCACATTCATCTGTAATTAATTAGTGACATATGAATTCCACTTATATTTTTGTAAAAAAATTCTTAAATTATTTAACAATATTCATAACTTCTAATTTAATGGTGAGGTTATATCTTACTATATTAAGTGTTAATATTTTAATCATTTATTATTTTTCAGTAATCCTCAATAATGTGTGTTACGAAATCAATTGTGCAAAGTCAGTGTTGCATGTAATGTAGCTAACATGATTATTACATTTTAGAAATCTAAAAAAAAAATGCACGTATTTCATGATTAACAAAGTGTGTCATAAAATTCAAGTCAAATATAGTTATTTAATGTAAAATAAATTGTTTTCATTGTTACATGGAATAAAAAATATCAAAAATAGTTAAATTAATAAAAATAATATATTTAAAAGAATATTTAGGTGTTATATTATACCCCCCCTTAAAATGAAATATTCCCTTAAAATTCATTAGGGATATCAATGGTTTATTATATGAATGTTTTATTGATATAAACCCACATCATAAAAATTAATACTAAAATTTACCATAAAAACGGAAAGTTGGAACCATAACGGTTACACAAAGTAACATATAAATAGGTTTCCACATTGGAGAACATATGTGGTATGTGAAAATAATGATATGGAATATAAATATAACTATCATGTTTTGATGGTGATTGATAGAGAACATGGTCTGATGAATGTTAACAATCAAATTCCATAAATCTTTGATTATCTTAGTGATAATTTGATTCCTCAAAAATAATGGTGCTATGATTTTTTTGGCTTCAATATCTTTTTTTCTGAAGATGATGAAATTTAATGAAATGATATATTTTTAAGATTTAATAACAATGTCTCCATTATTGTTTCCTGATCCAATTCACCTATTTCTCTAAAAAAGAAGGTTAACTTTTCAATACTGATATACTAAAATATCACAAGATCTACAATATTCCATCCAATATTTCAATAGTTATCATCTATAAATCATAGTTTAAACAGGAAATCGAATATTCATAAATCCTCATATAGATATATAACTCATTAATGTTACTGAATTCATATGAAGTTTAACATATAATTTTGAAATATGGTTATCCTTATAACCCTTCCAAAAGATAAAAATTCAAAGCATTAGAAATATCTTCATTAATATAGCTTAAAATTGATCCCCCATATATCAAAAAATACAACTTGTTTGTCACATTCCAAACATTTGAGTACCCTTATTGTATATTCCATTGAAACATGATAATAACCTTAATTACGTTAATTCACTTAGAAAACATGCATGACTCATTATTCCCAACACCATTGGAAATGTTATTTAAATCTAAAAAGTGGAAAACCTCATCCTTGATGGCATATATCACTTTGGTAAAATTCGGTTCCATGGTAATCTGCATCATCTAATTTATTTATTCATGCCCAATATATATTTATCCAAAGATCATTTTCTCAATTTCTTTCATTAATTAAGGGTTACCATTTCATAATCCAAATATCTCCTTACTAGGAAATCATATTTCCATATCTTCATCACCCTTCATAATTGTTTTTCAATCATTAAAGATAAAATATACTGAGAATACATATATATTTCCTAATTCATATAACATAATCTCTGAATTCCACAACATATATACTTCATTCGTCCGACAACATTCTTAAACAATTACTAAGGATTCATCAACGTATTTCTTAATACCTCTTTATTAAAGTAAAAAATATAAATCACGGCATAAGGTTCCTCAATCTCAATCTATTCATGCATTTTATGTTTAATTTAAACTATAATGCAATAACAAGACCAACCTTTCACAAGTTGTTTGCGGTCTCTTTAACTTTAAAAGTATAACCAATACTCATACCACCATCCAGATTCTCTTTATGAGATTTCTACTTGGGACATCAATTCTACTAATGCCCATACCGTCCACATTTGAAACAGAAAATTTTAACAATGATTCTTCTAGATCTGTATATTTATTAATAGAAAAAAGAATATTTTGATAGACATTTATCATAGTAGGATACCATATAATGATGAAAATGTACTTATAGGGTGCCGAAATCATTGTTCCTAATTATTCAATATATGAAACTGTTTATTTAACCTAGGTTATTTATTTTCATCCTATATTTAAAACAAAAATTATGGTTTTTAAAGAGATTTTTATTTCCTAAAGCATATCTATCGGGAGTGTTAAACATGGTGTGCGTCAAGACCTCTTTTCTTGTACCAGATTTCCCCAATTCAGGTCCGAAACATCTTGTTCTAGTTGTTACCCCTAGGTACATATGTTCAAGAGCCAAATCCACTTTTAGTATCTATATAGGGATGTATTTATAGAAAACCACTCACTTTATCCCTTTGTTAAATTCTTGGATATTTTCTAATAAAAGATAACTCATCATTATTCACATCCTTACAGACCGCACTAGACATAGAATTAGAAATATTTCCATGGATCTCACAAGAGTTTTTTATCCTTGTTTTAAATGGTATCCAAACATATTCTCAAATACCAGTTATAGTGAACATTGATTTTCATACATTAACTTAACCTCACATTTGAGGAATAGATAAATCATTATACAAAAAAACACCCAAACCCCATATTAGTTTATTGTATTTTCATAACATAGAAATGTAAACAGTGTATCATGTGAGAGATAAATTATATCTCACTATATTCTCCAAGACTATCACCATCTTAAACATATAATAAAATAAATATATCTTCATAACCAATTTAAGGAAACATAAAAATGGGTCATCTCCGATCCTTAGTAACGAAGGAAAAGGGATACACGTAATCATAATCACGATCGTAAGGGTATGAGAACATGATCTTAAAAATAGAAGATCATTCCCTACATATCAAATATCATATACATGAATCATGGAATAAGTCGTAGAAGTTAATAAGACATGAATACTACAGAATTAAATAGCATAATCCATGAGAGCATAACATATGAATAAAACATTGAACTGTGGTAGACACATAATAATATATAATGATTTCCATAGTAGTCAAGGCATTGATGACGATTCCATCATAGTGGACAATGTCCTTTAATAAACTGGGTTCACTCCCCATTTTATCCTTGTATTAATAAATCATGATCATTCCTATTTCCATCCCTATAATACTCAATCGAGTTCATTTCTCAATCTAGTCATGTATTACTAAATGGAATTCATTTTTTATTCTAGTCATGTTGTACCATTCCAAGTTCATTTCCAATTCAAACCATTTCTATCCCATTATATATAAATCTTTAACAAATTCATTTGAATGAGATATAGGTCCTACACACCTCATAATTAAATCCTTCATACATGTACCATGAAATCATAAACAATTGTATAAAAATTCATGAAATGAAATGGGTATCATAAAAATGTAATAATATCATACCCTGTGAAACATTTGGTAGGTTTCATAATAATTTAATAAAAAATCAAACCAATAAAGAGAAATGTTTTTCATAAACATATAACTAATAAAAGATAAATGTGTTTAATAAACACAAAACCTAAGAATGAGAAATGAGTTTCATAAACATATATCCCGCATAAGGGAAATAGGTTTCCAAAAGATCGTGAAGTCAATCATAAAACATTAAAAGAAATAATATGTATGAACACATTTTATAAATTCCTAGAAATTCATGAGTAACATAATTGGATGATATATTATATATAAAATAATTTTTAAATGACTTTGAAGAAAATTTCAAGAGGAAAATACGAATTATTTTTTTAAAATTGATTTTTATTCATAAAACCATTTGAAAATAATTTTCTTAGAAAATACCTAAAAAATAATAAATAAGACTTGAACCAATTTGGATACCTTTTTCCATGACAATAAAAAATATATTATTAAAAACAATTAAAGACATATATATTAAAACACAATTAAAACATTAAATTAAATCTTCACAATGTTTTGAAAAACATTTTGTTGAAGATACCTTGAAAACGTATAAAGGAATCAAGAACACTTTTTGAAAACCATTTCATTGAAAATAACCTTGAAAAAATGTTATGAAATCATGAAACCAATTTCAAAACCATTTTCTTTAGACACTTATAAAATCATCTTGAATACATTCTGGAAATAGTTTCCCTTTAAAACATATAATGGGAGATTAAAAACATTATGAAAATCATTTCTCATAAAAAATTATTAAGGGGTATTTATTTTCAAATATTATTATTTGAAAATATTATTTAAAACATTATATTAAAAAAATAACCACTAACATGAAAATAAATCTTGAAAGCATTAATAACAGATAAACCTGTACATATTGTACAAGGTAAATAGAATATTCATTTTTCATGGTAAAAATTCTAAAAAAATCCCTATTTAAGAATTTATTTGTATAGACATTTAAAAAAACTTGTAAAATAAAATAGGGTAAAATGTTATTTTAATGATCATACGATATTAGTATAATATTCTTGGAAACCCATTCAGAAAACATGGTTTTGAAGGAACATTGATTTCTGACTGAAGAGAGGGTAATGTCGGGGTTTCTTAAAAACACTTTCTGGAATATATTATATACACATGATTGAAAAAATGGAACTAATAAATGAATATTTCATGAATAACTATAGGAGAAGAAAATTCAAGAGTTTTCTTGTGGTATAGATAATAATATTTAATCAAATTAAGAAAAATCATAAAAAATCTCAAAAAGCAAATAGATTGTTTTAATAAACTCTTACCACATTGTGACTTTGAACCACATTCCTCATTTAAGAAAATTAAATAACATGTATTATAAAATATCATTAAAATAATAAGACTCATGATATAAAAGTTTATAGCCAGTATATACACCTCATGGAACAATATAGGTGCATAACATGACATGTGTCTCAAAGGAGGTAAATTGGGACAAAACTCTCTCGCCGATTCAGTATATTTTGAAACAGAAACAACATGATAGGAAATTCATAGAATGTATATGTAACTAATATAAATTTATGAATGAAAATTATATAATACATTCATTGGATTTATATATTGCATGCAAAATTCAAGAGTGGTGAACATGGCATGTATCTCACGAAATAAAAAGTGAGATGAAATCACCATACCTTGTGCCTTGACTCTTATCGTACTCATTAAAACCACATGTATAATAAATAAAAATTTATTATAAATCATTTATATTACTATATTTTTATATTTAATACCATATATGGTTACATTGGGACCTTATGTTACCCTCTTGATAACAGTCCTATGTTAAGGTTTCACTTCGGTTAATATATGCTTTGTTAATTGAATTTGCCTCAATTTTATATATTTTTTGTTCCTTATATATATATATATATATTAATTTATAGAATGAAAAAATTATATAAATTTTCTTTATATTCAGTATATGTGAATTATAATAATATATATAATATAGAAGAATTAAATGGAATACATTCATAGAGATGATAAGCCGTATGTATGCATGCTCATTGTTTACATTTTTATTTTCATATAGAAAGAAATGAGTTAAATTAAATATGTGTATATATATTTATATATATAACTGTAACATTAGTATTATTTTATAACATATATAATATATTTTCACTTACCCATTCTTTAAAACATTCAATGTAGTGTGTAAACTAATCACACCGATTTTAATGACGGTAGTCGACACATCCTCCATCAAATTTATCATATATACACCAAATGTAATGTTTAAAAATATGTGTTAGAAGGAGATTTAAGGAGATTAGATAAATAATAAATATAATATATAACATATATAAACATATATTCAATCGTAATTTCAACCATGAGTGGTGGTAAAATAAAAATGGCCAATCATCGATTCCTGAGGTAGTAGTTCACCATACACGTAAACAGTATGGTCAGTACCAATTTAATGAAAGTGTGTGTAATTTTAGGAATAAACATTAATAAAAAAAATCCTTTTATATTGATAATATTGGTGTTGTTATAAAATCATGGATTTAAAAGATTGGAGAGGTGGAGAAAGAAAATAAAAGAAAGGCCCTCGAGAGAAGGTGTTACCTCTTAATCATGTTACTCGTTTTGGTTTGTGCCAAAAGGATTCCATGGAATAATTTCATCCCAAATTTATTCTTCTTTAGGAGGATATATTATCAGATCTAGGATTAAACTATTTTTGTGTTTAGGTGTTATGAAGTGTAAGAGAGGAGGCCTTTTTATAGTAGAGGAGGAGTGTCAGTCTTAAATATTTGGAAAAGAAATTCCACCCATGTATTTCCCATGGAATGTGGCTCCCATAATAGGGAAAAGTGGATCCAATGTATTCTAGGGATGAAATAAGTCCATAAATTTTCTATTGGACAAGTTCTTATGTCATTTTGGGTATTAAATTTATGTTTTTGTCATTAGTTGAGCTTAATTTTACCTTAATCGATATAATTAATATTAATTAAATCCAAAAATTATTTTCGTAAAAAAATATTATTACATTATTATAAATTATAATTATCATTATCCCAAATATTGAATAAATTATTCCAAATTCTAATCACAGAGGTTGTATAAATTTATTAAAAAATAATATCGCTTATCAGATGAAACTATGTGTTTTTACAGTAAGAACACCTAATAGTTTACTATTTTTTTATACTAAATTTTAATGTTAGATTGATTAAAATTAAATAAATCATATTAATAACTAAAATAATTATTTAATAAAACATTTAATAAAAAATAAAATCAAATTTATCCTTTAAAAAATTTATTTAAAAATACATTTTTGATTTTAATTAAGTATATTTAATTATTTATTCAAAAATCAAACCTTAAAGAAAAATACAAACAAATTGACCTAACAAAATATTTATGTTTATATATTAAAAATTATGTTTATTTCTATATATTTAATCTATAATTTTCCTAAACATGGTTTCAAAATTTGTTCTACATTAAAAGTTAGAAAAACTAGCATTATAAAAATATAGGTTTTAATGTATTTAATAAGGTTTATTCATATCTTATGTATATAAAATCTATTGTATGAATGTAAAACATATTTTATTAGATAAAAATATTATATATTACAAAAATATCACTCATAAATTATAATTAAATAAATATTTTTTGGTAAAATATCATTATCACCATAAAACTATAATATAATCATTTATATTCAATAGGTTTTCTTATTCATATCTAATTAATTTGTAACTTATCAATTATTCTAATATATGTATAAAAATAAGTATTTTCATAAATTTGATGATTCTATTCCTAACCACTAATTTAATGGCTAGGTTATATATTTATTTATTAAATAATAGTATTATAATAATATATTTTTTTGGTAAACCACGATCATGTGTGTTACCAAAGATATCACAGAGAGTCTTTATTTCATGTATCACAAGCTAACCTCGATGTTCCATGAAGATAATGATAATTATTTTGTGTTTACTACATGAATATCTTGGTGTTGGTTAAAGAAATACAAAAATTGTGCATTAACATAAAATAGCATATTTTCACTATTGTGTGAAATGAATAATATCCAAAATTATAAAAATAATTAAATAATTTAATTCAAAAAATCTTCAGGTGTTATAATTTGGATTTTTTATGAAAACCATTTTATATCAATCAGTGATTTGTTAAATGTGAATAAACACTAGCATGTTTTTAACAAACCCATTTTAACATGCTTCTATTAATGAATGATGTTGTTTTAAATTTATATGAAATGCATATACTTGGATAATGATGGATGGTGTCCTATATTTACCTAAAATGAATTGGTAAAATATTATATCTCATGGGATATTCAGGAATAGAAATAATGAGATTGTTCACTTGGGCATGGGTGTGTGGGGTTTTCTTAAATTTTCATGCTTAGACATAATGATATTTTTCATAATGGTGTGATTATAATTGGGTTTCTCACATTGAATTTTCTAATCTTATGGTTGTGACACATTTATGTGTTTTTAATGAAGATTTTACACTTTTTCTAAGATACACTAAATTTCCATTAAAATACAATTTTTCATTGTTTTTTGTCATTTTTAATATTTTCCACAATTTGTTTCTTGATTTATTATGATCTATGTACAAAATTTTGAGATTAATGAATGATTTTATTATGAAATTATATTTTTCGAATAAATTTTATGATTCACACATATATATTTATGATATTTAAATAATATATTAATCATCTTTATCATGATCTACTTAATTATTTTGATCAAATACATTATGATATGTTTTACCTTACTGAGCACTTGAGTTCACCCATTTATTTTATTTTCAATCCCAATGTTATGAAGTTTATTTTATCATGATATATTTCTAGAAATTGTTTGATAGGATCATGATTATTGAGTAATGTGTGTAAGTTTTTTAAAATAAGATTATTATTTACATAATCATAAAGTTATTATACCTTTTGGTCCTGAAGTTGTGATATTTTTGTGATATCTATTATTTAAATCATGAAATTAACATATTATTTAAGTTTTTTTATATGGGTTTAATTTATTTGGTTTTAGAGTAATAGTCTGTTATTTTTTTATTACAGATATAATTTTTGAGAATTTGGATTAGAACCCATTTGTGGAAACCCTAAATCTGAGTCAAAGTGTATGATGATCTCTTGATATTTTTTTTAAAGTCCTATGTTTTTAGTTTTCATTGAAATTTCATACTTTTATGTATAGTACACTTGAATTTAAGATTTGGCATAGATGTACGATGGGGTAGTAAACCTAAAAAATAGTGTGTTGTGTATTGTTGGACATATATTATCTCAACAATACTGTATGAATCTTATTGATTTTGATAATCACAATGTAACATCCTAGGTAAATAAATAATATTACATTCTAATATTTATCAATATTTGTGAATAAAATGTTAATATTACTTTAAAGGAAATGCTATGCTCGATGGTGTACCCAATACGTGACAACGAGTTCCTTTGAAATCTTATGTTGCACTCTAATAATAATATAATATTATTTTAAATGGTATTTAACGCTTAGACATTGTAATGGAGGGAAAGAATGGAACTAACTACAAAATTATTATATATTTTTGTCAAATATTTGTACTTTTATCCAATAAATTTTAGAGGCGTAAAATGAAAATGAATCCAATTTTAAGGATAAATCTTCTAATATTCTCGAAAAGGTCGATTAACCATTTTTTGATAGAGAACCATTTTTAAATATACTTCTTAAAATTTTATATGTTTTATTTGACAAAATAAAATCCTTCTTTAGAATCTGGACATCAAAATTTACTTTGTGTAAATTTTTGTTATTTTTCGGATAAAGATCATTTTTAAGTGAAAATATTGCATTTTAATTCAAAACCTCCTTTTAATATGATTTATATATATGGATAGATTATATTTTTAATTGAGATTAAAGTGTATTTAGAATATATTTTTACCATTTTATCAAATGGTGTTCATTGGAATTAATTTCACTTTGAAATTGGACATAAACAAGTGTTAATCTTTTAATAGATATTGTTTCTTAAAAACAAGCTATTTGTTTTGCCAGCGGAAATTTATTATTAAATTAATTAATTCAACTTATATGTTTAGAATTTTGTAAAATATAAATCATTTTTTAATTTATAGTATCAAATATAGCTTAGGGTGATTTTTTGGTATTTTTCTAAAAAACGTCAATTTTTGATGAATAGTGAAACTACTAAGTGGTAGTTAAAGAGAGTGATTTTTTATTTAAATTAAACTTTACCACTTCTTTGATTTGATTTTCAAAAATCCGACATACATGGTTTTCATTAGGAATTAAAATGTGGTTCAATGAGATTAAAATAATTTTTGGTGAATAGTAAGTTTTATGTTTTATTAATCACGATTAAAGGTAATTAGTGTGATTTAAGGTAAAAATGATATTATAATAAAATGAAAATATATTGAAACTTGTCTTAACCATATTGGATGAGTCATGGCTGACCAAGACAACCCATGGGTCGATTTTTGGGACCCCATGGAGCAGCTTGGGTAAGATAATGACATTAATGCCTTTTATTTAAAGTAAAAGTAAAAATGACACAAACATGTATTTTTTTACTAAACAAATTTTTACATGTCTTTATAAAAGTCAGATATTTTACTATAAATAGTAATTAAAAAGATAAAAATATTTCCTATATCATAGTATTTTTTTAATAATTTATGGACATTAAATAAATTCAATTCTTTATGACATAATGATGATGCAACGATTACCTCATTATTTAATGATTTAAATAAAATGAAACGATAATGTAAAATATAAGACCTAAACATGTAACAAACCTATTTTATGGGTGGATTTAGAACCCGTATCACCTTATCATCGAAATTTATTAACGTGGGACCTTTAAAATATGAAACTCATTTGAAAATAATGTATCTTTGTTTTGACATTCCAAGAGTGCCCGTCCTCTCCTCTTATAAAACGCCCCCACCTATACATCCTTACCCGCACCTCTCAAGCCTTTTTCTCGGCCAAACCCTGACCATTTCATCTCTACACATCCCTATCTTAATCATTGAAGCCTCACATTTGGGCAGAATCATTTCCAAGGAAGCCTTTGAGCTCAAATAAAAAAGAGTTACCTGATTTAAAGGTAATGTCTTCCCTTGTGTTATTTTGTTTTATTTTGCTTCTCCAACTCTATAAAATCTTTTTATTCCTTTATTTTGTATCAAAATTAGTATCTTCAATATAATAGTATATTTTTATGTGAATTATGTGAGCTTCACTTACACACACCTTCGTCTAATGGTTAAAGAACATACTATTTCTGTGGATGGTGAATTTCTGCCTCACGAAATGATGATTGTACAATCTTTTCTTAACACCTTTCATGTTGTCCATTATGATGTCACTATATTTTATATATGATATATATGGTATTTATTTTTTCTATATTCTTATGAATTTTATATTTAAACCATGCCTTTATGCTTTTCATGTCGTGCAAATGCAATAATTTTATACGAGGAAGTGTGGACTACCGCACCCTCAAGTGATGTGACTCGTTCATGTGATACATAGAATGTATAAATAATGAAATTAATGAACTTATGTGACCTATATAACATATATATTATACTGGAATTATAATATATATATATATATATCTCAATTATTTTTAATTCCATTAATATGTCAAAGAAATGAAATTAGTGTTCATGTGTACGTACAACCTACCGTCTCTGTGAACGATGCATTTCATTTATTTCTATCTCCAAATGTTATGGAATAGTATAAAATGAATATTTACTGGATATATAAGATATATAAATCATTCATACAAATTTAGAGATTATATAATTATAACTACTTGGACAATCATTTTCAAACAAGTTAATTTTTGACTCATGTACCAAACATCGAGAAAAATGTCTGATATAAACTCAGATTATTAACCAATTATTATAACATTATAATATGTGATATTAAATGAATAATAATCATTAAATTAAAACCTTATGAAATTATAAATTTACCAATGTTTATTATTCATGAATATAAAGAAATGAACAAGTCAAGTCAGACTTGAGGTAAGGGATCTGACCTCTCGCTTTCTATTCAAGTACCCTCATTTATGTCATTTCATTTATGCTCTATGTTCTTATGTTGGAGGATGTTCTATTATATTAACAAAACTGTAATTTTTATTTTTATATGATGAGATACCCCCTCTTACTCTCATCAATTCTTTTTTTAGCAATTTTATGTGGCGTCGTTAGGCTACCGAATTTTCATAAGGGAACCTACCCCTCTCTTTCTTTTTAAGTACAATCTTTTATGTAATTCCTTTTAAGGTCATCTTTCTTATTATTGGGTTGTTATTTTATATTAAAAATACTTTAATTTTTATGTTCATATGATTAGAGACCCAATTTTCTCTCATCAATCCATTTTATAAGTTTTGATTGGCGTCGTTAGGCTGCCGAATTTTCAAAAGATATCTAACCTCTCTCTTTATTTTTAAGTACTCTCCTTTATGTCACTTCTTTTAATATCCTCTTTGTTATGTTGGGGGATGTTATTTTATATTCCACTTGCTGTAAATTTTATGTTAATATTATGAGATACCCTATTTGATCTCATCAATCCTTTTTTGGAAGTTTTAAGTGGCGTCGTTAGGCTACTATGTTTTCGTAAGGGATTTCTTCATCTCACTTTTATTCCCGTGAGGTTTATGCTACATTTTCCACCATTTACATTGAGTGGTATATGTACTGCCCATTATTATACTCTTTTTTTAATATACATTTGTTTATGATTATTTACATCAATTTTGTATTGTCCTTCTTTCATGGGGTGTATGTTTCAAAAGATACCCAAGTCGGTAAGGGAACTTTTCACCCTCCTCTTTTTAAAAGACTTATTTTGTTGGGTCTTTTAATTTACATATTTTAATGTTGGGATATGTTATTATATAACCTTAATGATGTAAATTTTATTTCCAAGTGATTAGATACCCTTTTTATCTCTCATCAACTCATTTTCTGAATTTTAAAGTGACGCCGTTAGGCTGTCGAATTTTACCAAGGGAACCTCCTAACCCAATTTCGATTTCTTTGGGTTCAACATGTAGTTATTGAATATGTCATCCTTTGAATATGTGTGAATGACCATTGATTGTTTTACACTTAATAGCCACTTATATTTGGTGTATTTATATTTTTCACACATAATTATGAGATTGATTTATCTTTAATTTAAGGATACATTCTTTATAGGGGATTTCATCACATTTTACATTTCTATTGAGACTTCATTGTTTTTATGCACCAATTAACTCTTATATGGTGTATATACTATCCTTTGGAATATTATATCATGAATTAATTTATTCTCATGATATTATAAAGTTCTAATTAAATGTTATTCCTCAATTATTGTATTCAAGTGTCTCTCATTTTGTTAAAAACCCTTTAACTAAATTATCATTTTAAATGTTTTAATGATTTATTCTTATAAATATTTATCGTTAATATACATGTTTTGAAAATGTTTTTAAGGATTTATTTATATGGATATTAATGGTTTAAAATGTTAAAAGCTTAAAAGTGGTATGGGACACATTGATTCAATGATCTCTTTACTAAATGTTTTAAATGGTTTTGAAAATGGTTTTTAGAATGGATTCATTATTTCAATATCTTAAAATGTTATATTTTTATTGGAATGAGGGAATGTTATATTTCCTTTATAATTAAGTTATGTGTTATGATTATGTTATGGTTCTTGTGCATTGTTTATTAATATGGGTGGTTCCGTGATAAACTAAAGGCGGGTGAGCCCGATATATCTCTCCAATGCATTGGGTAACACGAAGGAGTTAAATGTTAAGGTTTCTCCAAAGAGTTTTAGGGACTATATAGTGATGGGTATTCCAAACGTAACCATGAGGGTTACTCCCTATGTAAGAATGTTATGAATGCCTCATGTTACCTTTATGCCTTATGATTTCTATTGAGTTATGCATAAATCTTATGATTTCATAAGGTATGTTAAATTGATTATGTTTTATGAGTAATGTATGATTTCATTGATTCTTATGTATGCATGGACTGATGTTTTCTATCCATACTATTATAACCCTTAATTAGCTTTTAATACTCATCCCAAGTTTTGGAAATGTTTTCACATGACATGAAGTTTAATATTGTCAAGGATGGGATCAAGGAAGTGTCAAGCTGTCTAAAACAATGAACTAGACATGACTCTTTTGTTCAAGAGTTTTTATTTTGTGGAAAGGATGGACGCTGTGTAGATGTGTCTACATTGTAATCTTTGAGATGTAATAGTTATGACCTAATTCTCTAATACTCTAAACCTGAAAAGATCCATTATTAGAATTATTAAATGTAATTCAATATTAAGTAATGTTATAAGGTTGGGGCCTTATAGTTGGTATCAGAGGTCGGTTTAGATAACTTTAGAGGTTAGGGTATTCTCTAAGTATAAGTGACATTACCATAATGGTTAGTATTTCAAAAAGAGTCCTAGTTTAAGATAAAGTGAATGAGTAAGTATATATTAGTGTTTATCTTCATCATTAGTACATGATGGTTTTGTTGATATACTCACACTGACATTTCTGTTTTTAGTAAATGGGTGGATCTAGCAGGCACCAAAGTAAAAATGGGTTTGAAGAAAACTGTGGTGGTTCTCTGATTAAGAGACTGGATGAAATGGGGGATTCAATGATGAATCTCATGGTTGTTCTAAACCAACTATCAAGGAGTCATGATCAACCACTTGAACCTTGGTGAGTTCTCTAATGCATAATGTACGAGATGACTAACTTGATGTGGAATTTCGGGTAATAATTATAAAGGTAACCATTAGGGTTTATATGATCCTTACATTTGAGGTAATTATGGCTTACTATATGTTATTATGGAATATGAACGACATGAGATAAGCTTGAGGTTAAATTATGTTATCGTTATTTTTGAATATTTTATCATTTTTTGGGGAATGTTATAAGAATTATATAGTTTTGGAAAAAGGACAACACACAGACCGTGTGACAAATCGTCACGTCGGACAAAGCTGTGGGAATGGAACCCACAACCAAAGTGAAACTGGTATTTATCACCTACCACTGGACTATGTGAATTCCCTGGTTAGATTGACTAATTATTTTTATTTAAATGATTTTAGGAATCAAGAGTAAGTTTATTTTGGGTTATCTATGGAAATGATTAACCTATCATGGAGGATATGTGATTAGGTTAATTACTTTTTAATATGGTACTTTAAGATAAACTAATGTTTTTTGGAGATAAATGTTAATTTTTTTACCTTGGAAGACTATGTGATTAAATCCTTCAAATATTTGGGTTCCAATCTTAGATTGGTTTACTTTGAAAAATTTTATGGAAAAATTGTTTATTGAATGGTCTTTATTGAACTTTGGGTATTGTTTGACAAATTTTGGAGATTAAGAATAGATTTTTTATAAAGGAGTAACCTTTTCAGGTATTATCTGATCTCATACTAACTGTTTTGGTTTTAGTTTTGGTTAAGGTCTAAAGACATGGGAAGTATATAGTTCTCTTTTGTGAATTAGGTGATTCTCTATAAGTTGATTATAGCTCTCTTAATGTAAACAAGTCATCCTAAATACAAATCTTTTGGAGAAAATATGAGTTCATGTAAGAAATATAGTAAAAGTTGAAAGTCAACATGAAAAAAAAGTATGTTTCCTTATGTTTTAGTTAAGCTCAAAAATAAATTCCTCAATGAAAAGTAACTTAAAAAAAATGTTGTCCGTTAACTTTTCCTACTGGGGAATCCAATACCATTTAACCCATCACAAGTTTGTGATTTTCTTATGGTTAACTTTCTCCTAGACATGTTTACTATCACTCTCCATCTGAACATGAACCTTTGTTTTTTCCTCCATATCAATATTTTCATACTTGGAATCCGAGTATGGGTTAATTCGGGAGACCTTTGTACTTATCTCCCTTTCTCTTTAAGTGATAGTTTTACTAACTCGTGTTCCGATATGGGAAATTAAATGGAGTTTCCAAGCAAAATTTTGAAATTGTGAGGACGCAATTCCCAAAAGGGGGGAAGGATGTAACATCCCAAGTAAATAAATAATATTACATTATAATGTTTATCAATATTTGTGAATAAAATGTTAATATTACTTTAAAGGGAATGCTATGCTCGATGGCGTACCCAATACGCAACAATGAGTTCCTTTGAAATCATACGTTGCACTCTAATAATAAAATAATATTATTTTAAATGGTATTTAATGCTTATCCATTGTAATGGAGGGAAAGAATGAAACTAACTAAAAAATTTTTATATATGTTGTCAAATATTTTTACTTTTATCCAATAGATTTTAGAGGTGTAAAATGCAAATGAATCCAATTTTAAGCATAAATCCTCTAATATTCTTTAAAAGGTCGATTAACTACCTTTTGATGGATAACCATTTTTAAATATACATTTTACAATTTAAAATGTTGTATTTGACAAAATAAAATCCTTCTTTAGAATCTGAATATCAAAATTTACTATGTGTAAATTATTGTTATTTTTCTGATAAAGATCATTTTTAAGTGAAAATGTTGCATTTTAATTCAAAACCTCCTTTTATTCTTATTTATTTATATGGATAGATTATATTTTTAATTTACATTAAAGTGTATTTATAATATATTTTTCCCATTTAATCCAATGGTGGTCGTTGGAATTAATTTCACTTTGAAATTGGACTTAAACTAGTGTTAATATTTTAATAGATATTGTTTCTTAAAAACACACTATTTGTTTTGACAGTGGGAATTAATTATTAAATTAATTAACGCATCTTATAGGTTTTGAATTTTGTAAAATAGACATCATTTTTGAATTTGGAGTATCAAATATTGCTTAGGGTGAATTTTTGGAATTTTTCTGAAAAACTTCAATTTTTGATGAATAGTGGAACCACTAAGTGGTAGTTAATGAAATTGATTTTCTCGTTTAAATGAAACTTTACCACTTCTGTAAATTGATTATCAAAAATCTAACATACATGGCTTTCATTAGGAAGTAAAATTTGGTTCAATGAGATTAAAATAATTTTTGGTGAATAGTAACTTTTCAGTTTTATTAATCGTGATTAAAGGTAATTAGTGTGATTTATGGTAAAAATGATATTATAATAAAATGAAAATATCTTGAAACCTATCCTAACCCTATTGGATGAGTTATGGCCGACCAAGACAACCCATGGGTCGATTTGTCGGACCCCATGGATCCACTTGGGTATGATAATGACATTAATGCCTTTTATTTAAAGTAAAAGTAAAAATGACACAAACATGTATTGTTTTACTAAAACGATTTTTACATAGGGTTATACAAGACATATTTTTGACTATAAATATTAATTGGAAATCTAAAAGGATTTCCTACATCATAGTATTTTTTTTATAATTTTTATACATTAAATATATTAAATTATTTATGACATAATGATGATGCTGCCATTACCTCATTATTTAACGATTTAAATAAAAATAAAATATAATGTAAAATATAAGGCCTAAACATGTGAAAAACCTAATATATGGGTGGATTTATAACCCTTATCACCTTATCCTAGAAATTTATCAATGTGGTACCTTTAAAATCCAAAACTCATTTGAAAATAATGTATCTTGTTTTTGACTTTCCAAGAGTGCCCCTCCTCTCCTCTTATAAAGGCCCCCACCTCTACCTCCTTACCCACACCTCTCAAGCCTTTGGCTCGGCCAAACCATGACCATTTCATCTCTACACATCCCTATATTCATCATTGAAGCCTCACCTTTTGGCATAATCCTTTCCAAGGAAGCCTTTGAGATCAAATAAAAAAGAGTTACCTGATTTAAAGGTAATGTCTTCCCTTGTGTTCTTTTGTTTTATTTTGCTTCTCCAACCCTTTAATCTATTTTTATTCCTATATTTTGTAACAAAAACAGTATATTAAATATACTAGGATGTTTTTATGTGATGGATTCATGCTTCACTTACACACACCTTCATCTAATGGTTAAAGAGCATACTGTTTCTATGGATGGCGAATTTCTGCCTCACGAAACGATGATTGTTCAATATTTTCTTAACACCTTTAATGGTGTCCATTATGATGTCACTATATTTTATATATTATATATATGGTATTTATATTTTCTATATTATTCTTAATTTTATATTTAAAACATGCCTTCATTCTTTTCATGTTGTGCAAATGCGATAATTTCATATGAGGAAGTGTGGACTACCGCCCCCACAAGTGATGTGACTCATTCATGCAATACATGGAATGTATAAAGAATGAAATTAATGAATTATGTGACCTATATAATATATATATTATACTGGAATTATAATATATATATATATATATATCTCAATTATTTTTAATTCCATTAATATGTCAAATAAATGAAATTAGCGTTCATGCGTACGTACGGCCTACCGTCTCCATGAACGGTGCATTTCATTTATTTCTATCTCCAAATGTTATGTAATAGTATAAAATGAATATGTACTGGATATATAAGATCTTTTAATCATTAATACTATTCTGGAGATTATTTACTTATAACTACATGGACAATCATTTTCAAACAAGTTCATTTTTGACTCATATACCAAACATCGACAAAAACGTCTGATATGAACTCACATTATTAACCAATTATTATAACATTATAATATGTGATATGAAATGAATAATAATCTTAAAATTAGGACCTTAAGAAATTATAAATTGACCAAAGTTCATTATTCAGGAATATAAAGAGATGAACAAGACAAGTCGGACTTGAGGTAAGGGATCCGACCTCTCGCTTTCTGTTCAAGTACCCTGTTTTATGTCATTTCATTTATGATCTATGTTCTTGTGTTGGAGAATGTTCTATTATATTAACCATACTTTAATTTTTATTTTTATATGATGATATACCCCCTCTTACTCTCATCAATTCTTTTTTTAGAATTTTTAAGTGGCGCCATTAGGCTGCCGAATTTTTGGAAGGGAACCTACCCCTCTATTTCTTTTTAAGTAAAATATTTTATGTCATTCCTTTTAAGCTCATATTTATTATGATTGGGATGTTATTTTATATTTGAATTACTATACTTTTTATGTTAATATGATGAGAGGCCCTATTTTCTCTCATCAATCCATTTTGGATGTTTTGATTGGCGCCGTTAGGCTGCCGAATTTTCATAAGAGATCTAACCTCTCTCTTTCTTTTTAAGTACTCTCCTTTATGTCACTTCTTTTATGATCCTCTTTGTTATTTTGGGGGATGTTATTTTATATTACTCTTTCTGTAAATTTATGTTAATATGATGAGACACCCTATTTGATCTCATCAATCCATTTTTGGATGTTTTAAGTGGTGCTGTTAGGCTGCCGAGATTTCGTAAGGGATTTTATCATCTCACTTTTATTCCCGTGAGATTTATGATACATTTTACACCATTTCCTTTGAGTGGTATATGTACTTCCCATTATTCTAATCTTTATGTAATATACTTTCTTTTATGAGTATTTACATCAATTTTGTTTCCTTCTTTCAGGGTGTGTATGTTTCGAATGATACCCAAGTCTGTAAGGGAACTTTTCACCCTCCTCTTTGTAAAAGACTTATTTTGTTGGGTATTTTAATTTACATATTGTAATGTTGGGATATGTTCTTATATATCCTTAATTATGTAAATTTTATTTCCAAGTTATGAGATACCCTTTTTATCTCTCATCAACTTATTTTCTAACTTTTAATGTGATGCTGTTAGGCTGTCGAATTTTTCCAAGGGAACTTCTTAACCAAATTTCGATTTCTTTGGGTTCAACATGTAGTTATTTAATATTTCATCCTTTGAATATTTTTGAATGAACTTTGATTGTTTTACACTTAATATAAACTTATATTGGGTGTATTTATTTTTTTCACACATAATTATGAGATTTATTTATCCTTAATTTAAGGATACCTTCTTTACAGAGGATTTCATCTCATTTTACATTTCTATTGAGACTTAATTTTTGTTATGCACCAATTCACTCTTATATGGTGTATATACTATCCTTTGGAATATTATGTCATGAATTCCTTTATTCTCATGATATTATAAAGTTCTGATTAAATGTTATTCCTCAATTGTGTTATTCAAGTGTCTCTCATTTTGTTAAAAACCCTTTAACTAAAATATCGTTTTAAATGTTTTAATGATTTATTATTATAAATATTTTTCGTTAATATCAATGTTTTCAAAATGTTTTTAAGGATTTATTTATATTGATATTAATGTTTTAAAATGTTAATATATTCAAAGTAGTATGGGACACTTTGATTCAAAGATCTCTTTATTAAATCATTTAAATGGTTTTGAAAATGGTTTTTAGAATGGATTCATTACTTCAATATCTTAAAATGTTATATTGTTATTGCAATTTGGGAATGTTATATTTTCTTTATTATTAAGTTATGTGCTATGATTATGTTATGGTTCTTGGGCATTTTTTAGGAATACGGGTGGTTCTGTGATAAACTAATGGCGGGTGAGCCCGATATAGCTCTCCAATGCATTGGGTAATGTGAAGGTTAAACGTTAAGGTTTTTCCAAAGAGATTTAGGGAATATACTATGATAGGTATTCCAAACGTAACCATGATGGTTAGTCACTATGTAAGAATGTTATGAATGCCTCATGTTACCTTTATGGCTTATGATTTCTATTGAGTTATGCACAAATCTTATGATTTCATGAGGCATGTTAAATTGCTTATGTTTTATGAGTAAAGTATGATTTCATTGATTCTTATATATACATGGACTGATGTTTTCTATCCATACTTTTATAACCCTTACTGAGCATTTTATTCTCATCCCATGTTTTTGAAACATTTTCATAGGACATAAAGTTGAATAGGGTCAAAGATGGGATCAAGGAAGTGTCAAACTGTCTAAAACAAGGAACTAGACATTACTCTTTTGTTCAAGAGTTTTTATTTTTTGGAAAAGATGGAAACTGTGTAGATGTGTCTACATTGTAATCTTTGAGATGTAATAGTTATGACCTAATTCTATAAAACTCTAAACCTGAAAAGATCCTCAATGTGAATTATTCATTGTAATTCAATATTAAGTAATGTTATATGGTCGGGCCTTATACACAAATACCATTGTTTTTTTTAATGAAATTTATATAAAAATAATTTAGGAAAATATTCCATGAAGAGTTTATTTTATTTAGATTTTAAAATATATGATATGGAATTATGAATATGTCTAAAATAATTTTTTAAACAATATTCATATTATACATCAATAAGAGTGACATATGGTTTAGAAAACCTTACATTTGGAAGGAAACTTATTTATCATATACTAAATGTTTTGGGAAATTTATGGATAAAAAAATATGTTTAGAAGAAATCCTAGATTTAAGTAATACACATATGGTTCATAAACATTATATTTCTAATCCACCATATGTTGTGAATCATGCATTCTGAGTTTTGTCGTTATATGAAGGAACCCTACAATTAACTATTCAATGAAAAAATGTTAAATAAATAATATTGATAGTGTTATCTACAATGGTCCCACCATGATTAAATATATATTCATTATATTTTATGATCGATTTAAAGGATTATATTCAATAGATTAAATCATACCTATCTCTATAGGAATTTAGGAATCTATTGAGTGGTTCAAGGTTTAAATAATTATTATTTGTTATGTGATTTTATTATATTTTTTCAATTAAATGGCATCAATTTTTTTTTGATAAATATAAATATTATTTTCATTTTCAATATCATGTGTTAAATATCATTTTTTAATATATAACTAATAAAAAATAAAAAATATTAAGCGTATCTATTATTATAAATAATCTACACTTTGGTGATGTAAATATTTAAATCTTGTGTTGTTGATATTTTTGTTACTATTTTTATTTATGATCATTTGCAACCAGTATATTGAAAGATGTTATTTCTTGAATAAAGATAAATTTGAACTTAAAGATCCATTTTTCTATTAGTTTATTCAATAAAAATGATAATGAATCACTTTATTAAATCAAATCAAATAATTTCGATTAATTTGAGTATTGGAATCTCAGACTCATAAATGGTTGAGCATCAGCTTCCTAAACATTTTAGTGGATAATATAGTTCATTTTAATGTAACTAGAAGGTCTATTAAAAGCCTTAAGGTTGTTCTAAATACCAAATTATAGTTGTTAGGGTCTTGTGATCAGAGGATATGTCAAGTAAAAGTCACCAAGCACCCATTGATTTAACTGTTGCAGTGGAGTAGGGGATCATTGTTCCCTAAGCCACTATAGAAATTTATGTGCCCTTATTACCGATTTCTGTTTCTACTAAATATACCTAATGTAGAGAATACTACATATCATCTTAAATAAAAAATATGTATAAAAGTAAGAATATATTTAATATTATCAAAAAGACACAATTCACCCCATATTTTTTATCTCTTAATTTTTTTTGACATAATGACTATTATCAAAGGAGTTCTTCTTGATGAAATAAGATAAGCTTGGGGATGATGAACATACAAGGTCTATACAATGTCATATGTCAAGGAAAAAACTAAAAGAAGATATGTCAATGGTGAGTGATCCATACATAAATAGTGATAATTATGTATACTAGAAGGATCACATGATTATTTTTTAAAATTATTGGATTCAAAGTATATATAAATATTATCACTATTTATGAAATCCCTCAAAAACCAGAAACTAGGGATTCCACTAATAGAGCTGAGAATGATATCATTTCATGAGAAAGTGATGTTATAATATTTTAGCATGGTTCAAATAAATTATACAGATTATATAAATTTGATATTACTAATGATATAAGTAAAACTATTATCCATTCCTATTATGGAACTACCAATGTTAGAACATTAAGAAAAACTACAATTAAACTAAAATTTGATACATTCAGAGTGTATGATGGTGAAAGAATTGCCTAGATGAAAGGAAGATATCTAGAGTTCGGAAAAATAGTTTTTTCATTATGTATTGTAATTTCACAACTAGGTTAGGAATTGAAATTACTCATAGTTATACAAGATAGCTGGAAAATAATATCTACTACTATATGATAGTTTTCAGCAGTCAAAGATATGATAATAAATGAATTAATCTATACCTTGATAGTGTATAAATAATAGATGTGTGATTAAGATGAATATCATATAATGATAAAAATGTATAATACATCCCATAATGTTATTTCTAAAAATTATGAATGGAAATAAAATGTTGATTAAAAAATATTAAATAATTTAGAGTGTTGATATTATAAAATTGAAAAATCTTAACTAGAAAAAAAATTTAAAAATTATATAATAAAAAAGATATTTTTAGAAGACCTTAATGATATTTTAAGGAGGATATAATGAAGTATGATGATGTGAATATACATATATGGGTTATATCAGACCTTTTTTGGAACAACTAAACTATGAAAAGAGAAAAATGGGGAAAATGAAAGAAAAATAAGTTGAGAAATGATTATTATAAAAAATAATTGAATTATATGAAAGCTACATGAAGTATATTTGAAGATATCAGTAGATATTCTAAATTAGATTTAGAGAAATGCCAAAAATTATGAAATAAAATATGTTCTTTATGGATAAGAAAGATTATGGGTTTGAATACTGTTATTCTTCTACACTGAATTGTATATATTTATGTAATTGAATTTTTTTTCTTAATACTCTATGATTAAAGAAGGATTATAATATTTATTAACAAATAATAATTTACTAAAAAAATTCAAAATGTTGTTTCACACGAAAAATATTCTATGTTAATCCAAAATCAAGAAATAAATAAAAACATTAACAAATCCACTTCAAACTATACTGCTCATGAAAAAAGGATAAAATAATTACATGATGATGTCGAAGAATATATATGTGTTGTAAGAGTATTAACTAAAAAATAATAATAATGAAATAAAATCCTTAGAAATAATTTAAGTAAAAAATGAAAAATATGGAATAGTAATAAAAGGTGGAAAATCTAAGTTATATAGAAATTACTTTGTACCCAGTTCCAAAAATTAAAAAAATTTAAATAGTCAAATTTTTGAGGAATTATAAGAAATGAATCAAATGATTTTTATTTCATAGATTAGTTGAATTAATGTTTTATATTATTTTAAAAAATATATATTATGTTAGTAATATAAATATTGGAAAAATAATAATTAATTGGTTACCCGGATCATTTCATGTTGACATCAATGGGACCAAGAAGATATTCATACCAATATAACATCTATTTATATTTTTAGTAGTGAAAATATTATAGGAAAAAATTATTTTGTGTGGAGAGTGGATACTAAAGAAACATGAGTATATAATCATCTATTTTTTATACATTACAAAAACCTAATGGGAGTTTATTACCTTCAGAGACAATGCTGAAGGGAAGATAGTTGGAGTTGGATCAGTTGGAGATCATAAATCAATTTCAATAAAAAATTTATATATGTTAAAAGGTTTAAACATATTATTAAAACTATTTATGAACTATATAATTATGAATTTTATGATTACATCATGAATAAATCATTCTCAAATTTTAATGATAAATTTATTAAATTTATAGCACCCAGAACTGAAAAATGTTCCTAACATGGATATTAATTCCTTATGTACAAAAAGTGAATTATTTAAATAGTTTGAAAAAATAATATTATATATGGAATCATATACATATATATTTTAATATATTTAATTTATATAAATTTTCTATGAAACATTTATTTTTTACTTTCATAGTATTACGTTTGAGGAAGATGGATCTTATGATGCATTCAAATTTTAAAAACATCACAAATTATCCATCAGCTCAAGTAACAATTTTACTATATCTAAAAAAATAGAACACATTAACCTGAAATTTTTTTGACCCTTAGGAGTAGCAATGATGGATGGAAGATAATATGTTTTTTTAGTTGATGAATTTTCAATTTATACATGGGTTTATTTTCTAAAACATAAAAGTAAAGATTTCAATGTTTTGGAAATAATTTATAAAAACTTTAAAATTGAAAAATATTTTAAAATAATCTCATTATGAAGTAATCATGGTAAATAATTTTATAATAATGAATTAATTTTTTTATAAATCATATGTATTAAGAACACCATATATTCAATGAGAACACATCAAACAAATTGAAATGCAGAAATATAGGAAAAGAAATATTGATTAAATGAAAAAGAATATATTAAATGAATATACTATTCATATGTATTCTTGGGAAGAGGTTGTCAAAAAATATATTTCTACATCATGAATAGAGTTTTATTAATGCACCATATTGAAAAGTTCCCCTATTAACTATGGAATTGTAGAAATCATAAAGTCCATTATATTAATATATTTGGATGCAAGTTGTTTAAGTTTAATACTATAGAAAACCTTGGTTAATTAGATCCAATGGTCAATGATTGAATATTTATAGGATATTATACTACATATAATTCTTATAGATTTTATATAAACAATTCATGTATTATTAAAGAATCTATTTCTATGATGTTTGATGAATGTGACAATTATGATAAAAGGAAAAAAAATAGATTAAATTTTTGACTCTTTAGAGAACAATAAACTGGAATCACAAAAGAATTATTTTGAAAATAAATTAAATGAATATCTGTCCAAATTATAATTTCATGAAATAGGTAAACCTAAATGTGTCTTACCTAGACAATCTAGAAACATAAATGATCTCCCTATAGAAGAAATAATTGGAGATCAAGATACATGTGTAATAACTAGAATAAATGTAGGAACCCTAGAATAATTTTATTCCATTGTATCATAATAAGAACGTGAGAATATAGAATAAAATTTTGAGGATAAAATTAGGTTAATGGATATGCAGGAACAATATAGTCAATTTAGAAGGATCAAATTTTGGGTACTAGCTGACAGGACATCTAATCACCCAGTAATAGGAACTAAATATGTCTTTATAAATAAACAAGATAATAAATGAATAATTACTATAAATAAATCTAGAGAAGTATCAAAATAATATATAAATGAATACGGAATAAATTATGACGATACCCTTAATCATGTTTCATGATTACATGCAATTATAATCATTTTAGATTTTGTATCTCATATGAATTTTAAATTATATTATATTGTTGTAAAATCATATAATCTTAATGGATATTTAATTGTGGATTTTAATATTGAAATGCCCCTATGTTTTGAAAATACTAGTCAACCAAATTAAGTTTTTAAAATTACTAAAGCTCTCTATATCATTAAATATTAAAGGTAGATCTTGGCTTGAAATATTAAATCATTTTTAATAAATTGGATGTTTATTGGGTTAGAAGATCCTATTTGATTAAGGAAAAAAGTTAGTTATTATATACTGATATTACAATTTTATGTTGATGATGTTTTTTTCATTAAATAAAAATATTTGTAAGGATTTTTAATATCTAATTTGAAAATAATTTTAAATTATTATAATGAAATAATTAAATATCTTTCTTTGATTTTTAATATATTAAAATTATTTTTGAATTATTTCAAATCATGGAAAATACATTATATATTTATCTAAAATGTTTGGACTATAAACAATGGATACCCATAAAACATTTATTTATACAAATGTAAAAATATATTTTTATGATTCTAGAAAACCAATTGAAAATTATATAAAGGTATTATTGGAGGTTTACAATAATTTAAATTTAGCAAACCAGACATTATGTTTTATATTTACCAATCTAATTGATTTAAATCAAATAAAAAATAATCCCATCTTACTGTAGTAAAATTAATTTCTATACACATAAAATGAAAATTTTTTCAATGCCTACATTACTCAGAAACATCTGATTTTAATTTAATTTTATACTCAAATTCTGATTTTGGAGGTTGTAGGTTGTAATTAAAGAGTACATTATAAACCTATCAATTTTTAGGGAATTATTTAGTTTAATGGTCATGTAAGAAATAAAATTCAGTTTCTCTGTCAACAAATGTTTACAAATATATATATTCTAGTATTTTTTTGTGGAAATTTTTTTTGGATGAAACATACCTTATAATACTTTACAAAATAATTTCAATAGTATTAGTATTTTATATGAAAATACTAGTGAAGTTAATATTTAAAAAATCATTTATGTCACTATAGAACTAAAAATATTGATACGAGACATCATTCTTTAACAGATCATGTTCTAAAAATGAAATATATTTATAATTTCTAAATATAGAATATATACTTGTAGTTATTTTTACTAGACCACTTCCCACTTCTAGTTTTCAATTTATTATGGGGATTATGCATATTTAATATTAAATAAATTTTTATTTATATTTTTATTTAATTCTATTTTAATTATTTTACTTATTCTGATTCATATATTACTTATTTATTAACTATTTTTTAAAATAAAATGAGAATTTGTTATTCTTAATGTAAAATAGTGTCTTTAAAACAAATTAATTGATAATTAAACTGCGTATTTGGATAGAGAAACTTGAACTAAAATAACTTAAAATTGTAAAAACCCCTTTCAATATATCTCACACACTTACCATCATTATTTGATTCCATTTGAACATATATAGATCTTATTTTCCCTTTGATATCCTATAATCTAAACCTTCAACCATTATATTATCAACAATGTCAACAAACAAAAGAATATAATAAGGTCAACTGACTACATAATAGTTTCAATGTGTCAGTTATAGAAAATATCATCATGTAATGGTCGTAGATTTTGTATAGATATATCATAATATTATTAATCAAATTGAATATGTATACATTCATGGTATATTTTTTATTTTCAATGAAGGAAATGTCGAGATTGTATTTAACATAAAATAAAAATATTTTTATAGAGATTTTCAGTTCAGATGTGAACAAACAGAGGACATCAAGGTATCATGGGTATACAATATAGATTTTCCTATTTATTAAATTGAAATAGCTATAGTTTTTTGGTGTCCCTGTGAAATAGTTTTTCATTTCCATCTTCGATCACATAGAATACATGAACCTAAATCCTATGATATTATATATTTTATTTTTGGCTAAAATTTAATTCAAAAAATAATTGTAATGGATCTTGAGACTGACCAGATGGTGATGGTCATGTTTATTCATTCAAACATATTACTGAGAATTAATTAGTTAAAAAACTCTTTATCATTATTTTTATAAAATGTTTTTGTTTATGAGTGATATTAAGTTTAATTTTATAAGATATATGCATTTATACATTTATCATTTTTGTCAAGAAGATGAAATAATGACTTTTTATACTTAAGGAAGGATTATTTATATTATTTTATATAAAAAATTAAATATTCAAGATATATAGATTCACACTAGGTATCATAATAGTAAAATTCTAAATGTTTCATCATTGTGAAATATAGGTTTCATTTTTAGTACAAAAAAGGAAATATGTTACATATTGGTGCTGAAGGCCAATAAGAATTTAGACCAATTTTTCAGGGGGAGAAATAAAATTATAAATTGGATGGTTCATTACCTGTTCAAGAAGTGGAAGATCAAGAATCTATAATAGTGGATGTTGTACAAACAACATTGGGCAGAATCAGATATGATGTCTTTGATCCATAAATTTCATGATATTTTCATCAATATATTTAAGAACGTTTAGAAGAAACAAACAATGAGTATCTTATCAGAAGACCAATACATGTATCTGTAATTGAAAACTACGATCCAGAAATTTAAAAATGATGTAACTGGAGAGGTTAATCAACTAGGTTTTTTGGGATTCATACTAACTCATTAATAATAAAAACCATAAAATAAATCATAAAACAGGAATGAGAGTTCAGCTCATGAAAATTATATATCTAATGAAATTTATCAAGAAGGGAGTCAAGAAAAACCTTTATTTTCAAACCTGCAGTGTTACTTGAGAATCCAATAGTCTTTGTTGTTGCATATTCTTTGGAGAAGTCTATTTCAATATCTGATAAGAAGATAATGCCTCCTGACATTGATCCCTCTTCATTTCAGTAAGATAATGGAAAATTCATAGTTATGGTTGACCATGGAAAACCATCAACAAATAAATAAGGATAATTTTATGATTCTCTTGATAATCAAGTTGAATTGTCAGTCCTTCAGTTCAACAGAATGAAGGAGGAGAATATAGTATTGTAAAATTGAACTCGATTCTACAATGAAATCTTTGTAATATTTGAGAATATCTATATTTACAAAGGAATAATTGAAAAATGTATGAATTCTACTACAATAACTCTGTTATAATAATATTTCCACAAGTCATTTTGATGCATTTCAGAGAGAAATGGTAGATCATTTGAGAAATCTACAAGAAAAGTTAGTCTCAAAGATAGATGATTTGGATTTATGATGATATTTGAGAATCTATTTTGAATTACTAAAGAGTATCGTTAATCAGTATAGAGAATCTAAATCATCCCCTAAAACATCACCTGACTGTATAAATTTTTTTAAATCTATTACTTCTATAATGTCTACCATTAATGATCATCTTCATTCTCATCAGTATGATAGAGAACCTTTAAATTTATTTCTATACAACTAGGGAGGTATGAATGAAAAGATAATATTAAGAGATCTTGTTATATGACATCATCATAATGAATTTGTTGAAATTAATTCTATTTTTTTAATCAGAAGATAATTTTATTATGTTTTGAATGTTAGTTTAGGTTAATGTTTAAAAGTGTTTCAAGATTTAATAATTTTGATGATAAAGTGGGATGATAACTATACTAAATGTTTCCTATTATTGAAAATAGTGTTTTTGTGTGTTCATTAAGCTATCATATATTCTAATGATCTTGATACCTCTTCATATCCATCCCTTTCAAACTCGTCCAAATTTACATCTTAAACACTTTCAAAAAAATGTTTATTGTGATAAAAAAATATTTTAAATGAAATTATCTAATTTATGATGTTTTTTATATGTTAGTTGATAATATTTTCGTCTATTTTTATTATAAAAAAATATATAATTTTTTTCTTTATCATAATATAACATTCATTTATTGTTATATTCCATATAGATTATTTTTTAAATTCCATTTTCTATTAAATTTATTTGTATATCATAAAATGGGGAGAAAATTTAGAAAATAAAATATTCTCAATTTTATTAATAGTTTTATATCAACCAATGAAAATTGATTTACTATATAAATCAAATTTAAATATAAACTATAAATTTTATATACCTCTTTAAAGGTATTATTTAATTTTTGTTTATATTTAAATTTTTTTTCTGTGTTATGATTATGGGTTTTATGATAATAAAAAGGTAAATATTGTTTACCATCTATTGTCACAATAATATTCTTTGAATATTATTTATTTTCATGCTCACAAATAACCCTTTTTGTCTCAGTAATGAAATTAATTTATGTGTTTTTTAAATTTATTTCTTGAGAAGAATAAATTCTTTAGGGATTAAATTTTTTAAAAGTATTTTGAAAAGGTTTGATAGAATTATTAAAACATTGTTCATATCATATGCTTAAAATCTTGAGGTATGGTTAGGAAAACCTAGTATTTGAAAAAAAAAATATTGATCACATACCTAATGTTTTTGGAAAAGTATGTATCAACAACCCTATGTCTAGAATAAGTTGTATGTTTATGGAATACATGTATGGTTTATCAACCCTACATTTGTCAAAACCCGTAATTTTTCTATAATAATTTTTTAGTTTTGTTCATATATGAAGGAACCCTATGAATTAATATTCAATAATGAAGTTGTAAATCAATGATATTATCAGTGTTTTCTAAAATGATATTTCTAAGTGTACATATCTATTCATGGATGTTTTATGACTGACATGAAGGTTCGCATTAAAAATGTTAAATAATTCGTATTTATATGGGATATTATGACTCTCTTGAAAGGTTTAAAAATCAAATGAATTTTATTTTTTGAGAGAATTATTGGAATAATTTTGACCAAAATCAATCGATGTTTTTATTTATAAATCAAAATAATATGTTTGTTTTTTTATCATGTGAAAAATATATTTTTTGAATACAAATGAAATACAAAATGAAAATAATCAAATGTTTCTATTCTTCTAAAGAAGATACACACTGGAGGCATATTTGTTTTAATCTTATGTTGTAGCTATTTGTTTATTAAATTTTTTATAGATGATCATTTGAAACTGGGATCTCTTCAAAGCAATTTTTTCTTGAGGTCAATTATCCTTCAAGATGAATATCCATTTATTTGTTAGTTTCAAATGCAACTATGAATAGATATATATCTATTAAATAAAATAAAAATGGATTTATTGGTGTATTGACTGCTTGAACTCATTCATGGTAAACTAACAAATTTTATGACTATGTTTTGGTTAATTTGGTTCTAGTTAAGAGAACTATAAGGCCCATTAAAATCCTTGTAAATCTATCCTCTACCTATACACAAATGTTAAATTCTTATGATTAGAGGTTATGTTTTGTAAAAATCCCCATGATTATAGAGAGAGAATTGGGGGAGTGGACCATGGGATATTTATGTCTAGAACAATATTAAAAATTGAAATGTTCTTGTTTTCTATTTATCAATTGGTCAATTAACCAAAAGATGAAGATACCACATGTCTACATTAATCTCAGAGAAGGATAAAATTCAGAATCTATATAATAAAATAAAAAATACCTAATATACCCCCTCTTATGTATCTTGAAATTATTCCAACCAAACTTATTTTGACCCAATTGTTACATAGTTTATGAAAAATATCGATAAATACACACCCAATTTGAATCTCCTAGGGAATATTATTTGTTTAATCATATTATCTTTAAAAACCATCATGTAGGATTTGAGTATTATGGTAACTAACTTGGTTATATTAACTAATAGAAAAATGAAAATGGATAACCAAAATTGAAGCCCAGAGATTCACATGTTAATATAAGTAACTCATTTTCTTAAAAAATCCTTCTATATTAATGGGTTCTTTATATGAGCATTAATTAATTGAATTATACTCATAATCAATTTTCCTTCAATCAAGATAATATTGGGAACCCAAATTAACGTATTAAACATTTTTTTATCACAAGAGCATTATTCCATGAGATAATATTATAAATATATAGTTTAGAATTCTTGGGTTAGCATAATACCAGTACAAGTGACATCCTATGAATAAATCCATAATAATATAGTTTCACATTCCATTATATAATTTGATGTTATATTATTCATGGGATGGTTCTCTCCTTATAAATCACATATAAACTTGAATGATAAGGAAATATCTTTTCAAATACCAAATCCTCCTATTATATTTTATCAACATAAGGATAACTATGAACACCCTATGTAATAAAATTATATAATACCAGTTTCGATACCCACCAAAGAAGGAATCATGAATTAAATGATCATGAAGTTAGTTATTATTGATAACATGGATATTGTACAAGAGTATACCTTTTTATTTCTTAATGAAATGCATGGTCTTCCCCCAAAGAGTGAGTTTCGGATTTCATTCAAAATTATACCTAGATCCATGCATATATCAATGAGTCCATTTAAAATGGGTCCCTTTTAATTTTAGAATTTAAAGAAAAAAATGTAAAGTAATTTAGAAAAGGGTTTTATTATCCCAAGGGATTTACCATGGGGTACATTAGTCCACTTTATAAAAAGAATGAATGGATTTATGTATATTTTCATTCAATATCATGGGATTATGAATTTCTGGACCAATAACAATATGTGTTACCTAAAACATATGATCTATCCTATCAACTCAGAGAACAAAGATTCTTATTGAGGATTGACCTTTGATCTTGATATAATAAGTTATGGGTTAAAATGGAGGATATTTCCAAGAATTCTTTCCATACGTCGTATAGACCCTATGAATTTATAGTGATTCCATTTTAACTTATTAATTATCCAACTATGTTTACAGATATAATGAATATATTAAATAGAGAATAATTTAATCAATTTGTGGTAGACATTATATATGATATTCATATATATTCAAAGAGAAAGGAAGAGTATTGATGATCATTTAAGGATTGTGTTGAAGACCTTGAGAAAGGAGAAATTGTATTTCAAATTTAGTATGTGTTAACTCTATATATAGAATTTATCATTCTTGGTTCTTGTAATCATAAGGAGGGGAATATCAGAAGATCCATCAAAGAATTATGTTATTGATAAATAGTCCAAAATGGCCACTATAATTGAGATCCATAGTTTTATTTTGTTACGAGGATATTACCATGTTTTTGTTAAATTTGTTATGACTATCAAATCTAGTCATCATGTTATATTGCAAGGGAGTGATGTTATTTATCATAGACTCATATGAATAATGTTTTAAGGTACTAAAAAGAGTTTTCTTAGTGTAATTATGCATACATTACCCCATAGCGGGTAATGATTTATAATATAGAGTGATGTTTTCAAAAGAGTTTAGGTTACATTATCATGCACAATGATAAGGTATTTACTTATTTATCATTCAAATTAATGTGATAGGATTAAAATTAACTAATACATGATTTGGAGTTTGCATTTTTAAAATTTTCAATAATTATTTTATGACACTATACCTATAGGGAAAATTATGGTATATATATTGATCATAAGATATTGAAATATATATATATTTACACAAAAGGAATTGAATATTCTATTAAGGATATGGTTTTATTTGACAACAAAATATGAAATTTCAATACGATGTTGTATATGGAAGTAAAATAATGTGGTCAATGCTCTTATAAGGAATGATCATTCTACACTATCTATGATGAGGATTGAAAAGGACCCAATACTCATGTATTTTTAGAGGATGGATCTTAATGTCAAAATGGGTTGATAATAATAATATTTTTCCATACCAACTACTCAACCATAAATTTTCCAAAATATCAATGAATCCCAAAATTATGATGTATTCATATATAAAAAGGTAGTGAATATTTTATAGTTTGACTCTGATAAAGATAGAGTTATATGGTTTAGATCTCATGTAAGTTTCCATGAAAAATAATAATTAAATATGGAACTTGTAGATGGTGCACAAATCTCATCCTTTTCAATTCACCCAGTAAGTACTATAATTTATAAAGATATAAAATGTAACTTATAATTAGATAACATGAAGGGATAAATTACAGAATACATATCTCAATTCATGGTGTTACAATAAGTTGTGAATAAATTAAAACATCTATGGGTATGTGGAAACTAATACCCATACCTATTTGGAAATAAAAATAAATCACTAAAGGAAGCATCATATGACTCCCAAAAATGATTAAATGATATAATTCTATTTGGATTATTGTCAATTTACTTTCAAATTCATCACATTTTATTTCCATAAAATATGATTCCACTAATGACCAACTCACCGAGATATACATAAGGAAATTTGTAAGGATTCTTGATGTATAATTATCCATTATTTCTAATTAGGATCCAATGTTTTTCCCATGGATATGGAGAAGTCATATGAAAAATTTATAGATAGATATGTGATTCAATAATAATTATCATTCATAGACATATGGTTAGTCTGAAAGGACAATTCAAATTCTAGATGATATATTTGGATATTTTTTTTACTGATTTCCAAGGGTGTTGGGATCAACACCTCCCCTTTGTAGAGTTATTGTATAACAATAGTTGTCTTTCAATCATTTCGATAAAACAATATTTGGTCTTATATAGGAATATATGAAGGAATCCAACATGTTGTGATGAATTTTGAGAGAGGAATATGATAGGTCATGACCTTGTCTAAATATAATGAAAATATTTTATACCATTTAGAGATATATGAGAGTGGTATATAGTTGAATGAACAATTATGCAGATAATGATTAATGGGATAAAGAATTTGATGTTGGTGATAAGGTGTTCCTATAAATAACTGCATGGAAGCATGTTAGGGTATTTGATATGAAATATTAGTTAGTAACTATAAATATCAATCGTTTTGAGATCCTTGATCATGTTGAGGTAGTATCATATCACATAGAACAACCTCCACACCTCTCTCAAGTGAAAATTCATTACATCAATTTCTTTTGAGGAAGTAAAAACCGGATCCATCACATGAACAATGATGCAATTATTTATAATAGGAACATGAACTTTTATATATTGAACACCATATGGTAATATTTGATTTAAAGGAGAAGGTTCTAATAATAAAGACAGTGCATATAGTTAATGTTATATGGTAAAATCATTATTTATAGGATGCTACTAGGAACCCATGTATTTGTTGAGAGAGGAGTAACCACATTTGTTTTCATCCATGTAATATAATTTTTAGGAAAACAAACTTTATAAGGGGGTATAATTTATTGACCTCAATTTTATTAAAATATTCATTTTTGAATAAATTATATGTTAAATAGCTTTCTTCACATGAATCATCAAAACAATAATAAAAAATTACACAATTTTATGGAATTCTTGTTAGTTTTAGGTAATTATAGTGGTTACATAATTATGAAACATATATAAATGTATATACATATATATAAGAAAAACTAAATTTAATCCACTTTAAAAATTAACTCAATTAGTGAATATAATAAATTAATTTTTCTAATATTAAATTACATTCAAGTATAATTTATTTTTATTTTAATATTGTGTTAATACTATATAACTTAGTAATTAATAGAGAAATTAATATTTAATATAACAAGAAATCATTTTCCTAAAAAATTTGTTTTCGCTGTGTTTCAAAATTTTAATTCAGAATTAAAATTATAAATTTTTGGATGATAATTTTAAAAAATTAATTCCATTTTTCAAATTATTATGGAAATATATCGTAATATTAATTATTGATATTTTTTTAAATAAAATTAATTTTAGGTGAATATTGTTAAATAAAATATTTAAAAATAACCAGAATTTTATGAAACTATTAGTGTATAAATATTACATGAAAATTAATCAAACCATTTTATAAGACCGAATATTTACTTTATAAAATAATTAAAAATTATTAAAATCATGATTTTAATTTAAAAATAAGCATTTTATTTTTTAGAACATAAGTCATATTGTTCAACAAATTGTTAATAATATATTGTACATTTAGTTTTTTGAAATTAATTTTTACCACGTTTGAAGATTATATTTGAAAAATTATTTAAAATTTAAAATCATTACGAAAATATTATATAATATCTTCAAATTTATTTTTAGGCAAAAAGTATAAATTACCTAGGTAAAAAAATGCTTATGCGATGAAAACCAAAATAGTAAAAACTTGTAACCTAATAGGTAAAGTGCCAAAAATGTAAAAAACAGTTAATCTTTTAGTTCTTGATGTGTTTCTAGACAATATATACCCCTCAATATATTGTTTATAAATTTTGGAGACTGGTTCTCTGAGATTAACATCCCATTATTGATTTTTTTTTCATATTTACAAAAACATTGTCCTTTTCAACTTATAAAAAGTGTACTCCACATCTCATTTCCCCTCACCCTCAAACCCCCTATTTTATACCAAATATCAGAAACACCATTTGCTAAAAACAACATGAAACATTAAATTGGTTATAGTATTCTCAAAATACCAACCCTCAAAGGCTTAAATCCCTTCACAATTGAGATAATCCCAGTGGTGGGATATAGATTTCTAACCATTCCATCTTTATTTTTATTTCTTTTTGTGGTATTATTATTCATAAACATATGTTAAACCACTATTAAATGATTAAATTAGTCTCATTAAAATATTATTATGTTATTATGGTTAATATATAATAATTAATCACATTTCTCACATCCTTTTAGAAAAACGGTAATGTGAATCAAGCATTTTTGTGGACTACCGCCACTATGAAAAAAAACATGTTTGGTTTTCCTTCACCAACAAAAATAAAAGGTAATGAAGAGGGTATAATAAATTGTTATTGTATATATAAATAATATTTAATATCATAAAATGATAAATTTTGTTACTTGTTCTTCATCTCATAGAAAAATGAAATCAGCATCAATGCGTACATATAGACTATTTCCTCGATCGAACGATGCATTTCATTTTTCAGTAACACCATCATAAATAGTTTTAGTTTATATTTCATGAAATTATTATATATATATGTAATCTATTTCATTAATATTTATATTTTGGATAATTTAAAAATAAATTATTATTATAAGCTAATGCATCGATATTGGTAAATAACCCAAAGAAAGATCATCATCATTTTTATCTTCATGAAACTAGAAAAGAACTCCCACATATGGAAATTATAGAATTATAGATATTTAAAAAACATAAATTACTATAACATTAATTCGTGTTAAATGATTAACATTGGGATAAGTAGGATGATCAATTAGAACATTACAAAACCACTTCAAAATAGTGAGGCATTATTAACACTCGATGTTAAAAAGATATTATTAAAATCTAAAACATGAAGTTATATTTTATTAATGAATATTATAAATGAAAATTTATATGAATAAGGATATAAAATAGTTAATTATTATGTATATATTTATGATATAAGAGTTTAAATAACATCCTATTAAATTAAGGGTAATGTTAAGGGACTTGTTGGATAATACTCTATTCATTGAGTTATATAAATTATTATTGACCACTATTTTTAGATAAAATTCCATTTTGAAGGATGTTCATAGTTATATATAGTAAAAATATTTTTTAATACAAATGCATTTCCATGAACTGTTTTTGGTTAACTTATTTGCTTGAAAACAAATTATACTTTTTGAAAAGAGGCTATTAACTATGACTTTTACAATAAGGAATGAAAAATATTCTTGAAAACCACATTTAATGTTTTTTATTTAATTATATTTCAATAATATAACTATTATGAAGTTTTGTTTTATATTTCTCCTGATATTTTTATTTATTAAGTGATAATTTTTTGTGATCAGGTATTCAATATCAAATTATTTTATTCACGATGTTATTTTATACCATTTGGATATTTTATGATACCCATTATATATATATGTGATCATTATGATAAATGAATGCTTTATATTTGTATTTTTAAGAAACCCATTCTTTTTTACATTTTTTATGTTATAATTATGATTAAATGTCAAGAGGAACAAATATGAATATACAATGACGGGTGGGGTCCAATATGGACTTCAAATGCATTAGTTAAAGTTTATAACTCACCAGATAGTCATGTGTGTACAAAATATGTTTTTCCACATTGGTGTGGGAATAATGGGATTTATTACATTTTCATGCTTTAAAATAATGAATTTGTTCTCATAGGCATGGAAATAACTTTTTTTGTTATAATGATTTTTTTATTCTTATGGTTGTTATAAATTTCTATGTTGTTTAAAAAGTTATGACACATTCTCTAAGATGAATATCATTTCCATGAAATTCTATATTTTCATTATTACACATTATTTATAAAGTAATATTAACTTTTATGTGTTTATGTATTTTGAGATATATATAACTTTTATGCTTCATTAATGGTATTTTTAAAATCATTTTTTATTTAAAATTTTCTATGATTATTATGCAGGGTCTTATAATATTATTAACAAGATATTTATCACTTTCCACATGTTCTCCATTAGGTTTATGATATGATACATTATGATATGATTTTACCATATTTAAAATTTTAGATCACCCATTTCATATGTTTTTAATCCAAAGGTTATGAATATTATTATATCATGTGTTATTTATAGAAATATGACAACATAATCATTATTATGGGAAAATGTTAGTAAGAGATGTAAAATAAAATGTTTATATTACCAATATATAAGACACTAAACCTTTTCCCCATTATGATGTATGATTTTATGGTAGATGCGCTATCTAAATCATGTAATTAATATATTATTTAAGATATTTTTAGCATCTGTAACTTTACTTTGGCTTGGATTCATGGTATGAATATCTCAATGGATGGATGGTGGGCTCACCAAATGATGTTAGAAGCTAGGTGTGTGACCATTTGGGTGGTATGAAATGATTAAGGACACCTCAGAAGGAAACTCTCCATATAAAACATTATCATGAATGTTCATAACCATGCCTCTTTATATATGGTTATGATCATACATTGTAATCTGTATCGATCACTCAATAAATTACTTCCATTGGTCTATCATGATATTGGGGGTTGTAAAACTGATCTAAGGGTAAGGTGGGTGTGTTTGAAAGATCCTAATATTGTTATGAAACTAATAGGATATAGTTCATTTGATAATGGAGTCATGAGAGGTGGATAAATTATTCAGAACTCATAGTGATTAGTGTTGACGACCTTTGACACATTTTATCAACATGTTATCTCACTCATGGAGGAATAAAAAGAGACACATGATAATATTTCCATCTATAATATTTATAATATTTACCTAAATGTATTTGAAATAAATTTTTTGTTTTAGGTAATGTAATTTATTAGACATATCCTAACTAATTGGTCTCTTATATACATTATTTGAACTTAAAGAGTCCCCACTACACAATGAGATGTATCACCCATATTGCATGACAACAAAAAGGAAGATGACATTCTAGAATTCATGGGTAATAAGAACGACTCCAATATTATTTACTCATTTTTTCAATCCAAGACGATAGAATTCAATAATTTTATAATATTTGATATACTTGTGATTAACCATTTTAGATATCCAGTAACCTTTATCAGTTCTTCCTCAATTTTTTAATAAAAATATATAATTTTGAATGATAAAGAGGAATATTATTTTCCCTTAATGTGAACTAAATGGTTGAAAATTTCTTCATTACCATGATATTCCTTTCCTTCCATCACCATATGTATACTAATTCATGATGCTTGGCCTTAAACTTTTCTAGTTAAAAACCCTTTTGGATTCATGGTTTTTCTCACTCTTTAACCATTTTTTGGGAGATCATATTCTTTTGAACTTCAATTAAATAAAACAAATCATAAAATGGTATTTTCATCTTCATTCATTTTTTATAGGGATGGTAAGATTGTTATAATTTGAACATAGTTTTGTTAAATATTCTCTCCCTTGGTCATAATTTGTTGACAACCTATCACGAAATTTGATTCTTTATATAGAAACACCACTTTACCTTTAATAGTTTAATTCACCCATTATTCTCCCATTTATCCTTTTTTTTCCAAATTAGTTTTAAAAATTATTCTACATTTATTTGGAATGTTATCTACCTTTTTTGTTCAATAAGTAATCTAGAGAATTATATTCATAAATATATTTCATTTTTTCTTTTCTTGTATTGATATTTCTATTTTTCTAAAGATTTACTCAATAAATTCCACACTCATATATATTTACGTGTTTCCATGACATTTCAAAATTTTCTATATAATATCAAATTCCCCCTAGTATATTAGAACTCTTTCGGGTCCACTGGAATTTGTTTTGGACTAGATTTTCCTATATAATATTATCCAAGGATACTTTACCACTCCGATTCACATTATTTTAAATTATATTTTGTGGTATTTTTTCATTATATCTATTTATGTAAGAATAGTATCATTATAAAAGAATGAACAACTATTATCTCTATTTTTTTTAAATTTCATAGAGATACATAATGATTTTTAATCCATTTTAGAAAAAAATATTCATCCAATTTTTTAGGAGAATTTATTTTACACTACCTTCGTCCACATGACATAGGCTGTACATTTTTCTAGATGATGAAAATTTATAAATATAATTCGAAACAATATTAACAATGATATCAAAACACCATTAATTTCTAACAAACATGGATTCTTTTTTAATACTAATTTTTTAATAAATTAAATCTTGTTTTCTTTGATTCATTACTAACTTTTTGATCTTCCTATGGGGAAATGATTCTCTTGAACATATTATATCCACTAAAGAGATAGTGTTATTTTGTTAAATATTTTTCCTTATCCATATTTGTATATATTTTGAGTTTAAAAATAGAACTTACATTAATTAATAATATACAAAATAATAATCTTCATTTTTGGATGGTGTCTTTTAATCTGATACTATTGAGTAATTATCAGATAAAAACATTATGACCTTATTGAAACTAGATGGAGATAATATTGTTAATAATCCTTATGGAACTCCAGAATGAAAGAATTACATAAAAAATTATTATAAATAAAAATCATTAATTTGTTCAATATTATTCAATTTATCTTTAATTTAATTACATTTCATATTTGGAATTATTTTTCATCCTATAATAACTTCAATTTATCAGCACACTAATTTATTAATACCTTAATTTTTCACCATGAATTTTATTCCTTTTTTGAGATAGGGTTTCATTATAAATGAACTTTTTTAATTTAAATTCAAATTATACATTATTAACATCGCTTTTTTCTTTTTTATTTGTATAAAATACTTGGATTTATCATTAATCCTATAAATATATTCATATATATTATGTATTATATAAAAACAATACATTCCAAATTGAGATCAAATTTATTAAAGTTCAATATTTTTCTAACTTTTGGTGTAATATATCATGGTTATATCTGGATAGATCACCAACTTTTATGCATGATCATTCTCTATTTTCTCAAATTTTTCTATATGGTTGGTGATTTACTTCTTCAAACAACTAAAATATACATAATAAATAATGAATATATATTACAGGAAATTTTATAGGATTTATTTTCATTATTATATTTATTCATCTGGAGAATCATCAGAAAATATTCTTTCCAATTTTTTTATTTGTATGACACTTGGGGAAGGGTGACTATGAAAATTAGGTCCCGGTGATAGCATATAAACCCTGCCTTAACATGGTTGTCGGGTCCTGGCCCACCAGGTACCACCATTTTCTGCGTAGATCACCACCTTTTATGCAAGTTCTTTCTCTATTTTTTAAACTTTTTCTTCATGGTTGGGGATTTCCTTCTTCAAAAAACTAAAATGTACATAATAAATGAATACATATTAGAGGAAATTTTATAGGATGTATTTTAATGATTATATTTATTCATATGGAGAAACATCAAAAAAATATTCTTTCCCATTTTTTTGTTTATTTGTGTGACACTTGGGGGAGGGTGACTGTGACAACTGGGTCCCGGTGACAGCACATACACCATGCCTAAACATGGTCATCGGGTCCTGGCCAATTGGGTACCACTAGTTTCCCTGCAGACATGTGGTCCCCGCTAAGGGGCCCACCCACGTTCATGAATGGGTCATCTAACTAATGATAGTCCCCACAAATCACCACCTTTTATGAAATTTCTTTCTCTATCTTCTCAACTTCTTCTTCATGGTTGGTGATTTCCTTCTGTAATCAACTAAAAGGTATATAAAAAAATGAATACATATTATGGGAAATTTTATAGGATGTATTTTAATGATTATATTTATTCATATGGAGAATATTCAAAAAATATTTTTTATCGTTTTTTTAACATTTGGGGGAGTGTGACTGTGATAACATGGTCCTGGTGATAGCACATACACCCCAGAATAACATGTTCGTCAGGTCCTGGCACACTAGGTACCTCGAGTTTCCACATAGACATGTGGTCCCCACCATGGGTCCCACCCATGTGCTTGAATGAGTCGTCTAACTAATGGTAGTCCCCTCAGGCCAACACATGTCCTTTCTAATGTGTTTTTTCAAACTCACACACACACCCTGGAAACTTTCCAGAAGGTCACCCATCATGATCACTACTCCAGGCCCACCAGCATGCTTAACTATAGAGGTCTAATTAGACAACCTCTAGAAAAAAAAAGATGCACCTTGTTTACCTGAGCTATATCATTTATACATTTAACCCTTTATCATTCAAGGGTATTATAATCACCCCCTTTAGAGCACAATGTCCTCAATGTGGGCCCTACATCTCTTCCCAGGTAGTGCACCACACTTAAGGCTAGGTAAACTCCCACTGATAACAAATTTGACAGCTGGGTCCCAGTGATTACACATACACCCTGCCTTAACATGGTCGTCGGGTCCTGGCCCACAAGGTACCACCTGTTTCCCTACAAACACATGGTCCCCACCTTGGGGCCCACCGACATTCCTATATGGGTCATCTGACTAATGATAGTCCCCATAGGCTAACACAGGTCATTTCTAGTGTGTTTTGTCCTCACTCACACACACCTTGGGAAACATTCTAGAGGTCACCCATCCCGATCACTACTCCAGGACATGGACACTTAACTGTGTAGTTCTAATCAGACAGGCTCCCGAAAAAGAAGATTGCACCTACTTGATATGAACCATATCATTTATCCATTTAACCCTTTATCATTCAGGGGGGGGGGGGTGTTATAATGAATCATTGTTGGTTCTATTTGAATTAATTTAAATATTTATTATATTTTCAACACCTCTATTTTTAAGGGAATGGATATATATATATATGTTACTTTCTATAATTTTAATAAATTATTTTCAGTAGTAAATCACTGAAAAATGTACACCAATATTTATTAACAATGTTTAACTTTGTTTTGTATGAAAGTATTTGTAGAATAATATTTTTTCTATATCACACAGACACAACTTATTTTTGAATTTAAAAATGAAAATTTGGAGAGTTATATACTTGGAACCATTATCCTAGAACCAAAATGGTATAAAGAATGAAAATAATTAGTATAATTTTAGTATAATATAATAGGATTACACTACATGATAAAATATTAATAGAGTTGTCTCATGTTTCTCAAAGTCAATGTGGAGATGATCTTCATCATAAAAATATATCAATCACAAGGGTTACCTCTTAAAAAACAATATTCGAGGTTGTATCACTTTTTAAAAAATCAAATGGAATCCTTCAATTATTCTATAGACACTATATTTTTAATTTATTGAAGTATGAGTTCTTATTGTTTTCTCCATCTTGAACGATCATTAGACCCGTGAACGAACAATCCACTTATCCCCTACTATTATTTAGTGAATATAAATTATCATCTATACGGAGAGTTGTATAACCTTGAATTCAATACTCAAAATATATAATTAGAAATAGTGTCAATTCTCTCTTCTAATCAATCTTTCTAACTTACAGTATGTTGGGTAATATTAGAGTCAAATACTTACAATTATTCTTCTACTCATGCTGTATATATATTTTCCTTTGGTGAATATTATTTTAATATTACAACATTGATTCTCCATGGAAGTCATCAATTCATACATGTTTAAATATCACCATTTAAACGTTATAATCATCAACCAATGTTTGAAATCCAGTTAATGTTTTAAAAATAATTATTAATTAAAATTTAAACTCCCAACACAATATTTAAATTTTCATGGTCTTCTTCCTCTATTATTTCATTCACAAAATTTACTTATCAATGAATCCATGTATTAATCTGAATCATAAAATAATATTTCAATTATTATATATCATTATCAATATGATGCACTTATTACAGCTATATGAATTCATCTTTATAAACTAATTCATAATAATATTATTTTATATAAATACTAGACTCATCCCCAGGCACACTCAAATTATATCCTTAAAAAGACTATATTATCCTTATTAAATAAAAAAATTCCATACTTTTTTCTATTGATCCTTATTCATATGATAATATATCCTTGTGAACATGATAATGGTAATTCAGTAGATGACCTCTACTTTATAAAATCAAAAAATATGGTTGAATAATACATTTAAATATGATGAATCCTTATAATATTTTTCTCATATATGATTATTCATAAAGTACTAATACCCTATAAAATAATCCTTATATCACACTTTCTCTAATATTTATTACTAAAACTATGTACTCTCATACAAAATCATCATTCTCCTTCTGTTTGTTTTAATAGAAGACTTTATCTTCAATCAGCATGAATCTTATATTATATACGTTGGAATAGACTTATTTTACATATGATAAATTTTATTCAAATGACCCAAATGATTCAATAAAATTATAAAATTAGTGTATAATGATATTCTAATAATAAAATAAAAATTCATTCACCCTCTCAAATTCCATGATTGTTCAACGAATACAACCTTATTTCTTACTATTATTGATATATGATCATATTCTAGTAATCTAAATCTCTATCCACTAACATAAAATAACTTTATGTTATAGGCATGATGTAAAACTAGTGATTTTGTAGCAAATTATAGTGTCAGATGAAGAGAATTATGTGAACAATATCATATAACATGTTTTACATCATATTTTAATTGATGAAAAGTGACCTGATTCACATAGTATCATATTGAAAAATTAATTGGAGGCCCACTTATTCATTATCTAAATCAAAATATTTATAATACATTAAATCCTATGGTTCCACGTCATTCTTCAACTATAGCCATCTAACCCCATGCATAGTGGCTCTCCCTCCAAGAATCACCCCATAATTTTACTATCTACCTTAACATGGAATTATTATAAATTCATTTTTACATGAGTATCCTAGTTGGATTCTTCCTTTGAGATTTATTAGCGATATTTTTGAAAAATTTTTACTCAGGTAGTGGGTTGTCTTCATGAGTTGGTAATTTATTTTATTCCACATCCATTAATGTCATTTGTGAAATACCATTGAAAATAATATAATAGTTTCTTGTAATTATAATTCAATAAGACTCTTCTAAAGCCATATTTTTATTATTAATATTTTTCATCCAAGTAAATGTTATACCCCTCAACCCATTTTCAGACCACATTTTCAAAAAACAATCTGTATGTATATTAATCGTTAATTGTACATAAAGTGCCTTGAACATCATTACCTTAATGTGGTTGATTATCTAAGACTCCAATGGAAAGAAATTCACTAACACAATTACAAGGTGTGTATCCAACCCATATTAATCCAATGGAATAACATTACAATACATAAAAGATTCATGGTATTCCATTAACACTCATGTAATATTTACAATAGTAATACACATAATGATACTTATCATATGATAGAAATCTTTTTTCCCATCAAATACCTTGGTCAATAAAACTAAATTCCAATAAATTTCAATTCATCGCATAATTTCATCATTAAATATATCTTTATAATTTTTATAACATATTGAAAATAATTACCATGAAAACAATAAATATGTTTGATGTAATTAATTGATGAAAACAAGTAGAATGCATCAAAACCAATGTACCCCTTCTATAAAGAAAGAATGGGGTATGACTGCCTTGAAAAAAATTGGTATTAATATTAAATTTTATAAAGAACTTTTATATGAAATGAATAAATAAAATAATTATGTTCCATTTTTTATATATTTATTGATGTATCATAATCTCATGAAACTTTCATCCCACATTATATACATTGAAAGGAGTATCATTTAAATAAAAAGGTATAAGAAATATATGAAATCTCAAATAATGTTTTTGAATAATGTGTAATTATAACATAGTCTAAATTTTCTATAATTATTTATATCAATTTATAATAATTAAAACTTATTTTAATATATATTTTTATAATATTAGGTATGCGAATCATTATCGGATGTACACAAGAAATGACAACATCTAGTGGATTTGAACAGGTCAAAACATTATGGTCATGTTATAGGTGAATGTTTTTAGTGTCTCTTATTGAATATTTTGAGAATGAAAAGTAATAGGGGGATAAAAATTAAAAAATCAATGACATAGAGGGACAATTAGAATCATTATGAAAAAATTCTATTTGTAATCTAGTGTGATATACCTATTTCTCTGAATGATTCACTGATACAAAAAAATCAACATCCACTAGAGGAAATACACACCATCATATTTGTGGTTAGCCATTCCCATCAAAGGAATTCCAATAAAAATAATATATATATTTTTAAAATAATTTATACTAAATATAAATCAAATAACTATTTATACCATTATTTTAATAAAATTATATATGATGAAATTGATTTTGATTTATATCTATCAGCAATAACCTATCCCATTATTGTAAGGAATATATTGTGGAATATTAAAAATTTATTTATCCTAATAAAAAACAATTAAACAAAACATAAGTTTAGGGATTCACATAGATCATAGGTTGATTGTCAAGCTACATGTTTCCCTTAATTATCTAGATGTTCACACATTTGAACTTGCTATTTAAATTTTCATATCATGGTGTTTTAATCCTATAATGATAAATGGATATAACTAGCTATGTAATTTATATTATATTTTATACTAAATCCATTAAAATTATTGATAATAATACTAAAATTAGGTATATAATTATAGATAAAAAAATAGATGGGGAAAAGGAAGGACGAGCTTGGTAAACCTAGTGGATAAAAAAATAAATCAGAAGGACCATCTAACTGTACATTTAGCACAAAAATTTCACTACCAAATTTATTAAAATTACATGTTCATGAAGATGCAATTTTCAATGATCAAAATGTGACCTATATTAAATTTTAATAAACAATGTTCATATATTCTATTATAGACATGATTGTCCCTCTCAATGCAAATTAAACATTCAAGCACGAATGGTATGGAGCCTTAGTTATAAATATATATATGGTATATTTTCATAATTATTTTGTACAATATATAATATTATATTTCAATTATATTTTAATAATATAGACATTTTTTAAGGAATACATATCAATTCTATGTAAAGGCAAAATCTATTGAATAAATTTTTTGACACATTTTCCCTCATGTCACTTATACAAAATATTTTTCAATAGAATAAAATGGAATTTAAACAAATCATATCTCTGAGGAAAAAAATTTGAAAATAAAATAATCAATAAGATACTATAATTAATTTCTACAATGCATGGGTAAAATTATACAATCTAATAATATAAAATATATTTTCATTTCTTCATTTTCTATTCATTTTTAGGCTGCAATTGATTCTTATTATGATCATTTTGGATATTACAAAGATTTAGTTTTCAGATACCATGTAATAATATCCTATAGAGTGACCCAAGATGGTATTATTTATGAATTTATAAAAATATACTTTCAAAATTTTACAAATAAACTTCAGATTATACATTTTTTATTTTGTTTATATTCGAATTGATTTATGATAGGGTGCTGTTTATTTATCATCAAAATCATGGTATGGGGATATCAAATGTAGAAAGAAGCCTATGTATTTATGAACCTCTTCGATTATAATGTTTTATATTATAAAATTTCATTAAAAAAATTAATATTTCTCTCAATGTTTCTGTTGTGTCTTAAAACCAACTAATGAAATTATTTTTGCTTATAAAATTTGTAAACTTATAATATATACCTTATTTCAAACAAAATATCAACCTCGAAGTGGTTTTTCCAAAGGTAATTACAATTTAATTTAAATAAATATTAATATTTTTATTATCTATATTTTTCAATTACTACATGAACTACATATATTGAAAATATTATAGGGAAATCATTTTTATTTAAAATGAATGGTAAACCAACATGTTGTCAAAATATTTAGAGACATCATGAAGAGGTGATTTCCAATCCCATTAGTAATTATTTTTTTCCATACATCAGGAAGTGTGTGTTTTTATATTATTTATGGATTTAATTTTCTTATAAATTTAAATTAAATTGTTAGAGATAAAACTTAAAATAAAAAATATTTCATCTTCGTAGGAATAAGATAGAATATATGGAGTTTCGTTTTAGGAAATGATTGTTCCATAAGGTTATGTTCGTGAGATTATTAGATAATGTTATTTAAAAAGTTGTTAAATTTTAATATTTATTCTCATTTATACATTTTATGAATAATTCATTTGGGATGTGTAGGGTTCAATATCACATTGAACTTATAAATTTTGGGGGCATATTGATTGAAATAGTATCTTTTTGGGTTTAATGTAAACTTTTAGTTCAAAACACACATCCATTGCTAAAAACTGAGAAAATATACTAGGGTTGTCCAAATACTTAAATAATATATGATCCATTTATGATGTTTATGAATAAAACGCATATTAATTCAACACATGGTGTATTTAAATATTTATAAAAAGAATTTTTAGAGTTTAATAGTGATATATAGTCCAAAACATGCATTACATACAAAAAAATAAGAAATATTTCTTTTATTATATTGATACATTATTATCATGAATGAATATTAATTTTTTATGTGTATTAATTGACCACACATCAATCCCATTCAATGTTTATCCACTATAATATAAATTGAATGTTTTTATTTAAAATTCAAATTTATGTTAAAAATATGAATTAAATAATCAATAAAATTAAAATATGTTTTTATTTCCTTATCTATTTTATAAAATTATTATTGATTAATTTTTAAAGAGTATTAATCAACCACATATTAATCGTTCAAATGGTGTGGACTATATGTCAAAAAGTGTGTTGTTTTAGTATAAACATGACATATATGTTCAAAACACGTGTCCTTTTATAAAAACTATGAAAAAAATATTATATTGTCTTCATACTTTATGAAAATTAGTTATGATTTATTTTTTATGTCTATCAATGAATTGATCATCAATACAAAACATTTTGTGACTATATCGACTAAAATTTCATGTTTTTAATTTAAAAGTTTCATTTTACACTGAAAAAACAAGAGACACTTGAATTAGATATCATTACCTTGTATTTTCTGAATAATTCGTTAAAATTATCCATGAATCATTTTTGTTGTGTAGGAATTAACAACATATCATTCAAACACATGGTGTGTATGTATTGACTAAAGGGGATTTTTTTTAGTTTAAAAGTGTAATTTCAATCCAATACATGTGTCACATTCTTATAACTAGGAATAAATTCATGAATGTATTTATAATTTTGAAAAAGGATTTATTATTTATAATTGACATATAGAAATCAATCACATATCAATCAAACACACAGTGTGTCCAATATGGTTGAATGTGTTTTTTTTAATTTAAATGTAGGATTTTATTCAAAAACTTACATCACATAATCAAAACTAAGAAAAACTGATCGAATTAACTTGATAAATATCCAAAATGGTCCATTATTAATTTTTTACCTATAGGAATGAACCTCGTATCAATATTAAATTGTGTGGGTCCAATATGATTGAATGTAAATGTCTTAATTTAAAAGTTTAATTAAGTTCAATATGTTCTATAGATACTAAAAACTCATTAGATTATCTCAATACTATAGTAAAAAATGCATGCAACACATTTTTGACATGTAGTAACTCAATAATGGTGGCTCATATATGTAATATGTGACCACCATTGTGTTTTGAATGTCTGTTTCATCCTAGGTACGATTTAACCTTAGTTGGTACAAGTCTTCTGTGGAAAAAATTGAAATGGATGTAATTATCATTATATAATTTAAATAAAAAATACATTTATTGACACATTAACATTTCCCTTAATTGTTTCCATATTCATAAATACCAAGTTAAGCAAAATAACCATGGGGAAACCGATGAATCTCTAGGGAGATATTTGGATGAACTATCTCAACAAAAGATGATTTAATGGGGATCATCGATCATCAGGTGGCTGATTCGAAGCAACCTGACCAACCACCATGACACACCAATCATCCTTTGTTAGTAACCGGTATGAATCGAGGTCAGATTTTTGTTTCTTTGGATATAAACAATTTTTTTTATTTCCATGATGGACATGGGTCAATCCACAAATATATTGATCCATATTTTGATAATTATGGGATGGTTGATAATTGTTGGGTGTATTTCACTAGCGTTCCTTATTCTTCTTTATTCTTAATTCTAATAAGAACTAATTGAGGCTGACATGAACAAATGCCAATGTTCATTCCTCAAGGTGTTCTTTGTTCTTTTATCTACCATGTTATTCATTTTCATAACCATTTGACCCCCATGGCCCTAGTACGACTTGTTTGGTTTCATTGAACGTGATAAGACCCCCAGATTAGAGGAAAGATGACAATCAAGGACACATAAGTGTAGATCAGGATAATAGGATCCAAGATATATGGACATTTAAAATTCTAGATGTCAGAGCTAGCCTATTGGTCTGTCGAATGGACTACCTGTGTGGTGGCCTTGGGAGGCGTGGTGGATGTATGGAATGGCGAGATGATGGTGGTGTAGAATATTGGTTGTGGTTGCGAAAGACAACAATAGAGTTGAGCACGATGGAGGCTATGGAAGAAATGTTGGGCCAAAAAACATGGAAGGCATGCACGTACAGATTTGGAGGTCATGGAGGGTGGCCTCATAGGGTAGATGATGCAGCTAGGTGGGTCTCATGTGATGGAATCGGTGGCCAGTATATGAGTGGGGTGGGTCGGACACCACTTATCTAGCCAAATCTAGGTCGGACCATGGGTCGACCTACGATGGTTGCATGATCAACTACTTACGTGAAACCATAGTGCGGTCACACATATTAGCCACCTTGTGGTTCAATGTGACACATATCAATTTTGGATGGTCGACTTCCATGGTCAGTGGAAAGAATGTGTGGTCAGACCATGACCCAGTGATCCCCTTCATTGAAACTTCAAACCGTGATAACTGTCAAACAGTGCACCCATTTGATGTGTCATCTACGTTTTGGGGACTATAATGAGGTAAAATTCCTTTTTTAATTATGTGATGAGTTTTTATTGGAACATTATAGGTTTAGACCATTTCACTTGTTATATTCCATGAAGGATCCAGACATTATTAGGTCTGCATCATTGGATTGTAATCCCCTCACGAGACGGAGTCCCATATAGAGTAAGGCATTCCTCCTCGAGACTCGAGTACAATCCTATATCACCCCTAATGGATTATGTGGAATCTCATAACCTTGGTAATGATTGAGATGATCCTTCACCCAGTAGTTCACATTAGTAGGGTCTATGGTATCCTCCATTGTGACTGGGAATGTCCATTTACATTGTTAATTGATTTATATTGGTTTATTGGTATCCCCAATTTTAATGTTAATGATACCCTCTCTATGGTATCAAAAGTTTCATTGACCAGTACATTCTCATTTGGGAAGACCCAACTGAGATTGACCTCTAATACCACTCTATAACAACCTATATCATATGGGACCATGTTATGTCCACTCCCAGCCCACCTTTAATAGGCCAGGGGCTAGTGACTAGAAATGAGTATTCATATCCCACAAAATTGACTCATTATCATAATGTACCTATACGAATGCAAAAATCACCAAGCCACAAATGGTTAAATGTAAAAAAACTAAGTAGATAGTGCATGCAATATTCTATATCTCACAGCCAATGTACAAAAGTAAAATTACTCGAAAGTAAATAGGACCAAATACAATCCCACTAAAAAAAGTCTAAAATAAAAGTCCAAGACATGATCATATACACAAGACCTGAGGTGTAATAGGACTATGCAGTGCTTAGTGAGGCTGGAATGATGAGTTCTGTTCTTCTGGTTCAAACAACACTCCCAATACCCCTTTTTTACAAGTTGGACTTTTGTTTTTATAAACATTTTGGTGGTCTTATATATGGCCCTATTTACTTTGAAGTAAATTCTCTATTGTACTCTAGTTGTGGGATATAGTTGTTTTCATTCATTATTTCCATAATTCTCTTACATTTCATAATTTTTGGCTTTGATATGTGTGTGTTCATACATGTAATTTTGGATAATGGCTCTGATTTTTGGGATATGCTTACTCATTGCTAGTAACTAGCCCCTATCCTATTGAAGGAAGTCTTGGGGAAGTCACAACATGAGACCCTTTGGGGTGGGTTGTGAAATTTTTTTAAGACTTTAGGAAAAAATCCATGATTCAACAGTGACGTGTAGGTATTTGCCTCAAATAAATTTGACATATAATGTGACTAAATTTACTAAAAGTGCATGTTTATAGTTTGAATGTTGTAATTTTTTTCAAAACAAAAATGATGTACTAAAAAAAGAGAAAATATTCTCATATTATCATTATATATTAGTATAAATATATATTATTTTTGTGTGTGTAGAAAAGAATTTCATGTCAATATGATATATATTGTGGCTGGTATGACTCAAAGTGTGTGTTTTCATTTAAAAGTTACATTTACATTAAAACCATGAGTCACATAATAAAAATCAATAGAAAATTATCATATTATCATTATAAATTAGAATAAATATTACTAATTGATTTGTGATTTATATGAATTAATTGAATGTTAATCAAAAACATGGTGTTTATGTTATGAATCAAATGGTGTGGTTCTAGTATATAAGTGACATTTAAGCACAAAAGTTGTTTCCCATATTCAATATTCATTAAAAAAATGATTAGACTGTCTTGATTAATTAATAAAAAATAGTTTTTATTTATTTTTGAAATATAAGAAATAATCATTTATAAATATGACACATTGTGTGGATGAATTGAATGAATGTGAATGTTTTTAGTTTGAAATTTATATTTTAGTTCAAAATAAATATTACATACATGAAACTAAAGAAAACGTTATCTAAGTTTACTAATAATTTTATTAAATTACACCATGATTATTTTTTTATATGTAGTAATTAACCTCAAATAAATCTCATAATAAATTTTTCCTAATTAACAAATAGTCTATGTTTTCAATTTCAAAGGTATATATTTTAAAACACGTGTTATATACTCAAAACCAAACAAACATGCCCTAATATTTTTGATTCTTTAAAAAAATTATCCATGATTCATTTTTTACACATAGAAATAAAACACATATTAATATAACTCATGGTGTTAATAATATGATCGAAATATTTCATTTTAATTTTATACTATGATTTTAGTTTTAAACATGCATCAGATACTCAAAACTAAAAAAATATTAATACATTTCCCTTATACCCTATGAGGATGAATGATGATTAATATTTTACATGATGGAATCAACAAAATTCTAATATGGTACATGGTGTGGTCGATAGGAATCAAAGTGTTTTATTTTGGTTTAGAATTGACATTTAAGTCTATAACACTCATCAGATACTCGAAATTGGGAATGAATGAACATATTGTCTTGATAATTGAGAAAAAATGATCCATTATTCATTTTAGATTTTTAAGAAATTACCAATGAGCTAAATGACAAACATTGTGTCCAGGTAGATGGAAAATACTTAGTTTTAACATAATAAAGAATTTTTTGTTAAAAAAAATGTAACATACTCCAATTTGAGAAAATGTAAAATAATTGAAATCAAATTTTTGAAAAATTATCCTTGATAAAATTTTGATGTATTGTAATTAAACTCACATAAATTCAACACATTTTTTGGATGGACTGAAAGAAATTTCATGTTTTTAGGTTATTGGTAACATTTTAGTCCAAAATGGTTGTCACATACACAAAACCTAGAAAAAAATATTATATTTTCTGTATATATTTATAAACTCAGAAGTGATTCATTTTTGACATATAGGAATCAACCTCATATCAATATAATATACGTTTTGGATAGTATGATTAAAAGTGTGTGTTGTCATCTTCACAAAAAATTTTAGTTCAAAACACACATCACACAATCAAAACCAATAAGACACACTAGGATTTTCATTACAATTTTGAAATGATTTGTGATTAAATTTTGACATGTAGGAATCAACTTCTCATCAATAAAACATATGATGTGCCTAGTATTTCTCAAAGTGTGTGGTTTTAGTATCATTGTTTCATTTAAGTTCAAAACAGATGCCTTTTACTCAAAACTAGGAAATCATTATTAGATTATTTTAAATACATTTAGAAAACTATCAATGATTAATTTTTTCATGTATTGATTAACTACAAATAAATTCAATATATAGTGTGGTTTTATTGATTGAAAGTTCTTTTTTTAAATTTAATGTATAATTTTCTTCCATAATGTATGTTACATTCTCAAAACCAATTAAATGATATTTTATATTTTATGATAATTTAGTGAAATTATTAATTACTTACTTTTTTTGTTTATGAATTAACATCACATCAACCTGATGTTGAGTCAATAAGGTTTTCTTTATGACTTTTCCATTGCTTCATTCAAGGGGGAGATTTTTGAGTAATTAATGTTTCCTTATGGATTTACCACTTCTCTTGTTTTGAAAATCACAAACACCTTATCTCAAGGAAAATCCATTTTTTCCCTTGTTTCACTTCTATAAGGAAAATTTCCTGCCCCAAAGAGATTTATCCTTACCTTGTTTCGTTTTCCATATCATAATATTTCCTAAGTATAAAATTTATTTTGAGACCAAAACCACGGAATTATATAAATACCTAGATATGAAATAGTCTGTTCTAGGATCCGAATTGTCAGAATTCTGGTTACGAACACTTTTGAGTTCTGACTCTGAATTATGAATCAGAATTCTAGTTACGAACCTTCTGATTTCTCACTCTGAATTCTAAATACGAATTCTAGAAACGAACTCTTTGAGTTCAAACTCTGAATTATGATTATGAATTCTAGTTAAAAAATTATGATTTCTGACTCTGAATCCCGATTACGAATTCTGGTTACGAACTTTCTGAGTTCTGACTCCGAATTCTGAATATGAATTCTGGTTATGAACTTATCTATGTTCTGACTCTGACTTCACTATATTCTGACTCCGAATTCTCATGAACTCTGATTCTGAACATTATAAGTCCAGGTTCCAAATTCTTATGAATCCCGATTCTGAATTTCTTTAAAATTTAGACTCTGGAATTCTATAGAATTTAGGTTTCTAATTCCTAGAAAAAAGAATCCAAATATCATTGTAATAATCAACTTTGAATTCATTTTTGGTTAGAATCTGAACTATCATTTCCATACACTCCAAATATTGAACATTAGTTATGTAACCATATTTTTTATAAACTTGTTTAGTTATAAAATGATGTCGTGATTTCAGTTATTCACTAACCGTTGTTTGAGTGACACGTGTATAGGTCCCTCCGAAATTCAAGGGAAAATATGATAGTTGGAGGAGGGAGACGGCCGTTGAAGCCCTGCCTATATATTGGGGATCATTTGAATGAACTTTAAAACTGAAATTTGACAATTGTGCTTACATACAGTTGAAGTGATTTTTAGCGAGATAGGCTCTTATAAACTCTCCGGCTTCATGAAGAATGTTTGAATGGCTTGTTCAAACTTTTCTTCGTGAATATATTCTTCACGTGACTCTGAATTTTTGTGAGTACATTCGATGTCTTCTGTGGATAAGAAGACAGAGAAGCTGACTACCATGAAGTTGAGGGCTTCCATGCTGATTAAGACAGAGGTTCCAACTAACTTAAAGTTGAGGGCTTGCGGGGATATCAAGACAGACCCTGATCATCATATCAAGGGCTTACCCTATTTTGGGTAAGATAGAATTTCTTGAAAGTATAAATAAAGTGACTGTTATCCAAGTTTGTTGGAAACCCTTCTCTTTGTGTTAAAAGATTTACTACTTTTACTTGTTCTGTTACATGTTTTTCTTTTTCATTTGTATTGTTAAGGAATTTATAACATTCCTATACTTCCTTACACTTTTACTCTGATTTAGTAAGATTCTATATGCTTTAAGGTAGAATCATAGTTGTTGTAAACATTTTTTAAGTTTCATTTTCGGAATCACTTTTCCAGAATCAAGAAAGTTATTATAACTTTGAGGTGTTGTGAATTTTGGTTATGAAAAATTTCCTTAGGGATTTTTTAAAGTATACAATTCTCCCCCCCTATTTTATTTGAGAATCTCATTTCATATTTGATCTTAAATTTGGTATTATAGAGTATATCATACTTAGACATACCATCTTAACAATTGGTATCAGAGTAGGTGACCTCTGAATTAATATCATGATTATATTCAGTAGAGAAATATTCTTCTTTTATTTTTCAGAATCATATTTTTCGGACTATTATAGTTTGGATTCATTTTTTCTTAGAGATACTATAGTTTAATTTTACATGCTTAGAAATATTTATCTTGTTTAAAAATTCTTTTCTATTAACATGTTTGTTTGGAAAGAATTTTTTTTATGATGTCATGAATCAATGTTGGTTCTATATTCAATCTCAATCCAACTAGACCACCTATATTTGATGGAAATGACTATGAATATTGGAGAGATTTCATGAATACTTTCATTATAAATACTGGTGTTCATAATTTTGTTATGCTTTCTGGAGGATACAAAATCCTAGATAAAGAAGTTATAACATTTACCAATCATGAAAATCATGAAAATCATCTTAATTATAAGGTACACAATACATTACATTGTTCTATGACTAGAATTATATATAGCCAAATTTCATCCTGTGAAGTAGAAAATTCAATATGGAAGAAACTTGAGGTTACTCACTTTGGAACATCCAACGTCGTTGAAATAATAAGATATATTCTTAGAGCTGAATACCATGGATTTAACTTTCCTTATAGAGAACCCATATGTAAGGTGCAACAAAGGTTCAGAACTATTATAAATAATTTACAATCCATGGGTGAGAAAGTATTAGATGATGAATATCTTGTTGATAAGATCGTTGATATAATGCCAAATGAGTAGGAATCCAAGAGGACAACTATATATGAAAAAAGAAAGGTTACTCAGATTTCCATAGATGAGCTGTTTGGATCTCTTCTTCAACATAAGACCAGAATGAAGAGAGATGAAAAAAATTTTAAGATGAATAATTGAAATGTATGAGTTGATTTTACAACCACTTCTAAGAATATAAAATCCAAGACCCCGGGAAGTGTAACTAGGTCAAAGACAAAGAAATTCATTATTCCGTCAGAATCTAGTGACACATAAAAGTATGAGAATGAATTATCTAATCTTGCTCAGAGAATGATAAATATTGTAGCTCAAAAGAACCATCAGAATAAGTACAAGAAGAAAGACTACAGAGATAGGAATGATGGAGAATTTACATGTTATGAATATAGATAAACATGCCATGTCAGTCCAGATTATCCTATGTTGAAAAATAAGGAATAGAAGAAAAATCATCCAGAAAGTAACAATAATAAATTCAATCAATCAAAGAACAAGAAAAGCCTTAAATCTAATGATACATGGAGTGCTAGCTATAGAGACCATTCAAAAATTTTATCTTCTGAATATGAATCATCATCACAGAAGAATATGGGATTCATTTCTACTACTTCATTCCCAAATAAATATCTTATGGCCAAGGTATGCTCTGCAAAGGCTATATCAAATTTATCTCTTGATGATGTTTTTCATGTTTTTCATAATGATGCTTTCATCTTTTTCATAATGAAGTTTTTCATGTTTTTCATACTAAATATTTTCATACTGATGTTTTTTTGTATTAAATATTTTTGTAATTAATATACTTGTAATAAAAAAATTTATAATGAAGATCTATGTACTCATTTTCTTTTTTGTACAAGAAGAATTTTCCTCAATACGAATAATTCTCCTAACAATCCGAAAGGTATGATTCATTCTTGGGTTTTTGTAATCACTTTTTATTTGATTTTAGTTTATTTTGTTTTTTAAAATTTCTCGAATTCTATTTTACTTAAATCTGAATGTTTTTCATTTATAAACTTCAAAAGATTGGATTCAACAAAATTTTTCCTTACGGCTATCATTTCAACCATCATATCAGATCTGAACAATTCTAAGCCATTGGATTAAAATGGGAAGTTCAACAATTGCTTCAAAACCTATATAAATGTGACCCTTGGTAGTTGTCCCACATCGGTTTTCAATCTTATGTGTGTCGAAGCTCTGCTTCTCTACAATATCATGTTTCGGATTTTTCAAAAGTTCTCAAGTCCGAATGTCTGCAGAAGTTCTTTCTCAAGAGATATCTTCAGTCAAGCCAATTTCTGAGTGGAAAATATAAAGGGATAGGTTGGTACACCCAAAACTCTTCAATAAGTATGACTCTATTATCTCCAAGAATATCAGGCTTAATTGTTGGAATAGTCTATCCATTTAAAGGATAGGAGATCAAGATGTAGTGAATCTAGATTTTCTTATAGAATTTTTTAAATTTTCTAGATTTTTCAAAGAATGTGGCAGAGAAAATATTTCCTTTAAAATTTATGGTAAGACTTATTCACTCTCTTACACCAAGGCTTCTAGCATAGTGGGGTTGTCCTATGACGGGGAAGCTGAGTTCTGTTCACACAAACTGCCAGAATTTCAAGGAAATTTCGTTAAGACAAAGGCTATGAAATCCCTTGGGCTTAAATATTTCAAGACTACAATGATTTCCCATCTGTCTACTAACAATAGGATTTTATAGTTATGGTTTCAGAGCCTTATCTTACCAAAGAAGTGTGAAAAGGACACTCTTATGAAAAGTGACAGGTACATTTTGGATTTTTCTGTAAACCTAAGGAAGTTGAACCTCATGAAGCACATTATCATTACAATATAGAACATCAAGAATGGGAATCTGAGAGCTTAGATTATTATTTATCTTACCCATCTCTCCAAGCTCATTGTTTGGTGTCTTGAATCCTTCAAGATCCCCTGCAATTCCAAGCCGAGTAATTGCAAAGTAATGCTTATCAGAGATGATACCCACAAGAGAATGAAGGTTGGTTTCTCTAAAGAGTCAAAGTAATTATATGATCTACCTGAGGATGAGGAAGAGGTCATTCCAAAAAATGTTAAAGAAACCGAACCATCAAAGAAATATGGAAAAAAGAGGAAATTAAAGGAAGTGGAAGTAACAGAAAAAACTGCCAAGTCCAATGAATCTCAATCCGCACCTCCAAAGCCCAAAAACCAGAAAGCTTATCCCGATGAAGTGGTTTCCAAATTGAGAGGGTATAAGAAAAATAGTAAAGAAGGGGATTCATAGTTTGGCATGGACCCTGTAGAGGCCAAAGCATTGAATGAAATGGATGCTGAAGAACATGAGAAGCGGGCCAAAGAGAAGAATCAAAAGAAGAAGATCTCAGAGGCTGACATTTATCAATCCCTTCTTAGGGATACAGAAATTGCATCTGAGAATTTCCCTGTTCCAAAGTCTTTCCTGGTGGTAACATTACCTGAGACTCCGAGTAAGAGGTTTATGACTCTGTAAAAACCACAAGAGAAGATTATGGAAAGAAGAATGCTACAGATGAAGTATAACAAGCTGAGACTAGTGCATTCTCTAATGATGGGATCAAGAAAGTTGAATATTATCATGAAAAGGAATGTTATCCGAAAAGTTTTCACTCCGGAATTATAAATCCGGATCTTCAAAACATGAAACTCATGAAATGGATGAGAAATGTGAAGAGAAAGTAAACAAGTTATCTAAGGAAGAGAGTCATAATAATGACTTCATTCTTCCTGAACACATTGAGGAACGAACTGAAAAGGAGAAAATTGATGAAGATACGATTATACAGTTATCCATAAGTGAGCATGATTTTCTCGGATATGAAGATGATCCGAAAATTTATAAGGGAAATAAAGGGGTTGTCAATACCCCAAAAAAAGATATTTTGAGGAAGAAATAAGATGGAGGAACCTCTTAGAGGATGCTCATAGAGTTAAAGGAAGAACCATCTCTATGTAAAATGTCTGATTCAGATTCATTAGCCTTATGAAATGATTTTGTTGTTCAGTATCTGAAGAAGTTGGTGGATACCATTCCGATGTTGAAAAAAATTGATTTTAGATGCCAGACGATCTAGTATAGCATGAATCAAATGTCAGACTCCGTATGCATGGTGATGGATAGATGTGTAAATATTTAGGCTGATCACAAAAATTTCTTTATCAACTATGAAGACCATAAAAATTCCAGCAAGAAAATGACCAAATGGTCGATGAAAAATGTTGTTGATTTGAGAGAGAATGATCAATTTTAGGAAGATTTCAATGAATCTTTTGATAATGAAGAATCCAAAATCAAGTATCTTATAGATAGATTTCAGAAAAGGCTAACTCTAGAGCAGAATGTTAGGAATTAAGATGTCAAAGATCTTAATGGGTAGCTTAGTTATATTGTCCAATGCTGTAGAATATAAAAGGATCTCTGGATCGAGATTCATGAAAAGTTGGTGCAGCAAGTTGAATTTCTGAAGGCTGAGGAAGAGGCTATGAGTTCTTGGGAAGAATGGTTCAAAGAATTAGAAAATCAAGTAGAGGAGGATCACAATGATCTAAACAAGATGAATACCATTGTGAAGAAGCTAATTTTCAATGAAAAAGAAGAAAAATAAATCCAAATCCGATCTTTTTTTATCTGTTTTTCCTTGTATGACTTCTTCTGATTATAAGGAAAATGTGGTTGCTCGTTTATTTGTTTGGTTCTTTACACTAATATTTCAGGTACTGTATTGTTTTTCCATTCCCACAAATTATTTATAAAAATCTCAAAGGGGGAGATTGAAAAAGGATTCTAAAGGGGAGAAGGAAAAAGACATATAATTATAGATGAAATATCCCTATGTAAGGGGGAGTTTATCTAAGGGTGGGTTCTCATTATGAATATTTCCATATTCAAATGAAAATTCTCATTCTGGAAATCTAGAATACAATCCTTAGTGTTCCAAAGCCTAAGGGGGAGTTAGTCTTATTCAACATTGATCATAAGTAAAGGGAGATATGTTTTATTTTTAAAGCCTAGAAAAATATTTTCTGAGCCCTTGAATTTTTTTCAGTAGCATGTTTGTGATTTCCAAAAAGGGTTAGATTGTTTATTCAATAAGGTTTTCCTTATGAATTTTCCAGTTTTTCATTCAATGGGTATATTTTTGAGTCATTATGGATTCCTTATGACTTTACCATTCCTCTTGTTTTGAAAATCACAAACACCGTATCTCAAGGAAAATCCCGTATTACCCTTGTTTTACTTCTATAAAGAAAATTTTATTCCATAAGTAAATTTATCCTTACCTTGTTTCATTGTCCATATCATAATTTTTCCTAAGTATAAAATTCAGATTGAGTTCAAAACCTTGGAATCCTATAAATACATATATATAAAGAATTCTCTTCTAGGATCTGAATTCACAGAATTCTAGTGATGAACCCTTCTATGTTCTGACTCTGAATTCTGAATTAGAATTATGGTTACGAACCTTTTGAGTTTTGACTCCGAATTCTGAATATGAATTTTGGATATGAACTCTCTGTGTTCTAAACCTAAATCCTAATTATGAATTCCAGTTTCAAACTTTCTGAGTTCTGACTCCGAATTCCAATTACAAATTCTTGTTATGGCGTTTTTGAGTTCTGAATCTGAATTACAAATACGAAATCTAGTTACGAACTTCTCTAAGTTCTGACTCCAAGTTTTCTTTATTCTAACTCTGAATTCTCATAAACATTGACTCTGAAATTTTTAAGTTCATGTTCCGAATTATTATGAATCCTGATTCCAAATTTTCTTTAAAATTCAGACTTCGGAATTCTCTAGTATTCAGGTTCCGAATTCTTAGAAAACAGAATCTGAATATCTTTGTATTAATATACTTCTAATTAATTTTTGGGTATACTCCAAACTATAATTTTCTTACACTCCAAATATTTATCTTTAGATATGTAACAATATTATACTTAAACTTGTTTAGTTATAAAACGATGTCGTTCTTTCAGTTATTCACTAACCGTTGTTTGTGTGACACGTGTATAGGTCCCTCTGAAATTGAAGTAATAATATGACCGTTGGAGGAGGGATCCAACCATTTAAGTCGTGCCTATAAATAGGGGCTCATTTGAAATAACTTTATCACTGATCTTTGAAAAATGTGCTTACATGATGTTGAAGTGATTTATAGAGAAACAGGCTGTTATAAACTCTCGGGCTTTGTTCTGAAAGTTTAATGGCTTTTCAAACATTACTTCGTGCAAATTTTCATTTCCTGACTCCGAATTTTGCTGAGTATATTCGAGGGATTCTGTGGATAGAAATAAATAGCTTCTGAATACCTTGAATTTGAGGGCTTCCTTGCTGAGGAATATAGAGGTTCCAACTACCTTGAAGATGGGGGCTTGCGGGGATAGCAAGACAGACTTTGATCTTCGAATCGAGGGCTTACCCTGGTTTGGGTAAGACTAACATTCATGAAAGTATAAATGAAGGGACCTTTATCCAAGGTTATTGGGTACCCTTCTCTTTAGATGAAAAGATTTATTACTGTTACTTGTTTTGTTACAAGGGTTTCCACTGCATTTGTATTGTTTTGGAAAGTATAACTTCAGTACACTTACTTACACTTGTACTCTAATTTAGTTTGATTATATACTCTTTATGGTAGAATCCTAGTTGTCTGTAAACTTTTGTTATGTTTCATTTCCGGAATCACCTTTCTGGAATCAAGAAAGTTATTAGAACTTATAGGTGTTCTGAATTTTGGTTATGCAAAATATTTTTAGGGATTTTTTAATGTATACAATTCACCCCCCCCCCCACTTGTATTTGAGCATCTCATTACATATTCAATCCTACATTTTGTATTATAGATTATATCATACTCAGACCTACCAACTTAACACCTGACACATGGTGTGGCTATATTGATTGAAATTAATGTTTTCAATTTAAAAGTTTCAATTTAGTCCACAATGCATGTCACATTGTAAAAACCAAAAAATATTATATGATTTTCTTGATGCATTAGAACAATAACAAATTATTCATTTATGAAATTTATGAAGTTATAAAAAACATTGCAATTGAAATTTATTAGGGATTATATAACATTTCAATTATAAATTTTTTGACGCACTATCACTAAAATATGAACTTCTTTTATTACATGCACACATTTTTTTTTCACAAGGTTGGGTTTATTAATAGAGAATTCATTATATTATATATAATTTTTGTATTACTTTTATTTTTTTTATAATTAAACTTTATATAACTTTAATTTTATCATAATGTAATTATAAAATGTAATATTTGTATTAACATGATAGAGAAATAGAAATTTAAATTATTATTTTATGTTTAATGTAATATTAATATTATTATTTAAATTATTATTTTTTCTACTGGATATTATGGTGAATTTTTTTATAGATTATAAACCACTAAAATTGATGGTGTTGTATTTTTTCAGTGCATATAAGGATGATGTATTGTATTTTTAGGTTTCTTTAAACATTTTTCATTTAATTATGGTGATGTCACAAGAGAATTTTTCATGAGTGGTAATGCATATCATATAATCTTCAATGATAAAAACATGATGATATATTATTCATATTTTATGATTAGAAAAGATATTATCCATAAAATAATTAATCCACTTATGCATCTTGTGGGGTAACCAAAGCTTAATGTATAAAGAAATAATGATTTTTATGTTGTTTCAGTAACCCAAACTATCTAAAAATAACACTTAGAAACATCAAATGTGGAGAAAGGTAATGAAGTCTAAAAGAGTTAGAAATAATAAATTTCTGTATCCATATAAAAGAAGTAGGAACCAATGACTCACATTAAATATCAAATATGGTTCTTTAACTCAAACAACACCATCATAAAATTAGAAATAATATAGGATAATTACTGTAATAAAACATTGAATGAATGAAAAAAAATAACATGCATTGAGACATTACTTGTATCATGTTTGGAACACTATATAAATTATTAATAAAATAATAAGAAAATAAATATCATTGATTTATAAATTCCAAGGTTCTAGAACACTACATACAAGAACAGAAGGTATAGAGTATATTGTATGAATATTAAGTCATCAATGGGACCCCACCCACATATTAATTAATAATACAGGTTGCATTCATCCAATACATCTAGTTCCACCTCCATTGGATTTGTGTATTCATCTATCATGTTAATCACAGAAACTACCAAATTATCAGCAATGAGTTGTGAAGACCTCCCAATATGGTGAAAATAGTATAATAGATGAATCACATCCGTCAAAACATCCAAACTCATCAATGTGAAATTAGGGTCACCTTGCCAGCTACTTCTAGACAAGTCAATTTTACTGTCTTCCAACTAGTTCAGAAATATCTTTATGTAATATATTCTTGTATAATGTTTGTTACTTATCCATATTTTTTTCAAAATGATAATACTATAAATTACTCACTTGAATACTAATTACAACAATTCATCCTATCTTCTTGGGTTTCTACTAATCATCAATTCATTCTTCCACCATCCACTATAGCAACCACATTTACCCAAATATTAAATTAGTTATCTTTGTCCCAACCATGCATAACAACAACTGATATTTTCATAGAAAATTAATTATCTAATCAGTTCTACCATGTCCTTACTTATACTAAGAATTCACATATCCAATACTATGACGTCCACTAGCTTTTTGATAATGTGATCTTTTGTTGGATATTTCTTCTCCTTGAGTGAAACAACAGATATATTACAAGATTCATCACACTCCAAGTATCATAGAATAACATCTTATCACATATCACCATTTTAAGTTCCTCCAATAAAACATGAACTAGGTCAAAGCCTTTATTGATTTTAGTGATACCATATTCTACTTCTGTGGTTGATAGCAAGGGTACTGACTGTAGTATAAAAATCTATCTCACTATTATTTTTCATAGGTAAACATTAATCTAGTTGAAAATACTATATGTTCATATATCCACTAGTGTTTTCATCTAAGATATCCAATAACATATCTCTCATTCCATAACACTATACACTGTGTACAAAATCTTCATGAAACTAATGTAACCACTTCACAGCTTCCTTTTTATTTTTCCGAGGATTAACCATGAACCTCTTGGGAACTTACAATACAAAGGAGGTGATAAAATTTATAAAACACGTGGAATAAATATATCTTTGAACCACTGATGCATATATAATATTCACCATATACTTAGTATCATCCTAAATTCTTGGTAATTTCTCATTAGAAAAATGGAAATGTATATTCAATGGGTTTTTCAAAGGCTTTGACTCAAATATTTTGAATTATTCCAATACTATATGAATGTATTCAGATAATGAAAAAATCAATATTCCTTAATTTCTATCCGTATTGATATTTATACCTAATATTATCTTCATGTCCCTAATATCAGTCATATAAAACTTTTCATATAATTCCACTTCTAGATACTCAATTCAGTCATTCATCAAACCAAGCAGTATAAAATCATCTATATATGAGAGATTCTTGGTGAAAATTCCCACTTAAAGATGTTTTAGGAAATATAATTGATCTTAATTGATCAAATTAAATGACTTATTTTTTACTAATGGAACAAAAAATATGGTTCAATTACATGGTCTTCTTCTTTAACCCATATAATCTCTATTAGATAATACACTCTAGTCAATGCACTCCATTTTCAAGGAATTCTCTTTATCCCTCCATTAATATTTCCTATTCTAAACCACTGTGAAGGAATACAATTTTTATATCATTTATTCAACATGAATGACTCTATTAACAATCAATATAAGAATATTATATATTATTTTATGCCAAATAATAATGATTTCACGAAAATACAAACCTTATATATTTTATATCCATTCACAACAAGACTTTCCTGATATTTTTTTCTATCATATATTTCATTCATTAACTAGATGACCGATGTATTTTGTATTATTCCATTTACTTGTAGAAGTTCCATCATCTCCCATGTTTCACTAAAATATAAGTTGTCTATTTATATTAAAACCCACTATTTTTAGTCACTATGAATTTATTTCACATATTATTTATTAGGTTATCAACAATTTATAATAAGAATGTAATAATCATTAGTTCAGAATATTTTCATTGGTCATTTAATCCAGATTGATTTCCCCAATATAGCCTAAGGATCAACTTTTTTTGGAACCAATCCATCCGAAAATAATGTTTTTATGGATCTTCCTTGCGCATCCACAATCCTTGAGTATTTTGCTATATCTGACCTTAGAAACATATCTGAATTCAAAATCCCTCTAAAATCCATTCTATATTTTTTTTTCTTGAACATTAGTTCACCTAAAACTAACAATACCTACTACAATTCAACCCAAATAAAAATTATATTACATCACCGAATCTTTATTCACAACAATAAATTCATTGAATTACTAATCTACCTATTAGACACCCATCATTAAAGAGGACATTTTTAATTCTAATTGCCTTCTAGAGTTCACTATTCTAGATCTCAAATCCAAAATGTATCATCACCATAAACTACCAAAAAACATGACTATGACTTCTAATCTAATTTTCCTCGTTTCCAAACATTGAAATGGAATTAGATATACATCAAAAATATTAGTTGTGATACATATACAAATTTCATACACTATAATTACTCCAGAAGATCAAACACCAATAATGTGGAAAATATTAATTTATAATATAAGTCACATAGTTAACAGCCATTACCTAAAATTCTTTGTGAAAATGGAATTCAACCACATTATCCTAGTTCAATAATTCAGTATCTTATTTATCTTCTCCGTGAATATTTTTTGTCCTTTTTATTCAATTATGTTATTCTCAAACTATATTTATTTTCTCCCACACACCTGCCAAAACTCTCTACTTCCATACTGACCCTCATCATTAGACCCCATCTGTTTTATATTTAAACTGTTATACTTTTACACTATGGACCTTCACCTATGAACTATTTGAAAATCATAAAAAAAATTATAATGAAAGAACACCCACACTTTTATGGTTTTATCTTTGATGAATGTATAATAATAATGTTGTGATCCATAATAATAAAATGATTTTGTCCCATACATATCAATATATACCCCCTAAATCATTTAAATGTTTTTTGGATTTTATTATGATGTAAATAAAACTGTCAAACAATTCTTATGGAAACACTCTTTTCATATCATATACAATATCAGATCAATTGTTTCTATGAATTTTTTTAGAAAGGACTTTCATCCCCTTCTAACCCATGTGACTGATATGATCATCTAAAAAATTCAAAGTTAACAGATTTTATGATCTTGAAATAATTTACCCTTCTAAATTATCCATAATATATAATGTTCTATATTTCACACTATTGTCCACCACCACTGATCCCCATGTAATCTTCCACACACCATCCACAAAATTTATTTAAAAACATGTTCCATCCAGCTAATTTTCAAACTATATTCTTCTATAATATAATTTCCTGTCATACCCCATAAAATCCAATAAGAATCCATTATTGGTGTTGGTTTAAATATATATATTTCACATAATCAATAGATATATATCACCCATAGGATAAATATTATTGAAAATTATATATTCATAATGTTTCATATATCCTCTATCGAATATAGATTGTAAATAGTCCCGATATTCAACAATTACATACTAATGTTAACCAACTTCTCTCAGTAAAAAGATAATATCTCCCTTATCTGTGGTGTTTATTGATGAAAATTATTAAAAATAATTTATATAATTTTCCATCTAGTCCTTGTAGGCCATTCTCAATGGTTAGTTTTTATAAAATGATAGTATTCAAATCTAGTCCCAACTGAATAACCTCTACTTCCTTTTCCCTTATCATTACTGTTATTCCAAATTACATGCCCAATAAAATTACCCCCACCATTCAAAAAATTATTGATCTAATAGTTATGTAGAAATATTTTTTTTATAATCTCCTAATTTAAAATAATATGATAAAAATCATAAAAAATTGTTAAGTTTTACTAGTTTTGTTTATAAGCATTGTTACAATCACATCCCTAGAATATGGTTGAAGTAATAGAATTAGAAATTACCACATTATCCCCATGAAAATTTCACTAACTATAATTGATTTTAAATCATGTTAAAAGAATTTTCATGATCCCCAAACGATTTTTATTTTTCTATCTATAAGATGAATAGAATCTACATTAGATGTGTATTATTCATTATGGATAGCTTCCCATACATTTTTATTGATATTTAAAAGATATTAATATTCTATTTCACCTCTTAAGTATTAAAGGATATGTTATGGGACTATATTATATAAAAAATTCCATGTTACATATGCTTATTGTTTCCACATGATCAATTTTTCATCATTTTTTGTTCAATTCCCATTAATATAATATCAAAATTTATCTAGAATAGATAGTATTCAAATTTTTTTTCTCTAGAATCCAAAATATAACACATCAAACATATCATTCTTTACCTTTAGTTTCTTCCAATGAAAATACTTTTTAATATCTACTATCATAAAATTAAAATTTGTAAAAGGCTCAATAATTTCTAACAAATGTAATTCACCATGATTGGCTCTAAAAAACCTATTACACACATGACCTCTAACTATATTAACTAGGTTCTGAGAATAAAAGAAGAACCAATTCCATTCAACTATGAATTGATACCAATTATTGTTAGAAAATAACCCTTAATAAAAATATTACCATTTGAAACCTCAAATGTAGAACATGGAATAAAATTAAATAAATGGAAGTAAAACTAAATATCCACATATCAATAGTGGTACTAGGCTCCAAGTTCTCATTTTCGATTTCCACTATTATTTTTTCACATTATAAAACACCTTCTAATAACTAAAATAAATATAAAATAATCACACTAAAAAATATGCAATGATAAAAGGTAAAATTAACATGGTTTGATATTATCCCTATTCAAAGGAATAAATAGTGGAATATTTATTAATAATTGAACAAGTTAAGAATAATCATTTATTTAAATGTTCTCAATTTTTAGAACATTGCACAACAAGATATAAGGTTTAAAATACATCAATTAAATATTTTATAATCCATATAATCCCAACCACCATTTTATATAATAATTAGAAGTAATTTATCTAGTTTATCCAGTTTCATCATCATATAAGATTATCAATCATCCATCAGTTTTAATAAATGAAACCACTAGCTGTCTATGTATGGGTTCTGTCGACCTCTACATAAATTGGATAGATTCCAATGACTAGATGCCATTATTTTTTAAATATTATCATTTCAAAACAAAATTGGTTATCTCACCCCAATGAATTTAAGTCACAATCGATCTATTGTCATCCAATTGTTTTTTTTTCAGAATTTCTATCTGAAATCTATACTAATAGACTGTATATTAATTTTCAAGATACAATTTATCATGAAATCAATCATAATATCTCTATTGTAAAGATAACTAAAAATAGTGTGACCTAACTGATGGGATCTATATAGAAATACATTATTTTAATTTAGTTAAAGAATCACTACATATGGGTTTTTATAAACATAATTCTTGTAGAGGTACATAATGATGACAATTCTTGCAAGAAATAAAATATAAGGGCTTCACTTACATGATAATTAAAAATCAAATTTTTTATACATTTCATGATTTTTTTATTAATGTGATAGATTTTATATTATAATAAGAGATTTAAAAAAACTAAACATTATACCTTCATTATTTTCAATTCAACCATTAATTTATTTTTATATAAGTTTATCTTGGACTATCTAAATATTTTGTTTTTGTAACATTAATTATAGGTGGATGAACATCATCACTGGAGAGACCAAGTGTATTTTTTTGACATGACTAACATAATAGAATATAATTGTTTTTATTTGATTAATTTTGATCTTTAGTTTTATTGTTTGAAGTGAATCTATAGAATAATATTTGGATTATCAAATAAGTGTATTTCTCTCTCTAATGGTAGAAAACATATATATTGGAATTTGTGATGTATTATAAAAAAACGAGTTGGAATAATTGTATAGTGTGAATTTTGGATATATTGGTCAATATTGTAAAATATTCCCCCACTACAAAATATTTTTTTTATTTCTCTGATATAAATAATTATAAAATATCATTTCAATTTATTTTGAATTCAATAGGAAAATAATTTACATGACACACTATTCTAGTTTTGATATGATAAACCCTTATAACAACACACAATAATATATGGTAACAAACCATGATTAAAGGTCATTATTATCAAGGAAATTTATTGTGGTTAAATTCAGGTATGGACCATGTGAATAATTTTTAATCCAAGATATGTTGTTTTAAATATGAAATATTCTATAGAAGAAAAAATACATTGAATAAGACTCAAAGGATCATGGGACATGAATCTCAATAATATTTTATGAAAACAAATTATTTAACACATCGAAGATCATGAGAATCATAGTAGGCTCCCATTTCATTCATGTTAATGTGTAATCTTAACAGAAGTTAATCGCATTGTATATACCTTGATCAATAATAGTGGAATTTAAATAATATGTTTAATGTCCACATGGATTAATCATATAATTTTATGTATTTTATATAATACTAAGAATTACATATAGAGAATGATAATGAATTTTATATGATATTAAATAATAATACATATAAGTTTAAATAAAATCGTCTGTTAATCACACAATTTGGCACTGTGTATTAGAAGAAGGGTTGATGATTATAAGTGATATATTATTTACTACATTAATTTTATTATCTTGTTTTAATAATTTTATGCATATAGAATTATATTAATGTTTAACATTTTTTTAACTAATTATAGAAAAGTGATATAGATTCATTTTTTTAAAGTATAATTATAATTATATTATTTTAGTTCAAGGTTTGTTTTAATGTTTTTTTGGGTTTTCAATTATTCCATCATCCACCAATATATAATGATTAAGAATCAGTCTAAATAATGAAAAAGAGAAGTCATATGATTTTATATTTATATTTTATAATGATATTTATATCATTCAAAAATATATCTATTGGAGACTTCTATTGATAAACAATAGCCTAGTATCATTGAGGTGTAGAATGACTGGTATTGTAAACGAGTCACCCAAATTCCATAATAATATTCCATATTTATTTGGTTCGATATTAAAATATTTAATTTGAAATTATTCTCTGGCAGGTTCATAGGATTAACATAACTATTTATAATATATTATTATGAGTATCGAATTCCTGAAGAATTTATATAAAAAATAATGTAAAATTTTCAGAACAAAAAACAATGATAATGAGTCCACTCATCTTTTCATTATTTTCCAGGACTATATATAAATTCAAATAATTTCATTTTTAATTTAAAAATCAACATAAAATTTTCATAATATAAATGATTATTTTTTGATATATTGACTTTCTCATAACATTTCCATGTTTTAATTGTTTTAATTGTCTCATTTTAACTTAGTTTTTATTTTGAACCATCATAAATCTACTCATTACCTATGGATATACCATTAATAATTATATTTCATAGTATTTGGTGTTAGAATTACATATTTAATTCCATGTAGATTTGATAAAAATAAAAATGCAATGGTCCCCAAATCTAAAAAAAAGTGTTCGTTTACATGCAGATATTTACTCCAACATCAGATGTGTAGTCATACCACTATAATTAAATCCCAGAAATTGAATCTCTAATACTATGTAAATTATCACTAGAACAAATGAAATTTGTATTTGGTGGTTCTTAACCATTATAATGTCTCATATACTACTGTTTAAGGTATTATATAATTAAATTTATGACACATGTGATAAAATTTTCATTTATATACATTAATAATTTCGAAAATTTTAACTATATAATGAAATATTTCACCTTAATTATCTTTTTTCATAATTTTCCTTCTACATAAAATAATCATGTTCATAATAAATGACCCAAAATATCACTATATAATGTAGATATAGAGATAATTATGACCTATAAAAAATTAACCCCACACAAAAGTTATTAAAAAGATGATATAATTCCCTAGATTGGTGTGAAAACATATCTATACTCTTAATTAGGATTTTTTCATGAAATGATTAATTAAATTTTAAAATAATAATTTCCCTAATTTAAAAACCAAAAAATCTCATGTGCATACTTTGATTAATATTATTCATGAATTTCTTTTCTTTGATACCACTTTGAAAAGATATAACACCTCCAACACCCTACTTAGGTGATTAAAAAACTAGTTATTCAACCAAAATATCGTGGTAAGTAAGATAGAGGTTGTTGACTAGAATTTATATGAGAAACACTAATTATGTTTAACATTATCTAATAAAATATGTGTATAAAATCACCAAACCACCCATAAAAATGGTATTAAATCCCCACATATAAGATAACCATAAAAAGGAGATTAAATTCCTACATTCATGCATGTCACTTTTTTTAAGTAATCAACATGATATGTGACACAATAACATAAATTTTTTTTACAATAATAGACTAAAATAATCACTAAAATAATGAGGTTAGATCAGTGGAAAGGATAACTAAAAAAATTCATAATCAACATTCCGTACTAAATCCGTACCTAATTCATGATCTCCAACAAAATATAATTATATTCATATTAATGTGTAATAATGAAAAATGTATCTTGTGATTCTGAACATTCATTTTTATTTTAGGACAAAGTAAATAAATATTTATATAATTTTCATGTTAAATGAATTAGAGAATATTTTAATAGAAATTCCCTAAAATTTTGAATTTTATAGTGGCTTTTGGAAGCCATTGATAGTGTGTTGAAGATCACTATAACTTTTGTCCGTAAAATATAAAAGCATTATTGTCTTTTTTTCAGAACAAGGATAAACTAAAAAATATTGAGTGGGGTAATAAAATAGTATAATATTTATTATATTTTATTTTATTGTTCCTATTATCTATATGAATCTTATTACCATACTTCAAGGAAAAGATTCAACCTCTTATTCCTAATCTGACCGATCACACCAAATAATTACTAATAATGTAAAAGTTAAGAAAAGACAGAACATTTACTCACTTCACCACTAAATGATAATGTTATGATCATAATATAATATAATGTTGATGTATCATTTGATAACCCAATTCATCGTATGTGTTAAAATAAGTTTTGTAAAGGCACAATACAAATATAATGGGTACACCAGATTCTTGCCATATTGAATAATTATAAAATACATGTATTTCAATGTTTTTATATATTTATTTATTTTTATATATTTTAAGGATATGATGATTTTTTTCTATTTAACATGTGGTTTTTCATGTATCATTACACCTAAATTTGATGCTCTATTAAAGTATTAGTTTTCATTATATTATTCAGTATTGCTCAATGAGATCAATAACTCAAAGGCAGGGCTGATTCATTATGTAATATGATATCACAATGTAAATAAATCATTATTCTGATTAAGGAAAATGACTATATGTAATTACCATATTGTATTCCTTCTTTTATAACCTCGTGTTGTGTTGTTGTTTTTTCATCATCTTTAATAAATCTTTGATATGTAAACATTCTCATGATCTCTTATTTTCTTCTCAAAAATTTAGTTATGGGACTTTATTTATTTTCATTCATAACAACAATGAGTGGTTTTATAATCTTCCCATGACCATCCAATTTGAATTTACATTTGGGATCAATCCTAATTTGACATCATCACTGATATCATTCCATAAAAACCACCAGAATTTAGTTTGATTATTATGTTATAATTAATAAAAATTAAAACATAATAAATCATAGAATACATTCCCTTTTTAAATTTTAACAAACACTAATAGATAACATATAAACCAAATATTCATATTGTTGATTCCTTCTTTATGACATGAACCTCTCAACTCCATTCATTTCACAATGCAATCTCTTTATTCATAGATTGGTGCTTGGTCATTCATCAAATCAAAAAATTACAATGATGATATTTAAAATATCTAAATAAAACTTCATGTATATTGAATTTAATTTTCATTCAGAAAACTACAATGAAATAATATTATTCGTCATTTAATTTACACATGTTATAGTGATAGAAAAAAAATAATCTAAACATTCATGACTCTGATATCTTTTATATGGATGTGAATCACATCACATCCCACTGAAATCATATTTAAAACTTACCCTATAATGAAATAGCTTGTCTTATAGGGTTTCAGTATCTTTATAACCCATGAACCACTAAAATTAACCCCTTCCATATTCATTATATATTTTTAATGTTACAACATGTAACAAAAACATCTAAATTCAATAATGTATTAAAAAACACATGAATAATACATATATAATATTTCCAATACTCTTACACTTTACTGTTTTCTTCTACACATAGACTAATTTTTTAAGCTTTTATGTCATAGTGATTCTATAACAATAATGAACAGAATAAATCATATGCATTATTTAACATAGTTATTTTCTAACCGCATCTCCTTTCACATCACAACATCACTCTCACAATGTGAATTACTCTTATGAATGGGTAAAATAACTCATACACCTTTTACTGTTTCCCTATATTGTTTAGGTACTATTACAGATTATAAAAAATCTTCACTCTTTTAATATACTACCCAAATTATTATATGTCAACAATTTTATTATTTATGAGAGGTTTTATAATTTTTTTAACTCTAACTATAGTCATGGAATGTCCCGTATTCTAGTGGATCGAATGATTCAAACATTTATAGGGAATCATTATGATTTTTCCTAATATCTAGGTCTAATGTAATTACAATGTTCTATGTATAGGGAGAATAATTCATGTATTTTTTAAAATATCAGTAACCTCCAAGAATTTATTAACCTTACACTGAGAGGGATTATCAATTTTTCACCCTGAATCACCATTCAAGACATTGTCAATGACCCCAAAATGATCTGTTTCATCATAGAACATCTTCAATCACTTTTACATCAACAAAGTCTTCTATTAATGCTAATAATTCATCCATACCTCATGATTTTTATTATTGAAAAAACAATAACTAAGAAAAATTGGTTACAAAAACCCCCATTTTGGATTTATTTATCCATACTATCATAAATCCATCCCCCATAAAATACATCATATTAACACCTCAAAGGATAAATATTTTTTCCCTTGATTTCCTCCTCCATTGAAATAATAATATAGGGGTTTGTATTCGTTATCTTCGGTACATTTTTTACTTTTAAGGTTAATGGTATCTTATCATTTATATATTTATTTTTGTAAACCCCATTAATTATATATTTCTAATGAGATACCTCTATCTCAACAATAGTCCCCTCCACCAAATAAATTATTAAATGAATTTTCAATTATATCCACATAAATCTTATTGGAGTAACCTGAATATCCTTCAACATAAAAATACAAGTTTTATTATAGATTTTTATTACCCCCTTTTTCATATAATCCTCTCTCACCCCACTTTATATTGCTATTTGACATGTATAACCAATTTCACCCATTAACTATTTAAAAATTACCTTCACTAACAATGGTATTTTCAATATATCTTATAAAAACCTTGACTCATTAAATTTTAGCTCCATTAAACACTTCCATAACCAATGGATTGACCACTTATCAATAGATATTTTTTTATCTTTTATCACTTTATTGTACCACTTGTTGGAAATAAACTCTAAATTTTTTAATCACCCCATGATTCCCCTTCATTATAATATTTACTAAATACATGTAATTCCATATTTCCATATCAGTCTCTAAAATAGTTTTTCAACAAAATAATTCTACGTTAACTATAATTCAAGATTTAGGAAACATTATTCTTTATAAATATAATATTACTCAACTATTCTTATGTGGAAAATAACTCATTGGAATTTGAGTTACATTAAATTCCTATAACCCTAATCAGTTGGTTGATATTGCAGGAAATGATATTTTACATCAAAATTATGAAATTTGTTCATGTCACACACTTATTTTTATAAATACATGCTTTCAAATATTATTAACATCTCTTACACATATTATGACCTCAATCAGACTAATAATAAAACACCATTAATTAGATGAGCTTGCATAAGTATTTCAGACATATCACATATTAATCCAACTGATTTCTATTTTTGTGTTAAAATATTAATATAATTTAATATTCATGATTTTAAATATCTATAGTGTTACTTTATTATTAGATAAGTCTCAACAAGATTCTAGTTCTCATTATAAACAACCCTTAAATGACTTCAACAATTGACACCATATCTTGAAATAATATTCTTCATTTGAAACCACTTTTTTATTTATAATGTATTATAGTATCTTTGTTGTATCATGAAAATATTTAGATGATACAATATTTTTTGTACATAAAAAATACACCAAAAATAATAAATATTGCTTATTTATAATATAATATATTTTATTCTTGTATTGGTTAGAAAAAAAATGGTAAATATTTTGCTGTCAATTTTTGATCTCCAATGGTGGTGTAATAGATATATAACTTGCACATATAAATTTTACATATCCTCAATTTTAGATCATTATATACATAATTTATTCACTTCTATCAATGCATGAAACATAAGGATTTATATTGTAAATAAAAATATGTTTCATATCACCGGTTGTTAATTAAAAGAAAAGACTTAATGAAATTTTTGGTTTATATTCATTCCTAATACCAAATATAAGTTATAATTCTTCTCAAACCACTTCTTTTATTCATCTTTATTTATCTCATACACATATATGTATTTAATTTCAGTATAATTTCATATATTATTTTATCAAAATATACCAATATGTTATATATTACCCTTAATACCTTATCACATTAAATAGATATTAGAAATAGTTGAGTGTATATGGAGAGGATTTCCTTTTGATACCCTAGAGTTAAAGAATGTCGTCAGTCAGGATGAACCAACTCATTATTTCACATTTCCATCCAAGCCTTATTATTGATTATTCTTGATATAAATACTGTTCAAATTTCATTTTATAGTATCTCTAAATGTTTTATAATATTCCTTTACATAGTTATTTTGTCAATTTCAATTGTGATACTAACCCCACTGGTCAATGATTCCTCCAAAGATGGATTTTTATCACAAAATTTAATTACCTTTGTCTGCAATAGGCGTTCTCTTCCATTGGTATTTGTCTATCTCTTTGTTGTATTGTATTTGAATCTATTAAGTCATGAATTAAAAAAACAACCTGAATTTCTATTACAATAACTTTATAATTATTTTTCTTTTGTTATTTTTTCTTAACATGTTCATCCTTCTTCTCAATATTGAAGTATCTTCCTTATTATACATAAAGATATATTTTCTTCTCTCCATGTTGGATTATTATACTTTACCTTTTTTAACCTCTGAAACACATTTCTTTAGTCTCCATTTTTCTCATTCAATGTTGTAAATATATTTTGAAACATAAAATCTTTTTCTTTAGTATAAATTATATTTTTTCATAAAAATATAATAATTAATTCTAAAAGATTTTTCATCCATATCACAAAAATTAAAAACTATAGTTCGATGATTATAATAAATAAAATATAAAATATTAATATGATATCTAATTTAGTTGTTTCATGGTTGATATATTAATGGTACAGTTTTCTATCCAGAATGAAGCCTGTGTGATTCTATAAAAATACCCATAATATGTCCCAGAATACTAAAATATTTTTATTTTATAACTAAAATCCTTTGAAATCATTCTATTATAGGTTTATAAAGTACCTTACATTTATTTATTTGATCATTATTCAAAAAAAATTGAACCATGTTTCAAAGCTATCATGGAGGGAATGTCAATATTCTTTTTTCCATTTGAGGATCTAATCACTGATTCATGATCATTGATCTTGTGATATTTTTACCTAATTTTGAAAACCATATCTTATAGAAAATTATAGTCCATGTTTTCAACTCACTTTAATTTGTTTCCTTATATAGTGAATTCTTACTTTTATCTCATTATTTATGTCTTTTTATTTACCCACATCATGTGAAGGTTCCCAAAGTAGATCAGTTTTCTTCTACATTTTTATACCCATTTTATGTATATAAACATTTAGAGCCACATTTATTGTATTGATCCTTTTATTCTCCAGGTATAAATATTTAATTAAAGTTAAATACACTTGGTGTAATAAATAGTAATGAATCACATTATCATTCATTGATTATATATTTTTGTTGATCACTACATGTACATTATCTGAAAAAATAAATATATTTATTTTACATTTCATACATATAACCATAATTCTCTCTATGTTCCATGGTAGAACATGATATTCCTAGTTTTTAAGTTTATTTCAAAAAATGTTTATATCTAATTTATAAGAAACATATAACTTATCACATTGATTGGAGAATTTATATTCCCATCATACTTATTATAATTCTTCTTTTAATTCCATTTCTATAGAAGATAGTATTATATATGTTTATTTACTATTTTTTCATTATAGCTATATTTGAAGTCTTCTTTTTATTTGGGTTATTATATCATCCTTTATCCCACTGATCCTCTATATATAATCTTGTGAGTATTACATATATAAAATATAGTATCATATTGAGTGTTGTTGTGGTAGATTTAATTGTTAAATGATCTAATAAAAAAATTTATTTATCCTCACATCATCATTTATTTTACTGTGATTTATCATATCACAATCTTAAATAATTTACCCCACAACCTCCTTGACACAATTCTGTAAAAACGTCACCATTTATTTTCTTTATCAATGAAAATTATTTCCTCTAAAAATAATGGGTACATCATTACTTATAAAAATCCAATATATATAAATATTAAACTTATTATCAAAACGTAGATATGATACCTCTTTTTAAGATCAGGTATACCTAAAACACCATGAGGTCGGTGAATCAAGGTTTACACAAATTAAGAAAATTTATTTTCTTTTTTATCATAGAAATAAGGATCTTATTACCATGTTATCGAAAACACATTCAATATCTTATTATTACTCTCATCAATTGCACTAATTGATGAGAATAAATACATAAAGTAAATAACAGAGAAATATTTTACCCGGTTCATTACTATGGGATAATCTATGGAGTATATTCCAATTATGTCTTAAAGTACCATAAGATAACACTATGCTCTATATTTGTTATAATATGTTAATTATATGTGAATTTATGATTAAATGGGTGATCCCTCTTCTGTTCCTTTATATAATAGTCATCGAAAATTCTTAGATATATTATAGAATTGCGGGTATTGTTCAACAATTTAAAGAAATTGTGGTTTTCTTTATCTTTATCGTGATAACACTCTTATATCATTGATCATGAAGTTGATGCTTTTTTTGACATGAATTAATTTTACACTTATCCTTCAATTCATGATGACTTGAACACATCAAAGTAAGGTTTTATTACATTCCTTCTTTGATATCATAGTAGAATAAAATATTTCTTCTAGATAATGATAATTATAATAATGAATTTTAATATTTCAAAAAATAAATAAATAATGGATATCACAATGTTATTCAATATTATTCTTATTCATAAATTAATCTCGTATACAAAAATATACCAATGATTTATTATTCTCTTCGATAAAATTATTTTAATCATTTATATTTAAATTTTTAGAATATCTATGAGAATTTTTATAAGCTTAAAATAGTCAACCCCTATGATATGAGGGTTTTGATCAACCCTTGTTTAAAATATATATTGTGATCATTCCATGTATACTAAAAAAATTTAGATTTATCCTTTTGTTTTATTTAGTGAAAATTAATATATCAAAGTTAAAGGTATATATTTACATTTTAAATTTAATCCTTTACTAACATATAGCCATGAATTCACATGTTCAAGTCATGACTTCTTTAATTATGGTGTGGACCACTCTAATCTATAATTGTTTTGATAGAGTCTTATTTTTAAAGGAATAGAGTTAATTAAATAACATGATCTAAATATTTCCTAGAAATATTTTAATTAAATACCTAGATATCATGATGTTTATCCTTATATTTCTTTTTATTCAAACAAATGACACAACATGAGGTAAATCTTCGTATTGAGTACTCATATAGTATTTCAAAATAATAATGGGCTAAATAGTCACCAATATTATTTCTTTTACCTTCCAATTCATTTTTTCATATCATCGTTCGATGATATTATTTTATTTAGTATGTTGTGGTTTTATGTGTCCTCAATTCTATGGGTATCATCATAACACCAGAAAAATTAAAATTTACATTTACATCATCACGGAGATGATGCCTATGTTATTTCATGTAACTAAAACATACAAATTATATAAATTCAGAAACAATATGTAAAATCCAAATGAACAATATGCTTGATTTCTATTTTTCATATATTTCAATATATTATTATACACATAGTCAAATTTTTAGAACATTCATTTCATAATATGGTGATAACAGTCATAACATTAGTATATTTTTTTCATTTTAGGAATAAACCGCTATTTTACTATTAATCCATTCATAGTATGACCATCTTTATCAGGGGTGATTGAACCTTAAAAATGGGTCAAATGACCCATACACACTAAAATTATATCCCTTATGGTTGGGATACTATTTCAAATTATAGGACATCTAATCACATGTATTACATATTAGTAGAATTTTTTTACATACCAACCATATTTATTTTTGTGATGGAAGATAATTTTTTTAATCATTACCTATAGATGTGGTTTTTCCATGTTCTCATAAATGAATTACTCTTACATTTTAAACGATACATCACACTTTTTCTGCATATATATCACTATCAAAATTTCACTGTTACATGCATTGGGAAATACCTTCATGCCTTTTTTTAATTCTCAGTCACCTAAAAAATGTAATCATTATAGAGGGAGGCACTATCATATCTTCAAACTAAATATCTATTCAATGTGTGTCTAATAGAACCATGTTTTCATTTACATTTCATCACATAACATCTTCTATCATTCTCATTTTAACTAATCATTTAGTGAATTCCCATACATTATCCATACATCAAGATTACAATGATTGAAGTAAAATAGAAAACCAAAATATAATTTGGCTCCAAAAATCTAGAAATAATAAAAATTCGGGAGGTCATAAACTATAAACTCTGTGGTCTATTCGAAATAAGTTATGGCCACTATAATCTTTGGGGGTTGGCTGGAACCTATTTCAATTGGGGTATTATTATAATGGTGATAGTTGTTTTTTGATATTATAAATTTCTTAGGGATACCAAAAAAAATGTAATTGGATTAATTATTTCTATAAATTATCACATTATCATATTTTATATTTCTCATTTTTTTGATATAATTTTTTGGAAAATTATGTTGGATTTGGGAAGGTATGGTGATATTAATCCATATTGTTTTTTATTTTGTTTTGATAATATCATATCAATTTAATGATTTATGGTTATTATATTATGATATTATATAATAAATGATAAATTTAAATTTTTTACATCACTAATTTTCCATTGATAAATGAATCATTTTTAATCAATATTTATGTTTTTATCCTAATCATTTTGGTAGTGCCTTGTTCAAATTGATACAATTAAAATGTAATTTATTATTTTGATCACCAAATCCAATATAATGTTTTAATTTTGTTAATTTATCTTTTTAGGATTGATAATTCATATTTATATAATAAATTAAACGCACTCATAGGTTATATTTTCCATTTCAAGGGTAATTTTTAACAAAAAATTATGTCTAAAAAATTTTCATTAAAATTGGACAAGTAGTGTTGTCCAATTTTCTTTGCTCGATCTAGATGTTCAATTTTGATGAAACTTAATATTATTTTGAAATACACTCCATTATTGGATGGGTAAAAATATCATGTTTCAACTCAACATATTCTTTCCCTTAGCAAGGATTGAAATTAATTCTTATAATTTTGTACGAGATTGAAGGACAACCCACACATCCTGAATTTTCTCCCACTTCACTTGTATAGTTGATCAACGAATTTATGGATAGAACATAAAGGGTATGAAGGAAATATTTTTTTAATATACTGATTCTAAATTTATACATTTTCATTTCATTAAAATATTTATTATTTAGAATTCGGAAGAAATTTAAATCTATTATCACAGGATCAACTAGTTTAGTATTTTAGTCATATCATTGTCTATAAAATTAAAATAGTCAAGATGGTATATGGGTAGATATTCCAGTTAAATATAAAAAAATATTATAAATTTTTTTGATAAAAGGATGTATCAGATGTTTACAAGTGTATAAAATATATTATATAAATTTACATGGAAACCAACCCACCCCTTAGCTATAAATATACTTCCATAGAGACCATTCAAGACGTTGGAATTTTGAAAAGACTTGTGGGAGAACTGAATTAACCAATAATTGACAAGAGGATTAGATAGCCTACTAAAATCAATTTTTTTTCTAATATTACTCTCATATACTCTCATTTAAATCATTTTCTTCCCTATTGATTGATGTAACTTTTTATGATTCGTTGTACTTTTATTTTCTGTTATTGATTGTTTCTAATAAAATTATATTATAATATCATTTATAGTGGTTAATATTATGATTATAAAATCAATTTAAATTTCCGTAAAAGACCTAACTAAATTATATTTTAATTATTATACATTTAATATCCCAAAATTTTAAAATAATTTATATGTTTGATAGTGTACAAAATATGCATCACAGAGTATAAATGAACCACTAAATATTATTATTTAAAATGACAATTATAACCTAGACATTGAATTGGAGGTTATGAATAAGATTAAATTAATTATGAAATATATTTATTTTTCCTAGTCTGTGAGTATTTATTTATTAATTATTTAAAAATAATAACTCGTTTTATTATAATTCATTTTTTACTTCAGACAAAAGTTTTATTTAAAAAAGATCTTTCTTTATTTTTGTGTGTAAATATTATAATTTAAACCTAGAACTTTTGGAAAATGTATTTATTAAAATTAACACAATTTTTTAAATTATCGTGACAAAATTATATTATGATTTTATTTTTAAATAATATTAAAAGGTTAAATATTCAATGAATAGTGGAAATACTAATGTTACTGAAATTTTATTTTATTTTTGATTATATTCATAGTAAAATTCAATTTTGAGTAGTTACAAAGTATAATTAGTTTATTTTTATTTTAAATAATCCAATTATGGGTTTTAAAATAAATATTTCAAGTGAATTTATCATTAAATGTTTAAATACATAAAAATATCCTTTTTCTAAAAAATTATTTTTTATTCCAATTTTTCAGAATATTTTTTATTGAATTCGACTAAATTTTTGTTTTTAATTATTAAAAAATGATTATGTGTTGGTCATTAGTGGGTCCAAATTTGGAAAAAAGTTACCATTTTAGTCTACATAAATAGTTACCTTAGTAATTCATGTTATCCCAGTTAAAGGTAAATCATGTAGTTAAGATTAAAAATAAAAGGATATGAACAAGAAAATTTCCGATTTTTTTTTTGAAATTATATTTTATGATTCTATTTGATACATAGAATTCTAGAATTCTCATATATGGAGTTTTATATGAATTTTTATGTGATTATAACCTTTATAATATTTTATTTAATTAATAGTAGAAAATGTCAGACTGTTGTTTATAATAACTATATTTATTTAAACTATGGAAAAGTAGAGGATATGTTTTAAATATTATTTATATATATAAATGATATATATTCATAATTTTAATTTTATAATTTTTTTGTGAAATAATTAACTTAAATTCTTACAAAATACTAACGTAGTAATTATTCATATAAAAGAAAAAAAATAATTGATATTAAATATGTTCAATGTATTATAATTTTAAAGGATTATTGTGAACCATGAATTTTATAGAACAAATGGCATATTATTTTATTTTAAATTTTGTTTATTAAAATTCATTTTTTTTATTACTCCTATTAAATTCAATGTAAACAAATAGTTATAAAATTGATATTAATGCTATATTATAATAAAATATTCATAATTAGTTCAAATAAGTAAAAAAATTATATTTTTCTAAATAAAAGGGTTATTCTTAATAAAATCAACCATGATCAGTTTATGGGTCATTTATCATTTTATATTTTCATTATTTAACATTAATGTCAAAAAACATTATATCACCGTAATTTTGAAAAGGGTTAAAGATGGTTTAAAAACAATAATGAAACAATTATGATCTAAATTTGTATAAAAATTACTATATGAAATGATTTAGAATAATTCTAATTTTATAATATAATATTATAAATTTAGATCCATTCAGATATAATTATTAACTCATATTAATTCAGTAATTTAAAAAATTCCAACAATTCTCCTCCCCTCCCTTACAAAGGGAACTTCCTGTTATCAGTTTATCACACATCAAGAATTATTTGGATTTCATAAATATAAATCAAATATCTTATTAAAATTCCTAAACATGTTTAAGAGGTAGTATTTTTGGTTGAATACTTATATTAGAGTTCTTAAGGTGTTTGGGAAAATAGATTTTCCAAAGAACATATATAGTTTTTAACCGCATGTTTTGGATTTGTTTCTTCTTCCACCATTAAAAATTCATTAACAAGGATAAAATAATAATATAAATTATACTATAAACTAAAATTTTAGTATGTTAATGTAATAACATATATTCCCCTTTATATTCATTAAATGTGGAATACAATTATAGTTTGTGTATATGGAACACTACTTCCTCCTAAATCAATGTCATTAGTTTTCTATAACTATCTCTCTTGGATTGATTATAATGATATAATTAATTTTATATATGATATTAATGAAATAATTACCATTATTAAAATAAAATATATCATTTTCCTTCTTAACATTATTTTCACTAGAAAATGATAATGTATTTTAGGCATACATGTGGACTACCGCCTTTATGAACTATAGTGATTCATTTTTCATAACCACATCACATGGATGATATTTATAATTATATTTAATTTTATAAAAATATTATTATTATATTTATTTATTGATAAATTAATACATACATGCTTATTATAATGATCATTGAAAATAGAAATGTTACTAATGTGTACGTATGTCCTACTGTATTAATGATTATAACATAATTAATTTTTCATAACTATATTTCATGTATGCTTTTAAAATTATAATGTATGTAATTAATGATAGTTATATTATGAATTATATTATGTATATTATGTAAAAATGATATCTTTGTCCATAATGTACCCACCGATGCCATTTTGGACTTATGAACCAAATATAATAAAAACCCCTGATGTGAATTTAATTAATTATATAATTAAATAGAGCATGGTAATAGATAAAATAAAATGAATTATACACATGAAATGTTTTTTTATGTACTCAAATAATTTACCTACTTTTATTATTATGAAAGGTAAATAATGAACGTAATGATTTGGACTCATGGTATGGGTTTTTTTTAAAATGCATCTTTTAATGTTTTGTGTAAAACTCTATTTACTGTCCATATCCATATTTTTAAAATTATTATATGTATGTATTTATTTAGAAATTAGTGAATTATAATTCACACTTTATGTTCAATTTTTAAATTCTTCCAAATGTTTTCAAAAGTAATCTTTTATGGGATGTTTTAACATTTTTTTACAAATAGACAATAAGAATGTTCTATTTTAACGTATATGATAACAAAAACATCACCCACCACCATAACTATTATTTAGTTCATGGATTACATTAATAAATTCATATTTTCTTAAATTAAACCACCTTCCATGTGATGTAGATTCTTTTAAAAATTATTTTTAAATGGAAGTGATATATCAATATCTTAAAATGATTCCATATGGGTGGAAAAACATTTTTATGATGAATGATTTCACATATTATATTATGGTTCATGGGAATTATTTATGAGGATGGGTGGTTATATTATAAATTGGGGGATGTTGATCCTATTATAGATCTTGAATTTATTATAAATAGTTATGATGTTAGTCGATTAAGTTTCTCTTATGAGATTTTAGGAATATACTGTGATATTTATACTAATTGTAACCACGATGGTTATTTTATTTTTAGTGAACATTTTTATTCAATGGTAACCATGAAGTTTATCCCATTTTTATGTGTGATATAAAAATAATTCCCCATGATACCCGCATTATTTATAAATTTTTTCTATGTAATTTTATGGACCACTTATGTTTTAACAAGGTAAAGTAAAGTATGTGATAATTCGTAATGTTGAAAAGTATAACTTTGTTAAAAATTTATTATGGGGTTTCCATGATTTTAAAAAAATATTTTCTATTTAATTTTTTCATTTTTGATTTCATATGATATGTTTTATGAAAATATTTGGATAGTGAAGTTGATTCTTTGGTACTTAAAATATTTACATTAATCCCAATGTTTATCTTGAAAAGGAAAATGTTGATAAGTATTCATAGAATAATTGTTTATTTATTTATTTTAATATCCCTTCTTGGGATTTGTTTTCTCATTCCATGTTTTCAAAAAATTTTAATTTTCCATAAATATGGGTAAGTGAAAATTATAAATCAAATTTAAACTCATAACGATTTGTTTTGAAAAGAAACAATGATTCATTTTAAAATATATATATTATGGGAAAATGAATATTTACTAGAAGTTCTATATATATATATTGGTTTCTATGTAATATTTATGTCCTGAATATCTAAAACTATAAACCTAATATTTTAATTGTAATGTTTGAAAGTGAATTGTTGTTTGAATTCCATAGAATATGTATGTTTTTCGACCGGTTCATTAAAAATATTTCTAGATAAATGGTTTAGATAAATTTATTGGTTATGACATCATTTGAGTATAAGTTAAAATTCATATATAACCAAAATGGATAGTATGTTATGGATAATTGTGGTTATTCTCATACATATAATTATTTGATGATAACATGGTAAATGTTATATTACTATTCATTATCTTGATAAGTTAGTTTATTACGATTTTATTGATATGCTCACTGTAACTCATTTTTTATTAGTAAATAGATAGATTTAGTAGGAACCAAAGTAAAAAATGGTTGTTAAGGTAAAATAAGTGGTTGTATAAATTGGAAAACAAATGAAATGGGAGCTTAAGTGAAAACAGTTGTGGTTTTTCATAAGAAGCTATCATAGGTTATGACTAACAAGTTGAACCTAGGAGAGTTTCGTAAGACATCATGTAAGTGAGAGATAAATTTCTATGTCTGTTTAGCTGATAAAGATCATAAATTTAATAATATTAAATGGACTTTGTGTGCAAAATGTGGGAATAATAACCCAAGAGGATGTCGTAAAACAAATAGAAGATATTTTTTATTTGGTAAAGGAGGGAATAAATAAATAATCATCTATTGAAAAAGGCAGTGTTCAGTTAACACCATGAAGAAGAAAAATTTTCATCCTAAGGAATCCATTGATTTTTTTAAATTTCAAGAGAATGGGAATTTTAAAAATAAATGGTAAAATTGTAAAGCTCGAGAATGTGATCAGTATGACAATCATTACTAAAAATCACGTGGTTAAAAATGATGAAATTTATTATCACTAGAAAATATATTGATAAATGTCATATTTATCAACTCTATGGATATATATGATAAATATGACCTTTTTTCAGACCTTTTTTAACACTGATAAAGTAAAACATTATTAGTGATTTATTTTTATCAATAATAAATTGTACCTTTTATTAGTGCTTTATTTTTAGCACTGATAAAAATTTCCTCATGAGTGCTTTTTTCTGCACTGATAAAAGGTCTGAATAAATAAAATTAATACATAAATACATTTAAAAAATGAATTTATTGAAAATATTATAAATTTAATTATTTAAATATTTATTGATAAAAATTAAAAAATTGATTATACATTATTAAATATGAAATATACTACAAATTATATAATTATCACAATTAATGTTATTAAAATTTATATATTTAATATATAGATATATATTAATATATTAAATTTGATTTATATGTTATAAATTATTTATGGGAATTACATTAAATAGTCATATAATTATTGAATAATGATTTATAAATGAAAATTAATATAAATTAATAATATTGACTAACTATACAGTACTCGACATATAATTGAATGTTGTTTGATGTTTCATTTTATCATTGATCAAATCTATGAGATATTAATTTTATATATAGATAATTAATGGAATTTTAAATAGAATTAACATACATTAAACTTATCCCTTTTTTCAATATTTTTAAAGTGTACTTATTCTAAATTTATTCACATTGACTCATTTTTAACATATATATGCATGAATATAAAATTAGTTATTCACTAATAATGTTAAAAATATATTGGTAAAAAATTATTTATAAATAAAAGTTTTTATAAACGTACATTTACTATATTTATACAATTATATATTTATAATTAAAAATAAATATATATTTTTTTTAAAATTATTTAAGTAATTATAAATAAAAAATTATATATATATATTTAATAGTTAAATTTAAAATAAATTGACTTCAATAATAAATATATTTTCTATATTTATATAAAATTATTAATAATATATGTATAATTTTGTAAACATATATAGTGACGTAAATATTATTTTAATAAAATATATCTATAATTATAAATAAATAATTATAAAACAATAATAAATTTATTTGAAAAGGAATATATTTTTAATATTTTTATTTTTATATATTTATTAAGTATATATAAATATTTAATCTTTTTATAATTATAATTAAACTGATAAATCCTTTATCATTGCTAAAAAGGTTCTTATAACAGTTAACATTTATCAGTGCTATAATTTTAGCACAGATAAAGATTAATTTTATGGGATCTTTTTTAGCCCTGATAAATACCTACCATTATCATCACTTAAATGTTAGCACTGATAAAAGATTCCCCATCCAATTAAAAACCCCTAACCATTTTTTGAACCCATAATGATATTAGAATACTTCTGCCGAATCCACCAGTTTTCGGTGCTCCTCCTCCGTGAATCAAACCTCAAGTCACAATACTTGAATGCATCTCAGACATCTCATTTCACATCAGGCGTTTGATTGAAGTTACGGTTTTCAAAGAGGGATTCATATTTTCTTCAACATAGTGAGGTAAGCCATGTAATTTTATTTTTGTATTTTTGGATTTGTTTTAGATATATTTTTTGGCAATGTTGTTATTAGTATTCTAGTGGTTGTATACTAGAGAGGTAGGCCTTCCAATTTTCTCAATTTCAAATTTAGATTCATCTCTTGATTGCTAATGGAGAGTTTATTGTTTTTGGACTATATGGTGATACATGGAGTTTAGTTGGTTGTTTTATTTTGTTTACATTCCCAAAACATATCCCCTAAAGCTATCATACATATTTTTCATTCCTTATTTTATCAATTGTATTCCACAAATGTGAAATTTTAGAAATTAAAACTGGGGATTTTGTGTGTGAGGGAGTTGAAGGTATGTTAAAATATTTAAATTATAATTTACTGATTCATATAAAATTTTTTCTACTTATATCGGTTGGTGTGAGAATCCAATGTATGGATGCATCATGGCAGTTTTTATTTAAATTTACATTCTACAAGTTTTATTTTTTATTGAAAATTAATTTCCACATTGTTGTTTTTCAAGCCCTGCTTCTTATTTCCTGCCCGAGGGGGATTGAGAATGTCAGTGGACAATATCATGGGCCATCTTAGGTGATTGATATATGGTTGTATTGGGATTTTTGGGAAACTATATCTATTGCTAAATGTATTGTACCTTTTTTTTAATAATCCAACATCTTATTTATCTACACTTTTTAAAAAATCCATTTTATTTTTCTCTATCTTTATATTAATAAAACATTGTATATAATAGTTTTTGATAACAATATATGAAATATTATTCCTTGATTATATGTACTGTTTTCCAACAACATATTAACATGTAATCATCATCCAACTCCCCTCTCTCAATAATATTCAAATAAAATATCCTTTTGAGATTACCCCTTTCTAGTTAGACAACTTTTCTTGAGGCACATATACCAATTTCAGAAATTATAATTTATTACTCATAAAAGTGTATTTTCACATATTTCACCCCCTTTTTAGTATTTATTTAACTAATAACAAGTTGATTTCTATAGAATCACAATGATACCTTTCTATATTTTAAGTAGAAAAATATTAATTTTATCCTATTACTATAAAAATGGTTAGAATATAACGAATCTGCCACACTCCATGATATATATTCACATTCCATACAAAACATTTAATAAGTTTATTTAATTATAAATGGGTGTAAATATGGGTTTTATATCTTTTATTTAAAATATATAAAACCCTTCCCTCTTATTCATTGATTGGGAAATAAATATCCCACTAATTCAATGAGCCACCTATAAACTAAGAAAATTTTCAACACATAAAACATCAACTTTTAAATATTGGACATTTTTAATTTATAAAATTACTATAATAATTCATCTCTTGGACCACTAAATTTCATGTCATCCAAAATGATAAAAAACCTCAATCTATCCATGAAATTATTTTTTATGTAATTATTATGATCAATTAAACTTTTTTTAAAATGAATTTTTTTTATAATAATTCATCTAACCTTCAATATCAAGCTCGTAGTTGTTGTTTGAATTGATAAATCACCTTTTCAAATTGGAAAACATTATTTTCATATTTAAAAATGAGAAAACTATCTATTTTTTGATGTATACATAATACTTTTTCAATTAATTAGTAAATGCTAATTTTACATCTAGTTAGAGTACCATGAATTTAATTGGGATGGGTCAGTGTGGTGATATGAAATACCAAGAGTCTTGAGATGTTTTTAAATATTTATATACCCTTATTTATAAATGTAATAAATCATTAGGGTGCTACATCACTTGTTCCAATACAATTTTATATATTCTAGTTGATTGAATAAGAGTTTATTATTCTGGATTATCATATTTGAATTTTTTATTAGTCCATAATTACCTATATTATATTTTCATTTTTATAGGTTATTCAATACGGATTTGATTTGGGGTAATTATTTTCTTAAATTCATTTACCCATTTTTATAAACATTCATTTTTTTTAAACAATCAAATGTTGAGTTTCCCTTATTATAGATGTCTACAACATTCACATTTGATAATGAATATCTTATGTTTATTTATTTATAAATTGTATAAAATTAATATTTTATGAACCCAATATAATAGATATAAATTTAAAATGGATGCATTCTAATCATTTAACAAATGAATATGAATATGGAGTTAACAATTACATCATGTTTACAAGAGGGAATGTAGATTACCCTTATAAAATCCCTTTCCATATTTACATTTTTTTTATTGAATACTAATTAGTATGGAATTGATATAAGGACATTTGATTGGTCATTAGATAGTTCATATCTATAATTATTGGACTACACATTGGGAAAAAATGAATGTGGACATCGATTGGGATGATATTACAATTTATAACTCATTAAAAATGAATAGATTTGTAAAACATGACATAGATCACATAGAATAAATGACAATGGTAATTGAATATAACCTTCATTATTGTCCAATGTTTACTTATGAGTTTAATAGATTATCAATGAAATTTTTATCTTCAGTTTGTACTAAAAAAAATATTTTCAGCTGTACTGAAGATATATATTTTGAATGTTGGAAGCAGTTGGAGTGACAATACCTTTACAGAACTACTTGGACTTCTGCAAGATATTATATAAGAAGAAAATGAACCACCATAGTTAAAATAAGATACAAAATGAATGTTACATTCAATGGAAATTATATCTAACAAATACATGCTTATCCATATTGTTCAATATTATTTATCAAGAACCATTATACACTCATAACATTCCATATGTTCGGAATAGATTGATATATGAAAAATGAATCACGTCATTAGAAAAATGTACAATACTTTCCTATAATTCTACGGTTTATGAGACTTGTACCACCTGCCCCCAGATATGCAGAGTCCATGCATTATTTTATAACATTGGTATTATCAAAAAGGATCATATATGGAACGATGGATTAGTTTAGTAGCCTTGGAAGTACAAGATACATTCATAAGTTTTACATTACATTATAAAATGAAAAAAAATTAAATAAATGTCTCCATTGACCAAATTCATATCCCTTATATTTTCCCTTAGATTTTCCCTGTAGTTTAGCTGTAAAATACTTTTCGTATCCTGTGAAAAATTAAACATAGAAAGGGGTGAGTTTAGATGTTCAGTAAGGATAACAATATAGCAGAAACATTCATAAATAAGCATAAACATTTAAGGAAATGTATAAGACTAAAACATAATCCTTTTAAACATAAAATTATGCATAATATGGCCAATATAAATCAAATAATTCTATTTACTTATTCACATGGATATTCTACTTTCCGAATAATCAAATAAAATATCATTATCCAATTTTATAATGATGGAATGCATAATGCCAAACATCATAACCACATAGTCAAGGCCTTATTCCAAGACTACAAATAAGATTTTTTTAAGGCCTTGTTCCAAGACACTGGTTTGTCTCATGAGACCTACCAATGCATCGATGAGCTATAGTGGGCTCACCCATCACTAACTAAGTCCAATGGATTCCTCATATTAAAATTTTTAGACATAACATAAACATTACTATTAAAACTAGCATACTAAATGTCAATAATTTATCCACAAACCATGAATGGTATAAAAATAACACATCCAAATTCAAATATATCACCAAACATTCAATACAATATGGATGATTTTTATCATAATAAATCATCATAAAAAAGATAAAAATCCATCAATGGATGTTGACATAGATGAAATGAAAACTATTTGAAGTAAATACATTTTTCTTTTTTGAAATAATTTAAAAGTCACATAATTATAAAACAAAACATTTATTTTGAAAATATTCTTATAGTCTCGTATGGGATGTTATGACACTGATATAACAACAAAAAATAACCACACCTTCTATAAAATTTTTTAAAAAATCTTATCTTAATTTTGTATAAAAGTTCATAAAGTACCTTGTTTGTAAAATGACAGAAAGATTCCTTTCAAACCATTTTATAAAATTTTAAAATAGGTTATAAAGGTCTTTAATCCATATTCTAGTAAATAGTAAAAATGTTTTTAAATACATTTTTATGAAACAAGGATGTGGATGATAAAGAGGTCCTAGTAGATACTTACATAAAAACAACCTCGGATAATAAAGAGATTGTGAAATTAAGCCTTACCTTGTACTTTTCCTTGGACGAGGGTACATTAACCTCCATTATAGTAGTTAAATAATTGTTATTAAATTATACAATAACTATATACATAAATATGATATCATATATGATCCTCTAATATATGCTTTGATAATAATAATTAAGGGGTATCATCGTTTCGGGAGTTAACTGATTAATTTTCCTTTATATGCCCAGTCATGTAAGCCATTTTTGTTATGGATAGGATTTATATTATTCATATACATAGTTATATTAAGTTTGTAAAACATTATTTTAAATCATAAAATGAAAATTATTCTAGATCTATTATGATGGAGAATGAATCTCATTGCGTTTTTTGAACACAGTAATCCGTACATACGCATTTGCGAAAATATAATTATATTGATGGTGAAATCATATGTAATTGGACGATATATCATATATTAAGAATCATTAACATGTTATTATTCATTATTTACATTAGTAATAATCATTATTATACCCTTCCAAATAATGAAGTGTTTGAATGACAAACTACACCATGACCTAGAGACGGTAAGCTCTATGTATGCACATATGGTTACTTTGTCATTCATATGATAGATAGAATAAAGAATATGGTTATAAAATTTTTATAATAACATCACAGTATATATAATATACTATAATTATTATTTTAGAATGGAAAAAACAAAGAAAACAGAAGTGGAAGAAGAAGAGAACTTGAAAAAGGTGATGGAATATTTATCTCTTCTTTGGGTTATTACTTTTGATTTGATCAAATGAGCTCCTTAGGATGGCTTTCTGACCAAAGAAAAACATAAAGTATGAAGTTAGAAATGTTGGAATGATATTTGGGATGGGTTTTGACGAGCCAAATGGATTTGGAGGTGTTAAATTATGAGTAGGGGAAGTTCCCTTTTATAAGAGAGGTGAGGGTCACTTTAGAAAAATCATAAAATATTATTTTATAATAAAATTAAATGGCTCCAAATGTATTATTTAGAGGCTAATGTAGGTATGGGTTTAACACCACTCAACCAATAGGTTTTATACAGGTTTAGGTCACCATATTAACCTTGTATTTTAGATTTAACTCCTAGTTGAATAGTTTGACATTTACCACATCTCTTTTTATTTTTATATTATATGGTTAATAGACATACTATAACAATCCAAATGAACCGGAAGTGGTTAATTATTAATATATATAACCTTATATAAGTGCTTTGTAAAAACCATATATTTTTAAGAATATTATATCAATTAATAATATATTATTTGTTTTAAAAACTCAATTATGTCAATTTTAACACTATTTAGTATTTGGTTTTTGGGAAAATCATAACATCATGATTACTTAGAATTTTTTTTATCAACCCCAGCATGTCATTTTAACCTAAACAATTATTGGAATGAATCAAAATTCTAAAAAATATTTATTTGGATATTTATAATATATTATATTTTAATATTTCATTAATATGGTAATTACTACATCATAATTGTGTCATTCATAAATTAAATTATTTAATGTCTAAAAATTATAAATAAAATTCCATTATGTAGGAAAGATTTCTATCTTTATATTGAATATTTATAGTATAATATTTCTTATGTATAACCTAAATTAAAAATAGTTTAGTTATTAAACATTGAATATAACTATTTTAGATTTTCTTTAAATAAAATATTAATAAATGTCCTAATCTAATCCAAATGAACCAAAAGGATCATATTTTATTCATAAGGTTGATTTTGGTCGGATTAAACTTATACATTATAAATAGTACATGAGTTAGGGTAATTATAATATCATTTTAACACTTAATTGCCCTATTTACTTTTAAGTGTGGTAAATAAAAGTCAAAAGATACTATTCACCAAAAAATGTTTTCATCTTATTGACCCAAATTTTACTTAATGATATCAACCGTGTATATTAGAATATTGAAATTAAATTCACAGAAGTGCTAAAATTATTTTTTATGTGAATTTTTAAATTCTCCTAGAAGGTGGGTAAAAAACGGTAAAATGTTCAATAAAATTTTTATATATCTAAGCTTATTATAAAATGACTCCAATGAATTATATTGAAATTATATAGGTATTATGTATCTATTTTATCCCAAAATAAATTTAAATAAAATAATTATTTATTTAAATTAAAATTTGGTTTTAACCAATAACGATGTGTTCTTACTATTCATCAAAAATATAAATTTTTCAGAAAAATACAAAAAATTCACCCTAAGATAATTTTGATATTCCAAAATCAAAAATGAACTCCATTTTGAAAAAAATTATAAAATATCTAAAATTGTGTTTTACTATTCATAATGGTATGTTCGATTGGTCGTGGTGTGTTAAAACTCCATGTTGTGTACAATTAAAGTTACTACATTATTCAAAGAAAAACATATCGTGGAAGCTTGGGGTGTTGCATTATCCCCTTATTAAAATAATTTCATCCTCAAAATTTCTATAATATTACTATATTAAATAATTTGGGTGGTTTTTGTTATAAATTCCTAGTGTTCCCACATTGTCTCTTCCATATTATAATTTCTCCATGGATCTTTCGCCAGACGAGTCATACAGTTTCTCAACACTTGTTCTCTAGAATAAAGAATTCTAATAGGCCATGCAAAATCAAACAGATCGGGTTCTAGTTCTAATTCCTCATAAGTGAGTACATGTGTTGGGTCAGGCATGTATTTTCTCAACAATGATACGTAGAACACATCATGAACATTGGAGAGACTAGTAGGTGTTGGAAAACGATAAGTTGCAACTCCAATTCATTCTATAATTTCAAAATATCCAATGTACCTAAGACTCAGTTTACCCTTTTACCGAAACATATGACACCCTTCCATGGAGATACCTTCAAGAAAACATAGTCTCCTACTTGAAATCCCATATCCTTCATTTGGTTGTTGGAATAGATATTTTTCCTACTTTGGGCTGCTTTGATGTGGGTTTGGATAATTTTTCCTTTTTCCATTATTTCCTCAACAAGTTCTGAGCCTATGAGTTCCTTTCACCAACATCATCTCAACAAGATGGTGTGCGACATCTCTTTCTGTATAACACTTCATATGGTTCCATATGAATACTTGAATGGAAGATATTATTATAGAAAAATTCTACTAGAGGTAAATATTGATCCCACATACCTTGAAAGTCAAGTGAGAAAGATCTCAGCATGTCTCCTATGTTTTGAAAACTCAGTTCTGATTGTCCATCGGATTGATGGTGGTAGTCAGTGCTCAAAAAAGATCAGTTTCTAGTGCTTTATGGAGACTTTTCCAAAATCTTGATGTAAAACGGGGATGACGATCAGAAACAATCGAAAGGGGTACTCCTTGAAGTCTTACAAATTCATTAATTTACAGTCTTATTAAACGTTCAAGTGGTAAATCTTCTCTTATAGCAAGAAAATGTGATGACTTGGTAAGAGGATCAACAATGACCAAAATTGAATCATTACTTCTAGGAGTCTTTGGTAGCCCTATGTCAATGTCCATTGTAATATCATCCCATTTCCACTCAGGTATGGGAAGAGGTTGCATGAAACTTCTAGTCTACTGGCTTCCAGCTTTCAATTGTTGACAAACCATACATCTTGACACAAATTCAACAATATCCCTCTTCATGTTGTCCCACCAAAAATGTTCCTCCAAATCTCTATACATCTTGGTGCTCCATGGGTGTATAGAGAATTAGAGATATGAGCATCATCCAACAATTAAATTTTTAGATCAGTTATGTGAGGAACACAAATTCCCTTCAGAAATTTCAAAATTTCATCTTCATATATGATGTCTCTCAATCTCCCATCATTCATAGCTTTAATCTTTTTTTGAAACTCCTCATCATCAGTCGGAGAACTATTTATCCTTTCTGGTAAAGATGGTTTGGTAACCATTTGAAAAGTATTTATGTTTCACCTTACATGATTATTCCCATATCCATATTTACTTGATCTATGAACATAATATCCCTTTCAACTCTCATCTTGTTCCAAACTCCATGATCCTTTATACTCAAGGCATCCACCACCTTATTTTCCTTCCCCAGGTGGTAGTGCATAGTGAAATAATAATCATTGAGTAGTTGAAGTCTTTTCTTTTCCCTCATGTAGAGTTCTTTTTGTGAGAAAATATACTTCAAACTCTTGTGATCAGTATAAATCTCAGATTTTTCACCATAGAGATAGTGTCTCTATATTTTTAGAGCAAGGATTATTGCTAATAACTCGTGATCATGAGTAGGATTGTTTTTATTAGGAATTTTTAGATGTTGTGATGCATAGACAATAACTCTATCATTCTACATAAAGACACAACCAAGTCCTTTCATTGATGTATTAAAATAAACAAAAACCCATTGTTCCCTTATGGTAGAGTCAAGAGAGAATAATTGAAAATATTCTCTTTAGTTCTTCAAAAAATTCTTCACACAATTTTTTTCAAACTAATTTGACCCCTTTACGTGTGATCTTGGTTAATGGGTTATCCAACTGGACAAAATTCTGGACGCAGCACCGATAACAACTTTCTAAACTAATAAAACGACATACCTCAGTTAAACTCGTCTGTGCTGGACATTCTTGGATTGCATTGGTCTATGAAAGATCCACATATATTCCATCCATAGAGGCAATATGTCCATAAAAACTAAATCTAATGAAACTATAATTAACACTTGAAATACATTCCATATAGTTCATTTCTTCTGAGGGTTTTCTGAATAGTGCTCAAGTGATTTTCCTGATCTTTGTTTCTTTTTGAGTATACCAATATATCATCAATAAATAATGCTACATAGTCATCAAGATATTCCTAGAAAACTTTATTCATTATATCAATGAATACTGAGGGTGAATTAGTCAATCCAAAAGGCATTATTGTAAAATCGTAATGCATATACGTGGTTCAAAATACTGTTTTTGGAATGTCTTCTTTCTTCACTCACAACTGATGATATTCAGATCGATGGTTAATCTTTGGAAAATATTGGTCTCTATGAAGTTGGTAGAATAAATCATCAATGTGAGGTTGGGGATACCTGTTCATTATAGTTATAGCATTAATCTCTCTGTAGTCAATGCACAACCTCATAGATCTATCTTTCTTCATAACAAAAAGGATAGGGGCTCCCCATGGAAAAACACTAGAGAGACTAAATACCATATTACTCAATTCCTCTAGTTTTTTATTTAGTTCCACTAATTCTACAGTTTCCATTCAATATGGGGTATTTTATATGAGCCTTGAACCAAGAATTAAATCAATTAAAGTATAAATCTCTCATTCTAGATGATGTCCAGGTAAATCCTCTAGAAACACATCAATATATTCTTGCACATTAGTTGCATCCTCTATTTTAACATTATTTTCCCCATTTATAGTTATTTAGTTTTCTTCCTCCATGATAATTGAATTTAGTAGAGCTACTAGGGTGGATCTAGATAATAATCATGTGGTTATGTTTCTGATATAAAGATAAGGTACTCCTTACATCATCGAAAATTGTAACCTTCTTCTTCTTACAATAAATATTCTCATCATGGTCTGAAAGCCAATACATTCCGAGGATTATATAATTTTCAATCATGGGTAAGGCAATGATATTAACAGATAAAGAACATTTATATACCTTAATGAGAACTAATTCACAGAAATTTGTTGCGATGATACTTCGCTTAAGAGTATTGACTGATGACTCCCATGTTAAGTCAAATTGAAAATATCTACATCTCTTAGAAAAATAGGATGATTTGAAATAATTTTATGATCAAGAATTAAATAAATCATTGGATAAACATGAAAAAAAAATTAAATTACCTGCCACCACATCATTCAGAAATTCAACCTCAGCAGTATTGATCAAATAAACATGTCCTTACTCCCTTGGCCTTTTCTAAGGTATGTTCCCTTGGCGTTTCAGACATTAATTTACCTAATGCCACTTTTCTGTACAATTTTAGCATTCATCATTGAAAGCCTCTTTATTCTTCTTGTAATCACAAGATTGGTGACCTTTTTTACCACACTTTTAACAGACTCAAACTCCCTTCAGGAAAGTACCAGGGTGTTTCTTTCCACATTTACTGTAGGATGGATATTCAACTTTTCCTTTCTTCCCCATATTTCAATTTCCAGAGTGTTCAGCAGATCTCTTTTTCTCTTGTTTTTCTTTAAATTCATATGACTTTGAGAATTCTGTTTCTGTCTTGATAGTGGATGAGACACTATCTTCATATGATGAGAAGGATTGTGAGACTGATTCTTGACAGAGAAATGGTTTTAACCCAAAAAATATTCATCCTATATTACTACGTGGTCTACATATATAATCTTCTTCATTACATGCTAACTTTGTAATGTAATCCTCATGCATTGAGATATTCTCATCCTCCTTTTTCCTTATACTCAAAAATTGACTTTCCATATTCGCTCGATGGTCTCAAGGATCGTATTTTTCGATAAAAATCACTTTAAACATCATTTATTCCATGCTTGATACTTTTTCATCTTCCTTTGGGATTTGGATTAATGACCACCATTGATCTGCATCTCTCGTGAGGTGATAAACTTCCATGACAACATTTTCCCTTCCGATACTCCCAAAATCATGAAATATTTTCTCTAATGAATTTATCCATTACTCAGCTACAATTGGAATTTCCATCCCATTTAATGTTTGTGGTTTTTTCTTCATGAAATATTCTAACATTGATCATCTGCGTTGTGGATCAGGGTTCTCCTTATGGGTAATTTTATTATTCATAACCTGAGTGAGTTTTCCCAGTATAGTGATAAGATGATCAGCCCTAATTGCATCACCAACTCCACTATAATTATATTTAGTAGGAGGGAAATACCTACATAAATTACGTACATTTATATGGTTTCCATTCCTTCCACTAGGCACCATTTCTAAAAAATGGCATACACTAGATTTGTTTATAAATTGAAATACATAATCCCAAACTTGTAAAACATTTACCATAAATTGAACAATTTATAGATATAATACATAATCATAAAAATGTTTTCATTGAGAAAGTATATAGTTATAAACCCTTAAAACAGTTTTTAAATAAAATGATAATTATCCTAAGGATATCTCCCGAATGTTTCATAACCAAGAGTGCAGCATGGCCCATTATTTTGCACCAATTCCAGTTCAATTCTAGATCAAAGCAGTGTTTTTAGGTTTTACCCCTAGGTACATCTGTTCCAGAGCCGCCTTTATCTGCTTGTATCCATACAAGGATGTATTTCTTGAAAAAACTCACAAAATATCCACAGTACCAAAATTCTAGTAAGTTCATATATACTAATCCTCGATGACTATTTTAGGGAAATGTTCTCTAATCAGAGTTTTCTAAATCTAGTTTCCAAGGTTTGTACTAAACTTCCGCAGATACCAATTGTAACACCCTAACCCCAGTTACCCAGAGTAGATACATTGTTAAATTACATTGGTATGATCACAAGGGATCAAATCAAGAATGACCGATCAGTATAGTATCCCTAGATGTACTAGATACATTCATAAGTATTAAATCACATAATAAAACAAAAAACAACAACAACATTGTCTTCATTTACCACATTCATATCCCTTAGAATATCCCTTAAACTATCCCTATAGGTCAGTCATAATATAATTCTTCCCATCCTAGAAAAAATAAAACATAGAAATGGGTGAGCTCAAATGTTCAGTAAGTGTAACAATATAAGTAGAAACTTTCATAAATATGCAAAAACATTTAAGGAAATATATAATACTAAAAAAATTCCATTTAAAAATAAACTTCTACATAATAAGGCCAATATAAATCAAATAATTTCCATTTACTTATTCACATAGATATTCTAAAAGTTGAATAATCACATGCAATATCAACATCCAATTTCATAATGATGGAATGAATAATGTCAAACTTCATAACCACCTAGTCAAGGCCTTGTGACAATACTACAAATAATATTTGGTCAAGGCCTTGTGACAAGACACTAGTTTTACTCATGAGAACTATAGATACATCGAGGAGCTATAGCGGTTTCCACCCGTCAGTTACTAATTCTAATACATTCCTCATATGAAAAGGTGTTAACCTAACATAAACATTTGTATTAAATCATTCATATGAAATGTAAAAAATTATTCCATAAACCTTGAATGGTATAAAAATAACACATCCAAGGTCAAATATATCACACAACCTTCAATAAAATATAGATGATTTTTATCATAATAAATAAACTTCAAATAAGTTAAAAAACCATCAAAGGATGTTGATATAGATTAAATGAAAACTATTAGAATTAAATACCTCTTGAAATTTTGAAATCAATTAGAAGTCGCAAAATTAAAAAATAAAACATTTATTTTGTTTTTTTTCTTATAATATAGTATGGTAAGTTTCAACGATGATATAATAGTAGAAAATAGCCACACCCGCTGTATAAGTTAAAAAACATTCATACCTAAATTTTGTCGAAAAGGTCATTGTAGACGCCGGAAAAGTCCGTTGCTCCCAAACGAAGCTCCGGATGCGGAAAGCGAGGTCATATTTGGAGTCGGAAGGATGTTTCGGAGGGCCCGGAGGCCTTGCGCGGAATTTCAGAGGCACGCGCGCAAAGGTGATGTCCCGCGCGGAAAACCCCCGGGATGCGCGCAATGCGCCGGCTCGGCGCGCAATTCTGCGCGCCGCGGGTCCGCGCGACTCCCTTACGCGCCGCGCCCGATTCCGCGCCCGCGAGAAGAATTTCGCGCTCGCACCCTGGATTCCGCGCCCGGGGTTGCCTATAAATACAAGGCGACCCCCAACGTTTCAAAGGTTGCTGGAAGTCGAAACGTCTCCCGTGCGCGCAATTCAACCCCTTCCGCGCGCAATGACGAACTTCAGGTAACCTCCTTTCTTTCGCGCAAGAAAGCCTCGGGGTCCGCCTTCGCGCGCAATCCCCGCTGGCTCCTTTCATTTGAATAAACACTCACCCTAAGGCCTTTGCGCGCAAAAGAACCCGCTTGCGCGCAATTGCCCCGGGGTGCGCGCAATCCGGCCCGATTGCGCGCACCCCCCCTTCTTTCAAGTGGCCATTCATTAGAGAATGAGCCGTTGCCCCCGCGCGCTATCCGAAGCCCGGTGTGAGCAATCTCAAGCATCCGCGCGCAAGGCGCTGGCCCAATTGCGCGCCAGCCGTCCCGATTGCGCGCCGGCCCGCAGTATTGCGCGCAAAGCTTCCTTTTTGCGCGCAATCTGCCAGGGTCGTCCCCGTTGACCTCCTAAGGGTACCCGCCTGTGTGGCACCCGATGATTCTCATCCCGGGTGCCCGCACCGTGCGTTGTCTTCCCGTGCGGCCCTCCAGGCTTGCGCGAAGTGACACGCACCTATGTCCAGCATGACGTTAAACTGCATATATGTCCAGCATGACGTTAAACTGCATATATGTCCAGCATGACGTTAAACTGCATATATGTCCAGCATGACGTTAAACTGCATACTCGTCCAGCATGACGTTAAACTGCATATACGTCCTGCACGACGTTAAACTGTACATCGTCCGCGCTGCAAGACGTTAAACTGCCAAGTGCTTCGTCCGGCAACCTATGCCCAGCATGACGTTAAACTGCACACCCGTCCAAGCTGCACGACGTTAAACTGCCTAGCCCCCATCGTCCGTGCTGCAAGACGTTAAACTGCCAAGTGCCTCGTCCTCAACACATGACGTTAAACTGTACTTCGTCTGGCAAGACGCTAAACCGTCCGCAACCTGATCCCGTGCTCCGCACGCAGGGTCTCCCCCGGTTTGGACGTGGCCCCCACCCGCTCGTCTCTGCAGGGATGTCGGGATTGTCCCCCTTTTGGGACGATTTAATGGGAGTGGCTTTTCCCTACGGGGGCAGGGTATTACAAACCCCTAGTTTCTCGTGGGAGGCTGCACATGTGTATCTCCATTGCACCTCCCCACTGCCGAAGCCAGTAGAGGGTCTGACTGGGATCGAGGTGTCTTTTGCTTTCGGTCCAAGTCCCTTCCAGCTGAGTTTTGCAGCATCCGGGCTGCCCCAAGTGCGTAAGTCCTGACAGATTGAACTACGTGGACTTTGATCCCTGTCTTCTATACAGGGTACGTAGGAAGCCTCCCTGAGGTCCAAGCCCACCACCTGGTCGTCCCGGTCGTATTTACGTCGGTTCGTCCATCAGTGGACCCCTCCAGGGTTCACGCTTGCGTTGATTCACCTATGAATCCGCCCCTGTGGGAGACCGCCCGTGTGTATCTCCACGGTGCCTCCCCACAGCCCCCCTTTTCCATTTCCCCTTTTATCGTCCAGCATGACGTGAAACTGTGATCCACCCGGCCGTTCCATCCCCCTCCGTGCGAGGTGGTTCGGTTCAATCCTCCGCCCGGCGGCCTCGACCTCTTCGTGAGTCGGCCTGCCGACGTCCAGCATGACGTTAAACTGTATGCCCAAACTACGTTGACTTTGATCCGTGTTAACGCGCGGTACGTAGGAAGCCCCTCTGGGGTCCAAGCTCTTTACTCCATCATCCACCCTGATCCTTACCCGGGCCGCCACATCCCGGTGGGGTCATGCCACTTCACTTCACTCCACGTTACTTGGGAAGCCGCCCATGTGCTGGCCCCAGCGTCGGAGGTTCCCCGCAAGGGGTTCTGTCATCTGATCCACTTTTCGTGTTGATCGGTCCGATGCCGTCCCCGCTGGACGTTAAACTCGCGGCATACCCCGTGTTAAACACGGGAAGCTGAGGAAAACCTCAGGTGACACAGTTCCCCGCACCTAGTACGGGATGCCTCAGGCCATCGTGCCTTCGAGAAGCCCTATTAGGGACGGAAGACAGACGTGCAGAGCCGCAGTGTTACAACACGCCCCCAGCACCCAGAGCCACCCGGCCTTCTCACCGCAGGTTGCTGCCCCGCCCAGACTCCTTGGAACGTCCGGGCGGAAGCAGCGTAATTAACCGGTGTCCATGAAGATATGGCGCCGGGAACGAGATTCACGAACATTCTTAAGTCTATGAGGGAGACCCGGATTAGGCGACAAGTTCCGAGGAGACGTCCAAGGAAGGAGAAGCCGACATCCCATCATCCCGGTTTCGATCAAGGAGCAGACGCCCCTGAATAAGGGACGGATGCCGCCCGCCCTTGGAAAGCGGGACTGCGGGACCACAAGCCGCGCGCCCATCCCCTCGGGTTGACGGGTGCACGCGCGAACGCGTCCTGGCGGAACAGCGTAACCCGACGCACATCCGCACCGAAACAGAAAAATGGTGAACCCGACGTGAATCTCTTCTCCTCGATACGAAGACCGATGGCTTTCAGAGGTGTTGGAAGACCGGCGTGTTGCCCGGCCAAGCATTCAGTCTTACCCGCCAGGGGCTGGGGAAGGGACATCGGGCACTCCGTCTCGCAACGTCGAGGGCCTGGGTTCCCCCCACGGAAGGCGTCGTGGCGCTAATGGTTGGTTGTCGATTCCTTTTTCCTGTCAGTATTAATGGGTCATTCTCCCTGCTTTCAGAAATCAGGTCGCCCGATCTAGTGCCCGAACGCCACCCGCCCACTGGCGCAGGGACAGGGGAAACACCGACGCGGCTACTCCGCGCGGTCCCGCCCGTTCCACAGCCGTCCCAGCAGCCGCAATTGCGGGACGACCACGCCCTCTCTCCCCCTCGGAGGTCATCCAGAGAAGGGTGATCAACACCCTGGTGCGGAGATACGAGGAAGAGGGAGTCATCCCCACTAGGGACATGGCTCGCCTAGACCTTGAGGAGGCTGCGCCTCGCCACCACCGCCGCCCCCGAGGGCCGCGCAGGGAGGCACCGCCGCCTACCTCAACGTCCAACCGCTTCGGGAGCTTATCCCCGGAGCGCTCTGACAGTTCCCTTCCCTATGCGGATGAAGTGGAAGATGCCCAGGATCACCCTATCCGAGGTCCGCTCCAGGGATCCACGATAAGGGCTCCCGCCAGGCCACGGCGACATCGCCGCCAGGCCCCTCAAGTCGAGGAACAGGCTCTCCACCTGCCCGCGCCGCTCATCCCGGCTCGTCTGTCTCGACGCCAACGTCGGGCACGAGCGGAAGAGGATGCCCACCTTGGGGCTCTAGCAACAGCGGCCGCATTGGCCCAAGCCACTGCTGGCTCCAGTCGCCAGGCCTCTGTGCATCCTGAGCGGGGGAACTCCTATGCCCGACCCGGATCGAGGCCCCGACCGCCCCAAAGGCAGGTTGGGTTGACTCTCCCGGTTGCTGGCACTGGCAGTAGCCACCGCGGACCACCTCGCGGTAGCGCTATTCACCGGCAGGATCTACTCTGTGTGGCCGATCCAGGAGGCATGGGTCATCCCACCTCCCGATCCCGGCCCGGAGTCCTGCCCGGGATCATCTCTCCCCGCGTCCCCTTTGATATCTGTCCCGGTGCCCCTCGCACCTTGGTTCCCAGTCCTCTCGGCCCCAGCACCAGTGCGGCCGGAGGACGCCAGGACAGAGATCAGCCCTGCCCCGAAGAACCACCCAGGGGCAGGAAGGCAAGGCGTCGACGCCGAGGGAAGAATGTTGCGGAGTTCCGGACAGAGATCCGACCGGTTTGCTTCTCTGACTCAGAGGCAGAGTACGATTCGGCGACAGAGCCCCTTCCCCAATCCCGCCAGTCAAGGGCAGGGGTAGGAATGCGGCACGTCAGCCTCGTGCTCCCCGAGAGTGAGATCGATGTGATCCCCGCGTCTCTCCGAAGGTATATCCGGAGTAACGAGGGCCTGGTAGACCCCCAAGGATCAAACTTGCGGTTGGTACCGGCCCCTCCGGAAGTGCCTTCCGTCTCGATCAGAGAAGCCGGAGACTTTTTCTGGGGACCGACGGTCGAACCACGATCTGGTGCGCCCTCGGCGAGCACCGATGCTACGGCAGGATGTTCGCTCGCCGGCCCGTCCTATCGTGATGTGGTAACTGGGGCACCGCCACCCTCAGGGGGAGGCCCGGGATATGGAGGCCAATCGGCCTGCTCGCCGTATTCACCGCCGGCCAGCCCGTCGGCCCGACGGCCCGCCTCGGCACCACTACCAGTTCCCCGTCCGTTCCCAGCCATGGAAGAGGACCGAGGAGATCTGGGTCCCGAGTTTGAGTCGTGGAGCTTCTGGACCGTCCTTGCAGAGGGCCACTTCCCTGAGAAGTTTTGGCCAGTCGCAGGACCGGGCTTTGATGCACCCGAATCGCTCACCCCGGATGAGTTCGAGTGCTTCCGCCGAACTCTCCGGGAGACTCACTCCCGTCTTCACTGCCTACAAATGCCATACCCCGGGAGTCAACTACACCTGGAGGATATTGGTGAGCAGTGCCGTCAAATTGACCTGGCCATGCTCCCCGCGGTTCGGCACCCCGGGTCATTTGGGCACCACGAGGCCCTCCAACAACGATGCGTTGAGTGCTTTCAAGTACTCCGCAAAGTTATCGAGGAAGCCACTCCCCACGTGTATATCCGTGGATGGGGGCAGTACGCTGCCCTACGCTTCAGTGTGATTCGCCGACAGCCCGATTCGTTGGGTGGCCCTGAGGGTATATCCCCAGGGACAGGAACAGTCAATATGGCTGACCTGTCGGGAGAGGGGAACGACTTGGAACTTCTCGACGGGGGCTTCCCCCCCGAAGACAAGCCGTCGTCAGACCCATCAGTGAGAGTTACTCGTCATCAGAGGAACCTCCTGGGGCTCCCCGCACCCACTGAAGCACTGACGTTGAGCCGAAACGTCAGCAAAGGAAAAGAGCACAGCGAGGCTATAAGGCCCGCCGACCCATCTGCCTCCATGCGGAAGGCAGAGGAGGATCCCGAGAAGGCTACGCTACGTCAGCAGCTCGCCGAACAGAAGAGGCTGGTTGACCAGCTCCTCGCCGAGCGCGCTGCAGAACGGCGGCCTGACTACGGTGATCCCAGGCCAGGGCAGCAGGGACCGGAACAACCACCCCTCGATGAGACTCTCCCGGGCAACCGTGATTACGCCGTGTTCGCCGACAGGAGAGAGGCCATTGCCTATGGCAAGAGGGCGCGGTATGTTTTGCCACACCCTCCCGAGCGGCGGGACTACTTGAGGGACCCCGCTCGGATTCCTCCCGCTGCCCCAAGGGCCGCTCCGCCAGCCATCCCACGAGCTGCCGAGTTCGACGATCCGGTCGACGACCCGATTGAAGGGCCATGCAATGCGCTCGTGGTTAGAGATCCTCGCCAGGACTGGAACCCATGTCCGGACGATCCGATGGCGGCACTCATTGCCCGCTTGGAAGCCTTGGAGACTCGGCAGGTGGCGATCCCACCGGACGGCAAGCCATACCCAGCATGGGTGGATGACATGCCGGCGCCTCCGGGATTCGGGAATCCCACTTTCGCCCCCTTCAACGGGACCGGAGATCCGCCACAACATTTGGCCCATTTCAACTCGAGGTGCGGGCCTATGTTGGGGACTCCGGCGCAGCAAGAGGCCGCTAAGCTTCGCTGCTTTGTCCAGACACTGGAAGGGCCAGCATTTGTCTGGTACAGCCAGCTTCCCGTCGGGTCGATAACTAGCTGGGAGGACCTTCGTAGACAATTCCTCTACCAGTTCAGTTCCACGACCCGGAAGACGAGTATCGCAGACCTCTTCAAGTGCAAGCAGAGGCCTGATGAGCGAGTCGCGGACTTCGTCGCCCGATGGAAGGGTCTCACGTATTCCCTTGACATGCCATTGACTCAGGAGCAGTTGCTGACAATGTGCGTCGGGAACGTCAAGACCGAGCTGGTCCCTTCCCTGATCACTCAGAATTACCCCGGAGGGTTCAGGGACTTCTCAGACAAAGCTCAACGTCTTGAGGAAGCCCTGCAACAGGCCAGCCAGGCACACCCGCTGCCTCCTATGATTCCTGCAAGGAGAGCCAGCAGGGCTGAGCCCGCTGCTGTGGCCCAGATAGAGGCTCCCAGGCCGTTGGAGCTGCTGCCGGTGAGGCCAGCTCCGCAGCCTCACAGGAATCCGCCTCCACGGGCTCAGTTCCCGGCCCAGCAACGGCAGCCTCAGAACCGGCCGACCCCTCCGCGTAATGTACCGCCGCAACCCCGGCGAGATAATCAGGGTCCACCTCCTCGGCAGGCCCCTCCGGCCCCTCGTCAAGACCGCGCTCCCAGGGGCCCGCGACACCTGACGTACTCATTCCATGAGGATCAGGTCCCCGGTTATTTCCGGAGCGCCCTGGAGCAGAGGATTGTGCGACTGCCTGAGTGTTGGAAGCCAGAGGAGGCACATCTCACGGATAACCCCCGCTACTGCCCCTACCATCGGGCCCTGGGGCACACCATCCAGCGGTGCTATGTGTTTAAGGACTGGCTCCAAGACCAGATTAACAACAATGTAATCAGGTTGGGCCCAGCTCCAGCACATGTAGCGGGCGTGTTCGTGGGATCAGATGACGATAGTGGCAACGAGGACGAATGGCAGCTGGTCTCCGACCGCGGGTCCCAGAAGTATAATAACTGGATGGCCCGCAAGACGACCATTCGCGCCCAGGGAATCATCCGTGCGCGCTTGAATCAGCCTGAGCCCCCAGAACCTGCGGGTGCTGCTTCGGCATCGTCGTCCCAGTCTGCCTCCTCCAAGAGGAGCAAACGGCGGCAGCGCAAGAAGGAAGAGCGCGCCCCGCCAGTTCCGCCACTATCCCGTACTCTCGGCGATTTCATGCCCCCGGAGATGGGGGTCCCTCCTCGGATCCGCCCGGTGATGGATGATTCGTCCGATGACGGTATTGGGTACGCTTCGGTTAACACCGTCGAGCTGGTAAATCCCTTTTCGGTTCCCGACGTTGAAGAACACCAGGTGGACCTCCCTAGCGTCCCCGGTCGTCGCCACCGTCGGAAGAACCGCAGCAGCAGGAGTCGCCGGGGCACAGCCGTCGGTACCTCCGGCCAGGCCGTGCACGCCACTGAGACTAGGCGGCAGGCTTAAGATCGAGCTCAACGTACGCAGGCTCCCCATCCGGGGATGACGGATTCGCCTCCGCCACTGTTTGTGGTATGGGACCGGGCAGAACCGCCTCAGCCGCGTCGCGACCAGCTCCGCCCTGCCACAAGTCCATCCCGGCCTCCTGACTCCAGTACGGCGACCATTTCCCGGACTGCGACCAGTGAACAGCGAGATGCGCCAAGTACCAGTCGGCCGTCGATCCAACCGGTAAGGCCCGTCATGCCACCAACCGCAGAGCAATCTCCTGCAACCAGGAGCTCGCGCTTGGCCAAAAAGTATGATGTCCTGAAGCACTTGGCCGACATCCCAGCAAGGCTCTCCATCCTTGAGGCTCTGCGCATGTCATCTGAGATGCGCGAGGCACTCGCTGAAGCCCTGAAAAGCCCCCTCCAGTTTGAGACAGAGGTTGCGGCTGCAGAGGCCTTCCACGCCGAAACGATCGAGGACGCCGAATGTCAGGCAGTTATCTCGTTCTCTGGTAAGGATGAAGACCCTCCTATACAGGGACACATTCGTCCGCTGTATGTCACCGGCCAGTTCAACGGCCTTGAAGTCCGGCGCTGTCTTGTCGACACGGGGTCCGGGATTAATCTGATTCCAACTCGGACGCTCCGGAGATTGGGGTTGTCTGAGGATGACTTGATTCCCTCCGACCTCAGGATCCAGGGGTACGACCGCACCGAGCAAACCCCGGTCGGCAAGATACGTTTGAAGACCCAGTTCGGTGACTTGGTTGCCAACACCGAATTCATGGTAGTCTCTCAGGACACTGCGTATAACGCATTGATGGGCAGGCCATGGCTTCACCTTCATGCGGCGGTTCCCTCGTCATACCACCAATGCCTCAAATACTCCCTTAATGGTCGAGTAGGCGTGCTTCAAGGAGATGCCTCTCCTTTTGCCTCATGTGAAGCCCGCTATCTGGACGCGGACTATTACAAGAGCAAGGATAAGCAGATCCTGGCAGGTGAGGTTGAGCCTGTCGCTGTTGCAAGCGATCCCTGGGCAAGTCTGGATGACGCTTACGTCCTCCCGATTCACCGGTTGGACGTCGCCATGGTCTTGACGGTCCGCGAGTCTCCTGATGAGACGGCCGCGACCGCCCGCGCCAGCACCAGTGGCCCAGCAGGATCTGGTAGCCCCAATGCAGTTTCCAACGCAGTCTCTCCCGTGGATGATCCCTCCCCGAGTGGAGAGAACGTGGAAGACGCACCCCCAGCCTTTGAGGAGGGCGTCCCCGCCACGGTCGATGAGTTAATACAGGTGAACCTTGGAACCGAGGCAGATCCAAGACCCACATTGGTCAGTGCCGCCATGCCCTCTGAGGAGCGGCAGCAGTACGTGGACTTTCTCAGGCAGCACCGTGATGTGTTCGCTTGGGGCTATGACGAGATGCCGGGGCTAGATCCTCAGGTAGCCGTCCACCGCCTAGGTCTCCCGGCGAACCATCGCGGGTTCAAGCAGCCTCCCAGGAAGATGCACCCATCCCATGGTGCCATGGTTGAGGCCGAAGTTGACAAGCTTATCAAAGCCAACTTCGTGAGGGAAGTTCAGTACCCCAAATGGCTGGCCAACATTGTGCCGGTCAGGAAGAAGAACGGGCAGATTAGAGTCTGCATCGACTTCCGCGATCTCAACCGCCACTGTCCGAAGGATGATTTTCCCCTTCCAGTGACGGAGCTGTTGATTGATGCCACGGCAGGGTTCCAAGCCCTCTCCTTCATGGATGGATACTCCGGATACAACCAAATTCGGATGGCCCCTGAGGATGAGGAGTTCACTGCCTTCAGGGCCCCCCAAGGTACCTTTTGCTACCGGGTCATGCCCTTCGGCCTGAAGAATGCAGGTGCCACCTACCAACGGGCGATGCACCGCATATTCAAGCCAATCCTCGGCACACTGGTGGAATGCTACGTCGACGACTTGGTTGTCAAATCGCGCCAGCGTCAGGACCATCTCAAAGATCTTGAGAAAGTGTTCAGCTTCCTCCGGTCTCGCTGCCTGAAGATGAACCCGTTGAAGTGTGCCTTTGGGGTCACCTCCGGAAAGTTCCTTGGATTTGTGGTAAGATACCGGGGTATTGAGATCGACCCAGAGAAAATCAGGGCGATTAGCCAGATGCCTCCCCCGGGTACCGTCCGGGAACTGCAAGGGTTCCAAGGCCACTTAGCCTATATACGCCGATTCATCGCGAATCTGGCCGGCAAGTGTAAGCCCTTTTCTCGGCTTATGAAGAAGGGTGTCACCTATGTATGGGATAAAGAGTGTCAGACCGCTTTCGAGGAAATCAAGCAGTACCTGCTTCGACCTCCGGTCCTGATGCCGCCCGTATCCGGAAAGCCGCTGGTCCTTTATGTGACCGCCCTGGAACGGTCCCTGGGTGCCCTTCTCGCCCAGAAGAACAACGAGGGAACAGAGAATAGCCTCTATTACCTCAGTCGCATGCTCCTCGATGCGGAGGTTAGGTATTCCCCCATCGAGAAGAGCTGCCTGGCGCTCGTATTTGCCGTACAGAAATTACGGCACTACTTGCAGCACCATGAGGTACAGTTGGTTTCTCGGGTAGACCCGTTGAAATATATCCTGAGCCGACCTATGTTGACTGGCCGTCTAGCGCGGTGGGCTGTGATTCTCCAGCAGTTCGACATCAGGTATGTGTCTCAGAAGGCCATCAAAGGGCAAGCGTTGGCAGACTTTCTGGCCGCTCACCCGACCTCCGCGGATCAGCCGCTGGATCTAGGCTTTCCTGATGAGACCATTCTCTCGGTTGATCGAGCCGATCCATGCTGGCAGATGCACTTTGACGGTGCCTCCCGGAGCCCCACCGGTAGAAGACTCGATAATCCTAAGCTCAATAGAGTGGGCTTGGGCATCGTCTTCATTACCCCGGAGCGAGCCGTGCTGCCATACTCTTTCCTGTTGTCAGAGGGCTGTACCAACAATGAGGCGGAATACCATGCCCTCATCACCGGCCTCGAGTTAGCTCTCGAGATCGACGTGCCCCATCTGTGTGTGAAAGGGGACTCCGAGCTGGTCATTAAGCAGATCAATGGCGACTATGTTGTCAGGAAGCCGGAACTTGTGCCGTTGTTGGAGTGCACCCTCCTTCTGATGGCCCGGTTCCCTTCTCGGCCAGAAATTGTCCATATTCCCCGGTCGCAGAACGGTCGAGCAGATGCTTTGGCCAGCCTGGCTGCGTCACTTGCGGAACCTGAACAGGACAACCTGATCGTCCGCGTGACGCGCCGCAGGCTCATCGCTCCCGTTATCCCGGAAGAAGATCGCGGCCCGTTGGTAAGTAATCTCACCACGGTTGCCCCTATGCCCGGAGCCCCGAGTACCCCAGATATAGCAGTCGGATCAGCCCCTGATTGGAGGACGCCTTTGGTTGAGTACCTCCAACATGGCATTCTTCCGTCAGATCGGGCCGAGCGCGAGCGAGTTCGACGCCGCGCATCGCAGTTCGTCCTCCAGAGCAGTCCCGGCCTGGAGCAGATCCTCTACAAACGCGGATTTGATGGTGTTCTCCTCCGTTGCCTTCAGGGAGTTGAGATCCCACGAGTCATGCAAGAGGTTCATGCTGGTTCATGCGGCGCCCACCAAACTGGGCCGAAGCTGTCCCACCAGATTCGGAGGTTGGGATACTTCTGGCCCTCTATGATCCATGACTGCATCGAGTACGCCAGGAGGTGCCATGCGTGCCAGGTTCACGCGAACTTTGTGCATCGGCCGCCGGAGCCTCTCCATACCACAAGGTATTTCTGGCCCTTTGCAGTCTGGGGACTGGACGTTGTGGGACCTTACCCGCCGGCGACAGCTCGCCAGTGCCGGTTCATTCTGACCGCCACGGACTTCTTCTCCAAATGGGCAGAAGCGATTCCGCTCAGAGAGGTCAAATCCTGTTCGATCGCTGACTTCGTGACCTCCAACATCATCTATCGATTTGGAGTGCCTCACGCTATCCTCACGGATAACGGAACCAATTTCCGAGCAGCCGAGTTGAAGAAGTTGTACGCCAAGTATAACATCCGCTCGAACCATACATCTCGCTATCATGCGCAGGCGAATGGACAGATCGAGGCGTTTAACAAAACCCTCTCTAACATTCTGCAAAAGATGGTTGGTCAGAACAAGAAGAGTTGGCCGGACAAGCTCCCCAACGCCCTCTGGGCTTATCGGACGACGACTCGCAATTCCACCCAGATGACCCCTTATTCCCTGGTGTATGGAGCTGAGGCCGTCCTGCCCATCGAGATCCAGTTACCGTCCTTGCGCACTGCGGTCTACGACCAGCAAGCGCCGGACAGAGTTGCTGAAGCCCGTCTAGTCGAGTTGGAAGCACTGGATGAGAATAGACTTCGCGCTTTGCACAACTTGGAGAGGCATCAAAGCAGGATGGCTCGAGCTTTCAATAAGAAGGTTCGCCTCCGCTCCTTCCTACAGGGTGATCTAGTGCTAGCCCTAAGAGCACCGATGATCCCCGGCAGGAAGCCGCCCAAGTTGGAGCCCAAGTGGGAGGGACCTTTTGTTGTCCACAAGGTCTATCCCAATGGCGCGTACTCCCTAGCGACTATGGATGGTGAGCGTGTCACTCCTCCCACCAACGCTAGGTTCCTCAAGCAATACTTTGCCTGAGTGTCACCACGTCCTGCACGACGTTAAACTGCATTCGTCCAGGCTACAAGACGTTAAACTGTTTAGCATTCGTCCGCGCTGCAAGACGTTAAACTGCCAAGTGCTTCGTCCCGCATGACGCTAAACTGCACTACGTCCGAGCTACAAGACGTTAAACTGTTCAGCATTCGTCCTGCATGACGTTAAACTGCCTCTCCAGAACTACGTATGGCTTGATTCCCATCCTTATGGGATACGTAGGACCGCCTGAACCCTCGTGTTTCAGGCCCAGCCCCATCCTTCGGGAATTTCCATCCCATCTCGGGCCCTTGGCCCAGTTGCCCCGGGGTGTGCGGCGTATGGTGTGAGTGCGGGGCTATGCCCTCATTCACGTCGGTTTGTTCGTCACGCTGTACGCCCCCCTCCACGTTTGGGGATGCCTTCTGCTCCCCCCTTCTTTTTTCCTCATCGTCCTGCATGACGTTAAACTGCACTTCAAGAACTACGTATGGCTTGATTCCCATCCTTATGGGATACGTAGGACCGCCTGGACATCATGTTTCAGGCCCAGCCCCATTTCCCGGGAATCCCTATCCCGCGTTGGGCCTCTGGCCCCAGTTCCCCTCCTTTTTGTGCGAGGCGTATCGCGTGAGCGGGGGATTATGTCCTCATTCGCGTCGGTCTACTGGCCGCGCCGTACGCCTCCCCCGTGTGTGGGACTACCTCACACCCCTCATCGTCCTGCATGACGTTAAACTGCCTTTCCAGAACTACGTATGGCTTGATTCCCATCCTTATGGGATACGTAGGACCGCCTGGACGCTTGTGTTTCAGGTCCAGCCCCGTCTCTTGGTTGATCACGGGGACCTGCCCCCCTTCGGTTGCTCTCAGGGTGAGTCCTCCGACCCTTGCCGGAGATCTGTTAACATGTTTTGGGGTGCTTCGGTCTATGACTCGTAGTGTCAGATTCAATCCCGACAAGTCCTATGTTGCTTGTCAGGCCTCGCGCTTCCTCTTGTTCGAGCCTTCACTCAAAGGGATCCTCGTTAGCGGTTTGGGTACGATGCCTCAGTGCTCTCCCACCGCTCCGGGTCGATTTACCGGCGGGTCTTGGGCCGCAAATCGATATGAATCCTGCGATTGAGCGGTTGATGCTCGTTTGCTTGCCCCGTCTTAGGCTGACGCGATCGGATGTTGTGTTGCGAATGCGTCAGCAACGTCCTTGATCGCCATGTCAGCTCTCTCGGGCTCTGAACATTGGTTGCGCAGTCCTCATCACACTCCGCCTTTGTGCGTTGTAGTGGGATCTTGACACTCTCTTCATACCGACCTCCGGTACGCCTCTACACGTTAGGCAGACCAACCAGGGTAATGATGTCGTTCGAGGCTCCCATGATCTGAGCACCAAGGATATATGCAGATATCCTCCCTAAGGGCCATGCGTAGCTGGACCCTCGTCCCCATAAGGAGGAGGGAGTCGCCCGAACAATTGCGTTCTGGGCCCAGTATATCTGGAGGCTAGCATCTCTGCCCCTCGGGTGATGGACATACGCAGACCCCTATCCCAAGACTCTTTTCCTGGAATCGCGCGTGACCGCAGGGCTGGGTATGTTCCCACCTCCGCCGTGTCCGCCGTACCGCGATAAGCGGGTTCCTCCATGGTCCGAACCACACGACCTTAAACTGTGTTGTCTGGTCCTACCACACGACCGTAAACTGTGATCGTCTTGGCCGCCCGACGAGAAACGGCACTGCATCGTGATGTCCTCCTCAGGGGACACTCATGTTGGGCGCTGGTTAATGACCACGCCATTCATCAATGCCTTCCATGGCTTGATTATTGTGGCGACGCCAGAGATTTCTCAATCACGGGCATGTCGCCGCACAAAGAAAAACCATTCATCTTTAAGGACAAACAAGAAATATCAAATGCCGCTCCTTTTGTGTGCGAGGGTCAGACCCGCACTCTTCCCCGCGCTGGTGCCCGATTGTGTTGCACCGCGCACTCAAGAACTACGTGCGGCTTGATTCCCATCCTTATGGGATACGTAGGAACGCCCGGATGTTTGAAACTTCGGGTCCAGCCCCCCACCTCTTAGAGATTCCCCCTTCTCTGGGGAATCCGCCGCCTTCAGGTCACCCTCAAGGCGTGTTCCCCGACCCCTTGCCGTGGTCCACCGGTGTCAAGAGTACTCTGGTTTACTGCCAGGAGGGTCAGGATCCGCTTGGTCAAGTTTCCTCCACTTTTCAGGCTTCGTGCTCCCTTTCATTCGGACCCATCGTCTACGCCCTGGGTGGAACCCCCGTGAACGGTTCGGACACAATGCCTCAGTGCTCTCCCACCGACTCGGGCCGGTACCCCCAATGGCCTCGGGCAGCAAATCGATATAAATCCTGCGATTGAGCGGTCGATGCTCGTTTGCTGCCTCATTCCACCAACGGTTGGTGCGATGTTGATGCTGCTTTTCCGCCACGGTCGGCAGTATTCTCATATCGTCACGCCGGTGCTCCCGGTCCTCGAGTGAATGGCTGCATGATTCACATTTTCCACCTCCCATTCTGACCAGGCGAAACCTCGACACTCTTGACACTATCCCTCAGTGCATCTTCGCATATCCAGGGGATATGACCACGATGTGGCGTGCTTTGAGCCCTTATGGTCCGAGCTCTAAGACCTTAAACTAAGATCTCCCCTTATGGTCCGAGCTCTAAGACCTTAAACTAAGATCTCCCCTTATGGTCCGAGCTCTAAGACCTTAAACTAAGATCTCCCCTTATGGTCCGAGCTCTAAGACCTTAAACTAAGATCTCCCCTTATGGTCCGAGCTCTAAGACCTTAAACTAAGATCCCACCTTTATGGTCCGAGCTCTAAGACCTTAAACTAAGATCTCCCCTTATGGTCCGAGCTCTAAGACCTTAAACTAAGATCCCCCCTTTATGGTCCGAGCTCTAAGACCTTAAACTAAGATCTCCCCTTCTGGTCCGAGCTCTAAGACCTTAAACTAAGATCTAGCCCTTCTGGTCCGAGCTCTAAGACCTTAAACTAAGATCCTCTAGCCCTTATGGTCCGAGCTCTAAGACCTTAAACTAAGATCCTCTAGCCCTTATGGTCCGAGCTCTAAGACCTTAAACTAAGATCCTCCACCTTTATGGTCCGAGCTCTAAGACCTTAAACTAAGATCCAGCCCTTATGGTCCGAGCTCTAAGACCCTAAACTATGATCTACCCCAAATGGGGTCCTACGTCCTGCATGACGTTAAACTGCACTCACAGAACTACGTGTGGCTTGATCTCCAGCCTGATGGAGTACGTAGGAACGCCCGGACATTTCGACTCGGGTCCAGCCTCAGGGATCGATAAGTCCCGCCCCTCCTCGTCGCCGGCCGTCTGGCCTGACTTCGGGTAGAGTGGTGCAGTTGTGATATTCTCCTCGATTCAGCTCGGGATGCCCCATCGCAATGATGGGAAGCGACAGTTTCCTCGTCAGAGAGGTGCTGTCTGAGAATTGAGGTGACTCACGGCCAGATTAGTGCATCCGCCCAATACGCTTTCCCCACGGTGGCGCAATTTTGAGAGCGTTGGATTCTGTCCGAACAAATCGTCACTTCGCCCCACGCTTCGCATGCCCTGTTGATCTGGATTTTCCACCCTTGTGCCTGAAGGAACCCCAAAGCAGTATTCATGATGACATGTGGTCCGCCTCCTGCAATATGAATGGTGGCCTTTTTCGGTCCGTCTATTGCAGTTGTTATGGTCGATCCACTGTCCGCCTACCGTCTTGGGCATTTCCTGGAAGGCCGATCGTTGTGGATGTCTGGATTCGGGACACGCGATTCACCCTTTCTCATTTCCCTATGTTCGGATAAAATCTCAACGCCCCTAGCGTTGTCCCGCTCGTGTGTTGGAACAAGTTGGGGGACGATACATTGGTTAGGTCTGAGGTCTCCTTTCCCAGGAATGACCTCCCTCTTTTCTCCAGAAACCCAGGCCCAATTATGGATGCCTGATGCTTGGTTAACACTCCCGCAAGACAACGAATTGTGGTTGAGCATGTTAAACCAAAAGACGCAGATAAATATGGCGATTCGTACAAGTGGATCAAATATTAAGTAGCGGAAGCAAATGTTCTGGGAATGGCAAAAAAACAGCCCTTAGGGATTAGCGTGCTGAATGAGTCTTTCTAATGCCGCTACCCTTTGGCTGGCGGCCTCCAGGGCTGCTTCTCGTTCTCTGCGTGCCCTCTCCTCGTCGGCGGTCGCAGCACGCAGTTCGTCAATCCTGGCCTGTGCACGCTCCCGCTCGACTTGGAGTGTGACCATCTGTTGGCCCGCCTCCGTCAGCTGTACCTGAGCATCGATCAGTTGTGCCGATAGTTGCTCCACAAGCTCGGTACATGCTGCGACGAAGGCCTCCTTCTCTGCCGCCTGCCCTTCGAGGCGCCGGACTTCCTGCTCTGCCGCGATGAGCGCCTGCGTGCTCTCCGACACGTCCCGACTTTGTGCGACGTCGGCACGCCGGCGGCTCTCGCGCATCTTCTCGGCCATGAAATCACGGACCGTCAGATGGAGGCGTTGAGCATCAGCTCCCCCGGCACACAGGAAGCGCAGCCAGGTCTGAAGTGATCCCATGCGCCCCAGCCATTCCGATGGGTCTCGCTTGAGGAAGCGCTGGATGCACTTCCACCCCCTGCGTCGCGTTACCCGGCTATCCTCGACCGCCTCCGCGTCCGAGTCATCCATCTCCTCTGGGTCGGCAGGCCGGTAGGCAGGGAAGGCAGCCAGCAGGTCTGCTGCAGGGTCCGCCCCTGGGAGGTCCTCACGAGGGAAAGGTTCCCCAACATCCGGGCAACCTTCTTCTCTCTCCCCAGCGGCGCTGACACCCTCGTCAGCCCCCAGCCTCTCTCCGGTGGCAGCACCGCCGACGTCCGCAGCCCCTTGATCAGCAGTTGGTGGGGCCGGCTCGGTTTGGGAAGCCTGTTCCGGAGCAAGCGGCATGTCCACCACTGGTCCACTCGTAGATGGCCCGGGTTCGGCAACCCGACGAGCCTCCGATGTTGAGATTACTGCGCAGGGCATGCCATGGTTAGTCACGGATCGTCAATGGCAAGCACCAGCAGTAAAGTAGGGAGACTTACGGGAGTTCGGAGCATCATCTTCCGCTACCCCGGTCGCCGCAGGAACAGTTGCAGCAGGGGACCCCTTAGCGCTTGTCAATTCGATAATGGGTGCATGGCCCCCGCCTTGTCCTGCTGGCGCCTCTCCTACTCCTGTTGAGGACGCCTGACCGACGTCTGTGTGCTCCTGAGAAGGATGGAGAAACGGGTTAGAAGCTGCATAAGAGAATGGATGAAGCAAGTTGAGTAGGGATAGAAGCGGACCTCGAGGAGCTCAGTGACATCAACGTTGTCAGAGCCGGCCACCTCGCCGCTCTCCCGTGGGCTCCCCCGATGGGACCTTCCCTCGGAGCCTTCATCCTCCCCCGTCTCCTCCTCCTCCTCGGAGTCGTTACTGTCATCTTCTTCCGGCGGCATCTGTTCCGGAGCGGGCTCGAGACCGAGCATCACCTTCACCAGAAGGGATGGCTCCGCACGCTGACCACGTTGGCGCGCGTACTCGTCCATGGCCGTCAGATATGCATATTGCCGGTTGAAGTCCACCCTGTCGGTGACCTGGAGGCGCCCGACCTCTGGCAGATAGATTCCTTCTCTGAGTATCTTTCGCCAGATGACGTCGGTCCCCAGTGACTGCCGCAGGGTCATCCAGGCCGACCACAGCGCCGGGAAGACTGCATCGTGGGAGGGTTCGAGCAGACGTCTCACCTGCTTCCCGGGCCGCTCCTCGACCGCCGCATGTGCCCCCTCTCTGGGCGCTGAGGTCGTAGCGGCAGCCTGCGATGCGCCCGCCGCCGAAGTCCCTGCTCGCGCCGGCCCCGCTGCTTGGCGCGCCTCCGTTCTCCCCCGTGTGGCGGCGCCTCGCCTCCTTCCTTGACGCCCGGTCTCCGCACGGGTAGCCTCGAGCCGCCGAACTAGCTTCCGCAAGAGCCCCTCAGGGTACGCGATGGCCCAGTGTTCGGCGTACTCGGTTGCCAAGCCTGCGTTAACTCCGGTAGGAGGGAGGGTGATGACGTCGCCAGAGCCGAAGGCGACGAACATCAGCCACATCTGGCGAAGGACGCCGGGGTTCGTCTCCTCCCGGACAGCAGTGAATACCCTCTTCGGCATCCGCTGAAGGCACCCGAACTGCCTGGCGAACCGGGTCGGCACGTAAGGCTCGCAGATCACCTTCCCGTCGATCCGAGCCACGAGCACCCCGCCCCGCATGTTCAGGAAGTATTCATGCTGCTCCAGCGGGCCCTGTCCGTTGTCGATCATCTGGCCGACGGGAGTGGGGAACGGGCTGAAGTTGAAATTGGCATGATTGCCAATCCGAACCCTCACGCCCTCCTCACTGAGGGTCATCGGAGCGACCCCCGCCATGTTCAGCAGGGAGGGTCGCAGGCCGTTGCCCGGAGGACTGATGGCATTTGGGAACGTATACCCACCAAGGTGAGCAGCCACCCAGCCGTGGAAGAACTGAAAGGGCCCACAAATCCTTCGTGGCGACCCCCCTCGTGAGATGCGTCCCAGAATGGCATACAGCCTCGCCAGTACTGGGACCCCGAGGTTGTACCTCTTATTGGCAGCCATGGCGCCCGCCATCGCCAGCGTCGCCGGACGGACGCCCATCCTCGCATCCCGCACTGGCAGGAGCCACCCGCTCAGAAAGGCGGCCAGGAACGCCGCGTACCGGACGTTCGGGTCCCGGGCCTCGATGACGCGGTACCCCCATGAGCGGTAATCGCCTGTCTCCAGGACCCGCCAGTACGACCTGTTCCGGCTCCTCTGAGCTGCGGTCGGGCACCGCTTCCCCCTGCCTGGCATCTTGACCGCCGGGTCATGCTCCAGGAACTGGCCGAACCAATCCTTGTAGGCTATGTCCTTCTGGAAGTCTTGGATCCCGAGCCGCTGCGTAGCCAGGTCAAGAAGATGCCAGGTCAGAATGGGAGTCCGTGACCTGTCCTCCCAGATGTTCTTCGGTGGCAGGAACTCATCGTACAGGTAGCCCTCCAGCGGGATACCTCCGATGCAGTGGATGTCCCAGAGACCGATGCCGACCTCCCCATGGTGAAGATGGAAGGTGTTGGTATCCGGGGACCAGCGAGTGAACAGCTCCGGCCCGAGCTCAGACTGCTGGTAGAAGTGGAACTGCGACGTCCACACCGCCTCGAACAGGCCGATGTACCGCAGCTCCTCTGCGAAGTGATCGCAAGTGTGGCGTACCCAGAACGCCCAGGCCCATTCACTGGTAAAGTTGCCCCCGGATCGCAAGTCCCAGTCCTTCAGCCAGCCCTTGGTGTCGTCAGTGACACTCTGACGGTATGTGCTCGAGTAGAGGGCTGGAGAATTCTCCGCTGTAGGCTCACCCCCATCAATGGTTCGCGTCCTCGGGTTCAGGACGTAGACATCCAAGTGCCTGGTTTCCCTGGCAGGATGCCCATTGTTGGTGATGTTATAGCGGTGAAGCTCGTCCTCCCGAGTCACCCAGGTTCGCGGCGCATCAATCTCGAACCCTGGCACCGGAACCTCATCGAGGATGCCGAAGTTCCAGAGCGGCAGGTTGTCCGACAGTGGATATGTCTTCTGGGCCGGCGTTAGTAAGTCGAACAAGGATTGATTGTTGGAAACAATCTCCTTGGCTCCGTAAACCTCCTCGTTCGTCGCCATCTCAGCTCTGCGAGTGGCGGCATCCCCCTCATTTCCTCTGGGCGCGGCCATCTCAGAAGTTTCGGGAGTCGTGCGGGTTAAGGGATGAAGAGTGCGGGATCGGACGAGGCTGGTGGAAAAGTTTGAAGGTTGGCGCGCAATCCAAGTGGACGGCGCGCAATTGGGAAGACTGTCGCGCAAAGTTCCGGGTGTTCGCGCAAAAGCAGGCGAAATCCGGACGGTTTTGCGCGCCGATCGGGCGAATTTCGCGACCGGAAGAGGCAATTTCGCGCACGAGAGCTTTGGAGCTTATCGCGCGGAAGGCCAGAGTACGGAACGCGGGACCCAGCGCCCCTATTTATAGGCGAGGCCGGGCCCGCGCTGCGCGGAAAGCGCTTTGCGCGACCGCAGCGGCGAATTTCGCGACCGGTGCCCCTTTTTGCGCGCCTAAGTCCCGCGCCGCCCAGGACTTCGGCATTCCGGCGTCTCCCTCGGAACCCGATCGTTGCGACCTCTCGCCGATCAGATTCCGAGGGGGGGCTTTTGTAGACGCCGGAAAAGTCCGTTGCTCCCAAACGAAGCTCCGGATGCGGAAAACGAGGTCATATTTGGAGTCGGAAGGATGTTTCGGAGGGCCCGGAGGCCTTGCGCGGAATTTCAGAGGCACGCGCGCAAAGGTGATGTCCCGCGCGGAAAACCCCCGGGATGCGCGCAATGCGCCGGCTCGGCGCGCAATTCTGCGCGCCGCGGGTCCGCGCGACTCCCTTACGCGCCGCGCCCGATTCCGCGCCCGCGAGAAGAATTTCGCGCTCGCACCCTGGATTCCGCGCCCGGGGTTGCCTATAAATACAAGGCGACCCCCAACGTTTCAAAGGTTGCTGGAAGTCGAAACGTCTCCCGTGCGCGCAATTCAACCCCTTCCGCGCGCAATGACGAACTTCAGGTAACCTCCTTTCTTTCGCGCAAGAAAGCCTCGGGGTCCGCCTTCGCGCGCAATCCCCGCTGGCTCCTTTCATTTGAATAAACACTCACCCTAAGGCCTTTGCGCGCAAAAGAACCCGCTTGCGCGCAATTGCCCCGGGGTGCGCGCAATCCGGCCCGATTGCGCGCACCCCCCCTTCTTTCAAGTGGCCATTCATTAGAGAATGAGCCGTTGCCCCCGCGCGCTATCCGAAGCCCGGTGTGAGCAATCTCAAGCATCCGCGCGCAAGGCGCTGGCCCAATTGCGCGCCAGCCGTCCCGATTGCGCGCCGGCCCGCAGTATTGCGCGCAAAGCTTCCTTTTTGCGCGCAATCTGCCAGGGTCGTCCCCGTTGACCTCCTAAGGGTACCCGCCTGTGTGGCACCCGATGATTCTCATCCCGGGTGCCCGCACCGTGCGTTGTCTTCCCGTGCGGCCCTCCAGGCTTGCGCGAAGTGACACGCACCTATGTCCAGCATGACGTTAAACTGCATATATGTCCAGCATGACGTTAAACTGCATATATGTCCAGCATGACGTTAAACTGCATATATGTCCAGCATGACGTTAAACTGCATACTCGTCCAGCATGACGTTAAACTGCATATACGTCCTGCACGACGTTAAACTGTACATCGTCCGCGCTGCAAGACGTTAAACTGCCAAGTGCTTCGTCCGGCAACCTATGCCCAGCATGACGTTAAACTGCACACCCGTCCAAGCTGCACGACGTTAAACTGCCTAGCCCCCATCGTCCGTGCTGCAAGACGTTAAACTGCCAAGTGCCTCGTCCTCAACACATGACGTTAAACTGTACTTCGTCTGGCAAGACGCTAAACCGTCCGCAACCTGATCCCGTGCTCCGCACGCAGGGTCTCCCCCGGTTTGGACGTGGCCCCCACCCGCTCGTCTCTGCAGGGATGTCGGGATTGTCCCCCTTTTGGGACGATTTAATGGGAGTGGCTTTTCCCTACGGGGGCAGGGTATTACAAACCCCTAGTTTCTCGTGGGAGGCTGCACATGTGTATCTCCATTGCACCTCCCCACTGCCGAAGCCAGTAGAGGGTCTGACTGGGATCGAGGTGTCTTTTGCTTTCGGTCCAAGTCCCTTCCAGCTGAGTTTTGCAGCATCCGGGCTGCCCCAAGTGCGTAAGTCCTGACAGATTGAACTACGTGGACTTTGATCCCTGTCTTCTATACAGGGTACGTAGGAAGCCTCCCTGAGGTCCAAGCCCACCACCTGGTCGTCCCGGTCGTATTTACGTCGGTTCGTCCATCAGTGGACCCCTCCAGGGTTCACGCTTGCGTTGATTCACCTATGAATCCGCCCCTGTGGGAGACCGCCCGTGTGTATCTCCACGGTGCCTCCCCACAGCCCCCCTTTTCCATTTCCCCTTTTATCGTCCAGCATGACGTGAAACTGTGATCCACCCGGCCGTTCCATCCCCCTCCGTGCGAGGTGGTTCGGTTCAATCCTCCGCCCGGCGGCCTCGACCTCTTCGTGAGTCGGCCTGCCGACGTCCAGCATGACGTTAAACTGTATGCCCGAACTACGTTGACTTTGATCCGTGTTAACGCGCGGTACGTAGGAAGCCCCTCTGGGGTCCAAGCTCTTTACTCCATCATCCACCCTGATCCTTACCCGGGCCGCCACATCCCGGTGGGGTCATGCCACTTCACTTCACTCCACGTTACTTGGGAAGCCGCCCATGTGCTGGCCCCAGCGTCGGAGGTTCCCCGCAAGGGGTTCTGTCATCTGATCCACTTTTCGTGTTGATCGGTCCGATGCCGTCCCCGCTGGACGTTAAACTCGCGGCATACCCCGTGTTAAACACGGGAAGCTGAGGAAAACCTCAGGTGACACAGTTCCCCGCACCTAGTACGGGATGCCTCAGGCCATCGTGCCTTCGAGAAGCCCTATTAGGGACGGAAGACAGACGTGCAGAGCCGCAGTGTTACAACACGCCCCCAGCACCCAGAGCCACCCGGCCTTCTCACCGCAGGTTGCTGCCCCGCCCAGACTCCTTGGAACGTCCGGGCGGAAGCAGCGTAATTAACCGGTGTCCATGAAGATATGGCGCCGGGAACGAGATTCACGAACATTCTTAAGTCTATGAGGGAGACCCGGATTAGGCGACAAGTTCCGAGGAGACGTCCAAGGAAGGAGAAGCCGACATCCCATCATCCCGGTTTCGATCAAGGAGCAGACGCCCCTGAATAAGGGACGGATGCCGCCCGCCCTTGGAAAGCGGGACTGCGGGACCACAAGCCGCGCGCCCATCCCCTCGGGTTGACGGGTGCACGCGCGAACGCGTCCTGGCGGAACAGCGTAACCCGACGCACATCCGCACCGAAACAGTCATAATGCACCTAGTTTGGAAAATGACGAAATGATTCCTTTCAAACCATTTTATAAAAAGTCAAACAAGGGTATAAATTATATTAAACCATAGTCTAGTAAATATTAAAAATGTTTTGAAATACATTTTCATTAAACGAGGGTGTGGATTATAAAGGGGTCCTAGAAGATACTTACGTAAAAACAAACTCGGATAATAAAGAGATTTTGAAATTAACACTTACCTTGTACTTTTCCTTGGTCAGGGAAATTTTAACCTCATGTATAGTAGTTATATTATAGTTATTATGTTATAAAATAACTATATTCATTATTATGAAATCATATTTGATCCTCTAATATTTCTTTGTTAATAATATTTAATTGGTATCATCGTTTTGGGTGTTAACTGATCCGTTTTTCATTTATATGATCGGTTACATAAGCCATGATTGTTATGGATAGGATTTTTTTTATTCATATCTAGAGTGATAATAAGTTCTTAAACATTATTAGTAATCCTAAAAATAAAATTATTCTTGAATGATTACGATGGGTAATGAATCTCATCATGTTCGTGGAGACAGTACTCTTTACGTACGCACGAGCAACAATATCATTATATTGATGGTGAAATCGTATGTAATTGGATGGTGTATCATATATAATGAATAATTAACATATTATATATATTATTTACATAAGTTTTACTCATTATTATTCCCATCAAAATAATGAAGTGTTTTAATAATAAACTACACCACGACGTGGTGATAGTAAGTCATACGTACACACATATGGTGACTTGTCATTCATATGATATATAGAATAATGAATATGTTTGTAAAATTTTTATAATAACACCAGTATATTTAGAATATGATGGATTTTATATTTTAGAATGTAAATACTAAATAAGGATGATGTGGAAGAAAAAGAGAAGTTGAAAGTGGTGATGAAATATTTTCCTCATCTTCGTGTTCTTCATTTTGATTTGATCGAAAGGGCTCCGTAAGATGGATTTATAACAAAAGTAAGGACTCAAAGATGAAGGGAGTAAAGTTGGGAGGATATTTGGGTAGGTCTTGGGCGAGCCAAATGGCATTGGAGGCGCGAAAGTAAGAGAAGGGGAAGTTCCCTTTTATAAGAGAGGTGTGGGTCATTTTAGGAAAAGCTTGAAATATTATTTTATAATGAAATAATTTAATGCTTTTAAGTGCTCAAAAAATGAATAATTTCGAGCCTAAGGTGGTTATGGGTCGAAAAACTCTCAAAAAATATGTTTTAGATAGGTTAATGTCACAATAGTTTCATTATCTTTTTTATTTAACTCTTAGTTAAATAGTTTGACATTTACGATGTCTCCTTGTATTTGTATATTATATGGTTAATAAACATACAATAACAAGCCAAGTGAACCCCCAGCGGTTAATTATTAATATATATAACTTTATCTATGTCCTTTTTCCGAACCTTATATGTTTTAGAATATTATATCAATTAATAATATAATATTTGTTTAAAGAACTGAACTATGTCAATTTTGACACTATTTGGTATTTGGTTTTTATGAAAATCACAAAATCATGATTACATAGATAAAAAGGTGTTTAATCAACCCTAAAATTTCATATTAACCTACAAAATTAGTTTAATTCATCAAAAGTATCAAATTACATTTATTTGTATAAATATAATATCAAATATTCTAATATTTCATTCATAAGGTAATTACTGCATCATATTCTGTCATAAATAAATTAAATTATATAATATCTAAAAATTATAAATAAAATACCATTATGTAAGAAATATATTTAGATTTATAATGAATATTCATAGTATTATTTATCTTATGTACAACCCTATATTAAAAATTGTTTAATTATTAAACTTTGAATTTTACTCATTTAACTTTTCTTTAAATAAAAGAATAATAAATGTCATTATCTAATCCATGTGAACCAAAAGGATCATATTTTATTCCTAAGGTTTTATTTGGTCAAATTACAGTAATCCAATATAATTAGGACATGTGTTACGGTAATTATAATATTTTTTTTACCCATGATTACCCTATTTACATTTAACTGGGATAAATAAAAGTCAAAAGTTACTATTCAACAAAAATTAATTTCATCTTATTGAACCACATTTTACTTACTGATATCAACTGTGTCTCATTGTTTTTTAAAATTCAATTCATAGAAGTGGTAAAATTATGTTTTATGAAAATTTTCAAATGCTCGAAAGAGGTAGGTAATAGACGGTAAAAACTTCAATAAAATTTTTATATATCTAAGATTATTATAAAATGACTCTAATGAATTACATTGAACTTATATACGTATTATGTATATATTTTCACCTAAAACAAATTTAAATAAAATAAAAAAAATTAAAATTAAAAGCTTTTTTAAACCAATAACGCAATGTTTTTCACTACTCATCAAAAATTGAATCTTTTCAGAAAAATACCAAAGATTAAACCTAAGATAATTTTGATATTCCGAATCCAAAAATGAAGTCCATTTGGGAAAAAATAAAATATATAAAATTTCAAAAAGTGGGAATTACTTTTCATAATGGCTAGTTCTATTGGTCGTGGTGTGTTAAAACTCTATGTTGCGTACAACGCAAGCTACTGCATTATTAAAAGGGAAACATACAATGGAAGATTGAGGTGTTACATTCTCCCCTAATTAAAATAATATCATCCTTGAAATTTCTATAATATTACTAAATTAAAAGATTCGATTGGTTATTCATTATAAATTCCTCGAGTTCCCACATTGCCTCTTCCATCTTATGATTTCTCCATATAACTTTCACCAGACGAGTCATCCAGTTTCTCAACTCTTGTTCTCTGGTATCAAGAATACTGATAGGTTATTCATAATAAGACAGATCAGGTTCCAGTTCTAATTCTTCATAGGTGAGTACATGTGTTGGGTCAGGCTTGTATTTTTTCAACAGTGATAACTTGAACACATCATGAACATTTAAGAGACTTGTAGGCATTGCCAAACGATAATCTACAGCTCCAATTCATTTTATAACATTAAAATGTCCAATGTACCTATGACTCAATTTACCCTTCTAACCGAAACATATAACCCCCTTCCATGGAGATAACTTTAAGAAAATAGGGTATCCTACTTGAAATTCCAAATCCTTCCTTTAGTTATTGGAATAAAATTTTTTATAACTTTGGGATTCTTTGATTTGGATTTGGATAATCTTCTATTTTTCCATTATTTCCTCAATAATTTCTGAGCCTACGAGTTTTCTTTCACCAACATCATCTCAAAAAGTTGGTGTGAAACATCTCCTTCTGTATAACGCTTCATATGGTGCCATCTGGATATTGAATGGAAGCAATTATTATAGAAATATTCTACTAGAGGTAAATATTGATCCCACATACCTTGAAAGTCATGTGAGAAAGATCTCAGCATGTCTTCTATGTTTTGAATAGTCCGTTTTGATTGTCCATCAGATTGATGGTGGTAGTCAGTGCTCAAAAGAAGTTTAGTGTCCAGGGCTTTCTGAAGACATTTCCAGAATCTTGATGTAAAATGGGGATTACGATTAGAAACAATCGATCGGGGTACTCCACTAAGTCTTAAAACGTCATTAATATATAGTATTGCTAAACTTTAAAGTGGTAAATCTTATCTTATAGTAAGAATATTTGATGACTTGGTATGAAGATCAACAATGAACCATAATTTTTTTGGCGCTCCATTCCGTCACAGAGTCCAACGAATGGAAAAGAGGAATACCTTAAGTACAAAGAGAGTCATCCTTTTAAGAACATCAAAAATTGAAAAAGGAGTGAACAAGGAACCCATTAAGAGGAAGCTGCGCGAGTTTTCTTCTCTCCACGCAAGTCACATGCGCACCACATATGGGTCGCGCAAGTCACTTGTGCCCCTGATTTTCTTTTTTTCCCAAGGTGCCCTATAGTATATAAATGGCCCATGTGGGCCCCCCATTTCAAGGGTGAATTTTCCAAACCTTAGATTGAAGCTCTGGTCACCCAAGTATTCTTCTGAATTCTTCTAAACACTTCTATGGTAATTCTTTACCTCGAATGGAATCTCTAAAGAATAAGAATAAGGCCTAAGTGTTGGAACTCACCAATACATGCGCGCCTAAGTGTCCAACCCTTAAGGGAAATGAAGACACTTGATCACCGCCTTTCCCTCTCAACAAAACATGCACACCACTCATTTGGAAGCCTCTAGGGATGATACTAGGGGGTTGAGTTCAAAGTCGTCCATGTATTACCATATAGAAACTTCGTCACCCAAGGTGACTCATGTCGTACATGTCTACTTGCGCGACTAGAACGTGAGCCACTATTGTAAATAAGCACATTTTTAATGGGTTATTTGAGATGGGATACCGTCGCAAATGGGCTTTTGCGATGGGGGTCCGTCGTAAATGACCTATTGCGGTAAATGGCATCACAACTAAAACTATTTGCGACGGGCCCGTCGCTAAACATATTATTCGTGATAGGAATATTTCCCGTTGCCAATACTAATCGATATATTTTAAAAAACCTTAAATAAGGCTTTTGCGACAGGACCGTCGCAAATAACATTTGTGACATGCCACTAATCCCATCGTGAAAAAGTTAAATTTTAAAAAAAAAAGAAATAAGGAATTGCGACGGGCAAATATTCCTGTCGCAAAAAGATTTAAAAAAATAGGTAATTGCGACGGGATGATTATCCCGTCACAAATATTTATAATAAAATTAAAAAAATGTAAAATATTAATAAAAAATTTTAATTAATATTATAATAGTAATAATACAATTATAATTCATTCAGATATTAAAACAAAAAATCATGCAAATATTAAAAAAATCATAATTAAATTAAAATATTTAAAAATTTAAATATATATATAAAAATTAATATTAAAAAATATAAATAATATTATTAATCATATTAATATTGTAATATAAATAATATAATATTAAATAATAATAATAATAATAATATACCGAATTCATATTATTATAAATAATTAAGAAATTTTAATTTTAATTAAAATTTTTGAAACTTTTTATGTATTAAAAATACTGAATATAATATTATTAAAATAATTAGAAAATAAAAATATGAAAATTATCAACATTTTCAAAAATAAATATAAACAAATAATAGAATACTAAGAGTAATAGTATTATTAATAAAATAAAAAAACATTAAAATAAATACCAATAATAAATAATAAAGTATTAAAAAATTAGAAATTAAATAATACAATATTGACACCAGTATAAGAGAGAAAGAAACTCTGAATAGAAAAAATGTCATATTTTAAATTTACAAACTTTATAACATCTAAACAATAACTAATTTGAAGGAGGAGGGGGAGAGGGGGATTTGTTGGTGGAAAAACTCCATCCCTAAGGCACGAGTGAGTCGACACATGTACTCCATCTGCTCATGTTGCTGCTACTGCCACCGACTCATCTGCTCCTCGTACACCTACTGCTGTCATCAGCGCTCCTCCTCATGTTGCTGCTGCTGCTGACACAACTCCTCGTGCTCCTTTTGGAGACTCTCTATCAACTCAGTCTAAGATCGCAACCGATCCTCATACTGTGTAGCGGAAGAAGATGCACGAGCTCCTCTCGAGCTGGATGCCGACATCGCAGCACTGCCATAATAATCTCTGGGTGTCTGTCAAGAGTCGATATCAACTACCCGGCCCTTCTCGAAGGCTTATTGGGTCACCTGCATCTATGCTGCCTCATCAAACTGATGGCCACTAGTCTGATCTGATGCCTCGGCCTGACCCTCAGGCCGGGTTTGTGATGTTGTGGTCTCATATGACTCCTTTAGTTGCAATTTAAAATTAAAATTGTGAATATATTATATGTAGTTAATTTTTAAACTTGAAAACAAATAATACTGGCCACGATGTGACGCTGGTGATTACCTCCGAGCTCCCCAGTAGCTGGATCACTGTAAATACTCCGATATACGTCGTGCTCCGTAATATAGGAGTGCTCGACAACCTATTATAATATAAACGAAATTTTTAATATTTAAAGTTATATAAAATATTTATAAAAAATGTACGTACCAAATGCTGTCTATGAGAACTGAATGTATGACTCCCAGCTCGATGAGTCACCTCTTGTCTCCCCCGATTCTACGTCCCCATCGATGATCTCCTCTGAAAGCCATCACTCAACCAGTGTGCACATAATCCATCCCATACATGGGATGAAATGTAATTTGTTCTGTGTACTCTACATGACTCGTCAAAATCTGACACTCCTGCTTTCTTCATGGTAGCTGTTCTTAAATTGTGCAGAAACTGACGAAAGCGATCATGCATGGCCACCTCCCATTCCTTGTAGATGGAGTCACATGTGGTATCCTCGATCGAATACCATAAACCATATAGATAATTCAAAATATCAAGTTATAAAAGAAATAAATTTCAAAATAAAAATTATTTATTTACGTACGTACCAACCAATGGTCAAACATGGCCTGCTGCACATCAAAGGGAATATGCTCTCATGTCGTCCATGGATGAGAAAAATATTTGTGCAAAATAGTGATGCCATGTCCGATTTCTATATACAAAAAACTGTAAAAACCATAATCAAACATTTATTATGTAAATATATTAATTAAATCATAGTAAAATTCACAGGTTATCACACCTCTGGGTGCGTGGATCGAACCCAAGACGTGGACGTCGCTCGGGGATGGGGTTAGGAATCATCAGTCGTGCAAGACCGCACCCCCTCCACGTACTCCCTGAAGCACCTTCAGTATGAGGGTCAGGTGCCAGCAACTCATCCTCATCGAAAGATAGGTCAGCATTCGCCAACTCACGAAATGTGTCCTCATCCATCTGAAATAGAAAACGAATTTTGTTAGAAAATAATTGATAATTATTATTATATATACATATATATTAGTAATGAATATATATAACTACCATTGAATTGTATCAATGTTTATCATTATCATAAGCTTCATATCTGTCAATGTCATCTTCATATTCCTCCTCAATATCATTTATATCCATTTGAGTTCCAGTAGCTTCATCTCTTAACATTTCAAATTCATTTGTGACGTCATTAGCATCATCATCATCACTAACTCTTAATTGAGGGGTGTCATCATCGATACTCATGTCTCATTGTAACAAAGATTGATTTTGAGTACTCTCTTGAAAAACTTCAATTCCTTGCACTTCAGTTAAAGAACATTCACTTTGACTAAACTGATTGTCTCGGATTTTTATTTTTATTATGCTCCACCAATCAGTCAAGTCTCTTGACGTAGCATAGTACATTCCATAATAAACTTGATGTGCCTGTTGAGCCAGTAAGAATGGTTCATTTACTGCAAGAACAATTTTACATTTAATATCGACGATTCCATGAGTCGTATGAACATGCACGCCTCTCTCAGTATCCAACCACAGACATTTGAACATCATTATGTAAGGTTTTCCAAGATAACAAAGTTCAATGATTTCATCAAGTATTCCATAAAAGTCATCTTCATTTTCTCTATGATGAGATCCTCTCAAGAAAACTCCATTGTTTATTTTTTTTATTCCCCATATACATGTGTATGAAATCGAAAACCATTCACCACATATGCATTATAACATTTCACCATTTTGGATGGTGGTTTACTCAATATAAAAAGTCGTTTGTCAATTTTATCAGCATGTCGAGACACCTGAAAATTTGTGAAATAATTATCAATATAGTAAACTATAAATTGAAGGATATGTTAAAGTATGAAAAATTTAAGTTACTAGTATTTGAATCCAATGAGAAATTTTTTTTTGTTTGCGTTCTATGAGAGCAGCTGATGTAATTTGTGGATGTTGTTTTATGAAATGATTATCATAAAGTCTAAAAAAAATTTATTTATTGTAACATAAATAATAGAATAAGTAATAGAAGCACTTATAGTACAAATGATGTCAACTCTTCACAGTTGAGCAGAACATACGTATGAGCTCTGTGATGTTCATCATCTGAAACCCATCGTTCATGAACTCCACCAAAACCACGCTCTGACTAGTTAAAATAGATAATTGATTGTCGATTTAACCAATATTCCCCTCGTTCCATCTCATGAGGTTGTGTTTTGAAGGATACTCAGATTCAAACTAGTGGGATCAGAAAAAAGATATATCCTCTTGAAAATAAGCTTTAGCAATAGATCCTTCAACAGATGCTTTGTTATGTATGATTTTTTTTCAATTTCTGCATGCATCTTTCGAATGGGTACATCAATCAAAACTGTATCGGACCACCACATTTTGCTTCATATGGAAAATGTAATATCAAATGTTCCATTGAGTCGAAGAAAGACAGTGGGAATATTTTTTCCAGTTTACATATAATTACAACAACATCTTCTTCATGTTTTCATAGAGCATCATAATCTGTTTTCGCCGAAAAAATGTCCTCAAAAAATATGATACGTATGTTATGGAATCCCATATCATAAAATTCAACATACCTCTTAATCCAATGGTTAGAAGTCTTTCCATTATAACATGAAAATCATGACATTTTAATCCTGTAATATGACCATTATTTACACATCTACCCAAATTAGAAGCACAACCATCTGGAAGTCTCAAATCTACAATCCATTGACAAAATAATACGCGACTTTCTTTGGAAAAAGTATAAGCTGATTTTGGTTTCATTAACCTTTCTGTTCTAACATTCTCAAACAGTTCGAGTTATGCACGCCTGTAAATTTGAGCAAGATCTAATCGTGCATTTACATTATCTTTTCTCTTTCCTGGTGTATCCAAAACTGTATGAAACAAAATATCAAAGCAGTTCTTCTCAATATTCATGAAATCCAACATTGGGCAGACTAGAAAATCAGACCAATATGGAAAATCAAAAAATATGCTACCTTTTTGCCAATTTTTTTCTTTCCCAAAACCAGAAATTTTTTGTTGGTTTATTTTGGGTCCAAATGTGATGGGAGGTAATGAATATACAACTGATATTAACTCCATACCTGATAGCATTTTTGGAGGTCCATCCCATTCAACTGTGAATTTTCTAAAATGAGATCTGTTTCTGTGAAAAGGATGATCAGCTGGAAGAAATCTACGATGACATTCAAAATAGCAAGGTTTTTTTCCATGGACGAGCATAAATGCCTTGTTCACTCTCATATAGTAAGGACATGATTTCGGCCCATATGTACTCCAGCCAGATAACATTCCACAATCCGAGAAGTCATTAATTGTCTACATCAATGCTACTCTTAGTATGAAATTCTATTTCGCAGCAACATCATAGGTACTGACACCAGTACTCCACATTATATTTAATTCATCAATCAATGGTTTCAAATAAATATCAATATTCTTCTTTGGATGTCATGGGATTAGTAAGGTCAAAAACATATAGGGCTCCTTTATCAACATCCATGTAGGTAAATTGTACGGAGTTAAAAAGACATGACAACATGAATACTGACTACCATAAGATCCGAATGGACAGAAACCATCAGTGGAATGACCCAGTCGCACATTTCGGGCTTCTAAAGCAAATGATGGATGCACTCTATCAAAATATTTCCATGAATCACCATCGGCCGAATGATTCAAGTTTTTACTGGTTTAAATAGTCATTTTGTTCCATGACAACATTGTCGTTGTATTCTTAGACATGAATAAATGATGATGTCTGGATGTAAAAGGAAAATATCTTAACTGTTTTACAGGAATCAAGCCAGACTTCCCATGTTGAGCTTCTTGATAACTCTATTTCCCACAAGTGGGACAACTATCTAACGACTCATTTTCCCCAGAATATAAAATGAAATCATTTGAACATGCATGAATCTTATGATAACTAAGTTCTAAATTCCAAACCAGACACTTATACTCATAGTAATTTGCAGGAAAACATTTCCTTCGGGTAACAGTGTTTTAACAAAAGAAAATATTTGATCAAAACACATGTTTGACATTCCATTATCTAATTTGATAGCCATATATTTTGAAACTACTTCTAATTTTCTTATCTTGCAACCAGGATATAATGAATCCTCAACATACCTCAACAACTCATAAAATTAAGAGTGTGCCAAATCAGGAGTTGAAACAATATCATCCTGAGTTTCTGTATATTGAATAGATGGACCTGCAACATCATTTACTATATTTTAAAACCGAGATAGGTCCATAATCAAGTTAGTATCACTTTCTGTAGAACTGCGTTCACCATGTTGATACCAAAAAACATAGTCCTGTTGAAAACCAAAACGCAAGAGATGTCCCCCAACTTTGTCAAACGTGTCAAATGTTCTCAGTGCACATTTTTTACAAGGACATTTTATTCTGTCTTCTGAAACAAATTCTGGTTTTGATGCCGTAAATGTTAAGAAAGTCTCCACACCCTCAATATATATACTGGATTTAAACCAGAACCATTTGGATTTATAAGTTGATTTATCCATATGTGTTCATCTGATAATGACTGTTGACGACCTCGTTGTTCCATATTTTTCTATAAAATATAAAATCATTACTATTTTTGAATAATTTGTTAGAAAAAACACTCAAAAAGAGAGGATAACTAATTACAACTACTTCTTAATAATTACCAATATTTACCGATAGTTATTTGTAATTATTATTATATGATTAATATTTATAAAAAAATAATATCAATACGATCAACCAAGTAAGGATAATTATAGATTTTACATCAGACATGACTAACGCAAACTTTTTATTGGGATAGACCTAAATATTGACCCTTTAAGAATTGAACATGTTAAGAATAGAGTAAAAACTGTTACGAATATTGATAATTTTTTTATTTTATGATTTTTTTATTATTTTAATAAAACAAATATTATTTTTTAATAAATATTAATTATATAATAATAACATTATTACATTATTAGTACTTTTTTATTATTAATATTAAAATAATATAATTTTCTATATTATGTTTCAATTCTATTTTCATCTGTGTGTTTAAAATTCTGTCTCTACATGTAATATTTGCATTCACTTTCACCTCTCTATTGGTGAGTAGGTTGATAATTTTGAAAATGAATGCAAATATTACATGTGGATACAAAAGTTTTCTTAAAACCAATACAAAGATGAAAAGATAATTGAGAAAGATACTGATCACGCTAGTTTTTTTCAATTAGTTAATTATTACTAATTATTACTAATTATTACTAATTATTGGTAATTATTGCTAATTATTGGTAATTATTACTAGTTATTGGTAATTATTGCTAATTATTGGTAATTATTACTAATTATTCCTAACGTTTGCTAATTATTCCTAATTATTGCTAATTATTGCTAATTATTGGTAATTTTTTCTAATTATTGATAATTAATGGAAATTATTTCTAATTAATGCTAATTATTGGTAATTATTACTAATTATTTCTAATTATTTCTAATTATTGGTAATTATTCCTAATTATTGCTAATTATTGGTAATTATGCCTAATTATTGCTAATTATTGGTAATTATTACTAATTATTGGTTGTTATTGCAAGTTATTGCAAGTTATTTCTTGTTATTGCTTGTTATTGCTAGTTATTACTTGTTATTGCTAGTTATTGTTAATTATTGCTAATTATTGCTAATTATTTCTAATTATTGCTTATTATTGGTAATTATTGGTAATTATACCTAATTATTGGTAATTATTCCTAATTATTGGTAATAATTCCTATGTATTGCTAATTATTCCTAATTATTGCTAATTATTCCTAATTATTGGTAATTATTCCTAATTATTGGTAATTATTCTTAATTATTGCTAATTATTGCTAATTATTGCTAATTATTTCTAATTATTGCTAATTATTGCTAATTATTGCAAATTATTGGTAATTATTACTAATTATTGGTAATTATTGGTAATTATTGGAAATTATTGGAAATTATTGGAAATTATTGGTAATTATTGCTAATTATTGCTAATTATTTCTAATTATTTCTAATTAATACTAATTATTGGTAATTATTGGTAATTATTGGTATTTATTGGTAGTTATTGGTAGTTATTGGTAGTTATTGGTACTTATTGGTAGTTATTGCGAGTTATTTCTAGTTATTGCTAGTTATTTCTAGTTATTGCTAGTTATTGCTAGTTATTGCTAGTTATTGCTAGTTATTGCTAATTATTGGTAATTATTGCTAATTATTGCTAATTATTTCTAATTATTGGTAATTATTACTAATTATTGGTAATTATTACTAATTATTGGTAATTATTACTAATTATTTGTAATTATTACTAATTATTGGTAATTATTCCTAATTATTGGTAATTATTCCTAATTATTGGTAATTATTCCTAATTATTGGTAATTATTGATAATTATTTGTAATTATTTCTATTTATTGGTAACTATTACTAATTAATACTAATTATTAGTAATTAATGGTAATTATTGCTAATTATTGTAAATTATTACAAATTATTGCTAATTATTACTAATTATTACGAATTATTGCTAGTTATTACTAATTTTTGCTAATTATTAGTAATGATTGCTAATTATTGCTAATTATTGCTAATTATTGCTAATTATTGCTAGTTATTGGAAATTATTGCTATTTATTGGTAATTATTCCTAATTATTGGTAAGTATTCCTAATTATTGGTAATTATTGATAATTATTGGTAATTATTAGTAATTATTTGTAATTATTGGTAATAATTGGTAATATTGGTAATTATTGGTAATTGTTACTAATTATTCCTAATTATTGGTAATTATTGGTAATTATTGGTAATTATTGGTAATTATTACAAATTGTTAATAATTATTACTAATTATTACTAATTAATGTTACTAATTACTAATTATTGTTAATTTTTTCTAATAATTACTATTTTTTTTTGAATTATTTCTATTTTTGTTAATTATTGCTAATTATTACTAATTATTACTAATTATTGGAAAATTTTACTAATTATTACAAATTATATTCATTAATTACTAATTACATTCATTAATTACTAATTACATTCATTAACTAATAATTACATTCATTAATTAAAATTACAGTTATTAATTACTAATTACAGTCACTTAATTATTAAATATTGTTAATTACTAATAATTAAATCTAACAAATCAAATTTAATACAACCTTAATACAACATAATTATTTCTAATTAGAAATAATAAAAACTAATGTAAAAATATAAAACAAAAACATTAAGTAAATATTAAATTAAAAATCAGATAAAAAACATAAACTAGTTTTCGAGCTTTTGATTTGTTGTACTTGTAGGATGATCCCCGCAACCACCTTGAAATCGGCTTGAAAAACAAAATTCACTCAACTTATATAAACTAGTAAGAAGTAGTTCAGATTCAAAAAATATGTCAAGGATGGCTATATTTATAGGTTAGATTATTTGCGACGGGGTTTATTGCGATGGTATTCCCGTCGCAATTGTTATTATTTGCGACGAGACCGTCGCAAATAACCCCGGCCGCATTTATTTTGGGCGGCAATAAAAGGGATTATTTGTAATGGGACCCAATGCAAATAACCCCCGCCGCCCGGTTATTTGCGACGGGAACCCCTTCCTATCGAAAATAACCTGTTACCATCGCCGGTTATTTGCGACGGGAAGGGGTTCCCATCGCAAATATATTTCGTGTGGTTTGGCGCGCAAGTCGTGCCAAACCATTTGCGACGGGTGAGAATATCCCGTCGCAAATAACCCTTCGCTAATACCACTTTTTCCCATAGTGAGCGCCATAAAATTACATGTGTGCCTCCTTCCTAGTCACCTCCTTTCCTCAAATCCACATCTTCCCTTCAAGACATAGTCTTAAAAACCCTATTCAAATCCAATTATGGCATGGTTCCATTATTGGCTTCCTTATATGAAAGGAATTCTATGAGAACCTCTCCCAAAACCTCGTGACATGGAAGCATTATGTCACCATGGTTAGGGGTTTCCTATAATCGTTTGAGATGAGAAGATATTTTGATTTGGCCTCCTTCTCAGGAGTGAGCCCCAAGTCTCAAGTCCCCTCAACCTTGACCTCCTTCTCAAGAGTAAGCAGCAGTCGTAATTTCCTTTATCATTGGGCCTCCTTCTCAGGAGTATGCCCCAAGTTATAAGTTCCCTTTAATTGGGCATCCTCCTCAAGAGTAAGCCCCAATATTAATTTCCCTTTTAATTTGGGTCTCCTTCTCAAGATTAATCCTCATGTTAAAACTCTAAATCTCCATAAATTACAAATACCTATATAGAACCTTCTCCTGGGGTTCTTTCCTGAAATAATTCATGGTCAGCATCTACTTGGGCAGTCATACATACATAAGACCCACATCATTTCTCATGACTGCATCTTTCATGGAACCATCGTCAAATTTTCTGATACCTTCTATTTCTCAGGCAGATCATGACTCACGTGAGCTTAGGGTATAAAAGAAATCATTAAATATCTTCTTTGGCCATTAACCATGCATAAACTGCATATTTCTTTAGCCGAACAACGTGGACATTGATCTCTTCCTTAAAAGTAGATTACATAAGAAGCCTTTATAAGGTTCAATCCCCTCATTCAATAATCCTTTTTCTTCCCATATGACAATAAACTATGTAAAACCCTGAGATTTTATGAGATATATTCTTTTTAATTTTTTTTGATTTCTTCTATTATTCACTACACTAAGATTATTTTTCTCTATACGCAACCCCATATTAGATTGCAGTATACACAATACTATTCTTGGCTCGGGTTACACACAATTTCAAGTTCGTTTTGTAAAAATTATTCTACGCAACATTAAGTATATATTTTGTTTAATGTACAAATGAAATAAGTTTTGATTATGTTATACGCAACACCAAATAGAGATTTCACTACACCCAGCCCCGACTTGGCTTTCATTACACGCAATCAAGACATTCCTCAATAGCGTTTATAATACGCAATACCGAGTTTCACTAAATGAGATATTATTATAATATTAATATGAACTATCCATTATGAATAGTAAAACCCACTTTTGAAATTTTATAAATTTTATCTTCCAAAATGGACCTCATTTTTTGGATTCGGAATATCGAAATTAGACTAGGGTGAATTTTTCGTATTTTTCTGAAAACATTCAATATTTGATGAATAGTGAAAACACTGGGTTTCTATTTAAAACCCGAATTTTTTTTAAATAATTATTTATATCATTTAAATTTATTTTAGGTAGAAATTGATACATAATACCTATATAATCACAATTTAATTCATTGGATTCATTTCATTAATAATTTTAGACATATAAAAATTTATTGAACTTTTCAACGTATTTTACCCACCTCTTAGTAGAATATGAGAATTTACATAAAACATAATTTTACCGCTTATGTGAGTAGAATTTCAAAAATCTGAGAGACACGATTAATATCAAGGTGTAAAATGTGGTTCAATAAGATAGACATAATTTTTGGTGAATTGTAACTTTTTTCTTTTATTTACCACAGTTGAAAGTAAATAGGGTATTTAAGGGTAAAAATGATATTATTATTACAAAAACACATGTCCTAATTCTATTGGATAAGTGTCATTCGGCCAAAAACAATCTTAGGAATAAAATATTTCCCTTTAGATCCAATTGGATTAGATTAGGACATTTATTATTATTTTATTTAAAGAAGAGTTAAAATAGTTAAAATCAATGTTTAATAACTAAAACATTTTTAATATAGGGTTATACATAAGATAAATTCGACAATAAATATTAATTAGAAATATAAAAAGCTTTTCTATATAATGGTATTTTATTTATAATTTTTAGACATTAAATAATATAATTTATTTATGACACAATGATGATGAAATAATTCCCTTATTAATGAACATTTAACATAATTGATGTTATAAATACCCAAATAAATGTAATTTGAGACTTTTTATAAATTAAACTAATTTTATAGGTTAATATGACATGTATTTAGAGATTTAATAATCTTTTTTCTATCTAATCATGCAGTTATGATTTTCACAAAAATCAGTTACCAAATACTGTCAAAATTGACATAAAAAGTTTTTTTAAAAAAAATATTATATTATTAATTGTTATTATGTTCCTAAAAATCAATGGTTCGTCCAAATGACTTAGATAAAGTTATATATATTAATAATGAACCATGTGGGGTTCGTTTGGATTTTTATAGTAAGTTTATTAACCATATAGTGTAAGAAAACAAGAAGACACAATAAAAGTTAAAATATTTAACTTAGAGTTAAATCTAAATGATAATGTTAAAATAATAATATAAACTTGTATAAAACCTATTGGTTGAGAGTATTTCGACCCATACCCTCCTTATCTTCTAAATGAATCAATTTGTATCTTGTAAAAACCTAATATGACTTTATTATAAAATAATATTTTTAGTTTCTCTAAAGGTGCCCCTCTCCTCCCTTATAAAAGAGAACATCCTCCCTCTTCTCTTTACACAATTTTGAGATTTCATGCTCGGCCAACCCCTACCCATTTCCCTTCTCAAAATTCCTATAAATATTATAGAGGTTTGTTTCTCTTCAAAAGACCCACTCTAGTGCCTTAAAGGGAAGCATAAAAGAGGTGTGTTGAAGAAGAGATAATCTCTTCTACCGATTCTTTCAAGTTTCTTTCTTCTTAAAATTTTTCTTATTTAGTTGTTTCATTATAAAGTAATAACATCAGTATCATTAATATAATAATATCTTATTATTAATATGAAAAAAACACATTTCACCTTCTATCCATCCTACGGAAAATGAAATCACTACAGGACCGTACGAACGGAATATCATCTCCATGTCGTGGTGTAGTCTGTTTTTCCACCACCACCTTACTCGGATGGGTATAATGGTGTAAATAATAACTATATATTATTATTATAACATTATAGTGATTCTTATATATCATCCACTCTAATTACATTCAATAATTATGGGAACGATATCATCGCTCCTGCGTACATACGGATTACCCTCTCCACGACGCGATGAGATTCATTCTCAATGTTAACCATTATAGAATGATTATAAAGTATATATAATTAATAATAATGAAATATATGACATACTTAAGCTACTGGATTTATGTATATATATATATCATCTACTTACTTCCATTTAAGTCAATAAATAATGGAAAAAACGTCCATGCGTACGTACGGCCTACCGTCTCCATGAACGATGTATTTCATTTCATTCATATATCTATTATATATATATATATACTGAATATATATGATATATAAATAATGATTTACATTTTGGAAGAATGTAAATCAATATATAAGTAATAATAATATCAAGAACAACAAGTCCAAACATGTATGATAAATAAAATGATTTTACCCAAAATGTTGCTTTAAAATGGAATTTACAAAAGAACGGGTAATATAAAGTCATAAGTGAACCATATATGATATAATAACAATGAATATGATTTTTTAATAAGTAAATTACATTATTTAAATAATTATACATGAGTTTTGGATACGTACAAATCATATCATACCTAAGGTAAGGGATAATTTATCAATCTCATTTTTATTCGAGATAACTTATAAGTAAGTATATATTGGGGTTATATTTTTCATCCATGTCCATAAAAATGTTTTTAATAAATTGGTTAATATTCTTCAATGTTTGTTTAAATTCATGTTTACCCCTATTTGACTTTTACTTTGTGTTATGGGAGGAATCATTCTTTTGTTTACCATATGAGGAACTTTTTTGACTTTTCTGGAAAAAGTATGATGGGAGTGTTTTTTTAAATTACAAGACATGAATGGATATTTACGGTTTCATAACACATTATTTTCATGTAGCTTACTTTACAATATTTCATGACTATTTTCAACAAAATCATTTTCTTTTAAAATTTCATGTCATTTTGTTAAAAGAAAATGATTTTGAAGAAGAAAGGATATTTTCCTTAAGAATTCATTTCAAGTGTTTTATCAATACCATTTTCCATCTAATATGAAATTATTTCATATGTGTATGTTTCAAATATAATGTCTCTATGATTTACAGGGTTTCACTTGTCTTATGATGAAATGATATCCATTTTTTGATATTGATTATGTTATAATGGGCTGATGTTTATGAAACCCATATATTCTTTGGGTTATGATGAATGATTTATGTTTATGTTGTGGCACACGTAAGAATGAATTCATTATGAGATGGGTGAGACCTATATCTCCCTCCAATGAATTGGGTAAATATTTATATCTCATGAGATAGACATTGCTAGAATGGTAAGTTAATATGGTTTAGTGATACAGGACTGGAACGAGGAGTGAACTCGATTCAGAGAGGGACTTTTTCCACTAAGTTCGACTTAGAAGAAAAGCCTTGGATACTATGGAAATCATATCATGTGATTAATGGTTTTACATAATTACATGTTTTATTCCCATGGTATTTTATCATGATTGATGTTCCTTTATGATATATGCCTTACGTACTTCCATGATTTATGTCTTTGCTCAAGATATTTATGTTTAGATTTTATGTTCATGTTTTTGCATTCAAATGTTTATGGATTGTTTTATGTTCTCCATGTTTACCCTTACTGAGAATTTGATCTCACCCTTTTTATGTTTTCTTTTCCCTAGGATATAAATAATGGTTTTAGGTAAGAAATAAAAAAGGGAACATCTTTATAGGAGATGTTGAATATCTTTCACCATGATTAGAAGATTATTTTTCCGAGTTTCCAAAGACACTAAACAATTACGGTCCTTGTGTGTTTGTTTTTGTTATGTATTAAGTATTCTGAAAAAGTAATGTAATTTCTATGTACTTCAAGTTTTTGGTCTCTACAGTTGGTATCAAATGAATGGTTTAGTTAACCTTTCGAAACTAGGATGTTAAAACATTAGTGAGATCCCTAGAAGATATTTCTAAGGTATATCTAGGGATGTCCCTATGGATAAGTATGAGTATAGGTTATAGTCCTAGAATTACGGTAAATATCTTAGAATTTCACCTAATATGTTATATACAAAATGTAATCACCCTTGATTATGTTTTTTTCCTCTAACACTATTCTTTTTGGTTTTTAGAAAATGACTGGAAAATGGAAGATTCACGATAATAGAGGATATGATGGACAATGGAATGATATTATTAATGAAAATCCAAATGAAATTTGATCTGGAAGTCCACATACTGTTATTATGCCTGATCAACAATCTAATAATATGATCAATAATCTCATCATTGGTAAGTTTCATGACTCAGCTAATAAGAGAAATATGGAGTTTCATGATGATCATAGAGGAAACAAAGTTCATTTTTCCCCATTTAAATCATGTGGGAAGTGGCATTAAGGAGAATGTTTCAAATGAACTGGAAGATGCTTTGGTTGTAGAAAATAAGGACACAAATCCATTAAGCTCAAAAGAAAAAGGTTCAGTTAACACCATGGACAAGGATAATGGTATTTCAATAGCATCAATAATGATTAAATGTTTTAAAGGTAGAATGTATGGGAATTATGAAAACCAATTACCTAAGGGAAACTATCTTGAAGTAAATCAGCATGGTCATATGAGTAGTATTTATATAGATGATGACGAAGAGACTAAAAATGATATATGAGATAAAAGAAAATATGATGCTCAGTCAGTGGTTTTAGAAGGTAGTAGAATGGTTGTATGTTTATTAAGAATAATGTATGGTACTATGGAATAAAGAAAAATCTAAGGATTGTTACACTGTTATCTTTCCTTGAGTATTTGAAAGTATATGGTGAATGGTACTGGTAACCATGAAAGGTTATTCAAATATATTTTGAATATAGATGACATGCACATAATGAATGTATAAGGAGAAAATAGTATTTTGGATATTATTAATGAGCTCATGACTGATAAAAGGACAAAGTGATATCATGGTTTGAGTATATAGAAATTTTTGGATTTTGGTATGAGGAAAGAGCTAACTTTTGACAGTATTAATGTTTTCACTAAGGTTCAATGGGTATTCATTTTTCAAGAGAATACATGATTAAAGAATTCACATGTTTGGAATGTGACCAAAAAGATATATCTTATGATATATGGGGGAAAAATTATGGTATTCATGTGCTTGTTATCTGACCTTTCAAGTAATCATTTTCTTTATACTATGATCTTGGACCGAAGTATTTTGGTTATTCCTAAAGATTGGGATGAATTAAGTTAGACATAAGATAATATTGTTTAATTCTGTAGATTTTTTTGGATATTATTGCAGGAATGTTATAATAATGTAATTTTAGAAAAAGGGACAACCTGTTGGATGGGCAACAACCCATCGCATCGGATAGGTTTGCAGGAATTCAACCCACAACTAAAGTGTGACAGGCCTTTATCACCTACCACTGGCCTACAGGAAGTACCTGGTTAGTATAAACTAGTTTTATTTTTTAAGAGGTATGATAGATGAAGTATAAGTTATTTTTAGGAATCATATATGATTAATCTCACTATAGAGAACTTATGTATATAACTTTTTCTAAACTTATGTTTCAGATAGATGGAATGACCTATCATTCTATCGCATGATCTACTAACACTTCACAGAATACAAATTCAACTTCATTTCTTTAACAGATGAAGTGGAAATTGTTCAAGGCACAAAAAACAGTGAGATTGTACCAAAATAAAGTAAGTATTTATTTTAATTGAAAAAATATTCAATATTAGTGAAATGATCTTGAAAACCAAAAATTTCTTCCTAGTTCCCTCATATATGTTGAATCAAGTAGTACCTTAGATTATCACAAATTTATGGATTTTTTATTGATGGCTTTTAAATAACCATGCTCTCTACCACTCTCCATCAGAACGTGATGGTTAGATTTCTCTTTCATATCCATATTTTCACCTATGTTTTCCTATGTGGAAACCGAGTGCTGAGTTACATTGGGTGACCATTATGATTCTAACTTTCCTTTTTAAAATTATGTTTTTGTATTCCTTTTTACGATGTGGGTATCTATGAATGAAACTTTCAAGTAGTAAACCATTTATAACCCCGACAAATTTCAAGGGTGAAATTCATTTTAAGGGGGGTAGAATGTAACAACCCATGTTTTTATGAGATATATTATTTTAAATTTTTTTTATTCTATTGTACACTATGCCAAGATTATTTTTCGCTATACGCAACACTGTATTATCTAGTAGTATACACAATACAATTCTTGGTTCGTGTTACACAAAATTTCAAGTTTGTTTTGTGGAAATTATTCTACGCAACATTAATTATAGATTTTTTTAATGTATAATTGAAATAAGTTTTGATTATGTTATCTGCAACACCAAACAAAGCATTCACTACATGCAGCCTTTACTTGGCTTTCATTACACGCAATCAAGACCTTCCTGAATAGCGTGTGTAGTACGCAATATTGAGTTTCACTGAACGAGATATTATTATAATATTTTTATGAACTAGCCATTATGAATAGTAATACCCACTATTTGAAATTTAATAAATTTTATCTTCCAAAATGGTCTTCATTTTTGGATTTAGAATATCTAAATTATCCTAGGGTGACTTTTTGTTATTTTTCTGAAAACATTCAATTTTTGATGAATAGTGAAAACACTAGGTTACTATTTAAAAACCGAATTTTTATTTAAATAATTTATTATTTCATTTAAATTTATTTTAGGTCCAAATTGATACATAATAACTATATAAGTTCAATGTAATTCATTGGAGTCATTTTATATCAATTTTAGATATATAAAAATTTTATCGAAGTTTTCACTGTCTTTTACCCACCTCTTAGGAGAATTTGAAAATATACATAAAACATAATTTTACTATTGAGTAAATAAGGTTTTTCTTATGACTTTTCCATTCCATCCTGTTTTGAAAATCACAAATACCTTATACTTAAGAAAATATTACTTTTACCCCATAAGGAAAATTTACTTCTTTAAGAAAATTTACCTTAACCAAGATTTTCTTATACATAGCAATTTTTTTCTTAAAATAAAAAACCGGATTCATAACCAAATTTCTAGAGCCATATAATGAAGAGATTTGGAGAATTCATTTTTTAGGATCCGAATTCTGGATGTAATCTGTAATGGAGTTTTTAATCTGAATTCTTGACTCTGAACATTCATTAGTTTGACTCCGAACTATTAAGAAGTTCGACTCCGATCTTTTTAAGTGGTTCGACTCCGATCTCTCAAGAAGTTCGACTCTGAACTCTTAAGTAGTTCAACTCCGAACCCTTTAATTGGTTCGACTCCGAACTCTCAAGAATTTCGACTCTGAACTCTTAAGCAGTTTGACTCCGAACATTTAATTTTCTTACTCTCTGAACTATTTATTAGCTTTTACTTACATATTCTTTGTTCCAAAATGTTGTCATGCATTCGGTTATACATGGTTTGTTATAAAACAATGTCGTCTTTTTTATTTCTAATTAACCGTTGGCTGAGTTACACGTGTACAGGTCCCTCCGAGTTTCATGGAAAATATGATCGTTGGAGGAGGGAGCCAACCGTTGGAAATTTGCCTATAAATAGGATCTCATTTGAAAGAGCTCAAATATAACAATGAAGTTGATAGATCTAGAGACCAAATGCTGCTAAGGTGATTTATAGAGAGATAAAGCTTTTCGTGCCATGTGTGTACTGAACTGCTCGTTTAGTTTTTTTCTTCGTGCGACTCCGAATGTTTGTGAATACATTCGAGGACTTCCGGGGATAGGAAGGCATAGGTGACGACTACCTTAAAGTTAGAGGGCTTCCTTGCTGAGGAAGAGAGAGTTTCCAACTACCTTGAAGTTTAGGGCTTGCGGGGATAGAAATTCAGAGATTCTGATCTTCGTATCGAGGGCTTACCCTGGTGTGGGTAAGACAGACTTGTTTCAAAGTATAAATCAAGGGACCTTTATCCAAGGTTGTTGGATACCCTTCTCTTTGGATTAAAAGACTTATATCTTGTTACTTGTAGTTTTTTACTACATGATTGTTTCCGCTGCATTTTTTAATATTAAGGAAATTATAAATTTCTTATACTTCCTTACTTGTACTTTGTTTCATTTAGATTCTGTACGATTTAAGGTAGAATCTCATATTGTATTCATTAGTTATGTTTCAACTTCCATATCCATATTTCCAGAACCTACTTTTGGAATCTCTTTTCAGTTTTTATATAGAACATGAGGTTTATAACTTTTTTATTCAAATTATTCAATTGGTGTTAGAGGTGTTGTGAATTTTCTTAGTTTAACTTTGTTAAACATACCTCTTTCCTTTGTTTAAAGAAAATTTTAAAGTATACAATTCACCCCCCCCCCTCTTGTATATTGAGCATCTACATCATTATTTCGATCCTACAATTGGTATCAGAGGAGGTCTCTGAAATACTTATATTCATGTATAAGTTTTTCTTTCTCATCTTTCTTCATTCCGAACTTTGTCATTCCGAACATTGTCATTCTGAACTTTTTCTACTAACTAGTTTGGGTTCCCAAGTTGTTTTTGTATGGAAGGAATCAATGTTGGTTCTTTTGATAATCTAAATCATACAAGACAACCGATCTTTGATGGTAATTACTATGAATACTAGAGAGATCGAATGAAGACTTTTGTTATCAATACTGGAGTGGAAAACTTTTTTATGCTTACTGGTGATTATAAAATTCCTGATAAGGAAATTGTAACTTTCACTAACCAGGAAAAGAAAGATATCAACTCAATTATAAGATATGCAACAACATACATGGTTCAATGACTAGAAATATATATAGCCAAATATCTTCTTGTGAGGCAGCTAATTGTATCTGGAAGAAGATAGAAGTTACACACTTTGGAAAATCTAATGTGATTGAGACTAGAAGAGATATGCTTAGAGCTAAATACCATGGATTCAATTTTCTGTATGGTGAACCAATCTGTAAAGTTCAACAGAGATTTATGACTATAGTTAATAGCATACAGTCTATGGGAGATAAAGGGTTAGATGATGAAGCTCTTGTTGATAAGATAATTGATATTATTCCCAATGAGTGGGAATCAAAAAGAACATCTATTGATGAGAATAGGAAAGTCACTCAAACTTCTCTTGATGAGCTATTTGGAACTCTTCTCCAACATGAAAGAAGAATAAAGAGAGATGCTGACAACACCAATAAGAAGAATGGAAATTTTACTGTTGCTTTTACAACAACATCAAATCAGATGAAAGCTAAGAATCATGAGAGAGTGAACAGATCCAAGTCTAAGAAAGTTATTTTCCAATCCGAATCTAGTGAGAGTGAAGTCTCTGAAAAGGAGTTAGAAAATCTTGCTCGAAGAATGAACAAGATAGCTGGCTAGAGAAGTTTCCAATCCAAACATAAGAAAAAGGAAAGGATAGATAGGAAAGATGGAGAAGTCACTTGTTATGAATGCAAGAGAGCTGGACATATTAGACCAGATTTCCCCATGTTTAAAAAGAAAGAAAGGAAAGAAATGCATACAGATAGGAACAGAAAGAAGTATTAAAAAGTCAAAGCTAAGAATGTTCTGAAAGATAGTGATACCTGGAGTGCTAGTGGTGGTGACTCTTTAGATGAATCTACTAATTACGAATCTTCAGGACATAAGAATCTTGGTCTTATAGCCAGACTACCTATTGACAACCATTGTTTTATGGATAAGGTACGAAATGATGAATCATTGACTAATGTTTCTCTAAATGCTAATTATAAAGAATATTATAACCCTTTTGATGAATAATCCTCTTCTGTTGAAGAAAATACTTTACCTACTTATGAAGAAGTTTCTAGGTTTGCTAAACTTTTTGGAATTGAGAATTCCAAACTCAATAAAAAACTTGATAAGGAAAACTCTAGAAATTCTATTATTACGAATGAAATATCAGATATTTATAAAGATCTTGATAGAAAAAATACTGATTCTGAAAGTATTTCAAAAAATATTGAGGGAGTAAGTTCTGAGAAGAACAAACTTTCAAAATAATTAGAAAAAGTAATTTCTAAGAAAAATATTTTCGAGCCTAGCCCTAGTTCTAAAACTAATGATTTTGAGGATAAAAACGTGGTTATAAAGCTCAAGTCTGAATTTTTTTTCCTTAAGGAAGTGTTTATCAAACTTCACCCATGGTAAGGAAAATTTTGATAAAATGTATTCTCAAATACGACCTTTAAGAAATAAATCAGGATTTGGTTATAACCATGCAAAACCTACTTTTAGTAACAATTAATTTGTTTCACAAAGTGCCCCATTTTGTACTAAGTGTCAATGTGGTGGTCACTGGGCAAATAATTGTCCCTTAAACAAAACCCAATCTTTAGGATTTCACAAAGCTTATTTCTCTATGAAGATGTGGGTTCCTAAAATTTTGTTGTCTGGAAATCTCGGATCCAAACAAGTTTGGATTCCGAATGTTTAATTCTTTTCTTGATTTCAGGAAAACAAAGGGAATACCAGCAATAATACATGGTACATGGATAGTGGATGTTCCTGGCACTTGTATGGTAACAAAATCTATTTTTAAAAGATTATCAAAATGAAAGGAGGAAAGGTAACTTTCGGAGATAATGCACAGGGAGAAATTGTTGGTATTGGTAATATTGTTCTTCTATGTAAAACATTGATTTCAAATGTTTTATTTGTTAAGGGTCTTATGCACAACCTCATTAGCATAAGCCAGTTATGTGATGAAGGTTACCTTGTGAATTTTAGGAATGATAAGTTCCTAGTACAAAATTCCAAGGAAGAATTTATTCTCTCAGCCAATAGGAAAGAGAATGTTTACACTTATAACTTAGAAGGCCTTAGGAGCCAAGATTTACCTTATCTAAGTGCAATGGAAGATCATTCCTGGTTATGGCATAGAATACTAGGTCACTGTAACCATAAGAAATTATGTAAACTCTCTATGAAGAAGCTAGTTAAGGATCTACCAGAGCATAGATTTGATTCTTCTAAAGTTTATGATCCTTGTCAATACGGCAAGAAACATAAATCTAGTTTTACATCAATCGGTGAAGTCTCAACAACTGATGCATTACAGTTGGTGAACATTGATCTTTTTGGACCAACAAAAACTGGAAGTATTGGAGGCAAGTACTATGTATTTGTTCCTGTTGATGATTACACTAGATTTACATGGGTCTATTTTCTAGGAAAGAAGTCTGAAGTTTTTTCCTATTTCAAAATTTTTAGAGCCCAAGTTAAAAATGAGAAAAACCTTCCATTGAAAACTATTCATAGTGATCGTGGAGGAGAATTTCAAAATTCTGATTTTGATACTTTTTGTAGTAGAAAAGGTATTACTCACAATCTTTCAGCACCTAGAACTCCTCAACAAAATGGTGTAGTTGAAAGAAGAAATAGAATTCTTCAAGAAATAACTAGAACCAGGTTGAGTGAATATTCTGTAGCTAGACATTTCTGGGCTGAAGATGTTAGTGCTGCTTGCTATACTATAAATTGAGTCTTGATTAGACCATTTCTTAATAAAACTCTTTATGAGTTATGGAACGGTAGAAAACCAAGACTTTCCCACTTCAATGTTTTTGGTTGCAAAGTGTTCATTCTGAATACTAAAGATAATCTACATAAATTTGCACCAAAATCTCATGAAGGAATTTTCTTAGGATACTCCACAGCTTCTAAGGCTTATATAGTTTTCAATAATAATACTTGTACTGTTTAAGAAACAGTGCATGTAAGATTTGATGAGTCAGATCCTTTTATTTTTAAACCATCTCAACCAACATCCACAGATGTGTTTTCAAAAACAGATTATCAACCTTTGATAGTGTTGGGAAAAAATCCCTCAAGGTATCATTGAAGCCCTTTTGAGGTGATTGTGTTTGTTGACAAAGTGGACATCTGAGTTGTGATTGTTGACAAAGAGGATTTCATGATGGAATGTCGAGTTCAAGAGATGAGGTCAACGATCCATGTTTGATTCAAGAACGTCGATAAAAGGAATGGAAGATCTGGAGGCGGTACAAAAGAACAGATACAAGGTGACGCCGTTTTCCAGTGTTTGCCAAATTTTTGGGCCTGAAAATCGGCAAATGAAGAAAAGTGTTTTTGGCAAAGGGACTTGCGCGCCGTGGACTTGGAGTATAGGAAACTTGCGCGCCATATGTTTTTCAAGATCAGAAGATCAAAATATGGCTAAGGAAATAGGTTCGCGCAAGTTTGGGAGTTCTTCGCGCAAGTGTCTAAAAGGAGAGAAGACTTGCGCGCCGAGATTGGGTCGCGCAGGTGACTTGCGCGCCGTCGCGCAGGGTGGTCAGATTGCCTATAAAATACCGGACCACCCCTCCTCATTTCTCACCGGAGTTCAAGATGAGAGCTCCCGTCGCGCAGGTGTGGTGGTCGCGCAAGTGGTGTGTGTGGTCGCGCAGGTGGGACTTATGCGCTAGTGGTTGAAGTTGTGCGCCGGTGTTAGAAGTTGCGCGCCGGTTGGCAGTTACGCGCCAATATTGGTTTGGGCGTAAAGGGAAGAGAGTCGCGCAAGTTTGGAGTTGAGGAAGCTTGAGTCGCGCAAGTGTCTGAGGAGGACTTGCGTGCCCGTTTTGACTTGCGCGCCGATACTTGCGTGCCGAGGTTGACTTGCGCGCCAAGTAAGATTTGTTCCGGCAGTGTTTTTCGGACTGCGTGGAAGCTGGAAGTTTGCCCGATACCTTCGGTGCAAAGAGATATTAATCTACGGGTGAAAGTTGTACTTCAACAGAGCATCTACACACAAAGGAAGATGCATTCATTCATGCAAATGAAGAGACCTACAGGTCTATAAACTGTGAGTGGATTCCTTCCAAGAGCAGTGAGCTTAGGAAGAGGAAGAAGGTGATCCTCTCCACCGGCAGTGAGCCAGAGAGTGGGAAACAGGGAGTGACCCTTGGGAAAGCAGTGAGCTGACCCTAAACTTTGTATAGGCAGTGAGCCTGGGCATAGAAGTGATCTAGCCCGAACATTGTAATCCACAGCTAGTGAAGTCTAGTGGAATTTGGTACGAACCGGCAACTTGTTGGCGTATGCTCCTTGGACGTAGCCCTTAGCGGTGAACCAAGTAAAAATCTCTGTGTCTGCCTGTTAATTTTCCTGCATTGCATTTAAGGAATCATCATCAGATAAAGGAGAAAGTAAGTGATCATAACATACACACAAGTGCAAACAAAGTGACCCTTGTAACAAAGAGGTCAAGATCCAGCGGGGCAGAGAGAACTTTGAAAAAGAATATCCATACCCTGATTCACCCCCCTCTCAGGGTATATAGGCCCCTATTGGCCCTAACAATTGGTATCAGAGGGACTGGTTGCTTTTATCATATTTGTTTGCTTTAACTTGGTGTATCGATCTGTGTAGTTGAAGATTTTGTTTGCACTTATTTCGGTCTACCATGGGAAAAAGAAAATCTTCAAAGAAGAATCAGAAGTCAGGTGGTATCCCTCAGTGTGGAAGTGTTTTTGGAAAAAGTGTGATTCAACTAAAAGAATCAAACAGCTTACTGAAGGAATCATGCAGTGAACAGAAAAATGATTTGGATAAATCATACCACAAAAATACTTACTCAGTCAATGATGCTTGTGTAATGAGTGAAGAACCTGACTTTCCAAGTGACGTTGGAACCACTGACGGTGAAGAAGAATAAATTGAAGGAATAATTGATATGCGAGCTGAATTGGAGGCTGCTCTTGAAGAGATAGATGTTTAGAGGGCCAAAACCAAGAAAGCTAACAAAATTGTTCGCGATGCCAAAATCTATATGCAGCAGCAAGAAGAAGAGAAGTCTGAGCTGATGGAAGAAATTGAGAAACTTAAGTTATCAACATCAGAGAACTCAGAATCAGTTAGTAAGTATAAGCTGAAGGTCGAAGAACAGAAACGAGAGATTGATGGCCTGAACAAAAAGGTGGAATTTGTCCATGGGGCAAAAGAATTGGATCAGAAATCCACTGAGGAAATTAAATATAAAGGCATTCGGATCCATGATCTGGAAACTGAGATCAAAAAGCTAAGAGGCTTAAATCAAAGGCTTATTGATATAGTTACTGACCTAACAGAGAAGAATGATTCTCAAGGTGAGAAACTACAAAAGCTGTCTAAAATGAAAGGAAAACAAAAGGCTGGTGATTATGAAGAGAATCAAGAGTCCGATGATGTTTGGAATCTGAAAGCCAAGAGTGATGATTTGGCTACACAACTATCTGAACTAGTTCAGAAGCATCAAAGACTACAGCAAGAGAATGCATGTTGCTCTGATTCTGTTGCTCAAGAAAAATTGAAGGTAAAGGAGAAAAATGACATGGTCGATGAGTTGAAGCATGAACTGGAAGATGAGATGAGTAGAGGGAAGCTTCTCAAGGAAGAAAATGATCTCAAACTTGAATCAAGGGATATGAAGATTAAAAAGTTGGAAGAGGAGCTAAAATCAATGAAGAAGGAAATGGAAAAAGGCAATGCTGAAGGAAAGCCTAAAATGAAGGATGCCTTGCACCTATTATTTGATTATCCTTCAGCAGGTGATGATAAAATGAAGTCCAAATATGCTGCATCAGAGGAGAAGCATGAAAGGATTGTATCTTCCCAAAGGTCATCCTTTTTGGGAAAATCTAGAATTGGATATGATAATCCCACTCCTATGGCTGATAAGAAAAATGTAGTGAAAAATTCCAAAGGTAAGAAAAATCCTATAGGTGCTAGAGATAGGCCTATGAGGATAGTTTCAAGGAGTGATGATATGTGCTATTTCTGTGGAGTTCATGGCCACACATCAAGCTTCTGTACAGAGGCTCTGGAGTACATCTCAGGCTGTGAAAATAGAAACTTCAATAAATCTGAGAACATGAAGAGGTACAATGACAAATCCGAGAGAAGAGTCTCTCAGAGGAAAGCATGTGTTAGATGCTATTACTGCGGAAGAATGGGACACACAATGAGTACGTGTCAGGAAGCTCAAGAGCCCAATATAAAAAGAAGAACCCAAGGTGCATCAACATATCAGCAGAGAGATGATTAAATGAGGTATGCGTTTGAGGGAAAATGTTTTATATGTTCTCACTATGGGCACATGGCGAGACATTGCAGTAAGAAGAAAGCAGGAAAGGGAAAGGAACAAGAAAAAGGATCTCCACCACAGGAAGTGTACAAGAAAGAAGCCTGTACTGGGAGACAAAGTGGTAAGGAGAATAATAGGCTTAGAGCCTCGGGGAAGTCACATGGAGCTGAACGAAAGGTGTATCAGTCACCTCCTCTATCGTACTCACAATAGCTCTCAAGGAGAGAATGTGAACAAACTTGGAAGATTAAGGTAAGATCTACTCCAGTTGTGATAAAGAAGAATGAACGTTCAGTGGAGGACCCACCACCAATGCAAAATAGGGTGGCGACTCATAAATCTGTTAAAAGGAAGATAAGAAAAGAATGCATTGCAAAATTCGCCCCGCAACGAGAAGTGGAAGAAAAAGGCAGATCCCTAAAATGGACAAAGAAGACAGGGAAGATGATAAGAAAGGAGATTCCTGCACCGAGAAACAATCAAGGGAAATGGAATTTCGGTAAAACATCAAAGACTGAAATGTGTACCAGTGGGTCTAAACCCCAAATGGTGAGAAAGGCTAAGTCTACCGAATGTACAGATCAGAAAAAGGCTCAGCATGTGGGTAATGAATGCTTAGTCATATGGCCAGAGCAGTTGAAGTTGACCAGGAAGCTAGAGGAATCAAGAAAGGAGTGTGATGCACTCCAGGAAAGAATCAAAGGGTTGACCCATCAGGATCAACCACAATCCTCATCTTGAGGATTCCAGAAGAAACTCCCCTCTCCCTATGTATATAAATGCTATTAACTGATGATCTGTGTGTTTCGGGATTTAGGGAGATACAATCCAAGGGGAAGTGGCATATAAGGATGCGATGTGGATATGTGATATGCTCTACAGTTTCAATTGAATCAAATCAGGTACAAGAGTTGAAGAAGACAGGGAGAAACAGAGCACAACAGAATGTGATTGTGTTGTTAACTTTGTCTCTTGTTTCCTACACCGAGTTTCAACTCAGTAGGCTTAGAGATTTTGTTAATGGCTCAAATCTGAGTGGAAGATGAGAACAAATGATTCAGGAGGAAAAGACGTGTTATGGGTCTAAACTGTTGGGCCTAACAACTTGAAGAGTCGCATAACACAGGGGGAGCATTCTATATCCTAATCAGATGCATGGTCTCAATATGATATGAAGGATGAATGTTTATGCTCATGAAGAATGATCTGTGTAAAAGCAGCAACACACGAGTTTTCATGATTATCTATTTTGTTCTAACAATGTGGTATCAACTGACTGCTTTCAGGATACCAAGAAGCTGCCAGAGAAAATCCAAGTGAACAAATTCTTGATGAATGTGTTGAGGAAGAAAGCAACACAAGGGGAGAAGCTGTGGATGATGCTGATTAAGAAGAAGACGCTGATGATGAACATGAATGTTTCAAGTGTGTGTCTACAAGGATGCCAAATAGATGAGCTGAAATTGATAGACATAATATCATTGGTGATCAAATAGCTCCAGTTCAAACTCAAAGAATGAAATCATCACAGCAAACATTGTTTTTGTCTCAAGTGGAGCCGAAATGTTTTTCCGATGCAGCTGAATATGAGAACTGGGTTCAGGCCATGAACGAAGAGCTTGATCAGATTGAGAAGAACCAGACATGGGAGATTGTTTCGAGGCCAGCAGACAAGAATGTCATCGGGACTAAATGGGTCTATCGCAACAAGATGAATGAAGATGGCACAGTGATTCGGAACAAAGCACGACTAGTGTGCACGGGATACTCCCAGATAGAGGGAATAGATGTTGATGAGACATTTGCACCAGTTGCAAGGCTGGAGACAATCAGATTATTTTTGGCTATAGCAGTGCAAAGAAAGTTCAAAGTGTTCCAGATGGATGTCAAATCCGCATTCTTGAATGGGGTTCTGGAAGAAGAGGTGTATATTGAGCAGCCAGATGGTTTTCTCATTCATGAGGATGAGAACAAAGTTTGCAGGCTGAAGAAGGTGTTGTATGGGCTGAAACAAGCACCAAGGGCATGGTACTCAAGGCTTGATCAGTACTTGAAGAAACTTGGTTTCCAGCGTGGAGGAGTTGACTACAACCTCTATTTCAGCAATGATAGTAATCAAAGGATGATGGTGCTAGTGTATGTCGATGACATAATTTTTGGCGGATCAGATGAAGCTCAGTGAAGACAGTTTTCCGAATTCATGAAAAATGAGTTTGAAATGTCAATGATTGGAGAGCTAACGTTTTTTTTCTTGGACTACAGGTGACACAAGGAAGGAATGGAACTTTCATTTCTCAATCCAAATATGCCAAGGAAGTTTTAAGAAGGTTTGGAATGGATAATTCCAAGGAAATGAAGACTCTGGTTGCTACCCGGATGAAATTATCAAAATATGAGGATGGAAAGGCAGTTAATATCACAGAATATAGGCAAATCATTGGAAGTCTGTTGTACTTAACCGCAATAAGGCCTGATATTGTTTTCTCCACATTCCAAGCAGCGAGATATCAGAGTAATCCCAAGGAGAGTCACATGCTTGCAGTGAAAAGAATACTTTGGTATATCAAGGGCACAGTGGACTTCGGGATGACATATAATGACAAGTCTCAGACCGAATTATTGGGATATACTGATGCAGACTAGGCCGGTTCAGCAGATGATAGGAAATCAACATCTGGAGGTGCATTTTATCTTGGCGGACTATGTATTGCTTGGTTGATCAAGAAACAGGATTGCATTTCATTAATCACCGCAGAAGCTGAGTATATTGCAGCCACTCAAGCATGCACACAGTTATTGTGGATGAAGCAGCAGCTTGAAGATATGGGAGTTGAAGTGAAGTCTCCGATCGGAATCCAGTGTGACAACTCAAGTGCTATAAATCTTAGCAAAAATCCTGTCCATCATTCCAGGACAAAGCTCATTGAGATCAAGTATCATTTCATCGAGGAGAAGGTTGAGCAGGGCATCGTGAAGTTGGAGTATGTGCCTACAGAGCTACAGGTTGCAGACATTCTGACAAAGGCCTTACCCAAGGAAGCTTTTGAGAGGCATCTACTGGCTCTGGGAGTTCAGTCGATTCCCCGCACTTAAAATAGTGTGGATGTGGGACCCCCCCCTCTCCCCGAGGTATGATGTGTTTTTTCCTAATGTGCTGATTTGTTCTCTACTCTGTTACAGTCTGCAAAGGACTGCCTTTGGGTTCGTTGACAAGGGGAGAGAAAATAGTGATTGTTCAAGGGGGAGACAATGTGGAGATTTGATAAATCATGAATGATATGGGGAGACGCTGACAGGTGGAGCAGCCAGATAGGGGGAGTTGAAGTTAGTTGAACGTGCTTAGCCAGAGCTTAGCTTGGACAACACATGAAATATGGCTAAAAAGGTGTTGAAGCTGTGACCAGAAAGGGGGAGCAATGAGAAAGGGGGAGAGAATTTTAAATCCGATGATGCTAGAAGTGATCGATCAAATAATAGATATCACGACAGCTGAGGATCGTGATAAAAGAAGAAGCGTGGTGTTGGACAGTGTTTGGTGTCAACAGTGGATGTCATAGATAAAGTGATTCATTGATGAACTTTTCATTTACTCTTGTTTCTCACGCCGAGCATGGCTCATGTGGGCTTAGAGTATGTGTTGAGTAAATCCTTGGTCGCTATCAGAATCGCAATGAGGCGAATGGAGGCTGAAGAATCAATGACGTATCTTTGTTTGGAAGAGTTGTCAACAAACCCAAAGGGGGAGATTGTTGGGAAAAAATCCCTCAAGGTATCATTGAAGCCTTTTTGAGGTGATTTTGTTTGTTGACAAAGTGCACATCTGAGTTGTGATTGTTGACAAAGAGGATTTCATGATGGAATGTCGAGTTCAAGAGCTGAGGTCAACGATCCATGTTTGATTCAAGAACGTCGATAAAAGGAATGGAAGATCTGGAGGCGGTACAAAAGAACAGATACAAGGTGACGCCGTTTTCCAGTGTTTGCCAAATTTTTGGGCCTGAAAATCGGCAAATGAAGAAAAGTGTTTTTGGCAAAGGGTCTTGCGCGCCGTGGACTTGGAGTATAGGAAACTTGTGCACCATATGTTTTTCAAGATCAGAAGATCAAAATATGGCTAAGGAAATAGGTTCGCGCAAGTTTGGGAGTTGGTCGCGCAAGTGTCTAAAAGGAGAGAAGACTTGCGCGCCGAGATTGGGTCGCGCAGGTGACTTGTGCGCCGTCGCGCAGGGTGGTCAGATTGCCAATAAAATACCGGACCACCCCTCCTCATTTCTCACCGGAGTTCAAGACGAGAGCTCCCGTCGCGCGGGTGTGGTGGTCGCGCAAGTGGTGTGTGTGGTCGCGCAGGTGGGACTTGCGCGCCAGTGGTTAAAGTTGTGCGCCGGTGTTAGAAGTTGCGCGCCGGTTGGCAGTTACGCGCCAATATTGGTTTGGGCGTAAAGGGAAGAGAGTCGCGCAAGTTTGGAGTTGAGGAAGCTTGAGTCGCACAAGTGTCTGAGGAGGACTTGCGCGCCCGTTTTGACTTGCGCGCCGATACTTGCGCGTCGAGGTTGACTTGCGCGCCAAGTAAGATTTGTTCCGGCAGTGTTTTTCGGACTGCGTCGAAGCTGGAAGTTTGCCCGATACCTTCGGTGCAAAGAGATATTCATCTACGGGTGAAAGTTGTAATTCAACAGAGCATCTACACACAAAGGAAGATGCATTCATTAATGCAAATGAAGAGACCTACAGGTCTATAAACTGTGAGTGGATTCCTTCCAAGAGCAGTGAGCTTAGGAAGAGGAAGAAGGTGATCCTCTCCACCGGCAGTGAGCCAGAGAGTGAGAAACAGGGAGTGACCCTTGGGAAAGCAGTGAGCTGACCCTAAACTTTGTATAGGCAGTGAGCCTGGGCATAGAAGTGATCTAGCCCGAACATTGTAATCCACACCTAGTGAAGTCTAGTGGAATTTGGTACGAACCGGCAACTTGTCGGCGTATGCTCCTTGGACGTAGCCCTTAGCGGTGAACCAAGTAAAAATCTCTGTGTCTGCCTGTTAATTTTCCTGCATTGCATTTAAGGAATCATCATCAGATAAAGGAGAAAGTAAGTGATCATAACATACACACAAGTGCAAACAAAGTGACCCTTGTAACAAAGAGGTCAAGATCCAGCGGGGCAGAGAGAACTTTGAAAAAGAATATCCATACCCTGATTCACCCCCCCTCTCAGGGTATATAGGCCCCTATTGGCCCTAACAGATAGAATATTCTTAGGATAAGGAAAATGTTCAAGAAGATATTTCTGAAACGTTTACTCTAGAAGACTTTCTACAATATGTTAATGAACATGTTTTACAAAACCCAAATCAGGTGTTTCTTAAGAATCATCCCAGTGATAGTATCATTGGGGATGTAAATAAACCTGTAAGGACTAGAAGTTCCTTAAGAAATGAAATAGAACATCTATAATTTCTTTCCCAGTTAGAACCAAAAATCACTGATGAAGCTTTAGGTGATGATGATTGGATTAAAGCTATGCAAGATGTACTAAATGAATTTGAAAGGAACAAAGTCTGGACTTTGGTTGAAAGGCATAAGGAAACTTCTGTCATTGGTGTAATGTAACGACCCAATATTTTTGAGTAGTATATTAACATACTCTTAATGTTTTAATAAGATGTTAATGGTTAATGCAGAAAGAGGAGTCGATGGCTTCATCCAGTAGACTCGACCCTTATGAAGCCCACTTATCAGAGCTTGGGAAGGAGGTAGCATCTGTGGGCTTCGCTTTGGACCAAGCCCAAGCTGAACTCCAGCGCGTCAAGCTTGAACGGAAACGCCTACGGGAGAAGTTCAAGTTAGTAGAGATTACTACTAGGGAAATGTTATCTGAGCCTCCCTCAGATTCTCTCACCATAGCACACCTTACAGTTAGGTCTTATGCCGGTGTTATAAGGGGCTATGTGATGAGACCCTAGCTTCCTTGTGTAATCCTTTCGGGCGAATAAATTGAGAACTCTTCCTTTAGTGATGTTTGTGGAATTTCTTTTGTCCGGATAATTTTAGGATATATTTTATTGATGAATTCTCGAAAAAGGGATATTTTAAAACATTTATGTAAACCCTAAATAATTAATGATGTGTAATGATATTCGAAAAATGGTCTTCTACAAAAGTGTTCAGTAAGGAATTTGGAGTCTAATAAGATCAACTTAATTTTTTATGAATAGTAAATTATGAATAGTGATTTTACTCTTAGGATTAGTAATGTGACCAAATGGATTAGTAATTTCACTCAAAGAAAGTTTTAATATAATTTAGACACCTAGATTAAGTAATGTGATTCAATAAAATGGGTAAATAACAGTTTCATAAATTATTAGTCAAGTATTAGTTTTTTCGGATGAATAGTGATTTTTAATTAAAAATTTAATTAAAAATAATTAGAAAATTATTTTTATAAAAAGGACTTTATTTTTGAACTCAGAGCATCGATATTATGTTAAGGTAATTTTTGGGGATTTTTCTGAAAAAAATGAATTTTCGATGAATAGTTTTTTTAATTAAAAATTTAATTAAAAATATTTAGAAAATTATTTTTATGAAATGGATTTCATTTTTTGAAATCAAATCATTGATATTTGGTTAAGGTGAAATTTTGGGATTATTCTGAGAAAGTTGAATTTTTTATGAATACTGAAAGTATAGTTTTTAAGTTACGGGTGTCTAATGACATCATTAAACGATGTATTAAGTATATAATCTATATGGTCGACTTATGAATATTATGATAAGGTATGAGGTGTCTCAAGTGTCCAATACCATGGGCAAATACAATGGGCAAGCCCATGGTTTTTCCAAAACCACTAATGAGGTGTCCCTTGGCCATTAATGCCTTGTCCCCTCACTTTCCCTATAAATACCCACCCTTTCCTCCTTTAGTTTTCTCTCCCAACTCTCCCCCAACAATGTTCTGGTCTCCTTACCTCCCAATGGGTCCTCACAAGGTTCCCCCAAGCCCTCAAGGTCCAAAACATTGAGTTTCAAGAGTCACGTTTTAAGGTAAGGGATCCGACCTCTCTCTTACTTTTCATGTAATCTCTTTTATATCATTCCTTTTATGCTCCATGTTATTATGTGAGAGTATGTTCTTTTATATTCCACTTAATTATATTTCATGTTTCTATGATGAGAGATCCCCTCTTACTCTCATCATTTTGTTTTATGAAAGTTTAAGTGACGTCGTTAGGCTGCCGAATTTTTAAGTGATTCTTTCACCCTTCTCATTTTTCAAGATCGATTTTCATGTCAAATCATTCAAGTTCCTTTCTATTATGTTAGGGTATGATCTCTATATCTATCATTATGATATCTTATGATCATATTATGAGAGACCCTATTTGATCTGTTCAATTCATTTTTGTTGAAGTTTAAGTGACGCCGTTAGGCTGCCGAATTTTCATAAGAGAAATCAAATTTTTGTCTTCCTTCCATGTTTTTCATTTCAAATGGTATGTCCTTTAAATTGCATCACCATGTCCATATATCCTTCTTATTCTGTCCCTCTACTGTTTTATGGGTCAATTATGATTGTTCGACCCATGTGCTCTCTCTTTTCAATGTTTTCTAAAACCTTGTAACATAGCCATTATGCTGCAGAATTTTCGTCTCAAAATGACTCTCTTTTCTCAAAATTCTTTTATGTTATAAAGTGAATACTAAAAGCTCTTATTTATACAGGGGTATTCACATATATATCAAAGTGTTCTATTTTAAATTCTGGGATTTACATACATGATACCCACTTTCCCTTTCCGTGGGTTTAAAGTAACGTAATGATCATGTCTTTAAAGCAGTTTTTAGAACGTTATGATTATGAAATAAAACCAATTTATTTTATTCTATATGGGTTATTTATGAAATGTTTGATGATGATATATGTGGATCACATGATAATAAAGGAAAATTTAAGGGTGTGCCCTAATAGCGCTCCGATGCATTGGGTAAAGACTTAATATCTAGAGATGACCATTTTAACGACGCCTTGGTGAATAACCTTGGTAATTTTTAACGACACCTTAGGGATGGACCTTGGTGAAACGAAACGATTGTCAATATTAAATGTTACAGCCACATCTTCAAGTTATGAAAAATGTTATTTTTATTATGATGTATCTCATGATTTCATTCAATTGCCTTAAAATTCTTTTCATGTCCTTATTGAAGTATCTCAAGTTCACACGTAAAATGTTTCTCTTGTTTCCCTTACTGGGCCTTCTGCTCACCCTTTCTTTTGATGTATGTCCCCAGGTTATGAGATGCAGTAATGAACCTAGGATGAACTAAAGGAGAATCCTTTAAAGTGTTTATGAAGTCTTTTTTATGTTTTTTTCATGTATTATGTTCCTTGTTTCCAAGACACTAAACCTTAACGATCCTCAGTTCCATGTAATGAAATGAAAGTTATGTTATAAAAAGACAGGATGCTATAGTTGGTATCAAAAGATGGTTTAGTTATTTTTGGAAATTAGGATATAAAAACTTTAGGAAGAACCCTATAGAAAAGTTTAAATATAGGAAAACTTCCTGGTATTTTGGTAAGTATTGAGTAAGTGGTTTATCAAACAAATACATCCATGTCTGGATAAGAGCAGGTAGAGGCGGCTCTGGCACATATGTACATAGGGGTAAAACCCGAAAACACCGCTTTGAGATAGACTCGAACGGGAACTGGTGCACGATAACGGGCCTTGCTGCACTCTTGGTTACGACACTCCCGGGGGATAGGTTTGGTTAATCACAAGCTTTTTATGAATCATTATGAAGGAATTATAGAGAAGTGTAATTTTCTAAGAATGAAGACCTAGTTAAAAGATTCATAAATGAAATAAGTTTCTTACTAAGGGTTTATTATTTTAGAAAATGGCAGGCAATAGGAGGAACCGTGCTGATGGTGACCACAATGCACCATGTGCTGACGACCCTCTGATGGAAGCCGGAATGGAAACATTCATGCGAATGATGAACCAACTGCCTCAATTTATGAGTAATAACTTGAATCAAGCTGAGAGGCCGACCTCACCACGAATGGAACAACACTCTATTGAGTCTTTCATGCATCAACGACCGCCAACATTCAGGGGATCTACTGACCCATTGGTTGTGGAACAATGGATAAGATCCATTGAAAAGATCTTTTCTATACTTCATTGTTCGGAACAAGAAAAACTCACCCTAGTTGTTTACCGCCTAGGGGGAGAAGCTGATCAGTGGTGGTCACTGATCAAAAACACGAATCCACGAGGAGAGATGGAAGCTATGGAGGGGGAAGAATTTCGGGGAATTTTATTTAACAAGTATTTCCCTCATTCCATGAGAACGAGAATGGAGAAAGAGTTTCTCGAGCTGAAGCAGAAGGATAACGAATCTGTCGGAATCTATGAGATGAACTTCACAAGGCATTCCTATTATACCTCAAGCTTTGTCATGTACCCTAATGGGAAGGTTTATAGATTCTTTGGTGGACTACGACCTCATCTGCGGAAGAATCTAGACAACATGGACTATGATAGCTATGAAGAAATAGTTCGAAGTGCTATGAAAGTCGAGCTGGAGTTTGGTGAGACACATTGGTCTCACAAACCAAATGAAAAGAAGAGATCATTGGAGCCCAGTTTACAGAAGTCTTTTGATCAGGGAAGAGGTGTAAAGCAAATGAAACTTACCACTTGAAATAAATATGGGAAGAATCATCTGGGGAACTTCTTGAATACAAGTGGAATTTTCTACAAGTGTGGAAGAGGAGGCCATATTTCTCGGAACTTTCATAGTGAGGTGAAGCCTCAGCTTCCCAACACTAACGATAGAGGAAAGATGGTTCTGGCCCTACCCGAAGACACATGCTTCAAGTGTGGAAAGCTTGGGCACTTTGCTAACCAATGTCCAAATCCGAGGGCGGTGGAGGGGAATCACCATCAATCTCAGCAGAGGCCAAGGGAGCAAGGTCGTGCTTTTGCTATCACAACAACTGAAGTTGAAGTTCCGAACGATGTGGTAGCAGGTACTCTTGTCATCCTCTCAAAACTAGCAAGTACTTTATTTGATTCTGGTTCTACGCATTTTTTTTTCCTCCAAGTTTGCAATGAATATAGAATCTATCCCAGAACTGCTACAGGTAGAGTTGTCAGTAAAGACTACAAGTGGGATTATCCTTGCATCAACAGTATTTAGAGACTCTAGTGTTTACTTTGGTGAGAACAATCTTATCGCAAATCTAGTAGTCATTCCCATGATGGAATTTGAAATTATACTAGGGATGGACTGGCTCTCAAAGTATAATACTAAGATCAAATGCAGAAGTAAGGAAATCACAGTAGTCTTGAATGAACTACCTACAGTTATCTTCCGAGGAGAGATATCCCAAACTGATCCTTATCTAGAAGCACCTCCTATAGCTTTCTTTATGGAGTTAATCAGTAATGATGAAGAAGGAAAAGGGAGCATACAAATAGAATATGTTCCGATTGTTCAGGAATACATGGATGTATTTCCTGAGGAGTTACCTGGACCTCCCCCAGAAAGAGAGGTAGAGTTCTCCATTGAACTCATACCTGGGTCTCAACCGATATCAAAGACTCCGTATAGAATGGCAAATGTGGAGCTAGAAGAGTTAAAGAAACAACTCCAAGACTTGTTGGAGAAGGGGTTTATCCGACCGAGTGTGTCTCCTTGGGGAGCACCAGTTCTCTTTGTGAAGAAGAATAATGGATCAATGCGGCTATGCATTGATTATAGAGAACTGAATGGGATCACAGTGAAGAACAGATATCCTCTTCCAAGAATTGATGATTTATTTGACCAACTTCGCGGGGCTCAATTCTTCTCTAAGATTGACCTTCGATCTGGTTATCATCAACTGAGGATGAAGAAGGAAGATATTCCAAAGACTATCTTCCGATCAAGATATGGGAATTATGAGTTTACTGTTATACCCTTCGGCTTGACCAATGATCCTGCTATTTTCATGGATTTGATGAATAGAGTCTTTAAGGACTACCTTGATAACTTTGTGGTAGTTTTTATTGATGATATTTTTATATATTCAAAAAGTCGTGAGGAGCATGAAGATCATCTAAGGGTTATATTGAAAACTCTGCGGAAGGAGAGGCTCTTTGGGAAGTTCATCAAGTGTGAGTTTTGGTTACAATAAGTGCCTTTATTGGGGCACATCGTAACCAATGAAGGAATCTCGGTTGACCCTGCAAAGACAATGGTTGTGGAGGAGTGGCCTCAACCCACAATAGTAACTGAGATTCGTAGTTTCCTTGGTTTAGAGGGATATTATAGGAGGTTTGTGAAAAACTTTTCACGTCTTTCTAATCCACTAACCAAGTTGACTCAAAAAGGGGTTAAGTTCATCTGGACAAAGGAATGTGAGGAAAGTTTCCAAGAGCTGAAGAAGAGATTGGTTACTGCACCTGTGTTAACACTACCCTCTATCGGAGAAGGATTCATTATTTTTAGCGATGCATCTTTGAAAGTGCTTGGGTGCGTCCTCATGCAAAATGACAAGGAAATTGCTTATGCATCTCGATAGTTGAAGATTCATGAGAAGAATTATCCTACGCATGATCTAGAGCTGGTGGTAGTTGTTTTTGCTCTAAAGATATGGAGGCACTATCTTTATGGGGAGAAATGTGATATATACATTGACCACCAAAGTCTAAAGTATATTTTCACACAGAAATAATTGAACATGAGACAAAGGAGATGGTCGGAGCTTATTAAATACTATGATTGTTCAATTCATTATCACCCTGGAAGAGCAAACAAAGTTGCAGATGCGTTAAGCAGGAAAGATCATATTGTTCTGGCAACAATAAGGATCCTAGGAGATCCCTTGATTAAAGATCTAGTAAAACTGGACATGGGAATTGTAAGGAAAGGGACATCATCAACCCTATCCCAAATTATTTCTCAACATTCATTACTAGATAAGATCATGAAGGCTCAAAAATAAGATCCTTTGCTGTAGGAGATGTTGGAGGCTGTAAAAGATGGGAAGTTCCCTGATTTCAATATTGATCAAGAAGGTGAATTTAAATTTCGTACAAGACTATGTGTTCCATATATTCCGGAGATAAAGAAAGAACTGATGGATGAAGCTCATAGCTCTACTTTCTCTATACATCCGGGAAGCACTAAGATGTATAGAGACCTTCGTGATCATTATTGGTGGGATACCATGAAGAGGGAGATTTCTGATTACACTACAAGGTGCCTGGTGTGTCAGCAAGTAAAGGCAAAACGACAACTTCTTAAGGGGGTATTACAACCGCTACCCATACCAGTATGGAAGTGGGATAATATCACTATGGACTTTGTAACTATTCTCCCGAAAACATCCAAAGGAAACAATGCGATATGGGTTATTGTGGACCGTCTCACCACGACAACCCATTTTATCTCTATTCGGGAAGATTTCTCTCCGGATCAGCTTGCCAAGATATATGTGAAGGAAGTGGTAAGGCTGCATGGGGTACCACTATCCATCATACCTGATCATGACCCAAGATTCACATCAAAATTCTGGAGAAGTCTTCAACATTCTCTGAATACTGAATTGAATTTTAGTACGGCCTATCATCCTCAAACTGATGTCCAATCTGAAAGGACTATTCAGACACTCGAAGACATGATGATATTATTCTCAATGGAATTTAATGGTGGATGGGATCAACACCTCTCATTAGTTTAGTTCTCCTATAACAACATCTTCCATTCGAGTATTCAGATGGCACCCTATAAAGCTCTGTATGGAAAGCGATGTAGAACTCCTACTTGTTGGGATGAAACTGGTGAGAGAATGCTTCTTGGGCCTGATCTTGTGCAAGAGATGAAAGAACAGGTTCATTCCATCCAACAACACATAAAGGCTGCTCAGAGTCGGCAGAAGATCTATGCTGACAATCGTCAAAGGGACTTGGAGTTTGGTGTTGGTGAAAAATTCTTCCTTCGAATTTCTCCCTGGAAGAGAGTCATGCGGTTTGGAAAGAAAGGGAAGCTCAGCCCTAGGTACATTGGCCCATATGAAATCCTTGATCACATAGGAGCAGTGGCCTATCGTCTAGAACTTCCACCGAACCTAGCTGAAGTTCATGATGTCTTCCATGTATCTCTCTTGAGGAAGTACATACCCGACCCTTCGCATGTACTGAACCCAGAGGTGGTACAACCAGAACATGGACTCTCTTATGAGGAGTAGCCAGTGGAGATCTTGGACCGTAGAGATAAGGTCCTACGAAACAAGACTACCCACCTTGTGAAATTGTTGTGGAGGAATCATAAATATGAAGAAGTGACTTGGGAGCCTGAGGAAACAATGAAGCAAAAGTACCCTCACCTTTTCGACTAGGCGACAAGTATAAATTTCAGGGACGAAATTTCTTAAGGGGGGAAGAATGTAACGACCCAATATTTTTGAGTAGTATATGAACTTACTCTTAATGATTTAATAAGATGTTAATGGTTAATGCAGAAAGAGGAGTCGATGGATTCATCCAGTAGACTCGACCCTTATGAAGCCCAATTATCAGATCTTGGGAAGGAAGTAGCATCTGTGGGCTTCGCTTTGGACCGAGCCCAAGCCGAACTCCAGCGTGTCAAGCTTGAACAGAAACGCCTACGGGAGAAGTTCAAGATAGTAGAGATTAATACTAGGGAAATATTATCTGAGCCTCCCTCAGATTCTCTCACCATAGCACACCTTACACTTAGGTCTTATGCCGATGTTATAAGGGGCTATGTGACGAGACCCTAGCTTCCTTGTGTAATCCTTTCGGGTGAATAAATTGAGATCTCTTCCTTTAGTGATGTTTGTGGAATTTCTTTTGTCCGGATAATTTTAGGATATATTTTATTGATGAATTTTTGAAAAAGGTATATTTTTAAACATTTATGTAAACCCTAAATAATTAATTATGTGTAATGATTTTCAAAAATGGTCTTCTACAAAAGTGTTCAGTGAGGAATTTGGAGTCTAATAAGATCAACTTAATTTTTGATGAATAGTGAATTATGAATAGTGATTTTACACTTAGGATTAGTAATGTGACCAAATGGATTAGTAATTTCACTCAAAGAAAGTTTTAATATAATTTAGACACCTAGATTAAGTAATGTGATTCAATAAAATGGGTAAATAATGGTTTCATAAATTATTAGTCAAGTATTAGTTTTTTTGGATGAATAGTGTTTTTAAATTAAAAAATTAATTAAAAATAATTAGAAAATTATTTTTATAAAAAGGACTTTATTTTTGAACTCAGAGCATCGATATTATGTTATGGTAATTTTTGGGGATTTTTCTGAAAAAAATGAATTTTTGGTGAATAGTGTTTTTAATTAAAAAATTAATTAAAAATATTTAGAAAATTATTTTTATAAAATGGATTTCATTTTTTGAAATCAAAGCATTGATATTTGGTTAAGGTGAAATTTTGGGATTATTCTAAGAAAGTTGAATTTTCGATGAATAGTGAAAGTATAGTTTTTAAGTTACGGGTGTTTAATGACATCATTAAATGATGTATTAAGTATGTAATCAATATGGTCGACTTATAAACAGTAAGATAAGGTATGAGGTGTCCCAAGTGGCCAATACCATTGGCAAATACCATGGTGAAGCCCATGGTTTTTCCAAAACCACTAATGAGGTGTCCCTTGGCCATTAATGCCTTGTCCCCTCACTTTCCCTATAAATACCCACCCTTTCCTCCTTTAGTTTTCACTCCCAACTCTCCCCCAACAATTTTCTGGTCTCCTTACCTCCCAAGGAGTCCTCCCAAGGTGCCCCCAAGCCCTCAAGGTCCAAAACGTTGAGTTTCAAGAGTCATGTTTTAAGGTAAGGGATCCGACCTCTCTCTTTCTTTTCATGTAATATCTTTTATGTCATTCCTTTTATGCTCCATGTTATTATGTGAGAGGATGTTCTTTTATATTCCTCTTACTTCCCTTTCATTTTTCTATGATGAGAGATCCCCTCTTACTCTCATCATTTCGTTTTATGAAAGTTTAAGTGACGCCATTAGGCTGCCAAATTTTTAAGTGATTCTTTCACCCTTCTCATTTTTCAAGATCGATTTACATGTCCAATCTTTCAAGTTCCTTTTTATTATGTTGGGGTATGATCTATATATCTATCATACTGATAGATTATGATCATATTATGAGAGACCCTATTTTATCTGTTCAATTCATTTTTGTTGAAGTTTAAGTGACGTCGTTAGGCTGCCGAATTTTCATAAGAGAAATCAAATTTTTGTCTTCCTTCCATGTTTTTCATTTCAAATGGTATATCCTTGAAATTGCATCACCATGTCCATATATCTTTCTTATTTTGTCCCTCTACTGTTTTATGGGTCAATTATGATTGTTCGACCCATGTGCCCTCTCTTTTCAATGTTTTCTAAAACCTTGTAACATAGCCGTTATGCTGCAGAATTTTCGTCTCAAAATGCCTCTCTTTTCTCAAAATTATTTTATGTTATAAAGTGAATACTCAAAGATCATATTTCTACAGGGTTATTCACATATATATCAAAGTTTTCTATTTTAAATTCTGGGATTTACATACATGATACCCTCTTTCCCTTTCCGTGGGTTTAAAGTAACGTAAAGATCATGTCTTTATAGCAGTTTTTATAATGTTATGATTATGAAATGAAACCCATTTATTTTATGCTATATGGGTTATTTATGAAATGTTTGATGATGATATATGTGGCTCACATGATAATAAAGTAAAATTTAAGGGTGCGCCCTGATAGCGCTCCAATGCATTGGGTAAAGACTTAATCTCTAGAGATGACCATTTTAACGACGCCTTGGTGAATAACCTTGGTAATTTTTAACGACACCTTGGGGATGGACCTTGGTGAAACGAAACGATTGCCAATATTAAATGTTGCAGCCACATCTTCAAGTTATGAAAAATTTAATTTTTTTTATTATGTATCTCATGATTTCTTTCTCATGCCTTAAAGTTCTTTTCATGTCCTTATTGAAGTATCTCAAGTTCACATGTAAAATGTTTCTCTTGTTTCCCTTACTGGGCCTTCTGCTCACCCTTTCTTTTGATGTATGTCCCCAGGTTATTAGATGTAGTAATGAACCTAGGATGAACTAAAGGAGAAGCCTTTCAAGTGTTTAATAAGACTGTTTTATGTTTTTTTCATGTATTATGTTCCTTGTTTCCAAGACACTAAACCTTAATGATCCTCAGTTCCGTGTAATGAAATGAAAGTTATGTTATAAAAAGACGGGATGCTATATGTAAAGTGGGTCTTCAGAAACAAATGTGATGAAAATGGAGTCATAGTAAGAAATAAATCTAGACTTGTTTCTAATGGCTATAATCAGTAAGAGGGAATAGACTATAAAGAAACCTATAATCTAGTATCTAGACTTGAATCTATCCATATTCTACTTGCCTTTGGAGGATTCTTTAATTTCATACTTTTTAAAATGGATGTGAAATGTGCTTTTCTAAACGTTTATGTTCAAGAGGAATTTTTTGTTGAACAAGCTCCTGGATTTGAAGACACAAAACATCTTAATCATGTTTTTAGACATACCAATGCTTTGTATGGTCATAAAGAAGCCCCACGAGCCTGGTATGATAGACTCAGAAGTTTTTTGCTTCAAAATAACTATGTTAAGGGAAATGAAGATCCAACCCTTTTTATAAATAAAGATAAGAAATTTTTTTTGATTTTTTAACTTTATGTTGACGACATCATATTTGGTTCAACTCAGCAATCCTTAACCGATTCTTTTGAAAGTCTAATGAAATCTGATTTTGAAATGAGTATAATGGGTGAGTTAACTTTCTTCCTTGGTTTTCAAATTTCTCAAAAAAACCAGAAGGAAAATACATTTCTGAACATAAGTATATTAAATATCTTCTCAAATAGTATGGTTATGACAATAATAAAAGTATAAGTGCTCCTATTAGTACATAAAACTCTCTAGATCTTGATGAAGCTGGGAAACCAGTAGATCAAACGTCTTTTAGAGGTATGATAAGAAGTTTAATTTACTTAACAGCTAGTCGACCAGAATTAATGTTCTCAGTATTCTTATGTGCAAGATATCAATCCAATCCTAAGGAATCTCAGTTAAAGGAAGTAAAAATAATTTTTCGCTACCTTAAGGGAACTATAGATCTAGGATTATTTTATACTTCTGGAAATGATTTTATTCTAAAAATATTTTCTGATGCTGACTTTGGTGGATGTAGAATGGATAGAAAAAGTACATCCAGAACATGTCATTTCTTAGGAGATTCATTAGTTTCTTGGTCCTGCAAGAAGCAACATTCTGTATCACTTTTCACTGCTGAAGCTGAATATATAGCAGCTGGAAGTTGTTGTGCTCAAGTGTTGTGGATGCAACACACACTCACAGATTATGGCATGAGTTTTACTGAAACTCAAATTATATGCGACAACACAAGTTCCATTTACCTAAGTAAGAATCCTTCACATCACTCTCGTGCAAAGCACATAGATATTAGGCATCATTTTCTTAGGGATCACACACTTAAAGGAGATGTCATTCTTCTGTTTATCAGAATGCAGGATCAACTTGCTGATATTTTAACAAAATCCTTACCCTCTGATAGATTTGAATATATTATACAATAGTTAGTAATGATAACTGTAAGGTAATCATTCTTCATTAACTTCTTGTTAAACAATTATCCTAACAATAATAAACTCCTTTTCATATGGGGAGTACATTTGATTGTTAGTGTAACTAAATTTTTTGGAGGTAGTTTTTCAAATTTTTCCGAACTAAAATTTCAGGAATGGGAATTTCCAGAACTGAAATTTTCCGGAATGAAGATTTTAGAATTGAAAACTTCCAGAATAGAAATTTTCGTATTGAAATCTTCTGGAATTGAGATTTTCGGACTGGGGTTTTCGTAACGAGGTTTTCGTACTGGAGTTTTCATAATGAAGTTTTTTTTTTCAAAGAAGAATATTACCAATTACGAATAATATTTCTTGTTAATCTGTAAGTTATGATTTTCTTACTTATATTTTGGTAATTAAATCTTGCTTACTGGTAATTTTATTGTTTTAAGAAAAGTTCGGTTTCATGTTTTTCCTCAAATCCGACTGTTTTCTTTAAATACCTCAAAAGATCGGAGTCACATTTATTTCTTACGGGATTGATCTCAACCGTCAGATCAGATCAGAGCTTTTTCAACTGTTAGATGGATTTTGGAAGACCAACAGTCAAATTATTTTCCTATATAAAGGGAACCCCGAGACTCATCCCACATCTGTTTTTCCAAGAATTTGTGTCTCAAAGCTCTACTGCTCCTCTTAAGGCCGGTTCTGAACCTTGTGAAGCCGATCTGGATCTTCTCATATTCCTCCACTCCGAATGTCTGTTGGAGCAACTTCTCAAGATATTTCAACTGTGAAACCAATTTCAAAGTGGTTAGTTTATAGAGAAAGATTGGTTCATCCAGATTTTTATAAGCATGATTATTTTATCTCAAATAATATTAGACTGAATGGATGGGAAGATGTCTGCATAACAAAGTCAGATAAACAGGATCCGGTTTATACTGATTTGTTGATAGAGTTTTATGAATCTTTTTCCTTCCAGATGGAAGATGGCAGAGATAAGTTTTCCTTTAAGTCTTATGGGAAGACTTATAAACTTTCTTACACTAAGGCAGCAAGCCAATTTGGTTTAGAATACGAAGGAGAAGCTAAATTATGCTCTCACAAACTTCCCGATGTGCAAGGATGTTTTAATAAGGAGAAGGAACTAAAGTGTCTTGGGCTTAAGCGTGATTCAACATCTAAGATTGCTTGGCTCACTCCGAAAAATAGAATACTTCAACATTGGGTGCAATGTTTTCTAGTTCCGAGAAGAGGTGACAAGGATAATCTAATGAAAAGTGATATCTATGTCTTAGATTTTTGGTAAATCTAAGAATGATAAATCTGATAAGGCATGTCTTGGTTACGATCAATAATATCAAAGAAGGAAATTTGAGAGCTCAGATTATTATGTTTCCTGCCTTATTATCTAAGATGATAGTTCGATGCATAGAATCTTTCAAGGTTTCCTGCAAATCGAAGATCCGAAATTGTAAGCTCATGCTAGTTAGTGATGATACGCTTAAGAGGATGAAGATGAGATTTTCCAGTGAATCTAGAGAATTTTACCCCTTATCTGTGGAGGAGTTTGAAGCAGCTGAAAAAGAAACACAATCTCCAGAACCTTAAAAAAAGAAAAGGAAGAAGAGAAAGGCTAAGGAAGCAGTTACTGATGAAGAAGTTCCTCAGCCTAAGGAAACTCAATTTGCATCTCCCAAGCCAAAGAAGAAGAAATCTTATACGGATGAAGTAGCAGCTAAATGGAGGGAAGACAATGAAAAGGTGAAGGAAGGGGATCCACAATTCGGATTGGACCTTGTAGAGGCTAAGGCATTGAAAGAAAGAACTGCTAAAGAATTAGAGAAGCAAGCGAAATAGAAGAAAATGAAGAAGAAAATGTCTGAAGCTGAAGTAGTGCAATCCTTGTTGAAGGATACATAGATAGCCTCCAGGATGCTTTCCATTCTGGAAACTTTTGTTGTTGAACCTTCGTTACCATAAATTCAACCAAAGAGTTATGTCACTCCGAATAAGACCAAGGGTATAGATGCAGCTGAAGATTCTGAAATAGAAGTAACTGAAGAAATTGAAGTAGAGGAAGAAGAGGAAAGTGAAGATTTGGATGCCTTAATAAAGCAGGTAAAAGAATACAAAGAAAAGGCTGAATCCACAAAAATAGTATCTCCAGGAAAGAAAGATGAAGATGAAAGTAAGCCAAACAAGGAATAAGAAGAGAATGTTTTGTTTAATGAGGAAGAACTCTATGAGAAGAATCTTCACGAGGAAGGTCAAGAAAAAAACAAGATGAAGATCAGATCGTTCAACTTTCTGAATCTGAGGAAGATTCTCCTAATGTGCAACACATTCCGAAATCTGATAAAGGGAATGAAGTCTTGATGAAGGCTCCTATTAAAGATGTTATCAGAAAAAAATAGGTTGGTGGTACCTCTAAATGGAATTTGGTAAAAGTTGAAGAGGAGAAATCTCAAAAAGATGTATCTGATTCGGAATCATCATCTCAAAGTCATGATTTTATTGTTGATTCTTTGATGAAGTTGGTGGACATCGTTTTGATCTTTCCCACCATTGACTCCATATGTCAAATGCTTCAGCAAACTCAAAATCAAAAATTAGAGACACTATCCATGTTAATGGAAATGTGTGTGAAGATAGAAGCAGAACAGGAGAATTTTCTTATTGATTATGATGTCCATAGAAAGTCTTGAAGCAAGATAACCAAATGGTCTAAAAGAGTTGAAAAATATTTGGTTGTGTTTGATAATTTCAAGAATGATGTGAAAGAAGCTTTTGATACATCTGATAAAAAGAATAAGAATATTCAAGATGATCTGGTTATTGAGTAGAGTTCTTGGAATCAAGAAGTGAAGGAACATAATGACAAGGCAAATTCCCTTGCTCAAAATCTCTTAAATGATAGAAATCTTTGGATTAAGCTTATAGAAAAAGTTGTTCAGAAAGATGAGTTGTTAATGTTTCAGAAAGAAGCCTTAGAGGCTCAGGCAGAGGCTTTAAAATCTCAAGAAGAAAAGCTAAAATCCTTAGAGAGGCAATGAGTGAATGATCAATGAGACTTGAAGAAACTCAAAGCCTTGTTGAAAAAGCCGATCCCAAAATAAAAGGAAGAAAAATTAATCCACTCCGATCTTTTGTTGTAGTTGTCTTTCCTTGTAAATTTTTTTTCCCTCAACTCTAATGAAATGGTTATCTGGTTGGTTTTTATATTTTTATATACTAATGTTTCAGGTACCATACGTTGTTTTCCATTCCCTTTGATTATTTTTGAAAATCACAAAGGGGGAGAAGGAAAAATAATTACTCTTAAGGAGGATAAAAGGAAACATTTCTAAGAGAAATATCCTTAAAGAAAGGGGGAGTTTCCCACTACGAAGTTTTTCATTCCTACATTAATGAAAACTTCACTCCAGAAACTCAGAATACAATCCTTAGAGTTTCAATGCCTAAGGGGGAGTTAGTTATATTCACTTATATCCATGAGCAAAGGGAGATAAGTTTTTCAAAGTATTTTTTTTTTAAAATCCTTATATGTTTTTTCGAAAGGATTTTTGTGCTTTCCAAAAAGGGGGATATTGTTGAGTCAATAATATTTTCCTTATGAATTTTCCATTCCTTCCTATTTTGAAAATCACAAATACCTTATACTTAAGAAAATATTACTTTTAACCCCTTAAGGAAAATTTACTTCTTTAAGGAAATTTACCTTAAACTAGATTTTCTTATACATAGTAATATTTTTCATAAACTCAAAAACCGAATTCATAACAAAATTTCCGGAGCCATATAATGAAGAGATTTGGAGCTTTCTATTTTTAGGATCTGAATTCTGGATGTAATTTGTAATGGAGTTTTTAATCTGAATTCTTGACTCCGAACATTCATGAGTTTGACTCTGAACTATTAAGAAGTTTGACTCCGAACTTTTTAAGGGGTTCGACTCCGAACTCTCAAGAAGTTCGACTCCGAACTCTTCAGCAGTTCGACTCCAAACTCTTTAAGTGGTTCGACTCCGAACTCTCAAGAAGTTCGACTCCGAACTCTTAAGCAGTTCGACTCTGAACTTCTTAAGTGGTTATACTCCGAACATTTAATTTTCTTACACTCCGAACTATTGATTAGCTTTTACTTACATATGATTTGTTCCAAAATAATTTCATGCATTTAGTTATACATGGTTTGTTATAAAACGATGTCATATTTTCTATTTCTAATTAACCGTTGTCTAAGTTACACGTGTATTGGTCCCTCCATGTTTCACGGAAAATATGACCGTTGGAGGAGGGAGCCGGCCGTTGGAAATTTTCTTATAAATAGGAGATCATTTGAAAGAGCTCAAATATAACAATAAAGTTGATCGATCTAGAGACCTCACGCTGCTAAGGTGATTTCTAGAGAGTGAAATATTTTTCATGCCTTGTGCATACTGAACTACTCATTCAGTTTTTCCTTCGTGCGATTCCAAATGTTGGTGATTACATTCGAGGACTTCCATGGATAAGAAGACAGAGGTGCCAACTACCTTAAAGTTCAAGGGCTTCCTTGTTGAGTAAGACAGAGTTTCCAACTACCTTGAAGTTGTGGGCTTGCGGGGATAGCAAGACAGAGATTCCGATCATCGTATCGAGGGCTTACCCTGGTGTGGGTATGACGGACTTTCTTGAAAATATAAATCAAGGGACCATTATCCAAGGTTGTTGGATACCCTTATCTTTGGGTTAAAAGACTTATATCTTGTTACTTATAGTTTTTTACTACTTGATTGTTTCCGCTACATTTTGTAATATTAAGGAATGTATAACTTTATTATACTTCCTTACTTGTACTCTGTTTCATTTAGATTCTATACGCTTTAAGGTAGAATCTCATATTGTAATTTTAGTTTAGTTTCAACTTCCGGATCCATATTTCTGGAACCTACTTTTGGACTCTCTTTTCAGTTTTTATATAGAACTTGAAGTTTATAACTTCGTTATTCCAATTTTTCAATTGGTGTTAGAGGTTTTGTGAATTTACTTAGTTTAACTTTGTTAATCTTAGCTCTTTCCATTGTTTAAGGAAAATTTTAAAGTATACAATTCACCCCCTCTTGTATATTGAGCATCTACATCATTATTTCGATCCTACATTTACCGCTTATGTGAGTGGAATTTCTAAAATCCAAGAGGCATGGTTAATATCAACGAGTAAAATTTGGTTCAATAAGATAATAATAATTTTTGGTGAATAGTATTTTTTAACTTTTATTTACCACGGTTAAAAGTAAATAGGGTAATTAAGGGTAAAAATGATATTATTATTACCCAAACACAAGTCCTATTTCTATTGGTTAAGTGTAATTCGACCCAAAACAACCTTATAAATAAAATATTTCTATTTAGGTTCACGTGGATTAGATTAGGACATTTATTATTATTGTATTTAAAGAAGAGTTAAAATAGTTAAAATCAAAGTTTAATAACTAAAACATTTTGAATATAGGGTTATACATACGATAAATTTGACTATAAGAATTAATTATAAACTTAAGAAGATTTCCTACATAATGGTATTTTATTTATAATTTTTATACATTTAATAATTTAATTTATTGAGACACAATGGGGATACCATAATTTCCTTATTAATGAAATATTAACATAATTGATCTTATAAAAACCCAAATAAATGTAATTTGGGAATTTTTATAAATTAAATTAATTTTATATGTTAATATGACATGTAAGTATCATTTTAATTATCTATTTTCTAACTAATCTGGCTATTATGATTTACACAAAAATCAATTACCAAATAGTTTCAAAATTGACATAAAATAGTTTTTCAAACCAATTTTATATTATGAATTGTTATTTTATTCTTAAAAATCTATGGTTCTTCCAAATTACTTACATAAGGTTATATATATTAATAATGAACCACTTGTGGTTCTATTAACTTTTTATAGTATGTTTATTAGCCATATACTGTAAGAAAACCAGAAGACATAGTAAAAGTTAAATTATTTAACTTAGAGTTAAATCTAAATGATAAGGTTAAAATAGTAACCTAAGATTTTCTAAAACCTATTGGTTGAGATGATTTAGACCCATACCCACCTTAGCTCCAAAATAAATCAATGTTTATCTCTTAAAAACTGAATATGACTTCATTATAAAATAATATTTTATGTTTTTCCAAAGGTTCCCTTCTCCACCGTTATAAAAAGGCACCTCCTCCCTCACCTATTTACACAATTTTGATACTTCAAGATCGACCAACCCCTGAATATTTACCTTTTAAACTTCCCTAGAAATATTATAGTGTTTTTGGTATCTTCAAAATACTGACTCTAGTGACTTAAGAGGAAGTTTAAATGAGGTGCTTCGAAGAAGAGGTAATCTCTTCTACTGATTTTTTCAAGTTTATTTCTTCTTCAACTTCTTCTTCTTTAGTTGTTTCATTATAAAGTAATAACAAAAGTATCAGTAATATAATAAAATTTTAATATAAATATTAAACAAACCCATTTCACCTTCTATCCATCCTACGGAAAATGAAATCACTGCGGGACCGTACGTACGGAATACCATCTCCACATCGTGGTGTAGTCCTTTTTTCCACGACCACCTTACTAGGATGGGTATAATGGTGTAAATAATAAATATATATGATTATTAGAACATTATAGTGATTCTTAGATATCATCCACTCTAATTCCATTCAATTATTATGGGAACGATATCATCGCTCGTGCGTACGTACAGATTACCGTCTCCACAACGCGATGAGATTCATTCTCCATGTTAACAATTCAAAAATGATTATAGAGTATATATAATGAATAATAATGAAATATATGACATAATGAATCTACTGGATATATATATATATATATATATATGTCATCTACTTACTTCCATTCAAGTCAATAAGCAAAGGAAAAAACGTTCATGCGTACATACGGCCTACCGTCTCCATGAATGGTGTATTTCATTTCATTCATCTATCTATTATATATATATATAGAATATATATGATATATAAATCATGATTTAAATTCTGAAATTAAGTAAATGATTATATTAGTAATAATAATATCATGAAAAACAAGTCCAAACATGTACGATAAATAAAATGATTTTACCCAAAACGCTACATTAACATGGAATTTACAAAAGAACGGGTAATATAAAGTCATAAGTGAACCATATATGATATCATAAAAATGAATATGATGCTTTAATAAGTAAATGACATTATTTAAATCATTATACTGGTGTCTCGGATAACTATTAAGAATATCAGACCTAAGGTAAGGGATAATTTTTCAATCTCATTTTTATTCGAGATTGCTTATATGTAAGTATTTACTTGGGTTATATTTTTCATCCATGTCCATAAAAATGTTTTTCCTGGAGTGTTTAATATTCTTCCATGTATTTTTAAAGTCATGATTACACCTCTTTGACTTTTACTTTGTGTTATGGAAGGAATCTTTCTTTTGTTTACCATACGAGGAACTTTTTTTACTTTTTCGGCAAAAGTATGAGGAGAATGTTTTTTTATCTTATATGGAATGAATGGATTTTTACAGTTTCATAATGTAGTATTTTCATTATGATTACTCTAAAATATTTCATGACTATTTTCCACAGAATTCTTTTCTTTTAAAATTTATTGTCTTTTTGTGAAAAGAAAATGATTTTGAAGAAGAAAGGTTATTTTCCTCAAGAATTCATTTCTAGTGTTTTATCAAAACCTTTTTCCATCTAAGATGAAATTATTTCATATGTGTATGTTTCATATATAATGTCTCTATTATATACATGGTTTTAATTTTCTTATGATGAAATCATATCCATTTGTTTTATATGGATTATGTTATGATGGGATGATGTTTATGAAACCCATTTTATTCTTTGGGTTATGATGAATGATTTATGTTTATAATGTGGCACACGTAAGAATGATTTCATTATGAGATGGGTGGGACCTATATCCCCTCTAATTCATTGGCTTAATATTTATATCTCATGAGATTGAAATGGCTGGAATGGTAAGTTAATCCAGTTCAGTGATACAGGACTAGAACGAGGAGTGAACTTGATTCAGAAAGTCACTTTTTCCACTAAGATGATCTTGGAAGCAATGCCTTGGCTACTATGGAAATCATATCATGCGATTAATGGTTTTCCACAATTACATGTTTTATTCCCATGCTATTTTATCATGATTAATGTTCCTTTATGATATATGCCTTACGTACTTCCAAGATTTATGTATTTGCTCAAGATTTTGATGTTTTGATTTCATGTTCATGTTTTTGCATTAAAATGTTTATGGATTGTTTTATGTTCTCTATGTTTACCATTACTAAGCATTTGAGCTCACCCTTTTTATGTTTTATTTTCCCCAGGAAATAAATAAAGGTTTTATGTAAGAAAACAAAAGGAGAAGATCTTTATGGGAGATGTTGAAGTTCTTTCACCATGATTAGAAGATTATTTTTCTGAGTTTCCAAAGACACTAAATACTACAGGCCTTGTGTGTTTGTTTTTGTTATGTATTAAGTATTACACAAAAGTAATGTAATGTCTATGTACGTCAATAATTGGGTCTCTACAAACTATATTTTTCTTATCGACCTATGTGGGTTATGATTCCTTTTTAATGAGGATATGTAGGTAGCCCATCTGCGAGTACGATCCCAACTCTGAAATAATCCAAGTCTTTCTGAATGAAAATAAAATTCAAATGCCCCACTGAGTAGCTTTAAAACCAGTATGGTCATCATAATTACCAAGATATTTTTATATAATATATTGAAGGATACCATGTCCTAGAACCTCTAATATGTATGAATTATTATATGTCGATGAAGAACCTCAAATACATATAAAAAAATCTCAAAATCCCATACATATCAATCATTGATTTCCAAGTCCAAAACTCATTTTCATGCATTTTGAATTAATAAGGATTCATGAAAATAAATTAAATCAATAAAAGTGTCCCATATTAGGCAATAATTCCCCCCAAAAAGTTGTGATGAGCCTGACCTCCCATCCTCTCTACCAATGAAAATTATTAAGCCTCATCAGTCCACAACTAATGAGCACCTACCTTTGGAAAGTAGGTCCAAATGGATATAGAATCATTGGGTGTTTTTGGTTCTATGAATAAACCCATTAGAAACTTATTAGATAGTTTGAACCTTAAAAAAATAATGTCATCCCCATTTCCATAATAAACAAAAATGTTGAACCCGACGTGAATCCTTAACCAAGTTAAATGTTGTTTCACTTATTTGTTAGGACCCTATTATACTCAAAATGAGGGACAATAAAGCAATAAAACACATATGTGTTCATCCAAAATATGTAGTTTGGCCAAACCTATCTTGATTATGTATGATATATTAAAAAGGAACTCTTTTACAAGATCTCATTGAAACACATAATGGCTTTATTAAAATTCACACATGTGAATGCCTAAGACGCTACTCCTGCTGGATCCTCGTCCGCTCTGAGGAAGAAATCACCTTCTCAGCATCTTCAACGTTGGGTATTGAATTCATTGGTGAGGGAATACTATCAACATGGTACCATCCTTACTCTGGAGGCCTCTCAACAACCCCTCCATGTTAAAAACTCGCCCTAGTTGTCTAGATAGCGACGAACAGTAATCATGAAGTAGGTGGTTCCAACCACTGTCTCCAACCGTTTTGGGCCGTTGTCCCCAGAACGCAACAACCAGTCCATCACATATTATAGGGAGGTGGATGAAGAGGTAACTCAAGGCCTCAGGTAATGATGACAGGAGCCCTTCATGAGGACTCCCACTAACAATCACCGCCAGACTCGTGCAGTAGTGCATCCTCAACATGATGAGGGTATCAACTGTAGATGTTGGGTTCAGGTCACTCAGACCCGAGCACACAAGAAGAAATATAAGAGGATAAATCTAGTCCACAGGGAGTAGGTTATTACCTCTTACCCCTCTGGATTAGTCCTTCGCTCTAACCTAATGGAAAACAACAAGCGGGCATATACACCCGTCCATCCCGATTTCACTACCCATCATACTCATCTGGAAGTAACATATCAATCCTGGCAAGAAATTCTGGTAGAGTACTATAGGCAGGAGCATACACCAATTTATAATTCATCAGGCATTCAATAAGATCTTTTGACTACAATGAAAGAAGTTTTCCAATAAAATGTGGTGACCACCTGTAAACAGGCGCACACCCCTGCTTACACTGTTCAATTCTGCCAACAGTCTCGTCTTCCAGTATTTAATGAAGTTCATAAATCATATAAGGTGGAAAACAATAACCAGGAACATACACCTGAAATTCATCAAGCTAAAAAATAGTCTCATTTTTGATCACCCATAGATGTCAATTGGAAAGGCCCAATGAGAAACTAGAGGCAGACACAACTTTCTGCCCCCACACATGAGTATTGTCAGAATTCACTAACAGAAAAAGGAAGATAGGAGAAAGAACACACACCTACTCCAATCATGGAATTGACGTATATTATCGTTCAGGCAGCCAATGTCACCAAGCACATTCTGACAATGGTGAAATAGAAGAATAAAATCCCTTCCCATATTCTGGATACCTGTCAGAATATTATAACAACTTCAGCTACATTACAGGGAAAGAATTGTAAATCTATCTCTATCAGTGGATTGACTCATCATCATGTCAATCCAGAGAAGATACCCACCTCTGTTCAAGTCTAAGAGGGTCATGGGGAATAATCCCCCTTGTCATACAGAAAATCAAGTTGGGCACAAACATCCGATTTAAAGGGAGATAGTCAGTCTAACATGACCATTTTTTTGAGTAGGCACATACACATACCCATAATAACCATTTTAGTCAAAATGTGGTTTCCAAAGTGAGTAAGAAGTCTTCCATGAAAATAACCATCCAACACAGTTGAAAAATCAAGATCCAATCTGTAGTAAGGCCTTGCTCAATGCTAATGTTCTTGAGGCCCTCAGACAATTGTCCATTGAAACTCAAGGTTCTACTCCCTCATTTCAAGATTCCAGAATTAACAACAATAATTTTGATGAACTTCATCAGACACTTCCTCATGAAGGATTGATTCATGAAAATTCGGTCAATCTCGAAATATTATCATCAAATGAGAGCTATGATAACGCTCTGCATGGACAGAAGACCAAGGAGAAATAAGTTTCATTTTTGCTGTAACCCACCATAGTGGTCCTCTCCCTGATGATGGATTAAGCTTTGAGAGTCCTCTCCACAAAAGTAATTTTCATTTCTTGGAAAATTGTTCAATGGAAAATGAAATAATAAGAAATACCTCTTTTCTTGAGGCACTTGAAAATGTGAATCCAGTCATGTCTGATGCCTTACCGCTATCAGATGAAATACTTTCTCAATCATAAGATAACCTGGGGTGTGGGTCATTCTATGAACCACCCCTGGGACATTCATCTTCTAATTTGACAAATGAATTATCTATCAATCTTTTTGAATCTGATAAAGAAACAAAGAAGCACCAGATTTGGTCCAATCAGGTAGAAGAATATTCATCAAATGAAAAAGAGGAAGCGTTGAATATGATAAAACAACTGGAAAATGGTGAAATACCAGTCATGTTTTGGTTTTTGGATGACTCTCAGTAAGATATTTTAGAAACATTGACAGAAGATTGTATTCACAATATTTGTCTCATCATATAGAAAAATATTTTTCACTTAAAAGAGAAAATATTATCTTATGATGAATATCAAAATCATGTCAAGATAATAGAAGGGTTGCAATGCCACATTGACTAGGTATCTCTCTCAGTTTCCCAACATCCAAAGGATGAAAAGTAGCAGGGATCCCTTCAGCGTTCATTCCTTGGTGGGTTAAAAAGGTTGTTCCAGTTAATTACCAATGCCCATCCAGGTATTCATATCTGGGGATGGGTTATTCCTGAAGAATTGCACTTCACTATGCTCTTAATCCAAAAAATCCCTCCAAAAGTGGACTCATGCAATGTTATTGCGCTTGGATGGCCACATCTAACTGGTTTTGTGCGTAATCAAAGGCTTCCCCAAGGACATGCCTCAACTAGTTCTTCCCAATGTCATGAATATAAAAAACAAGTTTTCCAATTACACTTGCATCAAGCAAATGAAAATATTGAACATGCTTATCGTTTAGAGCATGCACATCATTAGGTGACAGAAGTGTCAGAAATAATCCAACGGTCATCTTAGCCAGGTGATTTGAGTGGATGTCAGATGATGCATCCGGATAATTTCTAGACTAATGTCTGTAAAATGAAGAGATCATTGAAAAACGTTTCAGATGTAGTAGCTCAAGATCCACCTCAGCTTACCAGGATGGGGAATATTTTAAGCCAACCCTGGAGATCAATAGATATGATTCAAGGAGTTGAAAAGTAAAAATAGGAACAGCTCCAGTCTATTGGACAAGGAACTTTTTCAAGTTCTCAATCTCCTCCTTAGTGAATGTTAGTCTTCTCTCAATTAGGGAAGAATCCACATGAGGAATGCATGGCCGAATTATCAGGTGATTCCCTCGAAATTACTGTTCATCACGAAGTTCCTAAGGGATCAACAAAAAAGTCAATGTCTCATAAAGGACATAGAAGAAGACAGTATCACAGAAGAACTAAAAGAAGGGCTGTAATGCGTTATTCATCAATAAATGTCATCAATGTTGTTTAAACTAATCCCATAGAACATGAGCCTCACTCAGAGGGATCAGATGAATAAGTTCATGTTCAAGAATCTGTAAACACAGAAACAAATGAAGGAGGTGTGCATTCCAGAAGATAGAGGTTCGCCTAGGGGAAAGACATTCCTTTGGGTAATACCCTTCCATACTCCATAATGGCACATTCCAAGGAAAAGGGTAAAAGTGAGGTTACATTCCACCCTACCTCTAGAGAAGGCCAATCACTCTCATTAGAGGAAAGGTTCACACAACAAGAAGAAGAAATGAAGGAGTTAAATAGGTTACATACAGAACTACTTCAAGATAGTCTTCCTCCTAAGAATGCTGGAGTTAATCAATCAAGGGATTTTTTTGCAGCTACTGGAATGGATCAAGAATATCCCCCTTTACAATTAAACCATCACAGGTCCAATCCCATGGTCACTACTAAAAAAGGGCATTAGCGACCGCCATTGGTGGTCACTAAAGGCCTATATCGACCGCCAATGGCGGTCGCATCAGCCTCATTGTTGTAGGCCAATAGCGACCTCGATTGGTGGTTGCTATAGGTGGCCAAAATGCTGGACATAAGCGACCACCTGGCGGTCGCTATAGGGTGCCGGGCGGGGACCATTTGCGACCACTTTTAGCGGTCGCTACTGCTGCCCGGCTGCCAGTCTATAGCGACCGCGTTTGGCGGTCTCTAAACTGGGGAAATTTTTTTTAAAAAAAATTCATACCAAAATAAATAAATAAATAAATATATATATATATATATATTTGTTAATATATATATATATTTATATTAATGAAAATATTTATATATATAATATTAAATAAAATATTTTTCATTTTTTAATGAAATGGACGAATTGTGTTTTTTTTACTTCACAGTGCAAAATCAGAGATATAACAAGGTAATAGTCATAACAAATGGAAAAAAATTTCAAACAACATAATCATCAAAATAATCATAAACGATAAACATGCTTCAACGATCTGAGCAGGTCCATCTAGTTCAATCTTGTGCTTCAAAACCTACAATAAGACAAAAAAACAAAACAAACGTAAATTGAACATAATTATTCAGTTATTATATACATATAATAAAATTAAATCTGACATCAAATCATGGTGCTATAATAATTTAAAACCCCCACTTTAATAAATTCTATCAATTCAGGTCATTCGGAGCACGTTTGCTCCGAATTCGACCATCTCACGACGTTTTTGGTGTTTTGTGACACCGGAAACGCGTTTCTGGTCTCCGCTGTCAAACGACGGCTCCGATTGACGTTCCTTCTGCCTGAAGATTTCACAAATCACACAATGGATGTGGTTGTACGGTTTCATGGCATTCCAAGGTCTTTCGGGTGGTTTTGACCCCCCCACGCGCCGTTTTAGCGTGCGTGGAGCTGCTGAAAACGACGCACTCGGCCGTACCGCCTGCACCGCACGCCCGATGGGCGCGCCGTCTCCTCCTACATGTCATGAATAATATTCCTAATGTTTTTGTGTGGTTTCAGGTCATTCGGAGTGTAACGCCCCGACCCCATCTACCCAGAGTCGGTGCATTACTTCGTAACATTGGCATGATCACAAAAGAACAAGTCTCAAAAGACCGATTAGTTTAGTAGCCTTGGAAACACTAGATACATTCATAAATGTTACATTACAACATAAGTTGGAAAAATACAATAACAAAGTCTCCATATTCCACACTCATATCCTCTTCTGACTATCCCTGCAGGTCATTCATAAAATACTTCTTCACATTCTGGAAAAATTAAAACATTGAAAGGGGTGAGCTCAGATGCTCAGTAAGGATAACAATATTGCAGAAGCTTTCATAAATAAACATAACCATTTAAGGAAATGTATAACTAAAACAAAAGCCTTTTAAACTTTAACATCAACATAATATGGAAAAAGTAAAATGAGATAATTCTATTTACTTCTTCACATGGATATTCTACTGGTCGAATAATCACATGCAATATCAATAACCACTTTCATAATGATGGAATGCATAATGCCAGACTATCATAACCACATAGTTAAGGCCTCGTGCCAAGACCACAAATAAGATTTTTTCAAGGCCTCGTGCCAAGACACTAGTTTGTCTCATGAGACCTACCGATGCATCGAGGAGCTGTAGCGGGCTCCACCCGTCACTTATTAAGTCCAATTCATTCCTCATATGAATAGGTTTAAACATATCATAAACCATAACATAATCGTATCAAATAAAACATGCATAAAAGAAACATAAAATTTCCACATTTCAATCACAAGACATCAATACAACACATTGATATAATAAAAATACTCTCAAAACAATTTTCAATACCAAAATAAAAGAAAGTTAAAACTTTGTATTTAATTTTCATTAAAAAAATTATGGCTTGTAGAGGAAGCCGAAACTCAAATAATGGTCATGGCGGTGGAGAAGTCGTTGTCGCTGCATATGTACGGCAAGAAAAACATTCCCTTTTTGTCTTTTAGTAAAACGCTTCGTATAAAAAATAGTCCTTTTGAATAAACGTAAAAGTCAAAGGGGTTTATACACCATATAAAAGAAAGTTGTGTATAAAACCAAATATGCCTCAATGAAAGGAGATTGAGATGAAGTCCTTAAAAAGATCATTTTTTAAAAAAAATAGATCTATTATGTGTATTCACTATAAGTAAACATAAATAAATTACAAATACAAGATATGACATAATAATATCATGAAATAATTTGAATGTAGGAGATTAACCCAAAGAATAGGAAGTGGGTTAAGAAGTTCCCTTACCTTGCGTCCTGTCCTGACTCGACCATTCTTTAACCTCCTGAATAATAAACTAGAGTTAATTTCTATTTAATTAAGAACCTTTTTCATGTTCATTATTCCTTTTATATCACTTATTACCATGTTATGAACATTATGTAATTATTTAAGTTAATAACGGTCGTTTTGTGGATCTTTGGTACTGGAGTCAAAAATAAACTTCTTATAATTACAAGTTGTTCATGTGGTGAAATATCCATTTTATCCAGAATTATATTAATGATGTAGATATAATATATATCATACATATACAGTATATACATTCATTTATAATATTACGTAACATTTAGAGGTAAGAAATGAAATGCACCGTTCATGGAGACGGTAAGCCGTACGAACGCATGAACGCTACTTTCATTTCTATTTCGTATTTAATGGAATGAAATCATAATTATATGAATGTATAATATAATTCCTGTATAATATCATATATAATATCATTTACTGCATCCTTTATACATCCCACATGTGGCATTAACGATTCACATCACTTTGAGGGGGCGGTAGTCCGCACTTCCTAAAATGAAATTATCTCGTTTACCCATAATGGAAATCATAAAGTATGCCATAAATAAGAAATACAGAAGCATAAGTAAAACATAAACATATTATATATCATATATAAATATAGTGACATCTTAATGGCCACCTTTTAAGGTGTTATATGAGTGTTGAACAATCATCGTTTCGTGAGGCAGAAATTCGCCATCCACAGAAACCGTATGTTCTTTAACCATTAGATGTAGGTGTGTGTAATTGTAGCTCGAATCCTTCTTATAACAACATACTAGTGTATTGAGGATACTTATTTTGTTACAAAAGAAATTAATAAAAAGAGTTTAGGGGGTTGGAGAAGAAAAATAAAACAAAAAAACATTAGAGAAGACATTACCTCAAAATCGGATAACTCTTTTTAATTTGAGCCAAAAGCATCCTTGGGAAGAGTTCTTCCCAAAGTGAGGATTCTAGGAGTAATAGGGGGAATTTGGGAGAGTATTTGGGCAGATTTTGTCCAAGAAAAATGGTTTGAAAGTGTGAATGAGGTGGTAGAGGTGGGGGCCTTTTATAAGAGAAGAGGAGGGGCACTCTTGGAAAGTAAGGAAATTTTACATTATTATACAATGTTTTTCGGATTCTAAAGGTCCCACACTTATATAATTCGTGGATAAGGTGATAAGGGTTCGAAATCTACCCATCCAATTGTCTTTCGACAAGTCTAAGCCTTGTATTGTACATTATCTTTTCATTTTATTAAAATCGTTAAATAATGAGGTCATCGCTGCATCATAATGATGTCATAAATAATTTAATTTATTTAATGTATAAAAATTATAAAACAAATACTATGATGTAGGAAATATTTTTAGCTTTCCAATGACTATTTATAGTAAAAAATATGACTTGTATAACCCCATGTAAAAATTGTTTTAGTAAAACATTTCATGTTTGTGTCATTTTTTTACTATAACATTAAATAAAAGATATTTAAGTCATTTTCCAACTAAAGTGGCACCATGGGGTCCCCAAGTTGACCCATGGATTGTCTTGGTCGGCCATGGAACATCCAATGATGGTAGGACATGTTTCAAGCTCATCTCATATTATTAAAACATTATTTTTACCTTAAACTACACTAATTACCTCTAATCGCGATTAAGAACTTAAAAGTTACTATTCACCAAAAATTATTTTAATCCCATTGAATCACATTTTACTTCTCAATGACAACCATTTATGTCGGATTTTTGAAAATCAAATCACAGAAGTGGTAATATTTCATATAAACGAAAAATCAGTTATTTTACTACCACTTAGTGGTTTCACTATTCATCAAAAATTGAAGTTTTTCAGAACAATGCCAAAATTTCACCCTAAGCTATAATTGATATTCTGAATTCAAAAATGATGTCTATTTTACAAAATTCAAAACATATTTGTTTCATTAATTAATTTTATAATTAATTCCCGCTGTCACAACAAATAGCGTGTTTTTAAGAAACAATTTATATCAAAAGATTGGCAATTGTTTATGTCCAATTTCAATGTTAAATTAATTCTAATGACCACCATTCGATAAAATGGTAAAAATATATTCTAATTATACTTTAAAACCACTAAATAGTATAATTTATCACTATAAATTATTTTGATTAAATAAGTTGTTTTTAAGTATTTTTCACTATTCATAAAAAATTAGAAGTTCTCAGAAAAATACCAAAAATTCAATATAGGCTAATTTCGATATAACGAATCCAAAAATTAAGTCCATTTTGAAATATAAAATTTCTATAATTTTAAAAAGTGGTTATTACTATTCATAACGGCTACTTTGATTAGTCGCGGTGTTTTAGAACTCGAAGTTGCGTACAATGCAAGCCATTGCATTATTGAATGAGAAGCGTATCGTGGAAGCTCGGGGTGTTACATTCTCCCCTTCTCCAATAAATTGTGTCCTCGCAATTTGAAATTTTTTCTTTGAAAATAAAAGGTTGAAAAGAGAAAATACCTTTGTGGAAAACCCACATCGGAAATAAGATTAATAAAATTTAGCCTTAATAAGAGGGAAAGGGAAATGAAAACGTCACCACCCAATCATGATCTCGATTAGGAGAACATTGGTGGAAATTAGAGACATATAATTGGAGGAAAAACGTAAATATTTGTAGGGAGTGATTGAGGTCATCAATCACAATCAACTGTCAAATTGAGGGCCTCAAAGCCTTCAATCTATGTTGATTTAAAATATCATCAGTTCAACAAGACATAAGGTATTAGGATAACACATTTTTTGTTTTAATATCCCTTTACTAATGTTTAAGAATTAATTTATTCATTGAATAAGAGATAGGTATATATATATATCTATGCTTGACAATTAGAGTTTCAACCTTCAACTCATCTTTCACTCAAAAAGATAATAGAACTCAAAAATATTATACTTATCCTAATTGTATAAGGTTCCAAATGTTAACACATACCATTTAGATTAGTAAAATTATTTTGTAATAACCAGGGACTTCCAGTAGGCTAGTGGTAGGAAATAAAGGCATGTCTCACTATGGTTGTGGGTTCGATTCCTACAGCTTTGTCCGATGCGACGGGTTATGCCCCACCCTGCAGGTTGTCCTTTTCCTAAAACTATAGTATTATAATATTCCAAAAATAATCTTCATAATTTTTTAACCATAAACAATACTATCCAAAGATAAAATTAATCCACTCCAACCTTTATAGTTATCCAAAATACCTCTGTCCAGACTTTCTCTAAAAGGTTTCTTAATTCCTAAATCAATTTTTCAGATTTCCCAAACAAAGTAAAGTTTCTCTTATTGTCACATACTAAAAATATGATTACCTTCATCATATTAAAACCTTACTGAAACAACAAGTACTGCAGTACAATCCTTATATATATATCACATTATTCTAATAACCAGAATATAATCCATGAGTCCAAAAGAACCAATACATTAATTATTCTGCTTCAACTGTAGTAACATCATAAGATTTTCCTTTATCTCTTGGCCTTTTCTGAGGTAAGTTTCCCTGACTCTTAGGACATTCATATGCATAATTCCCCATTTCCCTACAATTGTAGCATTCAACATTGATAGCCTCTGTAACACCCCAAGATTTTATAGTGTGTTATTTCTTCAAAATAATTCAATAACTTTCACTACACGCAACACCATGTTCAATCGCACCATGACATACCAAACAAGACGTTCAAAAGAGGTTATGAATAGTGTTAACTAAATTTTAAACTTTATATAATCCTTATAATTTTAGAATCCATATTATAACTTTCTTAGACATAATGTAAGAACAAATTCATTTTCAGTATTGCACTTTTCTCAACTTTTAATAGTGAAACCTTTTTAAATACAATATTTTAAACTTTTTGACTAAATGGGGACATCAAAAAAATTTAAAATGAAACATCCCAAGCTTCCACGGTACGCTTTCCTTTGAATAATACAGTAGCGTGTGTTGTACGCAACTTCAAGTTCTAACACACACCATAACCAATCAAACTAGCCGTTATGAATAGTAATACCTACTTTTTGAAATTATATGTATTTTATATTTCAAAATGGACTTCATTTTTGTATTCGGAATATCGAATTTAGCCTAAGGTGAAATTTTGGTACTTTTCAGATAACTTTATTATTTTGATGAATAGTGAAAATTACTAAATTTTAATTAAAAACAACTTTTTTAATCAAAATAATTAATAGTGATAAATTATGAATTTGAGTGTTTTTACAGTATATTTAGAATATATTTTTATCATTTAATATAATTCTGGTCATTGGACATAATTTTAAAATTAAACTGAACATAAACAAGTGTCAATCTTTTGATAGTTATTATCTCTTAAAAACACGCTTTTTGTTTTGACAGCGGGAATTAATTTTCAATTAATTCTTGCCACTTCTGTGTTTTGAATTTAGAAAAATGGATTCCATATTTGAAATCAGGATTTTCAAATTGTGTAAATTGGTAACTTTTATTTTTAGACATTTTGAATAATTACTGCGGTAAATATTTTATTTACCATGGTTAAGGGTAAATCCGGTAAATAAGGGTTAAAAAATAATAATATAATAATACTAAATTACCCTAAAATGTGTCCTAGCCTTATTGGTTGATACAGGTTCGACCTTAGGAATCTTTGGGTCTATTTGGGGACCCCATGGTGCCACTTGTAGGTGATAGGGACACTTTACATTAATTAAGTTAAAATGAATACAAAAATGACACAAGCATATATCTTTTAGAAAACAAATTTTTTACATAGGGTTATATATGTTGGATTTTAGACTATAAATATTCCATAGAAAGATAAAAAGATTTCCTACATGGTGATATTTTATTTTCAATTTTTAGAGATTAAATAAGTTGATTTATTTATGACACAATGATGATGCAGTAATTATCATAATAGTGAAAAATTAAAATAATTGATATTATAAATACCCAAATAAATATAATATGAAACTTTTAATGCATTAAAATAATTTTATTGGATAATATGATATATTAGGATTGATTTAATTGACTTTTTTCGAAGTAATCAATCTGTTATGAGTTTCACAAAAATCAACTATTGAATAGTGTCAAAATTGACATAAAAGAGTTCTTAAAACTAATATTATATTATTAATTGATATTAAATTCCTAAAAATCTAAGGATCGGCCAAGAGACTTATACCATGATAGTTTCATCATTAATGGACCACTTCGGGGTCGCATGGATGTATATAGTACGTTTATTAACCAAATTATATAAAAATACAAAGAGACATTGTAAAAGTGAAACTAATTAACTTAGAGTTAATACTTAAAGATAAAGATAATATAAGTACCCAAACCTGTCTAAATTCTTTTTTTTTTGAGTTTTTTTCGACCTATCCCCACCTTAAAATTTAAATAATAAACTTTGGAGCCATTGGAAACCGAATATGAATTTATTATAAACTAATATCTCTAGCTTTTTCAAAGGTGCCCCTCACCCCTCTTATAAAAGGGCACTCCTCCTTCTCATTTCTTCACACCTTCAAAGCCTTTTGGATCGGCCTAACTCTGCAAAAATACTCTCCCAACTTCCCTCACTACAACCTAGAGGCCTTAGTTTGATCAGAAAGCCAACCTAAGGATCCCTTTTGATCAAATCAAAAGGAAGAACCCGAAGAAGAGGTAATGATTTCACCACCCTTTTCCAAGTTCATTCCTTCTTCCACTTCTTCTTCCTTTGTTGTTACCATTCTAAAATAATAACTCCAGTATAATATATATACTATGATGTTATTATAAATATGATACAACCATATTCAGTATTCTATCCACCCTTTGAATAAAATGTCACCATACGTGCGTACGTACGGCTTACCGCCTCTACATCGTGGTGTAATTGTTATTCAATATATTATTATTTGGATGGGTATAATAATGATATGTAACTCATGTAAATAATAAATATAACAAGTTAATGATTATTTATATATTATATACCATCCATTTATATATTATTTTAATATCCAAAGAATGATACTGTCGCTCGTGCGTACGTACGGACTACCGTCTCCACGAACGCGATGAGATTCATTCTCCATCATATCCATTCAAGTATAATTATAATTTGATGATTTAAAAAATGATGTTTAAGGACTTGATATCATTCTGGATATGAATAATATACAACCTATCCTTTACAAACATGTCTTCCGTAACAAAACATATAAAAGAAAACAAGTAAGTTAACACCAGAAACAACGATAATACTAAGATATTATTATCAAATCAATATTGAAAGATCATATATGACATCATATTAATGTCTATGATTCTTGTATAATTTAATAACAATTATTTCACCATTATACAGGAGGTTAACCTACCCCAACCAATGAAAAGTACAAGGTAATGGGTTTTCATCTCACTCCTTATTCCCGTGAGATTCATTCCATATTGCCACCATCACCTTTTGTGTGGTGTATGTACTGCCCATAATTATATTCTTTTTGTAATAAACTCTAATTTATGTGTATTTACATATTAATTGTATGATTAATATTTCATGGGTTGTATGTTTCATAAGTTACCAAATTGGTAATGGTTATTTCACAATCTCTTCATTATCCGAGGTTGTTTATATGTAATAATATACTGGGATCTCTTTATCATCCACATCAATGTTTTCTTAAAAATGTATTTCAAAACATTTTTATAATTTAAAAGAATATGGGTTAAAGTCATTTATACCCTTGTTTGACTTTTTATAAGAGGAATCTTTCTGTCGTTTTCAAAACAAGGTCCTTTTTAACCTTTTCGACAGAATTAAGGTAAGAATGTCTTTTTTACTTATACGGCGGGTGCGGTTATTTTCCGCCATTATAAAATCTTCAAAGCTTTCCTTACAAGATTATAAGAATATTTTCAAAGAAAACGTTTTATTTTATATGGCTCTTAAATGATTTCAAAAATAGAAAGATATATTTCTCTAAAAAGTGTTTTGATTTCATCTATGTCAACATCCTTTGATGGATTTTACGCTTATTTGAAGTTGATTTATTATGATAAAAAACTTCTATATTGTATTGAAGGTTTTTTGATATGTTTGACTGTGGATGTGCTATTTTTATACCATTCATAATTTATAGTGAAATTATTGTCATTTCGTATTGTAGTTTTAATACGAATGTTTATGTTATGTTTAAACCTTTTCATATGGGAAGGCATTGAACTTAATATGTGACGGGTGGAGCCCGCTATAGCTCCTCAATGCATCTGTAGGTCTCATGAGACAAACTAGTGTCTTGGCACAAGGCCTTGGAAAAATCTTATTTGTAGTCTTGGAACGAGGCCTTGGCTATGTGGTTATTATAGTCTTTCATTATGCATTCCAACATTATGAAAGTGGTTATTGATATTGCATGTGATTATTCGATAAGTAGAATATCCATGTGAACAAGTAAATGGCATTATTTCATTTTACTTTTGCCATACTATGTTGAAGTTCAAGTTTAAAAGGCTTTTGTTTTAGTAATGCATTGCCTTAAATGTTTATGCTTATATTGAATGTTCCGCTATATTTTTATCCTTACTGGGCATTAGGGCTCACCCCTTTTCTATGTTTTATTTTTCCCAGGATGTGAAGAAGTATGATATGAATGAATTACAGGGATATTATGAGGGGATAATAGTGTGGACTGTGGAGACATTATGTTGTTGTAGTAGTTTTTCATTTTATGATGTAATGTAAGACTTATGAATAAATCTAGTGTTTCCAAGGCTACTAAACCAATCGCTCTTTCAAGATTTGATCTTTCTTGTGATCATGCCAATGTTATGTAATAATGCACCGACTCTGGGTAACTAGGGTCGGGGTGTTACAGTTAGTATTAGAGGAAGTTTAGTACAAACCTTGGAAGCTAGATTTAGATAAACTTTGATTAAAGCACGTAGACCTAAGATGAAATTTGAGGATTAGTATAGAAGAACTTCCTAGAATTTTGGTATTGTAGAGATTTTGTGAGTTTTCCGAGCAATACATCCCTTTCTGGATATGAGCAGGTAGAGGCGGCTCTGGCACAGATGTACCTATGGGTAAAACCTGAAAACACCGCTTTGAGCTAGACTCGAACGGGAACTGGTGCACGACAACGGGCCTTGCTGCACTCTTGGTTACGACACTCCCGGGGGATATGTTTAGGATAATTATCATTTTCTTTACAAACCATTATGAAGGGTTTATGAGTATATACATCCTCAAAGGAGATATTTTTATGATTATGGATTATATCCATAAATAGTTCAATTTATGTTAAGTGTTTTATAAGTATGGGATTATGTATTTTGATTCATAAACTGATCTAGTGTATGCCATTGTTTAGAAATGGCGCCCAGTAGAAGGAATGAGAACTCCAGAAATGCACATGATCCAAAGAGAAGGAAGGATCATATCTTTCATGGTCTTAAGCTAGAATTTATAAGAGAAATAGTCTCCCATGTCTTATCATCATATGAAGAAATAATATCATGTGTTGATAAGATAAGTAAAGAGTTTACTGAGTCCTACAGCTTTGAAGGAAAGCAAGAGAATAAAAGGATGGAAGAGAGAAAGATGGATAAAGGGAAGAGGGAAAAGAAGAATTTTCCCGTATGTGGAAACTGTGGAAAGAAACATCCTGGAACTTGCCTGAAAGGAATGGGAGTTTGTTATAAGTGTAGAGGAAAAGGGAACAAAGTACGTGACTCCAAGGGTAAGAAAATGGTTTCAAATGTACAATGCTTCATTTGCAAAGAGTTTGGACACTACGCGAACCTATGTCCCAGTCATCAGACTATGCCGCAAATGATGCTATTGGATAATAATCAAGTTATGATACTATCACAGAAGAAGAGGAATGATTAGAGTTCTTATGTTGAATATGTCAATTGAGTGTTGTATCAACAATGTACTTGTTATAATAATTATGGAGTATATAAGGATTGTACTGTAGTACTATTTCATTAAGGACTTGAGATTGTGTGGAACAAAGAAAAGTGACTCAATAGCATGATAAATTTTTGGAAAATATATGGTTGAGAGAATGATAAACCATAATATAGTTCTGATACCGAGGTAGTGATTTTTGAATAATACATGATTGTTTTGGAAAAATTATATTGGATATTCTTGACTACCTAGGAACTGATTAATGATTTGTATATTCCATCATTGTTGGGGTTTAAAACATTTTTGGACTGATGAAGTATATCCAGCATTCTATATGGAATAAGGGAGGATGAATGTAATCAATAAGGAATATGGTAACTCAGGATGTTTCAGTGTATTAAAAGAATACATGATGAAGGTATTCATATGCTATTACGGGGTAAAAAGGATCTAAATTATGTTTACCTTCCTTATAAATGTTGGACTGTGAGTTTGGACAGAAGTATTTTGGATAGTTCTAGTTTGGATTATTTTGGATTGCCATAAAAGGACAACCCGGAGGTCGGGCGGCTACCCGTCGCGTCCGACAAGGCTGCGAGACATGAACCCGCAACCGAAGGGCGACAAGGGTGTATCACCTACCACTGGCCCACGAGATGTCATGGATTAAATAATGTAGTTTTTTTAAAAGATCTGGTAGATGAATTATAAATTTATTTATTTTGGAACCCTATACGAATAGTATAAATAGAAATTTTTTTTACGTTCTATTATCTTTTAGAGTGAAAGATGAGTTTGTGGTAGAAATTTATTAATGGATAAAACTCTAATTATAAAGTAAGTATATCTCCTTATGATCTTGACCATTCTCATAAATAAATTCCTCAACATTAATAAAAGGAACGTAGAACAAAAATTTTGTCCTAGATGGTACCTTAAATCATCACTAATTCATGGCTTTGGGATTGTTGGCCTTTTCATAGCCATGTTCTCTACCACTCTCCATCAGATAATTGATTGTTAGATTTCTCTTACATATCCATATTTCCCTACATGGAACCCTAGTATGTGTTATTTTCGGTAATCTTCATACTTTCCACTCTTTATTTTAAATAGAGGCCTCGTTAATTTATTTTTCGATGTGGGATTTCAACTAAGATATTTTGAAACGTCAAAAATGTGTTATCCTAATACCCTATGTTTTGTTGAACCGATGGTATTTCAAATCATCATAGATTGATGAATTTAAGGACCTCAATTATACACTTGTTTGTGATTGATGACCTCAATCACTACCTATAAATATTTACATTTTTCCTCCAATTATATGTCTCTAATTTCCACCACTGTTCTCTTAATCGAGATCATAATTTGGTGGTGACCCTTTCATTTCACTTTTCATCATATTAAGTCTAAATTTTGGTAACCTAATTTCTGATGTGGATTTTCTCACAAAGATATTTTCTATTTTGAACCTTTTATTTTCGAAGAACAATTTCAAATTGCGAGGGCGCAATTTATTGAAGGAGGGGAGAATGTAACACCCCAAGATTTTATATTGTGTTATTTCTTCAAAATAATTCAATAACATTCACTACACGCAACACCAAGTTCAATCGCACCATGACTTACCAAACAAGCCGTTCAAAAGAGGTTATGAATAGTGTTAACTAAATTTTAAACTTTATATAATCCTTATAATTTTAGAATCCATATTATAACTTTCTTAGACATAATGTAAGAACAAATTCATTTTCAGTATTGCACTTTTAGCAACTATTAATAGTGAAACCTTTTTAAATACAATATTGTAAACTTTTTGACTAAATGGGGACATCATAAAATTTTAAAATGAAACATACCAAGCTTCCACAGTACGCTTTCCTTTGAATAATACAGTAGTGTGCGTTGTACGCAACTTCAAGTTCTAACACACACCACAACCAATCAAACAAGCCGTTATGAATAGTAATACATACTTTTTGAAATTATATATATTTTATATTTCAAAATGGACTTCATTTTTGTATTCGGAATATCGACTTTAGCCTAAGTTGAAATTTTGGTACTTTTCGGATAACATTAATATTTTGATGAATAGTGAAAATTACTAAATTTTAATTAAAAACAACTTTTTTAATCAAAATAATTAATAGTGATAAATTATGAATTTGAGTGGTTTTAAAGTATATTTAGAATATATTTTTACCATTTAATATAATGTTGTTCATTGGACATAATTTTACAATTAAACCGAACATAAACAAGTGTCAATCTTTTGATAGTTATTATCTCTTAAAAAGACGCTTTTTGTTTTGACAGCGGGAATTAATTTTAAATTAATTTCTGCCACTTCTGTGTTTTGAATTTAGAAAAATGGATTCCATATTTGGAATCAGGATGTTCAAATTGTGTAAATAGGTAAGTTTTATTTTTAGACATTTTGAATAATTACTGCGGTAAATATTTTATTTACCATGGTTAAGGTTAAATCCGGTAAATAAGGGTTAAAAAATAATATTATAATAATACTAAATTACCCTAAAACGTGTCTTAGCCATATGTGTTGATACATTTTCTACCATAGGCATCTTTGGGTCGATTTGGGGACCCCATGGTGCCACTTGTAGGTGATAGGGATACTTTATTTTAATTAAGTTAAAATGAATACAAAAATGACACAAGCATATATCTTTTAGAAACAAAATTTTTTACATAGGGTTATATATGTTGGATTTTCGACTATAAATATTCATTAGAAAGATAAAAATATTTTCTACATGATGATATTTTATTTTCAATTTTTAGAGATTAAATAATTTAATTTATTTATGACACAATGATGATGAAGTAATTATCAAAATAGTGAAAAATTAAAATAATTGATATTATAAATACCCAAATAAATATAATATGAAACTTTTAATGAATTAAACTAATTTTCTAGGATAATATGATATATTAGTACAGATGTAATTGACTTTTTTCAATGTAATCAATCTGTTATGAGTTTCACAAAAATCAACTATTGAATAGTGTCAAGATTGAAATAAAAGAGTTCTTAAAACAAATATTATATTATTAATTGATAGTAAATTCCTAAAAATATAAGGTTCGGCCAAGAGACTTATATCATTATAGTTGAATCATTAATGGACAACTTGGGGGTCGCTTGGATGTATATAGTATGTTTATTAACCATATTATATAAAAATACAAAGAGACATTGTAAAAGTGAAACTAATTAACTTAGAGTTAATACTTAAAGATAAGGTTAATATAAGTACCCAAACCTGTCTAAATTCTATTGGTTGAGTTTTTTCGACCTATCCCCACCTTAAAATTTAAATAATAAACTTTGGAGCCATTGTAAACCGAATATGAATTTATTATAAACTAATATCTCTAACTTTTCCAAAGGTGCCCCTCACCCCTCTTATAAAAGGGCACTCCTCCTTCTCATTTATTCACACCTTCAAAGCCTTTTGGTTCGGCAAAACTCTGCCCAAATACTCTCCCAACTTCCCTCACTACAACATAGAGGCCTTAGTTTGATCAGAAAGCCAACCTATGGAGCCCTTTTAATCAAATCAAAAGGAAGAACCCGAAGAAGAGGTAATGACTTCACCACCCTTTTCCAAGTTCATTTCTTCTTCCACTTCTTCTTACTTTGTTGTTACCATTCTAAAATAATAACTCCAGTATCATATATATACTGTGATGTTATTATAAATATGGTATAACCATATTCAGTATTCTATCCACCCTTTGAATAACATGTCACCATACGTGCGTACGTACGGCTTACCATCTCCACGTCGTGGTGTAATTGTTATTCAATATATTATTATTTGGATGGGTATAATAATGATATGTAACTCATGTAAATAATAAATATAACATGTTAATGATTCTGTATATATGATATACCATCCATTTATATATTATTTTAATATCAAAATAATGATATTGTCACTCGTGCGTACGTACGGACTACCGTCTCCACGAACGCGATGAGATTCATTCTCCATCATATCCATTCAAGTATAATTATCATTTGATGATTTAAAAAATGATTTTTAAGGACTTGATATCATTCTGGATATGAATAATATACAACCTATCCTTTGAAAACTTTTCTTACGTAACAAAACATATAAAATAAAACAAGTAAGTTAACACCCGAAACAACGATAATACTAAGATATTATTATCAAATCTATATTAAAAGATCATATATGATATCATATTAATGTATATGATTATTGTATAATTTAATAACAATTATTTCACCATTATACAGGAGGTTAACCTACCCCAACCAAGGAAAAGTACAAGGTACGGGGTTTTCATCTCACACCTTATTCCCGTGGGATTCATGTCATATTGCCACCATCACCTTTTGTGTGGTGTATGTACTGCCCATAATTATATTCATTGTGTAATACACTCTAATTTATGTGTATTTATATATTAATTGTATGATACCTCTTCAATGGGTTGTATGTTTCATATGTTACCAAATTGGTAAGGGTTATTTCACAATCTCTTCATTATCAGAGTTTGTTTATATGTAATAATCTACTGGGATATCTTTATCATCCACATCCATGTTTTCTTAAAAATGTATTTCAAAACATTTTTATTATTTACAAGAATATAAGTTAAAGTCATTTATACCCTTGTTTGAATTTTTATAAGAGAAATATTTCCGTCGTTTTCAAAACAAGGTCCTTTTTAACCTTTTCGACAGAATTAAGGTAAGAATGTTTTTTTAACTTATACGGCGGGTGTGGTTATTTTTCGCCGTTATAAAATCTTCAATGCTTTCCTTACAAGATTATAAGAATATTTTCAAGGAAAATGTTTTATTTTATATGTCTCTTAAATGATTTCAAAAATAGAATGATATATTTCTCTAAAAAGTGTTTTGATTTCATCTATGTCAACATCCTTTGATGGATTTTACGCTTATTTGAAGTTGATTTATTATGATACAAAACTTCTATATTGTATTGAAGGTTTTGTGATATATTTGAATGTGGATGTTCTATTTTTATACCATTCATAGTTTATGGTGAAATTATTGACATTTCGTATGCTAGTTTTAATACGAAAGTTTATGTTATGTTTAAACCTTTTCATATTGGAATGCATTGGACTTAATATGTGACTGGTGGAGCCCGCTATAGCTCCTCGAAGCATCGGTAGGTTTCATGAGACAAACTAGTGTCTTGCCACAAGGCCTTGGAAAAATATTATTTGTAGTCTTGGCACGAGGCCTTGGCTATGTGGTTATGATAGTCTGGCAATATGCATTCCAACATTATGAAAGTGGTTATTGATATTGCATGTGATTATTCGATTAGTAGAATATCCATGTGAACAAGTAGATGGCATTATTTCATTTTAAATTTTCCATACTATGTTGAAGTTAAAGTTTAAAAGTTTTTTGTTTTAGTAATGCATTGCCTTAAATGTTTATGCTTATTTTGAATGTTCCTATTTATTGTTATCCTTACTGGGCATTAGAGCTCACCCCTTTTCTATGTTTTATTTTTCCCAGGATGTGAAGAAGTAAGTTATGAATGACCTGCAGGGATATTATGAGGGGATAATAGTGTGGACTGTGGAGACATTATGTTGTTGTAGTAGATTTTCATTTTATGATGTAATGTAAGACTTTTGAATATATCTAGTGTTTCCAAGGCTACTAAACCAATCGTTCTTTCGAGATTTGATCTTTCTTGTCATCATGCCAATGTTATGTAATAATGCACCGACTCTTGGTAACTAGGGTCGGGGCGTTACAGACTCTTTCTTTCCCTTGCAATCACGCGCCTGATGACATTTTTCTACACATTTATAACAAACTCCCATTCCTTTTAGGCAAGTTCCAGAGTGATTCTTCCCACAATTATCACATAATGGAAAATCCTTCTTTCCCTTTTTCCCTTTATCTATCTCTTGTTCCACCGTTCTATTCTTCTCTTACTTTACTTTGTTGTCATAAGACTTAGAGAATTTTTTTTCTGTCTTGATAGCACATGAGACAATATCTTCATATGTTGAGAACGATTGTGTTACTAAAGCTCGACGGAGAAATGGTATTAACCCATCAAAGAAACGATCAATATTACTTCTCGGGTTACGTATATAATCTGCAGCATGCCTCGCTAACCTTGTAAAGATAGCCTCATACTTTGCGACATTCTCATCCTCCTTCTGCCTCAGACTCAGAAATTGCCTTTCCATATCTGCTCGATGGTCATGTGGAAAGTATTTTTCTAAGAAAATCTCTTTGAACTCTCTCCATTCCATACTTGATACTTCTTTATCTTCCTTTGTATTTTGAATTAAATACCACCATTGATCAGCATCTCCAGTGAGGCGGTAAACTTCCATGATAACCTTCTCCCTTTCGCTACTCCCCAAGGCGTGGAATATTTTCTCTAAGGTGTTTATCCATTGCTCAGCTACTAATGGATTTGTACCCCCATTAAATGTTGGTGGTTGTTGCCTCATGAAGAGGTCTAACATTGATCCTCCATGTTGCGGATCAGGGTGCTCCATACGAGTAAGGTTATTATTCATAACCTGAGTGAGTTGTCCCAGTATGGTAATAAGTTGATCAACCCCAGTTGTATCTCCAGCTCTACAATAATTATCTTGAGCAGGAGGGAAATCCCTACACGGAGTGCGTGCATTGATATGGTTTCCATTCCTTCCACTAGGTGCCATTTCTAAACAATGGCATAAACTATATTAGTTTATGAATCAAAATACATAATTCCATACTTGTAAGATACATAACATAAATTGAACTATTTATGGATATAATACATAAAAATGTTTTCTCTGAGGAAGTATATACTCATAACCCTTCATAGTGTTTTATAAATAAAAATAGAATTATCCAATGCATATCCCCCAGGAGTTTCGTAACCAAGAGTGCAGCAAGGCTCGTTCTCGTGCACTAGTTCCCGTTCGAGTCTAGCTCAAAGCGGTGTTTTCAGGTTTTACCCCTAGGTACATCTGTGCCAGAGCCGCCTGTACCTGCTCGTATCCAGACAGGGATGTATTGCTCGGAAAACTCACAAAATCTCTATAATACCAAAATTATAGGAAGTTCTTCTATACTAATCCTTAAAGTCTATCTTCGGGATATGTGCTCTAATCAGAGTTTATCTAAATCTAGCTTCCAAGGTTATTACTAAATTGCCTCTGATACCAACTGTAACGCCCCGACCCTAGCTACCCAGAGTCGGTGCATTACTTCGTAACATTGGCATGATCACAAAAGATCAAGTCTCGAAATACCAATTAGTTTAGTAGCCTTGGAAACACTAGATACATTAATAAATGTTACATTACAACATAAGGTGAAAACTACAATAACAAAGTCTCCATAGTCCACACTCATATCTTCTTCAGACTATCCCTGCAGGTCATTCATAAAATACCTCTTCACATCCTAGAAAATATTAAAACATTGAAAGGGGTGAGCTCAGATGCTCAGTAAGGATAACAATATTGCGGAAGCTTTCATAAATAAACATAAACATTTAAGGCAATGTATAACTAAAAAAACCTTTTAAACTTGATCATCAACATAATATGGAACAAGTAAAATGAGATAATGCCATTTACTTCTTCACATGGATATTCTACTAGTCGAATAATCACATGCAATATCAATAACCACTTTCATAATGATGGAATGCATAATGCCAGACTATCATAACCCCGTATTCAAGGCCTTGTGCCAAGACCAGAAATAAGATTTTGTCAAGGCCTCGTGCCATGACACTAGTTTGACTCATGAGACCTACCGATGCATCGAGGAGCTGTAGCGGGCTCCACCCCTCACTTATTAAGTCCAATGCATTCCTCATATGAATAGGTTTAAACATATCATAAACCTTAACATAATCATATCGCATAAAACATGCATAAAGGAAACATAACATTTCCACATTTCAATCAAAAGATATCAATACAACACATTGATATAATAAAAACACTCTCAAAACCATTTTCAATACCAAATTAAAAGAAAGTTAAAACATTGTATTTATTTTTCATTAAAAAAAGTTATGTCTTGTAGAGGAAGCCGAAACTCAAATAATGGTCACGACGGCGGAGAATTCGTTGGCGCTACATATGTACGGCAAGAAAAACATTCTCTTTTTTTCTTTTAGTAAAACGATTCATATAAAAAATATTCCTTTTTAATAAACGTAAAAGTCAAAGGGGTTTATACACCGTATAAAAGAAAGTTGTGTATAAAACCAAATATGCCTCAATGAAAGGATATTGAGACGAAGTCCTTAAAAAGATCGTTTTTTAAAATAAAATTGATCTATTATGTGTATTCACTATAAGTACACATAAATAAATTACAAATACAAGATATGACACAATAATATCATGAAATAATTTGAAAGTAGGAGATTAACCCAATGAATAGGAAGTGGGTTAAAAAGTTCCCTTACCTTGCGTCCTGTCCTCACTCGACCATTCTTTAACCTCCTGAATAATAAACTAGAGTTAATTTCTATTTACTGAAGAACCTTTTTCATGTTCATTATTACTTTTGTATCACTTATTACCATGTTATGAACATTATGTAATTATTTAAGTTAATAACGGTCATTTTGTCGATCTTTGGTACTTGAGTCAAAAATAAACCTCTTCTAATTACAATTTGTTAATGTGGTGAAATATCCATTATATCCAGAATTATATTAATGATTTAGATATCATATATATCATATATATACATTATATACATTCATTTAAAATATTACGTAACATTTAGAGGTAATAAATGAAATGCACCGTTCATGGAGACGGTAAGCCGTACGTACGCATGAACGCTACTTTCATTTCTATTTCGTATTTAATGGAATGAAATAATAATGATATAAATGTATAATATAATTACAGTATAATATCATATATAATATCATTTACTCCATCCTTTATACATCCCACATGTGTCATTAACGATTCACATCACTTTGAGGGGGCGGTAGTCCGCACTTCCTAAAATGAAATTATCGCGTTTACCCATAACAGAAATCATAAAGAATGTCATAAATGAGAAATACAAAAGCTTAAGTAAAACATAAAAATATTATATAACATATATAAATATAGTGACATCTTAATGTCCACCTTTGAAGGTGTTATATGAGTGTTGAACAATCATCGTTTCGTGAGGCAGAAATTCACCATCCACAGAAACCGTATGTTCTTTAACCATTAGATGTAGGTGTGTGTAATTGTAGCTCGAATCCTTCTTATAAGAACATCCTAGTATATTTAGGATACTGGTGTTGTTACAAAAGAAATGAATAAAAAGAGTTTAGGGGGTTGGAGAAGAAAAATAAAACAAAACAACATTAGAGAAGACATTACCTCAAAATCGGGTAACTCTTTTTGATTTGAGCCAAAAGCTTCCTTGGGAAGAGTTCTGCCCAAAGTGAGGCTTCTAAGAGTAAGAGGGGGAAGTTTGGAGAGTATTTGGGCAGAGTTTGGCCGATCAAAATGGTTTTAAAGTGTTAATGAGGTGGTAGAGGTGGGGGCCTTTTATAAGAGGAGAGGAGGGGCACTCTTGGAAAGTAAGGAAATTTTACATTATTATATAATGCTTTTCGGATTCTAAAGGTCCCACACTTATATAATTCGTGGCTAAGGTGATAAGGGTTCTACATCTACCCATCCAATAGTCTTTGGACAAGTGTATTCCTTGTATTGTACATTATCTTTTCATTTTATTAAAATCGTTAAATAATGAGGTCATCGCTGCATCATAATGATGTCATAAATAATTTAATTTATTTAATGTCTAAAAATTATAAAAAAACTACTATGATGTAGGAAATATTTTTATCTTTCCAATGACTATTTATAGTTAAAAATATGACTTGTATAACCCTATGTAAAAATTGTTTTAGTAAAACATTTCATGTTTGTGTCATTTTCTTACTTTAACATTAAATAAAAGGTATTTATGTCATTTTCAAACTAAAGTGGCTCCATGGGGTCCCCATGTTGACCCATGGATTGTCATGGTCGGCCATGGTACATCCAATGAGGGTAGGACATGTGTCAAGCTCATCTCATATTATTAAAACATTATTTTTACCTTAAACTACACTAATTACCTCTAATCGCGATTAAGAACTTAAAAGTTACTATTCACCAAAAATTATTTTAATCTCATTGAACCACATTTTACTTCTTAATGACAACCATGTATGTCACATTTTTGAAAATAAAATCACAAAAGTGGTAATATTTCATTTAAACGAAAAATCAGTTATTTAACTACCACTTAGTGGTTTCACTATTCATCAAAAATTGAAGTTTTTCAGAACAATGCCAAAATTTCACCCTAAGCTATAATTGATATTCCGAATTCAAAAATGATGTCTATTTTACAAAATTACAAACATATAAGTTGCATTAATTAATTTTATTATTAATTCCCGCTGTCACAACAAATAGCGTGTTTTTAAGAAATAATTTATATCAAAAGATTGGCAATTGTTTATGTCCAATTTCAATGTTAAATTAATTCTAATGAACACCATTGGATAAAATGGTAAAAATATATTATAATTATACTTTAAAACCACTGAATAGTATAATTTATCACTATAAATTATTTTGATTAAAAAAATTGTTTTTAAGTATTTTTCACTATTCATAAAAAATTAGAAGTTCTCAGAAAAATACCAAAAATTCAACATAGGCTAATTTCGATATTCCGAATCCAAAACTGAAGTCCATTTTGAAATATAAAATTTCTATAATTTTAAAAGGAGGTTATTACTATTCATAATAGCTACATTGATTAGTCACGGTGTTTTAGAACTCGAAGTTGCGTACAATTCAAGTCATCGCATTATTGAATGAGAAGCATATCGTGGAAGCTCGGGGTGTTACACGGAGCACGTTTTCTCCGAATTCGACCGTCTCACGCCGTTTTTGGTGTTTTAGGACACCGGAAACGCGTTTCTGGTAACCGCGGTCAAACGACACCTCCGATTGACCTGCCGTCTACCCGACCATTTCAAAAATCACAAAAAGGCTGTTTTCGTACGGTTTAATGGCATTTCGAGGTCGTTCGGGTGGTTTTGACCCCCCACGCGCCGTTTTAGCGCGCACGGAGCTGGTGAAAACGACGCACTCGGCCGTACCATGCGTCCCGCACATCCGATGGGTGCGTCGTCTCCTCCTACACATCGAGAATAACATTCCTAATGTTTTCGTGTGGTTTTAGGTCATTTGGAGCACGTTTACTCCGAATTCGACAGTCTCACACCGTTTTTGGTGTTTTATGACACTGGAAACGCGTTTCTGGTCACCGCGGTCAAACGACACCTCCGATTGATGTGTTGTCTTCCCGACCATTTTAAAAATCACACAACGGCTATTGTCGTACGGTTTCATGGCATTCCGAGGTCGTTCGGGTAGTTTTGACCCCCCCCCCCCCCCACGCGCCGTTTTAGCGCGCACGGAGCTGCTGAAAATGACGCACTTGGCCGTACCGTGCGCACCTCATGACTGATAGGCTCTCCGTCTCTTCCTACATGTCAAAAATAATATTTCTAATGTTTTCGTGTGGTTTCAGATCATTTGGAGCACGTTTTCTCTGAATTCGACCGTCTCACGCCGTTTTTGGTGTTTTATGACACCGGAAACGCGTTTCTGGTCACCGCGGTCAAACGACACCTCTGATTGACGTGCCGTCTGCCCGACCATTTCAAAAATCACAAAACGGATGTTTTCGTACGGTTTCATGTCATTCTGAGGTCATTCGGGAGGTTTTGACCCCCCCACGCGCCGTTTTAGCATGCGCGGAGCTGCTTAAAACGACACACTCGGTCGTACCCCGTGCATCGCACATCTGATGGGCACTTCGTCTCCTCCTACATGTCACGAATAATATTACTAATGTTTTCTTGTCATTTCAGGTCATTCGGTGCATGTTTGCTCTGAATTCGACCGTCACACGCCGTTTTTGGTGTTTTATGACACCGGAAACGCGTTTCTGGTCACCGCGGTCAAACGACACCTCTGATTGACGTACCGTCTGCCCGGCCATTTCACAAATCACACAAATGCTATTTTCGTACGGTTTCATGGCATTCTGAGGTCATTCGGGTGATTTTGACCCCCCCCCACGTGTATTTTTAGCGCGCGCGGAGCTGCAGAAAACGACGCACTCGGCCATACCGCGTGCACCGCACGTCCGATGGGCGCGTCGTCTCCTCCTAAACGTCACAAATAATATTACTAATTTTTTCGTGTGGTTTCAGGTAATTCGGAGCACGTTTGCTCTGAATTCGACCGTCTCACGCCGTTTTTGGTGTTTTATGACACCGGAAACACGTTTCCGGTCACCGCGGTCAAACAACACCTCCGATTGATGTGTCATCTACCCAACCATTTCAAAAATCACACAACAGATGTTTTAGTACGATTTCATGGCATTCCAAGGTCGTTCGAATTGTTTTGACCCCCCCCCCCCCACGTTCCGTTTTAGCGCGCGCAGAGCTGCTGAAAATGATGCACTCTGCCGTACCGCGTGCACCGCATACCCGATGGGCGCGCCGTCTCCTCCTAAACGTCACTAATAATATTCGTAATGTTTTCGTGTGGTTTCAGGTCATTCGGAGCACGTTTGATCTGAATTCGACCGCCTCACGCCGTTTTTGGTGTTTTATGACACCTGAAATGTGTTTCCGGTCACCGCGGTCAAACAACACCTCCGATGGACATGTCGTCTTCCCGACCATTTCACAAATCACACAATGGCTATTATCGTATGGTTTCATGGCATTCCGAGGTCGTTCAGGTGGTTTTGACCCCCCCCCCCACGCTACGTTTTAGCGTGTGCGGAGCTATAGAAAACGACGCACACGGCCGTACCGCGTGCACCGCATGTCCGATGGGCGCGCCGTCTCCTCCTACACGTCACGAATAATATTACTAATGTTTTAGTGTGGTTTCAGGTCATTCGGAGCACGTTTTCTCCGAATTCGACCGTCTCACGCCGTTTTTGGGGTTTTATGACACCAGAAACGCGTTTCCGGTCACCGCGGACAAACGACACCTCCGATTGATGTGACGTCTGCCCGACCATTTCAGAAATCACACAAAAGCTGTTGTCGTACTATTTCATGGCATTCCGAGGTCCTTCGCGTGGAAATGACCCCCCCACGTGCCGTTTTAGCGAGCTCGGAGCTGCTGAAAACGACGCACTCGGCCGTACCGCGGCACTGCATGTCCGATGGGCGCGCCGTCTCCTCCTACACGTCACGAATAATATTCCTAAGGTTTTCGTGTGGTTTCAAGACATTCGGAGCATGTTTTCACTGAATTCGACCGTCTCACGCCGTTTTTGGTGTTTTATGACACCGGAAACGCGTTACCGGTCACCACGGTCAAATGACACCTCCGATTGATGTGTCTTCTACCCAACCATTTCAAAAATCACACAAAGGCTGTTTTCGTACGGTTTCATGGCATTCCGAGGTCGTTCGGGTGGTTTTGACCCCCCCACGCGCCGTTTTAGCGCGCGCGGAGCTGCTGAAAATGACGCACTCGACCGTACCGTGTGCACCGCATTTCCGATGGGTGCGCCGTCTCCTCCTACACGTCACGGATAATATTCCTAATGTTTTCATGTGGTTTCAGGTCATTCGGAGCACGTTTGCTCCGAATTCGACCATCTCACGCCGTTTTTGGTGTTTTGTAACACTGGAAACGCATTTCCGGTCACCGTGGTCAAACTACTCCTCCGATTGATGTGACGTCTGCCCGACCATTTCCAAAATCACACAACGACTGTTGTCGAACGGTTTCATGGCATTCCGGGGTCATTTGGGTGGTTTTGATCCCCCCACGCACCGTTTTAGCGCGCGCGGAGCTGCTTAAAACAACGCACTCGGCCGTACCGCGCGCACCGCACATCCGATGGGTGCTTCGTCTCCTGCTACACGTCACGAATAATATTAATAATGGTTTTGTGTGGTTTCAGGTCATTCAGAGCACGTTTGCTTCGAATTCGACCGTCTCACGCCGTTTTTGGTGTTTTATGACACCGGAAACGCGTTTCCGGTCACCGCGGTCAAACGACAACTCCGATTGACGTGTCGTCTGCTCAACCATTTCAAAAATAACACAAAGGCTGTTGTCGTACGGTTTCATGGCATTCCGAGGTGGTTCGGGTGGTTTTGACCCCCCACGCGCCGTTTTAGCGCGCAGAGAGCTGCTGAAAACGACGCAATCGGCTGTATCGCGCGCACCGCACATCCGATGGGCGCGTCGTCTCCTCATACATGTCACGAATAATATTACTAATGTTTTCGTGTGGTTTCAGGTCATTCGGAGCATGTTTGCTCTGAATTCGACCGTCTCACTCCGTTTTTGGTGTTTTGTGAGACCAGAAATGCGTTTCCGGTCAGCACGGTCAAACAACACCTCCGATTGATGTACCGTCTGCCCGACCATTTTAAAAATCACACAACGGCTATTGTCGTATGGTTTCATGACATTCTGAGGTCGTTCGGGTGGTTTTGACCCCCCCCCCCACGCGTCGTTTTAGCACGCGCAGAGCTGCTGAAAACGACGCACTCGGACGTACCGCGCGCACCGCACGTCCTATGGGCGTGCCGTCTCCTCCTACACATCACGAATAATATTCCTAATGTTTTCGTTTGGTTTCAGGTCATTCGGAGCACAGTTTCTCTGAATTCGATCGTCTCACGACATTTTTGGTGTTTTATGACACCGGAAATGCGTTTCCGGTCACCGCGGTCAAACTACACCTCCGATTGACGTGCTGTCTGCCCGAAAATTTCAAAAATCACACAACGGCTGATGTCATACGGTTTCATGGAATTCAAGATCGTTTGGCTGGTTTTGACCTCCCCACGCGCCGTTTTAGCGCGCGCGGAGCTACTGAAAACGACACACTCGGCCGTACCGCGCGCACCACACATCCGATGGGCGCACCGTCTCCTCCTACAGGTCACCAATAATATTCCTAATGTTTTCGGGTGGTTTCAGGTTATTCGGATCATGTTTGCTCCGAATTCGACCGTCTCACGCTGTTTTTGGTGTTTTATGACACCGAAAACACGTTTCTGGTCACCGCGGTCAAACGACACCTCCGATTGATGTGCCGTCTACCCGACCATTTCACAAATCACACAACGGCTGATTTCGTACGGTTTCATGGCATTTCGAGTTCGTTAGGGTGGTTTTGACCCCCCCCCCACGTGCTGTTTTAGCGCGCGCGGAGCTGTTGAAAACGACGCACTCGGCCGTACCGCACGCACCGCACGTTCCATGGGCGCGCCGTCTCCTCCTACACGTCACGAATAATATTACGGTGTGCGGGGAGGGCTGTCCAGAGTGTGGGGAAGGTTGTCCGGGGTGCGGGAGGGCTGTCCGGAGTGCGGGAGGGCTGTCTGGTGTGCGGGAGGGCTGTCCGGTGTGCAGGAGGGCTGTCCGGGGTGCGGGGAGGGCAGTCCGGAGTGCGGGGAAGGCTGTCTGGGGTGCGGGAGGGCTGTTCGGTGTGAGGGGAGGGCTGTCTGGAGTGTGGGGAAGGCTGTCGGGGGTGCAGGAGGGCTGTCCGGCGTGTGGGGAGGGCTGTTCGGAGTGCGGGGATGGATGTCCGGGGTGCGGGAGGGCTGTCCGGCGTGCGGGGAGGGCTGTCCGGAGTGCGGGGAAGGCTGTCCGGGGTGCGTGAGTGCTGTCCGGGGTGCAGGAGGGCTGTTCGGAGTGCAGGAGGGCTGTCCGGCGTGGGGGAGGGGGGGGGCTATCCAGGGTGCGGGAAGGACTGTACGGAGTGCAGGGGGCCTGTCAATATTCTCCCTTGATTTCAACTTACTAGATAAAAAAATTCAGTCACTATAAATGGTCTAGTAAACCTGGACATATTCTTACTAGACATTAGCTTCCATATTGGAGAATGAAACAACACTTTGTCTCCTACTTGAATTTATCCCTCCTATTTCAGTCTATTATGGATAGAGTTAGCATTTCCAAAACATTGTTGGATTTCTTATTGGGTTTTGGTCTTAGTTTATAAAACTTTATCATCTCTGGATTCATTTTTTTCAGTTCTCCCTAACTCCAGGTCAACATTTTTGGAATACTATAATGATTTATGATATAGCTCAAACCCAACATAAATATCAATAACAACCCTACCATTAAAAGCAGAAACACACCCCGTGAATATGATACATCATGCGTGTTCATCGCTGACCACCATCCGGTGGGCCAGGGGCCTACAACAAATAAATATTATGAATATCTTTATATCAAAAATAATTTAAATTAAATAAATAAATACAATATAAACCTGCGTCGTGTGATCCCATGCACCATCACCTGAACACACATATTCCCGCAGTGCTCTAACCTCAGCAGCCAATTGTGCATTTGCCTCCTCGGAAGCCCGCAGCTGTGCCTCGAAATCTGATAGTTGTTGTGTCATCTGAGCAACAGCAGGACCGACAACCACAATGCGTGACACTACAGAATGAGGAATCCATGTTCCATAGGTCAAACTATATCCATGTCCATCCCAACCAATGATGCGATGAAATATCTCATCCCATCCCATGGGAAGCTGTCGCTGGTCCTCTGGCAGATGTTCTAATTCAACTTCAAATTGAGCCTATGAAATATTTAAATATATATACATATATTGATATAAAGATTTTATGTAGGCATTGGTAATGATTACAAGCACTTACTATCAATGCTGCAGCCTCTGGATCATTGCGATCATGAGTCGTCATCCACACCGACATTTTATCAGTTGGTGCACCTTTCACCCACAACTATATATGAATAGAATATAAAAACAAAACCATATTAATTAAAAAAATTAAAAATGAATAATAAATACCTCATTTAGGATCTGAGACACGTGACGAGTCTCAAGCCTGTTAGGTGGTCACTGCAACACTCGATTCTCAAAATGGAGTGTAGACACCTCCTACATTCAATTCATTCAAATATCAAACAAATCACACATTCTTGAAAATATATATACGAAAATAAATATACAAACCGCAACACCCTCAGTAGACCAATATTCAACTAAATCACACCAATGAGCCAGGAGGACACCTCTCGGGACTTTTTCTAGAATGTCTGGGGCACCCACATTTGGTACCCAGTGGTCCCCCTTGACTTTGCCTTTATAGTCTTTCCACATCTTACGAAATTTTCTCATACACACTGGTCGAAACTCATCGGGACATACTTTCAAATTTTTCTATTAAAGAAAAAAATCACATATGTTATTGATGATTATACATAGGGAATAAATTAAAATGGTCTTCTTACCTAAACCTCCCTCCAAAGACGATCTAATTTGTCCTGAGGGATAGAAGCCCAGTCACGCGTGGTCAATGGAAATCGATGTGGATCACGTATGATATGACCCAACTAATGAATAAATGCAGGGGAATTCCGTACCACAGGATGAAATACCTCATCAAATGAAACATCAAAAGTCATGTCGGAATTCCATGCTAATATGCCTCGACCAGGGCCTCTCCTGCGAGAGGAAGAAGCTGTCAGGTCTGATCCTGTTGAAAATAATTTTATATACAAATTGACAAATGTTATAAATATATATATATATATCTGTTTATTAATTACATAAAAAATAGAGACAATGACATTCCAACATACCTCGACCCTGAGACGTAGATGCCTCAGATGGATGATGTGGATCTTCTGCCTCTTCCCCTGACATGCCTGCAGTCATTGAAAACATTAGTAAGGGGACTATCCAAAGTGTCCAAATGATAAATTGGACTGTTTAAAAAAAAATAAAACCTGTACAGTTTTTAATAAAACAAAAGGGATTGAATAATTAGTTGGGAATGAATTTTAAAAAATCAGAAAATTCAAAAAACAGATATACAAATTATGTACAAAACCAATCAATGCATAGCCAAATTTCAAATTGAATTAATAAAAATTCAACCAGCACATGAACCAAATGAATAATACCTCAATGGAAAGATACATCGATAAAAACATCAATATAACATGAGTTAAATCACCCTAAATATTTATAACTGAATAAACTTCAAAAAGTGAGGATTAAACTTACAAGGATTTATAAAATGTTTACATAATTTATGATATCCTAGGCTGAAAAGTGGGAAAACAATTATACCTTTCATTAAGCATGAAAATTGACCGTTTCTCCATCAACAGCCGCTCTGACCCAATAAATATCTTCTTCACGTTGAACTACGGTATGTTGATCATGTTGTTGGGAAACAAAAGGAACAGTCTTGGGTTCATCTTGTTCAAATACAAACACTCCTCGCCGAGACATTTTGACAACAAACTTTCCAACTTGGATTCGCAGGAAAAGTAACGAAGAATACTTGTTCTTCTTGTGATGTCAAATGAAAGGTTCATTATCAACTCATTCATTTATGTATAACATATAGTTAAAATTCACCAATGAAAACTGATATTGATTGACTTTACATCCACGCACTGGATCAACGCAATTACACATTAACAATATGTACTTCAACCCGTGTGTGTATACAACTTCAATGATATCTATCAATTGACCATAGTAATAACCAGAATCGACAAATGGACAACTGATGCCACTGTTTTGTGTTGATCATTTGTCTTCAACATCTTTAATGCGAAATCAAAAACCATTATCATCTATAGATTTATAACGACGAGCTGTTATAGATGGACCCTCAGCCAGTTGGATAAATTCTTCAGTTAGCATGGGGTCCCCTAACTCCCTCATCTTATGAACGTACATAATTCATAGAATTCAATAATGATATATGAAGAAAGAAATTAGTATAATACTTCACTCATAATGAAAATCAATTTATACGTACATAATCCTTGAACCAATCATGAAATGACGCATAATGAGACTATTGAATTTGCAACTCAGTCGCACGATACAACACTACTTTTATCTCATTAATGTGTTTTCTGCAAATGATAACGCAATGCATAAATGATCAACTTATTCAAAAAAACTTGTAAAAGTTAAACAATAAAAGTGATAGATACTTACTGCATTAATGGTGCAACTGATGGAGTATTGAACAAGATATATCGATGCGCTTGTATCCACTCGATGTTGTCCATATCATATGTGGTTCCTTCTCCAACTGGACCATCCAGAATCCGAGATGGCTTATCTAATTTTGTTTCAACATCTGTAAGATATTCTGCACAAAAAGTAGTACACTCATCCATCAAATAACCATTGTCTATTGATGCCTTCGGACGAGCTCTGTTGCATACAAATAGTTTCAATCTACTCAAATACGGCTCAATAGGATACATCCACCTGAATTGCACTAGACCAGTAGCCATTACTTCTTCAGTTAGGTGCACTGTCAAGTGGACCATAACATCAAAAAATGAGGGGGGAAATAGTTTCTCAATGTGACAAAGCGTAAGTACAATTCGGTCCTGTAAAATTTTTAAATCACTCATTCGTTGATTCTTAAAGAAAGCTGTCTAAAAAAATTACTCATCTCAATCAACGGCTGAACAACATTTGGGGATAAACAGTCACAAATGGCTATTGGAATCAACTGCTGAGGTTTTATGTGATTGTCATGACTTTTCAACCCTTGCAACGTCTTGCTCGTCAGATTCCACACACTTTGAAATATTAGAAGAGTAACCATCAGGCACATTGAGCATCTTCAAAATGGAAAGAAATGTCTCTTTATCCTTTGTAGTCATCGTATACTGTGTAGCAAGGCATATATGCCTTGTTTCCCTCAGCTAACTATAAATGCAACTATTTCCTTAAACCATTTCTTCCAAATCACGGCGTGCATTAACATGGTCCTTTGATTTCCCACTGACACCTAAAATGGTCCACAATATGTTATCACAAACATTTTTTTCAATATGCATGACATCCAAATTATCCCTCAGCATGTTAGTTTTCCAATACAGAATACTATAAAAAATACATTTCTTTTTCCAATTGTGACTGCGCTGCCTACCCGCAACTCGAATATTTTGTACTGGAGGAGCCTCAAAAATCCTGAATTTCATATACCACGCGGATGTTTTCTTCCTCAATCTGCGATAACATTTCGACTCCTGTCATGATCTTTGGTGCTGGGATGAACTCTATAAAACCATCAAATGCCACTCTGTCCTTTCTGAACCTGTCCTGAGGGGGGAGAAAGCATCTGTGACCCATGTATACCCATTTTTTGGAATGCTTAAGCCATAACGATTTTTTACTTTTGTTGCAACAAGGGCATGAAAATTCCCCTTTCTTACTCCATCCTGATAAATTTGTATAAGCTGGGAATTCATTGATAGTCCACAATAAAGCAGCCTGCAGTTTGAACATTTCATTCATTTCACAGTCATAAGTCATCACACCATCGCCTCAAAATTCATTCAACTTATCAATCAATGGCTGATGGTAAACATCAATCTTATCCCCCAGACTTTTAGGTCCATCAATAAGAGTGGAAAGTAATATAAATCGTTGCTTCATACAAAGCCACAGAGGAAGATTATACGGAACCAACACCACGGGCCATGTGATATGAGTTGCACCAACCATAGTCTTGAATGGATTGAAAACCATCTGCTGCCAATCCCAATCGGACATTACGAACATCTTTGGAAATGTCGGGATGTCTCTTATCAAAATCATTCAATGCATGAGAGTCTGTCGGGTGGGTTAACATATCACTTTCATGAACTCTTTCTACATGCCATCTCATTACATTAGAAACTTTAGATGACATAAAAAATCTTTTCAACCTTGGTTTAAGGGGAAAGTAACACATTTTCTTTACGGAAATCTGTTTCCCCTGTATCACAATCTGACTTTGATGAGTCTGATTTCCCCTGTTCTCTTTCCACCTGGAAGCTCCACAAACCGTACAAATATCCAAATGGGCAGTTTTTTTTCTAAACAACATACAGTTGTTTGCACATTCATATATGGTCTCATATGTAAAACCTATGTTCTATGTCAGCTTACGAGAATGGTAATATGACTTGGGAATCATAGAATCGACAGGAAGAACCTTTTTCAGTAACACCAAAAATATGTCGAATGATGTGTCTGACCAATGATTCAAAGTCTTCAAATGCAACAACTCCACGATAAAAGACAATTTTTTGAAAGAAGTACATCCAAGATATAATTCTATTTTTGTATCATTAATTGCTTTATAAAACCTCCTCGAATCACGAACTTCACCAGAGCGAAGATTTATCTCACCGGTCTCAAGATTATGGATGTCAATGCCTTCAGGATCCAACCCACGTACCATTTCAGTAAGCATTTCATTCATTGGATTATTCGTCCTTGCATCAACATCCATCTGAACTGTATCCGTATGTTCACAATGAACATATTCTTCTCCATGACGAGTCCAACTCTTATAATTTATCATAAATCCATTAAAGAATAGGTTCTCCCTCACAGTATCTCGTGTGAATTGATATCTGTTAGCACATTTTCTACATGGAAAACAAATATAGTCACTTTCAAATCCCCTAGTGAAGTCAATAAACTGCATAATGCCATTGAAATACTCTCTAGACGTTTGATTTGGAAGATCAATCCAACTCTTATCCATAATAAGATCCCTATAACAAACATATACACAAAACTTATTACATTTAATTTTTCATATCAAATATATTTAAAATAAAAAGTAATTAATTATTTGTGAACCATTATAAAATAATAATGTAAGTGAAATCCCATGTCATACCTGATTGAGCTAAAAACCTGTAAGGGAGGGGAGCCGAAGGCTGTGCTGCGAGGGAGAGGAGAGGCAGTAGTGGGGAGCCAGAGCCGGAGCTTGTGCGGCGAGGGAGGGATGGTGATGGAGGGGACGGGTAGAGGTAGTGCGGTGAGGGAGGGGATGAAGACAAGGGGACGGGGGTTGGCGGGGTGCGGGGGGGGGGGGGGGGTGTTTGGGGTGCTGGGGGGGAGGGACGAGGGGGCCGAGGGCTGAGGTCGGAGGTCGGAGGCCGGAGGGGCTGGGGGCCGAAGGCCAGAGGGATGCCGGGATGCCGGAGGCGGGTGGCGGGAGGCCCGAGGGAAGAGGGAGGCCACAGGGCTACCACAAGGTGGAGGGCGGCCGGAGCCGGAGGGTAGAGGGCGGCCAAAGGAGGGTGAGGCTGGCAGAGGGCGTCCGGAGGGCGGAGTGCGGCCGGAGGGCTGCCAGAGGGCTGCCGGAGGGCGGTCGGGCTTCCGGAGGGCTACCGGAGGGCGGTCGGGCTGCTGGAGGCGGGTGGCGGGAGGTCCGAAGGCAGAGAGAGGCCTCAAGGTAGCCGCAAGGCGGGGGGCGGCTAGAGCTGGAGGGTGGAGGGCGGCCGGAGGAGGGCGGGGCCGGTAGTGGGCGGCTGAAGGGTAGCCAGAGGGTGACCAGAGGCTGGAGGGCGGCCGGCAGAGGGTGGGGCCGGCGAAGGGCGTGGCCGGCGGAGGGCAGGGCCAGCGGAGGGCGGCCGGCCGGCGGGCAGGGCGACGGGGAGGGCACGACGGCGGGGAGGGCGCGACGACGGGGAGTGCGCGACGATGGGGAGGGCGCGGCGACGGGGAGGGTGGGGGCGATGGGGAGGGCGGGGGTGACAGGGAGGGTGCGACGACAGGGAGGGCGTGACGACGGGGAGGGCGCGGCGACGGGGAGGGCGCGACGATAGAGAGGGTGGAAGGGCGGGGGCCGAATTCGCGAGGAGGGAGGGGGCGCTAAAGCCCCCCCTTTTTTTAAGGAATGGTAGCAACCACCAATGGCGGTCGCTATAGGTTAAGGGGCTCAAAAGCCCATTTTCCCGTAGTGGGTTCATACCTAACAGAAACCAGTAATACTACCATCAGTGGCATTACTGATTGCCACACTCATCCAAACTCCAGTTATAACACCTTCTTAAACCCAAGCACAACCAGATGATTCTCAAAAATTAATGACTACCATTGAGTCATTAATAGCTCTTTTGGAATCTATGGAAGGAAGGAATGCACAAGTTCAACCAGAAAAGAGATCTTACCATGAATGGGTTGAAGCGATTCCTCCCCCATCAAATTTTTCAAATACTACATTCCCAATTTTTAATGGTTTAGGAGATCCAGAACAACAATAACACATTTTGTTTCTCGTTGTGATCCTATGATGGGAACTCCTCAACAACAAGAAGCAGTTAAGCTCAGGTGTTTTGTGCAGTCATTACAGGGACCTGATTTTTTTAGTATACAAGTTTGCAATCTCAGTCAATTACTGGGTGGTAAGATCTCCATCAAATATTTAGTCTTAAATTTAGCTCAACATTTCCATAGATGACAATTTTTTATCTTACCAATTGTAAGAAATGGTAAAATGGAAGAGTTTTAGATTTAATTGCTCGCTAGAAGGGATTAACATATTCCTTATGTTTAGTACTCCCTCAAGAATAATTATTTCCAATCTGTGTGGGAAATCTGCATGATTAATTACACACACTGTTGATCCTAGTGAAATACACAGGAGGGTTTCGAGACCATACTTCAATCGCTCAGTAGATAGAAGACTCTCCTATAAAGAATAAGGCTAAAACTCGTGTAATTACATTAGTTCTAGGAATGAGAATAGGGAAAGTAGATAATGCTATAATTACACTTAAACAAGCACCTGCACCTAATTCCATTTTAAAACCTTTATCATATCGAAGGGCTCCACCTCCTGAGTGCCAACAACAACGGTTGTCTCGTCAAGATGATCAAAAAGATCAAAGGAAAAAATAGTTGGAGGATTTGAATAATAATAATTATTCTTTCTGTAATGAACAAGTTCTTGGATACTTTATCTCATCTCTCGAAAAAAATCTGGTTCAGTTGCGAAGGCCCAAAAGGCCAAACAAGGAAGGAGATGAAGACCTCCCCAAACTATTTCCCATTTCATCAGATTTTGGGGCATCCCATTCAGGAGTGTTATGTCTTCAAAGAACTCCTGAAAAAGATGGAGGACATTGGATAGGTAAAACTAAACGGTTCTTCATCCTAGGTAGCATGTGTCACTGTTACTGATCTAGAAGAAGAAGGCAGGTGGCACGAAGTCAAAATTAAAAATGCACATGAATATAATGATTGGATGGTCAAGAAATACATCAAAATAACTCATGAAATTTTATGAACACAATTGAATCAACCAATTGTGTCTTCTTCTATGAAATCTACAACAAAAACCCCTTCATCAGAAGTAGAATCATGAAAGATGAAATGTAATTTGAAGAAAGAAGAGCAGTCAGAAGAAGACGAGATCGTGTCAATGCCTAAGTTGTATTTGACTCTGGCAGATTTTATTCCATATGCTTCAAAAGCATGGGAACCGCCCCACAAAATGGAACATTTTGAATTGGTTCATCAAGAAGAATCTTCATCAGATAAAGAATTGATCTTTGGTTCTATTAACATGATTCATTTAATAGATCCTTATGACAATGAAAGTTTCCATTATGATGAGCCTAAGTTCCCTGTATCTAACAGAGGAATTAGAGTATGAGATAGAGGTCTAGGATATATGGGAATACATGCATATTCCAGAAGCCACTATTTCAATCCTACCCCTGCTAGAACTGTATATGTGGCAGAAACTCATTGAAAAGCCCTTCATCGGGCTCAAAAGGAACCATAAAGTTCTTTCACACATGGTATATTCGGTCCTAACATAGTTATTTTGGAAGACCAGTTAGAGGTCACACCTTTTCTTTCATAGAAAATAGATAGACCTAGTCATTCTAATCTACCGAAGCTAAGAGTATTTCAAACTCCTACCCTGATAAGAGATGCATCTACTGCCAAAGCATCAACTTCCAATGCACCTGCAAAAAAACATGTTCATGATGGGAAACGCAGACCTTTGGACCAAAAGTACGATGTCTTGAAAAATTTTCCCCAAGTACCGGCCAAGTTATCAATTCTGGATTCCTTGAATCTTTCAAATGATATTCCGGAGGTGCTTATTGAGGCTATGTCAAGTCCTTAAAAAATTTAAACTGAAATTTTTGCAGCTGAGGTCTACCATATAGAGAATGATTCTGTAGAATTCCATACAGTGATATCTTTTACAAATGAATATGAAGATGATGTTGTACATGGACATATAAGAACTTTGAATATATTTGGAAAATTCAATGATATAGACATCCAACGAGATTTCATTGATAATGGCTCAGGAGTCAATCTCATTCTAATTCGTACACTTCATCGATTGGGCCTCACCGAATCTGATTTATCTTCTTATACTTTGATGTTACAAGGATATGATAAGAATAAACAAGAATGGGTGAGATTACACTCAAAATTCAGTTTAGATATCCTCTGTCTAATATAGATTTTATGGTTGTTCATTAGGACACAGCCTTCAACATGTTCCTTAGAAGACCTTGGCTACATCAACATCCAGTCGTGCCTTCTTCATACCATCAATATCTCAAATATTGTTTCAGTGGTCAAATTGGGACATTTTATGGTGACAAGGACCCAATAAAAACTATTGAATCTCAATACATTAAGGTAGAAATTTATCACACGGAGGAAATTAAAAAATCCATGGTAAGGAAGGTTACCAAATTTAATGCTCCAAGTAATTTGGAAAATATTCCAGTAAACCCAGTCATACATGTGAGTACAGATTATTGGTATCCTATTAGTCAAATTGGTAGGATAGACCTAAATCCAAACACTATTATGGAAACTTCCATAATGTCACATATGGAAATTGAGCTAGATAGTATGGGAGAAATTGCAGATTCACCCAGTAGTGATGAAGGCTTAAATGGAGATATCTTCATTTCATCCACTGAAATCCAGCTATTATATACTTCATCTACTAGATTAGAAGAAGATATATCAATACCAGAGGAAAATAATGATGGCGATTCACAATCCATCATCTCCTCTCTATCACCCCAAGAAGACCCTTCATCATCAATAGGGTTTGAAATGGTAGCCTCTTCTCCAAGATTTTCATATTTTAACTTCTCCCCTGACCATGGAAATTATTCTTCATCATATACTATGCTAGTAGAAATAGAAGAAGTAACACATATTATAGAAGAAAAATAGGATGATATCAGGGATTCTCCTACATCATTTGGAGAGGGTATATCTACCACTGTGGATGACCTCAGAGAAATAAATCTGGGTACAAAAGCAGATCCACGCCCCACTTTAAGTAGTGCGGCCATGAAACATGAAGATCAAGAAATGTATATTTCATTTATAAAGAAAAATCGAGATGTATTTGCTTGTAATCATACAAAAATTCTAGGTCTTGATCCCGATGTTGCCACTCATCATTTGGGTTTTCCATAAGAACATCGAGGATTCAAGTAAGTAGCAAGTAGAACACACCCAACTTATGCCTCCAAAATTGAAGATGATATTGATAAGCTTATCAAGGATAAAATCACCAAAGAAGTTCAATATCCGAAATGGATGGCTAATATTATCCCTAGGAAAAATAATAATGGTCAAATTAGAGTTTTCATTGACTTTAGAGATCTTAATCGGCATTGTCCAAAGGATGATTTTTGGGTTCTGATCACAGAACTCCTAATTGATCCAAAAGTTGGATATGGAGCTCTTTCCATCATGGATGTTTATTCTGGGTACAATAAAATATGAATGGAACCAAAATATGTAGAGTCTATAGCCTTCAGAGCTCCTCAAGGAGTGTTTTGCTATCGAGTAATTCCCTTTGGCCCGAAGAATGGAGCTACAACGTATCAATGTGCCATGCACCATATCTTCAAACCCTTTTAGGTAAATTTGTTGAATTTTATGGGGATGGTTTTGTGATTAAATCCAGACAACATTCTGATCACTTGGCTGATCTGGAAATCATATTCAACAATTGTTTACAATACAATTTGAAGATGAACCCCTTGAAATGTGCTTTCTGGGTAACCTCGAGAAAATTTCTCTGCTTTTTTGTACACCATCGTGGTATCTAAGTTGATCATGAAGGGAAAATATAAATCTTTGGTATATCACCTCCTAGTAATTTTAAGGAATTAAGAGGACATCAATGAGACTTGTCATATATTCGACGTTTAATTGCCAATTTGGCAATCAAGTGTTTACCCTTCACCAGATTAATGAAGAAGGGAGCCACCTACCAGTGGACTGAAGAATGTCATGAAGCATTCATTATCCTTATGAAATATCTCTTAAGTCTACCAGTATTAATTACACCTATTGAAGGATAACCACTTATTCTCTATGTGATAGCTTTAGAGAGATCATTGGCTGCCTTCCTTTCCCAAAAGAATGATGCTGGGAATGAAAACATCCTTTACTATCTCAGTCAGACTATGCATGAGGCAGAAACTCGATATTAAAGTATTGAAAAGTGCTTCCTAGCATTTATCTTTGCAGTTTAGAAATTGAGACACTACCTGAAACATCTTGAGGTCCAATTGGTATTTCGCAGTAACCCGATCAAATGTATCCCAAGTCGTCCAATGCTTATAGGACTTCTAGTAAGGTGGGCAGTTATTTTGTAGTAGTTTGATATCTAGTATGTGTCTCAAAAGGCAATAAAGGGTCATGCTCTGGCCAATTTTCTTACTGAACACCCATATGTAGAAGATACGTCTTTAAATATTGAACTTCCTAATAAGGAAGTCTTATCAATTCAAGATAATCCTCAAACATGGGAAATGTAAATTTGATGGCGCCTCCAGAAGTCCAACAATGAAGAAAATGGAAGATCCTAAATTCAACGAAGTTGGGTTTGGAATCGTGATTATTTCCCTAGAAAAGGTAGTGCTACCCTATTCCTTAAAATTTATGGAAGGTGGTACAGACAATGAATCAGAATATCAAGCTCTCATCGCAGGCTTCGAATTGGCGCTTCAGGCACAGGTAAATCACATGAAGGTAAAAGGTGAATCAGATTTAGTAATCAAACAAATCAATGGGATTATTCCATCAGAAAGGAAGAGTTAATCCCTTTGTGTGATTAAGATAGAGAGTTAATAGTGGAATTTCTTTCGGAACCGACATCTTCCTATGTCCCATGATCACAAAATGCCCGAACTGATGCACTGGCTAATGTAGCCACAACACTGGATGATCTAAGACGGGACGAAACAATCATCAGTATTTCCCACCATCATGTAGTTGCACCTTTTTTGCAAATTAGAATAAAGGAAATCAATGAAATCAGTCCCATTTATGATATTTATGGTCATACTACAGGATGGATGACACCTATCAAGGAATACCTTAAAAATTGAACATTACCTCTTGATAGAGCCGTGAAAGAACATGTCCGGAGACGTGTGTTCAATTTTACTCTATATGATAGCCCATATCACCATATAATTCTATACAACTGAGGTTTTGATGGAATTATCTTCAGATGTATTGATGGTGAAGAAACAATGGTTGTCATGAATGAAGTACATGTAGGAGTTTGTTGTCCACAAAAGTCTGGACATAGACATTCTGGTCAAATTTGAAGGCTTTCATACTTCTGGACATCAATGGTGAAATATTGTGTTGATTTCACTAAGAAGTATCATTATTTCTATGTATGTGCCAACTTCATTCATCAACCCACATATTTGCGTCATACAGCTAAATACTCATGTTCATCTTACACATGGAGAATGGATGTAGAAAGACCTTATCCTCCGGCTACATCCAAGCAGTTTAAGTATCTTCTTACTACTACTGACTTCTTTTCTAAATGGCTAGACACAATACCTCTCAAAGAAGTTATTGCTAAAAGCATTGTTAGCTTTGTCAAGTCTAACATCATTACAATATTTGGTGTCCCTCATACCATATTGATAGACAATGGCTCCAAATTTTGTTCAACCTAGGTGAGAAAGTTGTATCAATAATACAACATCAAATACAACCATTCATCTCAGTATCATGCAGCGACCAATGGACAAATAGAGGCCTTCTATAAGAGTCTTTCAAACAAACTACAAAAGATGGTGTATAAAGATAATAAATCATGTCCTGATATACTTTTTCATGCTTTATGGGATTATCGGACCATCACCTGCACTACTATGCTATCAACTCCATATCCATTGGTATATGGAACAGAAGCAGTCTTGTCCATTGAGGTTCAATTACCTTTACTCAGAGTAGCCATTTGTGATCAGTCATCCATAACTGAACAATCTCAGAAGATATTTGATGAATTGGAATGATGAGATGAAAAAATAGTGTGCACCCTGAACCACTTGGAAGTCTATCCGAATCAAATAGCATGAGTTTTCAATAAAAATGTTCATCTTAGATCAATAATTCAAGGATAATTGGTATCGGTCCTGATAACTCCAATGATACCAGGAAATAAACCTTCAATGCTTGAGCCAAAGTGGGAAGGACCTTATTCAATACATAAGGTGTACTCCAATGAAGCATATTATTTAATTTAAATGATTGGATAACTCATCACAACTCCAACTAATGCAAGATTCATGAAGAAGTATTTTGTGTTGCACAATTACATCCCATTTTCCTTGCTGCAGGGCATTAAACTGCATAGCCCCTTTATCATCCAACATGATGTTAAACTGAGATCCCTTCATCTTCATGCATGACATTAAACTATAAATAGTCCCTTATACATCCTACATGACAATAAACTGTACTTGTTCATCCTACATGACGTATAAACTGTGAAGAATTCCCTTAATACGTCCTACATGATGTTAAACTGTGTACATGTCCTACAATACTTTAAACTGCACAACAACACATCCTAGATACATGATGCTAAATAGTACATCACCCTTTGTCCCACATGAAGTTAAACTTTGCATCATTGGGGTTGTTGCTATGTCTTATTTCTCACACCAAGAATGACTCACATGATCATAGAGTAAGCTTCAACCATAACACCTTCTCTGGGCTGCTAACCACACGTAAGTCCCTGCACCATTTTTTGGGTTGTGGTCCTCAAGTACAACTCGATCACAAATTCATTATAAATCGAACTACGTGGACTTTGATCATTTCCTTCTAAGCATGGTACGTAGGAAAATTCCTGAGGTTGAAGCCCAAAATGAATATCTTCATATTGGTTCACCTCCATCTCATATAATGTTGATCTGTGAACCCCCTCGAAACTAATATATCCACATCGGTTCACCTCCATCTCATATGATGTTGATTCGTGAACCCCCCTAGAAACCAATATCATCACATTTCATCACCATCGTCCTACATGACGTAAACTATGTACGTCCCTTTTATCCCAGATACATGACAGTAAACTATGCATCCCCATCATCCTTGCTATATGATGTTAAACTATATAGTATCTGGTCCATGAATATGATCTTAAAATATTCACACTTTTGTCCTATATTAGAATAAACTACAATAGTCTTTGACACCCTCTCCTGAGAGGGAATCATTATTGACACTGATATCTAATCATGTCATATTCAAAGGACTACGTACATACATGGCCATGCTCGAACCTTTAATATTGGGTCCAGTCATCATTTCACTAAAGTCCCCTTTCACCCTTCACATGTATGAACCAAATATGTACTGAGGGTATTTCAAAAACTGTGTATGGAATGATTCCCATCCCAATGGGCTACGTAGGAACGTTCAAGCATCATTCGAATCCATCCCCAAGTATTTGGGCCTAACCCCAAATTCCAATTTCAATCCCTTGGCAGAAAATTCCACCTGCGAGCATATGAATGTGGCATGAAAACTCTAGTCTTTATTCACATTAGGTTTATAACAAACCCACAATGTGCCTCCCTCATTATGGTATGAGCTCTACTACCCTAAAATAATATCTCATACGATCTTGTCCCACATGACGTTAAACTATATTTCAAAAACTATGTATGGATTGATTATCATCCGAATGAGATATGTAGTGAAGTCACGTATCTGAATTCAGGACCCATCCACAACATGACTATTGTCAGCATTGGTCTAGGTATCTTTTTCATGCATTGGACAATACCCATTTTCATCTATTATAATCCTAACATTAAGAACTTATACATCTCCATAACTGTTTTCTTGAATTCTGGTCACAAAATGTCTGATACTCAGTAATTCTTTTGCCTGTCTATGCAGCACATGACCTTAGGCGGCCTGGCATAAATAATCTACATAATGAACCATTCAACCAAAAGATGATATTATTTGACTATACAACCAATTCCCTTAGGTGGCTCTGCATAATTCAACCCCCTAACATGTTTCTCAAATAGTTGTAGCTTCATTCTTGGGGGGGGGGAATCCACTTTTGTCCTTATTTTTCTTAATGACGATATGTAAGGATCCACAAAGAGAAGTCATATTTAACATATTTTTCCCATACACATTTTCATGATCTGAAAGTATTCAAGTCTATTGTTTATATTTTCTTTCCCTACGTTTTGTTCAGACCTTCGCAAGAGTGACCTTCATCCAATTCTTCGACAATATTGATTGGGAATATCTTCTCCATATTCAAGTACCTCTCTCAATACTACAGACTCTATGCTTTGGGAAATTTGAATCTCTATAAAATTTCACAGGATTTTAGTAATAGAAAAGTAAAATTTCTGAGAGTTATTTTGCCCGACTATGCAGCATGTTCCCTTAGGCGGCCCTGCATAAATAGTCTACATAACGAACCTATCAGCCAAAATATGCTATTATTTGACTATGCAAACAATTCCCTTAAGTCGCCCTGCATAATTCAACCCCCTAATGGGTTTTTCAAATAGTGGTAACTTCACTCTTAGTAAATACTTCCTCTAATTCCTTTTAGCCCTTTTTTCATATCATCCCTCATATTCAAAATTTCTTAAGTCATAGTTTAAATGTTTTCTCCTATACTTTAATGTGGTAATATGTTTTCAAACAAATTATCAAAGAATTGAGTCAATTTTAATCCATTCATTCAAAGCTATTCGACCATAAACATTATCATTTTTATGTCCTACATGCATGACTTCAAACTGCCAACAAGAGATAGGGTACTCATTAAATTGGGAACCTGTAAAAGGAACTATAAACAAAATTCAAGTCTCAGCTCGCTAAATTTATATTCTGTATGAATTTGGCAATATTGAGCAACAAAAAGATGCAATGTTTATAGGGTTGTTTGGATAATCCTATAAAAAATCAAACTATGATTACTAGTCCAATTGGCTTAGGTAAAAAAAATTAGTAGTTATCAAGAGAATAGGGTTACAAATTATTGAAGATGAAATGTCTTTTTCATTGATGGACAAGATTATAAGAACATCCAAAGATTTTAGTATCTTCTCTTTTTCAAGAATTACAAGAGGCTTTCAAAATAACTTTTCATTTGATTTACGGCATCCCGGGCTTTATCATCAGACACTCTAAAGTTCATTCACTCGACCGGCTACACTCTTTTCATCATGATGTAGCGCATTCATTGAATCTGTGATTGCTTTCATACCATTCATTTGGAATCCTTCCAATGAATTGTTATACTGGTCAAGATCCCCAGTAAAGGAATGTAGTTGTTTCTGAAGGAGCACCTGCTGAACAACATTCTCCTTGATCTTATGCTTCAGCTCCTTCAGCATTGCATCATGGTCAGCCTCATCTCGGGACATCACAGCCTCAAATTCACCGATATTGGTCAACAAACTCACTCTAGTAAGATCTTGACAACACTTTTTCACCATCTCCCTCCTTAAGATAACTAGTTTCACCATAGTTTGGATTTCTTGATATCTATAACCACCAAGTCCCAGCATGAAAAAGAAGTATGATAGTCGTGGGATCTTCAAAAAAATATCTTCAAGAGGCACATCAGATATAATATTCCATTAATTCTTTCATGCCTTGCGATGTGAGAATTGGAGTGCCTTTTGCCCCTCTGGGTTTGATTCAACATCGCTATCACAGGGGGGAATATAATTTGAGATTAATACACTTAAAGAAGATCCATGTTATGCTCCTTCTCCCCTGACCCTTGGTTCTTCACTATCTACTCCCCTTGGGACTAAGGCTGAGGCTTCACCTTCGGATTTAGTCACTGAATTTGACGACCCTGATTAGTCAATTTAAAGATTTGGTTAGTTTAAAAGGATAAAAAAAGGTGATTAATTGTCCTGAAAATTGAGTACTTCCACAAATATTATCATCTTTTACCCACTGGTAGATTCGTAACATGAGAAGGCACTTCCCCATCATTCCTGGAATTAATAGGATTTTCATGAAGGGTTTCAAGAATCTCTACCAGGTTAAGCTCCACTTGAGCTACAATCTCAATAATGATAGGGTTGACTATACCCCCTTCAGGAATCAGCATATGAATATCTTGCTCAGACAGAACTGCACATTTCAACCAATCATGGTCAGAGATGAAATAATTTATTTTAATAGGGAGAAGGATAACAATCACATCCAAAATCTTCTAAATCACTCTGTAATTTAACATGATTTAAAATTTCTTCAAATGACGTGCCATGTTTCATCATTTCATTCAGTGATATCCTAGATTCCTCATTAGTCTCGCCCGTGGGAGCATTTGACAAGTATTATTGGTGGCCTTCCTATTGCGGCCTCTAACCCCGTGTAGCTTCCTCAGAAAAAATTACAGAGTCAGTTATAGTTGTCTCGAAATGTTTTGGTCTAGGTGTTGAACCTAAAGAACCATAGAATGGGAGTCAGTTGGTGTTTTCATTCAACGTTCTATGAGGTATTGTTAAAATCTTAGAAGTAGGCTGTTCTCTCCTAGCTACATAAACATGAGCAGTACTAGGAACGGATGAAGGATCTTATTTTCTCATCATTTCTTCAGGAGCAACCAGGTCATCAAGAATTTACGACTGTTCACCAGCACCCTCCATTATCCTCAGAGGAGGGTCAGTCCTCTCCCTCAAAGGGGAAATTGATGAATCCCCTGCAATCCCATGAAGTATGAGAAACCTTTTCATGAGTTAAGATTCATGAATATCCTAAGGACTTACCACTACTGATGAAGCATTTAGCTGTGGAATTCATCCTTTGATGACTTTTCATCTTTGACTTTTTGGTTGTGTTGACATCGTCACCTCCAAATACTGGTATTGGTGAGTGAAAATCCTTATCTAACTCCTCATCCATGACTTGTTGCCCCAGAGATACCTCTCCCAGCTCGTGAGGAGATTCAACGGCTCCAAGAGAGGTGCCACCAGGGCTGTACTATGGTGAAGGGACCACGGTAGTTCCTTTCTTAACAAGCTGCATGATGAATTAAGTAATTTCCTTGAGTAACAAAGATTTTACTGAAATCACATTTCAAGGAAAATAAGGAATGAAATTTACAACTTCAGTACCCAAGTATTTGTGCAACACCTTGTCTAATGGAGCACCAATTACCTCAATGGTTCTACGATTCATCATTTCCTTCAACCACTTAGTGATAGGAATAAAATCATCAGTGGCATATATGAGGATTTCCAACTCCCTAAAGTAACCCCGCAGTTCATCGGGGTTATCCTAAAAGTGGATATCATAATATTCCCAAAGATCCCCCACTCTGGGGATATGTAGACCTTTGAATAAGTCCATCCAGGCAGTTTCATCATCAAAATATAAACTACGCCATTTCTGGTCAACCTCTGGTCGTAAATATTCAGAATTTGAACCAGAAGGCCATGAGGAGGGTCCTACAATCTGGGACTTCAACTTCTTATTAGCACCTGCAATCACAGAGAAAGCATAAGAAAATGAAGCATGAATCTCTATATAATAATGGAGAATAAATTTCCCCAATGATATAACTCACCTTGAGTCGATGGTGTAGGTATCTTGACTCTGGAAGGAGGATTATATCTGGCACGAGGCCGTTTTGACACATGTCACGCCTCATCATCCCCATGCTGGGAATCTGGTGAATCAACTCAGGGTGAAGAACTCGGTGAATCAGCTCTGGGTGAGGAAGAGTCACCTTCCAGATGAAAGGTTTCATTCCCGACACTTCTCTTTTTACTCCCCACCTGGTAGATAGGAAGATTCAACACCCTTGCCGGGTATGATGCTACCCAGTTCTCGACACACCATGTAGTCAATTAACTCGCCGCTCCCGTAACTGGCAGATCAAAAACTACCCTGGTCTTCTCCATAGCTATCAACAACCACAGTTTTCTGGCATCCATTGGATGCTGCTCTGACTTGACATGCATGGGAGGGGATAAAAAAATCTGCTTCACACACTTTAATTGGCGTGCAAATCCATAAGGAGCATAGGCCTCACATTTAATCTCTTCATCAATCATGGTGGCCAATAAACTATCTCTACAAGCCGACATATATGACCTCTATTCTAGGATAGCTGTTCCATCATCAACAAACCGCTCAGTTGGAGGGTTTCCAAAAAGAAAGAAATGAAATTCCATGAACATGCCTATCCTCACCTTCATATCATAGGATTTGAGGTAAAATGGAGAAATTCTAGAAAATTCCTGCACCGATGGCCTTAAATAACTTCCAGGAACCAGTACTCTGCTCTGTACAACGCATGTCTTGAAGTGGGTGGTGATCCATCCCCACAAAACATGGAATGGTCCCACTATTCCTAAAGGATTCATACCCATATAGACATGGAGTAATCTCCTATGAATCTTCGCCAAAACATGGGTGGTCAACCCAACCATTATTATCTAATCTAACTTGGTTGCAAAAATGAAGGTCCCTGGTATGATGTCTCCCTTTGAATCCCTAACTGGAAGAAGATAAATCAAGAGCCACAATGCAAAGAATCCTGCCAGGCGTGTCTTCTCAAGGAATCTTTGATCCACTTCATACCCCCACTTTTAAAACTTTCCTTCTTCAAAAGTTGTCCAGATTGTGCCAAGAGCACCCAACTTCTCTACTCTAGGGAAAATAGTATGATGAGTAAAGGTGGTCCCCTTCTCCTTCATCATGATAAAAATAATTTCCATCCATTACTATGGATGGATATATTTTCTGGAGTGGGTTTTCGTGGTTTTTGTATTCTTATGCTTGTGGAAAATTTTCAATAATTCTTGAGCTAGAGTCAGAGTCTTATTAGAATCATTCTATGTCACCATCGGAGGGATGAAATCGTCATACATGTCTCCTAGAATTGGAGCCCCTGAGATCATGTATACATTCCACAAGTTAATTCCTACTTTTCCATGAGTCAAATGAAATGAATTGGTTTCTGGGCCCCAACATTTGATTAGATCTGGCATAAAGTTTTCATTCCTGTTGAAATATGTTTTCCCAGCCCAAATGGCATTGTATATTCTAGCTCCCTTTATATCCTCAACAAACTCTGCATAGGTTTGTCTCACCCAATATGGCCACATCCAAGTCGGTTTCACACCTCCTCCGGGACGAAAATCCCAGCTGTTTTTTCCATTCCATAGATTTGTCCATCTAAGAATTTTGGAAAATAGAAGGCTAATGGTATGGCTATAGCTCAGGCTTGTGATTCTTCATATCTAGAGCACATGGTCTATAATTCATTGTTTATGCCTTCTCCACTATTCCAACATTAAAAATTGATCCTATATATGAGACATTTGCCGATGAGAAATTTGTGTAAGTATGAAACTAGGAATGTGGAATATAATACTTTTCCGTTGGAATGTTGACTCCTTGAAGATGAACATGACCATATAAAGGCAAGTAGATACTCTGTGGGAAATTGGCATGATATTTCTTCAAGTAATTAGCCAAATCTGGGAGAGTGCTATCGCATAAATCATAATAATTTTGTCCAACGATGTTCATCATGTTATCTATTCTTTTACTGGCCAACTCAACAGCCGATGTAATTCATTTGAGATCCATTGAATATGCACAAAGATAAAAAACCTAACTCTTAAGTATTTCTGTTTTCTATGATGTATTTGTGAAGAAAATGGAAGTGGCATTAAGGCGTGCAAGTTTTGTCGCACAAGTGTTGTCATGCAAGTTTTGCTGCACAAGTCCAAATCCATACTGGAGAAGTGCGACACAAAAAAGAGTGATCGGCTGAGAAAAGACACACAATTACCCGATAAGAGCTCCAATGCTTTGAAGGAAATATGGTTTCCCCGATGTGACACCCATATATATAGGTGATCCCACAACCCTGCGCACCAGGACCTGCTCACCGAAACCTGTGCGCCTAAAACCTATGCGCCACTGAACCCTAGTTTCTATTTTTCTTTAGAATCAAATCCTCTTTCTTTTTTCAGATCCAACTCTAATGGGGGACATTTTGATGATCCTTTCCATCACAGAGTCCAAATAATGGAAAAATGGAATACCTTAAGCATAAATAGAGTCATCCTTTGATGAAAATAAAAAATTGACAAAGGCATGAACATGTACCCCATTATGAATGAGAAACACAAGTTTTCTTCTCTCCGCAGAAGTCACTTGAGCTCCTGATTCTCTTTTCCACACAAGGTGCCCTGTGGCCATAAATAGCCCCTGTGGGACCCCCATTTCAAGGAAAATTTTCCAAAATTTAGATTCAAGCTATGGTCTCCCAAGTATTTGTGTGACATCTTCCGAATAGTTCTAAAATAATTTTTTATCTAGAGTGGAAGCTCTAGAGAGTAATAATAATGAATATGTGTTGGAAATCACCAATATTTGCGTGCCTAAGTGTCCACCCCATAAGGGAAATTAAGAAACTTGTGAGCCACCTTTCCCTCTCAACAGAACATGCACGCCACTCTTTTGGAAGCCTCTAGGGATGATACTAAGGGTTTGAGTTCAATGACGCCCAAGTATTACCCTATATATTATTTTTCCCCCAAGGTGACTCATGTCGCGCAAGTCAACTTGCATGACCCAGACTTGCAAGCCAGAACAATACTTATGTGTCTACTTCCTAGTCACCTTCTTTCCCCAAATCCACCTCACATATTCAAGACATCATCTCCAAATCCAACTTAAAATCCATTTATGGCATGGTTCCTTGTTGGATTCCTTATCTGAAAGGAATTCTATGAGAACCTCTCACAAAACCTTATGACTTTAAAGCTTTATGTCACCACGATTAGGGGTTTCCAAAAATCTATTCAGATGAGAAGATATTTTGATTTGGGCCCCCTTATCAAGAGTTAGCCCCAAGTCTAAAGTCCCCTTAACTTGGGCCTCCATCTGAGGAGTAAGACCCATTCATAATTTCCATTAACATTGGGCCTTCTTCTCAAGAGTAATAACCAAATTATAAGTTCCCTTTAATAGGGAATCCACTTCAAGAGTAATACCCAATCTTAATTTCCCTTTTAATTTGGGTATTTTCTCAGGAGTATTCCTCAAGTTAAAACTCCAAATATTTATAAAGTATAAATACCTTTATGGACCCTGGTCCTAGGCTTCCTTCTGAAATTTAGTCAAGGTCTTAATCTACTTGGGAAGTCATACATACATAATCCCAACATCAATTCTCAGGACCGCATATTTCATGGAAACATCGTCAAATTTACTGATACCTCTTGTTTCTCACACCGAGCATGACCCACATGAGAATATGGTGTAAAAGTAATCATGATATCTCTTCTTGGGCCATTAACCATGCATAAAATCCATATTTCTTTACCCGAACTACATGGACTATTACAACTGATTCTATTTTGTTTTCTTATTATTCATATCTTATGAAGTACAAATACTTTTTCAATGACTCAACATTATGATATTTAATATGACTTGTTTGATATTAAAATGTTATGTACATGTTCTAATACCAATATTTCCATTTTATTCCTACATTTATCAATTATTTTTACCCATAATGATCATATGATCCCACCATTTCTTATATTTTCTTTCCCTAATTTATGAAGAAACATTAACAATAGGATTACTAAATGGTAAGATAATTATGGGAGATATTTAATATCATTCAAAAAATTTATAATAATATGTTCCATGTTTCCAATCAAATTAAACTATTAGGGTCCTTAGGCATGTAATTTTGAAATTTGGTGAATATATCTCTAATATTATGTAATATTCTTGCATGTTAGCCAGAGTCACTATAGTTTTTTTTACAAAATCTCATGATTTAAAATCAATAAAGTTGAAATCATCTATTATATTTTTTATTCAAACTAACCCTGATATTACGTTTTATAAAATGAATCACACATAAAAAATGAGGATTTAGAAATGATTTCTTATAAGATAACACCCAATTTGTGCCACTTATCATCAGTAGATCCAAGCTATTTTTTGTTTTTAGTTTCAATTACAAAATGGATCACTTATGAAACAATTGTTATTATAGATGGTTGGGGACTAAGAGGTCACATGATGATAATGTTAGTAGGTTATGGTTTTCATTTTTTTTGGAATTTTATGCCTATAATGGCTTTCAGTGTTCTTGATTTTTTATCAATCCAACTATATTTGTTTTCTTATATCGATTTTGTGAAAGATGTTTATTCTAGTTATACTCTATTATGTTTTGATTATATTTTTTATATAGGTATTTTTTATATTCTTTGAGTCTTCTATTTGTAATGGTTTCACTAGAAATTTTGGTTGAATGTCTATGCCATTTATTATTTATCATGTTGAAATTATAGGAAGCCACGATTTTCAAAATAAATTGACACATCTTTTTAGATGAATATTCAATACATTTCATAAAAACATGCATGAATATAACAATACTTTAATTTCATTAGATAATAGAAACACAATCATTTTATTTCATGAAAGATATTAAACATATCAAACATTTATCTTACCATGTGATACACCTCTTGGGAATACCATACATAAACCATTATTCAAATCAAAGAGAAGGAAACATAAAACATGATGATATTGAAGGCTCTACAAGGGTATTAATGTGAGATATCAATATATGATCATATTACTGAATAATATGATTATATGGGTATGTGATGATGAAAATAACATACGATGTTAATACCCAACCTGTCATAGAAAGAAACTTCAATCATGTCATAAATCATTTTCATTTCAGAAACATGCCATGTATGAGTGAAAAATCATCATAACTCAATAACGAACCATAATGTAATGTCCTGAAATTGTGGCACCAAGATCAATATATAAAACCATTACATATACCAAGGTTAAATACTAAGACCATTAATACAGTTGATTATGACTTATCACCTTTTTACCATTAAAGATTATGATGTACCTATTTCCCATAGTGGATTATTATACAACTGTTTCCCATAATGGGTAAAGACCGTTAAATGGTTTATCATTTTTATCTTATGAGATTTAAAGATTCACACAACTAATTGGAGGGATATATCGCTCCCACTTATATAGTAATAAAAACCACACATATTTGAGAAAAAAATTCATAAAACATTCATCATATCATCACATTATAACCAGTGTAAGTAAATTTAGTTTCAAAAACATTTCATCAATTACCCATATCATAACCGATGAAAAATAATTTATTTTCATAAAAAAATGAAATATAAGCATTACTTATCCAGATAATAAATAATTACATTATAATTAAATCTTATCCCCCATAAAAAATGCATAACATCAATAGATTTCATCATAGATGAAAAAATATTTTGAAAGAACACTTCAATCATTTTTGGAGGAAAATAACCATTCCAATTTGAAAAACTAATTTTCAAAATATAAAAAATTTTAATATAAGTTTTATATTAAAATCGAATTAGAAACTAATAAAGGGAGCTATAAAATTTATTTAAAATATTAATTAAATAAAATATCAATTCCTATATAAATAACACAAAAAATTCATACCATATTTTGGAAATTATTTTCAGTCAAAAATAATATATGAAACATATAATGGTAGCTTTAAAATCATTTAAAACATTTTTTGAGGAAAATATCATTTACACTTTTAAAATCACAAAAAAAATCCCATAATATTTTTTAAATCCATTTATTTAAAAATAAACATTGAAACATATAATGTAATATTCAAATCATTGAGTATTCATGATGGTGGGAAAATCATTCCATGTCATACACATTAAAATAGTTATTCCATTCACATTTTTGGTAAAATACACACAAGAATTGTTTCGAAAATGTAATGAAGAATTATTTAAAAAAAATTAAAAAGTATAATAGGGGTTAAAAATGTACTTAATAAATCATTAGGATAATTTTAAAATAAAATTTAATTAATTTTTTAAAACATGTTATTGTATGAAAAATTATTATTCACCATAGAGTGAAATTTAGATAGAATTTCATAAAAATATTATTTTGAACTGTCAGGTACATAAAGATCGGAAAAGGAATGAAAATAATATGTTCTAATAAAATAAATTTATGGGAATAAAATTCAAGAGTTTCTGAAGATATGAATTATAAGTATTCATAATCAGAAGCATCAACATAAACAATCCCAATAAATTATAATATTTTATTATAAAACCAATACAACTTTAGTGATATTAAATCACTAGCCACATGAAAGAATAAAATTTAATAAAAATTAATATATCCTGATAATAAAAAATAATGATATTATATATCAAATATTATGTATATACATCTCATAAAAGAATATAGGTTCATAACATGACATATATCTCAATGAAGTCAAATTGAGGCAAAAAAATCATACCGATTTGGTAACTATTGAACTGTATAACCAATGATAGAGATATCTTAAAATATATTTTTAAATAAACATAATTTTCTGGAAAATAATCATAAATTAAATTCCTTGGAATTTTATAAATCAAATATAATAAATAGGTGCTAAATATAGCATGTGTATTACATTAGTAAAAAAGTGAGATGGAAACCCCTAACTTAAGTCTCGACATACTTTATACCCATTAGATCCTTATACATAATAAATATAATATTATAATAAATATATTATAGAATCATACTTATATATATAATACCATAAATAGTTTACTAATGGCCCATTCTTACCTATTTATTTACAATTCCATGTTAAAATCATGTTTCGGGTAATAACTGTATTGTTTTTCGTGTATGTTTTGACATTTTATTTTTGGTATTTTTTATTTTATCATAGATAAATAAGAATTGAATTGTAACCATGATATAAATATCATATATATTCATTATATATGTATTTTGAGTAATAAATAATAGTTTTATATAGAAAATAAAATACACTACTCATGGAGACAACAGTTCATACATACGCATGAAAACAAATTCTATTTTCTAGATGATTAAAATGAAAGAAAGGTAAATCACAGAACACCATTAAAGATTCAATATTATTTCATATATAACACATATATTCATTAAATTTATCTATATTACCTTACATTAAATGTGTTAGTGAAAAAAAATCACATCACTTCATGAGACAATATTCCATCATACACTGGAGCGACATTATTGTATATTCCATTGAATAGAAAGTAGTAATTTATATGTAAAATTTTAATTAAATAGGAATATTTATATTTAAAATATCACATATATTCCTTTTATCTACCCTTATTAGCATCCAAATAAAATGGAAATGTAAAAAACATCACATCAGGTTTCGAGGGGGCTGATTGTCGTACACACAAGTGATGTTATGGTTCTCCAATGGTTTTGATGGAAATAAATATAGTAGATACCTTTTTTTGAAATTTATGATTTTGAATTATATCTAGAAATATTTTTGGATATATGTGCTGAGATTGAACCCGAGTTTGTATTTGGTGTGCTCGAGATTAATTTTATAAGAATATTAAATATATTTTATATTGTGCAAAAATAGTTTTTTCAAGAAAAATGGGATAAATATTTAAACGAGTCTTAGATACAAAATATAATTCCATGATTAAATATATAATGTTATGGTTTTTCATGGAGTGACATAAAGATTGTTGGTGTATGGAGTTTGGGTAATGCAGTCATTGGAGGGCGTGTTCAATGGATTAATCAATAAATTATTAATTTAATTCATTAAATGGTTTAAAACTAAATTCCCTATATAAAAAATTAATTATGGAGGATATCTAGGGTCAGATTCCAAATAATTGGACCTTTTATATAATAATAAAACATTATTCATTAGAGGATCGAGATTGGGTGACGATCTATAGTCAGATCTAGGAAAATCAAAGTGTAGTGAACGCATTGGATCTTCCCCCTCTAATAGTAGTAGAATTCATCATCATCAAAAAATAAAATCCCATGGTTGTAAATATCATATGTATATTTAATACCTAATTATTAAATTATTTATCATTAGAAATTTATTTTCTTTTATCTACATTTCTTTTCAGCATCTTCATGTTCCTATGTACCAGACATCCATTTTTTATTCAATTTGTCCCAACTTTTCCATATTTCTCAAACTAGATATCCCCAATCTATATGTTTGGTCAAGAAAAATATACCAATAGATTATTAACATTTAATTATTATGAATTTACCTCATAATTCTTCATTTTCATCCTTATTTTACTCTAAGGAAAACATTTAGACATTTTCTATTAGGGTTGAGCATGATTGGACCCCTGGATTCATAGTAGTTTATTGTACAAAATTTTGTATGATTATATGATGATGTATTGGGTTTTTTTGTATAATTTAGTTTATTCCACTATGTAATGGTAATCTAGTGATCCGGTGGTAGTGTCACTGAGTTTGAAAAACACGTACGAGCTTTGTGTAGAAGGATCAAAATTTGATTTCAGTCCAAGAGAGAGAAAAAATCAATAGATAGAGGAAGTTTACACAAATTTTATGTGGGGAAATGTTGAAACTCAATGATGAGAAAATAGACCTAGATGATGTATTAAAACTTATATGTTTTCTATAATATTATGATATACACGATGTGTGCTATGATGAACACACACTGTCTATCCTGATTTCAATGGGCAGTACAATTTCACGATAGTGTTAAATATCACACTTCATGTTATGGAAACAAATGTTGTGTGACCCTAAGTTTTCTATATCAGTATATACAGGGAGAACAAGCCTAGAAGCTCATCTGTCCCTACATAATGTTTAGGGTATAGATGTTAGCTTATACTATTATATGAATAGTGTAAATAGACACGACCTGAAGGACACAAGTACACGATGGAGAACATGGATCAACCTCAAGTGTCCAAGACACTATATGTAGTTACATTACATGTCATGTAGTATAAAATTCCCAGATAGTTATGTGTTGCAATGTAAATGGATAAGAATTTGAGTATGACCAATGATCGTATCTTCCCATACATGTCATGTTCTTTATTTTTTAGAAAACTTCTACCTCTTGTATCTTCTTCCTTTGGAGTCAAAGTTTGGCATGGGAGTAGCCTATCCAATGTTTGTTTACTCGTAGAATGTGATGGTGTCCTTTATAGTGGATTTTTATATTCGTTTCATGAATTTAAATGCATGATTCTTATTTCGGAAGTGCTCAACGATGGTAGTTGTTGGGTAGTGTCATCAAAGAGTGTCACCCTTATGTGGAGTAAGGGCTTGAGTCATCTATCTACTAAGTGGAATCCACCTATAGAGTAATGGTATGAGACCTATACCTATTAATTGGTACCCTCTTATGGAGTTAGGGAATGGGTCCTCAACTTACTGAGTGGCACCCTTCTATGGATTAAGGGCATGAGTCCTCTATCTAATGTGTAGAACCCTACATCAGATTCAGGGAATGGGTCCTCTGCATAATGTGTAGAAGACTTATGTTGTACCATTGTATGGATTATATACCTAGATATTGTGTCTCCTCAACTACATGGAATTGTGATGTTGTTTGTCTCTATGTGGATACTTCTTTGGAATGACATGCAAAATGTTGTCCTACGTTCTATGGGTATAATATTTTACAAGCTAGGATATGAGATTGAGATCCTCTATCCCTCTCATCGTGTTTTATTTTATGAGAATATATCATTATTTATTATTTTTAATACTTATATTATTGTGGTTTGAGATATATAATTCTACTATGCCACTTATTACCCCTCTTCTGCCTTTAGGTCGTCCAACTAGGCAGGTATATACTATCCCATACATGGGATATTCCCACAAATTTTGTGGCTTATGTAGATGATTGATGGTCCAAAAACAATTATAAAAATAAAATATTTACGCCCTCGTGCATTTATACATATATGGTGTTTAGTTCTTAGAGATCTCGATCTCGACTCTCTCAGCATATACTTTCCATCTTTTTAAGTTGAGACATATTTTTGGTTTAATGTGTATTTTTCCCCTATTATCATTTCAGGTTATACGATCGTACTCATGTACCCCCTATAGGTTTTACATTATTGTTTTATTATCTATATGTTCCATATTTTATTAGTATTTCTATTAACTCCAGCATAGAAATGGTTTGGTAGTTGTGTACATGCACACTCGAAAAAATACCTCCCATATTAGTTATTCCTTTCAGTGTTTGTTGACAACCCCTAGTATATAAAGGTAGGATTTTTTTGGTTTAATAATATAGAACCTTTATTCATTATAAGTATATAAAATAAGGACAAAAGTATTTTTAGAGGAAATTGACAATATAGAGTGTGATTTTAAACCATGGTGTGTATGATATTAATTTTATAAAAATAATAAATTTATTTTTTTCTCTACACTTGAAAATTTTATCAATAAAAATTAGATAAATATTAGATGGTATATCAGATATTAAATATGAAACCATGATTGAATCCATAATGCGAGGTTTACCCTAACCATCACCAAAATTAAGTCATCATGGGTATTTCGAATAAAGTTGTTGTTGGTTAGTGTGTTCATTAGATTAATTAATTAATTATTTGATTAATTAATTAAATAACCTAATTACCTAATTACCTCTTTAAATGAATAATTTTTGGTAGTATTCATTGTTATCCACATAATCCTAGGATCTTTGAGAGGGGAATCCCCCATTATTCATTTGCAGATAGAGATCGGGTGATGATCAACTATCAGATCAAGGAAAATTGAAGAATATTGTACACAAAAAATCCTCCTCCTTCATTATAAATAATGTTATCTATTATCAAATTATCCAATCATAAAGTAGGAATAATCATATGTTGATTTTCACCCTCAGGATTAAATTAAATACCTTGATCAATTCCTTTTTATTGATCTGAGTTCATTTTGATCCTTTTCATGTGCCCCTGTATTATATTTCAATTGTTTTTTAATTTATCACCATATCTTCTTATGTCTCTTCCCAAATTTCCCAAATCTATATTTGTTATCCAAAAACATATGGGCAATGATTTTTTAATATATATTTTATTGTGATTTTATCCCATCCATTTTCATGTTCTTCATCATTGGCATATGGTGACCACGACTCGACATTTTCTAATGAGATCGAGCGAGGTCGGACCCTCAGATTATGATCATTTTCACATGAGATAGAACATTTATGATATACGAATTGATTGGGAAGTTTTGAATGACATGGGTGATTTCACAGTGGCTCTAGAATCTGGTGAGTTCGTAGAGGCACCATGAATGATGGGAGGTGAATAAGGTATTCATATGGAAGGATCAAAATTAAATATCTAGTTAATGATGGAAAAGAATAAATGGTCTGAGAAAGTTTCCACCAATATTTTGGGGGTGAAATGGCATGAATAAAGGATGATGAATACTATCTTTAATATTCCTGAGACATTATTTTTTTTCGAAAATTATGACATATAAGGAATTTATTTTGATGATCACATATTGTATATCTAATTTCTATAGTAGTTAGTTTTCATGATAGTGATAAATATCACACTTTGTGTAGAGGCCCACAGATTTTGTGACCCCTAATTGACTTAATCATTGTATAGAGAGAGTAAACATCTAGGAGGCAATGAGTCCCTATACACTTTTTTGGTGGGGAACAAGTTGTGTATTGGTACATGGCCAGTGTACATGGACATGTCCTAAAAGACATGAAAACAGCCATGAAAACAATGATAATCCCTGGGTGGCTAAGACATGTCATGAAGTACACTCACACACTATTTTATACTACATGTATAGTTAGCCATGGGAATTAGAGGACATGTCTAGGTTGTATTGTGTGGAATCATAATGTGTGGAACCCTTACACGTCGTGTAATTCCTTTTTATAGTAACTTCATCCAATCATATATCATATTATTGGAATATGATTTTGTTATTAGAGTTTCTTATACATTGTGTTATTATGAGTAGTATGTGATAGTTGAATTAATTCTGATGTTTTAGATATGATACGATATATTATGAGAATGATTCTTCTTTTTGTGGCGCTCGATGACTATAGTGATTAGGGAGGATCTTCATAGACTGAAACTCTCATATGAACTTAGGGCATAGGTCCTCTACCTACTGAGTGGAATCCTCATATGGATATAGGGTAATGGTTTTATACCTACTAAGTAGAACCCACCTTTGGATTCAGGGCATGAGTCCTATACCAACTGAGTGGCACACACCGATGGAGTAAGAGAAAGGTTCCCCTACCTATTGAGTGGCACCCACCCGTGGAGTCGGGTAATGGGATATCCCTCTAAAATTTTGAACCCTCACACATTGTCAGTGTATAGGTACTCCATCTATTTCCTGACACCCTCCAGTTGTACCAGGTTATGTGTCGTTTACCAAGATTTTGGGTCCTATTGTCTATGAAAAATGGTGATGATGTGTGGCTTCAAAAGGATACTTATTCATATTCACATGCGAGATGTTGGTCATCATTGATAGACCTTTGGGACTGTGGGAATATTCATTTCCAAGCTAGTTTGTGATATAGAGACCTCATCCCTCTCTCTTTTGGGTTTAATTTATGAGAATACATCCTTGTTGATTGTGTTTCCTTTATATATTTCTATTTTTCTAGTTTTTTACATATATCATGTCTAATGCTACTCCCCCGTCACCTTTTAAGGCATCCTACTAGGTTTGTATATAATCACCACTATATGGGATTTTTGCACACATGTTGTATATTATAGAAATAACAAACATGTTATAGATGATTAAAATGAGAATAGGGATATCCAATTCCTTTCAACGGTGTATGATGGTCTGGTCTTAGAGATCTGGACTTGATATCTCTCAACAAATATTTTTTTAGTTTTTTTAATTCAAGAAATATTTCTAGTTTGGAATTTACTTTTCTCCTTTTACTTCTCAAATTAGGATATCGTAATCCAATAATTCCACGATGTTTTTCATGAATGGTATATTTCATAAATTTTTCATTCGTTTATTATTACTACCCTAAATTTTTGCTTGAATATGATTTAGTGTATTAATATAGGTACACCAGGAAAGTTCCACTGATATTATTTACGCTTTTTGGAACATAACGCTAGCCCTTGCCCTATAGAGGCAGGCTTGGTGTTGTTATAGTTTGTGCCCCATTGGGTTGGGTTGTGTAATTTTTGACATGATATTATAATTATATACGACTAATAAGATCATACATATCATAGATAAAAATTATATTCATTATTATATCCAATCATGAGATCTGGTGATAGGAAAAAAATTTCATCATCTTGTGAGGTGGTGGTCTGTCGTACACAAGATCAATCGTTTCATTTTCCATTTTTTGGAAAAGGATATGGATATATATTATAAAATTATCATAATTATATATAATTATATGGTATATATTTTTTTAATCATATCATTATAATTTAATAATACATGAAGGAGATAGAATAAGAGGTAAAAATTTTATAGTGTAAAACATCAATTTTTTACTCATACAACCACCTTAGGTAAACAGAAATGGAATTTTAGAATGGATTTTTGAAAAAATGAGGGATCTGGGATATGATAAGTGATGTATGAAATATATATGGGTAGGTATTGGAAATTAAAATTGGATTTTTGGGTTTTAAGGATAGAGTATAGGTGTTGGTCTTTTATAGGTGACGTGATTTTCATAATTGTAATTTTTTAACGAAAAAGGTGTTCCCACATTTGTCAAATTACACTAGGCTATAAAATGGTATATTCACATACCTTACAGGATGAAAGGTAAAACATATTTCTATAAAATTTGTTTTAGACATGTTTCTAGGTCATTATAGTCCATATTTATTTACTTTAACACATGATAAACCGATTTTAACAATAACTGTGTTCGTTAATTTTTACATTTATTACTATTCATTACGCTCAAAAATTAAGTTGGAATTATTATATAATTTATATTATTATAATTTAAAATTGGTAATTCCTTTTTTCAAATTTAATTCAAATAATTGTAAAATTATAATTTAAAATTAATCTTATAGTTAGGATAAAAAAGCAGTTTTCCAAAGAGAAAAATTTAAACATTTTTGGATGTTTTTATATAAATACTAAATATTTAAAAGATAGAAATAATTTAAATTAGATTAATATATAAATATAATTTAACTAATGTTACATTAAAAGCATTATTAATTTTTTAGTTCTTTAAAATCCATAAATGAAAAGAAAATAATGAATAAAAGTTATTACTTTTCACTATTCACTTAGAAAATTATCATTTCAGAAAAATTACCAAAATTCACAACAATTTAATTTTTAAATGAATATTGAAAAACTGATTTTTATTTTTTAAAATCAAATTTATAAAATTTGTAAAAAAATCTGTTAAATTAAGTCTGCGTAAGGTGAAACATTTTCTTTCTAGAAAAACTCAATTTTAAGCATAAGATGAGATTTAATTTTATCCCTTATAAGAAAAACATTTAAGATGAATTTTAAACATTTGATTGAATTTGGAATATAAAAATTATATTAATATAATTCATTAAAAGTTATTTGTTTCATTTTTTGTATAATTGTTTTGTGCTCATAAATATAGTTTTTTCTGAAAAAGAATTTTTTTATTTTCAAATGATTGTTGTTTTCAATTTAATTTATTGGTCCCCAAAAAATTAATTTAATATACATGTGTATACCATATATATTCATAATTTCGTAATAATATTAATACCTTCCATTATATTTGTTAGGTAATAACTAAATTTTTAAATAATTGTATTTTAATATTATCTCATTTTCATTCAAACATTGTGTTAAGTGTAAGAGAAGCTAAACTATGTGTTGTGTGTAATTCAAGTTGAAGTCGCCATTGTGTGTAATGTATAATATCAAAAATATTAAATTTGTTTAAATTTTTTTTTCAAAACATCTCACGGTGTTACATTCTACCTACCTTAAATTAATTGTGTTCTCACAATTTGATCGTGGTCTTGGTAAAAAAGGATTTAACATTTGAATATCCAATTATGGGAAACCAAAATCATAAAAAAAAAAGTTAATAAAACATGACCTTCAAAAGAAGGAAAAGGATGTGTGATGGTTACCTATACTAATACATATCTTGAATTCCATATAGGATAACATTGTTGGGAAGTGAATGAATGTATATAGAAGGGAAAACTAACACTCAAATACTGATGGAGAGTGACAGGGAACATGGTCAGCTGAAATCTATTGACCAAAATCCATAAATACATGATAGTTGAAGAAGAATATTAATTCATCAGAAATAAAGGTTAATGAATGATTTTGTTAATGTTCTATTTCATAATGTTGAATAATCTTCTTAATAAGATATATATACCTGATATTGTTCCATTTCTCAAGCACAATATCATCTGTTGGTTTTTCTTCTATAAATTTTAACTCTATCTCTTACATTATTAGATGAAAATAAATTTTTCATTGTTGAAGAACTACAATATTATAATATATATATGAGAATTATGATTTTTTCCTTCTTCTAAATTTACTATAAAAAATAGAATTGTTATAGAGGTTTATCTAATAACATCAAAAGTTAAAGATAATAAATTACAAAAATTGTAAACCTTATGTATCCTCATTTTCTAAAAAAAATTGAAATCAAAAAATTTCAGAAAATTTGTCCATAAATTTAAAAAAACATATAATTAATCTACCAGACAACATGAAGTATATCTTAATGTCACATACCAAATATTTTAACACATTGATAATGTATTCATAATGAAAAAATATGATTTAAGAAATTAAATCCGTAATTATTAATTAAATGAACCAATATATTATTGAACATATTCCATGAATTCAATAATATTGTAAACACACATGAGTCTCTGCCCGGTTGGTGATGACTCCATAAGTGCATCCAGTCGACCGAAAATAAAATCTAGGAGGAGGCCTAATTTATGGTATTATAGAAATACTGTAGTAGGTACTGTAGCAGGAACTGTAGGAGGTAATGTTTGGCACTATAACAGCAAGGAATATTCCCCTATTTGGGACTTAGTACCACTGATTTGGTCCCCGAGTTAAGGACATCGGGCGACCCATGCCTTCGGGTCAGTAAGTCCTTTGGGCCACCTCAAGTCCTTTGGGCCACCTTAAGTGAAAATGAAAACTAGACAACCTACAAAGAACAAGCTCTAGAAGGAGGATGAGAAAAAATATTTCACTGTAGCAAAAGCTAGATTGATTGCAAGATTGATAGGTAATGACACCTACCACCGGGAAAAGCCTGTGAATTCATAGGAAAGCCAAGTTGAACAAACATGTGAATGTGGAGAACTGATTTCACGGTGAGGAATCTGGGGAGGAGCAGTTTTATGTAGTTAGTTTGGGTGGTATGTAATTTTTGAAGACTACGGGCACTGAATTATTCTATGGCCTACGAGCCATGTAATACATACACCTACGAGCCTTATAAGGGTTCCACCTCTACCCTTGAAAGGTGGATTATCAAAAATCAATAAAAAATTAAGGCCCTCGGGCCATTAGAGTAATAATATAATTAAAATAATAATATTGTAAACCCAATAATTGTTAACACAAATCACTTTAGAAAAAAAATCATTAATCAGTTCCACGGTCGTAAAAACTACCCAAATTAATTTATCCTTAAATAATCTCTTTATCCAAAATAAACACCATTATATCAACATCATTAACATATTAAGGGTTATATTTCCCTTAATCGTGTGTTTTCCCTAAAATAAAACATTTACATTAAATATATTTTCAAGGCCATTGGTACCACAAAATATATTCTTTCACATCGGTAATCAAAATATGTATAGAAAGTTCATAATATATTTTTAAACTCTTGAATTCTTTTACAAGGAACTTAAATAATTATAATTCATTCCAAAAAATTATTTTATTATTAATTAATACCTTGTTCATTTAATATTATATATGAAGTCTATTATTCATTAAATATAAAACCATTTCATGTACCACCTTACTTATCCACTTCATGGGATTCCTAGATTTGACATAAATTTATATATTACCAATAATTTTAACATTTATAAAATTCAACCATTGATGTGCCTTAGGTAAACAATTACTATAATCTATTGAATTAATTGATGTTTTAATTTTTCATTAGAAATATATTAGTATATATCCTTCTTCATCATATATAAAACTTATTCTCACTCATTTGAGACAATACCTTGAGTAGGGATCCATTCTTTTTACAATACTCACATGCAAGAGTTCTCAATGATCAGATTCCTTAATTTTCTATTGGTAAAATCTATAATTACCCAAAAATTTTATAAATAATTAAAAAAAATTTATGATAAATATTAAGTATATTTCATGAACACATAACTGAGGATTATAGTTGTTTAACATCTTTTTATAATAGAAGGCTATATTATTCTTCCACGAAATATCTTTAACGTCTCCCACAATGATCTTCCCAAATAGATATCCAATTTTTCATTACATACCTAAATCATTCCTCATGGTTAAGAGAAGGAGACATAATAAAGGGTTATCTCATATGATTTGTAATGGTAAATATGGGAGATATCAATATAGGATCATATGAAAGCATATGATAAGCATAAGGGTATGTGATTATATACATAATTTAAGATGTTAATATCCAACCTATCATAGATAACAATCATAAATCATGGAATAAAAATTTATCATTTAAAAATACATGACCCATAAGAATGAGAAATCATCATAAATCATTCAGGACCCATGATCTCATTTCAGATAAGTGATGTTCCATCAAAAATATATGAAACTGGTTCATATGTCAGGATTAAATAAAAAGGTCATCAATATAGTGGATCAGAACATATCACATATTTCCCATTGTGACTCTGGATACACCTATTTCTAATAGTGTCTCGTGGCTCACTGGATTCCCATAGTGGATCAAACCAATCGACTTTCTTCCCATTTTATCTCATGAGATATAATGCATTACCCCATGTATTAGAGGGAGACATAGGCCCCACCTCTATCATAATGAAAAAGACTTTTGTGTTCCAAAATATAATGAAATATTCATTAAACATCATAACTCATGAAAATAAAATGGGTTCCACTTATATTTCATTAATTCACCATATAATAACCTATTAAATATAAATTTATTTAATAAAAATATCATTTATATAAGAATTAACCATTAAAATAAACAATAAGGATGGTATCATTCAATATTATCTATTATAAATTATAAGTAACATCAATAGGTTTCATATTTCATGTAAAATTATTTTGAAAGATCAGTTACAATATTTCTTGATGAAAATATACTTTACACATTGAACAAAACATTAAAAAATCATTTTAAATATTATTTTCATTGAAAATACCATTGGAAAATTAAAAAGGGAGAATTAAAAATAATTTAAAACATTTCTTCAGGAAAATATCATTTAAACTTTTAAAACCATTAAAAATTTATAGAAAAAATTAAATCCTTTTCCTTGAATATAATCATTGAAAATTGTTATTGAATTTATAAAATTCATTTAATATATTTCTTACGGAAAATATCCCTTCAACTTTAAAATTCATTAAAATTTGAAAAATTAATTTCAAAATTAATTTATATGAAAATAAACATTTGAAATTATAAATTAATATTTAAAACATCAAGTTCTCAAGATTATGGTAAATTTAATCCATACCGTACATGTTAAAACATATATTCCTTTCAAATTTTCAGTAAAATCCAATCAATATTTCATTGTAAAATGAAATGAATATTGATTTCAAAAATAAATTTTAAAAAATCAATACATTGGGGAATATTTTTTTCAAAAAAATCAGTTTTAGAATACTAAAAAACATTTTTCAAAACATTTTTAAAAAAAATATGGAATAAAAAAGATTTTTAACCAAAGAGATAAATGATGTTTGGTTTTCATTAAAACAGTATCTTGATCTTATAAGTATGTAAATATAGGAAAAAGAAGTTAAATAACGTATTATCATTAAATAACCAATCGAGAATAATATTAAGGATTTTCATGAGAAATTTATCATATTATTTAATCATTATAAGAATAAACATAAACAATCTTGATAAATGATTATATTGTATCATAAAACCATTAAAACATTTGTAACATTGAATGATAATCCCCTTGAAATAATAAAAATATAAATACATAAAACATAATTAGAATAATATAATTGTGACATTTCATTTCAAATTGTATGTATATAAACCTTATAAAAGAACATAAGTTCATATCATGACATATGTCTCATTGAAAAAAATTTGAGACAAAAATATCTTAATAGTTTGTTAATGTTTGATCTATAAACCCCATTAATGAGATATCCTAAAATTGATATATAAATCCGTATAATTTTTAATTCAACCACCATACAATATATTCATGGGAACTGTATACACCACATAAAATAAATAGGTGGTGAATATGGAAAGTGTCTCATAGAATTAAATTGTGAGACGAAAATAAATTATTGTAATTCCTGACATTCTTTAGACACCATTAAAACATAGGTTTAATATTTATAATTAAATTATAAATATATTAAAAAATAATAATTATATATATAATTATATATTTTATTTACTTATTAACTTTTATTACTTGTTTATTAAACGATTCCGTTTAAAATTTTATTTCATGTAATAACATCTTTATTTTTCATGTATGTGTGGATTCGGTATTTTAACTCCACTTAATTTTATCATGGATAAATCACATAAATAATTTTAATGATGATATAAATAACATATATATTAATTATATATATATTTATAGTAATCCATAAAATTTAGGTACAAAATGAAATGCATTATTCATAGTGATGGTAGACCGTACTTACATGTGAATATTGTTTTCATTTCCTTGATGAATGGAATGAAAAGAAAGAAAATAATAATTTAACATTATAGTGTTATTATTATTTCATACAGATCACATATATTTATAAAATATATCTTTATTAACTTCCATAGAAAGAGTTGTTGAAAAATGAATCACATCGCTTCGTGGTGAGATAGTCCATCGTACAAAGGGGCGACATTATCATATCTGTATGGAATAAAATTTAATAATGTATATGTGATATAATAATTAAATTAGTATATATATATATATTAAAAGTATCATATATATTAATTATATATATAATTATTTTCATTCATGTAAAATATAAATGGAAAACCCTATCACATATGTCCATGATGTCATAGTCTACCGTACACACGAGCAAAGTTATTATTTTCCAACATGATGGAAGGGAAAACAATTATATTTGGTATTAAAATTTTATAGGTATAATAATATCATAAATGTCATATATAAATATTAAATCCATAATTGTATCAATCCTTGATATGTGGATATAGAAAAATAATTACTTCATCTCATGATGTGGTAGTCCACCGTGCACCCAATTAATAGTTTTGTTTCCATTTTGATGGAAGTGGAGATATATATATGTTATTAAATAATAATAATAAAATAAAAGTATATTGGAAATATTTATGCTATTATTTCAGAATAATTTAATATTATTTTAAGGATTTAGAAGAATAAGTTTAAAAAATTAAAAGTTTAAAACATCACCTCTTCTTCAGAAAACATTATTAGGTAACTACCAAAATTATTCCATGGATGGATTTATAATAAAATAAAATGGATCTAATTAATTTTTAGGTAGTCAAGAAATATATTTGATTAGTTATTTCAAAATATAAATGGATTTTTTATTATGAATAGGATAATATAGGGATGACATTTTATATGTGAGGTGGGTGGAAAATCAATATTTTTTAAAAGAAAGAGGCATAACAAAATTTTCTATAGGAATAAAGGCTAATCAATAGGATATTATCTATACTTATAGGTTATAAGGTATATATATGTCCATACAAAGGAGTTTCTATTAGTGTTTAAGTAATTTTACCCTTTATTAGTTTATTTTATCTCCCAGTAAACCCATTTCATCCTTAACTACGATAATTAATTTGTACTATTTTAACTATTCAATATGGTCAAAAATTAATTTTATATTTTAATATAATATAAATTATTAGGATTCAAAATAGTTAATCGAAAATTTTAAATTCCATTTACATATGCGGAAAACATTATATAAAATCAATCCCATAGACTCGATGAAAAATCATTTTTTCTAAGAAAAATGATTCAATCTTTTAACAAGTTTTTATATACAAATTCTATATAAAATTTATTAAAATTAACAAATATAGATTAATTGATATATAATTGAAATATTTTTACTTTTAAATCCATATTAAAAAAAATTCTTGTTCTTAAAATCATTAAACAAAAATAAAATTCGCAATAAAAATCATTATTTGTAACTGTTCACAAAAAATGTACTTTTTTATGAATATTATCAAAATTTCTCTTCAATATAATTTAGATATATAGATATCAAAAATAATTTTTTTTTCAAATATATTTTCTAAAATTGGTAAAATTAATTTTATTATATGTTCACAAAATGTGAAAAAGATTCTATTTGGAAAAATTTATGTTTTAAGCATAAAATTTGCTTTATTTTTATCACATGATGAGAAAGAAATAAGTTGAATTTTAAAAAAAATTATTTGATATCTAATACATAAATTTATTTAAAATCATTCACCAAAATATTTTGTTCAATTTATTGAGGTAAAATGATTGTGGGAACAGAAAATATTTATTTTTCAATAAATAGAATTTTTATATTTTCAAATGGTTTTTATTTATATTTATAATTAAATATTGACCGTATAATTCATTTTATAAATTTTTTAGACCATATTTTTTTATAATTTATTTAATTAAATTCATACACTTTATTCTAAAATCTAGAGGATAACTATCATATTAAATAATAAAATTTAAATAGTATAACGTATTTTTTTAAACTCAGTGTTATCTATTACACAAGCTAAACATAGTGTTGCATGTAATTCAAGATAAACTAGATGGTTTTTGTAATAAAAAAATATTAAAAATATTAAATTTATTTGAAAAAATATATTTTAAAATCTCTGTGCATTATAGAAATAACACTCATGGCCTCTTATGTGATTCACATGAAATTGTTATCAGGTTGGGAATCGATTATTTGAATTAGGAATTTCATATACTAGTATGTGTTCTTAGTTTAGTTGTTATCTTGGGTTGCTCTATAAGATTTCCTAAATGAATAAATCTAATAATACACTACACATTATAATTATAATTTATCATATTTAATCCAAATAATTGTTTAAATATTTTTTAATGAAATATAGTATGGCACATGGAAATTTATCATTATCCATGGACGAATGATTCCTATTTGAATAGATATGGTAGGTGATTCAATTAAGTGATTGTACCCATGAAATGGGAATCCCATGAATCCATTTTAATATAATAAAAACCCATGTAGTTCAATTCCATTTAATGTAGAATTCAATACACTTTATGTTTATGTGACAAAGAGTATTCTGGTTCATTTTAAGATAATACATCCATTAAGAATGTGTCTTCTAGTTTATGGACATATTACTATGTATTTTTCTAATTAGTTTAATTTTATGAGGAATTAAATAAAATATTTAAGCTATCATTATTTTGTTTGGTGTTTGAAATTTACAAAATAAATAGTTTCTATTTTATCATGACATAATAATTTTCTAAAGGTATTTTTAGATCCATGAAATTAGTTTTTATTTAATAATTTTTTTTGAAACTAAGTTTATTTTCATGAAAATAGAATTTTAAGAAATTAATAGGGTTATCTCAACTCAATGAATTTGAGAAATGTATAAGGAAAATATTGAATCATGGTGTTTTAGGGAAACCAAAAGGTGGATCTCAATATGAGAAATTAATGGAAACCTAGAGGAATATCTCTACTAAATTATTTTTTGGAAACTAATAGGGGTATCTTGACTCATGTATTTTTAGTGTAAAATTTTTAGAATATTTACTCAATGGATTTTTGGAAATCCTAAAGAGTACTTCAACTCAAAGAATTTCTATGGGGCATATGTATAAGCTTCTTGGATGAGAAATATTTTGTAAATGGGGTACCAAACAGAAAATCATAATTATAGGTGGGTTTCACAAAGAATATAATATATGTAATATGAATCTAGAATGTATAATAATATTTAGACCATGTCAATGGATTATTTTTACAAAATTATTCTTGGATACCCATAATGGTGATTTTTTTTTATGTTGGTTTTCCTAGGTCATAACTTATATGATGTTACGCCATCATCTGGAGGAAAATAATTAATTTCAAAAGAACCATGTGATCATAATATTGGATTTTTTATGTGAATGAGTATAGGTATAAAAATGATATGAGGTTTTATTATTGGATTCAATGTAATTTTAATGTGGTGGATAACCTCCTTGAATGCTTTACATGGGACCCTTAAAAATGATATTATGTGGTTTGTGATTCAAAATTTTGATTGGGAGGACATATGGAAATGGTATATTTATATGGTCGACCCTACCTCTTCAAAAATGAATATTGAGTCTACATTAGGGGATCACCTTCAAAATCTCTCTCTTGAGGGATTGGATACAAATACTGACATTTTTCATCGTATTTGCCTTTTAACATTTCAAGAACCACTAAATATATACAGGTGGGTTATTTATTAGAAACCCCATTAATATATCTCCATATGTATTTCAATTATGTAAAATACTCACCATCATATAAGAATATCACATTCTACCTATAAACAATGAGGGTGTTGAAAATATTCATGCGACTGTAAAATATTCATATTCTTGTAAAGAATTTAGTGGCCATATAATAGTCAATATGCCACATAATATCTATGTATTCAAATTTTATACAACTTCTGAACAATATAAAATTCCTAGATTCACAGAATATCTTTTCATATAAATATAAAATGAATTATTTTTTGGTAAATTTTTCTCATCCTCAGAGGAATCCCTCATTCACTTGTAAAATAAAATATATGTTGCATAATTATTTCATCATCACCAAGATATATTGCCTTTATATTACATTTTAGGAATAAAACTTTCATTACCCCCAATTTATCCCACATATTTATCAAAAATTATTTGAGATTTGAGAAATTATTTTTTGGTTTCATAACATCTTTATGGTCAATTATAATCACCCATGCAAAAAATAATTGAGATATGAAATGACCATAAATACAGATATGAGTAATATTTTAGCTCCATGATATATAAAATCAATAATTAAAAAATTATATACCCCTTGATTTATTATGTTTACCCTTGGAGATGATTCTCAATGCCAAAACAATATCGATAAGAGCATTAAAATACGTTTTTTGGTATGGAAAATATTTTTCATTGATAATTATTGCAGTACATAGTCCACTCATTGTATAAGTATTTCACTACAATGTCATTGTATTGTGTAACAGTTTTGAGGAATCTCTATCCCTTTATGAGTTTTAAATAATGTGACACATGGAGATATAATTTTAATAATCTTCATGTATGAAGATACTTTTCTACTTAATCTTGAATTTTAGTATCCATGTGAGGCCCACATCAAGGATTCCATGGAAAATTACATGGAACATGTTTTTAGTTAGAGAAATGAACTTAACAATTTATTCTATATTTATACATTAGTATACATTCTTTATATATTGGATTATTGTCTTCAATTATACCATAAGTAATATTTTTATCATTATAATTGTAAATATATCACCATGTTTGATTTTTGAATTCTGATTCAACTACTATGTAAGATTTATCCTAGCTATAAAACACTAAATTTTTTTATATGAAACATGTTTCACCACTATTTCACGAAAAATTCATGTTCCTAGTTTTATATCCTTTAATTATATAATACTAATTACATATATCTCTTTAATTCTATGATACCTATTAATTCCCCATTTCCCTCTCATTTTGTTTCGTTTATTTCCAATATAGTTATTGAATAATGAAATATTGTGGTTATTATATAACTCTCTTTTTTCTTAAACCTCTTTCCTTCATATTCATTAATTTTTTTATTTAAATCAACTATATTTTCTTTCTTATAAGCATGGTTTATCTTTTAAATAGGATAAACGTTTTTCTCTATTAAGCATTTTTCTATTTCCCTTATACCAATGTCTTTCGATATATCCATTTTTAGAAATGTTAAATTTTTTATAGTATGGTTTACTAGCAACCAATTATGAAAATTATAAAAGAAACTATAAAAGAATAGGTTTTACCCATTGAACTGAAATGGAGATGCATTCATATATAGGACATGAAATAGTATATGGTGTGGTTGGATACTAGCAGTGTAAAGTAAATTGATTTACATTGGACATATTATTATGCTTCATGATTATGCCAGTAATGTTTTATAAATATAACTAATCCTAAATGTATGTGATATAATAGTTATATAGAATTAGAGGTTTATATGAAAATATTACCATGTTATGAAGAACTTAAGGAATGGTTGTGATTAAATCTTAATGAAATATATAGATGATAATATATTTACTATAATATATTAATAATGGTTTATGGATTTTTAAAAAATTAAAGGTGTTTTGGATGAGTTCTTGGGGATTTTGTTTGAATACCTTTTCACATCAGTGTGTGTTTTGTAATATGAAGTAAATGTTATGGAAGAAATATTATGACATCCATTGGGTGTTATTATATATGAGTATGTATTATAAAGGAATAAAAATTATTATGTTTGAGGATTAAAATAAGGTTTCATATTAATTGAATATATGATGAGATGATATATTATTCTTGAGATGTATTTTAGTGATATAAATTCATTGGAGAACATTATCATCTGCATTGGATGCATATCACAATAGATTATGTAGTCATATCACATTGTGTGATATGGGTGGATATCATGATAAGGAACTAAACATTCTATATCAATTTTGTTTATAAGAATACATCTATATAAATGATAAGGATGATTTTTTAGAATCAAATATTATTATAATTTTTTATAAAGACTTATAATATTGAACATTATTGTTCAAATAATGGGTTTTATAATATTTTTTCTACTGATATATGTTATCAGTAAACACAATTTGAAAATGCTATGTATTATAAAATTGAACGAAGTGAAATTTTTTATATCATATGTATTAGTTATAATATATTTAAAGGTCTAACACATCTCACTAAATGAATAATATGGTTTCCATAGGTGGAAATAATGTTTATTATAAGATAAAATATTAATCAAGAGTGGTGACATAGAAGAAAACTAAAAATTGTTATATTTATGGGTATATATCATCTTCAGATTGATCTATAACTCAAAAGTAATAAAAATACTCAATTTTGAATTGATTCATATAAAATTACTATATTTTTATTAATTAATGATATGTTTACATGATGTAATCATTTATATGTTTTAATGTGGTTGTTCCACTAGCCTAATTATGAATATAAACATATAAATGATCCCTCAATTATTTATGAAGATCAATTTGTGGGTGAGGTGGATTTAGATTTGGTTTTAAATGAATATACCAGGTAATTATTTAGAGGGGTTTATGAAGTTGTTAATTATGATAATATAATAAAGTAATCATGTGAAAATATACATATATATATTGAATGAATACATTGAGAATATAATAGGATATATCAAATTGGGACATGGATTCTATTCTCTATTATATATGGTGCATAATAGATATGATGTGGGAGTCTAGGGAATCACATATGGTGGTCAGAACATTTTAATAATAGTTGTTAGTCATGTAAAAAAACCATATAGAGTAACAAGAAACTATCAAAGGTATTGAGTGAGTTATAAAAAATAGAAACAAGTTAATGATTCTAGAATATACTCTCATAATATATGGTTGAATATATTTTACAATAATAAATGATAATTTTATTAAATATTTTTTTCACTTTATAATTATTGCTAAAGGAGTGGAAGTAGTGAATTTTTTTTACACTTGTGTTTATCATGTAATTATATTGGTGTAGCGATTATTCAATCTCTAGATTGATAATATATGGATCCTAAAAATATAAAACACATTAAAATAAATATATTATTTGAGGGATAATATTCTATCAATTATAATCGTTGATATTAGTATATTTTATTAAGTTTTTTTGATGCTTCTTGAGTTACTAAAAAGTATATATAATTTGAGATGAGTCTAGAATACACTCGTAACATGTGGATGTCCAATGATGATTCTGAATGTTTTTGTAATATAATTTGATAGTGATGATGGATTGATAAGTTTAGTGATTCCTTATATATCATTGAAGTGTGTTGGGGTTATAGGAATGGATTGTTTCAGAAATTGGGTGAGAGATATTTTTATATATTTGTATTTCACATTGTACTACTAATAGGAAAATAAGATTATAAAGTATTCATGGGTATCCAATAAGGGTGATACTCATATATTGGTTAACGGATATGAATTATGAATAAATATTGATCAAAATATAACTATGAACAATCGATTGATGATAAGGTGTTGTATATTTCTATGAAGGAATGATATAATGAATAAATACCTTATAAGATAATTATAATCACTTGGGAAATATATAGCCGACATCCATTTTATTTTTTATTATATTAATATATCTTACCACTATTGTTTCAGACCACGATCTGAACTACATATGACCAATGATCATTAATTAATTAGTAGAGGGAGTAACCCACAATAATACATTAATAATTATATGAGTTTATAAAATAAAAAATTGTATTAGGTCATCGAGTTATAATAGTCTAATATAGGAGTGTTATAATGCCTTGCACCTGGGATATATCTCAAATTGGCTAAACCAAGAAAATCGTGTGTGTATTCCTTTATTATTAATTTGTGTTGGAGAGTAGTTGATATTGAAATCATGTTTGGAAGAAATAAATTTATGTGAATAATTATTGTAATATTGAAACTAAGGGTTCAATATCTTTATGGGTATTTAAGACTATGTAAAGAGAGGGTGAACAATTACAATAGAAGAGTGCAACATAATTCACCTCTTTCACCCACTTTAAGGGAATTTAAAAAATATAATTAGACCCATATCTAATAAATGATTTTATTAAAGTAATTTGGATATATAATTTTAATTATACCTAATATATATATGTATAGTATTTCATTGTACAATATAAATCCCCCAAAACACAACATGAATGATCTTATTTTTAATGTATTTTGTTCAAATACATGGAATTTATTTTTTATAAATTATTTAATTTATACTAAAAAACTCTTCATATATAAATATTATGAAATGATTTTTTATAGGGAATAAAATAAGAATTTTGAAAAATGAGTTAAATTATATATTTCATGAATTCTCTATCAAATACAAGGAAGTGATAATGTTTTCTTTTAATGAAAAGATATTTACATGATTCGTGAACTGTGAAACATGAAATGATATGTGTGAAACAATGAAAATGTTATATGTACAATGATCATTATATAGAGAAGGGATATTTTAGAAATCAATAAATTTCAATAAATGAAAACATGGTCATGATGATTAGTTTTAAAATAACAGTGATTTCATATTTGTAAGGAATGTCTCATAAGAAATAACATGAAATTTTAAGGGATGTCATTATAAATTCAATGTATACATGAGGATGAATTTATAAGAATGATTTTAAATGAAATTATAGTTGAATTGTTTTAACTTTTTATCAAAATGAACTCTATGATTTAAAGGTTAAAGTTAAAATATTAGTAAATAAAATGTTAAAAATACTTAAAATTTTGATTATGAGAAATATTAATAATAAATAAGAAATGTAATATATGTGTTCATTTTACAATGAACAGAAAATTTGGGAATAATAAAGTGTCATTGAATAATATCCACATAAGGTAAATATTATTTAATTTAATATCCCCCTTAATAATTCTCAAGTAATAGTAAAGGACATAAATATTAATAAACATCAATAGAATATTAATATTACATTTTTTTCGAAAGGTTGTTTAGTGAATTGATCCATATTATTATATATTTATAAAATATATAGGAAATTCATATTTTTAATATAGAATATAAGTTCAAATACATATAATAATGAAATGAGGTATTTTAAAGTCAATGAAATTTAGTTATAATTTTTTGATCTGTCAAAAAGTTTATAGGAATGAATTAACAAATAGAGATCTTGTCACATTGTTGATTCTAGAGTCTATAATAATTAAATTTCCTATCAATATATGTTGGATTTTTATCATGAATAAAAATTTCCACATCATAGAAATGGTGATATGTCATTAAAATTACAACATCTAAAGAGTAGTATTAAAAATTTATGTATAAGTACATATAAGAATACTAATATTGAGTATATGAAATTGAATTAAAGAAGAATCTATGTAAACATGTGATAATTTTTTAGAATACATAGACATATGTTAGGTTTAAAATATGATTATTTGAAGTTCATAAAAATATTTTAATATAGGAAATATTTTATATAGAAATCCTACAATAGTTCATGATTTTTATGGAATTATTATTATATTAAACAGATTTTTTATTATGAAATTGTTTCATATTTATTCACTGATAGGATTTATATGAAAATTTTAGTATCTTCACATGGTGGATACCAATATAAGGAAAATAGAAATATTTTTCTCACAAGGAAAACATTTTGTAATTTTTTTGGGGAATCCAATGAATTAAAAATGAGTTTAAGGAGGAATGCAATCGCTGTCGAGAATTATTACAAGAGGAATAATAAAAAAGTGTTGAATTATAATATTTGTGAAAGGGAAATAAAATATTCTAAAAATTTAAATAAATTTTCGGATGAAAAAACCTGAAATTGGACAATAATGAAATATATAAGTTACTTAACAAATGTTTATAGATTAATATATATGTATACAATATGTAATATGGGAAAATAACCCTTATTAACATAAAAAAATGATAAAATATTGACACAATACATTTTCAGTGAAATAAATGAATAGTTCTATCAAAGTTATTTTTAAAGAAGGAATGAACCATATGATATAAATTTTAAAATATAACAGATTTGAAAAAAGGTACACTATAAAATATATTCAGTGTGAATATTTTTCACAAACAAAATGTAGATCATAGATAAAAATAATAAAAAAAGGGGATGTCATATTTATTGTTGGAAATAAATTAATTCAAGATACAAAAGGGAAAATAAAATTGTCCAAGGTGAAAAATAAATGTAAGATGTGTTAATCGAATAAAGAAAATCCCGAAAAATAAGTATATTTTTAATGTGTAAATTCTCATTTATGTGAATAAAATATATAAATAAGGGTTATAAAGTATTAATGATAGAAGAAAAATATTATACATATTTTTATATAACTAATAGTTTTTATTTATATACTGATTTATAGTTTAGATGAGTATTAATGATTCAATTATAGTTAAAAGAGGTCATGTATGTATTATTGTCCTTGTATTAACCCTCAAAATAATAAATTTTCCAAGAAATAAAGTCATATTAGATTTTATACAAAGCAATATACATGGGATTATGCAGAAGAAAAAGACTATAATAATACTAATTAATTTTTTTATTGAAAATTTGATAACCTTTTAGATAATTTTTTGATGAACATGGAATAGTTTTAGGGTTTGAGAAGTGCTTAATGAAATATTAAATTTATTATAAATATTATTGATGTAAAATGAGTTAGAGATTTAGAATGAAAAATGGAGTTATTTTCTAATCCAATTTTTTCTTATATGGAGTTGGTACTCAAGTAATATTAGACATTTTGTTAGTAAATTTATTTTTTTACTCATAAAATAGCTAATTATGGTTTGAAAATAATATTCTGGTGAATAAAATAATGAATGAAGTAATAAAATTTTCATTATTTTGGATTTTGATGCAAGTGGAGGAGTAATACTAGAACTTTATTCCTCCCAAATCCAAATGGGTAGATTAATAGAACCCATGAATTTGGTTATTAATGGATATTTTTTTAATTTAGTGATGATGGATATAATAACCAGTAATAAAAATTGGGTTGTTTCCCATGATGCAGTATGTAGAAGCATACATGGAATAGGAACGTGAGATTCCAGGATGTGTTTAGATGCAAGGACTATAAAAAGAATTGTTATAAACTGGATATATGATAATGATTACTAAAAATTTATTTAAATGTAATTTAATATGACTATGGATCAATTAATGTAATGTATGAGATATAGAAAATTATTGTCTCATACATAAATATAGACATGCAATGAAGAACCGATGAAAATTTGGTATTGAAATCATAGTGAAATTTGATGATGATTTTGTACTGGTGGAAATAAATAATTAGAAAATTAGGAAGCCAAAAAAATTGAATATTAAAAAAGTTTTTGGACTTATGTTGTTATAAAATTTCATATTAGAAATATTTATAAAACATTGTATTGATATTGGAGGATAATTATATAATTGATAAATCAATGACATATTATTACTTGTATTGAATAGTATTACATAAATGATTATTTTAAAGAATTGGAAATGAATGAATAAAAGGATTGGAAAATGGTTTGAAATTTATTTTATATATGGTGAAAGGATTATTAATGATTTGGAATCATTTTAGAAAATATTAATGAACTGAATTAAATATCTATATGCATTGGACACATATCATAAAAAAATAAAGACATATCACTTTTGGAAATATAGGTGACAATAGAAAAAAAATGTGTTTCGGAACCCAAACACCCAGAGAGGGTAGATAATTAAAATTTAGAGATATTCAAAATTTCCCCTTTAGTCCCTTTTCATTTTGTTCTTGTTACTCAGTGATAATGAAAAAAATTTAACTTGTTTATTATTTAAATTCATCTATACAAAACATCATGCTAAGGAATAGAATAAAAAATGAATAAGCACGTAAATTTTTCTTGGATCACCTATAAAAATTCTACTCTAATGAAGAAATAATTAATATTGTTATAGTGTATTAGGATCCACTATATCTCACTATTTATGTTGATACAATATTTAGTTTAGGCCATTCCTCGCCAAGACCCACTACTTATTCCACTATTTCCCTCACATATTCAAAGAGGTTAATAATTGTATGGTAAATACCCCTGCCACCAAAGGCTCACCACCTATTCATCTCCTTAAAGAAATCATATTGTGAAGGTATCACTTTATATTATTGTAGGTATTTTATCAATTTGTTGACTAGAAGGTCACTCCATGTGTTTCACTTAAAATATATTAAATTTGATTTTAGATTTGATGCTTTAGGGAACTCTAAACTGATTCTCCTGATCATATTACTTATTAAGATCACTTACCTGTGAGAAGAAATGAAACATTGATCTTTAATCTAGAGTAATAATAGTTTTCAGGATAATATTTAATCAAAATGAAACATTTATCTCCAGATTTTATAATTATAGAACATGAATTATTTTTGGTGTGTTTACATTTCATTTACATTAATAAAACAGATATATTTAAAAAAATTAAAAATATTACCTTCCATAAATTCACACAACACTCTTATAATTCAATGTCAGATGATTAATGGAATCCCAAAAAACAAAAAATTATTATTCTATTAAATTATATATGTATATATTCCCATGTGGTTTTACTATATCTCTCTTATTGTAATATATAGTTATTCCCTATTTATTCTCATTATGTATTATTTATACACTTTATATTTCCTATTATTCATAAAAGATAATAATATAACCAAGTAATTTTTTATTTCAAATTAAAAATATTATTATCAAATTAACTTACAACAGTTTTACCTTCAATTACATCCTTTGGATATCCTTATAGGATACCCTCATCTATTAAATACATAGATATATATTGATTAAAAACAAAAACTAGAATGATATTTTATGACAGCCAAATGAACCAAAATAGTCACAACATACTGTATTCCAAAACTCTACAGTGTAGTGAATAGGATCACACAGGGATGTGGAAACACTAATTGGGGTGATTCATTGTGGGACGAATAATGAAAAATTTATTCCGTTTTTTACCTCTTCATTTTTTCAATGAATGTATTTTTCTCCCTCTTCCTCTATCGTATCACTGATTAGTGTAAATGAATATGTACAATTAAAAATAATCATAAGTGATCAAAATGATTATTGATTAGATTCAACTCCCTAAGGATGACTACATCTCTAGTGTATGCATTTTTTATCTCATTCACACGTGATTTCTATCATATTATGAAAATATAATGAGTAAGACTATTTCCTTGAACTCATTATCATACAACTAACATGTTATAAATAACTAATATTCATGTTTTCCGGTTTTACAATTGATTGGGCTTGTAAAACAATAAATCATGAATACATGTGCTAATCTAGGTCTCGTGTGGAATATTTTTATTTATTTGTTTCTCCTCTTATAAAAATCATATGGGTTGTCTTGATTTCATTTATACTTCTATACTATAATAATACATTGTTGGATAAATAATCATAGATTGGGAAGGTTCATGATCAGTTATGGAATGCAAATTTCTATATCTTTTTCTTGTGATCATTAAGACACGTTTAGGATTACTTTCATCATTTAAAATTAAAAATCAATTCAACTATTGTTTTTTTAATTATTATACTTTTCATGGATATCTCAAGCATACCCTGGTAAATACCAATTATTATAAATTTTTATATATTCTAATCAACTGAATTGTATCCATTTTTTCACTATCTTTCTTCAAACCACATTATGTAATTCATCATTGTTTTATACAATATTATTGTGTATATCGATTATTTTATGCACACATGATCATATTTTAAAAAATTAATTTAATGAAATTCCAATATCCATGTTTCTTAAAATAATTGATAAGATTATATTCCACTCAAAATGTATTCACACTAACAGATGATCCCTATTCCTTATTTTACTCTCCTTTTCACAAATGATTGATTAAGATATATATAACTCCCCGCTATTTCTTTAAGAAAAATATTGTCACAAAACTACTTCACGTAAGTTAGTGAGTGGAACTATAGTTATTTATTTATATATATAAGAGTGAGTATATTGTTCTTTCATTCCCAACATAAATATAATTCCATGGATTTGACTTCATGAGAGGTGAATTATGGTACAACTTCTTTGAAAAATTGAGTTATGCAATGAACCTATTGAAACCGAGGATAGTGAAAAACATATTCCTTTGCGAATCTGATTGACTTGTGGTTACATTATATCTCTTCGTTATTAATGAGATCCCTATGATTTTTAATAGAAAATATTGGTATTGACTGATATCATTTTATAATAAATCTTTACCACCTCTACCATGAGATTTATGTCATGTTAAAATCATCATAAATCTTCCCTAATTAAAATTTTACATCATGAATTGATATTAAAATTATTTTATACTTCAGTATTCTAATCATCACATAGTTTCCATCACATGATGTTGAAATTAATGGAATCTTTCATAGCCAAAATCTTCTTCCATCACAGTTGAATCCTCACATGCTTGTCTCTAGAAATATATGTAACATCATTCTCTTGAAATACAAACTCAGTCACATAATCAAATATGAGAATTTACTTCTGTTTATATTTTTATTAAGACCAAGATTATTTATTAAAATATATTATGCATGAAATATGTAGATTTAATTCATGGTGTTTAGTATGTGTTCATCTCATATCGTGGTAACTGGAGATCGTCAAATGAGTGTGCATTAAATATAGGAATGAAACAAATTCTTTATCACTAGATCTTATGTAGAAAACATATAAGCTAGAGTTTAAAGATGATGCAAATTTGAATTGGTGTTTTTGATTAGTTAAACCAATTGGCTTATGTTTTATCTATAACTTTTTATGACAGAGCTATAGTATCCCATGTCATCATTCCCACATCATAATTTTATAAGTTCATCCTTCATATAATAAACTTTTTTACTCCTCCCATTTCACAAGCTGACATAGGGGTTCATAACATGTAAGACTTTTCACCTTCACCTTGTACGAGAATCTCCACACCCTATTGATGTCCACCCATGCAACTTTTTTCATTATTTTCACTTGTCATTTACACCTATAAACTCACTACAGGTCCTACACTCACCCTACCTGCTTCCACTATATCTAGTTAGTTTGAATATCCCTTGCATATATTTCTTCATGTACCAATATGTGTGGGATCGTAGTATCATAACTTTTTGAATATTTCTATAAAAGGTTTTTTGTTATCACCCATAATATAATTTTTCATTACTATGAATGTATATTTCCAATAATCTTCTATTCTATTTTTAAAATTTTTCTTCATGAAAAATATAAGTATTTACAATTATCCTTGGACATTAATAATCATCAAAAACAAATAATCATGAAAATGAATATTTTCATGGTGTTTCACCTTCATAAAGATTCAACATAGGCATGGTTCATAAAAAATTATCAATAAATGATTTAACATTATTTTTTATGATTTTGTTAAAAATTTCCAACACATTAGTGCATTTTCATGAAAATTTAGACAAGTACATAATTCATCATAGTTAAAATGTACTTCATCCAAAATATATGTTGTGACCATTAAAATTATTTTTGATAAATATTCATCAAAACATCAAACACTTCTCAGCTTATTTATGAAATGTTAATCCTTATAACATCAACCACAATGATATGCATATAATTTATTGGGAAATTCTTCTATCATATCTCCCATATTTCAATTTTTTATATAAATAAGGAAAAGTACCATCATCATCCAAGATTCGAGTATTCATTACAATTTCAAAGAATGTTTCCCTATTTTGGGAACTTATTATTCATAACATTTAACATCACTAAAACTACCCTCCAAGTACTTATAGAATATTTTGTTTCTTATTCAAAAAATTGTCATCAATGAATTTTTTACATAGAAAAAAATCAACACACATATTATGCACCCAATAATATCGCCCTTTTTAATTAATATCCATACCAACATAAAAAACCTTATAAATATGTTTATCAAATCAGCACATATTATTTCATTCGTATATCCCCTTACTCCATTACATTTTCATTTTATTCTATTCCCATTATTTGATATAAATAAAAATAATTACTCATGTGAGTAAAAGAATATTTCAACCATAGAAATATTCCATCATTCATCCAAATCAAAGTCTATGTGAGTCATGCTCGGTGTAGTAAACATGTGGGTTTAACTGAGAACACAATTTTTTTCCATTTCAATAACTAAATATGATACCAAATTATAATTATAACTATTTCTTATTCTTTTTTTAATAGTATATTAATATTTATTTTGGTTGAAACATGCTAATTTCACTAGATGTAAATATTATCAATGATTTTAAACCAAAATTTCTAGCTCCACTTAGCACTCATAATAAAAATATTCATGTAAAAGTTGTAGATTTTATTCTATACGACCCAAGAAATACAAAAAATATCATCATGTAAATAACATTAATTAAAAGAATTTTCCCCCTGATGTTAAGATAAATTCATTAGGTTCAATGATGAGAGAACCTCAATACATTCTATTTAATTAAAAAACTCATTAGCACCTTCCAAAATTAAAATTTGTAGGAATTATCAACTCTAGAAGATTATGAAGAAACCCCCATCACGGGATGATCTTATTATATTCATCATTAAGAAAAAAAATCGTAATGAAATATTTGATATTATAATTTTTTGATAAATAATTCTATGATGGATAAATTATTGGCCTCAAATATTTCTTATTTCTTACATTTCTGTAGTTCTCCCTATAAGTACCAACATCACATTTATTTACTTCATGGTAATTATATAAATACAACAATATTCATTTAGGAAATATGGTTGAAAGTATTATGCTATTTATTGTTAGAATAAAGGATGAAAATTTCTTCTCATACATGAGACTCATTACTTTTCTATTCCAATTTTAGAAAGATTATTCATGATGGGATTTTTGGATTTCATAGTAGTACTTAAAATCAATGATTATTTACTTTTCCCCCAATATGGAAATTATTTCTAAACATAATCCTTTAATGAATAAATATCTCTTAATTTAAATTCCATATTCTATAGGATTACTTCTTATAATAGTGTGATTGTTATATAATCCTTCAACCATATTATTCACTCCTCCAATACCTAATTTTAGACACTTTCTAGTCTCATGATATTTGATTTCTTAATAAGGAATCTTTTTTCCTTGGGTTCTTTCATTTCCTTTTATTTATCGTTTTTTCTCACTCTTTCAAGATTAGCAAGATATATATCATTATAATATTTTGGAATGTATAACTATATCTTGATTATTCCACCTGGAATATTAGTAACTTACTCAATAATAACAATAACTTTATTATAAATTTAATTGATACATTTCTTTTTTGTTGTGGATTAATTCAATTGAATGTTTATTCTGTGGATTTTTTACAAACATCTATGGTGTTTCCACTCATGCCAATTAAATAAACATATTCCATTTAGAGTGAAATCCTTTTTAGACGTCTTGTAATTTTTTTGAACATATTTATCATTCATATTACAATCCATGTGTAACTTTTCATCCTTCATCATGAACCTCCAGGGAATATTATTTCATGTACATTTTTCATAATTACTAAATTTTTTGATCATTTAATCTTAAATTTTTCAGTTTCATAGTTTAATGATTTATATATATATTATTTTCACTATGAACACACCAATTTCAAACCTCAAATAGATCACTGAGACTTATAAATCATTTTGTGACTGATTTATTTGTTTTTTCTCTCTTATAGTCTTTGTTTCACTATATCATTACTCCCCAATGATTTAGAATTGATTTTAACTTATGATGTTGAAATATTATGATATCAATTTGATAAATTGTGCTAAAATTATTACTACTAAATAAATACCACACATATCATACATTTTTAGTCAACAAATCAATATGGAATTGAATGTGTTCAACTTTTATTCCTTCTCATTTACTAGATAAACTAGTTTATCAGAAGATCTTCTCATACATTAATTTATCCAAGTGTTAAGGTTTAATTTATCACTATTTATATACATCCACATTTTTATATATTTTGATATCAAATATGTACAATCTATCAAAATATATTTATAAATAAATTATTTACAAAAACTGATGGCGCCTTCCATTTTTTATATGTTATATATTGATAATTAAATGATATAGAAATGTTGTTTACACAAGATATAGGTAATTTATTAGTATATTATCATTTTTAGTTTATGTAGAAAAAACATACTTTTCATCTTATTATCAATAAAAATATTGGGATATTTACAAATTCATCAATTTAATTTTAAGTCCTATATATTTCTTATTGGGAATTATTTTTTCATTGTCCACTGTCATTAGTTTATCATCAATGGGTATCCTAATTTTATTATCCTCAATATAATATATATATTTTTTATGTTTCATTTATTTGTCATTTTAATGGAATTAATTGTCTTTTACATTCAACTAAACATTTTTTACTTCTATGAATTAATTTTTCATCCCATATAGTATAAGGAAATTTTGTTCAAGGATTTCAATGGCATGATATTTTATTAGTATTTTCTCAATCCAATACTTCCCAACACTGAAGAATTAACAATCACAATCCTTGTTTATTTAACTTTTATCAGTACATATATTATTGATATCTACACTAATCATCTCCTTTTGCATTATTTTATCTCTTTTTATAACATCATGTTCACTTCATGTGATATTCTTCTAAAATAATGTTTGTAAATTTATACAATAATATTTATCCCTTGTTTATAGTTTGTGCTTTGGATATTCTTGAAAAAATTGATACATATTCATCAACATCAATGGTTGAAATTTTTTCAATTTCCTTGGTAGAATATTTAACAACTAGGTTATATTCTTCATTACTATGAATATCCTTTATGGAATCAATGAATTAAAAAGAATATTCATATTCAACATTAAATAATGGTGACTTATTTTTATTCTTTTTCAACTCATTATTTATTTTTTATATAGTGTATTAGAAGATTTGAAATTCATATTATCATATGATTTAATTCTTATAATATTTTATACCATATTACATTTATAAAAAAATAGAAACTAATAATATAAAATCCAATAGATTTTTAACCTATAACACCTATACAAATAAAAAGGTATCTAACAAAGATCATACCATAATTTAACATAGATATTTTAAAAATTTTAACATCATTGTTTCCTACTCATTTATTTAGTGATATATATCTCCTTCCTTCCATTTATATTATCTTTGATCAGTGTTAATTTATATACGGATTCGAAATTGTGCATACGAGAACACCAAGATTATTGATGTGGTTCTCGCCCTTATGGATATCTATGTCCCCAATGTATAGTTGTATTTATCTGATGAATGAAAAAAATACATATTATAATCAATTAAATCTAATAAATGGGTTTGGACTTGAATTTGTTATCTTGTAACTGACCATGTATAATGAAATAGTAGACGTTTTCCCCTATGTAGAATATATTTGGTAGGTGAACCCTTGAAGAAAGAATATAGGTATTGACATGCGACCCTCTGGGAAAATAAGAATTGATCATCCTCACATCAAATATGAACAAAAATAGGCTACATTAACATTTATATTATTCTAAATCAATTAGATTATTTTTCATAGAAGTATGATAATTTTCATGGATTTCTCATGAAAACCCAAACACATAAAAGTATTATAATTGATATTTGGTGTTCTTGTCAATTTCTGTTTCACAAATATTTTGGAAAAGTTTCTTCATATATAGTTATATGATTCAGTATTCTTTTATACAAATTTGATGGGTATCTCAATTATTTCATGGACACACATTCATAATATGAAAAATTAATAACCTTTATAATGTCTCAAAATTCTTGCTTCTTCATGCAAGTGATAAGAATTGTCCTCGAAAGTACCTTGCCCTAATATATGGGCCATATACATTTTAAAATCTCTTTTTCATAAAGGATATCACATGATCAAATGAACTGCATATTATTACCTTTCCAAAAAATTTAGCATTGAACCACATCACGTAATTCAGTGCATGAAACTAGCTTCAGTTATTCACATACACAAGAATGAATATGTTGTTCCTTCCTTCCTGATCATAATAGAGTTTCAAAAATATTAATTATCCCAAAGAACATCATGTTACTCCATTTTTTTAGCTGAGTGGGTCATAAATCCTATTTATACTAATGATAATGACAATATTCTTCCTTCAAAAAGTTTAGTGGCTTTATATTTCTCTATTTTTATTTATAGAAATGATAACCCTCAACATTTTTGATCTATAGATCCCTCTCTTAGGAGACCTCATTTTATCAGAAAGGTTCACCACCTCTACCCCTTATTTTATGTTATTTTTATATCCTCATAGTTTTTCCCAAATTAAAATTCCATGCCATGTATCAATATAAAATTAATAAATAATTTTTTATATTAATCATATCATGGTTTCCATAAAATGACACCAACATTCATGTCACCTGTGCATAGTTGGATGGTTCTTCCTTCATGATGGTATCCTAACATGCCTTTCAAAAGAATTATATGAAACATCCATCTATGTAAATTCCAAATAATTCATGATTTTTGATATATGAATGGACTTATTAAACAATGTTTTCAAAAATCCAAAGACTATTCTTGGTAATATCTCATACATGAATGATGTAGATTGAATTAATTATGTTAACAATGTATTCATTTCATAACATTATCAATGGAGATAGTGGAACAGATTCATGATGAACACAGAAATGGAAACATTAATTTCATTGAGCACACAAATAGAAAACTCATTAGCTAAAGGATGAATATTGGGAAGATTTGAACAAATGGATGGGATCAGTTTGATCAAGTGGTACTTATTATACTCATAACATTTTTAGATTTTTCTAAAGTATCCCTCATTTTGAGTCCCTCATTAGACCATATCATAGTTGACCTCAACATAATAAACATTTTTATTCCATCCAATTCTTGATCTAACACTGGGTTCATCACCCAGGACATTACCCACCCATGACCTAAATGATCCATCTCAAACCCTTATACAACCCACTAGAGCTCCTCCATGAATACTATAAGCATTACATGTGAACCCATGTTCCCACTGGAGGTTATATACTCACAGTCACTCCTACTGACATGGCTAGTAAGATTGGTTGTCTCACCCATGTTTGTGATCCTGCATCAATATTACACAAAGTCCCTTTAACAATACACAAATTAGATTTTTTTAATGCGAAAAATCATTGTTAATCGCAATGATGATAATAGGGTCCCCTTTATCAGTGCTAAAAAAGCACTGATAAACTGGGTCCTTTATCTGCACTAATAATGTTTTCCTTTGAGGTGATATTTTTAGCAATGATAAAGGAAACCCTTCATCAGTACATTAAATATCACTGATAGAGGCATATCTTCATTCATCATAATGTTTATATAATAGTACACCTGAGAGAAAAAATGTTCAATTTCAAATTATATATTCAACATGTAATTTTACAAAATTATATAATTTCAAAGAATAATATATACTTGTAATTGATATAAGTAATACAAAATTTTCGACCCATGGTATATATAAAAAACAATACTATTTACATTTCAAAAAAATGATTAAAATAATTACATTAAGAATTATCTAACAAAAATTATAAAAAATTAATATATCATCATTTGATGCCTATGATCCCCTGTCAAACTGACCTCCCATGGTATCAGTTGCATAAAAAATCATCTCAACTTGAGCAAAAGAATCCACCTATATAAGAAAACAATATTATGTTAGTAATACTTTAAAGAAAATAATTAAACATTTATATAAAACAATAATTTAATATAATTTCAATATTTAATAAAAATTACACATTTGGAGTTATACATATTACACTGTGTATAAAATTTAGGTGGGTTTTATTAAAAAATGTCTCAAAAAAGTTATATATTATTATGATAAAATATAAAAATAATCTGAATGTATTTTATTGGTTTTGATAATGTCACGTTTTCTTTTACTAAAATTAAAATCAATATTAAATATTGAAAAATTTGGAGTTATATCAGTCCCACCATGCATCAGATTGAGGCGAGGCTGATTCCTACCCATCACAAATAACAGATGGAACACTTTTTTAACGTAACAAAACAATCCAAATGTGTTTCTCAGATTTCAGTATGTTAGTTGTGTACTATTACAAAAATCTTTTGTCAAACTAGAAATATGCATTATGAGTCATACTGGTTGCATAGTACATTTGTTTGATGTGATATTGCATCCTAAATATTAAAATTACTAATTCATCGATCTCTTAAATTTTAAAGAAAATCAGATCTTGTTTCCTTGGTTTTTAGTTGGTTCCATGTTTTGAACTAAACTGTCAATTAAATGCTAATAATAGACAATTTGTGTCATACCGACCACATCATGCCTTATATTGAGACGTGACTAACTCATCGATAGAAAAAATAAATCATGTATAGTTTTCCATAAGTATTAAAACAATATGAATGCATTTTTTTTTTCATTTTGTCACTTGTTGTTTTCAATTAAATTAATTTTAAATAAAAAAGAAGAAACATTTAATTATAGTGGCCACATCGCGTGTCGTATTGATGTGCAGTTGATTCCTAAATTTCATAAATGACTAATTGAACTTGTTATAAAATATCAAAACAATCTGAACGCATTGGATATGTTTTAGTATGGATGTTTTATTTTTTTCTTAAATTAATGTCAATTTTAAATAAAAATTTACCCTTTGAGTTATACTACCAAACCATGAACTGTATAGAGTTGTGGATTTTTCAAACACATCAAAAGTGACTAATAGATCATTATCCTAAAATACAAAAACAATATCAATGTGTTTTCTTAGTTTTCATTTTGTCAAATGTGTTTTTACTAAAATATCATTTCAAACTGGAATATGGATTTTGAGTCATACTACTAGAATTGAGTGTAATTTTGATGGGATTCATCATTATACATGTTTAAAATGGTTTATTAGTCAACTTCCAAAATTATCTAGACAAATGGAGTGTGTTTTCTTGGTTTTTAGTGAGTTACTCATTCTGAAATAAAATGTCAATTTTAATCTGATAACAAACACTTTAGTCATACCGATCACACAATGCATCTGATTGAGGTGTGGGTAACATATAAAAATAAAACATTACTCATATATCATTGAACTAAATTTTAAAAATAACCTGAATGTGTTTTCTTAGTTTTCAATATGTCACTTGTTGTTTTAACTTGAATTTATGTCAATTTTAAATAAATAGAGACAATTTGAGGAATATCGACCACTCCATGCTTGGTATTGAGATGAAAATGACTCTTAGACATCTCAAATGACTCAAATATCATTTTCCAAATGTGTAAGAACAATATGAATACAATTTCATGGTTTTTAGTTTTTCACTTGTTGTTTTTTACTTAATTTAATGCCAATTTTAAATAAATAGAGATACATTAACTTATATAGGCCACACCATGAATCTTATTAAGGATTTTTTGATTCCTATATGTCACAAATTACTAATATATTGGATTCCTAAAATATAAAAATATTTTGAATTCGTTTGTTTTGTTTTCATAATTTCACTTCTTGTTTTTACATAAATTAATGTCATTTTTTTAAAAAAATATACACTTTCAGTTATACCGGCCACACCAGGTATTGTATTGAGGTTAAACTAATTATTACATGTCATAAATGACTAATATATACTTTTAATAAATAATCAATACAATATTAATGTGTTTTATTAGTTTTCAGTTTTTCTGTTGTGTTTTTTAACAAAAAGGTCATTTTAAACTAGAAATACACATTTTGAGTCATACTGGTCTCATCATGAGTCAGATTGGCAAGAGACTACTTCATACACATAAAAAATGAATTATGAATTTATTTCAAAAATAATCTGGACAATTGGAGTTCATTTTCTTTATTTTTAGTGATTGACACATTTTTATCTACAATGTCAATTTGAAACTGATGGAGAACACTTTAACTCGTATAGGTCACCCAGTGCATCAGATTGAGGTTTCATTGAATCTTACACTTCACAAATGACTCATTGTTAACATAGAAAATAAAATAGATAATATGAATGTGTTTTATTGATTTTAGTATGTCACTTATTTTTTTTACTTAAATAAAGTCAATTTTAAATGAAAAGAGAGACCATGAGTTCTACTGCCCACACCATGCATCAGATTTATGTGTGGATGACTTTTAAACATCTAAAATTAATCATGGTTCATTTTTTGAATGTATCAAAATAATTCAAAATCATTTTCTTGGTTTTTGGTATGTCACATTTTTTTAAATAAATTAATGTCATTTTTAATAAAAAAGAAACACATTGAGTTATGTTGGCCACATATTATGTTATATTTAGGTGGGGTTTACTCTTACATGTCACTAATTAATAATATATATTTTTTCATAAAATATAAAAAACACCATCAAGGTTTTTCTTTGATTTTATGTATTTCACTTATTGTTTTTGCCTAAATTGCTATCAATTTTAAAAAAATGACACTTTGAGTTATACAGGACACAAATTGCACTTTATTGGGGTCAAAATGAATTATACACATCCAAAATGACAAGTAGATCAACCTCCAAAATCATCCAGACTATCCGAATGTATTTTCGTAGTTTTTTGTATGTTAGTAATGTTTTTCACAATAATGTCATCTCGAAGTAGAACACACATTTTGAGTCACACCTGTTTTAAAATGAGTCTTTTTAACACGAGACTAACTTGGAAACATAAAAAATGAAATATAAATCATTTTAATAAATTATAATGTTAATTAAATATGGTTTTCTTTGTTTTCATTGATTGATCCATTTTGATCTAAAATGATAATTTTTACTGATAATGGACACTTTTAGTCATACCAGCCACACCATGTGTTAGATTGAGATGAGGTCGACTCCTATATATCACAAATGACTCATTAATCACTTCCATAAATTATGAAAAAAATTTGGTTGATTTTTTTTGTTTTTATTTTTCCACTTATTGTTTTTACTTAAATTAATATTAATTTTAAATAAAAAGAGACACTTTGAGTTAAACTGAACACACTGTGTGTTAGATTGAGATTTCGCTGACTCCTAGCTTTTACAAATGATTGATGGATCATTTAACTAAAGTATCAAAATAATCAAAATTGGTTTTCTTGGTTTTATATATCCCACTGGTTAGTTTTACTTAAGTCAAGGCCAATTTAAAATAAAACGAGACACTTTGAGTTATACTAGCCACGATGTGTGTCATATTGAGGTGCAGTTGATTCCTACAACTAATAAATGAATAATATATCATTTTCATAAAATTTAATTTTGTTTTGAATATGTTGGTTAGTTTCATTATTTCATGTGTTCTTTTTACTCAAATTAGTTGCAATTTTAAATCAAAATAGACTCTTTGAGTTATACCGACCCCATCATGCATCGTTTTGAGGTGTGGCAGATCCATAAACATCAAAAATGGAAAACATATAATTTTACTAAAATATAAAAACAATCCCAATTAGTTTTCCTTGTTTTTTAAATGTAAGTGGTGTTTGTTTACTAAAATGTTATTGCAAAGTGGAAACATGCATTTTAAGTCGTACAAATCACATAGTGTGTTGGTTTGATGTGACACTACTTCATGCTTATAACAAGTGAAATTTGAATAAATATATTATATTTCCAAGACAACCAGAGTTCATTTTCTATGTTTTCAGTGAGTGACGCATTTTGAACTAAAATGTCATTTTAAACAGATAACAGATACTTTTAGTCATACCTGTCACATCATGAATAATATTGAGGTAGGATTTAATTATATAGGTAAAAAACAAATCGTGGATTATTCTCATAAATTATATAATCATTATAAATTCTTTTTCTAATTTTTCAATATGTCAGTTATTGTTTCTATATAAATTAATATCAACATTAAATAAAAAAGGGAAACTTTGAATCATATCGGCCAAAGCATGCATTGGATTGAGGTTCAGTGGACTCATAGATGTTACAAATGACAGATGGACCATTTTCTTAATTTATCAAAACATTATGAATGTGTTTTATCAGTTTTTGGTATTTTTCTTGTTATTTTTACTTAAAATAATGTCAATTTTAAATTAAAAGACACACTTTGAGTTTTACCAACAACATTGTGGATCATAGTGAGGTTCGAATGATTCCAAAATTTCAAAAATAAAAAATAGATAGTTTTCCCAAAATATAAAAATAATCCAAATGTGTTTTTTCAGTTTTCAATATTTCACATTGTTTTAATTAAATTGATGTAAATTTTAAATAAAAAAAGACACTTTGAGTTATACTGGTCACACATTTCATTTTATTGAGTTTTGAGATATTCTAATATGTCAAAATTTAAGATTACATTTTTTTCTTAGAATATATTAATAATTCTAATGAATTTTCTTGGTGTCCTGTATATGAGTTGTTTTCATTAATAAAATGTTTTTTAAAACTATAAACACGCATTTGGAGTCTTTTAGGCGCATCATGCATCAGTTCAATGTGATACTACTCCATATGTGTCAAAAATTACTTATAAATCATTTTCCAAAATTATCGTGAAAATTGGAGAACATTTTCATTATTTTCAATGAATGAAACTTTTTATTCTAAAGTGTAAATTTTAAAAGGATACCATACAATTTTGTGATACTCAACACACCATGCATATTATTGAGGTAAGGTTGATTCCTACACATTAAAAATGACTAATAGATAATTTTCCAAAAATATAAAAACAATCCAACTGGATTTTATCGGTTTTCATCATGTAATATATTTGTTTTACATAAATTGATTCCAATTTTAAATAAGAAGAGACACTTTGAGTCAGTATAGACACATATCATGTTACCATGATTTCCATTTTCATTCTTTGTCAAAATGGAAGCACTAAGTTGTCAAAATTTATCACATTCCATAAAATTCCCTCAAATTAATTTAATGGAAAAGGATAAATGTAGACAGTGGAGGGGTGACTAGGTTTTCATAGAGAATAAGTATATGAAATAAATTGTCTGTATGAGTTGTAAATCAATTGATTTATATTATGTTAATGATGTAGTGAAAAGATAATATTATGAGAAAAAATATAGTATATTAATGAAAAATTACATTTCTATTGAATTCTTGGATGTATCCTTGAATTCATGTCCCTCATAAGGATGAGCATCTTTGAGCGAACCACCCCAACTGAAACAAAGGAATCCACCTATATACGAAAACATTATTATGTGAGTAATATTAAAAATAGGAAATTTATAAAATAATATATATCAACAAAAAACTTATATGGATGTCATATATTCATGCTAATCATGTACATTCTCCCAACAAGTATATTGCCCTTTCATTTCAGAGAACTTCTACATCGTCTTGTGAATATTTGTCTTTTTAATAGTCATATTAGTACCAGAGAAATATAAATACACAATTAATTAATAAAAATTTTAAACAAAATAGTAATTATATTTAAAAATACTTCTTTAGGGATGCATGTTTGTTCATATAATATGATCTATCTCTTAAATTTACATATCCTCCATCAATGGAGCCAAATAAGAATCAATATCATTAACCAATGTTTTTGGTCATTATATAATAATAGATAAAATATTTATTTTATTTTCATTCATAAAAACATTGGAATGTTTTAATTTACCTTCGTTATTGTCCATATACTATGAGTGATTCTTTGAAAATAAATATTATTAACATTATCTCTAGATAATGCAAGACAAAGGTTTTTCAGTTCATTTTAAAATTCAGGATTCTAATAAAAAATTATCATCCACTGAAGAGTGTATATCAAGTGATGAAGTTTGTCATATTTTTTTATGGTATCTGCATGCCACATTATATTCCCTACTATATCTTCACTTCCATATAGATACATAAATCATTGAATGATTGGAAAGAACCGTAAAACATTTATAGTTCTGGATTCATGTTTCTTGTATCAAGAAGCACCACACTTTGGGAATTATCTCTGTGATTTTTAGTCATTGTGAAATAGTATACAGTCATTCAGGTGGGAATATATTCTTTGTAGGATCATACCTATCAAGTGTAGCATTCATTTGGCAACATATATTCATCGTGGGATCTCAATATCTTCTAGGAGCATGTCATTCAATTTATCAATTAATTTCATAAAACTTGTGTCTCTCAATATGTTGCCCAATTTCATTTTATAAAGAATTAGTAGGGATGAGAATGTTGTATATTTAGAGTAACCAATATATAATAGCATTTTCTCACAACTCTTTAACTTCTCAAATAGTATTTTGTAAATCATGAAGTTAATCTTCTACTATTCGTGTCATTTAAAAAATGTGGTCTAAATCATAATTCACACCAATAATGACATCCTCGATATAATATTCTTAATTTTTCCTCTCTTTTAATCATACTAGATGATCCCTAAAACACACTGATATCTCATCCACTATAAACATTCACTTTTTTCATGTTTATTCTAAAATTTGTAACTTTGATACATTCTTTGATAGATCAGGTGTTCTTCCAACTCCTTTGGACTAATTTTTATTAAATAATAACATCAAAATATTGAAAAATTATTTTACAAAGGCCATATTCCTGATCTATTGTAAACTTGATGAACTCTTTCGCTCCATCATATTCGTTGGTCAAATAATTGGTTTACATCTATTCTTCATTCATATACATCATATTATAGTCAGTAATATTAATATTTATCAAAATAAAACCACACCAGATTGATATAATAATAAACCAAGGCTAAAAATTTATATAATTTTTGTCTGCTTCAATATTTATCCCCAATATCGAGTTCCCTGAACAAAGTCCTTTAATTTGGGATATTCTAGATAAATCAATCTTTAGCTCTTCCAGTGTTTTCATTATTGGTCGAACAATGACAAATTCATCCACATAAATAAGTAAAATGACCAAACTACGATCATAATACTCTTATATACATTAGAAAATACTTACATTACACTGTATAGGAATTAATTCTACTATGAAATCATTTAAATTATAGTTATACTATCTTGGTGCCTACTGAATCTAAAAAAACTCCATTTGAGATTGGAACCAAACCTTCTATTACATATTGAATGAAACCTTCTAGTACGTCAATATTGATCTCTTCCAAACATTCCATATGAAGGAATATAATCATTAAGACAATTTTTTCTATAAATAAACCTTAATTGAAAAAATTTATACATCCAACTGAATTATAATATATTTTACAAAAGAAGAGAAAATCAAAATTAAATTTATTTCTTCTAATTATTGAAATAAATTTACCCTTACCATGGTGTTATTATCAATCTACTTCCATTCCATATAAAATGAAATTTTATTCCATGTTCTATAAAAATATAAACATAAATGATTATGGAAAATTACATTTCAGATGTCCTTTGAAAACTATTTATAAAATCACTATTGAAATCCCATTAAAAACCATAAAATTATTCATATTCCTTTTTATAATAATACACAATTTTAAAAATAATACAATCAGTCCCAAAAACTCTTTCACAAAACCACAATTAATTTATTAAAATAATTAATGTAAAATTAATGACCCAATAATCATAATCATATAAAATTAGAGACAACCCTGGATATTTTAAAAATTTTCATTCAAAACATCACAAAACCCCTGTTAAAAAGAAACCAACATTTAAAAAAAGTAAAATCATTATAAATAACCAAATGATAATTTTATGAAAGAAATTAGTCCAAAGAGAGGATTTTTTTAAAGGATACATTAATAATAAATAACCAACATTTTATAAAATATAATGCTATAACAGGTTTATCATGTCTCCCATAAAAAAAATCATTTCAATCCATTAATTTACTCTCATAATACTACACTAAAGTAAATAAGTGATAGAAAAAGGCCTAAGTGTCACTTGGAAATGATAATTGTGAACATTATGTAACATCTCATCAAAGTGGGAAACCATATTCAACTTTATGAATGTATTATGTATTGATTAATCTCGATCCTTCCAATATGGTACATTAAAAAAAATGTTCCCATTAATTGGTGTATAAATTAGGTCAATAATAAATGGCTATAGGTACTCAATACTTCTATTCTATCAATGGTTTTTTTTAACTTGTGATTAAATATATTTCAAACACTTTTTTATATTATTCTAAAAATATCTCTCCCTAAAGGTAATACCAATAACGCCCCATGGAATAAACCCACAATTTCAAAATATATAAATTATGTGAAAATTTTCAATTATGTTTCCTTAACTATCTGGACCCATAAGAATCCACATGACCATCATAAACTATAATTATTCAAATCATTACTCTAAATATTTCATAATATAATAAATACTCATTACCCACCTCATTTATTGTAAAGATTAGTGGTTTCATCAATCTCTCATTATGGTCTTAGAAGATATCTCATGAACATCTAAGAAGAGGTACCAAACCAAATTCATGGGTAATGCATTCTTAGAGATTATAATAAGAATGAATCCTAGATGACCCTCTAGTAATAACAAGAAATTTCCCAAACTATTTTGATCAAAATAAAATTATTTTGATTATCTAAAAAAATATAACATCAAACTTCTTAGGGTCTAAAAATAATCTATCAAATAATATAACTTTCCCCATGAATATTACATTATCTATAAAAAATACACATTTAGATCATTTAATATAGTTTATGCCCCCAAATCGTTTCTCAAAATGATATTTCGATATCTAGAATGTTCCTCCTTTAATCATATAGAACTCTGTCGCTACTCTAAGTTGATCAAATAGTTCATCAATACATTTTAGTGGATAAATTTTGATTTCTATCGATTATAATAACATCTCATAGTCCAAACATATTCTCCATTATATATTTAAGTTTTAATGGAAAAAAATAGGGCACCCCAATGGGAAATAATCATTCATATGAACCCCTTCGCATTGAAGTCGTTCGATTGAGACTTCTTCTCTCATATCTCTACATGATCCATCTTATATGTTGGAATAGATATATTCTATATAACTTTTAAGAACACAATAAAAAAATATTCCTATCCCTTTTGTGGTATCCTATAAATGTCCCTGTGAGATACATCTATAAACATGTTAATGATAGTATGACATACAGACTAATATTTCTCTATATCTTACAAAATTACTCTAGAAAAATGTGTTATGATTCAACCTTTCTATAGAAATATAGTTCCCATATTACTAGTTTTAATAACCAAATCTCCAATATAGATATAATAATCACCCTCAAAAAATATTATTCCACCAACAAATGAAAACAATTAATATAGTAGATACATCACTACATAGGGATTTTTAATTGTAGTAATAACTAGACTCACAGTTTTTGTGTCACCAGAACCTTACCTTTCAATTTTTTGGTCTAGGTTAAGTGGGAATTAATGAGTTTAAAAGTAAAAATATCAAATATATGTGATAAATTATATGCATGTATTTTTTCATGTCAATATTTATCTCCCTCTTATAATTACCTCCTACTTTAAATAAAATTATACATGGCCTTAGGTTAGTAGAGAGAGGTAGGATCACGTAAAATGTAATACATGAATCATCCTAAATATTATGAGTTTGTGTGATCATTGACCTCTCCTGTTAATCATGATATTAATTATAATAATATTGTGGAAGTATCCATTAATGTTTAATTTAAATGCATCCAATGTAGTAATATTTAATTTACAAAGATGTTGGATTTTTATGAATTTATTATATCTTTTATAAAAATTCTTGGTATGTGTTGAATTCCAATAAAAATCCTATTTACCTAAAAAATATCCCTATATTTAAAACCCTATAATGGAATTACATGAACTACTTTAATTTATTTTTAATTTCTATCCCACTGTAAATTGTTAAAGATAATCCTCCTTATTATCTTGATTGAGACACACCACTATGTCGTTAAGTAAAGAATATAGCAATGGAATACAACTATCAATAGTTTTATAACCTCATAGGGTCAGGAATGTTTATCTTTATATTAGAGTAACCAGTGTCAACCCATAAATTTAACTTGAATAGAAAAACTAAAAGTTTTGAAGCATTCTGCTGGTCTCTATGGGTTCGAGAGAAGGACTAGGGTATCATAAAAAGAAACAAGGGATTGATTTCACCTATAATAGACACATGGTAAGATCAGAACAATCATAGTATCGAATAAAATATTCACAATACATAAAATCTAAAAATAAACAAACCATATGGGTAACATCAAAAAACCAGATTGGAATGTCTGAATAACAAATTAAATGACTATCAACATGGATATAAAACCATATAGATCCGGATGTTATAAAGAATCCAAATGTTAGCACTTAAGAAGATTGGTTCATGGAAAATGATTGTTTGTAGTGGATAATGGATTCACAATAGAGGTAGGGTTTGGAATAAAATGTGGGGTATGCAAAGGATATGATTTATAGGAATTGGAAGGGTTAAGGTTAGAGGTTTAGATCGGTGTGTGGTTGAGGTGAGGATCGAAGTAGATAGATTTCTCCAGTAGAGGTGATGTTACAACAGTGGAAGGATTTAGAATGGTTGAAGAGGGCTTCGTGGCAGTGCAGGATGGATTATAAACATGAATTTTTTTATTAATATATATATATAATATAATTATAAACATGAATTTTTTATTTTATTTATACAAATAGACATTAATTTTTAAGATAAATATAATAATTTTATATTCATTAACAATATTTTTTATTAAAAACATTTATCATTAGTAAAAAAACAATTTATATAGGTATACACTATATCGGTGTTGTTATAACACTGACAAATGGTACATTTATAAGTGCATTTTACTAGAGATGATAAATTCCCCCTTTTATCAGTGCTTTCTTCTTATTGTTGATAAAACCTGGTGCATCCTTTTTCCAGATTTGTGGTAGTGAACCATGATGTGTGGGATTGAGATATCATAACTAGTGGGATATGGCTTGAAATTATTTTTCTAACATCTATAATATACATATTGATTACTCATTATATAAATTTTAAAGGAATGTTTTGTGACTTATTCATAAATTTTCATCTTGAAAAATATATATGTATTTTATTCATTCATAGACTTCAATAATATTCCAAAACTTCACTTAATAAAAATGACTACTTTCATGGTCTTATGAATTCATTAATCATTAAAAAAGACATAATTCATAAGAAATAATATATATATGATTTACCTTCACTAATAATGATGTTTTATTCAATGTGAATAACATTAAAAAAAATTCATGAATATTAATACATGTTCATCAATCATTTGAGTTAAAAAGTACATAATCCAAAATATTAAATTTTACCTTTGTAAATATTATTGATAAATATTTTTCTAAATTTTAACTAATTATAAAATTCATGATGAAAATTTAATCCTTTTAAAATCATTCACAATTTAATTCACATAATTTCATTTGAAATTATTCTGACATCTCTCCCATAATATCTTTTGTCCCATGAATTAGAATAATTTTCTTCACAATCCATGATTCAAGGATTCATTAAAATTTAAAATAATATTTACTTTTCTTGGAAACTAATTCTTCATAACTAATGGGTTATCCAAGACCAAAATTCATGCACTTATACTCTATTCTAATTCTTCTTGAACACAATATCATCAAATACACCCTATGAACTGAAAATGAATACAACACACAAAATGTGGGATAAAAAATTTGACCCTTCTCAAACACCAATGATGGGATAATCTTCTGATTATCCATTTAATATTGTTTAGTTGACCATGAAATATCTTTTAACACCTAAATGTTTTATAATATAAACATTTTATTCTATAGCGTATGTTATAGAAAACACCATGAATATAAGAAAATATGACACCTCTGGAATTTATGATATATTAATTTTCAAATAAATTCATTTAATTTAATAGCTTGAATGACACACAAAACTATGTTTATCTTGAAATACATGAAATAATAATTTCATTTTTCATTAAATGCAACACTAATTTTATCTTGCGTAACTTTCCACATTGAGTTTAAATGAATCAATAAAAATTATTAAAATATTATTAATTAATGCAACGGTTATCACCTAGCCATTATAATGGTGGGTATAAATATGATTTACTTAATTAAAAATATATACTTTATACTTGTTCATTTTTTAGTTTTTTCATTTAAAATAGTATATAAATAATTTAAAACAAAAATATTTTTTCCTAAAAAACTAGTTTTTTCTAACTGATGAATTAGTAATGCTTTGTACAAAAAATATAAAATTATTTATCACCAGTTTTATAAAATTTATTTTACTAAATTAAAAAAATATTTCAAATAAAAATATAAAATTTATCTTTGGGTTATTTTGTTATTTTTTTTAGAAAAGTTTTATTTGTGATAAATAGTGAAAATAATAAAGTTTTAATTGAAACCTGGCTTTTCTTTTAAATTATTTATACTGTTAAATAAAATATTAAATTAGTTTTATAGTAAAATTAGTTAAATTACATATAAATTAATCCAATATATAACATATTAATCATTTTCGTGTTTTATTTTGATTTAAAAACATTATAAACATTTCAAATTTTTTATCATTGAAATCATCATCACTCATTGCGTCTATGGGATTAATTTTAAATAAAAAATTACTTCTTATATGAATTAATTTTTTAATAATAGATCCCATATTTTAAATTATTATTATCTTTATTATATAAAAATATGAACTTAATTTTTTACCATTATTATTAGTGAAAAAATTAATAATTAATTACCATGAATAATGTTAAAATAGGATTTTTTTGCATTGCATGTGCTTCTGTATAAATTTATTTTATGCACATATATATTTTTTATTTAAAAATACTATTTATTATTTAAAATAATTACATATAAATTATCTAATAAATCTCATTTTAATTTTATTCTTATTGGATACATTATTTCGGTGAATAAAAAGATATAGGTTAAGGTGGTAAAATGTTGAACAAGAAGAATAGGTAATAACATGTTTATAACATGGGTTTATATTTCTGTTAATGGTTTGGATCTATTATATCATCTATAACATAAATTATTTATCAATATTTGAGTCACATAAGGGTATAGTGACTTCCATTATTATATACTTTTGGGTATTTATTAAAGTATTACTCCTCCTCAATTATAAAAGGGCGCTAACTCCCTCAATTTTTCACACCTAATAATATATTTGGATCAGAAAACCCTTCCAAAGTCATGTCAAAAATTCCCTAGACTCATTATAAATAATATATTTTGTCAAAAATCAAACCTGAGAAGGGGTAGTAAAATACTAAGGAAAATACCTGAATATGAGGAAATGTTCTTCAGTGAGTGTTTTTATTTTATTTCATCCTACACCACATTAAATTATTATTAAACCTTGATGGTAAGAGAACCTCAATATATTAAAAATAATGATTTATTTTTATATTAATTGTAACATATAAAACCACCTCAACAAGCATCTAATGGGTTGCAAAATAATAATTTGTGTGTACAAAAAACTATTGCATCACGATCTTGTGTAATTTGGCTTTCCATTACCACCTCTCACTGTTGGATATGAGGATGGATATAAAGTATTTATATGATATTTATAATATATTTATTATTATATATATATTATATCATATACATATTTTGGATACATTCCATTCCTTAGGGGGTATGATAACATTAATCGTGTATACAGTAGACTACCGTCCCCATTCCTTAGGGGGTATGATAACATTAATCGTGTATACAGTGGACTACCGCCTCACAAAAGGATGTGATTCATCATTCCCCACAACATTCCATGGATGGTGATAAGGATAATATTAATAATTTTATGTGATATTAATGAAATATTTGTCATTATGTAAATGCAATAGATAATTTAATTTCTAACTATTTAAATCACTTAATGATGATGACATCATTCATGTACTTGGGCACTGCCACCTTCCTAAAGTGATGTGAATCTATTTTCATCACCACACCACATGGATGATATATATATATATATACATATAATAGGTATATATTATATTATGATAATTTTTAAACTGTAATATATTACTTTACTTCTTTCCATAATGATTATTTGAAGATGAAAATGTTACTCATGTGTGCGTAAGACCAACTATCTATATGATCATAATATACCTCATTTTTTATAACCATATTTCATGATTAGTTTTAAAAGTAAAATTTTTATATAAATATTTTAATTAGTTCATTATTTTTATTATCTATATTATGAAACTATATAATATCAACAAGAATTTTAACTTTCATGACAGATATTGAATTAGAAAAAATGGAAATCTATATCCAAAACAATAAAAATCGTGAATGATTATTATCAAATGAGTGATAAGACTTCATGAAAGGATCATATATGGTTTTATAAATATTAATATAGTTATACTATAGATTAGTAGAATGTTTAAAACAAATATAAAATTATTTAAAGGATGTTCAACCAAAAAGAAGTGTGAGGTAAGGGATTTCATCTCGATTTACATTCCATTGAGAATTGTTTATTATTGTGTACCAATTAAATTTTATGCGGTGTATATACTACCCCTTTTACATGTAATATTACAATTCTTTAATGATTCATTTAATTTTGATTTTCACATTGAATCATTTTATCCTAGGATATTTTGACTTAAAAATTATCAACTGGTAAAAGATATTGTACAAGCTCACATTATTTTGTTATTGTTAACTTTATATTGAATAAATCACTTTATTATAATAAATTTTCATTATAAGATACATTTATAAAAAATAACCATATTATTTAATGATATTTATAATTATTTTATAAATTGTATACCATTATTACATATGGTTTTTCATTTTCATTTTATTCTATTAACAGAGTAAATATTGATAAATCTGAATCCTTTACTCATTATGGATATTTGATTATAAGGAATATTATAAATAAATTAAATAGTTAGTTTGATATATGAGGAATTAATTGTACATAAATACATATATGGGTGTAGGTATAAATATAACCTCGAAGATTCAGCAGGTCTTATGCGAAAAATCGGTTAGCCAAAACCAATGTGTTTATACCCAGTAGTTTTAATCTGTATTGTGAAAGGTCTAAATAGTATATATATAGTGGGCGAAACCAGATCTGTTTTTACATAGTTTCTTTTAATATTCCTGTTAATGGTCTTGATAGTAGATATATTGTTTTACAAATTGTATCATTTTGTACCCAATGATTTTAAACCAAATTTTCAATGGTCTTGATGGAACATGTATCATGTGTCTCAGGCATGTTGTCTAATATTTGTGAATTTCATTCATTAATAATTTTTAAATAACTGACCTTGAATATTTGTGAATTATATTATATATAGATGGATTGTATTCTAATTTTATTTATTTAATTGAATGAGTTTTTATTTATTTACCTCTCCATATTGATTATGCCTTATCTATTTATCCAATCAAGTTATATAAATGGAATGTGTGTTCATTTATTTACATTTACTTTTTAATTATTATTTGTTGATTTGGGATAACATATGATGTACAAGAACCTTACTAAGAATTTGATCACTTATTTATTTTCTTTCCATACCTAGGAATCCATGAATTGTACTATGTTTAATATGAAATGATATACTGAATAATGTTGTTGTAAAAAAATTGTGTTATCATTTTTCTTTTCAAATTTCATGAATGACACGATTATGTACAAAGTTTAAAAATACTACTAAACTATTTGGTCCTTCAAGATTAAACTCATGGTATCATATGCCGATGTAATAAATTAGCCACTAGCTGAAAAATACTATGGTTGTGGTCGCTATAGTTGTTATCATAGGATGTTTAGTATAAATCTTAGAAACTAGATTTTTGAAAACATAGATTAGGGAAGATAACAACGTGATAAAATTTAATGATAAATAAAGAATAAAATCTTATAATTTTGGTATGGAAAATATTATGTGTCTTTTCCTATCAATAAATTTTATTCTGGATACTACAAGTGGAAATGGATCTGGTATAGAGGTACTTAAGGGTATTAACTCTTAAAAGGGTGTATTGTGATTGATCTGATTATCACCTAGTTCACAACAACCAGACATAATGTGCCCCATGTATGAAACTCTTGAGGAATGGTCTTAGGATAATTTACATGTTAGTTACCAACCATGATAAATGATTTTAAATAGTGATATCCCCAATGAATCCTTGTTATTGATTATGAGATATCTTATGCATAAATTTCTTAATTTTTTTAGAATTACACTTGTTTTGGGATTATTCATTATTATATAAAATTATATGATCTAATCTAGTTAATTACATAATTTAAAAATGGAACTTTGTAGAAGGATTGTGAACCACGACAATGAAATGAATACAAATATAATAATTTTTATTTATTTGATATGTTTAAGAAATTATTTTGAAGGTAACTAGTTTCCAAAAAATTCTCATAATGTAAGGATATAGTATCAGATGATAACATTAAAATGAAATAATTATTATAAAGTATTATTTATTTGGAAGGAATCATGAGAATAATATAATGGCTACAAAAAAGATGTATAAAGGGGGGAATGGAATGAATGATCTTCCAATATTGTATAATTGTGGAATGAAATGCCATAGATATCGCTTAAATGTAATGGGTTTTTGAGTCATGTTTTGAATGAAAGGACAACACACATATTATTTCATGGGTAATAAATAAATAAATTTACTATGCCTCAACTATTACGATATAGGATACTATGGAAATCAATGTCTCAAGCATCCTTGGAATATACCTCAAATAAAGATAATATGTCATGGTCAATCTTCTGAAATTACCATAGAATAAGTAGAATGATTAATGTTATTATGATTGGATTTATGAATTTTTTAATTTAATTACTTTAGCAATGATATCAATGTTATAAGAATTATTAAATGTATAAGTATTTTATAAAAGTACTTTTTCATTAAGGATTTGTATCTATATGTTAAAAAGTATCATTGACCAAGAAAAAAAATTTAGTGTAATGTTAATATTTATGGAAAACTCATGATTGAGGGAAATAAAACCCTTGATATCTTCCTGATGATAAGATAATGATTTTGGATAAATAGAAAAGTGATATGGATAAAACAAATTGGATAGTGTGAAAACAATGGAACTGATTAATGATTTGTTAATAAAGTGGTTTATGATTGGTGGAGATTATTATTGTTTTGGATTTGAGGAATATATCGAATAATATGTGTTTTAATTATGGAATAATTAATAATTATATTTTTCATTAATGGTTTATGGTAATTCTACTAATTACCATATTTCAGTGGAATAAATGATGAAGGCATTGAAATATTAGTTATGTGAAAATTAAGGTATACTTCATCATGTTTTGGGAGTTAATGATATGTTAATTTTTGAAATTCAGTAACCTTATTTCAAAATTTATAGATCAAATAATTTGGTAAGGTCCATAGGATTTACCATATATGAAATGTTTTATGTTATACATAGGATGAGGTTTTATAGATTAATGTATTACTTAACTATATTGAGATTTATACAAGGGTGATAACATTCCCTAAAAATATTGGTTTTTTAAAATATTTAGGGACATACAAAAAGATGTTCTACTCTTTTATGTATATCAAAATTCTTTAAATGTTACTTCTAGTGCTTTAGGAATAAAAAAATCCTTTATATATATTCATTCCATGGTGTAATTGATGAATTGGAAATTTATCGAAGCGTAACCAAAAGATAAAATTATTCTTTTAAAAACAAAATATACTAGGTAAGTATATTTCCATATAATCCTATATAGAAAAACAATTCTTCAAAATATTTGAATGATATTGGAAAGAATATATCCTTTTACATTCATATACAATTAATCAAAAGGGATTTTAAATTTTCAATGATTCACTATTTTGGGGCCCTTAACATTCAATATATCCCTCACATTATTATTATCAATGACCTAAAAAACACCCTATTATTATTTATGATGTTATTACATGTTCATATTATCACTACCACAAACTTTCTCCCATGTAGAAAACATGTTATGTTTTATTCAGTTTGATATTTGTACTCCACTTCCTCTCTTATTAAGATCATATTCTATTAAAGAATTTTATGATATCAGTTTTCAAAAAAAGAATTTCCAAATGTAAAATCCATGATTTAAAAGATTATTATTAAATTATGAGGACATGAATTATTTATGGTGGGGATAATTTATCACACTAAAATTATAAAATAAGAACATTGTATTGGATTATGTATGCGACATCCAACACCAATCATAGAAGAAAATACAACACCATGATATATTATGATATATTTATTTTCAAATATATTACAACTGTTTAATAGCTAGTATTACACAAAAAACAATGTTTTTCTTAAATTACATGATAAAAAATGAGTCTTCTATATAATAAATTAAATACTATGTTTATCATTCGTTACACGCGATACTGAGTTCATTTATTATTACATGCAACACCATGTTTAAAAGATACATGGAATACTATTCAAATATTATTAATTAATGTGATAGTTATAACCCAGCCATTATAGTGGAGGGTTTGAATAAGATTAAATAAATAAATATATATATATTTTACAAGTGTTCATTTGTAATTTATTGATTATTGGTTAGATAAGAATCGTTTAATAGAAAAATAATGTTTCCTAAAAAATTAACATTTATAGAAGACGAATTAGTCATGGCTTGGGAACATAATTTAACATTAATATATATTGTTTTTGGGAAAATTATTTTATTAAAATAAAAAAATAAATCAGAATATAAAAATTATCTTTGGGTGATTTTTTTTTAATGAAAAGTTTCATTTTTTGATAAATAGTTTAAAATATTGAAATTTTAATTGAAAATAGTATTGTCATTTAAATTATTTGTATTGTTAACTAATGTATTGAATCAGTTTTAAATTAAAAAAATGTTCAATTACATATCAATTAATTAAATTTAGTTTATTATAATATGTTTCTGATGCTTTCATCGGGGTGCACGCATTCATCTATTACGGAGGACGTGCTAACAGTCGCCCCACATTCCCGCTTTCCAATTGTGGGTGGCATCTATTGCTTATTCAGGGTAGATTTCTCCATGATCAAAATAGGATGATGGTATGTCTATTCCTCCTTCCCTGTATTCCTCCTCAAAACTCATTACCTAGTCCAGTTCTTGCTTATAAATTAAGATGTTGTTCGTGAAACTCTTTCAAGGACCATATTTTCATGGAAACTAGTTAATTACACTGATTCAATCAGGACATTCCAAGGGGTCCGGTTAGGGATGAAAACTTCGATTGGGGGAGTAGTCACGTTGGACATCACTTGCATGTCTGAACACTAAAACACTAGCACATCCGGGTTTCATCTCCTTATTAATGGGACTATCGAGGGCATAAATTCTCGAGGCCTCCCACATTGGATGCAATGAATTATATTCCATAGGAATTTTTGTGAGGGTTTCCTCAGCTTCCCATGTTTTGCATAGGGTATGATGCGATTTTAACGTCCAATGGAGATGGATCAAACAGATCAAAACACTAAAGGGAGTGGATCAGATTGGGTCAACCCTTGGAAGGATCACTGAAGCTGGGACTAAGTGGTGGTTAGTTACAAATTTGCTACTGGGAAGAATGAAAAGGTGAATGACATGATCTCACCAGTATGTTGTGTCCTAGGAAATAATCAAGATGGATATGGTATGATGAGTAGATAGGGAATGAGATGGAGTCGACACGAGGGTGAAAGTGATGTTGGGATTGAGCCTCAAAGAGACCTCCTATGCATCCACGTGGTATGGAATCATAGTCCACTTAGTTGAGCAGGATAATGGGCCTCCTAAGGAGGTAGCCCGTATAGATGAGACACGAAATATGTGGAACCACCAGGTTGAGGCATGACCTTCTTGAAACACATATGATCAGGGGTAAGTCAAGCATGATACATGGGTAATGGGCTTGAACCCGAGAGAGGCATCATACGTATCCGTGTTGAAGGGAATCAAAGTACACATAGTTCAAAATGGGGATTTGAATTAGGGTATGCATAGGGTACAGTGACTCGATGGAATTATGAGGCTTACATGTGGTTACTTTCCCAAGTATGGTATGATGCTCGAGGGTGGAAAATAGATGTGGGTCCCAACAAAGGGGAAATCAATGGTTTACCATCAATTAGGGAAGACGACGACTTACCATCGATTGGGTTTGACAATGGATTACCACTTATTTTGGTTGACAATGGCTTACAATTGAGGGGGGACAGTTTAGTGTCATGTGGGAAAACAACTGTTTTACAGTTTAACATCATATAAGAGGGGGTGGACCGACGTGAAGTAGTTGGGACTGATGGGATTTGGGCTTGATCAATAGGGAGGCTTCCTGCATACATAGCCTTGGAAATGATCAATGTCCCTATTTTTCGGGAGAGGTGTTGGTGAAATTACCTGAAGTGGTCATGAATAATGGTTGTTGGGAATGAACCTCAAGAATTCTTCCTACATACCTTTTCATATAAAGGATCAAAGAGCACATAGTTTTTTATGGTTGTTGGAGAACCTACATGATGGTGGTCAGAACCAATAGGTGTTGGGCTTGCACCTCAGGGAGGCATTCTACATACCTTGCCTTGGTAATGATCAATGTATGTATAGTTTCGAATGGTTTTTGGTGAATTGACATGAAGTGGATTGGAACCAATAGTTGTTGGGATTTAACCATAGGGAGGCATCATACATACCATGCCTTGGAAAGTATCAAAGTCCATATAGTTTGGAATTGGTATTGGTGAACTAACGTGAATTGGTTGGGACCAATTTTTGTTGGGATTGACCTCCAGGTGTCTTCCTATGTACCTTACCTTGGTAAGGATCAATGTATGCAATGTTTCATATGGTTTTTGGTGAACTAACGTGAGGTGGGTCAGAACCATTAGGTCTTGGGATTGAACCATAGGGAGTCTTCCTACATACCTTGCTTTGTCATGGTTAAAAGACCACATTGTTCGATATGGTGTTTGGGATTAAACTCTAGGGTAGCCGAAATAGGATACCATGGTCAATGCTTACTCTAATCCCATGTGAGTCATAATTAGTATGATAAAAAAGATCATGAAATGACTTGATGATCACATCATGAAAGTTTCTTCAATGGGAAGTGGAGTGGGGCTTACAAGTGGTTATTTTCAAAAAGTGGGAACGAGGGCTTACACATGGTTTGCAGCCCAGGGAGATGAGAATGGGACTTACTCTAGGATATAGGCCCAGTTGTGACAAATCCTATAGGGTTTTGGCACAGAAGAGACGAGTGTTCTGGTTCCCATCCTTCCCTCTGATCTTTGGCCCTGAAGAAGAGAGGAGGGAAATCGGAGACACTCCCTCTTGCATTAAATACTAGAGGATTACACCAAGATGGTTTCCCATCCCCACAGATAGGCGTCACTCCAGCAAAGATGATCTCAATCATTGTGAAGAATAGCTCACTCTCCTGGAGACAAGTGGGTGTAGTGAATTTCTGAGATGGTGTTCCCCACGTAGAGTTTTTGGGGTGAGGTAACAGTTTAACGTCATGTGCTAGGGATGATGGCACATGGCTGTTAGTTTTCCTACAACTTAGATGGGGGGGGGGGGGTTCCCTCCACAAACCTAGGGCTTACATAACTGATACCCACCAGCCCTTAGGGATGGGAAGGAATCAGGAATGTCTTAGTGAGTGGGTGTAATGGATTGATCTATTGGGGGCCCACATTAGCATGGCTATGGGAAGAATCAACAGCCATTAGAGTGCCTGGGTCACGTTATGGAATGGGAATAATGGATGGGCCTTACGCAAGGAAGCTGCTCAGGTGTGGCTAAGGAGCGACAATGGTGGATGGGGATTAAGAATGAAAGCTTCTTGGGTTCCTCTATGGAGTGACAATAGTGGATGGGTATTCATCATGGATGCTACCCGAGTGCCATTAAAGAGAGGAAATAGTGAATGGGGCTTAATCATAGAAGTTTCCAGGTGTGCCTCTATAAAGCAACAATAGTGAATGGGACTTATGTTTGGAAGTATCCCATTGTGCTGATATTGAGAAAAAATGGTTAAGAGGGATTATTCATGTAATCTTCTCATTGTGCCTCTATTTAAAGGCAATGTTGGATGGTTTATACACATTGAAGCTTCCTAGGTGCCGCTAAGGAGTGACAACGGTGGATGGGGCTTCCACATGGATGATTCCTGAGTTCCACTAAGGAGTGTGAATGGTTGATGGGGATTATGAATTGATGATTACCATATTGAATTCCTCCTGTCTGGGCATGAGGGAATCCTAAATCACTAGTGGTTTGAGGCATATAATTTAGTCCCACACCAATGTGCTATTGTACATGCGGTATAATGCCAATAGAGTTGGAATTAGTCCATAGAAAGGGAGACGAATAATGTGAATAACATGCCCGTCATTTGGAGTGTAGTAAGGGTGGCATGGAGATGGAGGATAACTATTGACTGTGTTCAAAACACAGCATCAATGTCTTGCTATCCTAAATGGGGACAAACAAATGAGGTCCAATTGTTGACCATGTTCTAAACACAGGACCCGACTCAAAGTGTCGTCCAAAGTCTTCTAGGGTGTTTGCCTAGAATGGTAGGTGAGCCGATGCGGCATGGGACCAGCATGTTAGGTGGTCCCATCAAACATGAATGATTATGAAGATCCAAATGTAGGACACACAAAGCATTAGGTTTAGTGGGGAAATGATTTAATGGCATCCAACGCTCATGAAATTACGCCACTGTAATTAGGGCACGAGGCATCTAATGATAGTCACATAAAGCATCCCTTGTTTAAAATAGGAGTTAGGGAATTCTATAGTTTATAGTCAAGTAGAGATTATTATTTGCATCTTATGTTTGGCGCATAAGGAATCTCTTGTTTGGTGAAATATGCATCATTTATTGGTTATATAGGGTTCACTATTGTTTATAGAAATATAGATAAGACTATTGGCATCTTATTCTTGGCATATAAGACATGTCTTAATTGGAGAAAGAGGTATCCTATATTTGTCATATATGAATACTACATTTTAAAGTTATATATATAGGACTATTAGGCATAAGGTTCCTAGAAATGGTAGGTGTTTGGACTTATGAAAGGGCGGCCCTTTCTAGATCAACATGGTATAGATGTTAGGTGATGGGGTTTGGAGATGTTTCTTGCGGAATGGTTCAACTCAAGGTACTCATGGAAGTGATTATGTTAATCTAAAATATGGACGTGTGAAATGGAACAAGAGTAATATGTCGACTTAAGGGGTTTCATGGAGAGTAGAGGAGTATCTAAAATCATGGTATTCCATAGGTGTATGGTGGATATACATAAAGTCGCAATGGGAAATTCCGATATCCCAGCATTAAAATTTAGAAGTGCGAATCTCGATTTTTAATGGGGGTCATTGACCGATGTGATGGGACTAGACTAGAGGGCCAGCACCACAAGCAGACAGTCATCCCAAGCGGGGGGCATAGGGGCATAACCCCTATGGTATAGACTGGTGGGTGTAAAGGTAGGAGCATTACAAAGGTGAGAGCTTCGTGAAGTAGCTTCACGGAGGAAAGGTTCCCACAAAGCATAGGGTCCCACGAGGCATATGGGATCACTGAGCAAAGGGGATCACCAATAAAATGGTATCGTAGAGAAAAATGGATCACAATGAAAAGGGACTCACGGATCAATGAAGATCATAAAGAGATGAGGCTCATGAACCATTGGGTCTCACGAAGGAAAGCGGCTAGTGGATCCTTGAGAAGCTCGAATGATCTCCCTCTTTCACAAAGGGTGGATCCCTTTGTGAAGTGTGTCACTTCGTGGTGCTCGAGAGCTATGTGAAATAAGAGATCAGCTACCCAAGGGGTGGCATGACCGTCCTTATAAAGGGATTCATCTAGGTATTTATAGGTGATGGAGGTCATTAGAGCATTCCTCAAAGCACAAATGTGCCCCGCAAAGGGAAAATCATGCCACAATGAAAATATCACTCTACAATTGGAGGGAGTTCCCCCATGTTTCTTGTAATCACTGAGACGACCATCATCGGCCTTCGTGGCGCTCGCGACGGCTCTAGTAACATTTCCTCTACTCCACAATCATGGGGGTGGCTTCGTGAATGGGCTACGTGAACCATGTTTCTAGCCAAACTTCAAATGTCCATAACTCCAAATTAGTAACATTGTTGGGCCCTGTGACCTATCAAATAAAATCTTTCCAAATAGGCTATGACCTTTGATCATTTATGGAATAATTTGGAATATTTTTCTAACATTTTTTCTATTGCTAATAGAATAATATTTATATAGAATTTTAATATGAAAAACATTTTAAACTTTTGATGATTTTACCTATGAAAACTCTCTTTCTCATTGCGTCTGTGATATTAATTTGAAATTAAATTTTAACAATTATGTTAATTGAATCAATAAAAATGGATTAAATATTTGAAACTTTAATAATTTATATTACAAAATAATTTCAACTTTATTACTGACTATAATAATCAGTGATAATAGTTAAAAAATAATCAAGGTGATTATGTTTAAAATAGGTTTTTCACATTACATGCCCTTGTGTCAAAATTAATCTTACTCACACATAAGATTTTAATTTAATAAATTGTTTTCATATTTATAATCAGTACTAATGAATTATCTAAAAATTTTCATTTTAATTTTACTCTTAATGGATAAACTTCCTAGGTAAATAAAAATATACAAGTTAATGTGGTAAGAATTTAAATGATTAAAATTGAGTAAACACAAGACTAAGTAATAACATGTTTAAATCATGTGATAATTTTTCAAATCTTAACTATAAAACCTGATTTATTTATCAATTTTGGATCCACATGAAGTGATATTGACCCCCCATTATTAAATAACTTTGGTCATTTAAATGTTTTTACTTATACTGTATTATAAAAGGGAAGTCACTCAGCACACACATATAGTCCTCAAAAAAACAATGTCTCCATCAAAAACATTAAATTTTTATGAAAAAAATAACACAAATCATACTATAAGAATTATTTTGGTCATAAATATATCATAATAATTATTTAGATAAAACCTAAGGAGGATACCTAAAGAATATGTAACATTCTTTAGTGGGTATCTTTCTTTTATTCTTTCCATAACCCCCTTAAATTATTCATAATCCATGATGAAATAAAATAATTAGTATATTACATATACTTATATTTTATTTATGTTAATGGTAAAACCTAAAAGTACATAAACATCTATCAAATGTTTTATGAAATAGCCAACTGTATATAAGATGGACTATCACCTCATAAAATGATAACAATCGTATTTCCATTACCACCTCTCACCGATGGGTATGATGATAGATACAAATTATATATATATATATAATATTTATAAAATAATTATACTTATGGATTCATTATATTATATACACAATTTTTTTAATTTCCTTTGCATATGGGATACGATAAAGTCTCTCAAGTGTACAACAGACATCCACCTCATTAAGCGATCTAATTTGTCTTTCACAAATGCATTACACAGATAGTGATAAAGATATATTTAATGATTATATGTGCTATAAATTAAATTATTAAGATATAAGTGACATTTGTATCATTTTATAATGATATTATATCATTTTCTTTCATAACATTCCATCACTTAATGATGATAACATTTCTCATGTATGTGTAGACAGCTTCTGTCATGATGCGATGTGACTTTGTTTTAAAAACCACACCAAATGGATGATATATATAATTATATAATATGGTATATTTTATATTATTATCATTATATAAATATAATATATTCCTTACCTTATTTACATAATTATTATTGGAATATGGAATTGTTTCTTATGCGTACGTACATCCAATCGTCTCAATGATCGTAATGTACTTAATTTTCAATAATAATATATCATGATTGGTTTTAAATGTAAAAGTGATGTATAAATATGATAATTATTTCATGATTATTATTTTAGATATTATGAAACTATATAATATGAAAAATAACTAAAAAATTCAAGAAAAATAATGATAAATAAAACAAGGCAATTAATATCCAAAATAATTAAAATAATGAAAGATTATTATCAAACTAATGATAAGACATTGTCAATTGGTCATATATGATATTATAAAAATTAAAATGGTTATATTATATGTTAATAACATGTTTAAAACCACTATAAAAGAGGTTAAAAATGTTTAATGAAAAGGAAACATGGTGTAAGGGATTTCATCTCGATTTATATTCCATTGAGTCTTATTTATTATTATAACCCAATTCACTTTTATTTGGTGTATATACTAACCATTATACTTTTAATATCATGATTAATTCATGATCCATGATATCTTATGTTTAAATTTGAATCATTTCATCAAAGGGGATTCTAAATAAAAAACTTCCATGTGGTAAAATATACTATAGAATGTCTCATTCTTTTGTGATTGTTAAATTTATCTAGAAACAATCACGTTCATGCAATCACTTTTCATTAGAAATTAATTTTATCTTAAATATATTTTTTATTAAATTATAGATATTATTATTTCCTAAAGTATAGATCATTTTTACATTTGGTGTTTACATTGAATGTTATTTGATTAACTTAGGAAATATTGAAAATTTTATTTCATTTAATCAATAAGGATATTTAATGATAAATAATATTGTTCATAAATTGAATAAATTGTTAGATATATGAGGAATTATTTTGGAAATGATGAAATGGTTGGGGATAGGATAAATATCCCATATATTCATCAACAAATATCATTAGAAAAATTAGTTGCCTAAACCCTTTGAGTTTGTACCAAATAGTTTTACACTGTCTTGTGAAAGGTCACGAATATATAGATATAGTTGTCCAATACAGATCATTTTATACCTAGTATTTTTAGACCATCTGCTAAATTTTCTTGATAGTAGATGTATCATGTTCTTGAGAAATAATGTCTAATAATTGAGCATTTCCTTTTTTAAAATTTCATTAGTATGGTTCGTGATATTTTCATAATGATATTATCTATGGATCCATTTTCTTCTAAGTTATTTATTGAATGGAATGTGTTTATAGTTATTTAACATTACATATTTATTTTTCCTTATCTATATATGTTATCATGTTATTTAAATGGAATGTTCTTTTAGTTATTTACCATATAATATTGATAATTATTTATTTATTCGTGATAGATTCTACTGTACTTAGCACTTATTGGGCATTTCAGCCCACCCATATTATGTTTCCTTTCCTAGGAATACCTGGAGTGTACTATTTTTGATGATAAATTATTTTATTATGGGAATAATATTATTCTATATAAATGGTGTTGTAATTTATTTTTTCAAGTGTAATAACTGACTCAAGTATGTCTCAAGTTTACCAAGACTACTAAATTATTTGGTCCTTAGGGATGTGATTCCTTGTATATTATTCTAATATAATAAATTACACACAAACTCTAGACTAATAGGAACAAGTTCAATATATAGATCATTTTTAAAGTTGAATCTACCTTTAAAATTCCAATTCACATGCTCACCTACCCATATTGGTCTTCCATCCCATAAATCTAGACCCTCAATATTCTTAGTTCTAAGGTGTTGTGTTTTAATATTAGCTATTTTGATCAAACATGAGAGAGTTAAGTTACTCCTATTATTCTTTACTATACAACCATTTTTTGCCTTCCTTTTTTACTATATGAATTCTATCAATACAAAATACCCTTTATTATAGCATGTACACCATCTCTTCTATGCTTCTCTTAGGATAAAATGCCATTGTATTCAAAATTAAAATTGAAATGACTTTGATTCCTTTTTCATAATGTATACAAGAAAACAAACAGGAATATCTAATGAATGTTTTAATTATTCAAATCATTTTATAAACTCTACAACTTCTTCAATTCCAGAAGTCCATTGTTTCCACTATGAATTCTTACATGTCATATGTTGTCTAATTTTTTCTCATAGGTGTTGACATAAACTAAATTAATCACCACTATGATATGGTATGCCTCATCATTTCCATCCAAAATACACATAGATTGAAATGGAATAAAAAATATAACTTAGATACACTCCAAGCCTTTAATAATTTAAAACATCTTTTCCATATATAAGACAACCACATTCCATGGAGTTTTGATTAGTATGGTGAATGATTCCTTATCCAAATAAAATTCATTATTATCTAGATAATTGGTAACCAAAAATATAAAAAAATACAGAAAACATTATAGTATTTCATGTTGAAACTTCATCGTAAGAACAATTTCTAAGCTTTCTAAATAATATTATCTCCAAGAAGATACACCTTCTCACAATAACATATTTATTTATTTAATATAAAATCTTCATTAAGCATTTGATTATTTTATGGATATGTTATACATTATCTTCACAACATAACACAACCTATTTTGTGAAAATCTTCCATTAACATGAATCTGAATGAGAAAAAATCCATCAGTTTCATTATTAGTTATAAAGGAATACATCCATCATCAAACATAAACATAATTTTGGTTAAAAAATATGACATATAACCCCTAGTTATAAAAAATTCCCTCATTATATTTTATTGAAAATAATTCCCTAAAATCGAATAACCATAAAAGATAGATATAATCACACGTTTTTTATTTTTTAATATCATATCTTATAAAACACTATATTTTATAGACCACTTCTATATCACCCTCTCACTATAAAATGTGATGGGTTCTTTTTATCAATATCATTATTTTCGTAGTCTCCCCCTTTCTTATAGAATCTATTTGGACCCCCTTCTGTTATTTATAGTTATAATCCTCCACTAATATTACTGTTATTATGTCTTTATTATGAATGGTAAAAGAATAACATCTCTATTTTTTATACCCATTTGTTAATATATTTATTTAATTATATTTTCAATGAGAAATTAAAATATTTTCATATCTATAATAATTATAGTTTGACAAGGGGTGCGATCCACGTTCATTCTTTACATCAAATATCTTTTCTTACCAATTGTAGAGAAAAAATCATACCCTGTGATCCCCATTAAAAAAAATTCATTTGTTTATCAATATAGGACAAATTTTACTAATAGATACATTATTCGCAACAAATCCAATTAGTGAATTTACCACTTGGTAATTATCCATATAAAAATACTCTAAGCCCACTTAGTGAGAAATTTTTTCAGAAAATAAGAACCTTTTCTAACAACATCAATATTTTCTATATCAACCAAAAATATCCATAAAAACACATGAATATTGAGAAATTAATTTCTTTTAAAAAACTCCATGTGATCTCAATCACATTCACACAAAGTTATAAGAGCATAAGAAATTATGTACAAGAAAGTGAGGCATAAATAATTTTTAATCCTATTATAAAACTTATAAATGGGAATCTATAGTTAGTAATTTATCTTCTTAAACTTCCATTCATTGTAGGAATTCACTATTTCTAGATAATGTTAAAAAATCCTTGAATATTCATCATATACTCTCGCTGATTTTTTTATCTATTGACAGTAAATGATGAAATATTTTCCATCTAATAGAAACCACTTATATATTAAAAGTTTCATTCTTATCATATAGATTTAGTATCCTAAAATATACATATATGATTGAAATATTGTATTCAATTAATTTATATATATCTAAATCATGTAATATTGTATAGTCTTTTTGAAGAGGTTGTATGTCTCTTTCCTCAATAAATTATACCATTGTAAATATCCAAATACTATATTATGAATTCATCAATTAGAAAAGAGAACATTTTTAATGACTTAGATATTTATATCACATTTTGATCACTTAAATATAGGATTTTTTCCAATTTCACATAATTATTTGGACATGTATATTCAGATTATAAAATAATAATTCTTGGAAACAAATTCACATTACTAATAATAGCATAAGTTGGTCAAGTTTGTCCTTGACACCACTAAGAATTTTTTATTACTCTATATTTATCTATTGTTAGAGAATTTATTCTTATAATATCACAATGAATTTTTTTTGAACATTTTATTCTATTACCACTGATAATAGAACATTACGAGCCTAATTTATTCTTTTTCTTCCAGTAAAATATCGTCCCTCAATTCAAAAACAATTCATGTTCCTTTATTAAATTATACACACACATTAACAATGAATTAATATATTTTAGTTCATATTCCCCATTTATTTTATATCACCCTTAATTCTATATATTAAATGAATTATACACAGTGGAATGATGGGTTTCCTAAGGAATCCACAAATAGAAGAATTTGGTTTTCAATGAAAGGATATCTACTTTCCTCTATTATCATTACAAGGTATCTTAGTGGTATTTCTATCAATGATACCACCAACACACTTTTATTATTAAATTTTTACTTTCTTACTATTCTATTCTTTTTACATATTGGGCATTCACTCTGTGGAAGTATTCTCAATGGTTCTACCGGTGTAATCTTCATTCCTATCAAAACAAGAAATCACCCCCAAATGTATCAACTTTCTTCATGTTCTTTAATTTTTACATTATAATGAGATTCATTTTTCTTTACGTATTCATTACTCACCAAATAAATTTATTCTTATTTAGACTGATATTTCAAGAACATATATTTCTCCATCCATTAATGTGTTTTTACCATAAAAAATCATTATGTTTCATGGATATCCCTCTTAGAATTTATTTTATCATTATTCCAACACATGAATTTGGCATATAATTTAATAGATTTCATTCTCAAACTAGCTTAACATCATTGAGTTATATTAGTAGATTTCATAATCATTTTTTATTTGTTTCTTCACATATTAAAATAACATTATATTTAACCTTTGTAGCCTTATTTATATCATCTTATCTTATAATAGACAAAACATTATTTATTTTTCCATTGATTTAATCTTACCAATTCCATTCTGAATTTACTCATGATCTGTCCTTATAGTCAAAAATAATAAAAAATTTCGTCAAATGTATAGTTTGAGCTAATTTTTTATGAATTTCATTCCTTCCTAATTGTTTCCCAACGTTCAAGTCACTAAAACCATGATTATGAGGATAATAATATGAATAATATAAAATAAATATTATCTCTTACAGAATGGAATGCTGTTATCTTATATTACTTTCATAATTTAAAGCCATTATAATAGAATCTCTGAAAAATATTACAATATAACTTGGAATCCTATAAAAGAAACATGTATGGTTAGGTTTATCTCTTTTAAACCAGTTTCATGATCCCAAAACATCCTTTTCAATCTTATTTTATTTCATTGATTTGTATTCATAAACACTTATTATCTCAATTTTAAAGTTCAATGTGGATTTTTCATTACTTTGGATGATGGTGTAATATTCTTCAAGTATATTTTCTCCATAAAAGTTGGTATTTTTATGTAAATACATTCATCTTGCCTTATTATTTTTTAAACTATTCAAAATTATTCACTCTTACATCAAAAATGATTCGCATCCTATAAATCTAGGTGATTTTTTCTAAAATTGAATTTAAATTTTCTTCAGTTATTTTTACAAGAAGATATACATGATGTTTTTTTTCATAATGATACTAAAGAATATTCAAGTAAATTATTTGTTTTTCATTTACATAAAGTAGTACATTATTGATATCTATTTATGATATTAATTATTCTTATACACTTTACAATTTTTCTCAATAGTTTTTATTGAGTGTTTACCATTAACACTAATCATCACTATTGTTGATTGACCAAGGGGGAATACTCCATTAATCTAATTATAAATTAGAACATTAGATAGAAGTATAATAACATTATTAAATTATTTTAAAAGTCTATATTGAGATCCAATATCCATATATTATGATTATTTATTTTATGTTAATGATGATTTTTCTATCAACTATTCTTAATCTGATTTATCTTCATAGTCATGCAATTCAATTCCAGAAATTATGCCTCCAAAATAATTTACATTCAAAGAACTATTTTGGTGTACACTCAGAAATATTACTTATATACATAGTGATTTCATCCTTGATATAAATAATACTACCATCACATTTATCAACAAAATAACATCCACCTTTTCTTGTTCTCCAGGATTTTTTGTAACAATGATGTATGTTTTATGAATATCTTTGTGATGAAATTTAATTATTAATAAATTTTTCATGTTAGTTTAGTGCAGCTTTATATTGTTCATAATATACATTAAAATCATTCTATAATGAGTGTTGACACTCCATTCTGTCAAAGAGTCTAAAACTGACAAAGGGAATCGCCTTAAAAAGAAAAGGTAAATATATATGATGAAAATAAATATTTTAAAAGGCATGAAATTTGGATCACTATAGTCTATCCAAATCACCGGTAGTACGCAAGTATACTTAGGTGCCACATATCCGGCGCACAACCACTAGCGCGAAAAATTTCTTCTGTGCAGCCTACTTGCGCGCCCAAACTCTATTCACCCAGCTTCACTTATTTTCATATAAATATACACTTAGAGCCCTACTTTTTATGGAATAATATCCTTGAAAAATCAGAAATACTTGAGTGATTTGTATTCCTTTCATATGAACGCGAGCTCCCCACTTCTAGGACCACCTTTGAATACACATGATGTCTTGAGAAAGGTATCTCCCAAGTATTAACATACAAGTTGTTCATCGTTAAGTGAACATTAGGTCAACCAAGCATACTTGCGTGCCCATACGTTCACGCCCTTACCTACATGGGCACCCCTCTTTGATTCACTAACACTATTTAGTATATAAGCCATCATGCCTTCCTCAAATCCATTCATGGAAGGGCTTCTTCTCCATTTGGTCTATTTTCTGAAAGGGATGCTGTTGAGACCTCCTCCAAATCCTCCTGACTTATCAAACCTTTCAGAAAGACACATCACTGTGTCTCTTATTTGGGATTGTATTTCCCCAATTTGAGGTTTCCCACATTTATTTTATAAGGGAGTTAGGATACAAGGAATGTTAGTGGGTTTGTATATCCATAATCACATGGATTTTTCTTGCATAAATAGTTTTGGGAAGATCTTGGTTTGGAGGAGGGTTTGGGTCCCATCCTTTCCATTCATAAAGAGACAACCCAAACCTTATGTATTTGGTGGGATGGTACGACTCACAGTTGCTTTTCCACGCATGTATAGGAGAACTCTCTTTCCCCTACCATGATCAATTTTAGGGAATCCATCCTAATGTAAGCCCCTAACCTTCATCCCTTCTTCCTTCCATTGGACCCTTATCCAATATAAAGAGAACAGAGGTAATTTTTGTCACCTCTCCCTCTTCCCTCATTGCCTCTCTATCTTTCACTGTCATCGCTCCCTCTTCCACTAGCAGAGGAGGAAAAATTTTAATGTTTGAATTATTTTGTTGAATATTTTAAATCCTCTTTTTTCTCACACCGATCATGAATCATGTGGGAATAGTGGTTTTTCATCGTCACAAGGTTTCCACAATTGAATGAACTATGAGAACTATAATTCCAACCATATTTAGGATACGTAGGAAGCCTTATCCTTTCCAGATCTCACTAGATATCCTCTTCAAGAATCTAACCCAAATTCCATTAATCTGGGAATCCCCCTTATGAAAGAGTCCCAAATTAAGCCCTCAAATCATTAATTAATCCTTTTCAAGAAGTAATCCCGACCTCATTTCCCTTAAAAGACTATAATCTATAAGGATACATATCGAACTACGTTGGATTTGATTCCCATATATATGGGATATGTAGGAAGCCTTCTTGAGGTTCAAACCCAGTGACTCAAATGAACACTGTTCTCCTTGGGCCACATTCCAAATAGGGTCTGATCCTACTTGGAAACCCATATTCTTTCCATGTTAATTGGGTTGCTTCATCATAAGTCAGACACTATTTTTTTACTATGCACCTTTAACTTTGATGTCAATACCACAAGACATTAAACAATACTGGTAGGTCCTTATCACATCGCCTTAAAATGTATGATGTGTCCCATTCAGTGGAAGTAAACTATAAGGGGTTTGATTCCGTTCACAATAATATATAGGTAGCACATCTTTTGGGAACAATCCCAAAATCAAACCAATCCTTCATCTCCCTGGATGACAATAATTTCCACAGTTCCCCACTAAGTGTCTCAAAAACTAGTACCATCACAAATATGATTTAAAGAATATTGAAATGTTATATTAGAGGATTCTATTGAGGGAGAACATTGAATACATATAGATATCTCAATTGGTGAAGAACCCTGAATACATACTGATGATTTTAAATTTTACACATGTTAATATGTGATTGTAAATTCCAAGGAAAAATTATGTATTACATGGTGAATTAATAATGATCCATGAAAATATTTTAAATTTATATAGAGAGTCTTGGAGTAGACAATAATTCCCCCTAAAAGGGTGTGATGATTCTGACCTCCCATCCTCTCGTCCAATACATGTTCCTAAGTATCATGAAGTTCAAAAATAACAAATGTCTGCCTTTGGAATTCATGTCCTCTTTTGATAAATAACTATTGGATGTTTCTATTTCCATAAAAAAAACCAATGGAAACTTCTTTGATGCAGTGATTCTTAATACTAGAATACATGTTTCAAGGAAATACGAAAAAAATGGTTATCCCGACATGAATACTTAACCATGTTAATAATGTTAAAAACCTATTAGGCCCCTATCAATTGATAAAGGAAGTCCATAAAAAGATATCAATCCTGAATGTAACCATCTAAAAATATGTTTCATTAATGGAGTCAGTTGTTGTTTCATGTTTTTCTCAAAATTCACTTCACTCAAAAATGGATTTATTTAAAGAAAAATTTGGGAACTTCCCTACCAATATTCATGATAGATCCCCATCCCCCGAAAGGACGTCATCACCTACCCAACATCTTCAACACTAGGTATCTAATGGGATAATAATTGAATATCTCTAGCAAGATACAATCCCAACATTGGAGGCTACTCGGTCGACCCTTAAGGTCAATAACAATCATCGATTATCTGGCCAATGACGATAGATGATCATGAAGTCGACGGTTCCAACCACTGTCTTCAAAAATTTCTGGTCCGTATCCCTAGAACCCAACAATCAATCCCTCCCATAATATAGGGAGATGGAGTAAGAGGCTACTTAGGGACTGAATTCAATAATGCAGGAGTCCTTCCTGAGGACTCCCAACATCAATCACCCTCAGCAGAATCTCACGGTAGTAAACCCCCAATATGATGGGGGTGTTCTCTCTGTTCATTCAACTCATGTATCTTATTCCAGGGCTTGCAAGTAGAACCATCAAGGACAACGTCCGTTCAACATGGATCAGTTTCTTACCTCTACCCCTTTAGGAGAATCCCATCAACCTAATTTGATGGAAAATAACGAATTTTAAGATACACCCATATGTCGTAATTTTAATTCTCAACAGACTCATCTAGAAGCAACCCTCTAATCCCACCAGATAAATCCAGTGGAGTACCATGAATAGTCACAAACACCTTTTTACAAGTTATCAGTAAGTTAGCAGGCTCATCTTACTGCATTTAAAGAAGCCTGCCATTCTACTGTGGTGGTAACTAGTAAACAAGAACATACACATGTTTACAACCATCAATTATGCTAGAATTCATTTCTTCAATTATTTAAGGAAGTTTTTCAACCATACATGATGTGAAATAGCCAGAAGGCACATAAACCTACCAATGTTCATCATGTCTGACAACAGTCTCATTTTATAGCACTCAGAGAAGTCAGTCGGAAAGCTATAATGAAAAATTTGGAGAAGACCCAACTCTCTTCCCCCATGCATGAGTATTGTCAATACCCATTGATAGGAAAAGTAGGATAGGAGTAAGAACATACACATACTCTAGATATGGAATGGAAATATATTCCATATACATATATTTGTTCCAATCATGGAGGGTCAGGGGGCATACTCCACCAAATTTTATGGATAACAGGATTGGGAACATACACCCTTTCCAATTAGAGGTAATTAGTCTGTTCTAGTAACCACTCCAAGGCAGACACATACACCTACACATGATAACCACTCTTCCCAACAAGTGTTCCCAACTAAGTATAAGATAACATATAAGAATAATTCTTACCATGAACTGTTTTATAATCAAGAGTAAAGATAAGATTTGGATTCTCATAATGCTGGAGTTCTTGAATCCCTCAGAAATTTATCAGTTGTAGCTCAAGATCTTATCATATAATTACCAAATTATGATATTGGTAGTAGTAATTCTGAAGTTACTCATTAGATACTTCATCATGAAGGCTTTCTTCAAGAGAATTCGGTCAATCTGGATCTCCTATCTTTGGATGAGAGCCTTGTCAACCCTCCGTTTGGCCAGAAGACCAAAGAGAAATAATATTTATTTCATGCTGTAATCCACCATAGTGATCCTCACCATGATGGAATTTGTTGTGAAAGTCCTCCCAAAAATTTTATTTTTCATTATCATGAAAATTATATAATTAAAAATGTAGCGATGGTAAATCCATCCATTCTCAAGGCACTTGTAAACACAAGGCTAATCATGTATCATGCCTTGTCGTTGATAGGTGAAGAACTTTCTCAACCAAAAATAAATCTCAAGGAAATAGTCATTCAATGAACCTCCCTTTGGTCATTTGTCTTATAATACATAGCATCCACTTCTGTCAGACTAAGTGGAGAAACCTCTAGTGAATGATGATGAAGATGTGTTTAACATTATGAAACAGTTGGCTAAGGGAGATGTACCATTTATGTTCTGGCCATTGGAAAGATTTCAGTATAACATTCGAGAACTGATTTTGGAATATTACATTCATGATAACTGCATCAATTTATTGAAGACTCTTCATCATTTGAAAACCAAAGTAATACCATATGATGAATATCAAAATCATGTGAAGGTAATAAAAGGTTTGCAATGCAAAATTGACTTGGCATCTCTCTTAGTTTACCAACATCAAAAGGATAAAAAATATTAGAGAAACCTTTAGCGTGCCTGGCATAATGGTATAAATATGCTATGCTAATTAATTTCTAATTCCCCATCTATTATTTGTATCATAGGATGGGGTGAATATGAATCATTTCATTTCACTGTAATCCAAAATTTTAAAAGTCCACCAAAAGTGGTCTCATGAAATTTTATTTACCACAGTCAGCCATAATCAATAGATTTTGTATGTAATCGAATGTATGCTCAAGAACAAGCCTCAACCATCTCTCATTAGATTCACCCACAAAGAAAATAAGTTATTGAGTTACTTTTTCAACAAGAATCTGAGAATTTTGAGCAGGCGTCCCGCTTTTAAGATGTTAGGCATCAGAGAATGAAAATTTTTGAAATAGAAAACATATCAGATGAAATAGGTGATTGTGGGGGGGGGGGTTGTTGGATAATGATCCCAGCTAATGTATGAACCAAAATTCACAAAATCAAAAAATAATTTGCATGAAGTTCTGCCAGAAATGTTAACGAATCACCCCAGCTTGCAAGGATGGGGGCTCATTTAATTCAGCCTTCAAATTACTTAAACAATTTTCATAGATTTGCAGAAGAAGAATTGGAAAAACCCCAGCTTGTAGGGCTGGGGTGATTTTTTACATATGCAATCCCCTCCTCAATGAATGTATTTTTTTCACCTGAATCCACAAGGAAAGAGTGCAATGGAACTATCCAAGGATTTCATTCAGGTTACTGTCCACCAAACGGTATTCGAGAATTCATCATATAAGAGAAATGTGCCTTATGAAAGATATAGAGGGATAAAATCTTACATAATAGAGATAGAATGCCATCGATTAATTATGCATCAGTAAATGTTATTAAAACCACTACAGAATATCTTCTAGAAAATGATTACAGTTTAGTGTAATCAAAAGAAGAAGTTCTTGTCCATAATTTGGTGCACACTGAGGAAAATGAAGAAGGTATGCATATCCAAAATCGGAGTCTTACCCAGAATCTAGGTATGGATTCAAATAATCTAATACCACCCCTATGGAAGGAATCTAACAAGGAGAAAGGAAAAAATACATATTGCATCTCACTTTTCCACTGGATAAGGTCAATCTGTTCTTCTTGAAGAATGATTTGAACAACAATAAGAGGAATTTAAGGGGTTGAAAAGACTCAATACAGTTTTATTCAAAGTGGAATCATTTCTAAATGTACTCCCCAGATAGTTCCTCAACATGTAATCCTATAGAGGATCTTCAACAAAGAAGATTTTTAGTAACTATAGATATGGATAATGAATTCCCTCTACTGGGTACATAATAAAAGAAGGATCTGACACATCCAAATAGGCCTGTTTCTATTGGTTATCCATGGAAACTATCAACTCCACCATCATAGTTCATATAGTTAATTGCAGCAAATCAAGTTTCAATTGTTATACCTTCATAGGTTCCATATCATCCCGATGTTCCCCAGATGCATATGAACACAATTGAGGCATTAATGACTCGATTGGAAGCTATGGAGGAAGGATGTGCACCAGTTCAGCCAGAAAAGAGAGCTTACCCAAAGTGGGTGGATGTAATTCCTCCCCCACCAAATATTGTGAATACCACATTTCCAATCATCAATGTTTTGGGAGATCTAGAAGAACAAAAACACATTTTGTTCCTCATTGTGATCCCATGATGGTAACATATCAACAACATGAATTAGTAAATCATGGGTGTTTTGTACAGGCATTATAGGGACCAACTTTTGTTTGGTATATGTGTTTACAATCTCGATCTATTATTGGATGGGAAGATCTTCGTTTAAAATTCCTTCTTCAGTATAACTAAATTCTACCAAAGACAATAGTTTTTGATCTTACCAATTATATACAAAGGGATAATAAAATAGCTTTATATTTCATTTCCTGATAAAAATGATTATCATATTCCTTAAGTCTAGAACCCCCTCAAGAAGATTTACTTCCACTTTGTGTGGAAAATATACGTGATGAGTTACGCACACCATTGATCCCTTTGAAATAAACAGGAGGGTTTTGAGACCATACTTCAATCACTCAACAGATAGAAGAATATATTATAGAAAATATGGCTAAAACAGAGGATATTCCATCAGCTCCAGGGAGTAGGATATGAAAGGAAGAAGTAGCTATAGTTACACTCAAGAAGGTACTTGTACCTACAAATACTTTAAGACCTTCATCATACCATAGGGCTCCACCTCTAGAGCATCAGCAGAAATGACAACCTCATTAACATGATCAAAGATATCAAAAGCGGAAATAGATTGAAGAATTAAAGAATAATGTTTATTCTTTCCGTAATGAAAAATTTCTTGGTAACATCATCCCGGCCCAGGAAAAAAAGTTGGTTTTGTTTACAAGGCCAATGAAACCAAATATAGAAGGATATGAAGATCTTCCGAATTATTTTCCCTTTCACCAAAATGTTAGGTAATCCCATCCATTAATGCTGTGTTTTCAAGTACCTCATTGAAAAGATGGTAGACTCTAGACAAGTGAAAGTGAAAATTTCATCATCTCAAGTAGCATATGTTACTACTACTGATCTAGAGGAAGATAGAGAATGGAAGGATGTCAAAAGTAAGAAATGTGTAGAAATATGATGATTGGATGATCAGGAAAATGATTAACTAGACTCATGCCATTTTAGGAACACAATTCAATGACCGATTGGGACTTCTTCTACTCCTGCCACATCAAAAACATCTTCATGAAAAGTTCATTCCTCAAAAAAGCGAATTGATTATATGGAAAACGAGCAGTCAGAAAAACAACCGTGAAATCTGATTATGATTTCAGAGATCATAACTGGAATTGTCCTAAAGAAGATTTTATAGTTCCGATTATAGAACTTTTAATTGATGCAACAGATAGTTATGAAGATCATTCCTTCACTGATGGATACTCTAGGAAAAATCAAATCCGTATAGCCCCATTGGAAGAAGAATATATTGCTTCTAGATCCCCTCAAGGAATTTTTTCTACCTGGTAATGCCCTTTGGATTAAAGGATGCAAGCGCAACATACCAATGTGCCACACACCATATCATCAAACTGTTTATAGAAAAATTTGTTGAATCGGATGTGGATGATCTGGTGGACAAATCCAAAGAACATTCTAATCACTGGGTTGATTTGGAGACCATATTCCACAATCTATGACAATACAGTTTGAAGATGAACCCCTTGAAATTTTCTTTCGGGGGAAACCTCATGAATGTTTTTTGGCTTCGTTTTACGCCATCATGGTGTCAATGTTGATCCTGGGAAAAAAATACATCCTTTGTATGTCTCATCCTTGAAATTTGAAATAATTAAGATTAATCCAAGGAAAATTGGCATATATTTTCCCCTTTATCGCCAAGTTGGCTGGAAAGTGTTTTCCATTGTCCTGATTAATGAAGAAGGGAGTCACTTACCAATGGACCAAATACAATCAAAAATCATTTGATACCCTAATGAAATATGTCTCGAGTCCATCGGTATTAATGACACCTATTGAAGGAAGACCACATATCCTCAATGTAACAACTTTAGAGTGGTCACTGGGTACCGTCCATACCCAAAAGAACAATTTTGGGAATGAAAATAGTCTTTTATATATTAGTCAAACATTGCTTGACATAGAAAATCGATAATCATGTAATGAAAAGTGAATCCTAGAATTAATATTTGCAGTTCAGAAATTTAGGCACTACCTGTAACATCATGATGTCCAATTAGTATCTCAAAATAACCCGCTCAAATTTATCCTCAGTATTATTATGCTCATAAGGCAACTAGAATGATGGGAAGTTATTTTTCAATTGTTTGATATCCATTTTGTGCCTCAAAATACAATAAAAGGCCATGCTCTTGTTTGCTTACTTGCTGATCATACATATAAAGAAGATACATCATTAAATAATGATATTCCTGATGAATTATTCGTCTCTATTTAGGATAATTCCCAAGCATGGGAAATGCACATCGATGGTTCTTTGAGAATTACAACATAGAAGAGAATGGAAAACCCTAAACTCAACAATGTTGGGTTAGGAGTTGTCCTTATTTCTCTAGAAAAGGCAGTGTTCCCTTATTCATTCCTATTGTCGGAAGGTGGAATCCACAATGAGGTGGAGTATCAAGATCTCATTGTAGGTTCAGAATTATCACATCAGGTGGAAATGCATCACTTGAAGGTAAAAGGTAACTCATAATTCAAAATAAAAAAAATCACTGGGGAATATTCTATCAGAAAAGAAGAGTTAATCCCATTTTGTGATTATTTCAGAGGGTTAATGGCTAAATTTCCCTCATAGACGACATTTTCTTATACCCCGTGATCACAAAATGCCCATAAAGATGCACTGGATAATGTAGCCATAGCCTTGGAAAATCCAAATAATGATGAGATAGTCATTAGCATAGCCCATCCTCATGTGGTATTAACTTTTGTTCAAACCAAAATGGAAGAAATTAATAAAATTATTCCTATTTCTGATCCATGTGTTCATACCATGGGATATAGAACATCCATCATATAATATCATAATAATGGAGTACTTACACCGAATAGGGATGAAAAAGAATAGATATGGCGATGAGAAGCCAATTTTACCCTTCGTGATAGCCTAGAAAACCAAAATATCCCTTTCAAGCGAGGAATTTATGGAATTATCCTCATATTTATTGATGGAGAAGAGACTACAACTGTTATGTAAGAAGTACATTCTTGAGCATGTGGTGCCCACCGGTCTTGGCGCAGACTATTTGATTAGATTCAAAGGCTGAGATAATATTTTCCTTCAATGACACAAGACTTCACAGACTTCACTAAGAAATTCCACCCCTTCCATGTTCATGCCAACTTCATTAATCAACTGCCAGAGTTGTTACATACAGCTAAATACACCGGGAAATTTTCCACATGGTGAATAGATGTAGTAGGGCCTTATCCTCTAGACACAGCTAAGCAGTTCTAGTATATCCTTACTTCTACTTACTATTTTTCTAAATGGGCTGAGGAAATTCCTCTAAAAGAAGTTAGTTCCAAAAGCATTGTGGGTTATGTCAAAACTAATTTCCTCACTAGATTTGGTATCCCTCTTATTATTTGGACATACAATGTCAACAATTTTTTATGATTGGGGTAAAGAATTTATATGAGGAGCATAATATCAAATCCAACCATTCATCTCGCTATCATGTGGCGACCAATGGATAGATAGAGGATTTCAACAAGACCCTAGAAAATATAATCTAGAAAATAGTGGATAAAGGTTATAAATTACAGTATGATAAACTAATGAATGATTTATGGTATTCTCGGGACACTATCTGCACTGAGACCAAAGAAACTCATTATTCATTGGTACATGGAACCAAAGAAGTTTTTCCAATTGAAATGAAATTTCTTTCACTCAGAGTTGCAATATATGATCAGTTTTCTCCAGATGAGAGGTCTAAGAAATTGTTCAATGAGATGGAACGATTGGACAAGAAATGATATCATACTTTGAGTCATTTAGAAGTATTTCAATATAGAATATCATTATATTTTAACAAGAATGTTCTCCTCCATTCATTTCTTCAATGAGTATTGGTATTGTTACTTTTTACTCCAATGATAAAAGAGAAGAAACCTCCAATGCTTGAGAAAAATTAAGGACCTTATTCCATACATAATGTCTATTCAAATTGATATTATTCCATAATCTCAAGGGATGGAGAGTTTATTACAACCCAAACCAATGAGAGATTCATAACGAAATACTTCGTGTAGGTGTACACCCATTGTCCTTGATGTAAGACTAAAATTTGCACATCCCCCATTTTCCATGTTGCAAGAAAAAAAACTGCAGAGCCCCCATGTCCTTGTTACAGGTCTAAAAACTGCACAACCCTCATGTCCTTGCTACAAGACTAAAAAATTCACATAATTATATCCTAGTAGCAAGACATTAAACTTCATAACAACCATAAGAGTCAATGCTAAATTACGTTAAACTTTGTAGTATCAACGTCTTAGTTACATGACATTAAACTACATGACATCATTTGTTCTCGTTTCTGGACATTAAACTATACCACTAACTTTTTCTCTATTTTACATTAGAGGCTTCCATATGAAAAGATTATTTACATCATAGCTAATTCTTTTATAGCACATGAGTCCCTTTTCTCCTATTTCTGAGTCAGATATGCATAAGAACCTTGTTTAAAGAAATATGTATGGCTTGATTCTCATTTTCAATGACATACAAAATGATGCCTAAATATCTCGTTTTGGGCGCATCCATTGTCAAAAAAAATTATTATTTTCATTTTTTTCTCCTATATATTTATAATATCTATACAGAGTGCTTCTTTAAGATATATGATTTGGTCCTTATATCATTTCATGTCTTATGATTTACCGTTCTCTCAGAACATGTCAAAATCCCCCATTCTTCATGTCAAACTCAATTGGCGAGATAGATTTATTGTTTAAATAACTTTGTAGAGCTTTATTCTCATCTATTTGAGTGAATTAAGACACATATATCTCCAATATTTGGCCCAACCAGGATAAAAATACCCTTTATTCTTTTCAAAATAAACAATCCTATATAGGTAATGTTTTATGAACTACATATGGCATGATTATTACCCTTATAAAGACATGTAGTGACACATGGGTTTTATCCCTTAGTCCAGCTACAACAAGTATTTTTTTTCTCATTTTTTAATCTTGTCCTTAACGAATGATGTTAAACATCAGGGAAATCTAACACCCCCATTCGTCACTCGTGTCACCTTTTTATTATAGAATAAATTCTTACAACTCCTTGTTTCTCACACTGAGCCATGTTCAAGTGGGCTTAAGAATTGGGGAAAAGAATTATTTATTTATTTGAGGTGTTTCAATTCCTTATGAGGGTGAAAATTTCCTCACATAATGGATTAAAACTAAACATTATAATATTAATTCATAGGAAACAAAGAAAGTATCCATTTTACATATGAGTCTGGTCTATATAAAGGATGATAAACTCATTGTGAATATTGGTTCAAATATTTCTCATATGTGTTGGGAATAACCCCGTTCCATATTCCACACACATAATCTAGAGTGTTTCCAAATCATCATTATCATTATTACGGTTTTAGGTGATAGAGTTTCTAATACCTGATAACTCTTTTTCCTTAGTATGTAGCACGTGCCCTTAGGTGGCCTTGCATAAGATGCCTACATAACGAGCATATAAGTCAAAAGATGTTATTATTTTGCTATGCATCATATACCTCAGTTGTCCCGACATAACATAACCACCATAACGAGTTTTTCAAATAATGGTAACTTCATTCTTGGTTATATTATATTTTTCCCCTTCAAACATTGATGAAAATATATAAGAATATGTATTTTAAATAGTCATTCAAGTATACTTTCCCCATTACCATTCTCCTAATCTAAAATTCTTCAAGACAATAGTTTAAACATTTCTCTTACCACATGTTTAATGCAATATGAAATAACCTTGGAATCACTTTAGCACATATCGTATATTGTATCCATTTTTTTCCTCGTTGTATAACATAAAACTACAGACACCACACCTCATACATTCCAGTCATACCTTTGTAAAAGTATTTTTCCCACAATTCATTGGAAATCTCCTTTGGAAATTCCATTTCCATAGTCTTGTACATTCCTCTATAAACCAAACTTCGTTCTTCTAAAAATTATAATATCCAAAAACATTCTTTGGATTTTAGTTGTAGAATATCAGATTTTTGGGATTTATTTTTCTTACTATGCAGCATGTTCCCTTCAGTGGCCTTGCATAAGGTGCCTAGATAACATGTCTGTTAGTAAAAAGATGCCATTATTGGGATTTGCAGCATATTCCCCAGTTGACCCTGCATAATAAGTCCCCCATAATGGGTTTGTCAAATAATGGTCACTTTGTTCTTGGAAAATATTTCTTCTAATGCTTTATACCTTTTCCCATATCATTCATCGGTTCCAAAAATTCCCAAATCACAGTTTACTTTTTTCCATTCCATACCTAAATATTATAGTATGTTTCCAAACAAATTATCAATAAATTGGGAGAGTCTCCTACCTTGGTCAAAGATAAAGGCTTTAAATTAAATCCTCACTATGTCCTGAAATCCTGACATAAAACTGTATAGTACCAATGCCTTCACTTCATGACATAAAACTTCACAGTACAAATGTCCTCACCACAATACTTAAAACTGTACAGTAACAATTTCCTCGCTGCCTGACTTAAACTGCACAATATGATATAAAAAATTCCTCTTCCTGATAAAATTTAAAAACATTCCTCATACACAAAATTTCTATAGAAATGGCTTTCTTGTTCATGACATATGTTGGCATAAAATATCCCATTCATTCTCTAAATTCCTTTCCATGTAAAAACCACCCACTGTGGTTTTGAGTCACCCAAATATTATTTTACATTTTCTATCATTAGTAAAATGATAAATTCTAAGAACTCTTTTTATAAACTTTGAAGTATGTGCCCGTAGGTGGCCTTGCATAAGTTACCTACATAATAGGACTGTTAGCCAAAATATTCAACTATTTGGTTAAGTAGCATATGCCCTAATTGGATCTATATAATACAACCCTCATAACGGGTTTTTAAAATAATGGTAACTTTATTCGGAGAAGATAATCCACTTATATTGGTACATGTTTTAAATTTTGTGGCCATAAAAATCATGTCTCATGAATCCCCTTTTAAATATTTAAAGAATATTTAAGCAATTATTAAACATAGTTTCTTATTTGGGATCCAATTTCAGAATTAATGGTCAAATATATTTGACCATAAATACAAGCCCTTTATATTCAAACATGCATGACTCTAAACTACCTATAACATTAGAAGTGGTACTCACCAGTTTGAGGACCTAAAAGGGATCTTTGAAAAAAATTTGGGTCTTATGTTACTAATCGTACATTTTGTATGATTTTGGTAATACTGAGTTTAAAAAGTCAAGAGATATAATTTTTTTGGGGTGGTCTATATAACCCTAGGAAAAATCAAAATATTCATTTTCGGCATAATGGTTTATGTAAAACAAATGAAATTAGCAAAAGTGAAAACACAAATGATTAAAGAAAACATATTTTTCATTTATGAAACTTTATCATGGAGGAGAATACACATATTAGAGTCTCTCTATTGTCAAAACTCAAGAAAATTATAAAATTTATTCTATATAATTCCTCATTTTTTTCTAGCATCATGTTCCACATCAGCTACCTATTGAATCTTGTATATTTGACCAACCTCCTCCCTTATGATTGTAGGAACATGAACTATGCTAGGAAAAGTTTTTAGTTCTTTTGGCTTCAATGCCTCTTTAGAATCCGCTAGATTTGTAGGAATTTGTGTCTGTTCAGAAGCAACTTCTATGGTTCCATGAAAATTATCAGTAGTTTCTTTAAATTAATAAAAAATTGAAGCTCCTATATTCCTAATAAGTTTAAGCACATTTTCATGAATAAAGACTAAAAATCATGATAATCAGGGAGACTCACCACTACTAAGAAAGCACTTAACCATGGTTCTCCTTCTTCAATGATTTTTATTTTTCACCTTCTTAGAAGGGCTTGCATAATCATCCCCAAAGACAGGTATTGGAGATACCAATACCATCTATATTTCCTCCTCCATGGATTGTTGTCCTGGAGATATTTCCCCTGATTCACGAGGTGATCTGGTAGCTCAAAGAGTAGTTCCTCTAGGGATATATTATGGATAAGGAACTCTAGTTTCCTTTTCATTACCCAATTGTAAGTTAAGATGATATTTCTCTTTAATAAAGATGTTTTGACTAAATTAAAAGTTGAAAAATGGAAGACATTGTAAAATAAAGGAAACATACATCCTCTGGATCTAAAAATTCCTACCACTCTTCTTCTAATGAAGGATTAATACATTCGGTAGTACCACAATCTATCATTTCCTTTACCCTATTTGATGTATGAATTGATTCATTAGTGGACTTCATAAGCATTTATTACTCTCGAATGTTGGTCCTCACCTCATTTTAATTATCCTTAAAAATAATGTCAGAAGAAGATCACAAATCCCCAACTCTTGAATATGATGTCGTTTTCACGAATCCATCCACATGGTCTCATAATCACAGTACAGAATCTGCCATGATTGAACATCCTCTGGCTGTATATATTTAGAATGTATGTTAGAGGGATTTGAAGAGTATCTTACAATCTTGGATTTGATTTTCATCCCAACACTCATATTCACAGATGAGGGCTTAGATTGTGGAACTCACCATTCATTAGAATGATGTTGACTTGATCTCCTTGATGTGACTTCGGTAAGGATTGATGGAGTGGATCTTTTTATTCTGACAGGAGGGTTATATCTGGAACATTGTCTCTTCGATGAATTTGGAGCATCATCACTTCTGCCCTTTGATTCTTGAAATTCGGCCCCTGATGATGAAAAATTATCTTCCAAATGATATGGTTCTATAATACTACTTATCTTCACCCCAACTCAATGAATGACATGATTCAATACCACTTCAGGTTATGATGAAACCTAGTTTGCGGCATACCAGATAGTCAATCATTTTACTGCATCAACAACAGGTAAATTATACACTTCCCCTGTCTTCTCTGCAGATGTAAACTACCATAGTTGTCATCATACCTTTGGTTGTTCCTCTAATGTGACATGCACAAGAGTAGATATAGTATTCGGTTGTAGACATTTGAAATGATGCACAAATATATAAGATGCACAGGCCTGAAATATGATTTCTCCATCAATTCTGGTGGCCGACATTCCATATCTACAGGCTAGTATATATGCCCTCATTTCTAAAATGGTCATCCCATAATTAATAAATCATCTCATTGTAAAATTCCCATAATGAAAAAATGAATGTCCTTATGCATTTTCAATCTATCCTTGATGTCGTAAGCATTCTAGGGAAAAGGTGAAATATCTGAAAAAGCCTGAATATATGGTGGGAAATAACTTCCAAAAACCTGTACTCCACTTTTTACAACATAAGTTATGATGTGATTAGAGATCCATACCCACAAAACGAGGAATGATCCTACTATTCGAAAGGGAGACATCCCCATCTAAATGTCCAGAAAATTCCTATGAATCTTGGCCAAAACAGGAGTAGCCAACCCTACCATGCTTTTCTCCGCTTTCTTATCCACAATAACAAAGGTTCCAGGCCTCATGCATCATTTGGGGTATCAGACTAGCAATAAATACATGGTGAGCCACCTGGATAAGAAACCTGATAGACGTGTCTTTGCAAGAATTTATGTGTTGACTTCATATCTCCTTTTTTCAAATTCACTATTATCCATGTTGTCTAGAAGGTGTCAGGAGTACCTCTCTTTTCTGCCCTTGGATAACTGGTCGGATGGGTGTATGTGGTTCCCTTTTCCTAAATATTTTTCAAAAATATTTCCATACATTCTTATGGATGAATATCTCTCTTGGAGTGAGACTTCATGGTGGTCGTGTTCCTTAGTTTGTTAACTATATTCATCAACTCATGAACCAAATCCGATGTCTTATCTCAGTCATTCATTGTTACCTTAGAAAGAATAAACTCATAATACATGTCTCCAATGATTGGAGATCTAGATATCTAATAAACATCCCGGAAGTTGATGCCTACGTTTCCATGTGTTAAATGGAAGGAATTAGTCTTTCAACTCCATCAGCATAATAATTCCAGCACGTAATCATCATTATTGTACACATAAGTTTGTCCTTCCCAGAAAGCCTAATGAATCCCAACACCATTCAAGTCAACTGAAATTTTTTCATAGGTCTAATGAACCCAGAATGTCCAAATCCATGTGGGATTTACAACTCCTCCTGGGTGGAAGTCCCATCTTTTCTTCCAACCCTTGGTATGATCTGTCTAAGTATCGCTTAAGATTGATGAATAATAGTGTGGTTGAAACTAAGCTGTCTGTGCCTTCAAATATAGATCACATGGGCTATGATGCATAATATGAGCTTCCTCTATCATCCAATCATTGGTAAATGATCCCCTAGTAGAAATGTTGGCCAATGAAAAGTTGTTATAATCTTGAAAACAAGAATGTGGGAAATAATTCCTCGAATACGGAACATTAGCATCCTGTAATAGGACAGATCTATATAAAGGCAGACATGTATTCCAGGGAAAGTTGAAATGATGCTTTTTTAAATATTTTTCTATGTCTGCATGGGCAGTGTCGCAAACATCAAATTATTCATGACCAACGACATTCATCATGTCATCAATATTCTTACTGGGAAGCTCATTAGTTGTTCCAAATCGTTTGTAAGCCATTTGAACCTACCAAAAGATAGAAATTATTTTTTAAAGTATGTTCATTTTTTTTGTTTTGAAAAAAATTTGTAAACACATTATGGTGTGCAAGTGGAAATTTGTTACGTAGGTATAAGTCGGAGTGCATTTATGGCGACCCACGTGCAGTGTGAAACTAAAAAACATACATAAGAAGAGTGGACAAACAGAAGCATCTGAATCAATGAAGACATGCACTTCGAGAGATGAAATTTAAGAAGTCTTGAAGATTTTCACAGATGTAAAACAATTATATAAAAGAAATGCATGTCACCCTAAATGCCAGCTTCCTACATGCTACAAATATGCATGACCAGTTTCTCAACTCGTGTAACACCTGCGCGCCCCAATAGTCATTTTTTTCTCCTTCTTTACATTACCTCAGTAATGTATTATCTTTTTATTTTCAGATCTAATTCTAGGAGGGGGGATTTTATTAAAACTCCATTCTATCAAAGTCTCTATAAAATGAAAAGGGATTCCCCTTAGAATGAATAGTGTCAAATACATGAAGAAAATCAATATTTGGAATGGCATGAATTTTGGATCTCTCTAGTCTATCCAAATCACCGGTTGCACACATGTATACTTGGGCGCCACCCATATTATACACAACCACTTGAGCTTAACATTTTTTCACGCATCTTACATGCACGCCCAGACTCCTTTCATCTAGGGTCAATTATTTTCCTATAAATAAACCCAAGGGGCCCTCATTTGTATGGATGAATTTTCAGGAATCCCAATTGCTGCTCTGGTCTCTTATGTACTTCACCCCAGTCTTTCGAAAGAGTCAAGGTAGTTCTTCAACACCTTGAGTGGATGATTTTAGTGTTGATTATTGGACATAAGTCTTTTAATTGTTTTAAAACCACAACACTTGCGTGTCTTATGTTCCCAACCTCCCTAAGTCAGAAATCCTTGCACGCCACCTATTATTTTCATTTGAACAGTAGCACCCCACTTCTAGATCCACTTGTAAATTATCATGAAGGATTGAGCAAGGTATCTCCCATGTATTAACAAACATGTTGTTCATCACTTTAGTGAAAATCAGGTTTCCCAAGATTATAGGTGCTCCCTTACATACATGGGTTCCCCTCTTTGATTCACATAGTCTCTTGAGTATATAAGACATCAAGCCTTCCTCAAATTCATTCATGGTAAGGCTTCTTCTTCATTGGCTCCCTTGTCTGAAAGGGATTCTGTTGAGACCTCCACTAAAAGCTCCAAACTAATCAAACCTTTGAGAGAGAAACATCAGCGTGTCTCCAATTTCAGTTTGTATTTCCACAGTCATAGTTTTCCCAAATTTGGTTTATAAGGGATTTAAGATACATTGAATGTATTTGGGTTTCTATATCCAAAGTCACATGGACCTTTCTCCCAAAAACAGTGTTGGGATGTTCCCTGTTTGGAGCAGGGTTGGGGTCCCGACCTAGCCCTTCTCAATGAGACAATCCAGAACCTCAGATATCTGGTAGGGATGATAAGGTTCACACTTACTCTTCCATGCAAGTATTTGAGAATTCTCCCTCCCCTACTAAGATCAGTTTTAGGGAATACATCATTGTATAAGCCCCAAACTTTCATCCCTTCTTCCTTCCATTAGATCCTAGAACAATATAAAGAGCACATAGGGAATGTTCGTCACCTCGCCCTCTTCCCTCACTACCTCACCCTCTTCTACGGTCGATGTTCCCTCATCCACCATCAGAGAAGGAAAATTTTGAAAGTGTTAATGCCTTTTTTGAATCATTGATAGCCTCTTTTTTATCACATCGAGCATGAGTCATGTGGGATTATATATTTTTGATGGTGATAACAATTTCACAATTGAATGAACTACAAAAACATTGATTCCCCCCATAATCAAGATACGTAGGAATCCTTATTTGGCCCAGAGCTCACTGGAAATCCACATCATAAATCTAACCCAAGCTCCCTTAATATGGGCATCCTCTTTAGGAATAATCCCAAATTAAAACCTCAAGACATTAAGGAATCCTTTTCCGGAAGTATACCCAGACTCATTTACCTCAAAGGACTATACTCTCCTATGAGACTTATCGAACTACCGGATCCTTGATCCCCATCCATATGGGATACATTTAAAGCCTCCTTGAAGTTCAAACCCAATGTCTTAAATGAACTCTCTTCTCCTTGTTCCATATTCCAAACAGTGTTTGATCCTACTTGGAAACCCATATTCTTTCCACGTTCATTAGACTGCTTCAGCATAAGTCCCAAACTATGTTTTGACTAATAACCTTTCACTTATATGTCATTACCACATGTAATTAATCTTTATAGTTATGCCCTTATCACATGACCTTAAAAAGGAATGATGTGTCCCATTTTGTGTCACCGAACTACGAGGGCTGTGATTCCTTTCACAAGGAAACATAGGTAGCCTATCATATGGGAACAATACAAAATTCAAACAAAACCTTCATCACCATAGATTACAACAGATTCCAGAGTTCCACAATGAGTGGATTAAAAACCAGTATCATCACAATGATGATTAAAATAATCTTGAAGTAGTATATTAGGGGATACCATTGATGGAGAAACTTGAATACATATGGATATTTCCATTTATTAAGAACCTTGAATACATACTGATGATTGTAAATTTTACACATGTTAATATGTTACTGAAAATTACAATGGAAACTTATGTAATACTTGGTGATTTAATAAGGATTCATGAATATATCTTAAATTTATTAAGAGAGTCTCGGAGTAGACAATAATTCCCCTCAAAAGGGTGTGATGAGTCCAACCTATTATCCTATAAACCAAATCATGTTCCTAATTATCGTGATGTTCAATCTAAATAAACACATCCCTTTGGAATGATGGTCCTATTTGGATGAAGAAAAATCAGATGTTTCTGGTCCCATAAATAAATCCAATGGTAACCACCTAGAAGAAGGGATTCTTAAAACTCAAATACATTTTTAAAGGAACTATGAACCAATGCTCGACACCTTTTAAATTAAATTCCATTGAAAATGGATAAATGTATTATTAACTAATGTAATTTTATAAAACAAATTCAATTTTTTCAATTTATTATTTTAAACCATTAAAAATAAATTCATAATTTGACTTTTTGAAATAAAGAGCTTTACACATCATAACCATTTTTAATATATCCATTATAAAGTTTCTATTAATATTATAGTATAATAATAATTGTAAAATAGTATAATTCACCATTAATGAAGTATTGGTCAACTCGAAAACTAAAATTTTACCATATAAAGCCCATTTATAAGTGTTTCTGGGGAGATGTCTCACTGTTATTTTCCATTGACTGAGACCAAGTTGAGATTCAATAAAAAACATGATAAAAACCATTTTATTGTTAATTCCAATCTTATATAGATCACTACACAAACAATGTTTGTTCAAACACCATAAATGATTACAGCTATCACACACTGGTACATTAGGATGAAAGATGGTGTAATAAGGGGTTATATATTTAGCCACTAGTATTATGAATTATTATAATTTATTTTTAATAAAATTATTGTTATATTAATTTTGTTTCTTTATTAATATATATACAAATGAATATATAAAGATTTTGATTAAAAAAATATTTTTATATGATCCAATCAAAATTATATTTTTGGGGAATATATAATTTCCACTAAAAAACACATTTTTATAAATCCATGAATTTTATAATAAATTGTATCTTCATGAAATAGTCTTATTACATAATATCTATATAAATATAAATTTTAATATAATTTAAGGAATCCTCATGTCATTATGATAAGTGGAAGAAAGTTGTTTATGTTGTAAAAAATTATATTTATCAATAAAATATAATTTTTTAAAATTGAAAATTCATATATTTATAAAATTATTTTTAAAAAATAACAATAATTTTTAAATCAAAAAAACAAAATTATCTAATAGTTAATTTTTTGCAATTTTTTTAGGTACTCAAATTTTTTGGGAAAAAATAAATATGATATAAATATATTGAATATATTATGAAATTATAATTTAAAAAAGAGGTGTAAATAATACAATAAAAGGAACCCATGACCTTAAATAGGTTTTCCCTTAAAGAAATTAGTTTTTAATGTTATCTGATTGATTTTCTAAACCTATATTGAATTCTACAAAGTTATATTATATTTTAATGTTTTAAAATTGTTTTTTATAAATTAGATTAACTTCCACATCATTAAGAGTGTTATTTTAATAAGTCTACCTTTTAAACTAAAAAATGGAAACCAAAACATGATGGTATAAACAATGGATAATATCTAGGTAAGGTTTGTGGTTTTTATTTTTTATCACATTGATTCCAAAACCAATGTTTTGAAATAAATAAAGAAATATCATATCTTTTTCTATAAATATGAATATCCCATTACTCATCATTATAACCCAATGTTCATGAATATAATATCTCCATCCATTGATAAATCTATCCCAAGGTGTTCCCAAGATTCTATGAATCCCCTCCCAATATTTTAGAAAAACCCTCTCGTGTAAGGGATTTTCTTCTATTTTATTTTAATTAATTTCATCATATTAAGCCTCTTTATTTGTATATTTTCATAATAATAATTGTTTTTACACATCCCATAACTATATTTATGATTCCAAATTAATTAGATACCCCCTTCCAGTCCCACTAATCTATTCCATAAACCATTTTACCTTGTTATGATATCAAAGTTATTCTATGACATTCTATACAATTTGGGTTGTGAATACCCATCCCCATTTCATATCAAGTGTGTTATCAAATATTTTTCTATCCATAATTTATTGGGGAGTTCCATGTATAATACCCAAACTACTTAATAATTGGATTAATGTTTTAAATTATTTGGGTCTGTTGTGCGATCTAAGTGGCACAAAAATACTTACACATGATATGAATATGATGGGTGGGACTGGAGTTATATATACCCCCAATGAATTATTTATTTGTTATCTCATAATATACAATATATGATTTATAATTTATGTGAATAAGTATAATATATTATGATTACTTGATGGTTAGACTTGAAATATGTTTAGGATGTCATATTTTATGTTGTTTCCAAATTCATATGGTACCTTAATGTTATCACTTATGTCAAGTCTCAATGGTCATGATTATTATTTTTACCTTTCCCAGTAACCAATTTATGTCTCTTGAATCTCATTTACAACATTAATTTAGGATATTTCAGGATTATTATTTTGTTGGGATTTGGAGCTCACATATTTCGTATGTAAGTCCCCAAGTTATCCTGTGAAAAATTATAAGATCAATGGAATTTAAGTGGATGTTATAGTTTTTTTAAAATTTTATTTTATTGATGTTTTAAGGTTTTATGATATGTATCTAATTACACAAGTAATATATTCCACTTAATACTTTTATATTTTGTTGTTTTGTATCATGATGTAAAAAACCATGAACAAATGTTTATAAAATAAATGGGTTGTCATTGTTGGAATCCATGAATGGTAAATCATAGAAAAACTCAACTATAAATCTAACCAAAAAAATGTTCTCACATCAAGGGGATAACATAACAATATATTATGGGAATACAATAAGGTACTATTCCAAAACCTTGGGAATCACTATTAACTGGTCTCCTAGAAAAATCAATATAAGTTCATCCATCAAGGAAGAAAAGAACTCATCATGAATAATGGTCTTACTTGATAATAAATATAACATGATGACTATCAAGATCATATAATATAAAACTCCTGCTAAATAAATTAATAATATCCACAAATGAGTATAGTTAATCTATGTCAAGTATGATATCAAATGGTTGTAGTAGTTAAAATAAGAACACTCTTCAAGAGTGATACTACAATATGATCAAATAAAAATCTCTACAAATGTATATAATATAACTAAAAAACCAACTATCAATGTCAATAATATGGGAACTAAAAGAACCACAAACCCATGTATCAAAACATGGACTAAGTAAGATTCAATTAAGGACTGTTAAGTTTTTTAATCTAATAAAAACACACCTATATAGAATAAATGTATACAATACCATTAATGAAAGTTCTATCACCCATAGTTGTACCCTATAATACATGTATTTGACCATGTCCCACTTCATAGCCTCCTTTTCCTTGATTAAAACCACATCTAAAGTCACCCTCTTCTCTATTTCCATGAGGTATGTGGGAATCATAGGTTTGTCCTTTTACCACCCTGTCACCTCTATAATGATCTAAATATGGGTATACTTATTATTTCTACCATAGAGGAGACTACCAAAATGTCTAATATTAATGAAGACCTCCAACTCCATGATGAATTCTGATGAAGGTAAGTCAATCAAGATATTGATGGCCTTGGACACTAAATAAAAGGAAGACCACATATGATCCTCTAGTAGCTGACCAAAAACAACCAATCCTAGAAAAATATGGTAATGAATATTAGAACTAAATCTCTATTTCCTATGAATTATTTTTACCATGAAACTATGAATCTCTAGAAATATATATAATATAAGGATAATAATGAAAACTCACTTCCCGGGGTAATCTAGACTTATCTAGAATCCTCTTTATAGGATATACCTTCTCTAGTTCATCATGATATGTTATAAATGTGATCTTGACATCTTATCACTATATCTACTGATGTAAATATTACATAAAATGACTTTCCCTAGGCCCCTCATCTAGTATAAGATCTAAATCATAATGTAAGAGGTTATTATACCAAATACCAAACTCCCACACACTGGAACTCTCCTGGTGGAGTGTAGGGATCCCTTATTTATAATTCCTTTTCCTTGTAAATGAAATAAACTCAAACTGAAACTAATCATGAAACTTATAACATAAAATATCCATCATATCACGATCCATGAGAAAAAATAACCAATTCCAATTATCTCCAAATAATATATTTATATATTAACAAAATCCAATAATCCTTCAAAGAATAGATCAATTTAAAAAAATATAACATGTCATTCCTTTAATAGGAATTTTAATATAAAATGGGGGACATATTTCCATATACTCTAACATTGAAACTATTAGATCATATTTATATAAGCATCTTTACTATAGATCCCAACTATATAAAAACCTACTAGCTCACCTTATTAGACATCATCTACACAATCATAATGAAGGTATCAACCAGGATCCATACCAATAAAATAAAAAAATGTTAGGAACTCTATAAAACTATAACATGGAATACATAATATTAATTATTATTGTTTTCCGTGATTCCCATTGTCTACCCAATTCAATCACTGACATAAAAAATCATGATACATGATCCTTACACATGTCTAAATCCCTCAAGAAACATCAATTCCCTTATAATATTTAGTAATGTTAATTTCCTTTCCTTGAATTATAGGGACCCCTAAAAAACCATATACTTTATGGTCTCTTATGTTTACATCATATTATAAGCAAAAATAATACTACTTACCTATCAAATTATCAAATCCTCGTGAGGGAATATCCCGAAACTTCATCCTATATCTCAACCAAAACAATTGATATAACTATTTCACAACACCCCCTTACCAGTAACCCTTTTGGGTAAGTGGCGAAGATGAAGATGAACAATAAAGCCATAAATAATTCTACATCCAACTCCTATAGACCCGAAATATAGTTTATATATATCTCGGTGATCATACAAGTATAATCAATATAATCCTCTATGAATACACTCATGCAATTGTAAATGAAGTATACTAAATCCCAATGAATAAATATAGATAACAAACATGTTTATTGAGAAGGTAAAATTATATCCCATAATCACTAAGGATCTCCTACCATGTAGTATATATAAGTAAGTAATAATATTTCAAAAGAAAATATTTATATGAAACCTAACCCACATGTACTTTTCCTATAGTTTTTCACTTTCACACCCTAATGAAAATCTTCAAGATCATTAAATCATTCCATAATTATGAAACAACACCACATATATAGTCATATATGATTTGGGTCATCCCTCATCCATACCTACCCCAAACATCAGTGGGGTCCCAAATTACTCACTATAATTTTTTTTATAATAGCCACATCAGCATCCAATCAAGCACCTCATGTACACATATCTCAGCCACATCCACATCCATGTATAATATATGAAATATGTGATAGCCAATGTACTATAATGTATACCACATTCCATTATAGCCAAGGATTAATTACACTATTAGTAACCATAGTCATTATAACTTAGATAAATTGAAATTTATTACCTTCAGGCTGCTAAAACCAACACATACATATATAATAAAAATTAGAGCCATCACAACTCCTATGATGAAATTCTATATGATCAAATCTTTTAAATCATGGATATACATACATAGTACACTACATATTAAAATATATTGGGGAATAGAAAGTGGGTAGCCATCTATCCCCTCTCCATCCTGAATGTGGAGGAAAATGACTGAAACCCAAAGCATTTGGTTTTTGACCACCCTATCAACTTTAGAGGTGGAGCGCAAAAAATCATAAAACAGAACGACATTATATTAAAAACCAATTATAATGGAATATATCCAACCCTAAACATTACATATATGTAATTACACTCCTGAATGATTAGTTTTCATCTATATGACTAAGAAGTTAATGCCCGGCTATGAAAACAAGAATCAATGTTCATCATTAGAATTAATTAAGTATTTTAACAATTAAAATTTCATTTATATAATTCATTATCAATTTATATTTAATAATTTAATACCATAAAAACCCATGGATATTTTACAATTAATATTCCAATTCTCTAATTCAAGAAACTCTCATAGCGAATCCAATCCATTCCACTATGATTTCTATATTCATTTAATAATTTGCAACATCAACAACAATTACCATGAGATAATTATAATTTGTCTACTATTACATAATCCTACATATTCTAATATGTGACCAAAACCATCTCATATAGATATAATTCCCCATGTAATAATTAATTAATTTAATATAGATATAATTATACTATCCAACTATGTAACAATCTAACAGAAAAAAATGCAATGACATCAATAAAAGTTTTATATACATATCATCCCCTCATCACTAGAAGAAAACTACTACCATAACTGAAAAAACCAACACATACAATGACAAATTATCTAACCATACCAAGTCTCAAAATAATACATATAAAGGGATATACCATCTCAAGGCAGACATATATGGTTGAAAAACATATTTTCATCTTGAAAATTCAAATGGAAGTCATGGCCATAGTATATAGCATAAAATATTAGAAAAAATGTTTTAGATTATTAAAACATCAAAAATTAATTCAATTATATATTTTTCTCTTTATAGTCTTGAATTATTTAATTTATTAAGAGAAGGGTTAAGTAGAAAATAAATCATTAAGAAAATTTTATAATCATCTAATGGAATCAAGTCCTTTTAAATTCAATAGTATAATGAAAAACAATACAGAAAATTTATTTTCCTCATTCATTAGTCAATTAATATTATCAATTCAATTTATTTAAACATATTAAATATGTTAAAAACCATTCCAAAACACAAATAATAGTAATGATAAATCACAATATCTATAAAATATCATAAATAATCATCAAAACATAACATAAACCACATTAAAATTATAATAGGCCTTAAATATCACACCATTATTAATTTATTTATAATTGTCTTCATTAGGTTGATTAAATTACTGCACCAAAGAAACATAATCATTTCACATCCACATAAATACATAAAATAATGAGATGTTACAAGTACCCTACCATGATATAATGCTATGAAAATTCAATATATATAAAACGAGGAATATAGAATCAATCACCACTAACATTTATAGAAAACACACCAAAACATATATATAATTAATCAGTATAAAACCATTTACGAAAATCAACCAAAACCATTGAAACCTCAACAGAAAAAACCTCTAGAATGAAAATATATAAGGAATTAGAGGAGAAGAGGAGAATAGAGTACCTTGAATCAAGTGAGTTAAATCCTGATAGACCAAGTGGTTTTAATACTTAAGAGAAACGATTGGGGAGTAGTAAGATGTATTGGGATTCCATTACCTCCACCATGGGCATAGACACCACCCATTTATATATAAGCAAATTATCGAAAGATTTCCCCTTCACTAGGGTAATTTCACTTCTACGGTTTACCAGAAACATCAAAACCCATCTCCGATTACCATAGCCTCAAAACAGTCCTCACATTACCCATCAAATTTTCAATCACCATGGTATGGTTAACCACCAGAAATCCAAAAACAATAACTCCCACATCTAGAATACCTAGGAAATCTCTCTTAACACATCCAAATCATGTTTTTTTTGAATTTGGAAACATTTTGACCATATATTATCAGCCATAAAATATGACATTCATTGAAAATATTAAAAATATACATATATTTTTAGCTTCTAATTTATAAAATGTTCAAAATTAAATTTATTAGGCCATTTGAAATACAATTTTGGAAGCCTATGTTTCATATGAAAATGTTAAATATATTTCTTCTTATTTTGAATATAAATAAAGTGTTTATTTATTTATACCATTATATTATTCATATTTGTATATTATTTAAATAATGTGAATAATCTATGTAATTAAATTTACATTAGAGATTTATTATAAGAGATAGATCACTATATTACATGCGTTCTTTAGTAAAATAATATTAATTATTAATCTATGCTGACCTTGGTTTGTCTTTGAGATATGAGTTTGAGAGTAGTAGCTAAATAGAATTTATGAATATTAGTTTGTTGAGATATCAAGAATTTAAATAACTTTTCAGTAAAGTCTCTCTATGGAGAGGGAATTGGGATTAGACGACCCACCAACCCAGAAACATATTCCTTATTATATAGAGGTGAGGGGTTGGTTATCAATCAAACAATTCTTACTCATGTTGAGTTTATCAATATCATATAACGTTATGCGTTTACACGTAAAGTTCATATTCAATATACATGAGAATAATATTGATATATTGGAATATGTATTGCATGTATTTTTGGGAGATTAATATAAATATGTGGGTTTTATAAGTAGTTATAAATTAATGTGGTTTGAACACATTAATTTAGTAAAATAAATAAAGATTCAACAAATAAATATTTTGAAGCATAAAAACATATAAATGAACAAAAACATGAGAAAATAAATATTTTATGAGATTCAATTGGTTTGATATGAATTATATGAATAATAAATTACTGAAAATTTTATGAGAAACATGACAATTACTATGTTCTAGATTCCTTGGAATGTAGAACTTATAGAAACATGATCATCCAAATAGGAAGGTCATACTAAAGATATGGTTTTATTGATTATCTTGTATAAGAAAAGGAAGTAAGGGGCGATCATAATAGATACAAACACATGTTCATTGAATTTTCCTTAGGATACACTATCTAGAAGACCCAAATAGGATTATTTTATTATAGTGATTGAGATAATTGAATTGATATAATGGGTTTGGATAATAAGTTATATGCTCAACTATCAATGAATAATAAGTGTTATGATTTGAAAGAATTTCTACATAAAAATAAAAGTGATGGGAGAAATTTTAATGCAACCAATAAGTTAGTAAAATATGTATATTGGATCACTAAATTAATATGGTTAATGGAATTATCATTTTTAGTGGGGAAAATTTCATTAAAATCCCTTAATGAAAGTATATAAAACATAATTATCACCCTTATAGATATCATTGTTGTAGAATATCAATTATATCATGATAATCATATCTAGATCCCTTATAGACTTGACTTATATAATGATTCAAAATTGGTGTCTATGGAAGATAGTTTTTATCAAGGAAAATAATAATTTGGAGAATTGGAATTTGAATGTTCTAGAATCCAATATCACTAACTCCTACTCATGGGTATCAGATACTGGGTGTGCAACAAATTTGATTACTGAAAAAAACGAATAAAAAATATAAAGGAAATCAAAAAGGTTTAAGTAGATATTTATATTGGTAATAGTACAAGAGTTTATACATTAGATTTTGAGACTTAGGATAAGAATTTACCAAGTGAATAAAACCTAGAATGGGTGAACTATTATTATGTACCTTCCATAAACAAAAGATTTTATTTAAGTATCATGTTTAGAGAATAAATAATTTTCAGTCTCTATTAAGAATAATATTTTTATGACATATATTAATGAAATGTTTTATGGGATTAGAAATATGATAAATTATTTATATATTTATTATATAGGTAATCATATTTATAACTATTATAAATAAATGTTCATGTTCTATACTAATCCCAGATATATTTGGCATTTCTTCCTTGGGAATATAAATAAGAAAAAAATCTAAAGGCTCCATAAATATGGGTTAGTGAAACTATAATATGATGAGTAATTTAAGGATTGTGATTTTTTTGAAAAAAATGAATAAAAACATTAATGAGGAAAATGTAAATTTTTATTAGATGATTGGATCTCATACATAGAAATTTATATGGACCAACGAGTACAGAATCTAGTGATAGTATTCGGTACTCCATTAATTTTACCAATTTATTTTGTCAAATGGATATGTGTTTCTAATGAGACATAATTATGAATATTTTTAAAATATCATATATTTTAAAAAAAAGAATAAAATAAAATTGAAAAAAAAGTATTAATATAATTCAATTGTATTAGAATGGTGAATAAATAAGATATGAATCAACTGAGCATATAAGATATTGAGGAACTTTTCCACACATGCATCCTCCTAAAGCAAAATAGTGGATCCATCCATTTATATGAAGGAATAATTCATTGTTGGACATTGTTTGATTGATGATGAGTCATTGTGACCTTCCTATTTTATTATGCAGTTATGGAATGGATACTACTTCATTCTTATTAAAACAAATTCCATTTAATGATGTAAAAAATACACTATATGATATTTGGAGTGGGAATCGTCACAAAATTTATTTTATGAATATTTATGGTTTAATGTGACTCTATTGATGGTTGGATTATGAAAATATAAGGCTTAAATCAAAGAAATTAATTTTTATTGGTAATAAAAAGTAAAAAAGATGAGATATTATTTTTATAATCCTAGTATAAAAAAAGTGTTTATGGCCACAAATAGTATATTTCATGAGAAATAATATATAATTTTATGTGTAAATGAGAGGAAATTTGAAATTATTGATGTTTAAGGATAAAATAGTCTTCCTAAGATAGTGGTTTAGTAGGTCCCCCAAATAGTTGTTGAGGAATAACTGAGTCAAGCTACAAAAATTTCACGATGGTTTGGTAGGATTCATCAAGAGATATTGAGATATGGATTTATCATTTCTAATTATTATTAGGTAATGTTAATATATTATAAACCTACAATCAATTAGGAGGATTTAAAGAGTTATTATTTTCAGAAATGATTAAAATACATGGATCTAAAATGGAATAAATAAATAGAAGACATGTTTGGAACATGGTTACTGTAGTTGAAGGGGTAAGATTCATAGGGTAAAAGTGGGTGTTATATAGGAGTTGTAACATGGATGGAAGTGTGGATACCTATAACTTATACCTATTGTAGTAACCTTGTATGAAAATTCATGGTATTTAATATGAAAAAATATATTAACCTGTTGTGATTATAATGTCTATTCAAATAATCCTTTCTATATAAGCTCTATTTGATTATAAAATATATCAAATAGATTCAAAACGACTGTAAGAACCCAGTTTTTGCTATGAAAGAATTTGGAATATCCTTGATATTATTCCAGAGCAGCACCTTCAGACGGTGTTCGATTCCGAGCCCCATTGTGGTCGGAATTAGTATTTCTGTGCATTCACACTGGGAATGCCAAATAAATGTGTCAACTCATAAATGGTGATCCTTATCATAGATTCGAGTGTTCGAATGGGTCCAGAATGGGGTGTTTACCCTAGGAACGACATAAAACTTGTCGGCGCGGGACGTTTGGAGCCCTCCCTCGCTATCGAAACGTGAAATGGATAAATTAAATAAATAATTTATCTGTTTAATGTTTAAACTCAGTTTCTCTTAAACGGTGGATTGGATGATAAAACCGAGGGAACTGTTGAGTCCGAAACATGTTGTTTACCCTAGGAGGGGTGTAATTTTCGCGGGTGCAGCCCGTCTGTGAAAAATGGCCCAATGGGAATTTTCATAATTTGGTGGCCTCCGACGTTCAGTTTTATAACATTCGAGAGGGGCCTCAGATTAAAATTTTGAGACCACCATTGTGCTTGGGAGGTGGTTTTTAACTTATGGGGGTCTTAACCACCACCCCGTCAAGAGTTTTGGATGCAGGTTAAATTATGGGTTTAAATTAATTAAAATTTTAATTTTATTTAAACCCTTCTTATTCCACTCCCTTTCCTTGTTCTCCCCTATCGGAACCTCCCTCAAACATCCCTCTCCTCCTCCACTTCGGCGAGGAAGCTCCGGCGAGGCACATCACACTAGCGGGTACCCCCCAGCGAAGCTTCGGGCAACACCCCAACAGGTAGGAGGTTGCGTTTTGTATTTTTCATTCTTGTAATTAACTTAGAACTCAAATTTAAATGTCTAATTGTTTCCGAATTGTTGAACAAGGCCTATTTTTATGTGTTACACATTTTTAGCTTTATTACGCTTGTTTCGGACTTGAAATCTGAGTTCTGTGATGTCCGCAATCGTCCGGTGAAAGTTGTGGGTTTTTGAGTTGTTCTGGATGGTTTGGGGGTCTGAGGGAGGCGGCAGGTGGCGGACAGCACGGACCATGGCGGCGGTGTGCGGGCGGCTTCAGGCGGGTGTTGTGGCGTGAGGGAAGCTTCAGGCACATGTCGCGGTGGCGGGCGGCTCCTCAGGCGGGTGCTCCTCAGGCGGTGGATGTGCGTGACGGCACGGGGGAGGCAGCGCCGGGGTTGCGGCACGCGACCCCTCGGGGGAGACAAGACCCGCCGAAGGCGGGTCTTCATGCGGAAGCTGCGACCGGCCCTCGTGGCCGGTTTGCGCATGGACCGTGAGTCCACGGCCGGCTCGCGCGGCCAAGCCGCGTGCCGGTCCAGCCCAAGGGACTTTGCCCCCCCTCGACTTCGGGCGCCTGTAATTTTCATTACGGGTGTCCGCATTGCATCCCGTCTGCGGCAGTGACTTCCTGGCACTGAGACGAAGTTTTTGAGATGGTTTCGGGAATTTTTAATTCCCGAAACGAGGGGCCTCGGAGGCGCGATGCGTCTTTAATTGATTTGACATTTTCTTCAGGGGATCTTGTTTTGAACGGCGCAGATGCATCCGGGGTCCGTTTTGAGTGCCGTCATCGGCGTTGGGACCATAGTGCCATGGAAAAGCATTCTAGTGTGGTTTTGGGCATTGAAACCTGATTTGAGGTGTGGGGCCCATGACCCGTCTTTTGAGATGTGAGCAACGTTTAGAGAATTTCTCATCGAGCGTCCGTTCAGGGCATCCGAGCAGTCGATTCTGGATGTTTTTCCAAGGGGATGGTAATGGTGCAATTTGCCCGCTCAAATTCAGAATGATGGTGTGGGCCCCACGATGGTCATTTGGGCGTTGACGATGATGTTCCATCTCTATCACCGGGTGACCGTTTTGGATAAGTGAATAGTCCATTTCATGTAATTTCTAAAGAGGATCACAACGGTGTGATCCGTTGGTTGTGTTTTGGGACCGGAATGCGGGTCCCACATAGCACCGCTCATGTGTGGTGCGCCACAATGCATCGTTTTCTTCGGATATCCATTCCACTCAACTGAGTAGTGCTTTTGGTGTGTTTTTCCAGGAGCATTGCGATGGCACAGTTCACCCGACCTTTTTCGGGGATGTGGTGTGGGTCCCGCCCGACCCGGCTATGGGGAATAGTACCTTTTCACTAGGTGTCCATTTTGGGTGATTGAGTATTCAATCCTCTATGATTTCCATGGGGATCATAGCAGTGCGATCCATTTGTTCAGTTTCGGGATCTTTGGGTGGGCCCCACACTAGTTGGTTACAGTGAATAATACCTTTTTCACCGGTTGAATGTTTCGAGCGAGTAAGTAGTCTATATTGCGTGTTTTTACATGGGAATTACAATGGTGTAATCTGTTCAGGCGAGCGGGGCCTCATACGTGATCTTAATAAATCAGGAATTATGAATGGTGCCCGGGTGGAGGTTCTTCTATTGTGTTTGTAGCGGACCTTTGGCGTGTGATCGCGTGCACTCCTGGGAGAGTGAGGTTGGTGTTTAAAAAGATGTGTATGGTTGTGCCTCAGACGTTGAGGTGGAAGGTTGGAGTTTTTACGTTTACACCCTTCGCGTTGATGTTGGGTGCCGTGTGCACGTTAGCCTTTGGGCTGGAAACGTGGTCTACTCTGGGAGTATACGGGAATTCTTGGAGGTACATGTTTTTTTTGTACCTGCGAACCTTTCTGCGCTTGGTTGGGGTTGACTTGGGGCCTCACGTCGTGTGGGCCCCATGTGCATGTCGTGTTCTACATTACGTACCTTTGACCTCTCATGACGCAGAGGGTCCCTCTGTTCTCGATGGTTTAGACTAGCAGGGTTGAGTGGGTTCACTGGTTTTGTTCGGGAGTTGGGTGGTTTCACAATATCCACTCTGTGTTTTGTTGGCTAGTGTTGTACCATCCAGTAGGGATGGCCAGACCAGTTCCAGGTTTACCTTCTAGTAGAGACTGGGCAGTGGCTTTCTCATCTTCTTCTTCGGGTTTACCCTCCAGTAGAGACTGGGTGGTGGGTTGCTCACTAACTTCTAGGGTTTACCATCCAGCAGAGACTAGGTAGTGGTTCACCCGACAACCACTTAGGGTTTAACCTCTAGCAGAGACTGGGTAGTGGGTCACCCAATGACTCTTGAGGTTCTACCCTCCAGCAAGGCTAGGCAGTGGGTCGCACATCATCTTGTTCCTAGTCTACCCTCTAGCAGGGCTGGGTAGTGGGTCGCCTGTCGACTTGTTACGGGTGTACCCTCCAGCAGGGTTGGGAAGTGGGTTTCCTGTCAACTTTTTCTAGGACTACCCTCCAGCAGGGTTGGGCAGTGGGTCACCTGATGATGTAATAGGGTTTACCCTTCAACGGGGCTGGGCAGTGGGTCACCCGTTATCATATTATGAATTATCCTCCAGCAGGGCTGGGAAGTGGGACACCCATTGACATTCCAAACTTGGTCCTTTCTACTATGATAGTCTATGGTTTTCCTCTGTGATTACCGGGGCGAGACCCTTGGTTGTATGGGTTAGTGATGGAACGACCTTGACTTTGAGGAGACCTCTCGACTGCAGGGCAATGATGAAGTGTGGTTTGCCTTAACCCAGAACTCCCATGTACGAGGGGCGCTTTCCCCACCGAGATGCATCCTTGTGACACAACCTAAAACCATTCGGTTGAGTCAGTTTTTCCCTAAGAGGATAGTGTCGAGGTGGATTGATTTTAGCCCCTTAACTTGTAGTTCGGGGCAGACGTGCGGGATGCTGGGAATCGATGGTGTTTACTTATGGGACTGTTGGCTACTCACTTTCTTGGGATGAGCTACGGGATGGAGATCCCCTTATGACCTAGTTCGGGATTCTTGTTGAGCATATGTATATGCATATACCTTGTTCTAGTACCCACTTCTTGGGTTTGGTTACTCTCTTTCTAGGAGAGGCGAAGACATGCGGGGTATGCCACGTGCTTTTCGTGTCTAGCTTCTCGTAAGTGGATGAGTCTACTCTACTTCTATAGGTAGTGATGACTCGATGGTAATTTCATCTTCTCACCATTTCCAGCTCCTTGTGTCTGGACAAGTCTACCTTCTTTCATCTTGTTGGGTTGAGATTGACTCTTTACTGTACTCTTTACATCACTTTCGGTTGTACTCCTTTACTTCTCCTTATTCAATCTACTGCTCACCTCTTCGGAGCCTCCTTTGTTACTCCCTCATGCCTTTGGAGAATCATACTGAGTATTTTTATAGTAACTCCTCCTTGGACTTTTCCCGCACTTGGTGTGCCCTTGCAGATGATAGAAAGGTTGGTCGTGACATCAACGGAGCTTAGGAGATCGGGAGTGTGGACCGCGTGCGGTGCTCGGAGTCGGGATCCAGGTGGGGGACCCTTCCAGCTGTTTTCCTTTTTTTACCTGTTGACGGGTTGTGGCACTTCTCTGGTTGGGCGCATGTTTTTCCCTTTCCATTTTAAGTAACTTTCATCACTTGCTTTGTACTATTAGAGGTCGATGCACTTGTGGTTTATTTATAGAATTTGACCTTTTTCTTTACATGTCTTTTCTATTTTACTCTTCACTTTTGAATTGAGTGTGTTGCATGTGTGTGTACAAGTACTTAGGAAAAGGCATCCCTGAGTTATTGTGACATCAGCACTGGTCGCCATCCTCTAGCCTATGGAGACGGGCTTGGGTTAGTTGCAGCTCGAGCCCGGGTAGGGTCAGTTCATGAAAAACACTTTACGAAATAGTAATTTAGTTGAGGACACGTATATGACACAACCAAGTTATTTTTAAGTTCTAAATAATAATACCAAGCCGGACGATGTGAAATTGTCTATTTATTTATTGAATCAAGCATCTTAGTTTTGGAATATATGGTTTTATGAAGCAATAAAATATTTTGGTTCATAAAAAATGTTGATAATTTTTGTTTTTACAAGATTATTAGTATGGTGTAGTTCTCTCTATTATAACATTTTTATATTGAATACTTCTATTATAAATGACATCCCAATATTTCACTTTGTAATGATGTGGTCAAGTAAATTATTTTCAATGTAAGATATCAGTGAAATAGTCATCATATTAGTTATGAAGATCTATAAAGATAGATCTAGGAGGTTTTTTAGACTCAATAATGATATGAAATAATTATTAAATAGGTTTATTATTTAGAACTACAAAATGTGTCTTTAACATGGTTACATGGCATATATCTTGTAAAGATTCAATATCCATCAAAGGAACTAAAAATAATGGATACAACTTCCTATCCATCTTCTATAGGTTCTATCATGTATTCCATATTGTTCACCTGACTTGACATCATATATTCTTTAAGAATTATTTTTTGATACCAATACAATAATTGTGAGAGTCATTATATTGGTATTAAGATCATCCTAAAGTACTAAATAATTTTTGAGGATATTTTCTCGATCTTTATAGGTGAAGATGAAATTATTATAAAATCTAACACATATACATGTTTCCTGGATGATATAGATAATATTAATTATTAATCTAACATTTTACAGAAATAATGGAGATATTAGTTGGAATAGTTCTAAACAATACACCATTGTTGAATCAGTGAAAAATTAAGAGTATATCACTTAATCAGATTTAGTTAAGGAATCTATTTGGATCGAGAAGTTCATTTTTAATATTGATATGGTTCTTAGAATTATGATAGTGATCTATATTTACTATGATAACAATATAGATATTTCTCGGGATAAGGAACCCCAATCTCAACAAAATACCAAACACATTCTTCAAAAATACCATATAATACGATAGATCATTGAGAGGAGTGATGTTAAGATTTTTTGGGTGGATATACATTAGAATATAGTGGACCCAAAGAAGAATGTGATATAGAAGTAGATGAATGAGGTCCATATATAATCTATTTTTATTTGATTTTTAAGATATTGATATAACATGTGAATAATGTTTCAGGTTTTTATGATAAAAAATTTCTAACAAACATTCATTTATGTGTATTTAAATTTAAAAAACATGGGATGTGGAAGGAAAATAGACCCTTAATGTATGAATTTGATATTTCCATTTGTGATGATCATCATAGAGTAGTAACAATTGTGTTAATATGTTAATATTACCATAAATAGTGGAATCAAGAGATAAAATGTGGAGTTTTATTATTTGGACTGATCCACCACCTATATACCATAGAAGTAAATTTTGACATCAATATACATATAAGTGTATAATACTAATTAACAGTTATTACATGAGAATATTAGGACATTTAGTAGAAAAACCATTAATCATTTATACCAGTACTTTGAAATTTATTGTGAATTAGGTAATCAACAGATGGTTGGGTATATTTTAGATCATGTCGTTAGTTAGGAAAATACCAATATGGGATTTGTCCATTTCGTTGACGAGAAATGAAATGTATACCCTGATTGAATTATTTTTGAGGAAATAAATGACAATACTTAGTTCATTCAGATGTAATTTTTTGAACTTTTTGGGTGATGTGATCACACACTAGACGAATTATGTGTGATGTATTCATCGACTAAGTTATAATTTTGTTAATAATCCAGAAAAAATGAGATAACCTATACTAGATAGACATTGTTACATGTCTAGTGGTCACTTAATGTAATGGTAAAGGAAATATATTGATAAAAATATTTTTTACATCATATATCTTATATTGTATATTTTCATATGAGATATGAGTAGGTTGGAAAAAGATCACACCTGACCACTTAGTTGTTTGAGTAACACTGGAACTTTTCTTGAGGCTTCTCATTTGTTACATCAATGGATTTAATTTTTTTTATTCAACACTACAAGGGATTTAGGGTCCCACAATATGTATTTTTAATAAGAATAATGTTTTAGAAAAAGTGTATTTTCTAAAATGTATAGGGTTCAATAAATTTTGTCTAAAATATTTTTGGAAGGATGCATAAAGACTTGTGAAAATTTACATCAAGTAATTATGGGAATTTAATGAAATTGGTAGATTGATGGATATTAATAAATATGATTTAGTTATATTTTATGATTTAATGTAGTCATAAGAAATTATTTTTATATGATTCATATCAAGGATTACTATTCATATGAATCATAGGAAAAAATATGCTAATTTTTAATATCATATTTTGTTATTCAATTTTATTAGGTGGAATGGGATATCACACACTATATCAAATATATAGTATATTTGGGAATATGAAATTTCAAATTAATGATATAAATTCATCTTCCAAATGGTTAATTTTTTAAAATTTATTATCAATGAATTAAAATGGTTATGGAATGTTCATTGATGGATTTCAGTGAATGAAATCCAACATGATGTAACAAATTGGTTCTATGAGATAGCACCTGATACAAATTATAAATATTGAACACTTCATTAAATTAATAGTATCATTCTATCTATATAAAGGGACGAGATCCCCATTATTGGAATATCCCATTTTATACAATGAAAGATGAATATATATTTTTCCTAAAATGATGTTTGTCACACAGTGAAGGCACAAACACCCCTTTAGTGTTTGGGATACCTCAATAAATGTTTTGGGATTATATTTCCAATATAATCCCCACAGGAAGGAAACCTTATTTTACTACTTCAATGATACTCACCAACCATACTCCCTTGAAGATGAATATGGAGGACACTATTACTTTGTTTCAATTATGTTTTTATTTTAATTTCTATTCATGTTTTATCATTGAAGATATAACATGAATCTTTTTGGTTTTCATCAAATGAATAAGATAATGAGATGATCCATTGAAACATATCTATCATATTCCCTATCAAATAGGAAAACTTATGATAAAGTAGAAAACTAAAAAAATCCCTTTGACATAAGATATTATATAGCATTAGCTGCCCATTGATCATACTCTATTTTTCTTCTTTATGAATCTATCCACTCAATATAATTATAAGAATCTTGTTTTTATCTTATTATATATCCACAAATTCTTATTTATTAAAACTCATAATCAATTTTTTAAATCAATATAAATCATGTGACTATTTTACATTATTAAAATTTGGGAACTTCTTTATAAATCATATGTGTGATCATCATATTTAAAGATAGTCAAATAATTTTCCAAAGAAACCTCTAACATTAAACTTCTTAAATTAAGTCAAAATATCGTTTTTAAATATATAAAAGTATTTCTCAATGATAATATCAAATCATTAATTGATATAATCTATTTAAAAAATCCTCAAATATCATCCTCCTTATTTTATTAAATCTTTTACGTCTTCCATATATTCCTTTCCCATGTCTGTTTGCTCATAAGAAAATATAATCGTGGTGAAAATTTTATCACTTGGTAAAACATTATTATTAAAATATAAGTATAACAAACATTTTTCACCAGAAATAATTACATAAAACCATGATATTTAAATAAATGAATATCATCATAGCATTATCACGTTTAATTTATGTAAAACCTTAGAAAATTGATTATTATGTTTCCTCATGAAGGATCTTGTATGTCCACATAATCATTATGTTACTCTTATGTATGGGATGAATTACTATAATATACTCTCAAATTTAATCTTGTGTAATCTAGAATGCTTCAAATTCAATATTATCTACCATTATATTACTATTACATGTTCTCTATGTTACTTTTGTGTATCATGGTACAATCTCAATATAAATATTATATGTCACAATACATTTTTTTTATTTGATATGTAATGTATTCATTGTACTTTTTCAGACAAAATATATGATATTATATATTAACTTTAACATTCATAGATCCAATAAAAGCTTATAAATGTTTCCGTGCACTTTTACTCATCTCTGAACACTTAAAGATACTTTTGAAATTAAACAGACTTCCAATAATATCCCAAAAAATATTCATGTGTATTCCTTCATTTTTGATAGCATGAACCATGATAATGTATGGATTTTATAGAGAAACATGATATTAGTGGTCCTCATCAACTACTATATTCAGGAAATAACTATTAAGGTAACCCTTACCACTAGTTCTATTTTTTTATTTCATTCATCTGTACCGAATGTGATATTTTACGAAGAAAATAATTATGGAAATATGTATCTTATTTTGATAATGTTTTATATTCATGTTATATCATAGTATATATTAATACCCCCATTAAACATAATTAATATAAAGAAATATCCTTCTATTTATGGAAATCTATGAATGATTTTCATTCAGTACTTTTGACAGCAAATATCAGGGATCCTAGCATTGTTGGTGATCAGTACACATGCTGAAATTATAAATAGGGAAATTTGGGATCTATGAATAGGATTGACAGATGCCTTAACAAATTACAAGGGAGCACCAAATTCATTAACTCATCTTTTGTTCACATGATCCGAAAATTTCTTGATTACAAGTTCCTACTACTCAGGTAAAATAATGAAGGATTATAGATCCACAATTTTAAATGGTAAAATATTTTGATATAGATAAACAAATTCATGAAATTGGTAAAATAACCTTGGAACCACCATGTTAGTGACCATATATCGGATATTATCTGAAACAAAACTCTAAAATTTGTAAATGGTTCTTCAATAATGGGATCTTAAGTGTGGAAATATCCCTAGAAGGATAGGGGAATTTGAGAGAGAAATGAAAGTGTTGGATGATAGACTATATTAAGGATGGGATGATTAAATATGTATAACCATCTTAACCAATTAGAAATAGTGAGCATACTAAATCCTGGTGGAAGAAAATGTTTATTTGGATATTTCAATAAATATTTTGATCAAATAAGGGGATATAAACACTACATATTTCCATTACTACATCATGTAGATGAAATATATAGGTAATTCAATCTGTATCTAAAATATGGGTCAATATCTGGTGAAATCAACACAAATGGACCACTAGAATTGGATCATTGATCCATAATAATAAAAATAACTATTAATTAACTATGAGAGTCTATTATTAGAGACGTGATAGCAATTTTCTACCTCTATCCTTTGTGGAATTGAATCTAAGGGTAGTGCTCAAGTAGAAGTTGTTCATAGTAGATGTGAAATCTAGGAATCCATAAAAAATAGAACCCTAATAGCGCTATGGGACCAAATAGATTCATGGGGGATCATTATGTTTATATATGGGAGACCGAACATATGAAAATTTTGGATATTATTCAATAATACTTCAAATGAAGCTCTCTTTATAGTTCATCATGCATCACCATTCTTATGCTCATCTGAAAATTAAATCACCCTTGTTCTTAAATCGATTTCATCAAATCAATTTGTGTAATTTTTCATTCAAGACATTGCAGGAAATTATCAATGATATACTGGATCCTCATTTTTATCACAAATTTATATATTAAAACATGACTTTATCAAAAATAGAGGTATCAAATGGGCCAAAGGTTTAGAACAAGAGATGCTCCATGACCTCTATAAGAAGATATAAGGTTCACACATTTTGATCGAAATCGATATAATTTATTTTTTGATATGGTTGAGTTTAATTTCATAATCAATGTAGTGTGGTAATGTGGAGTCTATGAATGGTTCTATTGATTTTTTTTTCAATGTTACTCTATTCCTTTGATCTCAATCTTTGTCATGGGGAAGAGTTTCTGTCTATTTAAAGTCACCAGAGGTATTTTTTTATAATATCCAATATCATTGAATCTATTTGATCTATCTCATGATTATCTTAGTTGAACCATCCACCAGGAGATAAACATTAAACCCACTTACACCTACAAATGAAGTTATTCATCACTTAGTATCACTCATTTTTTCACTGATGATTTGCTTTATTTCTTCAATGGTAGACATAAATCCATTATCGGTTAACAGTTTATTTTTTCTAGTTATTGTGAGATGAGTGGCTATGTAGTTAATATTTTCAAAATAAGTATTTTTATTTTAAAAATTTCTCTAGCATTCATACTATGTTAATTTATGATGGACTTAGATTTTTTGGGATATACTTTCATATGGAATACATTGGGGAACCATTATCTAATGAAATACCTTGTTTTAATTACATAGAAAACCTGATAAAAAAATCATTGGTCATATTAATAACTAGAAGAGACAATTACCTCCATCAATGGAAGACTGACTTGATATAGAACCATTCCACACCTCGATCCATATGAACACCCTCTTAATCACCAGAAATCCAAGGATGTAAAATATAAAATAGAGAAATCAATAAATGGATTTATATGGTATTATCACAAGTAATAGTGATTCTATTTGGTACGCTAAAAAAATATTTCCAAATCTATTTATGGTGTAATTGTAATGAGGAGTATTTATATGACTATATTGGCCTTGAAATCCCTGAAAATGTGGGATTTCATTCCAGACACATCACAATGAACATAATTAACTAGAAAAAATATAGATATAGTCTGGAATCCATATGAAAAAAACTTTACCTATTGTCACCTATTTGGAATAACCTTCAGGTGAACATAATTATCATATTATTATAGTCATAACTGATCATCAGTAAAAGAGAATTTCTTTTCTAAAAATTAAATTAAATGGGAATTCCATTATTTTTACCTTCTTTCACAATTCTAGAGAAGGACTTCATAGAATAGTGGAAGATCCCTATAATCATAAACATAAATTTTATTGATGATTATATGTTATTTTTTAGTTTAAATATTTTAAAGGATGATACTTATTGATGCATCTTCACATTATCTCATAATGGATCATCCATCTTGAAATGATAAAACAACTTCATCCATGCACATGGCATGATCATTAGGTGAAAAGTGATTGTCGTTCCATAAATTGGAGAAAATTTATCTCCATACATTACATTTTTTTGTTCTATAATTATCATCACATGAAATTTCCAAATAATAATTATATACAATGAAGTTGTGTGAAATTAGGTTCCTGGTGTCAATGTTGTAGAAATTCATAAAAAAAAATTAGGGAGCACCTATTCCAAGATTGTTTTCGGTCCCACAATTTGTGCAATTTTCTAACCATAAAACTCAGCTTATCAATCATACTAGACTCCTTTAATCAACTTCTCTCCTCAGGGATCCCTGATGATACTTATTCCATTAATATTGGACCAAAGAAGATCATTTCCCTCCCAGAAAGATTATGGTCCCTTTTAGTATGTAGTCAAGATTCTAGGAACCTCATATATTGATCACACCCAAAAAATATAAAACAATAATCTCAATGACCAATGTAAAATATTATTTAGTATAAGGGATCATAATAATAACTATTCTATTGATCATATAACTCTATCCCATAAAATATTAATTCTCTTCTATTAGAATGGTACTAGGCCAATGGGTTAATTGGCACCCCTAGTGGTGATATATAAATTGAATACTGATGACATGTACACCAATAAAATTATGTATAGTTAGGGTCCCATATTAAATTTATGTGGTGAGGTTATCTATTATTATATCTCATAATATAGAGATGGGTTCTCCCCTAGGGTGGAATCAAGGGCCCTTATTTCTGGATTGTCAACATTTAAATGTAATAAAATTCTTCTAAAATTAGCTGAATCATATTCTCTTTTACTTATAATTTTCTTATGTGGCCTATCAATAGTTCATTATTATAGCATCTATATAATTTGTGATTTTAATAAAATTATCAATAAAGAGGCCATTATTCATCCCACATGGTGTGAGGGAAAAATATCAATTGATTATTTGGTGGTCAAAAAGAAACAATTTTATGATCGTAAATTTTTTGGTCTCTTGTATCCTCAACTTAAGAATACATGATAATAATACATTATTATTACATAGGGTTCCATAATTTTTGCCTCTTTAAGAAATGTTTTAATGATTTTTTAATCTTTCAATTAAATTTTAAATTTTTTTAATTGATGATGACTCATTTAGAGTAATTTATTATGACTTTAACTACCTCAACAATTTTTCATATAAATATTCATGAAATGTCTTTAGAAATTAGTGATTTAATTAATTTTTAACTAATTCATCACTATAAACATGAAATCATCACTCAATATTCATCATCTATTTGTAAATTTCATACAATTATGAATTATTCAAGAAAAAAACATTAAATAATTATCAAAAAAATTCCAGTCTAGGTTTATTATTTTTGAAAACATAGCTAGCTCTTCAACTGATTTATAGAGACATCATATATTGTCATCTCCACACTATATAATAATCATCTAAACATATCAACATAAAAATACACATGATATAATGTTGTAATTTTATTTAATTCACATATAACATAGAATTCCATATTTTTATAACTATCTCATGTAATTGTAGTGAACTTACTTTACATGTAGCCCATTATCACATCATATTCTGAAGAATTATAAGAAAATATAACCTAATATGTTAACCTAAAACTCTTACATTAATTTATGAATAATTAAATATATTTATTAATGATGAGAAAATGTCATTCACTATTCAAATAGATTATCAAATTCGTTCTTCAGTCTCAAAATTTTAGTGAATCATTTCAATATTCATAGTATACTTTTATTTCCTCACCTATTTAGTGAGTTGTATATAATTCCACTACATACTCAATGAATATATGCATATATTTACTTCATCAAATATTGATATCAAATACAACACTATGATCATAATCCATGAGTCACTTCAATCAACCTTTGTAATTGTTATCAAATTTCACATCAAATCAAATTTAATATCCTTATTTTAACCCCACCTTATTTGATAATAAATAAAAAGGATGACACCAATTTAAGGTTATCAATTAATAAACTCAAGGTCTACATGAGTAATTATCAATACCAAAGACGTGAATTAGTAATTATATTCACATCTCTCTCCTTAACAACCATGTATTCCTTAATAACTCCTTACTTTTCCTTTTATTGAATCATATAATCCACTGTATACATTATAATTGATTATTTCAAAACATGGATAGTAATATATGAATAACATTACTCAAAATTGAAATTTGTTTCTCTTTATAAATTTTCAAGGTTCAAATAAAAAATCATATATAGAATATTGATTACAAATTCCCCCAAAGGGTAATTTCAATATACTATTCATCAAGGAAAATCACTTTTTAATCCAACTCACAGAGTCTATCTCATAAATTGACTTAATGAACCAGTGCAATGCGAGAGTGATCATTTAATGATATTAATCAACCCATATTATAATATATTTTCAAACCATCAGTTCTCCCCATAAATAAATCAACATAAAATACCAATATAGTAAAAACCCCATTGATGTATTAGAATATGGTGGTTTATATTTTTCTTACAACTGATAGAGAAATTTTATAATTTAAATCTAAACAAAAAAACTAATTACTTTACAACAATAATATTGCTATAAATCATTATGCATGATATAATTATCCAATCATGGATCTCTTTTTCTATAATGACCTTCTTTTTCTTGGATGCTTCATTATTTTGGGGAGGTTTCATTTACACGTCAACTAATATATCACAAGAATCCCATTAAGAATGATATATCATTATTATAATTTATTATTTTGTTGGAATGGATATCATATAATATTTTAGAAGAAGTTATAATTTATTACACACCATATATTCATCATTAAGAATCATTAGGACACTTATTTTTGGGCAATTTCTTAATAAATATGAATTAATATTTATTTTTATAGGATTCATCAACTAAAAAATTCATTTTTTCTTGGATTGATTTACTTCATTTTTAATCAAATTTTATTACTTTATCTGTGATGTTTATATATTTCATGTAATAATATATATTGATTCCTTTAATTCTAATTTAGTATCATATTCTTTTATTTGGTGGAACATACTTCTCAATATAATTTGGTGTATTTTTACACTCATTTCGTTTTCATATAACTGAGTGAAGTTATTTTATTCAGTTATTATTATTTTTTCCGTAGAATGTATTGTATTCTTTATGTAACTATATATGAATCATGCATATTATATATGAACTATAAATATTCATCATAATTAGCACGATTGTTACAATTTAGAAAAAAAATCAATAATTTAAAATTTTTTCTTGATAGAATTATTCAACCTCTTCTATGTACATTTCTTCAACTCATTTTCATTACTCATTATTTAAAATTTCCCCTTTTATAAATGCTTTATTTATATTCCAATAATTGAAAAAATATGCCAAATTTCAATGGAATTGTTCCCAATGCTTTTATTGGACCTATAATGACCAATAAAATTTTAATTATTTCCTTTAATAAACTATATTCCCTCTTTTAAAACCAACCATTGTTTTACCAAATAGATCTCATTTTGATCTCTTTTTAGGGAATAAAGATTTACATTTTTTTTCAAATCCAATGTTGATGTTATAATTGGTGTATTTTGTTTCAAAAACATGTGTCTTGAAATTACAGTATAACATACACAAGACATCTAAAAATATTATTACAATATTGTTTTGATTAAGGGGTACAACTTCCTTTGTTCCCGGAATTAGTATATCAATAGATTATTTTAATACCTTATTTAAATTTTTTTTTCCTTTTATTATAAATACCATCATTTGTAATTGTATTCGAAATAACCCATTTTCTAGTATCAAGTGAAGAATCCAATTGAACTACTTCAACACTTTTGAATTCTACTTCCACCTAATGAAACATTAGATTCAAATTATTCTTAAAATATTCAAATAATTATACTATTCATTAATAGTATTTTATAATATTTATATTATGATCTTCATGAATCATACTTTTATCTGGAAAATAATTATAAAGAACGTTTGTTATTCAATCCTAGATTTATAATTGAGAATTCCTGAATAGAATAGTGACATCATAAATTTCATCCTATGAATGTATCCTATCATTAGAGAATTAAATCTTCCGATTATTATCATAATTTTTTTAAACATTATTATTTGACCCTATAGTTTTTTAATTTATATAACCATTAAAATTAATCATTTTTTTGAATTATTTGTGGACATTTTTACATGCTTGTTAATTTTTAGGCATTACCTTCACTAAGAAATATGTCTCCATCTCCAGCTATTTTTTCTCTTCTTATAGAAACTTATTGAATGAAAATATAGATGATAAAAAATCAAAATTTTCCCTTTTAAAATATTATATATTTTTAAAATAAAAAACAAATAGTTATTTTTTAAGAACACACTCCTTACAACCCGAACTAGAATTTTTTTGAGAATAATTATAAACAATTATTAAAGAAATATATCTAATTTTTATCATAATCTATAGGTTATTACTATTTATCTATCTTCATAAATGGTATATTTCATATCCTATCTTATTTCAATTCTTTACAGTTTTGGAGGATATATCTACTGTATTTTATTTAATGGGGACTCACAAAAACTCTTCAAATCTACACTAAATATATATTAAGTTAAAAAAATTGGTAAATAATAGATCTAATAAAAGGTGTATCATTGTGCTATAATACCAATTTAGATTTTTAGTGAAATCATATAGATAAAATGAGAGGGTTGAATCAGTGTCTTTAGTTTTTACAAAATTAGTTTCTCCCAAATTATTCAAAAATTCACGTCTATTCTGATGAATAAATTTATTTAATGATACCCAAAAAAATCATATAAATTACATTCATTGAATTAAATAAGTCAAAATACCATGGTATTTAAAATCCCTCCTAATATATGTAATTTCATCAATACGATGTTTTGTTCAATTATGAGACAAATACATATAATATAATATAAAGTGAATATTACAGTTAATGTATCATCCTTAACCCAAAATGTTTTTTTAAATATTTGGATGTCTCTTGAAACATTTACTATATTGAATCAATATAATTTAAACATCATGTTTTGGACAACTTATTTAAAAAGATATGTATTACATTCTACGATGACATAATGTCAAAGGATATATATTTTTCCTCAAACCATAAATTCAAATAACAATGTATTTGTAAAAATAATCATTAACTCCAATATTTCTCAAATTATAAATTATCAAGGAATATAAATTTGTGGAACTAATATGTTATAATATTATTTAAAATATATATATATATATATATATGATATAATAAAAATGGTCCTAATTTCCGTTAACATAGAACAATATCTAGTAGTTGTTGTACATTGATTTCACTCACTCACTTCTTCTTCTCCATCTTCAATACCATCAACACTCCAGATATTCATTTTTATAAAGTCAGTTTCGATGTACATACCCCTCTATCTATATTTATTTTTACCTGTTTTATCTTTATAAACTTATCATCAATCATATCGATATTTTATAATTTTCATCTTTGGAAACATCCATGCAAATTAGTAGCATGATCTTAATCTTTGAGATTGACTGAATATTATTTCATGAAATAATATCTATTCATTATTTTTAATGGAGTTAGACATACTTTTTAAATATCCAGAAATATCACATAAATATATTCTAAAAAATTCACTTGATATTATCCATTTAAAACTTATCAAATATCTTCCCCAAACATTAATTTTAACTTGCATAAATTGTACATATCCTTTTTACATATTATAATGCTCTCATGAAAATATCATTGAGGTGAAATGTTCCACATCATCGTTTAATATTCCCCTTAATATAGAGTACCATGATTTTCATATATAAAAATTATATCTTTTAGATGATTATTCAATACATTATAAAAGTACACAAATAAGGACTATAAAGGTTTAGTTTCGTTGATTTCTACATAAAAAATGTTATTATTTCATGAATAATCTTCAACATCTCCTACAAAGGTCTTCCCATAGAGTATTCTCCTTGGATATAGCCTACATAAAACCTTAATCGAAACCTTGGAAATAGAAAACAACAAGAAATGGTAAGTTCATATCATTAGTAAGTGTAAAAAATGATGACATCATTGTCCAGATAATCATAACATGTACATAATGGTATGAGAATATGAGCTTATCATTTTAAAACCACACCCTAAATAACATATACCATAATACACGGTCATGACCTAAATCTTGGAAGTTCATACAAAATTAATAATAAAATAAATCAATGAACATGATCCATGAGAGCATAAAATTTACATAATATTATGAAAAATATGATATTATAACTCTATAAACATGTATAAAATAGTAATATGTTTACTAATTAAGCTAAGGACTTGGAATCAGGACCTCACATAAATGTATGGACATGAAGCCAAGCCTATTAATAACTTTATGGACATGAATCTAGGTGAACACATAACCTTATAAACATTAAAAATAGGTTTATATATAACCTTATTAACATGACACTAGGTCCGCACATAACTTTATAGACATGATACTAGGTTGAAACAAAACCTTATGGATATGAAACTAGGTCCACACATAACCATGTTGACATGGAACATGGTACACTCATAACATTGTGGGCATGAAATCAGGTTCACACATAGTTTTTTTAAATCATGAGGTCTCCATATTTTTCTAATGCGTTGAAGTGATATATAATTCCAAGACCACCCATAGAATAATGAAATCCATACATATGTGTTCTATAAACTCATTAAACATTCTTTGTATCATCATATCTTAACCTCTACAAAGAATCTAGGTTTCATAAAATTTCATTAATCCATATTATCATAACCCATGGAACATAAATGGGTTTTATAAACATATAATCATCATAATTATTTTCCATACCAAGAAAGATTAAGGATGGTACCATTGGATTATATAGCAAGTAAAACCTACGGAACACCAATGATTTTTTTCATTTATTAATTTAAATTAAATAAATATATCATAATAATATTCATGATGAAAATATCCTTTCCATTTTGAAATCAATTATTTACAATATAAAAAATATGAAAATATTAAAGAAAACATTTAATTTGAAAATAAACATCGAATTTTTTATGGTATTATTTAAATCATAAACTTTTAAAGATGGTAGTAAATTTTGTTTATGTCGTAAATGATAAAAAAATGATTCCTTTCATATTTTGGATAAAATATAAAAAGTAACTTGTTCAGAAAATGAGAAGAATAATTATTTTAAAACATTTAAAAAATAACCAAATTTCAGTATAAATTAATTTAAAATATCCATCTAGAATACTAAAAATATGATCAAAAAATATTTTTTGAAAACATGGAAATAGATGAAAAAGGATTTTCAATTGAAATGTGAAATTTAGATGGTTTTCCATATTTTGTTTTCAATAATTTGAGTTCTAAATGGATGGAAATGGGAAGGAAAAAATGTATTATATAGAAATATCCATAAGGGAATAATATTAATAATTTTATTGATATATATAGATCATATGATTTATCATCTAAAACATAATCATAAAAACCCTAATATACAATGTGATTGTAACATAAAACCCATACAACTTTGGTAATTTTAGAATAGTTTGACACATGAAATAGGGAACATAGTTGAATTTTTATATCCCTTTAATTTACTGAGAATAATCATAATATATTTTCATGGGTAGTATATAAACTACTAAAAAATATCTAGTGGTGAATATGGAATGTGTCCCACGAAAATAAATGTTAGTTGAAAATCTCTTACCATAGGTCCAAATTCCATGGTACATGTTAATAAATATTGTATAATAAATATATATTTACTATAAATATATTAAAGAAATATTATATATATCATACCATATATTACTTATGTAACATCCCAGGTAAATAAAGAATAATACATTCTCATATTTATTAATATTTATGAATTTAATATTAATTATACTTTTAAGGGGTTGCTATGTTCAATAGTGTACCCGATACGTAACAAATAGTTTCTTTGAAATCTTTCATTGCATACTAGTAATAAAATAATATTATTTTAAATTTTATTTAACACATAGCCGTTGTATTGTAGGTAATGAATAGATAAAATTAAATATAATTATATATGTTTGTTAAATGTTTTTACATTTATCCAATAAATGATAAAGGCTTAAAATACAAAAATAATTCAATTTTATGCATATATACTCTAATTTTCACTAAAAGGTCTAACTATCCCCTTTTGATGGTGAACCCTCTTTAAATATAGTTTTGGTTACATTTATACATTATATTGGACCAAATAAAATTCCTCTTTAGAATCGGGACATCAAAATTTCTTTGTGTAAATTTTTGGTATTTTTCCGATAAAGTTCTTTTTTTAATGAATCGTGAAAAATGTTGTATTTTAATTCAAAACCTCTTTTTAATATAATTTTTTTATATGATTAGATTATATTTTTAGTTGTTTTTAATGTGAAATTAGAATATATTTTTACTATTTAATCCAATAGTGGTCGTTGGAATTAATATCACTTTGAAATTGGACTTAAATTAGTGTCAATCTTTTGATATATATTGTTTCATAAAAACACGCTATTTGTTCTGACAGTGGGAATTAATTATTAAATTAATTATTGTAACTTATATGTTTTTAATTTTTTTAAAAACGCATCATTTTTGAATTCAGAATATCAAATATAGCTTAGGGTGATGTTTTGGTATTTTTCTGAAAAACTTCAATCTTTGATGAATAGTGAAGCCACAAAGTGGTACTTAAAAAACTGATTTTTCATATAAAAGAAATTTTACCACCTCTATTTTTTGAATTTCAAGAATCCGACATACATGGTTGTCATTAGAACGTATAATGTGGTTCAATGGGATTAAAATAATTTTTTTGTTGAATAGTAACTTTTAAGTTTTCAATCGCGATTAAAGGTAATCAGTGTGATTTAAGGTAAATATGATATTATAATAAAATGAAAACATCTTGAAACTTGTCCTAACCCAATTTGATGAGTCATGGCCGACCTAGAAAACCCAAGGGTCGATTTTTGGGACCCCATGGAGCCACTTGGGTAAGATAATGACATTAATGCCATTTATTTAAATTAAAAGTACAAATGACACAAACATGTATTGTTTTTCTAAAACAATTTTTACATGGGTTTATAAAAGTCAGATTTTTGACTATAAATAGTTATTGGAAAGATAAAAATATTTCCTATATCATATTATTTTCCTATAATTTTTAGACATTAAATAAATGAAATTATTTTTGACATCATACTGATGCAGCGATTACCTCATTATTGAACGATTTCAATAAAATGAAAAGATAATGTAAAATCTAAGACCTAAATATGTCAAAAACCTATTGGATGAGTATATATCTGACCCTTATCACCTTATCCTCAAAATAAATCAATGTGGGACGTTTAAAATCCGAAACTCATATGAAAATAAAGTAACATTTTATACCTTTCCAAGAGTGCCCCTCCTCTCCTCTTATAAAAGGCCCCCACTTCTAACTCATTAACCACACCTCTAAAACTTTTGGATCGGTCAACCCCTGACCATTTTGTCTCTCAAAATCCATATCTTACTCCTAGAAGCCTCACTTTGTGAAGAAGTATTTCCAAGGAAGCCTTTGAGCTCAAATCAAAAAGAGTTACCCGTTTTAAAGGTAGTGTCTTCTCTTGTGTTCTTATGTTTTTTTTGCTTCTCCAACCCCCTAAACTCTTTTTATTTATTTCATTTGTAACAAAACCAGTATCCTAAATATACTAGGATGTTTTTATGAGAAGGATTAGAGATACACTTACACGAACCTTTATCTAATGGTTATGGAGCATAATGTTTCCGTGGATGGCGAATTTCTGCCTCACGAAACGATGATTGTTCAATTTTCTTCTAACACCTTCAAAGGTGGACATTAAGATGAAACAATATTTATTTATGATATATATTATGTTTATGTTTTCCTTATTCTTCTGTATTTTTCATTTTTGTCATACCTTTATGGTTTCCATTGTGGGTAAACACGATAATTTCATTTTAGGAAGTGCGGACTACCACCCCCTCAAAGTGATTTGATTCATTAATTCCATATGTGGGACATATAAAGGATGGAGCTAATGATATAATATATGAAATTATACTGGAATGTAAATATACCTTTATGTAATTATGATTCCATTCCATAAAATACGAAATAGAAATGAAAGTAGCGTTAATGCGTACGTACGGCTTACCATCTCCATGAACGGTGCATTTCATTTCTTACCTCTAAATGTTATGTAATATTATAAATGAATTTATATACTGGATATATATGATATATATGATATCTACATAATGAATATAACTCTATATATAATGGATACATGAACAACATGTAATTATAAAGAGTTTATTTTGGACTCAAGTACCAATGATCGTTAAAACGACCATTATTAACTTAAATAATTACATAGAGTTCATGACATGGTAATACGTGATATAAAAAGGAATAATTAACTTTAAAAAGGTTCTTAAGAAAGTAGAAATTAACTCGAGTTTATTATTCAGTAGGTCAAAGAACGATTGAGTCAAGTCGGACATGAGGTAAGGGACTTTGTCTGAATCTCCTTTCCTTGAGGCATATTTTATACTATACACAACTTTCTTTTATACGATGTATAAACCCCTTTGACTTTTAGGTCTAGTCAAAAGGAATCTTTTTACATGAAGCGTTTTACTAAATGACAAAAGAAATGTTTTTTGTCGTACGTATTCAGGGACAACGACTTCTCCACTGCCAGGACCATTATTTGAGTTTCAGCTTCCTCTACAAGCCATAACCTAACCTTTTTTTAAAATGAAAAATAAATACCATGTATTAATTTTCTTTTATTTTGGTATTGAAAATAGGTTTCATAATGTTATTATTATATCAAAGTGTTGTATTGATATCTTGTGATTGAAATGTTGAAATTTTGTGTTTCCTTTATGTATGTTAAATGTAACACGATTATGTAATGGTTCATGGGTATTGTTATGAAGACGGGTGGTTCTGTGATAAACTAAAGGCGGGTGAGCCCGATATAGCTCTTTAATGCATTGGTTAATGAGAAGGAGTTAAAAATTAAGGTTTCTCCGAAGAGATTTAGGGAATATAATGTGATGGGTATTCCAAACGTAAACAAGAGGGTTACTCCCTACGTAAGAATGTTATGAATTACACAAGTTACCTTTATGTATTATGATTTATATTATTTATTCATGATTTGATGAGGTATGTTAAAGTGATTATGTTTTATGGGAAAATTATGATTTCATTCTTATGTATATATGTACTCATGTTTCCTTTCCGTATTTTTTTATAACCCTTACTGGGATTTTTATGCTCATCCCATGTTTTTGAAATATTTTTCATAGGTCAAGGGAATGGTACATGATATGATGATACTGTCAAGGAAGTGTCAAGAATGAATCCATGTTTTATTTTAAATATGTTTTCGTTGATGGGAAAAATGAATACTATCTTTTATTGTTACCACTTTTTTAAATGTGGGATGTCATGCATGTGTTATGATCTAATTCTCTAAAACTCTAAACCTGAAAATATCCTCAATGTGTATTCTTGAGATATATCATTATTAATTAATGTTTAAGGCTGGGGCCTTAAATATGGTATCAGAGGTCGATTTAGATAACTTTAAGAGTTATAATTCTATTAAATGATTATCCAAAAATATTTTTTTTGGTCAAATTGAAATGATATATCATTTGAAGATTACCATGTTGATTCATCTAAGACATGTTTGTTCAGAATGGTTTTTCATAGAGGAAACATGGAAGCAGTGTTAGGAAGGAATATAGAAGGAAATAACCTTCCGAATCAGCATCCTGAGATGGTCAGAATTGGAACTGAATAGTTTGTTGTTGTAATGGTGCAGTTGACTCAAGTGATAAATAGTGTTGGTATCCATGCATGAGATTAGAAAGATCAACCACAGAGGAGCATGTCAGTGGTGGAACATTTCATGAGGAAAAATCCCCCATCATTCAGAGGATCAACTAACCCTATGCTAGCTGAAGGGTGGATTAAAGCATTGGAGATGTTTTTTGATGTCATGGGGTGTTCAGAAAATCAAAAGGATAGTCTTTCTATTTACCATTTGGAGGGTGAAGCAGATCAGTGGTGGTCGATGGTTAAAAATATTAGGGATGCTGATGAGATTGATGCTCTCGTCTGGGATGAATTCAAAGGTATGTTTCTTGAGAAGTATTTTCCTAATGCTGTTTGACTTAGGATGGAAATCAAATTCCTCGAATTGAGGAAAGAAGTAGACTCAGTGGCTACGTATGAAGAAAGGTTCACTCGATTGTCAAGGTATGCTCCAAATTTTATCCGAGACCTTGATAGTAAAATCAATCGTTTTTACTCAGGATTAAAGACAAAATATCAAAGGGCTTTAGCTTCTCATGAGTTCAAAAGTTATGAAAAGATTGTTCGATGTGCTATGAATGTGGAAATGGAGGTTTTAGATGATCAAGTGATCTATAACAACCAACAGAAGAAGAGACCGAGTTGGAATGAGAAAGAGAAGAATTATTCAAAAAGGCCTAATGTTAAGAAAACTAAGTTTCCAGTTTGTGATAAATGTGGTAAAAGACATGCTGTGGAATGTCTTCTGAATTCTGGAATGTTCTACTGATGTGGTAAGATGGGAGATAAGGCTCGTGATTACACTGAAAAGGATCAGGGTGATGGTAAGACAAAATTTTATTTACAGTTAGTGAAATTGTTTAAGTGTAATGAGATGGGTCACTATGATAACGAGTGTCTGACAAAGAGCTTGAGTGATGGGAAGCAGTTAGACTAAAAGCAGAAAGGGGTGGCGAAATCCTTCACAAATACTTCAGCAGATGTTGGGCCATCAAATGAAGTTGTATCAGGTACTTTGTTTTTTCAGATTATGCCAGTGTGTTGTTTGATTCGGGGTCTACACATTCTTTCATCTCTGAAAACTTTTCTAGTAAAATGGGAATACCTTCTCAATAAATGACTCCTGAAATTTTGGTAAAAACACATGGGGGAAATGTTGAGGCAAAAACAATTTATAAGAATTTTCCTATCCTTATCCGTGGAGAGAACCTACTTTCAAACCTTATTATTTTACCTCTAGTAGAGTTTGATGTTATCCTGGGTATGGATTGGAACTCTATTTACCATTCTAAGATTGACTTTAGAGCTCAAGAAGTTTCTTTTCAAAAATACTGTATGTTTGTGTACAAGAATGAATCATTACTATTGATAACATATCAAGAGGCCAAGAAACTTGTAAACGATGGAAATGAATGTTACCTTGCACATATCTTTGAAAACAGGGGAACTGTTCAGATTAATGATATGCTAGTGGTAAATGAGTATCCTGATGTTTTTCCTGATGAGTTTCCTTGAATAATACCAGATCGGGAAGTTGAATTTACTATTGACATAGTTCCTGATTCTAAGCCCATTTCAAAACCCCCTTATCGAATGGCTCAAACTGAACTTTTAGATTTGAAGGATCGATTTAAAGATTTATTAGAGAAATGATTCTTTCGACTTAGCACATCACCATGGGGTGATCATTTTTTATTTGTTAAAAAGAAATATGGTTCAATGATACTTTGCATTGATTATAGAGCCTTTAATAACATCACTGTTAAGAAAAAATATCATTTTCCTCATATCAATGATTTGTTTGATCATCTCTAGGGAGCTCAGTTTTTTTCAAAGATTGACCTGAGATCGGGGTACCATCAGTTGAAGGTAATGGAAGTAGATATTCTGAAGACCACGTTTTGTACAAGATATGGCCATTATGAATTTCTAGTAATTCCTTTTTCTCTAACCAATTCACCTTCTGTATTCATGGACCTTATGAATAGAATTTTCCATGAGTTCTTGCATAAGTTTGTGGTTGTTTTCATTGATGATATTTTGGTGTTTTTTAAAAGTAAATAGGAGCATGAAATACATTTAAGGGTGATTTTTCAAACAATAAAAGAAAAAAAATTGTATGGGAAATTCAGAAAGTGTATGTTTTGGTTGCAAAAAATTTCTTTCCTTGGTCATATTGTTTCTAAAGATGGGATAACTGTTGATCCTGCAAAAACAAAGGTTGTTGAAGAATGGCCAAGAACCACAAATGTAACTCATATTCGTAGCTTCCTTGGTTTGGTAGGCTATTACCGAAGGTTTGTTAGAAATTTTTCCCGGAAATCTAGTTCAATGACTAAGCTAACTCAGAAGGGTATTAAGTTGTTTTGGACAAAAAAATGTTATGATTGTTTTTAGAAACTGAAAAGAAGATTGGTGAATGCTCTAGTTTTGGCACTACCTTCTAGGAATGGTGAGTTTGTTATATATAGTGATGGTTCATTGAAAGGACTTGGTTGTGTCCTAATTCAGAATGATCAGGTAAGTGATTATGCTTCACGACAGTTGAAAACTCATGAGGTAAATTATCCTACAAATGATTTGGAATTAGCTGATGTTGTTTTCGCTTTAAAAATTTGTAGGCATCATTTGTATGGAGTAAAGTGTGAAATATATACCGATCACAAAAGATTAAAGTATATATTCACTCAGAAATAATTGAACATGATACAGAGGAGATGGCTAGAATTAATCAATGATTATGATTGTACAATTTATTACCATCCAGTAAAATAATATAAGGTGGATGATGCTTTGAGTCGAAAAAGTAATGTTTCATTAACCATGCTACATTTGGAATGAGATCCATTTTTTTTATTTTATTAACATTGGCATAGAATTTGTTGGTGTAGGAAGTTCTTCTGTTTTGTTTCAGGTATTAGTGAGATCATCCCTATCAGACAGAATTAAGCAAGCACAGAAGAATGACAGTGGGTTGCAGAAAAAGGTGGAGTTGGTTCAGAAGGGTAAGTTGCCAGAATTTAATATTGATAATGATTGTGTTTTGAGGATTGAGAAGAGATTATGTGTTCCTGGTGATTCACAGTTGAAGACTGATTTGTTATGTGAGGATCATAGTTCTTTGTTTTTAGTTCATCCTGGTAGTACTAAGATGTACAGAGATATGAGGGAGTATTACTGGTGGGATGGAATGAAAAGTGATATTGCTGATTTTACTATGAAGTGTTTGAATTTTCATCAGGTTAAAGCAGAGTGGCAGTTACCAAAAGGGATGCTTCGGCCTTTACCAGTGCTAGAGTGGAAATGGGAAACCATATCCATGGAATTTGTTGTGGGATTACCGAAGACATCTCGAGGTAATAATGCAATATGAGTTATTGTTGATCGCTTGACTAAATCTGCTCATTTCCTTCCTATTCAAGAGTCTTCATATCTATATCAACATTGTTGATTGTATCTTAAAGAGATAGTTAGGTTTCATGGAGTTCCCTTATCCATTGTATCTAATCGGGATCCCTGGTTTACTTCTAACTTTTGTAAAGCCCTTCAGAAGTTGTTGGGTTTTAAATTAAATTTTATTACAACTTTTCATCCTCAATCAGATGGGCAGTCAGAATGAACAATTAAAACTTTGGAGGATATGCTACGTGCTTGTTCGATGGATTATCAGGGAATTTGGGACCAACATCTTTCTTTGGTTGAATTTTCATATAATAACAGTTTTCATTCCAGTATACAGATGGCACCGTTTGAGGCATTATATGGGAAGCAGTTTCGAACTCCAGCTTTTTGGGATGAACTGGGTTAAAGGAAGATGATGGGACCAGAATTGGCAGAAGAGATGGCAGAAAAAGTTCAGTTGATTCAGAAACACATAAGAACAGCTCAGAGCAGACAGAAAAGTTATGCAGACAACAGGAGGAAAGATCTATCTTTCGAGGTAGGTGATCATGTTTTTCTCAAATTTTCACTGTGGAAAAGTGTGATGTGATTTGGTAAGAGAGGAAAGCTGAGTCCAAGGTTCATTGGACCATATAAAATTCTGGAGAATGTTAGACCAGTTGCTTACTGAGTGGCTTTACCTTCGAGATTATCTCAGGTATACAATTTATTTCATGTTTCGATGTTGAGAAAGTATATGCCAGATCCATCTCATGTTTTGAGCCCAGAGGTATTTCAGCTGGAAGAGAATCTCTCTTATGAAGAACAACCAGTCCAGATTCTTGACCGAAGAGAGCAAGTGTTGAAAAATAATGTGATTCACCAGGTAATGGTTTTGTGGAAAAACCATACGGTTGAAGAGGCAACATGGGAATTTGAAAATGCTATGAGGGATAAATACCCCAACTTATTTTGATATGTGAATAAAATTGTGAGGACGCAATTCCCAAAAGGGGGGAAGGATATAACATCCTATATAAATAAAGAATAATACATTCTCATATTTATTAATATTTACGAATTAAATATTAATATTACTTTGAAGGGGTTTCTATGTTCGATAGCGTACTTGATACACAACAAATAGTTTCTTTGAAATCTTACGCTGCACACTAGTAATAAAATAATATTATTTTAAATTGTAGTTAACACGTAGCCGTTGTATTGGTGGGAATGAATAGAAATAAATAATATATTATTATATATGTTTGTTAAATGTTATTACATTTATCCAATAAACCATAAAGGCATAAAATATGATAATAATTCAATTTTATCCATATATACTCTAATTTTCACTAAAAGGTCGAACTATCCCCTATTGATGGTGAACCCTCTTAAAATATAATTTTGGTCACTCTTATACATTATATTGGACCAAATAAAATTTCTCTTTAGAATCGGGACATCAAAATTTATTTTGTGTAATTTTTTGGTATTTTTCCGATAAAGTTCTTTTTTTAATGAATAGTGAAAAATGTTGTATTTTAATTCAAAACCTCTTTTTAATCTAATTTTTTAATATGATTAGATTATATTTTGAGTTGTTTTTAAAGTGAAATTAGAATATATTTTACCATTTAATCCAATAGTGGTCGTTGGAATTAATATCACTTTGATGTTGGACTTAAACTAGTGTCAATCTTTTGATATATATTGTTTCATAAAAACACGCTTTTTGTTCTGACAGCGGGAATTAATTATTAAATTAATTATTTTAAATTATATGTTTTGAATTTTTTTAAAATAGATATCATTTTTGAATTCAGAATATCAAATATAACTTAGGGTGATGTTTTGGTATTTTTCTAAAAAACATCAATTTTTGATGAATAGTGAAACCACTAAGAGGTACTTAAAAAACTGATTTTTCGTTTAAAATAAATTTTACCATCTCTATGTTTTGAATTTCAAAAATCTGATATACATGGTTATCATTATAAAGTAAAATGTGGTTCAATGGGATTAAAATAATTTTTTGGGTGAATAGTAACTTTAAAGTTTTTTATCGCGATTAATGGTAATTGGTTTGATTTAAGGTAAAAATGATATTATAATAAAATGAAAATATCTTGACACTTTTCCTAACCCTATTGGATGAGTCATATCCAACCAAAAAAACCCATGGGTCGATTTTTGGGACCCCATGGAGCCACTTGGTCAAGATAATGACAATGCCTTTTATTTTAAGTAAAAGTAAAAATGACAGAAACATGTATTGTTTTAATAAAACAATTTTTACATAGGTTTATACAAGTCAAATTTTTGACTATAAATATTCATTGGAAAGATAAAAATATTTCCTACATCATAATATTTTTTTATAATTTTTAGACATTAAATAAATAAATTATTTATGACATCATGATGATGCAGCGATTACCTCATTATTTAACGATTTAAATAAAATGAAAAGATAATGTAAAAAATAAGACCTAAACATGTCAGAAACCTATTGGATGAGTATATTTATAACCCTTATCACCTTATCCTCAAAATACATCAATGTGGGATGTTTAAAATCTGAAACTCATATGAAAATAATATAACATTTTATACCTTTCCAAGAGTGCCCCTCATCTCCACTTATAAAAGTCCCCCACCTCTACCTCCTTACCCACACCTCTCAAGCCTTTGGCTCGGCCACCCCTACCAATTTTGTCTATCCACATAAATCTCTTAATCCTATAAGCCTCACCTTTTGCAGAAGTATTTCCAAGGAAGCCTTTGACCTCAAATCAAAAAGAGTTACTTGTTTTAAAGGTAGTGTCTTCTATTGTGTTCTTATGTTTTTTTTGCTTCTCCAAGCCCCAAAACTCTTTTTATTCCTTTATTTTGTAACAAAACAAGTATCTTCAATATACTAGGACGTTTTTATGAGAATGATTATAGCTACACTTACACGCACCTACATCGAATGGTTAAAGAGCATACTGTTTCTGTGGATGGCGAATTTCTGCCTCACGAAACGATGATTGTTCAATATTCTTATAACACCTTCAAAGGTGGCCATTAAGATGACACTATATTTATATATTTTATATATTATCTTTATGTTCTCCTTATTCTTCTGTATTTTTCATTTGTGGCATACCATTATGGTTTCCATTGTGGGTAAACACGATAATTTCATTTTAGGAAGTGCGGACCACCGCCCCCTCAAAGTGATTTGATTCGTTAATGACATACGTGGGACGTATAAAGGATGGAGTTAATGATATTATATATGAAATTATACTGGAATTATAATATACCTTTATGTCATTATGATTCCATTCCATAAAATATGAAAAAGAAATGAAAGTAGCATTCATGCGTACGTACGTCTTACCGTCTCCATGAACGGTGCATTTCATTTCTTACCTCTAAATGTTATGTAATATTGTAAATGCATGTTTATACTGGATATATATGATATATATGATATCTAAATAATGAATATAACTCTGGATATAATGGATACATGAACAACTTGTAATTATAAAGAGATTATTTTTGACTCAAGTACCAATGATCGTTAAAACGTCCGTTATTAAGTTAAATAATTACACAGTGTTCATGACATGGTAATAAGTGATATAATAAGGAATAATGAACATGAAAAAGGTTCTTAAGAAAGTAGAAAGTAACTTGAGTTTATTATTTCGGAGGTTAAAGAACGATCGAGTCAAGTCGGACACGAGGTAAGGGACTTCGTCTCAATCTCCTTTAATTGAGGTATATTTTATACTATACACAACTTTCTTTTAAATGGTTTATAAAACACTTTGACTTTTCTGTCTAGTAAAAAGGAATCTTTTTATACAAAGCATTTTACTAAATGACAAAAGGATTGTTTTTTGTCGTACATATGCAGCGACAACGACTTCTCCACCGCCATGACCATAATTTGAGTTTCGGCTTCCTGTACAAGCCATAACCTAACCTTTTTTTTAAATGAAAAATAAATAACATGTATTAATTTTCTTTTATTTTGTTATTGAAATTGGTTTTCATTTTTTTTGTTATATAAAAGTGTAGTATTGATATCTTGTGATTGAAATTTGGAAATTCTATGATTCCTTCTTGCGTGTTTTATGTGATACAATTATGTTATTGTTCTTGGGCATTGTTATGAAGATGGGTGGTTCCGTGATAAACTAAGGGTGGGTGAGCCCGATATGGCTCTCCAATGCATTGATTAGCACAAAGGAGTTAAACATTAAGGTTTCTATGAGGAGATTTAGGGAATATACTTTGATGGGTATTCCAAACGTAACCAAGATGGTTACTCCCTACGTAAGAATGTTATGAATGCCTCAAGATACCTTTATGTCTTATGATTTTTTTATGATTTATTCATGATTTGATGAGGTATGTTAAAGTGCTTATGTTTTATGGGAAAAGTATGATTTCATTCTTATGTATATATGTACTCATGTTTCCTTTCCATATTTTTTTTATAACCCTTACTGAGCATTTTATGCTCATCCCATGTTTTTGAAATGTTTTTCACATGTCAAGGGAATGGTACATGATATGATGATAGTGTCAAGGAATTTTCACGAATGAATCCATGTTTTATTTTAAATATGTTTCCATTTATGGGAAAAATGAATACTTTATTTTATTGTAACCACTTTGTTTAAATGTGGGATATAATGCATTTTTTATTATCTAATTCTCTAAAACTCTAAACCTGAAAAGATCTTCAAGGTGTATTCTTGAAATATCTCAAGATTAAGTAATGTTTAAGGCTGGGGCCTTATAACATACTTATAACATTTTATCACCCATCTATTAATATTTCTTTGTTAAAATTAAGGCTTCATGTAATAATTCCTTTTTTTCATGTATGTTTTGGTTTGATAATTTTGGACCCTGTATTTTAATAATGGTTAAATTATATTATTAATGTTAAAACTTCTATATATATCATATATATTCATTATATAAATATTTAGAATAGTCTATAATTGTTATGGAGCGATACATGAGTTACTCCGTTCATAGAGATGGCAGGTCGTATGTACACATGAATAATCTTTTCAATTTTCATCGAATGGAATTAATGAAAGTTAAATAATAATTTGAATTTAGATAATATTTATTATATAATATATATTAAATATATTCATCAAATCTATCCTTATTTCAAGGCATGTAAAAAAGAAATGAAAATCTAGTCGAATCACTTCTGGGAGGTGGTAGTCCACATATATGTTTTAGAAATGTTATCCTTTTCTAATGGATTAGAATTAAGAAGTTATATGTGATATAATAAATCCATATTTATAATTATTTCATAAATAACATACATATATATTAAATATATCATTATTTCTAACCGCGACAGGTGGTAAGTAACAGTGAATTACATTGGTTTGTGAGGCGGAAGTCCACCATACGCACGATCGATGGTTTCATTATCCATTTGATGGAAGATTATATAGAGATTTTTTATTACATAGTCAGAATAAAATATCATTACATGTTAGATAATGGTGTTATTATATTTAAATTTTTTGGGTATGATAGAAGTTAGTAGGATAAGATCAAACAAAATAAAGATCGTACTAAAAACAATTAAATACACTTTGAAAACCCTCCATTAGATATATTAAAGACCCTAAGATTGGTATTTTAGAGAAAAAATTATCTCTCATATGTGTATAATTATATTTGAAAGGGATTTTATTTAGGGTTTAATCAGGATAAATTCCTCAAGATATGTGAATAAGTGAAGAGATAGGGTTTCATTTTATAAATGATGTGGGGTGATTTTTTTGTAAGTACCCAAAACTATCCAATAATGGTAATTCAATCTCAACCAAAGTTCTTGAAAATTTTTTAAATAGATTTTGTAAGAGGATATAAGGTTAATGTACACATCACAAAAAAAATAATATCATTAAAAAATCATTTTTTAAATTTCATGATTTTACAATTAAAATATTAGTACAATTAAAAAATTGAATCATTGAAAGTCACATAGAATCATAATATTAAAAAGTGACGATAAGAAAAGAATCATCAAATAAAATCTTATATATAAATTGATGAATCCTATTTGATCTTATATATCCTCCAAAATGATATTATGTGTCATTTGAAACATTAGGTTACTATTACATATTTGAAAAATTATTCTTACACAACCTCAAATTTAATGTCACATATTCAATAAATCTTTAGATTTATTCTTATATAACCTTAGATTATTCTTAACTTTTGTTTGAGTTAATTTTTTGTATCACAATGTAAACTCAAATTGAATCTTTTATATCATATTAATTTAAAAAAAACATATTTTGTAATTTGTGATGTTTTTTTTAAAAATTTATAATAACCCCTAAATATTATGTATTAACATCATATTTCATAAATCAACGAAAAATTTATTTAAACATATTCAACTAATTCAAATAATCTTAAAACACCTAAAATCACTCTATGAATATATCATATTTCCAAACAAAACTCTTGAGTACATATCCTAATGAATTTAAGTCTTGTAAAGAGTAATTTTTAGAACATTAATGTACATTTATCTTCCATGAAAAAATTATCAGTACTATATTTATTAAATTATTTCAATAGAGATTGATTTAAATATTTATCAACTAATGAAATGCCATAATTTCATGAACACTTACTAAAATGTCAATATTTATCATTCTTGTAATACTTTAATACAATTTGAATTTATTCATAAAAAATACATTGGGATAAATTATTAATAAAATTCATATTAATTTTTATTACTTCCCCAACTAAAACTTCTTCTCAATTTTTTTTATAGACATCATATATTAAAAAATCCAAACTCCATGAAACTCATCTAAAATAATCATCTTCAAGATAAAAATAAAGAAATCTATCAATATAATTTAATATATAAGAATCATGGAAGTTCATCCTTCCATAACTATCTCATATAAATGTGTATATCTTAATTGAAATGAAACTACATATCTAATCTATTTAATCGGGTTTATAAGCTGAAACAACCTCACACATAATCCTACTTTTCCCAAAGACAACAAATGGAAACTCACCATGATTCAGGAATTGGGAGAAAAAGAACATATATTATTCAAAAAACCCATAAAATGTGTTCTTAAATTTCCCCCTTTCTAGGAAACACTTCTTAATTCAAAGGGAATTTCAATCTACTCCCCCATTTATTGATTTCTCTTTTATTACATTAGATACTCTATGAATTTTAGTATATATTGACATTATCTTATTTTGAAAAAAATGTATAACACTCATCATTATAATCCATTATTCACTTAAATATTGTACTATACATGTATTGTGTCATGCATTATATTTTATACTTAGGCACCCACCATAAAAAAATTTTTACCTAGGGAAATATGGCCATCGCAAGAAAATAATGAATAATAGGAGAAGATCTCTACCCATATTATAAGTTATAATTGAAATCCTCACACACCGAAATATTGGAATCATGATATTGGAATACTATATATCCCTATATATCTATGATAGTTTATTTAATCCCATAACATAGGTTCTCAATGTGTACTAGACACACTGGTATACCAATCACCCTCTAAAGATGGGACTCGTGAATCATAATCTATAAACTCACATTGATAACCTGAAATAAATGTGTACGCATTACATTGCATAACTCATTCATGATAGTTTATATTTAGATTCCCAGTATAAAATTTTTCTATAGGGATCACATCATATCATTGAAAACGGTCTCATGAAAGGAGAGGATATCTACCATTATTACATGGTGTAAAAAAATCCTCCCATTACCAAATGTAGTAATCAAGATACTAGATCACAATGCATCCACATATATCAATGTGAGGGTGGTTAATATCATTTTATTGATTTATGATGATCCTTAGACACACTAGTACAACATATATTAAAAATCATATTTTAGTAAATAAAATGTTAACATAATGTCCAATAATTTCTATTTTTTTATTGAAAATTGAAATTATTATTTTTATTTTATCTTCAATATTTAGGGTTCTAATTTCTAAATACACAATTAAATTTATAATGAAGACAATTTTGTGTTTTATAAATATGTATGTAAATTATTATTTTAAAACATTCCTACATACCTTTTTTGTGGTTCTATTACATTTATGAGTATTTTCATAAAATTGAGTTTTACTATGTTATATTAAAATTGTTTTTAAAACTTTTACCATTAATTTAATATATAAAAAAATGTTCTTTTTGGAAAAATTTAGAATTTTAAAGCATGAAATAAATTTACTATTTAGTTAATATTTCAATATTTTGATGGAAAATGTTTAATATACCTTAGGATTAATTTATATCCGTGATTTTAATGTGTATTTTAGTAAGATGAGGTAGGTTTGGTAATTTTTTTAACTATTTTATTTTTAAAACATAATTGAGTTTTTATAGAAAAAAATGGATAAATTGTTCTCTACAAAAATAAATTAATATATGAATAATATAACACAATGTTAATAAATTACATTTAAATTGGATATATTTTCACATTTTTAAATGAATTTATGATTTTATAAGTCACCATTTTTCAAATTTCATATTTAGAATCATGTTTGTTTAATTATATCAAAATTTCATTCAATATAGTGGAACCCATTGGGTTTTTTGTAGAATCTCTTTCATTTTGAGTTAAAAAATATTATTTTAATTTAAATGGTTTTGATTTTATAAATATAACATCTATATAAAATATGTTTAGTATTATTAATTCTAGTTTGGTCTTGATAAATAGTTGTATTATTTTCAACTTTTGAATGTATTGATTTAATTTTTTTGGTCACCAAATATTATTCCAAAAAGATAATATGATAAGACAATTCGTTATTTTAAGTATGTTTTGAATTTTATTACAATGTTTTATAACTAGAAAATATTTTTCATGTACTTTTTCAATGATTACACCTGGTGGTGATCATTTATATGACATTACTTAGGATTGAGTATGAATGTATCTACATTCTGGAAGAAGAAGAAAATGGGATCACTATATACTATAAGATTTATCATGAACAGAGGGATAAATTTTTTAAAAATTGATTCCATTCCTAGTGACATGGTTGTGAGGACCTCCCCTAGGGATTTGTATTTTGATTTAAAATATTAAAAATGATCTTGGAATTAAATCCTTAAATCCAATTTTTAGGGTCTTTTAGGAACTTGATTGCCTTTAAAATCAGAATTTATATGAAGATAAATTAACCATGTAAGTAGTTCACATTGGGGGGGGGGTTCCATTTGACTGGTTGTAATGAAAAAAACAAATACACATCACAAGTTATGGTCATTTAATGTCGATTAAAATTCTAGGTATTTTACATATGGATGAACTCCACCCATGTGCTTTTGGTCACATGCACCTAGATCTGTGTTTTCACCTAGGTTACTTAACCCTATACTATAAACATTCTTTTATGTCCCCATTATCCAAATCCTTCCTTTACCCAACCCATGAACCCTCCTAGGTATCATTTCACATAGGGAATGGTGTGGGCCCAAGACACATTTCATAGATCCCTAAGAAATTTATGTTCACCCGAGTAAGAACTAGTCGACTTACCAATCATTTTTATCCAGATCATGTCTTTCCCCTAGTGTCCTATGAAAACATCCATTGTCACCCACTTACCATGAAATCATGCATTATATATTTCATATAAATGTTCCCCTTGTTCTCCCACTTTGACAACACATGGAAGATGAAGAGATACAACAGAATAATGTTTGATCTAGCCTTCAATGCCCTTAAATTATATTAATTAATCATAAAAACATGGTAAATTAACCAATAAATGAGGGTAATTATGTTCTATGACGTTTTAGTACATTAGAAATTTATATAAGGAAACATAATCCTTATTTATTCGACTCTAGGGTGAAGTACCCATACTAGGAGTAACCCTAGAGTTTCATTTTCTTATGTTCATACATGGAATCCTTTGACCACTTGGCCAGAACCTCACTCATGCTTCATAACTAGGTTGAATAATTTACCTTAGAATCATTATGGTGAATACTTATCTCTAACATCACAAGGGTGGCTTCATATACCTAGTATTAATAGGGAGACTACATTTCCCATGTTTCATAATTATAAAAACTAATTCACCATAGCATCATAGTGGAGACTAATTTGAATTAGTATAATTAGGGAATCTACTTCAACATAGAATCAGTAGGGAATCCAAATCACCCCAAAAACACTATGAAGACCACTTCTCCCATGAATTACTAGGGTGACCACTTCACCTTAACATTAATAGGGCATTCCTCCATTCCCCACACACTACTAGGGTGAAACCTTTCACACAACCCTACACTAAGAAGATGCTACACCTAGGCTATACACATGGGTAAAACTACATTATCAGGTCCACATGGGAGAACCACCACTATCTTCTCCCATACAAGGGTGTGAAGAAAACCATAATTCCAAAAGTATATTTCCCCTTAAACTAGAGTTGATACCTCTGTTGTAACGCCCCGACCCCAGCTACCCAGAGTCGGTGCATTACTTCGTAACATTGGCATGATCACAAGAAAGATCAAATCCCGAAAGACCGATTGGTTTAGTAGCCTTGGAAACACTAGATATAATCATAAAGTTTTACATTACATTTCAAAGTGAAAAACTACTACAACAACAAAGTCTTCATATCCACACTATTAACCCCTCATAATATCCCTGCAAGTCATTCATAATTTACTTCTTCACTACCTGGGAAAAATAAAACATAGAAAAGGGGTGAGCTCAAACGCCCAGTAAGGATAACAATATAGCGGAACATTCAAAATAAGCATAAACATTTAAGGCAATGAATTACTAAAACAAAAGCCTTTTAAAATTGAACTTCAACATAGTATGGCAAAAGTAAAATGAAATAATGCCATTTACTTATTCACATGGATATTCTACTAATCGAATAATCACATGAATAAATCAATAACCATTTTCATAATGTTGGAATGCATAATGGCAGACTATCATAACCACATAGCCAAGGCCTCGTGCCAAGACTACAAATAATATTTTGTCAAGGCCTTGTGCCAAGACACTAGTTTGTCTCATGAGACCTACCGATGCATCGAGGAGCTATAGCGGGCTCCACCCGTCACTTATTAAGTCCAATGCATTCCCATATGAAAAGGTTTAAACATAACATAAACATTCGTATTAAAACTAGCATACAAAATGTCAATAATTTCACCATAAACTATGAATGGTATAAAAATAGAACATCCACAGTCAAACATATCACAAAACCATCAATACAATATATAAGTTTTGTATCATAATAAATCAACTTCAAATAAGCGTAAAATCCATCAAAGGATGTTGACATAGATGAAATCAAAACACTTTTTAGAGAAATATCTCTTTCTATTTTTGAAATCATTTAAGAGCCATATAAAATAAAACATTTTCTTGAAATATTATTATAAGCTTGTAAGGGAAGCTTTGACGATTTTATAATGGCGGAAAATAACCGCACCCGCCGTATAAGTTAAAAAAAACATTCTTACCTCAATTCTGTCGAAAAGGTTAAAAAGGACCTTGTTTTGAAAACGACGGAAAGATTCCTTTATAAACCTCTTATAAAAAGTCAAAAAAGGGTATAAATGACTTTAAACCATATTCTTGTAAATAGTAAAAATGTTTTGAAATACATTTCGAAGAAACATGGATGTGGATGATAAAGAGGTCCCAGTAGATTATTACGTATAATACAACCTCGGATAATGAAGAGATTGTGAAATAACCCTTACCTTGTACTTTTCCTTGGTTGGGGTAGGTTAACCTCCTGTATAATGGTGAAATAATTGTTACTAAATTATACAAGAATCATATATATTAATATGATATCATATATGATCTTTTAATATTGATTTGATAATAATATCTTAGTATTATCGTTGTTTCGGGTGTTAACTTACTCGTTTGCTTTTGTATGTTTTGTTACGTAAGACATGTTTGTAAAGGATAGGATGTATATTTTTAAAATCCATAATGGAATTAAGTCCTTAAACATCATTTTTAAATCATCAAATGATAATTATACTTGAATGGATACGATGGAGAATGAATCTCATCGCGTTCGTGGAGACAGTAGTCCGTACGTACGCACGAACGCTACTTCCATTTAATTTTTATTTTAAAAGAATCGAATACAAATGATACATAGGTATATTACTATTCCAGTATAATATAATATTTTTATATATGTTACTTAAGTTCATTAACACCATCCTTTATACGTTTCATGTGTGGTATGAACGAGTCATATAATTTTAAGGGGGCGGTAGTCCGCACTTCCTCAAATGAAATTATCGTATGTATATACAACATGAAACGAATAATGGTATGAAATAAAATGGAATTACAGAAGCTTATATATAAAATATATATCATTAATATCATATTTAATTACAGTGCCATCATAATGGCCACCATGAGAGGCGGTAAGATGTATTTGAACAATCATCATTTCGTGAGGCGTTAATTTTCCATCCACAGAAACATTATGTTCATCATCCATTAGATGGAGTTGTGTGTATGTGTAGTTTGAATACTTCTTATAACAACATCCTAGTATATTTAGGATACTGGTGTTGTTACAAAAGAAGGGAAATAAAAAGAGTTTGGGGGTTGGAGAAGCAAAATAAATGAAAATAATTTAAGAGAAATCGTTACCTTTAATTTAGGTAACTCACTTTGGTTGGAACCAAAGGACTTGTTGAAATGCTTTCTGCCTAAGGGAAAGCTTCAAGGAGGAGGAGAGGGATATGGGGAGCTTAGTTGGGCAGAGTTTGGACGAGACAAGTGGCTTGAGAGGTGTGAGGAATGAGTATAAGTGGTCTCCTTTTATAAGGGAGAGGAGGGGCTCTTTAGGAAAGAGTGAAAGTATTATTTTATAATATAATTATATTCGGTTTCTAACGGTCCAAAAATCATTTAGGTCGAAGATAAGATGACTCATATTCTAAATAAAATCAACCAATAAGAATTGGACAGGTTTTAGATAATATTTTAATCATTATAATCTTATTTATTTAAATGATTTATTAATGAGGTAAACATTTCATCATTATTGTGTCATTAATAATTTAACTTATTTGATGTCTAAAAATTATAAATAAAATATCATCATGTAGGAAATATTTTTAGCTTTCTAATGAATATTTATAATCGAAAATCCAACATGTATAACCCTATGTAAAAATTGTTCTTCTAAAAGATGTAAGCTTATGCCATTTTTATTTTTATTTTAACTTTATTAATATAATGTGTCCCTACCACATACAAGTGGCTCCAAGGGGTCCCCAAATTGACCCAAGGATGCCCATGGTCGGGTATGTGTCCACCAATAAGGTTAGGACACGTTTTAGGGTAATTTTGTATTATTATAATATTATTTTTTAACCCTTATTTACCGGATTTACCCTTTAACCATGGTAAATAAAATATTTACCACAGTAACTATTCAAAATGTCTAAAAATAAAAGTTACCTATTTACATAATTTGGACATCCTGATTCCAAATATGGAATCCATTTTCCTAAATTCAAAACACAGAAGTGGAAGAAATTAATTTAAAATTAATTCCCGCTGTCAAAACAATAAGCGTGTTTTTAAGAGATAATAACTATCAAAAGATTGACACTTGTTTATGTTTGGTTTAATTGTAAAATTATGTCCAATGATAAACATTAAATTGAATGGTAAAAATATATTCTAAATATACTTTAAAACCACTCAAATTCATAATTTATCACTATTAATTATTTTGATTAAAAAAGTTGTTTTTAATTAAAATTTAGTAATTTTCACTATTCATCAAAATATGAAAGTTATCCGAAATGTACCAAAATTTCACCCTAGGCTAATTTTGATATTCCGAATCCAAAAATGAAGTCCATTTTGAAATATAGAATATATATGATTTCAAAAAGTAGGTATTACTATTCACAACGGCTAGTTTAATTAGTTGTGGTGTGTGTTAGAACTCGAGGTTGCGTACAACACACGCTATCGCATTATTCGAAGGGAAACGTACCGTAGAAGCTTGGGGTGTTACATCTGTACCTAATTATCAGGGCCTCCCCGAGAAGATATATATTCAAATGATCTTGGAATACATACAAATGTGTACCCAGTAAATCATGTATTCCCTTGATAATACAATTATCATGGGTTTTCCTTCTAGGTTGATAGTCCCCATAGAGTTATTATGATCATGTATCCACTTGATAATGTGATATCTAGTCTCAGGTAATGGATGAGACAACTCTTGGATAAGCCTATCCATTTTGTCTATTGAAGTGTAAACATAACCTACGTCATCCATACAATGAGCTATGGGTTCATGGGCCTCCTTCTTAGGTAAATTCCATATACTTGTTCCTATTTATAATTTAAACATAATGAGTCATTAATTATCATGAGAAGTGTCTATAATTGTTGTTCTCGAGGACAGACTAAGTGATATATGTGGATGTCAAAAATTCCCAAGACATCTTTCCTTAGCTAGTTTCCAATTAACAATATAATAAAAAACATATCTATTCCTCATAGTCGGTATAGTCCCCAATCTCTTAAATCATACTTCCTTATTTAGTTACTAATAGATTGAAGGTTTCTGAATTTACATGGGAATACTATAAAGTGTATTCACTAAACATTAATTTTTCCCTTCCATATCTAATTACCAAAATATATGAGGTAGAAATCCATACGTGGTCATCCTACATAGTGTATTCCTCTACTCCTCATACCTGTTTTGAAGTAACATATATGTTCAGGAATCCCAAGGAATACCAATTCATAATACCCACTCAATCTCTTATTTTTCACTATCATTCAATATTGATTATATTTTATTATCTCATATTTCTCACACCAGAATGAATCACATTATCTAATTTTTTTATCTAATCATTTCATTTTCCTGATTGAGAATAATGTTTGAAAAAATATTGAACAACAGTGTTCTAGGTTTAAGAATCAAAACATCAGGAAACACATCCTTGCCATGTGATATTAAAATATTTGTTATAATCCTTCCATATGACCTTAGTTTATCTATATATTACTATGTGGATTTCTTTATCACTTTCATATGATATTGTGGGATCATGATAGAGGATTCATCCCAACACCCTCAAATGTACTTTCAATTATGTGATGATATTAATATTTCATTCCCATATTCCTAAATTTAAAATTTGACATTTGGTTCCCTCAAATTAATTTATTTGAGATAATCCTCTCTTCTCCCCAATATATCTTATTTATAGACAGTCATCTTAGATTCCTTATATACCTTCAGTCGATATTATACTCTTAAATTCAGTATAAATATTTAGTAGAGATACTACTCTTGGTTTCCCAAGACTCCTCAATGTGAGATACTACTCTAATCATCATGAAATACCTTCAATTGGATAACTTTCTAGAGTGTACCGTCCACGGGACTCTTACTAGGTGAAAGTCCCAAACATACCCTATTGAGTTACTAGTGAATATGATGAACCATGAAGGGGCACACATACCTAAGTACCACATTAATAATTTCTCGTTAACCTTCATCTAGTATTCCATTCTTGATTACATGAAACTTATCAGAACTATTCATGGATAAATGACCTTAAAAGGATCTTCACATGGTTACAACTGCACAACCCTAAAAGGAACCACAATAAACCTCATAAAAAGATGAAAAAAGGTACAACACATATCTTTATGAATCATAAAACTATATGGGTTCTAATTTGTTATAAATATATTTAGGAATCCCCATTCATGGGCCCAATCCAAAGGCGATAACAGTTACTGCTTCTTAAACAACCTAATATGTTTTATCCTTTAAATTAATACTATCTTTGAAATCATGGTTCACACACAACACCAATCATTGGTAACACCCAAATAATAAAAAACATGACATATTAAAAAAACAAGAAAAATATTATCATTAGTAGATAAATGAAAAATGATTATTTTTTACTATTTACTTTGATTCATATTTAAAAACATTCTGAAGAACGAATTTCACAATTAGGGTATAAAATATTAAATTAAAAAATTAAAATGATCAATTATAAAAGTTTATTATAATTGGTAATATATAGACCATTAAAATTAATTTTTCAATACACAATTACATATAAATTTATCTGATGTAAGATTATATAGATTTGAAATTTAGGAAGTAATTTTTAAATAAAACAATTTTCTTTTTATTTTTTTAATTTAATAAAAAATCTATATTTTATAACATGAATATGATTTAAAAAAATTATTTTTCATATTTTATATTTAAAAAGAATCTTATGGTTAATTTTGAGGATTTTTCTAAAAGGTTGTTTGTTAGGTTAATAGTTCAAAATATTTTTTTAAAAATAACATGATTTTATGATATTACTAGTACATAAGTATTATATTTAAATTAATAAAATATATATATTAGAATAAATATTTATTTCATATGTTTTGTTATAAATTTTTATATATTGGTTTCAATTTATTTATCATTTTACAATTTATTTTATATTTAACAAAAATCTTCATATATTATACATTTATGGTTTTAAAATTATATTTTATCAGTTTTAAAAAATTAAATGAAAAATGTATTTTAAATTTTGTATCATTAGGTATAAATTATTTAATAATTTCCATTTTATTTTTAGGTATAAAGGATAAATTGCCAAGGTAAAAGTAAGTTACCATGGTGAAAATAATAATTGAAAATGTGAGAAAACTTAGAGGTAAAGGGTATGAAATGTTTAAAACATGTTTTTATTTTAATTTTAGTGGTTTTAGTCATACTTACCTCCTCAAAAATATATTATTTTATCAATTTTTTTCACAAAATATTTGATAGTCACTTCCTATTATCGAATTGTTTTGGTTATTTTCAAAAAAAGGCACTCATATTCAATTATAAAAGGAACACTCTTTTCTTCACTTCCCTTAACCCCACAAACCCATTTTTTTAGAATAAAATATTACCTAACCCCTCGTGAAAACATATATACACCGTAATTAGGATATTTTAATCTGAAAATAAAACCCCTCAATGTTATAATCCCCTTCACAAGGGAAATAATCAATAAGTGAGGTATAAATTCTTATCCTAAATTTTATTATATTTCATCATGTGGTTTTAATTATCATAATATTTCATTTTCCCATATTAAAATATTAAAAACAAATATCATTATTATGTTGTTATTTTTTTTATAATTATTGTAAAATAATTTCTCACCTTCCCCTTTTCCATTAATAATAACAAAAACACGAATCATGCATTGTGCGGAGTATGATCTCCATGAGGGAATGTGTAATGACCCAAAGTTTCATTATTTGAAATCCCTCTTGATCTAATTAAATGTCTCTTTATGTAAAATGTTTATATAAAATTTCATCTTCTTTTGTTTTAGGTTAATAATTGTGACCGTTTCTTTTATAGCCGTTGAACAGTGATCTCATGATTACTATAAATATAGGGCTTTAACAAACCCATTTTACTCAATCAAAGGATGTGATGGCCTCACCCAGTAGAATTTCTCCATACAAGGCCCATTTTTTGGAGCTCGAAAAAGAGGTGGCATATTTGGGCTTCTCTCTCGACCAAGACCAAGCTGAGCTTCATAATGTCATGCTCGAACGGGACCGTCTATAGGAAAAGTGGAAGTTGATAGAGATTACCACTCGAGTGATGTTATCCGAGCCACCCCAAGAGTTTGTCACCATCGCACACCTTACCCTTAGGTCTTATGCAGCTATTTGAAGGGTTTATGTAACAAATCCCAAGTACTATGTTCATGTATATTATTTTTTGTATATAATAATGAATATACCTTCTTGTCATTATTGACACTTTGTAAATAGTTTTTTAAGCATAAATAGTATTTTTTAGTTAATATTCAGCTGAGAAATCTAATTTGATGAATTAATGGATTTTCGAATTAAATAATATTTCAACAAAATATTATTATTATTATGAAATTAATTTTTATTAAATATAAATGATCTTATAATTTTATGAATGCAATTGTAATTTTTATTACGGTTTGAAAGCAATTTTTTGTCAGAACCCGTGAATTTTTGATAAATGTAGGTTTTAATTGTAAAAGTGAAAATTAACATATTTATAAAATTATTTAGATAAAATAAATTTTATTTCTGGAATCAGGATTTCGAAATTATCAAATGGTGAATTTTGATAATTTTCTGAGACAGTCAAATTTTGGAGTAAAAATTAAATACCGTTTAAATATATAATGTGTTTTATGACAACATAATGACCTAATATTGATGTAATAAAATACTATAAGATTAATGTTCTTCCAATATATTCTTTAAAATTAAAATAATTTGTTTTTTGGGTTTGTTTGACTTATTTTACAAAGCATTAATGGACCCCTCAAGACATATTAAACATATTGTCTTTTTAAATTATTTTACATGGGAGTGTGACTCACCTCCACATAAGCATCCCCATTATTTTAAGAAGTTAGGACATTGAACATATAAAATATTTTTTTCCTCTTCCCTATTCTAGAAATCATTAGAAAAAACCCTGAGCTGATTTGTGGTTTGGATTAGTTTAATGTAGGGGGTCCCAAACCTAAATAATAACGAATTCACTCACCTTTCCTATATAAACCCACCAAATATCCCACTTAATCCTCACTCAAAGCCTTTTAAGTTCGTCCAACATCTGACCTACTCTCTCTAGAATCCTCCCAAGGTGCACCAATCTCCCAAGAAGCCTCTCTCAAGCCTCTCTCAAGCCTTTGGAAGCACACTTCCAAGTAAGGATTTTTTCTTCCTCTCTCATATTTGGTCCAATATTCATTAAGTTTCTATGCCCCTTTTCATTAAAATTATAAATGTTGGGGTATGGTTTCACACCTCACCTATACTTCCCTCTTTATGTTTGAATGATGGGAGACCCCTTTCTCTCACATTAAATGCCCCCCATGTACACCCGTTACTATGCCGAAATTCCGAAAGAAATTTCCCTCTCCTCATTTACATTCAAGAAATTATTTTGTATCATGAATCTAAATTCCATTACAATTATTTGGACATGTATATATATGACCCCCTTACTTTCAATTTCATGTAAATTTGATGAGACACCCCTTTCTCTCTCATCAACCATTTTTTATGAATTCTTATTTTAGGTCGTTACGCTGCCGAAATTGCATTGATTTTCTAGGCCAATGCCTTTGTGTAGTATATACCATGCCCATTTCTCCATCAAGGGTATTCACATTTATGAATATTTAATTATTGATTATAATGTTTTATGTATGATTTCCACATTCTTTTATCCTATAATAAATGATTATGTTTAATGAATCCATGTTTTATGATCCATGTGGCACACATATGCATGAAATGAAATGTTTAAGAAGGGTGCGCCCTTATAGCGCTCCAATGCATTGGGTAAAGTATAGTATCATGATACATCATGTGAAATGAGTGTTGACTCGTGATAATTCAAGTAAAATGAGGGTTTACTCGTGCTTATTTGGAAATGAGAATTTACTCATGTTCTATGTGCAATGAGCCTTGGCTCATGCTAACTCCATGTTAAGTGTTATTGCCACATTTCCATGTTATGATTATCAAGTTTTATCGTGATTTTATGTTCAAATTTCTCTTGTTATCTATTGATATGCCTATTGTCTATCATGTATTTTACTCCTCATGTATTCCATGTTTATTCCCTTACTAGGCTTTATAGCTCACCCCTTATCTTATGCATGTCCCCAGGTTATCCCATGAACTGCTAAGTACGAGGCAATGTAGTGGTCATGTAAAGGAATATTTCAATAAATATGTTCTACTTCATGTTTTAATTTGTTATGTAATGATCCTAAGTCCCAATGAAACAAGACCTCTCGATCTTCCATGTTGTATCAAGTTAATAGTTTATGTAATAAATCATGTTTAAGTTTGTAATAAAAGTATGGTTTTCATAGTTGGTATCAGAGGATAGGTTTAGTTATTTTTGGGATTAGGATTAGAAAACCCCAGTAAATCATTAGAGAAAAGACTATGTATAATAAAAACATCCCTAGGTTTTGGTATGTAATGAGTGAGTAGTTTATCATGAAAATAAATCCATGTCTGGATACGAGTAGGTAGAGGAAGCTCTCGCACAGATGTATCTTATGGGTAAAACCCGAAAACAACGCTTTGAGCTAGACTGGAACGGGAACTGGTGCACGAAAATGGGACTTGATACACTCTTGGTTATGACACTCCCATGGGATATGTTTTGATAAATTCACAAGCTTAGTATGAAACCATATTAATGGATTTAAAAAAATTCCCCTAAGAAATATATGTTATAAAGTAGATCATGAAAATCTTATATTCAAGCCTATAGACTCATGAGTTAAGGAAATAAAAGTTTATTTATAAGTCGTAAAATTTAATCTTTGGAGTACCTTTTATGTATTAACCCCTAACATTCCTTTTATTCTAGCCAATGGATGGTAATAGGAGGACTCGGGCTAACAACCGATGTAAAGATCAATGTGATGACTGTACTAATGATATGCCCAATTTAATGGGAGTGAGAAATCGCAAACTTTGTCATGATTCGCTCTCATCTAACTCAAGATTTGAATAGAAACATGGGTCAAGAGAAACTTCCAAACCCCCCTAAGATGGAACAAGTTACTATCGAGGGCTTCATGAGACAAAGGCCTCATACTTTTAGTGGATCATCTGATTCGACAATCACTGAACAATGAATCAACTTCATTGAAAAGATATTCTACATCCTTCAATGTTCTGAACAAGAGAGGGTTCTACTAGAATATTATCATATATAGGGTGAAGCAGATCAATGGTGGACATTGATCAAAAATAAAAATCCTGAGGAGGAGATTGAGGTGTTGGAATGGAAAGATTTCTGGAAGATGTTTTTCGATAAATATTTTACATGCACCCTCTGGCTTAAGATGGAAAGGGACTTCCTTTACCTCAAGTAAAAAAGAATTAGAATCTGTTGGATCGTATGAGGAATACATCACAAATCTTGCACGATACGCTTCTAGATTTTTCGTTACCCCTGAATGCAAGGTTGACCACTTCTTTGGTGGGCTAAAGCCTAGCCTACGGAAAGCATTAGCAATCTGTGACTTCGACAGTTATGAGGAAATTGTCAGATGTTCCCTCAAGGTCGAAATTGAGATCAGCGAATCACATGGGTATCATGGGGACAAGAAGCGTAAGGTGTAATTCAATGTTGTCGGTCTGATGGATAAATCCAACGGTGCTAAGAAGATCAACCACCCCACCTTCCAAAAGTGCGGAAAGAAGCACCCTGGAAATTTCCTCAAGGGGATGAGGAAATGCTTTAGGTGTGGAAGAGAAGGGAACCTAAGTGTTAACTGTCAGCAAAGAAGACTCGTGGCTATGACAGAGGTTAGGAATGCTCCGTTTGAACCTCAACGCATTGTTCATTGATACAAATTCAAATAAGTGGGGAATTTTTCAAATCAGTGCCCAAAACCAAGGGTTTTTGAAGGCAACCAACAGCCTCCAAGGTAGCAAGGAAGATCTTTTTCCATCACTTCTACTGAAGTGAACCCCAAAAACAAAGTGGTGAAATTTATTCTAGTTATTCATTCAAGAATAGCGAACATACTTTTTTATTAAGGTTCTATGCATTCATTTATATCTTGAATGTTTAGTAGAACAATCCCAGCACCACCACAAATCATGGAAGTGAAGATGTTGGTGAGTATAGAAAATGGTGAAATCATTGCATCCCATGAATATAAGTCCTCCCCTATTATAATATGTGAATTGAACTTCCCAGTGAACCTTTTCGTACTCCCTATAGTGTAAATTGATTCAATTCAAGGCTTGGATTGCCTTTCCTTATATAAGGCCAACAGAAATTGTCATGAGAGGGAAATCACTCTCCATGTGGATGATCAACCTCTTATTTTGTACAAGTACAAGGAGGAGGATGAATCTTCTTTAGCTCCATCATCTCAAGCATGGATATTATTGCCCTATGGGCATGCATATCTGGCTCATATTATTGATTCCAAGGAAACAACCATCCTTGAAGACATGTCTATTATGAGGGTATTCAGTGAAGTGTTTCTCGAGGAATTGTCTGGTCTTCCTCCTAAAAGAGACATTCAATTCTCAATTGATCTTATACCAGGGGTGCTACCAATAACCAATACTCAATATAGAATGATTTTTTTGGATCTTGAAGGGCTGAAGAAACAACTGCAAGAGAATATGGATGAAGGGTTTATACCCCCAAGTGCTTCACCATGGGGTGCACCAATCCTCTTCATCAAGAAGAAGGATTGGTCAATGCGGCTTAGCATCAAATATCATGAACATAACAAAATCATGGTAAAGAACAAGTATCCTCCTCCATGGATCGATGACTCGTTTGATCAGCTGTGTGGAGCACACTACTTCTCCAAGGTAGATTTGCGGTCGGGATATTATCATCTGAGGGTGAAGAAGGAAGATGTCCCCAAGACTGCTTTTCGTACAAGATACGAGCACTATGAATTCATTACAATGCCTTTCGGACTAACTAATGCTCTAGAAATCTTCATGGACTTGATGAATAGAGTCTTTAGTGATTACCTTGAAAAATTTGTGGTAGTCTTTATAAATGATACTCTAATATACTCTAAAACCAAGGAGGATCATGAGTAGCATTTAAGAACTGTACTAGAGACTTTTCACAAGGAGAAGCTCTATGAAAAGTACAAAAAGTGTGATTTATAGTTTATGTATGTCTCATTATGGGGAAATATCATCAGATGCAAAGGGATATCTATCGATCCCTCTAAAATAGATGCAATTGAGGGATGGAAGAGGCTAACATCAGTAATGGATATCCATAGCTTCTTGGGGTTAGCTGGATATTATCGATTGTTTGTGAGAAATTTCTCATGATTGTCCAACCCTCTTACCAAGCTAACTTGAAAGGGAGTAATGTTTTCTTCGAGTGATGAATGCGAAGAAAGCTTCAAGGAGTTAAAAAGGAGGCTTATCACTGCGCTTGTGCTCACTTTACCCATAAGTGGCGAACTTTTTGTGATATTCAGTGAGGCTTCGAAGAAGGGCTTCGTCTGCATGCTAATGTAGAATGATAAAGTGATATCCTATGCCTCAAGAATGATGAAAATCCATGAGAGAAACTATCCAAGGCATGATCTGGAGTTGGCGGTGGTGATCTTTGCCTTGAAAATATGGCGACAATATCTCTATGGGGAGAAATGTGAGATATATACTTACCACAAGAGTCTTAAATATATATTCACACAAAAAGAGATTAATATACGCCAGAGAAGATTGATAGAGCTCATCAAGGATTATGATTGTTCCATACATTACCACCCTGTGAAAGTGAACAAGGAGGCTGATTCCCTAAGTAGAAAGGACCTAGTGATTCTATCAATAATGAAAATTGAAAAGGATCCAATCTTCTTAGACTAGATGAAGATGGACATGGGAATCATAAAGAAGGGAAAATAATCAATCCCTTCACAAATTATTGCTCAACCGTATCTTTTGGAAAGGTTAAAGAATGCTAAAAAGGATGATGTGAGTATTCAATAAAAAGTGGAAGATATCTAAAAACGGAAATCCTCAAAGTTTAATGTTAATGAAGAAGAAGTTGTGCAATTTGGTAAAATACTATGTGTTCTGTCATGTCCGGAGCTGAAGAAAGAACTTTTGGATGATTCACATAGTTCAAATTTCTCTATTCACCCATGGAGCACAAAGATGTATCGAGATCTCTAAGAAACTTTTTGGTGGGATAATATGAAGAAGAATATCATTGTATATACCTCAAAGTGCCTGGTGTGCCAACAAGTGAAGGCAAAAATGCAGAAGTCTAAGTTGATGATGAAACCATTTCCCACACTAGAATGGAAATGGGAGAATATCACCATGTAATTTGTCACCAGAAATCTAAGGACAACTAAAGGAAGCAATGTAATCTGGGTTTTGGTGGATCATCTTACAAAGACTGCACACTTCATTATTATTCAGGAGGATTTCTTATTGGATCAACTGGAACGGATATATATCAAGGAAGTGGTACGGCTGAATGGAGTGCCAGTATCTATTATGTATGACCGAGATCAAAGATTCACCTCTATGTTTTGGAAGAGTCTTCAAAATGCTATTGATAATGAACTGATCTTCAGTACAGTCTATCATCCTGAAACTGATGGCCAATCCGAGCGGACTATCCAAACACTTGAGGACATGTTGAGAGCATTATCAATGGTCTTTAAAGGAGGATGGGATCAAAATCTTCCTCTGGTTGGGTTCTCATATAATAATAGTTTGCACTCGAGCATCCAAATGGAACCATATGAAGCCCTTTATGGGAAAAGGTTCAGAACACTGACATGTTGGGATGAGGTCGGCGAACGTAAACTTCTTGGACCAGAAATAGTTAAAGAAATGGTGGAGAAGGTGAAAACCATTCAACAGTATATCAAGGCAGCCCAAATTCGACAGAAGAGTTATGTAGATAACCATTGACGAGACCATGAGTTTATAGATGGAGACATGGTTTTTCTACGCATATCTCTGTGGATGATGGTCACGAGGTTTGGAAAGAAAGGGAAGTTAAGTCCAAGGAACATCCACCACTTTGAGATTATTGATCATGTTGGGGTTGTGGCCTATCGAATAGCACTTCCACCTACCATGGCCAAAGGACATGATGTCATTAAGGTATCCATTTTAAGGAAGTACATACTAGACCCTTCACATGTACACTCTTCTGAGGTGGTAGAGTTGGAGAATGAGCTTTTTTATGAGGAGAAACCAGTGAAGATCATATATTGTAGAGAAAAGTTCTACGAAATAAGACAATGCCCCTCGTCAAGGTGTTGCGAAAAAACCACAAGTTTGAAGAAGCGACTTGGGAATCGAAGGAAAGGATGAAACTGAGTTACCCAAATCTGTTTTAGTGTGGGAAAATGAAATTTCGATGGTGAAATTTCATAAGGGGGGAATATTGTAACGAACCAAAGTTTCATTAATGTAAATCACTATTGATCTAAATAAATGTCTCTTTATGTAAAATTTTTATATAAAATGTCAACTTCTTTGGTTTTATGTTATGAATTGTGACTATTGATTTCATATCTATTGAACAGTGATCACATGATTAGTATAAATATAGGGTTTTAACAAACACAGTTTAGTCAGACAAAGGAAGCGATGGCCTCATCCGGTAGAATTGCTCCATACAAAGCCCATTTGTTGGAACTAAGAAAAGATGTGGAATCTTTGGGCTTTTCTATTCACCAATCCCAATATAAGCTTCATCATGTCATGCTCTAATGGGATCATCTATGAGAAAAGTGAAGTGGATTGAGATTACCACTCGAGCGATGTTATCTAAGCCACCCCAAGAGTCTGTCACCATCGCACACCTTACCCTTAGGTCATATGTGGTTGTTTTAAGGGGTTATATAAAAAATCTCTAGTACTATGTTCATGTATATTATTTTTTTTATATAATAATGAATTTACCTTCTTTTCATTATTGACACTTTTTAAATTGATTTTTTAAAGAAACAATAGTATTTTTTAGTTAATATTAATCTATGAAATATATTTTGATGAATTAATCGATTTTTGTATTAAATAATATTTTAATAAAATATTATTATTATTATCAAATTTATTTTTATTAAATATAAATGATCTTATAATTTTATGAATGCAATTGAAATTTTTATTAAGGTTTGAAAGCCATTTTTTGTCAAAACCCATGAATTTTCGATAAATGTCAGTTTTTATTTTAAAAATGAAAATTATAAATTTATAAAATTATTTAGATAAAATAAATGTTATTTTTTGAATCAGGATGTCTAAATTATCCAACAGTGAATTTTTCATAATTTTCTGAGACAGTAAAATTTTTGAATAAAAATTAAATACCGTTTAAATATATAATGTGTTTATGACATCATAATGACCTAATAGTGTTGTAATAAAATACATTAAGATTTTCTTTCATCCAATATATGTTTTACCATTAAAATAATGTGATTTTGGGTTTTTTTGACTTATTTTACAAAGCATTAATGGACCCCTCAAGACTTATTACACATCTTGTATTTTTAAATTATTTTCCATGGGAGTGTGACTCACCTCCACATAATCAACCCCATTATTTTAAGAAGTTCAGACTTTTTCCTTATAAAATATTGTTTTCCTTTTCCCTTTTACAAACACCATGGTAAAAAACCATGATATGATTTGTGGTTTGGATTAGTTTAATGTAGGGTGTCCCAAACCTAAATAATAAAGAATTCACTCACCTTTCCTATATAAACCCACCCATGCTCCCACTTCTTCCTCACTCAAAGCCTTTGGAGTTCGTCAAACCTCCTCCCTACTCTCTCTAGAATCTTCACAAGGTACCCCAAGCCCCCAAAAACCCTCTCTCAAGCTTCTCTCAAGCCTTTGGAAGCACACTTCCAAGTAAGGGGTTTTTCTTCCTGTCTCATTTTTGTCTAATATTCATTAAGTTGTTATGCCCCTTTTAAATTAAATTATAAATGTTTGGGTATGGTTTCACACCTCCCCCATACTTCCCTCTTTATTTTTGAATGATGGGAGACCCCTTTCTCTGTCATTAATTTCCTCCCATGTACAACCGTTACAATGCTGAAATTCTGAAAAGAATTTCCCTCTCATCGTTTACATTCAAGAAATTATTTTGTATCATGAATATAAATTCCATTACAATTGTTTGGACATGTATCTATATGACCCCCTTACTATCCATTTTATTTAAATATGATGAGACACCCCTTTCTCTCTCATCAACCATTTTTTATGAATTCTTAAGTCACCCTGTTATGCTGCCGAAAGTGCACCGATCTTCTATGCCAATGCCTTTGTGTAGTGAATACCATGCCCATTTCTCCATAAAGGGTATTAACCATTATGCACATTTACATATTTATTATAAATCTTCATGTATGAATTCCACATTCCTTTATAATGGAATAAATTATTATGTTTAATTAATCCATGTTTTATGATCCTTGTGGCACAATAATGCATGAAATGAAATGTTTAAGAAGGGAGCGCCCTTATAGCGCTCCAATGAATTTGGTAAATTATTGTATCATGTTACGTCATGTGCAACGATTTTTGACTAATTCTAATTCAAATTTAACGAGGGTTTACTCGTGCTTCATGTGCGATGAGAATTTACTCATGCTCCATGTGCATTGAGCCTTGGCTCATGCTAATTCCATGTTAAGTGTTATTGCCACATTTCCATGTTATGATTATCATGCTTTATCATGCCTTTATGTTCAGGATTCTCTTGTTATATATTGATATGACTCTTTTTAACATGTATTGTACTCCTCATGTATTCCTTGTTTATTCCCTTACTTGGATTTATAGCTCACCCCTTTTCTTATGCATGTCGTTAAGTTATCCCATGCAATTCCAAGTATGAGGGAATGTAGTGGTCATGTAAAAGAATTTTTCAATAAAGATATTTTACTTCATGTTTTAAGTTGTTATGTAATTATCCTTAGCCCCAAATACAATAAACCTCCCGATCATCCATGTTTTATCAAGTGAATAGTTTCTTTAATAAATCATGTTTATGTTTGTAATAAAAGAAGTATTATCGTATAATGTGTTTAATTATCCTTATAAAGCTAAATATTTTGGAACAAATATTTAATTAAATATATAATTATCATATTTATGACATATTTTATATTCATAAATGATAAAACATATTAATTGTTTCTCCAATTCTATGGAAAATGAAATAGTAACTCATGCGTTTGTTTAGACTACTTCTACCATGGAATGATCAATTTACATTTTTAAATTCATCAACACCCTACATGGATGATTATTAGGATGATTTTAAAGGATAAATATTATTTTTATAATATCATTAAGGTTAGTTTAAAAAAATTGTATATCATTTCAATGATACGACTGACAAACAATTATCGTAAATTCAATTGTTTAAAATTTGCGTACTAAGAGGAAAATAATTAACTCAAATCCCGTAATATTTTCATATACATTAATTATTCTAATAATTAATTTATAATTATGATATATCACACTAATAAACTCTAAATTATATAATTATTCTACAATTTTAGTGTTATTTCAACTAAATCACAACATAATCATTGATAATCATGTTAAGATCATGTTTGGGTTAGTTCGAACACATATTGGAACAATGATATGAAATTATATCTCATATGTTTATAAAAATATAATTTCAGGTATAATATGATATAATTTTTTTAAAAATAATTTCATCAAATTTATACGTCAATATTTAACTATTTTATTAAGAAACAACACTTCATTGGTTGAAAATCATTGAACCATGTTTGTTGTCAATTTCATCTTCAATGATAACGACTAAAGTAATCCAAAAATAAATATAGAATTAAAAAATTATTATATTTTGTACATTATATTAATATTAATTGACATTTAATGATTAAATTTATATGAATAATATATACTAACATTGGTCCAATGAAACTAGTATGAACGCTCAAAACTATGAACACCCAATGTGGAAAAATAGGTAAAAAGAAACAAGTATACATGAAGATAGTGATTATAAATTGAAAATTTAAATTTTATAAGGTAATAATATGGTAAATAAATTTTATTTAAATATATTTTGTTTATTTTACAAGATGTTAGAGTACATTCATCTAATTCTAAAATAAGGTAATGGTTTTTCATCTCAAATTCCTATATTTGAGACACTATTTATAGTATGAACCAAATATATTTTATGTGGTGTATATGATATCTATTTGAGTTATGATATAATTAATTATATTTTAATTATTTTTCATCATTAAAAAGGTTCATTAAAAAATGGACCAATGTTCATAATCCTACATTCTTTTGTATCTGTGAGGTTCATGTTGGGCTCAATATTTTTCTTTCTGATAGAAACTCTGAAAACATTTCACACCCATGATCATTTTTAGTTAACGTGGAAATAATTTTCAATGTTTGGTAGTTAATGGGACTTTTCTATGGACATATTATAATACACATTTTTCAAGAGGATGGGTGTTCAATATCATTACAACCTTTTGGGGGGAAATATTTCATACTTTTGGAAAATATTATAAATTTACGACATATTTGTGAATCCTTATTAAATCACATAGTGTGATTTGTTACCCTTGTACTAATGATCTTAACAAGACCATGTTTCTTATATAAAAATTTATAGGTTCCCCATCATTATTTTATTAATTTTATAATTCTTTGATTTAAATCTAGGTAGTTGGGATCTGTGGAGTTTATTAATGCCTAGTGGGGTAGTTAGTATTTTGGAGTTGGTATTGATCGTCAAAGAGGTATAAATGGTAACCTATAAAAATAAGTATCAAAACCCAAGTAGTTTAATGAAATGTGTAAAGGTAAATAATATTGGTGTCAGACCTCATAGAGGCATCATATATATCCTTCTAAATATAGGAATAAGATACAATGTATTATAATGGAATGGTTTGGGATTACACCTTAATATGATAGGCCGTCGATGAATGTAATTTTATCTTGTTAATTAAATTATCATCGTAGATATAAAAGACCATCTAATCCCTCATCAGTGTAAGAAACATGATACAATATAAGATCAGTCCCATCACTTGAGTGTGTACCATGTTATTTGAAGTTTTGGTTTGGTATTACACCTTGAAAGTTGCCCATGGTTTGGGAACCATGAGTAGGATCTTGACATATCATGAATTGAAGGTTTTTTATTGCTTACAACTATGTGGATTCCCATATTTTTGTAACTATGAGGACTATCTCCACTCAAGGAGATTTGAATTATTTGTTATGGGTTACACATTATAGGATGCACATGTTTCTAGATATATGAGGAATATCTAAACTCATGGTGATTGATGGTTTTTCTGGAATTACACTATTGAGGTTGCCTGTGATTCATTACCCCCTAATCTACTATAAATATGAGTAAGGGATATAGTCAAGATTACGACTTACAAATAATTTGAGGCACATGTGATTATTACTAGATCATGATGCTGACATGATCACCACTAACATCTAATCCCCCGTGAGTCATGCTTAGTGTGAGAATAAAAACTGAAGATTAAGACCAAAAATACAACATAATATCATTCATCTACCAGTGGATAAGGGTGAGGATATATAAGTAATGGGAATTCCCCACAACACATTTTAGTGGAATACTATAGGAAGGTTTAATATTGTATCCCTATAGTGAGATCCCTTATGAATTGTGGGCCCCATATTTGGTGACATGAGAGAGAGATCAGATGGTGACTTAGATAGGTGAGCCTTGGCTGAATTTAAGGTGTATCATATAGGTTAGACCATAGTGAGCAGAAGGTGTCTTTGATAGGGTGGACCCGGGCATGATGAAGGGGTGTCATGTATGGTGGAATTGGTCTATTGGAAGGTTATTCACCCAAGTAAGCCTGGGAAATATAAAGGCAATTCACCCGGGTAAGGAATGGGTGATATAAAGGTTCTTTTCCTAGGTAAGGCACGTGTGAATTTAAGGTTATTTTCCCAGGTAAAGCATCTGTGAGTTGAAGGCACTTTGCCTAGGTAAGAACTGGGTGATCTAGAGGTGCTTCAAATGGGGTTTACCTGGGTAAGTTAGAGATATCTAAAACATGTTAGACCTATGAGAGTTAGAGATTCCACTTCGGCGATGAAAAAAATTGGAAAAACACTTTGGTGAGGCCTGTCTCTAAGATCCAAGTGTCACTTTAAGTGTATTTGGATGACTGTCGCTCATGTTTCAAGCCATAGAATAAGCCCTGTCCTAATCAATTTTGACTAGGGGGATGGTTCATATAAAGGTTCTTGGTATTTTAGACCCTTAGGGACCTCAATCCATTAATCCTCTATAATTTTCTCTTGTTTTATAGGCTAATGGAACTACATGAGGAATTATAAAACTTTGGTGTGATACTTGGGAAAGCATAGCTCTATGCAGTCTCTTCATCTTCTAGTCAACTCAAATGGGGAGCCTAATGGTGCTTTTTAGAGGAACAATTATGTCTTTGGGTGAAGAGGGTTGTTCACAAAATTCATACTTATATCTAGTTCATGTAATTATTTCACTATTATTGGATGTCCATGGGTACATCATGAAGGGAAGACCCATGCAGGGTGTCTAGCTATGCAAGTGAACCACATAGACTAGACATCTGTGGGATTGGAGAATCTATGAGATAGATATACTTGTCACGTCTATATATTTTGATTCGTAAGTCCATTTGGTATTTTAGAATATAAAAATAGAAGTCTGAGAAGTAGAATACACCCATCAATATGTCGATTACACCACATCAAGGTGTTTTCATATGATAAAAAGTTCCTAAAAGATCCATATGTTATCATTTTTTCAGTTTTATTCCTATGATTTTTCCTTATCGACACCTTTTTATCATAGATTTTAGAAATACAAAGCCTACTCATTTAGGGAGGTTCTCACCACCACACCACAATATTGGGAAAATTTTCTTTCGAATATCTATCCCTTGGTGTGTGATCATTTTTGAGGTATACAGGAATCTAATCAAGTTCTTCTTCCATATTGGCAAAAAATTTCTACTCATACTCATCATATTTTGTCTAAGAAAGTATATTATCATCGATTTTGAAGAAGATTTTATAACATGATGTTTTCATTTCAAAAAAATGTTCTCCTTGGAATTGGATTCATTTCAAATGAAAATATTATAGTTTTAAGGAAATTTTAATGAACCCTGAAATGTTCCTATATAATCTAGTGGGCTTTTGATCTATCTCACCAATGGGAGTATTGTTTCTAAATGATGGATCTCGACATACAGATTTTAGATCTGAAAAATATGAGAATATTGAATCAATATGATTGGGTAACCATGAGGAACAATTTACTTAGGTATATAGATCTATCAAGAGATGTAATCTCATGTTAGGGAACATATATCTTAAATTTGGAATGATATAATTTCTAGGAATCAAAGTGTAGTGAAATGAAAATTGATATATGGTTTGATCCCAGATAGGATATCTGGATGTCACAACGTATATTTTGAGAGTATGAATCAATTCACACATAGTTCTGTATAAGGGGACTCTAATGTTGATTAAAGTCATCCATAGAGGGATGAACTTTTCAACATAGGTCAACTGATAAAGAACTATTTCTTGAATGATCCTATTATAATGAGGCTTATATATAGTAGATGGGATATCATCCATTTACAATGGATTCTTGTGTTAGGACCCATGTTATTATAAGGCTGTTAAACATATCTAAATCTCATTCCAAAAAATTAGGGAACTTGGGGTAAGATTCTCAAGAATGTTTAAGGTCTTATAAGATAGACCATGTGTCTCTATGTTTAATGTCACGTGGGAACTATGTAACCCCATATGGTTCTTGGAAAAAACATACGTGCTCTTATTTTTTCCTAGTTCAATGGACCAAGTGAGAATCACCCATTTTTTTCCAGTGTATATTATTTTCCCTAAGAACATTATACCTTTTATAATCACCCTATCATTTTTCAAGGACATGAATGTAGAGGCCAAGAAGTAAGTGAAATAGTGTTTTACTCAGGACACCTTTTTTGGTTTTTCAACCTATCAAGTTTTATGCCATTCAATTTTGCTTCAAATTCTCATGATTTACCCAGGTTGTGTGAGGTGAATGCTTATTGACTTGGGTCTAGACATTTTATTAGGGTTCTCATCCCAATTTTTCAAATTGGTGAGTACTATGTATATCTCCATTGGTAGACTATGGTATTTGAAACTGGACTAATGTAATGATATATGATAAGGTCATAAATCATTGAAAAAATGTTTTTTATTTTTAAGGTCACAAAACATGAACAAATAATTGTGTGTGAAACATTTCATACTGAATGTTCTAATTGATACTCAATGTCAATAGAGAGATCAATGATGTTATTAATTATCTCATGGATAAGTAAACATAGTTTAATTTCATAGTTTTTGGAATTATTTTTTTAGTTTATGTTCATGATTCTTGGACCCTAGTAGCATGTGAGTTTCCAAAAGAAGAAGATCAAATTAAGGCTTCATCATCTCCAAATGACAGACACAACTAGATTCGAAGGGGTTCAAGAATATAGTCATAATCTTTAATTACATGTGGTAATAATGCATGAATGTGTGTCCTTGAGGGTACCTATATCTTCTCAAATAGTTGGGTTAATTTATATGTAAATCATAATATATGAATTTTGAAATCAATTGTAAATAGAGGCTAGTGGATTAGAATAACTATTAGTAATGGAAAAAAATAATTCCACAATTAGTCAATTGACGTGGTATAGTGTTCCGGTGTAATTTTCCTATAAGCAAAAAGTCCAATAGGTGATACATTATATGATTAAATGAAAATGACTCTATTCACCATTATTTTAATAAAGTTTCCCTATAGATCAATCAATACATATAATATAAATTTTAATGAAATTGATAATTAAAAGGATTATCGACTCAAGGATGAAGGATTACAGGAGGATGACTCAAGGAAATGGTCGATATATACCTTATAGATATGCATTTGATTCATAAATATAAGTAGTATTATATATTGGTATTAACACCATAATGTTTATATTATCTTATATTAAACACAATCGCAAGGAAAATGGATACAACCTCATATTCTTTTGATTTTTAGTTCAAGGTCATAAATATAAGACTATGATGGGATACAGATTAAGGTCATACATCCTTGGACAAATGTTTGAGCTTTAAGGTTTAAAAACATAGAAAATAGGGTGGTTCAACTTACATATATTGGGAATGGTAAATCCTAACATGAATAATGAGACAAATTCTATAATAGATTAACTCACAGGGTGAAAGATGTAGTTTATGGTTATAGTTCTTGGAACAAATGTCGGTGCCTCAACCAAGGAAATCAAATCTCAACATTTTTACATATTTCACAAAGTGACTATAAATCCATGAATACTTATTGGAATGAAAAGTTCTCCTTCACTAATCTGAGTTAATGCGGGGAAAGGGGAATTTTACACTGATCATGTGTCCATAAACAGGTGAACTAACATGAAAATCACATATACCGATCCAGTTCATACTTCACAATTAAGGTATTAATTTGCTATGGAATATATTTTTTGTGTTCTAAATATTTATATATGTATTTAGCACTCATGGAGGAATGACATATTAAACATTAAATGGACTAACCTGATCATTTTTGAGTCATGCAGTATGTACTTATACCTTATATTTTAATGTCATGTGGCATGGACTAAGTTTCCTAAATTTGAATAAATAATCATCTAAATCACACTATTCAAATTGACTCAGTAGTCCATTTAAGATCCCATGATTGATGCTTAGTGTGATAAATATAAGTAAATATTTTGGAATTATTCAAAGCACAAGAGGGTGCATGATATGGATCTTGTGGAGGAATTATCATTTCAATTTGATTTGTTAGAGGGAAATTGACATGTTCTTGTCATGGGGTGTGAAAAGAAAATTTACTCAGCTAAAAATATATTAAATTGGTTAACCACGGTTGTATATATATTTTAGTGAACAAGAATCATGTTTTCACTTGAAATTATAGAATGAATTGTAGATACATTTTAATATAATTTTATTTCAAATAGAAATAAATAAAAATAAATAAATTCGAAAAAAATTGATTCAGAGAGTGGTTGTTTTAGGGTTAGATAAAATTTTTCAATTTCATAATTGTAATTGAAATCAACCCCTCCCACTAAATTGAATAATAACTGAAATACTCATCGACTGTGTTTTCAATCACCGTTGGTTGAAGGATGAAATGTAAACCACTCCTCTATGCATGAAAATCAGTAAATCATCCCCATACCACTAATGAAGGAAGTCCCAATCAGGATTTTTCTTTCCTTATAAATCCAAAAAACAATTCACATATTCAAAAAACCTATCCACGATTGTTAGACACTCAACACCTAACAAAATATGCTGGATCGAGACAAACAACACTAGGTTGAAGAATATTTAAGAACATTAACCAAAGATAAAAATAATGAATGAAAAACCCTAAATAAAATTGAATTAAGATAATTAAAAAACATTGAAAATAGAAAAAACTCAATAGAAAAAAATATATTTGAACTAAGGCACAAGACTCTGATATTACAGAAAGAAAACACCCCCTTCCGTGATCACTCGTGATTTTACCCCTAAATGTAAAAGTTTATAGATTTTAACATAAAATAAGAGATAATTATGAATCAAATAAAAGAGAAAACATAAAGTGAAAATCACTTAAATGTTACAATGATTTATAACATATCCTCTTTCTCCTCCATCAACACCTTTTAATGTATGTGGAGACACATATTTAAAGGGTTGAGTGATGGAAAATTTCCCTCTGGATTCTTTCCACTAAAATTGTGAGGTTATTTCTCCTGATAAATAAAAAAATGTCAAGAAGGTTTTTTTAAAAGTTATTACTGTATTACATTTAAAATCTATCTAAAAATTTCAGATTCATTTGACACATTCTTAAAATATACCTCAATTACTAAAGAATTTCTTTTGCCAAAGAGGCTCTTAAAATTTATCTAATTAGGTGAATTGAATGGATACATTTATGAGTGAATTTTTTTATTAAATTTAGTATGAAAATTATTATTGATGTTTTCTTTTATATCAAGCTAGAATCATTTTTTGGATGTCCTCATACCAAATTATGTCTCAATTACTTAGTTGGTGTCCATTCTATTAGTTATAAATATTTTTCAAAATAATTGTTTTTTAGGATATTGGATTTTGATTTGGTTCTATATACAGAAAAAGGGAGTTGAATCCCATGAAAAAGAGAAGTCTAAAAAACAAATCACTTTAATTTTATCAAAATTTTAAATGTTATTATCAAAATAAAAAATGGTAAAAATATATTAAAATTAAAAAATTTATAAATTTTCATATTTTATCCCAAAACACACAAAAAATATAAAATGATGATAACCAGATAAAATTGTAAAATTTGATGTTATGAAATTATTAAAATACACATAAAAAATGATTAAATTAGTAGTTATATCAATTCCCTGACACATATAAATAGGAATCCTAAACAATTAAGAATAAAATGTAAACTGATGAAAATTAAAAACACATAACCCTGAGATCCACCAATTTGAAAAAAATATAAAAGGAATCATGCCTCATAAAAAATAATTTCATGTTCTACATTTAGATAAATACATCTATTTGCATATTTTTTTTCTTCCATTCACACAAAACACTTACCTTAAATAAATCTTCTCTCATCCCACAAATGTCAATTTTCAAGAAAGGTTATTCTCATCCAAAACCACACAAGAGTCTCCATAGGCTTTGAAAAGTCCCCAAATATCCACCCTATGTTTTTCAATGACATGTTTTTATTGTGAAGACATTTCAAGGTTATTCATTGGATTTTAATTCGTAGTATTTTTATGTAAAAAATTCTTAGGTAGAATAAGGAGGGTTTTGATCTTTCAAAAGAACAATTTAATGATTCTTATATTTACTCACGTAAGTTATCCTCATAACTACCCTTATAAAAAACCATATACATAATCATAGAGGCTCAATGAAATTTCACACTATTGAATAATTCTGGAGAAAAAAGGTTAATCTTATTAAACAAATGTTTTTTATGAAAGCTCTAGAAAGACACACCTTTATTTCTCCATTGGAAGCTCTAGAAGGGAAAAATATATTTTTGCAAGAATTCTCCAGAAAGGAACAAATTTTGAAACAATTAATTTTTATCAGTAATAAATACATCTATAAATAATTTCATTCTCCACACATTGTTGTACCAAATGATGTGTGAAACAACGAAATAGCATCCTCCCACAATTAAGTTCAACAAGATCATAAAAATTTCACTTCAAGAGCATGTTGGATAGAGAGAAGGGGCTTCTAATGTGGCCAACCTATTATATTTTTCATGGATTATAAGGTCTATAATGATTCGATTTATAGCTAAGTCTAGAAAAAAATTCTATTAAAAAGGGGGATTCAAAACCCATTAAGTACCTCAATCATATAAAACAGATCTTCCTCACACACAGTAGTTATGAAAGGAGTAAATCAAATTATTTTTAAATAAATAATGTTTTGGTTATCTTAATAAGTGATTCCAATGTAAATAATATGACAGAAAGGGTTTTTAGGAATCAGAATAAGGTGATATCAAAGATTAATGTTGGGAGATGTGGCATGGGAATTAGAAATCATTGGTCATTTCATGAAATTACCGAATATTTAAACATGAAACAAAGTCATTTTCAATATTCATTTATGTTCAGTTTAATGAAATAAATTTTCTCACTCATATAAATGTGTTTCAAAAACTGATAAAGGTAACCATTTTAGATCAAAAATATAAAAACGACACAAAAAGGTAACAAAAACACACACAAAATTGAAAAATAACCATTTTTATTAGAAAACAAAAAAATAAAAATTTTAAAAATCCTAACCTTAAAAGGATAAATATCTAGCACTTAAATGATGCTGTTTCATCCATTAACTCAAGTGGTTTCATCATGTAATCAGTTATGTAATTGAATCACAATAAGAAAGTAAGTGTTAAATATTAGTACAACCAAGCTTATTCACAGTGTAAAGTTGAGTTAGGATCCATAGTGCTGAACACTGGAAACATATACGTAAAATATAATATAAAAAATACAGTTATTGAATGAAAAGAATAGATAAATACAATTAAAAAAGAAGGATAGATCGTTATTTTATACCGTAAATGGGACCTAGTTTTGACTGCCTCCATATGAGAAGTTTGAGTTGGTTATCCCCAAATTGGTAGTGGGTGTATTTTTTTTCTCTAGAATCACATTATGTTTTTATTTACATCATTCATTTATTATTTTTTGTTGATGACTCCATAGACAGCATATAGAAAATCCACCACCATGGGTGATTAGATACAACTTTGTTGATGGGGGTAGGATAAAGAATGAGTCCTCCCCTTTCATGGACTCTACTTGAACATGTTGATCTTCATTCTCCAGTGCTTTCTCAAGGGAATTTGTATCAATGGAATAAGCAAAAGAAAATTTATATTGTAATTTTATTTGAAAAAAATTAATGAATTAAGAATCAATATAAAATTCATCACTTTTAGCATAGGAATATTATGTTTAATTTTACGTTTGAAAAAATTCATCTTTACTTGTACTACCTCCAATAAATGTATAACATATCCAGGGATATCCACATATTTGTCAATAGTTGTATCTTCTTTTTATTTAGCAGCAACCAAGGAAATACATGTGTTTTCCCGATCTATATATTTAAAAAATTTATAAGTGACACTTAATTATATTGTAATAAAATTAAAAGTTTATGAGTTCAAGAAAAGATTAACTCCCTGAGTCTATTCAGATTCAATTTCATTATTAGTGGGGGTGCCTCTTGCAGTTTATTTTCACTATATAGAGGTAGGTAGTCATTCCCCTCTATATTCTCTTCAAATTACGCCACTTTGGTAGTATCATCCTTAAATGGTTCTATCCCTTCTTCCATTTAAGGAATATGGGTATTAATTAATTACTCACATTCATTTCTGAAGTCATCATGATATTGTTGATCTCCCATACATATCTCACTAGGAAATTATTCTTCCTTAGCCTCATTAGGTACATACTTAGGTTATGGTATCTACATTAATGAAAAGACATATTAATATACTAATTCTATTTTTATATCTACTTTAACAATATCCATTCATTCTTATTAAACCTAAACATTATCATAACTAGTATCTGATTCCCGTTGCACCTCAACCACTTCTTTATAAAATTCAAATAAGTACTCTTCGAGTTCAAATAATTATTTTTACAATATTTCTAACAATGGTTATTTGATGATTGGTTAAAGTTCTCAGATGAGATCCTTGAACTAATAATCCTTGATGATTTAGATATTAGGTCCTATGTTTGGTCTAAAAAATAAATAAACACTATCCTCTAATGAACAATCTTACATTAACATTTTTTTTAAATTTTTTTAATTTGTAAATAGTCAAATATTTACAATTATATTTTTCGAAATGCCTCCCAGACAATAGTTCCATGTTTTCACATGTGATTTACATGGGGTGTGACAAAAGTAAATACTTTATATGTAAAAAATATAATAATGTAGTTAACCAAAATTTTCTCTAGATATCTGTGATCAATAATTACATTTGTCACTAAAAATTAGATAATGAATTGGAAGTAATTTTTCAAAATTGTTTTATTTTCAAAATAAATATAGAAATAAACCATATTTGAACACAAATTAATGAATAGAGTTATTATTTCATGGTTGGATAAAATTTTGGATTTTTGTCATGGTCATAATAATAATTCTCCCTCTCTTCGTATTAGATGATAAACCAAAGAATATTCAATTTATATTTCAAATTACCCTTTGTTGATGGATGTAATGGAAACCACTTCTATGTGCATAAATATTAGTAACTCATACCCAATCCAAATTGGTGTTTCGCAATAGGTAATTCTATCTCCTTATAAATATTGATTTATTTCACTTATTCCACACACATTAAAATGATCTCTAGACACTCCACACTTAACACAATATGCTAGATCAAGAAAAACTAAACTATGAAGAGATACATTGAAGAACCTCAACCAAATATCCAAACAATGAATGACTCCAAAAAACCCTAAATAATATTACATTATGATACTTTTTCAATACTTAAAAAATATTTCATTGAATTGAAAAAGATAGTTTTAAATTAAATCACAAGACTTTGACATTGTATAGTGAAAACTACCCCTTCCCTGAAAACTCAATATATTACCCCTCTTTGTGAATGGTAAAAGAGTTTAATGAGGAAGAAGACAAAATTATTAAAATATTAAGACATAAAATAGAAAATAAAAAAACTAAAATTTTCAAATCCTCCAAAATATACCCTCTTCCTCCTCTTTCAACAAATTTTAATGGTAGAGGACACATATATTTATATGGTTGAGGAGTAGAAAATTTCCTTCCAGATTCATCAACTAATATTTTGTGTTTATTTAGCATGATAAATATTGGAATATATGGAACAGTTATTCCTAAATTTTTTTCCTATAACTCTTTTACATGTGCCCCAAAAATATCTTATTCATTGGACACTGTTCGGAAAAGTTAAAACCTAATTAATAAAGAAAAAATTTATGATCGAAAGGATTCTTCAACTTCCTTCACTTTGGTGAATTAAATGTATTCCTTATAAGATAATATATTCATTAAATTTAATTTGATAACTATTACTTTATTTGTCTTTCAAATATATCTAGAATCACATAATTTGTAGGTCTTTATCCCAAGTTATGTATCAATCACTATGGTGGGATCCATTTTTTCATCAAGATATATTTTTCAACATTATTTATTTTTCTAGGAAAATGGTTTTTGAATTGGATATCTGTCTAGAAAATTACATTGTAGTATACTAAAAAAGGAATAAAAAAAAATAATCACTTTTTGGATCCAAATTTTAAATGTTATGGTTGAATTATTAATGTATTATAAATCATTATAAATTGTAGAATTAAAACTTTTTTACATTATATCACAAAACACACCAAAAAATACTCAAATGATACTAATAATATCAAACTGTAATTTTTTTACGGATTAAATCATTAAAATAAACATGAAAAATGTTGAGAATATTAGCTATATCCATTCGACCACACATATCACATGGACTCCTGCACAAGTAAGCATCAAAATAAAATAAAAGATACTTCAAAACAGATAACCTTGAGATCCAAAAATTTGGAAATATGAAAAAAAAATATATCATGGATCATAAAAAACATTATTCAAATATCTCCATTTAGATCATTTAGTGTATTTTCATTTCATTTATCTTCGCATGTACACAAAATACATATATCATATGAATTTTACTCTAATATCAAATGTCAATATTCAAGAATTATTTTCTCATAGAAACCCACAAAAGAGTCTCTATTAGGTTGATAAATTCATAAAAATCCACCTGATGCAAGTCATGAACATCTATTTATCATAAAGACTTTATAGGGATGTTATATGGAATTGTGTTAGTAGGATTTTTTTGTAAAATATTATAATAAATATTAGGAGGTTTTGGATATTTTTGAGGAAAAATAGTATTATTTTAATTTTCACTTGTGTGTTGTCTCCTACTAACTTTTCTTCGAATAAAAGATGCTACATTATCATAAAAATTCTACGAAACCTTACCCAATATAGAATTTCAGTAGAAGGATGTCAATATTTCCAAACATAATTTTTCTTGAAACCTCCAAATAGAAAATACTTTATTTCTCCTTTGGACGCTTCATAACAGTAATACTTTTCTTTTAAAAGGCTTTGAAAAGGAAGATATTCAAATAGAATTAGGTTTTTTATATAGAAAACACATCTCTTAAAAATTTTATTTTCTACCCAAAGTTGAACCAATGATGTATCAGACCACAAAAAAGCATCCCCCTTACACATAAGTTATACTAGATCATGTAATTTCACTTCAAGACGAGGTTGGATACTAAAAATTGACTTCTCATGTGGCTAACATAATCAATATATTAATATATTCTAAATGATATAAAGATAAAAAACCCAAGGAAGGATAGAAATAAAAATTCTATTGAAATTTGGGATATAAAAAAAAGGAATGCCTCAATCATTTAAAACACAAGTACCTCAAAACCTCAATTTCTGAGAGGAATAAATATAATTCTCGTAAAAGTAATATTTGTTCGGTTATGTCATGAAGTAATTTGAATGTATATAATATGTAAGATGGGTTCATAATATTCAAAATAATGTTATTTGAATGATAAATACAATGATATTTGTATGAGATTAAAAAATAAAAGGACTTTTTATGAAATTCTAAAATATTTGAACATGAAATGATGTCATTTTAACCATTAATATCAGCTCATTTTCAGGGTATAATTTTTTTCACTCCTATAATGGCGTTTGGAAATTAAAAAAGATAATCTTTTCAACTCAAAAAGTTTAAATTAGTTACAAAAACAAAAAAAAACCCATAGAAATTTCGAAATAATTTTTTTGGGAAATAAAAAAATAAAAATTATGAAAATAATATACTAAAATGGTTCCTTCACCCACACTTAAATGATGTAGTTCCTATAATTCATTAATGTGTATTTAACATGTAATTATTTTTTTTAATAAAATCATAATAATTAAGTTTGTGTTAAGAATATATACAACTTAACTTATTCAAAATGCATTTTTAAGATAAGCACCTTTATATTGCATTCTAAAAACCAAAATGGAAAATAAAAAAAACATATTATATTTTATAAAACAAAATAAATGTGAAATTAAATTATAATAGAATGATATATCTTGGTTAAATCCCATAAGTGGTCCTTCTATTTTGACTACCTAAATATGGTCAGTTGTAGTTGGTTATCCCCAATCTGATGGTGGGACCAGTTTCTTGCTCATGAACCCCCAACACATATTCATGCCAAATTAATATTCTTCTATTTTTTCGAGGACTCCATATATAGAGTATGGAAAACAAACCCCACGAGAATGAGATACAACATTCATGTAAAGGGTTGGATAATTAATTATTCATCTCCTTTTCTATTCGCCACTTGCACACCCTCATCTTCATTCTCCAGTTTATGCTCAAGGTGTGATCCATAAATGGTATAATCAAAAGAAATGTTAGATTCAAAATTCATTTGAAAAAAATTAATTCATGAAGAATCAATAATAAATTATTCCCTTTAAATGTAATAATATTTTATCCAATTTTCATCCAGTATATACACTTTGATCTAATCTTTTACTCCCTCTAATGAATGTTGAACATTTTCAGGGACCTCCACATGTTCAACAGTATTTTTATATTATATTTATCCCTCATCCACCAAGGAAATACTTGTTTTTTATGAATCTAGAAATTTAAAACAACTATTTGTGATACTAAATTTAGTTTCAACAAAATTAGAATATAATTAGTTCCACAAAAGATACTCGCACTGAGTTTTTTTAGCTTTAATTTCATTTTTGTGGGTGTTGCCTCTTTTACTAACATTTAAGTAGATCTAGTTAGGTAGTTTGGATATTCTATATTCTATTAAAAATCAATAACATTGGTGGTGTATTCATTCAATGTTTTTGAATCTTATACTTTGTGAGTAATAGAGGGATTAATATGTTCCTCATATTAATTCTATAGGTTATCTATATCTTTTGATCTCCCACACATATCTCAGCAGAAAATTCTTCTTCATTTTTCTCCTTCAGTTCTTTAGCAGGTTCTGGATTCTCCACCAATGAAAGAACATAATCAAATACTAGTACTACATATCTCTCACATTTTTCTAGGTCTTTTTCATGTTCTTACACATGAACATTATTATAACCATTATATTTTTGTTTCACCTCGAACATTTCTACATAAAATTATAGTAATTAATCATAGATTTGAATTAATTATTTTTACAATACCATAAACACTTGGTATTCGAGGTTCTATATAATGTCTTCGATGAGATTATAAAATTATTCTTCTAAATTATTTCGTGATTATATATAGTAATTTGTTTAGAAAAGAAATAAAAACTATCCTCTGTATACTAAGGTGAGTTTAACATTTTTTTAATTTGAAAATAGTAAAATATTTACAATTATATTGTTAGAACTCCTCCCCATAAATGGTTACATGTTTTGACACGTTCCAGTTATGGGTTGTGACAAATGATAATATTTGAAAACATAAAATTATAATATTTTGGATAAAAATGATTTTATCTAGAGATAGTGTATCATAATTGTGTTTGTTGCGTGAAATTAGGGAATGAATAGATGTTTCTTTTTTAAAATTATCTTACTTTAAAAAGAAATAAATTATTGAAAATGATGTTAAAAAATCGATAAAGATAGTGATTGGATCATGGTTGGATCATATTTATTATTTCATCATGGTCATAAAAATCATTCCCACTCTCTTCCAATATAATAATAAATGAATGACTCCTCGATCTAGTTGTCAATCTCCCTTGGTTGATGGAAGTAATGGAAACCACTAACGTGTTATTGAAAATCAGTAAATAATCCCATAAATACTTAATAATGTCCTAATATGGTTTTTTTCACATTATAAATATAGAAACATTTAACTTATTCCATACACATGCTGTCAATCTCTAGACACTCACCACAAAACACAATATTCTCAACTGAGAAAAATTTCACTAGGTAGAGGGAGATTAAAGAAGATCAAAATAATATAAAAAAAACTAATGAAATAAATAAAATAAAATAAAATATAATTAATATAGTTTGTAAGTTAAACAAATGCAATTTACTCAATAGAAAGAGATATATTTTAGTTTAATCACAATACTCTGAAATTACCAATAGAAAACTCTCCCTTCCCGGATCACTCAAGATTTTACCCCTCTATTTAAAGAGTAATATAGTTTATGGGTAAGAAGAAAAAAATATGAATATATTAAAAGATAAAATAGAAAACCAGATCACATAAAGGTTCCATTCCTAAAAAATTACCCTCTTCTTCCACATTAAACACCTTTTAATGGATGTTGGAAAAAATATTTATTGGGTTGCGGGGTGGAATATTTTCCTCTAAATTCTATCCAATAATTTTTTTAGATTCATTCTCAAGGTAAATGGTAGAATATTGAAAAGGGTTCTACCTATTAGTTTTCCCAATATATCTTTTCCATGAACCATCAAAATATTGACTTTATCAGACACACTCAAAAAAATTAAACCCAAATTACTAATGAAAAGCTTTTATTGAAATAGATCATTAAAATCCTCCAATTTGATGTATTAAATGGATGCCTTAATGAGATAATTTCTCCATGTAATATAATTTGAAAATGAGGATATGAGTTATCATTAAAATAATGATATAATAACTTAATTTTAAGGTATTTATCTAGTGTCATGTCTTAATTACTGGGGTGGGTCTGGTCTGTCGGTGAAAAATATTTTTCAAATTGATTGATTTTTATGGGCTTGTGGATTTTTAATTCGCTCTGTGTCTAGAATGGGATGTTTTATTTTATGAAAAAAATTATGCCTAAAAAATAAACACTTTAAAAATATTAAATATATTAATGTTATCACTAAAATAACTAAATAGTATAAATCTATTAAAATTGTAGAAATATGCTATTTTTACATTTTAGCACAAACAACACCAAAAATATTAAAATGATAGAAATTAGCTCAAATATTTAAAAAATAAGGTATTTAATAATTGAAACACAAATGAAAAATTATGAAAATAATGTGTCTATCGATTTCCCCGATGATACCCCTCAGACTGTTAGACAAGTAATCATCAAAATCAAATGAGTGAAAATTAAAAACACATGCCCCTGATATTTACCAATTTGACAAAAAGTAACAATAGATATCATGGTTCATCAAAAAACCATTATTTCATGTTCTAAAATTATATCATTCAATCCATTTTATTTTATTTTTTCTTCACATGCACCCAAAACTGTTACCTCCCATGGATTTTCTCTCATCTCAAAAATTTTAATTTTCAAAAGAGATTATCTCATCAAAAACCACACATGAGACATCGTAGGCTTGTCCATATTCATATATATATACTCAATATGAGTCAAGAAAGTGTTTTTATAATTATTACTATGTAGGGATAATATATGGAATTCATTTGGTAGGTTTTTTTATATAAATAATTCTAAGGTAAAATGAGAAGTGTTTGGATATTTTTGAAAAACAATTACATGATATTAAATTTCACTGTTGTATGGTCTCATCCTCACTATACTTAGAATAAAAATAGATTAATATATAATAAAACTAAAATAAATTTGTTTTCATTTTATATTTTATTGAAAAACCAAATTAATTTTTCTCAAACATAGTTTTTCTTTAATTCTATAGATGGGAACAAATTTCATTCTCATTTAGAAGTTCTAGAAATGCGAAAGATCATTTATTATGAAATATTTATATTTCCACAAACATTTATTAAATGAATATTTTTCATTTGAAAAAACATCATTGAATACTTTATCTTCCGCTAAACGTTTCACCAAATAATATAGCACAACACGAGGTATCTTCCCCCTACACATATGTTCATCAAGATCATGAAATTTCATTTCAACTGAAGGTTGGATAAATAAAATAGTCTTATATTATTGCTAAACTAGCTAGATTTTATTAGATTCTATGTGATATAGGGATTAAATCTATAAGGATATAAATTTTTTATTGAAAATGGGTATTTAAAACAAAATAAACACATTAATAATTTAAAACACAAGTACCAAAAACTACCATGTTTTGGTTTTAATAAATAAAAATATTGTTAATGAAAGAATAGATTAGTTATATAAATAATTAATTTAAATGTAAATAATATGATAAAATGGATTAGAAGCCTCACATGAATATTATTTTAATGATAATGATATTGATATGTGTCATGATATTAAAAAACAAGAGGGCTTTTCCTGAAATTCCCAGAGAATAGAACATCAAAAATATTCATTTTCTACATTTATTTTAACATATTTTAGGGAATAAACTATTTTTCTCATATAAATGGGTTTTAGAAAATAGGATAATCATTTTAGATCATAAGATTCAAAATGCCCCAAAAATTAAAATATAAATACACTAAATTTGAAAAATAATCATTTTTTTGGAAAATATAAAAATTGAGAAATTGAAAATAATAAACTAAAAAGGTTACCTATACTACACATAAATGATGTAGTTTCAACAATTCATTTAGTTTTATTTAACATGTGGTGAAGCCCACAAAATGAAAATCGAAAAATTTAAAAGAGAAGAAATACCCAGACATGTGTATTACTCATCCCCGCAAATGAAAAGGTTGGAGAAGGTTGATAAGACTGTTGGATCATGTAAAACTCTAAGAGACATGTTACATATGAACATCATAATATCAAATTAAGGAACTATATGTATCACATAGCTTATTAGTGATCCCACAAAGTAACATTGACAATTCCAACTACTTTAGTGAGGGCACCTCAGACAAGTAGTGATCAAACGACAATAGCCGAGTGAGATACCCTAGGTCACGTAGTTTTTCAAATATCATGTTACTCAAAAAAAATAAAAAAATCATTTGAAAATAGAAGGAATAATTTAAAAAATGTGGATGCCTCTTGCACTCATAAAACACACATGATTGATCAAAGACGGGGAAAATGATTGTCGTTGACAACATTTGAAAAAACATTCAAGACTCTGAGCCTTTTTAAAATGAAAAAAATAAATATAAAAGTAGAGGAGGAGTGATCCTCTCAAAATCATAAACATCAGGTGATTCATCCCTAGCAATCTATGAAACACCATGAGATAGTAGTGACATGTCAGCCTATTTTTCCAGAAGCCCACCGACATGTCACCCTCATCACACGAAGAGCCTTAGGTATGTCAAAAAACAAATCACACTTCCCCTTTCCCCCTAAAGTTGAAATAGATGAAATTTAACATGAAATTTCCACATATCCACATATAACCATTATCGGTAACATGATTCATCACCAAGATGTAGTTTATTTGTATTTTTCATTACTCATGATATCTTGCATGACTCCTTACATTTTTAAAATAAATGAAGGAAATGTAAATGAGAGTAGGTGGGAGCCTCTTTTAGTCACAAAACCATTACGATTTCCTATGTAATTTCATATAATAGTCTTGGGAGACTCCATTGGGAGTCAGTCTGATCTCTCAAATTCCCCATGACAATTCATCCTTGTATCATGTAAAGCCCAAAGAAAGTCACATGAAATCATGTGAATACCTTTAAACATCCATCCTGATCTCACAAAGGCACTTGGACATGTCAATATGAAAATATGGGATTCCTTCAATATTCCCACATGATTCAAAATTTCCTCATTAATTGGAAATAATAAAATAAGGGATGTGTTGAAGGTATGGACTCACAGTTGAAGAAAATAATGTGTTGTCCTTGTAGTGAACCATGGAAGAGAGATTTTAATGTGCGTGATATTGAAGCCTTCCAAAAATTCCATCAAAGAATTGTATGATATAAACCATGAAAACTAATGAAAAACAAGGTGGTGAGGCCTATAAATCCTCTACACCAGATCAAAACACCAGGAACACTACAACTAATCTCTAGAAAAATTGATAGCCCTCTTGCATCCAAGAACAACAGTATATTTCTCAAAGGGATAGATCTTGTGACTAGAATGTTTTAAATCATGTATGCTACTGAATGATGGCCCAAGAAACCATTCATCATGCAAAAGCCCTTTGGGTTATCACTCATAGATCACACGAATGACTTCTAGAAGAAAACATGAAGAATATCCCACACACCCTTTAGATCTTGAGAGACTTAAAATGAGATAAAATTGAATAAATCTAAGGAATTGTCAATATAAATGATAATTCATTAACTAAATGTGGGATAATTATGAGAATAGCATACTGGATGACCCTCACATGCTTCATTTGAACCACCTAGGACACACAACAGCTTCATGAAATGTCTCAAAGATCTCATGAAATTATTTCAGTATACTATTCTGTAATGCGAAGTCTTCAGGACATGTAAAATATTGTCATGTGGTGCCCCTTGGGCATGCCACCCATGTCTTGTAAAACCCTCTAGGCTCAAAAATCAAGCCTCACAAATTCATTTCTAAATGTCTCCAAAATCTTATGATGACACTAATTCCTGGGTACTGAGTCTCACGGTAGTACTCATCCATGCAAACTGACTAGCGTGATGTCTTCCTGGCATGCCAGCCAGGTCTCTTGATTCCCTCTAGACATGTCCTCCAAGACATGATAAAACCTATAATAAATTTCACAATGAACATAGTGATTCCCTCCATGTATGTCAGCCATCTCTTGTAATGACACCATGGTAAGTCATCTTGATCATGAGAAACCCTCTAGCCAATCCAGCAAAGGTCAGGTGATTGATTCTAGGACCAACCATCCATTTATTATGATGTCATATATACAATATATCCTTGACCATGTAAAACCCTTAGAAATTAAATACTTATAATGATATGTTCTATGGATAGGTCAATTAGATCATATAATAACCTTCATACATATCAAGAAGTCACTGTTCAACATGTCAACAATGCAATCAGGGTATGACGAGCAGGAAATCCGCACAATTAAGGTAAGAAAGTAGTCCAATATGGAGTGGTTTTCCCAATATTGGATGACTATACCCATCATCATTTTGTAAGACCTTATTATAACAGAAATATTAGTTTATTATCCCGGATCAAGAGAAATATGATGAATTTGTTTCCTACCCTAACCAAGATATGTAAGACACCTCCCAAAGGCTTGATCCCTATATTAGTCATCTATTGGAAATCCCAGCACATAAGTCCCGCATCCAAAAGCTATGAACATTATTATTTTCCATCCCATGTTCCTCACAATGAGTATAGATCCTGTGGGACAAGAGAGTTACAATAATCATATCATTTACACCATAAACCCCTATAAAGACTAACAAAACATCAATGTGTAATCCATGATCTATTAAACTATGAGGACTATGATTCCTTCTATATCAAAGATGTGAAGGATTCCTTCTAAAGGCTCATTCCCAAAACCAAATGAGAATCCAACTGAGTGTGGTTCACTCTATATCTATGACATTTCAACCATCAAGACCTAGTCATTCCAATGGGATAATCATTCCACCTCATCCCTTAGTGGAATGAGATCAACTGAACAATGATGAATCTAGATCCTATCATAACAAGGATACATAGGACACCTTCCAAAGGCTAGAGCACCATATTGACCATCCCAAGGGTAGTCCGAACATGTAATCCTTATATTAATACACAATGAGTTTAATTAATTTATATCCCTTGTTTCCCACACCAAGTATAAATCATGTGGAATTTGGGAGTTGCAATAGTCATTTCATTCATATTACAGAAATACAATATCTAGAGAATTGTTAGTATGTACGCCCCAATGAGATTAATCATACAAACCTCTCCCATATGATAGAATCTACCTTATTGTCATTCTCAAGTGTGTGAATATACTATAATATCTCTGATTCATGCAATAACTATGATGTGTAAGATGCCTTTCAAAGGATCAGGCTCAAATAGGAACCTACTTTAGTGTATATCTTCCCATGCGTCTAACATATCAACTATTTAGGCAAAATAATTCCCATGTCCATATCGTTCTACCTCACCCATCAGTAGAATGAGAAAAAAAATAAACGATGACAACATAGATTCTCTTTATAATTGGCATACATAGGAAATCCCTCCAAAACTCATTCTTGAATATCTAGTGCCTCCGAGAAGAAAAATATGTCCTTACCATATGACATTAAACTACATGGGTTTATGAAAATGACAGGGGATTTTATTCTTAAAATAAATGGGATATGTAGGATGCCTCGTAATGGATTAATCCCCTGTATAGAATATTAACTACCCACTATGATTAAGAAAATTATGAAGCTCCTGGTTATATGGCTTCAGCAAATAAAAAGACACTTATTAGTAGTAAATGGATGAATAACATTTGATAAATATATATGGATTCACTAATAATATTATCATCTTCTCCACAAATATATACTTTACCCATAATCATTTTGTTAGGGTTATTTGTCCCATATCTGGATTAGGTTGAGAATCAGTAACATATAATAAAACGTTATGAGATTCGTATAGTATGAAATTCCCCCCCTAAGGCTGAGATGAGCCTGAACTCCCATCGTCTCAACCATTGTCAATACCTAAGTGTCATCGAGCATAAAACCTAGGTAATTTCCTACCTTTGTGAAATAGTTAAGTACACTGTTACAGTTGGTGGAACCATTGGGATTATTTGTTAAAGAGTGAAAATGGTAACCTGATGTAAATGATTGTGAATGAAATAAATACCACAAAATAACCCATTTTTTCAAACAAGAACCACCTTAATGAGAGTTGTTGGTTTAACTATTTTCCCCAACGAAACAACAAAAGTGAACCCGATGTGAATGTTTTTAATAACAAAATTATTGGGTTATTATCCATCTATCCATTTTGTTTTCACATTAAACAAAAAAATGGTGAATCTAATTTTAATATCTCTAAAAAAGTTATTAGGTTATTATCCATAAATACATTTTGATCCTATAGATGGAAAAAATGGAAATTCTAACATGAAACACTCAAATGAAAGAATGGTCAATAAATCATATATCAGACAAATTAGTTTATTATTCCACAAAAAAATATAATAATGATAATACAAATATCATAGTTTATACTATGTTACATGGGTTCTCATGATATAATTCCATCTTTTCATTTTCAAGTCCATGCAGCCAGAATAACCAGATCAGGAATAAAATGAAAATTGAGTTAACCATGCATATCTGATTGAGCGTATAAGGCCTATGAAATTTCACTAATCGTTAATTGTGTTCCTTGTTTTCTGTATGAATAAAGATACTAATCCCATCAACAACATCCATATACAGTGCAATGTATTCTTTATCTAACAATCTCTCAGTTTAAATCATGTATAACCATGATCTATGAAGGTTGCAAAATGATCTCACCTGCTCAATAGCTTCAATGCCAGGTGGATAATGCGATGATCCGAGAGTACCACCGACATTATGGAATCCAAAACATGGAGGCTTCTTGTGAGGTTCTCCAATATATGGAAACTAGGGAATTTGTATATACAAAGGTAATATTTAGATAATAATGTGGTCGTAGTATCCAAAAACATCCACATTGAGTGATTATCCCTAGAGTGGAAACCCAACACCTTTATTCTCTAATAATGGTGGACCATGGAGTGAAATACAACTCCCTTCCAGATAGTGTAATGTGGAGGAGGGAACCTATCAACTAACATTTCCCGCACCATCTCATATGTACCCATTAGTCACTTACTGAGGGTACCACCCAAAACGATTCTTCCACTAACACCCATACACAGACAGTAAAGAATACAACTCAGACAATGAATGATTAGGATATTTGCAAGTGGACTAATATCCCAACTCCCAGTAATGATGTCTACCAGTATATTCCAGTAGTAACTATCCAGAATGCTTACATTGCTGCTCACTCAAAACATGTTTGTTGGAACATTAAAATAGTAGAAATGAGGATGTTCATATTCCTACCCCCATAAATGAATCTAATAGACATATTCTGGTGGAATAAAGAGGATATAAGTTGGTACATATAACAACTTAAATTGAAGATATGTTCCAGTATATATAGAAGACAGAAAATGTATAGGATTATATCCCTGCACACACTTTGTTAAAATTATAATAAACATTAGTAATAGTTGCTGAACTCTGTCATCATATTTCTGAACTCATACAAATACAGGGACATGAACATAATATAATCCCTACTGTCATAGAAACTCAACATCCTGATCATTATAAATAATTGGATACTCTGAAGTGAGTGCACAAACACTCTCTAATCCAAGATTATTATCAACATATTCTGATAAAGGACAAGGAACAAGACTAGGATCATACACCCATTCAAATAATGGTTCACCAAGTGAGAGATGATCATGTCTTAGAATAAGATTACATGCCTATTAAAATTATCTTTAGGAATATCCCGAGGATCAGGATGGGGCTAAAATTCCCATTCTGGTATGGGATCCTCAAGTGAAAGTTGAACAAGCCAAGGGACATGCTCATATTAATATCTATGATGTTCATAGGCATAATCCAAAGGACCAAGATTATCCATTTATCCCTATTTTGGTTCAAGAAAACCAAATGATAATGACACAAGCCTCAGTAATGATTCAAATTCATATTAGTGAATCTTCCTGGCATATTCCATCAAATCTCAGGATCCAAGTTCATATTACAGTTTCTATAAAAAAAACTATAGCGGTATCATTCCTACTTAATACAGAAAGAGCATTATATCCATTCTCCAATTTCATAGTTTCATCAACATATTTAGGTTGGAAATTTATATTCACACAAGACATATATTTCTATTCCATTTGGGGATCACTAGGGGAGAGTGACACATGCCTTAGAGAAGGCATGTATTCTTATCACAAAAGGCCATTGACATATACCAAAGGATTAGGATCAGGATAATAATCCTATTATGATAAAGGCTCACCATGTGAGAATGGAACATTTATTGGGATGATATCATATTCCATTCAATAATGAGATTGCTCATTTGAATATTCTCGCTGCATTCCAGTAGTGGTCATATATTCCCGCAGTACCAGATTGTTATAATCAAGTTCAAAAATCCATCATACAAAAATCTCATATCCCTACATAATTATATAAGGAAATTCATAATATTCTATCCATGATGGAGGTCAAGACACATATTCCCAAAATTATCAATTATAGTGCCCTTGAGTTTATTTGAGGCACTTTCCAAACACCACAAGGGTATGTCATCTCAACAACCAAAGCATAAGATGATCATTACTATGATCTTCCTCCACATGGTAGTGTTTATATGGATCACATGGACTCTACTCTTGACATCCATCATGGTCAACCTCCCCTTGATGATAAATCCTAATGAAAAATAACCACCCCATCCCAAGAAACCATTGTATTTAGAGGTGTCCAAAAATCTAATGCTTTCATATAAAATGGTTCTCAAAACATTTTGGTCAACTAAATATGGTTTCTCATAAAATTTCTAATGAATTTTACTCTAGTCTGTAGGAAACCCTAAATATCAACATCTTTGGAATGAACAGATAGAGTAATGTATGATTGAATAATATAAGGATAAATTGATATATGAAGAGATTCATCCACAAAAATCCATCCCATCATATTTGAGAACCTCACTAATTCTGAATATCAGATCTTATATGGGATAGATTAAGAATGAATGACTTATCTATGCCAAAATATGTAGCCTACTCATCAGTGAATAGTGTTTAGATATCCCCCTTATCTAGGAAATGAGTGTCACCTTCTGAAAATAAAGATACTATGTTTTTAGGTATACCTATATGTTAACTCTATTGTCCGAGATCCAGAATATGAAAAGCACAATACAAATATATAACACCCTTTCTACAGTTGTATCATAATCCTTCTGAAACTAATCTCTAAATCAAAATCATGCATCTATATTTGAGGATGGACACTGTAAAGAGAATTATACATTTCCACACCCCCTAGAACAACATAACCCCTTCGAATTGGTTTTGTGTAATGTTAACTCCAGAAAAATCAGGGGACTAAGTACCACTTGAGCCAGTTGGTCAGTCCTTGCTTCAATGAGGTCAATAAATAATGAATAGAGGGACTGGATAGCTAAACTTTTGTGGAAATGGTCCCTTCAAGGAAATTATAATTCACCTCATACACAATAACAAATGTTTTGATCCCCCAAACAAATTCCTATAAAGAATAGATCTCATAATGGGATTCCATCACACCCAAATTCTATGTGGGCACAACTAAGCATCATTTAACAATCAATAGTAGTAGATTCCAGAACATCCATCAAGGAGTGGACCCATCCCACCAGGATGGATGGATATATACCAATGCCTCAACACCATGGATTATCAATTTCCATGAGAATTGAAGATATATCTTTAATAGCTGTAAAAACCCACCAACCCACTGGGATATGTGTTTTTATATGTCAATCACTATCACCATGATCAGAATCCCCTGAATGGATCATGTTAAAATCAATGGTGATTACAGACCACCCTCGTCTCTCTAGGATGGGGGAATTTGTTTCTAAATGACTCTCCCATAAATCATTAAATACCTTACTAGAATGATAAGATCCTCATCAACAAGACCAATCATTGATAAGTGTTGTCCCAAATAATCCCATATCCATAGGGGTGGGGGAATTTTCAACATCATCATAACCATAGAGGGAATTATCCATATCCAGGTTTGGAGGAAAATTTCAACAGTTTTCATCCCACTTAATCCTCCCACTATAAGAAAAATCTCCTATGTTTATGGCCCATTCAGAAATCCTGATAGAAAAATACATTAAGGTCATTACTCACAAGATAGGGCTGGAGTAACATAAAACAAAGGGGATTAGATCCCACTAGTGTTTCAAGACAAAACATCCTAATATATCCAAGGGTTTGAATAATGACCCAGATAAAGGTACTGCATAATCATCTTGTTGCGTCGAATGTAATGAAAAAACAACCATTGAACAATATGATTATGTTAATGTTCTTACATTAAATATTGAAGATATTGATTACCAAGGCATAGAAGTAGAGGGTTAAAATACAGAAAACATTTCCAGAGAGGAGGGTGATCTTGACACACCCACTGAGACTGCATGCACCTAGAAATAGAGAGGGCTAAAAAAACCTGGCACCTAAGAATACCGAGTTTCCACCATGATAGGGGAAAAATTCCAAAGAAAAAGGGAAATGTGTGGCCACATCCAAATAACCACCTATAATAGTTATTTTTCCTCTCATGGAGTAATGAATATCATAATTAGACAGTGAAATACAAACTCTCTGGAAACTCAATAAGGATATACTCATGGGAAATATCCACACTGGGTATCATCATCCGACCAAGGAAAATATCCCATCTCCCATAACATGTAATCCTATAGAAAAAGGAAAATATAAGCACCAGAGTAGATCTATTTCTTAAAATATAGTCCAATGAGATAATGAGGATCAAAATTATCATGACTTCCCTCTAATATTTAAATATCTCATCTCAATCTTAGGAAGTCATTCATTCATTGGATGAATTATGAATAAATGAGAGATGAAGTTGGGGCCACCTCATCGACCCCAATCAATTCCATGTAGGTGTGAGGTGGATCAAATATAGAACCCCCATATTTGAATAATGTCAATTAGTCTATGGATAATCAAATGGAAGTAATGGAAGAGTGACACACAATTTTTCATCCCAAGAGGATGCCATTTCCTGAGTTGGTGGAAAACATGTTGTCCCTACCACATTTTGGAATAGCTATATTATATATCATTGTTGGTACTGGTGATCCAAAGCAGCATCATACACATTTCATATCCTGATGTGGGCTGATGATGAGACCTCGATATTAATATAATGCATAAAGATGAGGGTTTTTTCTACAAACACTGAAATGGAAGACCTTTTTTTCTATAATAATTTTCCAAAGTGATCAGTTGCAAGATGGTAATACCTTCATCAAATATTAATTTATCAGTTCAACTACACACTGAGGATGAAAATACTTTTTTACCTCAAAAAAAGTTATGAAAATGAAAATTAAAGGTTTTATGACTTCATAGAAAGGTGGATTGGTGTAACCTATTAACTAAATATTATTCTCTTGTAGAAACAATTTATGGATCTCTATGGTGAAAATATACAAGATGAGATACATATGAAATTGATCCCAATAAATTATCCAGGTGGGTTTAATGATTTCTCAGAAGTACAAAAATATCTCCAAGATTCCATTCATTGAAACCAATCAAATTCTCAGATCATTCCCTCAACATAGGGGAAAGCATTTGAAGATAAGAAGCTGCAACTATCACTCTGAAGATAGTAGCAGTACCCATTCTAGCACCTAGGAAGGTCCCCAATATCCTAGGGCCTCTTGTCGATTAATGAAAACCATGAAATTACCCTATTCATGATAAAAAATGAAATTACAGTCACGTAGGATGTGAGTAATGAATGAATAAATTATACTCCTTACAAAATGAATAGGTCTTAAGTTATTTTGTGGAAACCATGGACAATAATCATATCATGATACCAAACTCTTGAATCCAAATGAGGATGAACTCACCAACTATTCACCCCACTTCCCTTTCTATATATGGCATGGTCATAATATCTCATACTTCTTCATCATCAATGAAATACTTCAAGGCATTGTTAATTCTGGATAGGCAGTGTTAGATAAATCCCTAGTGTAGGTGGCCATAATAACCATTTACCAGTAAGAAGAATATGATGGTTTGCATAACATCCGTGCTAGGTGTGCATGGATGTTCGACAACTAGATGGCTGAAAAAACAGTTGACTGAGCCCTTAACACCATATGAGGACAACTATGAAATCCCAAAATAGCTCCACCACCTAGGGATTTCACATTAGATATGTATCCCAAGTGTGGTAATGACCACCCTAAGTGGAATTAAACATTATTAGAAGAGTTTTGTTCTTATCCAAATAAATATCTATCTCTTATTGATTTCTTCACTAAAATATCTAAAGCATGGGAGTCACCACACCAAATGGAATCATCATTGGATGAAGAGATCATATTTGGTTTTTTTCAACATGATACACATCATAGACCCCTTATTTGATGATGAATATGACTCATAATATGAGTTCCCTATATGTAATCAGGGAATATGAGGATATATTCATAATAACTAAAGATAATGGGGAAAACCGGCATGATAAAACCTAATATTTTTTTTCAGATACCATTAATGGACATATATGTCATTGAGACTCATGTAAAAGAACTCTGGTGAGATTTCAAAAATCATTGAGGTGTCCCAGAACCTTCAATCTATCATCCATGCTCAATTTCATTGAAAATATTCTTATAGGAGGTATAATTATCTGATTAACATTGGAAACATGGAAGGAGGAAACAACTCGTAGCACTGGTAGCTGATGCTCTCATAACCTCTTCAAAAGCACTAGGCTTGTCTGCCTTAGTTGACTCATTTCCCAAGACACATGTCTAGGAGCAGCCTCACCATGGGAAGCACTGACCACTCGAAAAAATGTAAAAAATTATGATGTAGATGGTGGTTCTAGAAACCAACCACTCAATAATTTATGCACATCATCTTTTAAAATAAATTAGGTATCCTCTCATTAAATCCCTCCATATCCAACAAGAACTTCAAATATAAGTCGATGAGGATGAGTTTTATTAAATGGATATCATATGAATAGAATTCCATGTCTCGATCTGATTCAAATACCATAACTAGGGGGTTTTTCACAAGCGTTCATCAGACCCATATATGTTCCAAGATGACTTGATAATATCTACATTTTATGGGATTTAATTTAAAATGGCTCTAGGATCAATCTCATTTCGATTACAACCCTCCAATGTTTTGGATATATTAAAGGAAATATTTCTCCTTTAAGGATTCCCATTCATTTGTATGATAAGTTTGATCAAAGAACTATTAACAAGATGAACCTCAAAATTCATTTTGGGTAACTCACATTAGAATCTACATTTATGGTTATCTATCAAGACACCACATACAATGCCCTGCTTCAATGGTCATTCCTCCATAGACACATGGTGGTATCTTCAACATTCTATCAATGTATTAAATATCTCATCAATGGAAGATTCAAAATATTAAATGGTGATGGTGCCCTATCTCAATCCTCAAATCCACATATGCTGAAGTAATCTTCTTCAAAAGGGAGGAAAACATTCAATGATGGATGATGAAATAAAGTTTGATGATAAAAATGTCATAGAAAAACCCCCTTAATATCCCTATAAGATGTTAGATAGTGGCTATATGCTCCCCAAAAATCAAGTTGAGGTGATAGACTTGGTCCTAAAGGTCCAATACCCATCTTTCCCTATATAATGTTTTAAAAAAAATCAATTATTGAATATTTTTCTAAAAAATATAGTGGGGGATGATAATGTCTCATTTCATGGCCTCCCTCACCCTAATAGGGTTGGAGAAGCCCTCATATTTTCATTATCATCTATAACTTTCTCTGAAAAACCATAGATGGAATAAGGGGAGGATAACATTAATAATGCACCTCCCATATTTGGGAAAGGTGTCTCCACCACCATTGATGTGATCTGATAGATAATTCTGAAAAATGTTGAAGAAATCGACCCTACTCTTTTTAGGGATACCATTCCCTTGAATAGAAGGAGATTTATTTCAAATTTCTCAAGAAACATTAATATGTGTTCACTTAAAATTATATAAGAATTTCTTGAACTAAATCCATATGTGGTTTTTCACTATCATTTCCTGCCTAATGACAATTGGGGCTTCATGTTGAAAACCAAGAGGATTAACCCATCTCATGAATCCAATATATGGGTTGAAGTTTAAAAATTGATCAAGGAATCCTTTTTTAAAGATGTATAATACCCATGATGGTCATCCAACATCATCCATGTCAAGAAAAAGAATGGGGAGATTATGGTATGCATCAATTTCAAAGGCCTTAATCCGTATTTCCCAAAGGATGATTTTCCATTTCTGATCACATAAATATTTATCGATGCAACTACTGGCTTGTCATCCCTTTACTTCATGGATGGGTATTCAAGGTACAATAAATAAATATATACACTGAAGATGTGGAATCCCCAACCATCCAAGTGCCTCAATGGATCTTTTGAAATTAGTTTATTCTCTTAGTGTTAACGAGTTCTTATGCCACACACCAAATCTCAATGAATAAGATCATTAATATATTCTAGGGAAATATTTACCGATGTTATTTTAATAACCTGGTTTAAAAAACAAAACAGTTATGTGAACACTTCACAGATCTCCAAACAATATTAGATAAGCTATGAAAACACAATCAAAAGTAGAATCCACTGAAATGTGTTGTTGTGGTAACATTAGGGAAGATACTTGGCTTTATGGTAAGCCATTGGCACATCGAGGTCACCACAGATAAGACTATTGCTATTTTAGTAAAGTCACCCCAGGACATATCAATGACCTAAAGGGGGACCTAAGGGAATATCAACAACATGTAGAGATACATAGAATACATGACAAGAAAATACATCCCCTTCACCAGGATAATATATAATGGAATCCCCAATCGACCAAATGATGATTTCTAAGATGAATTCAGAAGTCTCAACTAGTACCTACTTCACCCACCAGTTTCAATGCCTTCAGTAGAAGGAAGGACACCCATCTTGTATTTGGTCACCATATAATGCTCACAGGGTTCCCTCCTCATATAGAAAAACAATTTAGAGAGTGAGTAGAGTCTCTAATTCCTCAGTAGGACATGTCTAGGTACTGAGACCAGATACTCAAATGTCAATAAGTACTTTATTCACCAATCATCAGAGTGAAAAATTTGAGGCATTACTTGTCACACCATGAAGTTCATATTCTCTCTTATATTGATTTTCTAAACTACATCCTCGGTTATCCTATGATAACAGGGTTATTAGCCCAATAGGTGGTCATTCTATAAAAATAAAACATTCATTTCATATCACAAAAGTCAGTAAAATTGATGTCCTTGAATAATTTTCTCACAACACATAATTCCATAGAGAATACATGGGTAGTCATTGAACTTTCAGATGAGGAGGTCTTCTATGTAAATTAATCTCCTAATACATTAGTGATATATTTTGATGGCACCTCCCTTAGCCCTATTGATTTATGTGTGTAAAACATGAGGCTCAATCTTGATGGTATAGGGATTTTATTTTTCTATCAATACATATAAGTCTTTATATTATATTTCTCACTATATGATTGCTACAAAACAAAGAGCGATAGTAGTCATCCCTCCTCACTAGGTTGGAACTATCCCTACTATTAAAAATAGCATACCAGAATATCAAAGGGGTTTCAGAATTAGTGATAAACCAAATAATTGGAGAATGATCAATAAAAAAGGAATAACTTGACCTTATTAATGGATACTTCAAGGGATTGATTGTAGATTAACATTTTTATCTCACATTATATCATGTTCCCTAATCATTGATTTCTCACAATGACACATTGGCTAATGCATTCACCATCCTAGATAACCTTGATCCTGGGGAAGAAATCTTCCATATCAAACATTTAAAAATGGTATAATCAATAATAGATGCAATATTAATGAAATCAATCTGGTGAATACCACCATAAATATGGATGAATCGATAACCACCCCTGGATGAATTGTTCCCATAATCGGTTATTTAAAAAACAAGACACTTCCGACAGACTAATTCTAAAGGGAAAAAATATTGCACTTTGTAAAGAACTTTAGCTTTCAAGATGGAAAAAATGAACACTAATCCATCTATAATAATGTCTTTGATAGAACATCCTCATCTGTATATCAAAATTGAGAGATTCTAACCATCATGGATGAAGTCCTTGTGGTATCCTATGACACCCATCAATATAGGACCAAGCTATCCCACTAAATGATGGTTTTGGGATATTAATAGAAAAATATGATACAAGACTTCTAGTAATTAACCATAACATGTCATGTGTTCTAGATCCAAGAAAACATCATCCATCAACCCCTAGAACTACTACAAACGACTAAATATTCATAGTCATTTCCCCTTGCGGAGTGGATGATGTCAGTCCATATTCCCCTGACAAAAATATTCATTTAATGTAAATCCTTAATGCTGCTGACATCTTCTCAAAATGTTATAAGGAAATAAACCACAAAAAAATTCCCTCGGTCAATATTGATGGAAATGACAATAATTTCTATTTTAAAATGTTGAAGAAACTATAATAATATTCAAATATTGATTATAATCACTCCTATTAGTATCTTGAAGTTGAAAATGGACTTATTGAGGAAACCAATATATCTCTATCAAATATACTCTATGATATGGTGATCCTGAATTAAAATTATTGGACAAACATGCTGCTTCATTCTTTATTTACCTATCGTTCCACCACAAGTACTGTTACACAATGAACGACATACTCATTAGTGTATATAATAGAGGTATCATTACATATATAGGTCTATCTACCTTCAATTCAAATATAATTTCATGGAAAAATCTCTGATGATGAGAAATATCAATAATGGCTGGAAATATTGGAGTGACTTGATGAGAATAGGTTGTGCACACTACAAAACCATAAGATCCTTCAGAATCGAATCTCACAAGCCTTTAATAAAAAGATTTTCCCCTATTCATTCATCCAAGGAAAGTTGGCATTGGAATTTAAAGCCCCAATGATACTGTGGAAGAATATCCTAATGTTTTAACCCAAATTGAAAGGGCCTTACATCATACACAAGGTCTATAATAATGTAGAATAATAATTGGACACCATGAATGATGATCATGTCACACCTCCCATAGACGTGAGATTTATCAAGAAATACTTTTCATTGCTTTCATAAAGCACCTTTCATCATAGACACATGATAATAAACTATACAGAGTCATCCAACACACATGATGATAAAATGTATTGAGTCATCCTAACCACATAATGATAAAATGTACACTGTTTTCCTAGTTACATGAAATTAAAAATTTATGGGTCATCCTGATAGTAAGACGATAAATTTCACAACACCTCCAGTCCTAGTAGAAATTCTGTAAAATTCATGGTGACTGAAGTCCTTACTACATGGAGCTAAACTACATGCCTGAATTTATCACTGTATGATGTTAATCTACATAGAAAACACTATCTCTCTATTGACTCACCGCACACAATACAGATCTGTGTGAATGAAGGATTAGACTCCCCCAATACCCATGTGAGAGTCAACATCACATAGGTAATATATTCATCCCAATACCATATATGGCTTGATTTATATCATAACATTATACATAGTTAAACCAAAACCTCTAGATTTGGGCCCCACCACAACTTCACTTTTTTTACATTTGGTGGTCCATGTACTTTTCCCATGACATTAAATTTCACTGGTTTTCTAGAAAAATATACATGTAGATTCTCATTTTCAATGAATTTTGTCGGGACACATCAATCATATATCTTAGTACATCCATTATATGAAGAAAAATACCCATGTCCTATCCTTTATTGTATCTAGATAGTGATATGAACCCTTTTCATTCCATGTTTATCTCACCATGAATAACTGATATGAGTTTAGGAATTTTAGTGATCGATTCACCATACAAACAAGGAATATAAACTTATTAAATTCTCATCATGGTCTTTAATGGAAGACCAAAAACGGTATACCATGAGTCCCCACTACATGACATTAAACTAAAATTTTAATGTCACTTGCATGACATAAAAAAGTACATTCATGGAAACCTCTCCTGAGAGGAAAATCTTATTCAGTGTGGTATCTAACAAAAACTCCATTTATGTACTATATATATCATTTTTCTAATTCTCAGGAGATATGTAGTGACACCCAAATGTCCACCATTATGCACAAAAAAACATTTCAATTATTTCATGTGGGTTTTACTTTTTACTCACAACAGGATGTTAAACTCGAAGGGATTTCAAGAACTATGTATGACATGATTCATTTTTTTGTAGGATATATAAAGATGCCCAAATTTCCATAGTTGGCCCTAGAATCAGTTCCCCTTTTCATGTTAGCAACCCCAAATTCATTTTGGATGATGTTAAACTATATCGTTCCCCAATAAATACATGTTTCTTGATTCCTGTCATCAGATGATACATAGTGATGTCTGAATCTCCAATCTTAGGCCAATATTGAATAATCAACAGAAACAATTACCGCCTCTACGAATGGGCTAGACCGGTAGATTGTTTCGAATTCAAGAACTTTGTTTTTCTTGGTTCCCATTATCACATGATATGCAGAGATTTCCATATCTACAATCCTTGGAATAACTCCAATAATATATAAGAAATTCACACCAACTATATTGGAGTCAAGTCACACAATCTCATTTTTTCTATGCACAAGCTTGACATATGTACAAATTTCTTTTTTACATAATATATCATGTGCAATTTTTTCACATCAGTCCGCTCATCATCAACACATCACATTAAATAGTAAGGAAAACAACCTAGTTTCATGAAATTAAAACATCCCAATAAGAACATCCTCACCTCATGACAACAAAATGCAAAACATATTTCCTTATTACCTGATGATAAATTTCATATAATATAACCCCACAACATGATGATAAATTCTAAAAGACATCACCAATTTATTATCCGATATCAATGGACCACAAGAGTCTTACCCATGTCATTCAGAGTGTGGGGTTATTTTTCAGTATTTTTAAAATCACATAAATCCATACACCACACTTCATGTACTGAGTGATACAGGTTACTGCAACCATTCATGGCCCCTTGAATGAATACAAGGCCTCAAGAGACCCTTTTATGGAATATTCATGCATGCCTATGAATCTTGTATATGTTCCTATGATCTTTAACCAAATATTTCACTCTACAAAAATGTATTTTCAATCCTTCTAAGCATGGAAATCACTTTGGTAGAACTGAACACCTCAGTGTGATCTGAACTACTAATGGTATGATTGTCCCATATCATTCTTCAAGACCTGGTGACCTCAATCATTGATTTAAAACACTTTCATACCCCATTTAGAAAGTTTTTTGGGGTACTCATGGCCCTAGGTGTCCTAATTGGGATCTTAAGTTTCATCCACAATATTTGGTCCATGTGAATCATGACTATAAACTACATCCACTTTGGTCGAAGCTGTATGATATAAAACTTCTGACTATAATGGTCCAGATCATAAGACCTTAAACCACTGGTCAAAAAGAAACCAAAATTTCTTGTTGAAAACCCACAAGGATATCCAGATCCAAATCCAAGTCATCACTCACTTGAATATCCATCACCATAGTTTTGGAAAAAAATAGGGCATGAATGAAAAAGTCATAATGTTCATAGGATCTACTTTTTAGACCTATATAATCCAATTTATAGTTTCGAGACCCCCAACATCAATAAAATTTTATATAAATGACTTCCACATCTTCTTAGAATGTGAATAGGTTTTTCAAGTGGTGAAACAACATTTAGTGTTCTTGAATCCTTCATGGATATTAGAGTTTCCACAAGTCACACATCATGATTTGATTTTCTCGAATCACCATAACCTTCAAAGTCACCTTTAAAGGATACCCAGCTTCAAGGTACCATTTTCCTAAATATGGAAAAATTCCTATTGCTCCTACATATTCACCTATGGTTCCCAACAAAATGTGTCTGTATTTTAAAATGGATTTTCCATCCTTGTGAGCCTTGACATCACTACGGTAGAACCTAGCATCCAAGCATGTTTTTATTCATTCCTAGATTGATTTTCCTGTATCATACTTCTGAAATGAGTACATTGTAAGATGATTTACAATATGCTTACTAGACTATATAGGTATATTTGTTATCATTGGTGCTACTTCACCAAGTTTTGTACCATTTATCAAAGATATAATACAACACTACATTCCAGAACCATTGATGGAAAGCAAATTATGAATCAAAACCACATGGTTAGGGTTCTATTTTTAAAATAAAAGAGCCAAATTTCTAGAGGGTAACATAATCCTTCTTCGATATCATTTCTCCTATACCCAACCTTATCATCAAGATGTTTAAGTCATAACATATATTTCTTGGCCCTCAGAAAGGAGTGGATATCATCTGTTGCATGAATTACTATTGATGCTTAAGGGCCATATCATACCATCTAAAGGCATATAATCCACAAATGAAAGGAGATTTAATTCCTATGATCCCTATCAACACTACGATAAAACCTTGAACCTTAGAGTGTTATGAGTCATCCTTGTCATGTCTTCCCCATCCCATATCTTTGGACTCAAATTTATGTGTTGGGACTTACATCACCCATACTCCAACTATCCTGAAGTTCCTAACATTTAGATTATTTCTTCCTCTACATATTTTACTCATAAAAATCTCCCATAACCCCTAGAATAGATAACCAACTTCAATAGAAATTTCTCTTGTTTATTCATGTTAGCCAACGGGTACTACACTTGTGCCTACAATCATTAAACAAATGTTTCACTCTATAAAAATCTCTTTCCAGTCTTTTAATCCCTTCAATCACAATGTAATAACCTATTATATAATTGTGTTTGCTTCATTACTGGCATGTATTCTTTATATTCCATGATCATTGATAATATTCGGGCTATAAGACCCTAACCTACAACAATCAAAGGTCCGATATAAAAGAACATGAACTAATGATATAGAAGGTCTGATCAAAAAGACCATAAACTATATCAGTAGAAGGTTTGAAAAAAATACCTAAAACATCAATGATAGAAGATCCAGGATAAATTATCTGAAAATAATGCTATAGAATGTCTGAGATAAAGTCCCAAAACTACATCAATATAATGTATGTGGAAGAAGAACCTAAACTATGTTTATATGAGGTCCAATCAAAAGGACCCTAAACTATAGTAAAAATGGTCTTAGGTAAAATTCCATAAACTGAAGAGATATAAGTTCCACGCTAAAATTCTATAAACAAAGTCAATAGATGTTCAGGGCTAAATTACCATAAACAACTACGATATAAGGTATGTTCTAAAAGATCCTAAACTCCAACAATAGCATGTTCGAGCTAAAAGACTCAAAACTAATGTGATAGATGGTTTGAGAAAAAATAAACTAATGTAAAATTATGGATTTATAGAGATAAAATATCATAAACGAAAGTGATTTAAAGTCTGAGCTAAAAGACCATAAACAAATGTAATAGAAGGTTTGGGGAAAATGATCCTAAACTATAGCAGAATAACAATTTAGTCTTTAAGAGATTCTATGGCCCCCCATATTTTTTAGCTAACATGACTATAATATCACCAACAATATTAAATTTGGTAAAATAAAGATAATTATATAGCTAAGATATATATTCTACCCAATTATCCTTTTGCGAATCAGGCGATCTCATGATAGTTCGAACATACATATTATTGAAGAGAGTCATATTGGTGGGAGTTCATGAGAATTTTTCAAAAGGAATATATCATAATTTAAAAATTCTATTCATATAATTCATGTTTAATTGATATTATGCATTTTATGGGTATATTATGATATTTATACAATATCAGATCAATAAATAATTCATGAGAATTGTGAATAAATTAAAATTGAAAAAAACATATAAGCTTCAGAAGATCTACTCACTATTAGTATGACGAATGGGGGAAGAATCTGCACATTGTTTAATCACTTTGAGGATATCATCAAAATATAATACATGAAAATTATTGAATTATTATAATATTTTATATGCTCAACTGGATAATTCTGATAGGGTTTGATAGGAAGTATCAATTGAATGTTGGATTGCTACTTGGCTAGCGTCTTTTTCTTTTTTCCTAGGATGAAGAGTCTCAACTAATGTAGTCAACTCCAAAATTTTTCTTTTAGAACTTTCTAATTAATTTTATTATTTTTAAATTTAGTAACTGATATGGGTTATTAATTCCTTGTGCCTCCATATTTTCAATGTCCAGGAATTAATTTATGCTTGCAATTTCGATACAAATTTGAGACCCTACTCTAATTCCTCAGATGTCTCGTTAATTTTCTGAGATTGTGGATCATAATCTTCAAGATAAGGCAATCCCCTATCCCAGGTGGATAAATATTTCTATCTTAGAAAAATATTCATCATGATTTTATATAGTGGAAATTAGTCAAACCCACCATCCCTAATGCTATTAAATAGTTGATAAAGACATTTATCTTGGTCAAGGACTTCTAATTGAGTCTTAGTAATCTAGTAGTAACATTTTTTATCCTATGTTGTGTTTGATCCATTGTAACCAATGGATGTGGTGTGGTAGGAGGAGGAATAACTAGTAGATCTTTTAAAATATAGGGAGAAGAAGCCTCATACGCAATTATCCCAACAGGAATATCATCTGAAGATTATGATGGGGGAATAATTTATTAAATGGATCTTATATTATTATTAAGGTATTTGTCACCAGAATGAGGATTCTTCCTTGATGTTTCACCAATGTTTTTCATCACCTCCATCATCGCCATAGATATAGGGGTCAGTGTGGAAAATGACATGTCAACATAACAGACTAGTTTCATTAGAATACAATCTTGATAAGCTTCTACCAATGCCTAGGAATAATCCTCGATAAGTGAGGTGTGAGAATCCATAAGTGTAGTATGATCTCATACTCACTGTCTTCATGTGCTAGTATCGTTCAAAATTGTGTGATGACCCTATGATTTTGGTCTCCTTTTTTTCTAGCCAACGAAATAGGGGAGAACTTTTGGGTGTATCCAAACTGATGATTGAATCGATAAGGTGAATAATGACAAAATACGATCATCTCCCCCAACCTAGTTTCAAGAACCCCATCCCAGATATAGATAATATACGACCTTTCATTATGGAAAATACTAATGTTGTCAACAATTCACCCAACTGGTGCATTGTAATGTATAAAATCAGTGCTATCTAATCAAATCAATGCGTACTTATCCTCAATTGGACATTGAAACATTTTTCTAACCTTAGATATGTCCAACAGTCTGGGATAGGTTAAGGAAGCTGGGATCATAGTGGCATTATAGTATTCGTAACAATGGAAATTATCCTATATCCAACCAAAAAAACATTAGAGAGGGCCACCAATCTTGTAGGGTGTTCTCCCTTGATAAATGTGGGTGAGGAGTTGGTAAACGTGTAAAAGGACCAAAACATCCACATTGAGTTGTCATCTTTCTGCATTTCATGCCACCATCATCAATGTACTGGAAAAAATCTTTGAACATGCATACCCACCTATGAAAATACACCAATTTATAAAAATTTCCATAGAATCTACTGAACTAATGATCTAATAGATCTTTATGTTCACATGGTATCCCCATGATGTATAGTCATCACCTTACATGATGGACCAATATGAGCCAGTGTTGTCGCAGACCACCTAAGAATGGAACTGATGGGGGCCTATGGCAGTTGTCTTGACCCCACTGTGACAAATGAAAATATCAATACAGTCCTTGAAGGATATGAGTGAGTGCATCGTCAACTCCTTTCATAGTTTCTCCTCCACAATAGTAATGAGTTCCTTTGCCATAGTTGGGGTATGAAAGGGGTCATTCAAAAAATTTAAAACATGGTGTAATTCATCATATAACTCTCTGGGAGGGTGAATCCCACCCAGTTGGAAGATATTTCCCATAGACAGATGCCTACTTCTATATGGAAATAATGGAATGTGTTGGTAAAAGGGAACCGATGGTTACTCATTTCTCAAAGGATATATGGAATGAAATAGATGATAAATTGGGAAATTCACATGGGTTCATAATTATAGACCCTATATAATTGATCATTGAACTCTATGAAGCATTACCTAACCAATAGGGATAATTCCCATTCATCAGCAATATTACTATAAGGATAAAGATCCCATTTCAGGATCCATTCCCTACCATGATTGTTATGAAGAGAGGAAAATACACTAGAGTAGTTATGAGTAATAGGATGATGGTTGAAATAATATCCATATATATCCAAGGGATATTTTCCCAATATATAATTCAAAACCTAGTATTGATATATATGAAGATTTCTTTTATCATCAATTTTCATCTAATTATAGTGGGAAGAAGTTGACACCCAATGAGATGGCATATTGATGTATGAAGTATAGATGTCAACATAATCAAGAAAAATAAATCCATATTGATGAAGCCAGAAAGATAATTGATAATCCTGAAGTTAGAATGGGATGAACCTTTTAAGAATATCATTATCTTAAAACACATGCTATAGTGGGTTTGCATTTCAGTTACTATAAATCATGGACATTTGATTTTCCATAACATAAGGACCATGGTAGGAACCATAAGCCATTTGAACAGAAAAAAGAGGCATAAGTCAATCATATAAAATAAAACTCTTTTCATCATGAAGCTAAAATAATTATAAAAAAACCTTGGAATCTCATTAATTTGAAAGGGAATTTTGAATCTCATAAAGAATTCACAAATCACCTAACTCCCAAATAGCATTCCGGTCATATAACCCCATAGGGCATCATGAAATCACATGACCCCTTGGAGACTAATGAACGTGTGACTTAGACTTGGTGATATTACATATCCATTCAAAATTTAACATTACACCCATCATATAATTATCAATTAAAAATGATTAATTTCTTGTCAATGTTATTGTTTTAATCATAAACAGATAAGAAGAAAAATGTTCGAGTTCATTTAATTAAACTTTAGTATAATTTTTTGATCATATAATTCAACATATTAATCCAAATTATGAAATTTTCTTATTGTAATGTTCTTGATAAAAATTATTCAAATCATTAGAATCAAAAAAATTTCCAATTCGTCAATTTGAATGTTTATATGATCCAGATAAGAAACCCCAACAAATATTTTGAGAAACATGGAACAACCATAATGATAAAATTTATGGGCGTAATCTAGAAGCCCAAATTTTATGAAACTCCATATTTAATCAATTATTTTCCAAAGGAATCACTGATAAAAACATCAAGGCCCAAATGAACTTGTAAGGGGGATAATTGATCCATGAATGTGCAACCCACCATTCTATCTGAAATTTCAATGTGGCACGTAATACCAAACTTTTCTCCAAATTTAGAAATAAAATTGATCTGATATTTCTAAGTGTGAAATACATAATATATATAAGGCATACTTTTATGAATAAATGGTTCAAATTTGAGGTTATTTTCCTATTCAAAAACATATTCACATTTATGCCTTCAAAAAATTGTTCATAAAAATGTGCAGCTGCACATTATTTTGTGAAATGATAATAACATTGGAAAAAAATACCAATGGATGAAAAATATTAAGGATCTATTGTAAACATATGTATATATAACATTGAAGAATAATATTTCTCCAAATTCAGCAGTATAAATTATCAAATTTTCAATCTAACTAGTGGGTCAGTTTAATAATGAAAACAACACACAACTATGGGTAATAAATACATCCCCCAATTATACATGCAAGGGGTAAGAATTTAAATGAAAAATAGAAAAGGATTGAATGAACAATGTTCTACCAAATTAATTATTAGAACTTATATGCTCAAGTTTCTACTTGAAATTCCATTCCTCTATGATTATTTTTATTTACATCTTTATTCTTCTTCATTTGTAATATTTAGTATGTTTGTGATGTAATTATATTTTCAAGCATGTTTATTTCTCGTTATATCTTATTATCATCCAACCTATGTTTTGTAATATTAATTTTCATAAAATTTATTAAATTCGGTAGAAAATAACTTCTTTATTTTGTCATCTCATTCAATCGAATGTATGTTTTCAAATTTCTTTATTGTTCATATGTGTGTTTGGCATACAATAGTTTTTTATACTGTTCTTTTAATTTTCTTTTAATTTGTAACCATAAAATCCTAAACTATATTTCTACAAATTTCAATGTATGTTCAAATATCCCACTGGGGTGAGTCATAATTTTTTGACGTTATACGATGGATAACTTTTTCTTGATTAATATTATTTAAATTAATATTTTTTATGTTGAACATAACGATTCATAGATTAATGACATGTGTATTCCAAGGATTATTGGAAATACAAGTACACATGGGTTCATGAATTATTGAAACTTCTACAAAACAATATTTGATTGATATCAATACCCAAGATGTGACTTGGATTAATGCCAAAATATTTAGGGATTCTAATCAAAAACTATTCTGTGAAGTGAATGATAATTTTAGTAATTATAGAGAAAAGCTCGAGAATATCACAGGCATATGTACATAATTATGAACTCACTACGATCATTATTAAATTTTCTAACCAACCATAATTAATAAATCATTTCATATAATCTTTGAAAACACCCCCGGAAATTAAAAGACTATCAAAACAAAAATAATCATCTATTAAAAAAATTAACATCACTGTGGATTCAGCCTAATTACTATTATGCACATTAAAAGAGCCCCATATACATGAACAGTTGATAAGAGACACTCTTCCACACTTCAAATGGAACCATTGCTAGAGATGGTGCAATTATAAGTCAGTTGTTTCATTTATTTCAATAAAATGAACAATAATAAACATATTAAATCGAAACATTAAATGAAATAAAGTGAAAAAAGAAAAACACTTCTTCCTATTCTTTTCCAAACATCACTTAAGGCTTTTTATCGATCAAAACAATCCATTAATTTTTTTGACCCAGAAATTGATTAAAATTTAACTTACCTTGGAGGAACATTAGGGATAATCAAATCACCCAAGATCTATTTATTTTCCATCCAATTCAACTAGATATGGATAATCCTATGGAATAATCCCTTAAAGAACTCTCATCCTCTGATAAGAATTACCAACCCCTTAGTATTAAATATCCAAATATTGAGTCTAATTTCAAATTAAAATCGAGTTTGAATCACCTTTTACTTCATTCCTTTGGGCTATCCATTGAGGGTCCACATCTTCATCTCAGAGAGTTCTAAGTGGTGTGATATACCATGAATCTTCAAGGTATTTATGAAGAAAAAATATATTTTATAGCATTCCCTTTCTCCCAAGATTAATCCTCCAAGTAATTTCTCTACTACCTCCCTCCTAGTTCAGTAAAAACATGGGATGACATGAAACGAGTCTGGTTATAGAAATTCATTCTTTATTAATAAAAATCAAATATTTAAAAGAAAATAACTGAAATCCATCAATTCACTAATGAATCACTCAATGAGTATAAATAGAGGATCATAAATATAATAGAAACCTATATACACTACCAAATCCCTGACTAAATCATTATCCAATATGTCTTTTAGGATTCATTGGATATGGAATGAACACTCATTGATGCCGCATGTTCCTGTTATATTTTTTATAAAAATATGGAAGCTACATGAGATCTCATAAGAAACATTGATGTAAAAACAAAATAATTCCACACTTGAGCACATTCTCATGTTAGAAAGTTCAAGAGAGTAAATCCACAAAAACCAACAAGATGGCTGAGATGATGAGTGAACATACAAGCCCTGTGTGTCAACTAGTCATGGCTACCAAAACCCCAACCTCATCTTCTCCAAAATAACTTTTCCCTAGACCTAAATATAATCTTATAATTTTTAGCCCACCACCTCATCCAATAGACACATTCCCACAACTTCGAGATGAACCATCTGATCATTCTAGTCCAATGGAGCTCAATGTAGGATATTCCTAGTAGAAAAAAACCCACAACAATAAGGGAAGTTATTTAAAAACATCAACCAACCCCACTCTGATCCCTTGTCTTCTACATATAACCTATAAGTGAGGTATGGTAATCCCATTTCTCATCCCCCTCAGTTCCCCCTTTAATATTCAAACCACATCTAATATTATTAAGATGGTCCTAACATCCAACAACTATATCCTTCTGGTCCCAAAACACAATGTACGAATCCTCCAATATCTCCACCTAGATTATACTATACAAACATATATTTTCAATTCCCAATATAATACAAACACTTTCCTACTAACCAATATCAAGGTTATCCTAATAATGGATAGGCCGCTTATTCCCAGAAAACATTAAAAAGCACTATTGAAGATATTCCTTATTTTACCCATTCAATCCTTAAAAAAATTTAATCCCAAATTTTTCAACATTCATCCAAAATTTTCTATTATATACCATCTAATTCCTAACATATTTTAGCTTATTAGTTTCCTAACACCATGAGAAATGTATGAGAAATTACACTATGATTAGGGAATTTTTTTTTCATACCACATGATGGATCCTTAAATGGTCTTTTGAATGTTGATCTTGAATATGAAAAGAACCAAAATCCAAAAATGGATCTTTAATCCACTCCCTGACATTCTTACATTCCCCTAAAAACACAATTGCATTTCCAAAAGCCTTATCTAGGCCATGTAAGTCATTTAATCCCAATCATAAAATGATCGACATGTTCAGACATGTTGAATTAAAATTTATCCTCATAGATGAAATCAAAAAAATCATATGTATGTAAGGTTTCATAAGTAATTTTACACCCATAAGAGAATACATAGGACTATTGAAAATATTTCATCCCTAAATTCTATAACCATGAATTGAAAAGATATGGAGACTTGTATGGTTCCATGCCAAATTGGTAGTTCCAACATTAATGATGCTCTCATTGACATAGAAGCCTCAATTAAAGTCATGAAAATAATCCAACTTCTCCAACATTGGTCTCGATACCTTTCCCCCAATGAGTGTTGTCATAAAATTATCCAATTGAGGAAAATTTATTACTTATGGATTAATTGAGGATGTCCTTGTATCTATTAATTATTTTATTTTTTCAGCAGATTTCTATGTCCTTAACATGGATGGTGAGAATATTTATTCTCTAAATTCCCTAAATCTAGAAAGATCATTCCTTATGATAGTTATAAATAATATTTATTTCTATATGGTATTCTTATCCATGGATGTTATTGACCAAATGGTCATGTTTAATGTTTTTTAATCCATGAGATACCCATTTGAGGATCACTCTACCTTCTCAATTTAGGATTCTGAGGGCACATCTGAGAGTCAATTGAACCCTATTCAATCATGTTCATCATGTTATAATGAGAGTGGAGCTCATGAAATTTACACCATTATTAACCAATTATTTAATGGGGATATTTATGTTTACCATTCATTAATAAACTCTATTAATCCAGTGAATCTTGAAGATTCCCTTGAATCCTATATCAACTATGATATATAGTATTCCACCTTGGAAAAAATTGGGTTAAATAAATCAACTCCAAATAAAGTTCCTTCATTCATTCCTAAGTTTTATAACCAAAAAATGAAATATGATACTGATCTTAAACCTCTTCCTTCACACTAGAAATATGAATTCTTTTTCCATTATCACTCTCTTCTCGTCTTTTTATCTACCACAATTACTAAAACTAAGGAGTCCAAATATGTTCTGGTGTTAGAGGAAAATAAAATTTTCTTTAGGATGGAACCTAGATGATCAACCATCATGCAACCCCTCACATTTCATCCATCACATCAATGTTGAGGAATCATCCAAACCAATCAGACAACAACAAAAAATACTCAATTCACTCATGCTTGAGGTAGTTAGGGAAGAGATCACTATGCTTCTTCAAGATGGTATTATTTACAAAATTTTCGATAGTTAATGGGTTTGTTCGATTCATGTGGAACCTATGAAAAGTGGGATAACTGTTTTTATAAATAAACATGTGGAGGTGGTCCCAACTTGGGTGAGATTCAAATGGATTATGTACATCTATTGTTGGAAATTGATTTTTGAAACCTGAAAAGATCACTACCATGTTCTATTACTTGATAAAATTATAGAACGATTAACTAGAATGTCACATTATTTATTTCTTGATGGATAGACTGGAAACATTATAATATTAGTCTCACATCAAGACCAATAAATTAATACATTCACCTTCCCTTTTGAAACATATTAATGAATGATATTTTATTTAAACTGTGAAATGCTCCTACAACATTCTATATGTGTTTGATGACAATGTTTTCTAAATTCATTAATCATTTCATGGAGATATTCATTGATGAATTTACCATTTTTGGGTATCCATTTTAATCTTTCTTTCATTCATTTTCTTTCATCCTTAATTTTTTTTTCAAATGTATCCATATTCGGAATTTTGAAAATTTTAACATCATGGTTACTAATGGGATAGTTCTAGGGAAAATAATTTCAAACTAGTTTATTCATGCCGGTCATACCGAAATTTAGGTGATCCAATCAAATATTGAACATACATCAGGTAGACACATCTGTTCACTCCTTAACTATGGATTTATAGGCAATTAATTCATAACTGAATAAGGATTTACTTCCCACTCAAAAGGCTTCTCCAAAATGATGCCACATTCCATTTCTCTGAGGCTTGAAAGAGAGAATTCATTAAACTCAATTTCTTATTACATCCACCATAATAATCCATCCCTAAATTTATTTTTACACTTTAAATAGATACTTGTTGATTATGATAGATCCATTGGGGGAATTTCTTGGTAAAATAAGATAACATATTCCTTATTCCAACGATTTTTCCTCATAAAAATTGCCTGAAACTCAATCTCACTACACTATCACTGAAAATGAACTTTTACTAGGTGATTTTTTCTATAGATAAATTCTGACACCATATATTACGTTCCCAAAACATCATCTTCACATACCATTCTACTATAATGTTATTACTCAAGAAAATTGATTCCAAATCAAGGATAATAAGTTGGATCCTAATTATCTAACAGTTTTACATTGTGATTAAAGTTAGACCTGGAAAATAAAACCATGTGGCTAATCACATGAGCAGAACTTCCAATTATTATCATTCTAAAATAATTGATCCCAAATTTCAAATGAACAACCAATCATATCCCACCCCAAATTTAACCTGGTATGAACTTTTTTGTAAATTACTTTGTCATTGGTTTTTATTCATGAAAATGTTAAAAAATGGAATTGAAAAGGTGACTAAAAATTATGTTTTAGGAGGAAAATAAAAATTGTAAAATTGATGAAGACATTGGTAATTAGGATATATGTTGAAAAAATGAAAATTAATCCATCATGGAATTATTTCACTCAATTCATGGTGACGACCACATTGGACCACATTGGACCTCCCAAAAAGTGGCTAAATCCATAATCATATTGAATTCACTCTTCATAGACTCACATGAGTTCTATAAATCGAGTAAAACATGCCAAATATTTGGACAATGTTTATTAAATAAATGAAATTCCAACAAATCCATTAAAATTTTGTGATATCTTAGATATTCGGCGCATCTATTCCATGGGATTATATCTCCCTTCCAATAGATTATCATATATTCATCTTACGGTTGATTATGTGTCTATGTGAGTCAAGCCCAAACCCCACTAGAAATTATTATTTGAATACTATTAGTGAGTTCCTTAAAACCAACACCTTTTACTATTTTGGAAGATCACATGCCTTGATTAGTGACTTGGGAACTCATTTCTGTAATCAAAACATAGAATCTATTCTAAAAAAGAATGGGGTTGTACATAAAACATTAACTAAATATCACCACCAAACAAATAGCATGAATGAAATTTATAATAGTAAAACGAAAATAGTGATTGATTAAATTTTAAATCCCACAATAAATGACTATCCTAAAAGACCTAGTGAAGTGCCGTTGGATAATCGAACTACCTATAAAACACCCATTGGGATGTCTCCATTTAGGATATTTTTCCATAAATCATGTCATTTACCAGTTGAAATCCAACATAAGTCATCTTGGACTATCAAAAAATGTAATTTTTCTTTTGAAAAATTTGGTGAATATAGATTATTACAGTTAAATTAAATGTGTGAGATTCGACTAAATTCTTACAAGAATTATAATCTCTATATAGAAAAAGTAAAGGAATTCCATGGAAAACAAATCCTATGATAATGATTTCATGGTGGTTAAAATGCAGTGGCCATTAATTGTTTATTTTAACTTCACCCAGGTAAGCTTAATTCTTATTGGGGAATTCCTTTTCTCTTTTCTATTGTTAAACCATTTAGTGTAGTGCAAGTCCAATACCCCTCTTCTAAAATAACCTTCATTGTTAAAGGAAATCAACTAAAGCATCACTGTGATATGACATAAATCTCATGATCCACATCGATTTAGATGGAATCCTCAACAATTGTGGTAGATCCACCCCTGGATAGAGAAGTAAAACAACCAAATCTAAATCAGGGGGACCCTCATTCAATTTAACTTGTCCTTATCTCTATCTCTCTTCTTCCTCTCTCATTCATGTAAGTGTTTTTACCACATTCATCGTGAAATTTATTATTAACTCTTTCTCATTCATTGGGGCGAGTCTTTTTAAAAAATATAAAATAATAATAAACAAAAAAAGATTGGAAAATATTCATAATTACTCATCATCCACTTTTGACATTTAATCTAAACAATTTTGTGGAGTCAATAGATGGATTTTCATCTCATGTTTTTTTAGTCCTAAATATGGATAATTAATTTTTTTAAAACAATATATTTTGAATTCCTAGTTTTTTATTTAGAATACGATTCTTCCCCAACATTGAGGAACAAAATAATGTTTCATGCTAAGGTAACTTATAACCATATTTTCATTTTTTAATTTTTTTCACCCCCAATTGTGAGTCTTGTGTTTTGGGCCTTTGAGAAATCATTTCTTATTTAATAAACATTAATATGATAGAGTAATTTTCTTAAACACATGAAATATATAATATCCAAATAACCTTCATTTTCCATTACATTTAACCACATTTTGAATGGCCCTTAAAGCTATTGAATACCATTTTTAAAAGTCACATTAAAATACCAATAACATATCCTACCCATCATCTACATGGACTTTCATTTCATAATTTATTGAAATTTAAGTATGGGTGGAATGGATTTTATTTTTGGTATAATTTTCTTGATTTTCAATGTGTTATCACATTATTGAGGGAAATAATTCACTTTTGGGTGGTTTTGTGGTTACCATTCAGTGAGTTTTGGAAATGTATCTCTATTTATGACATCTTGTGAAATTTTAATTTAATTTTTTTAACAAAAATTAAATAAACATAAAACATAAACAGAATATAAAAGTGAAAAAAATACTTTTTTGTGCCTTGGGTGGGTCAAAAATAAATATTATTCACCATTTCATATTGTCATAAATATTCAGATTACTATCATGAAAAGATAAAACATGGGTTGGGAGATGGGTGTGAGATCTATTTCATGTCTAAAATTTGAAAAAAAAAATTCAAAAAAATAATTCTAATTTCAATTGGATGTGTTTTTTTTCTGTAAATATTTTATCTTCTTATACCATTCAAATTTGTATCATCTTTTGTGCCCTTCATCAGAAAATTTATCCCTTTTCCAAATTTGTTTCCATTTCCTTCAATTTCCTTCCATGATACATTTAAAAAAATACGCATTTTTACCCATGTTAGTGTTTTATCCCTTTCTTTATTTTATGGAAACTTATATTCCTACCATAACATAGCCACTGAAAAATAACTAAAAAATTATTTATTCTTTTGCATGTTATGATATGTAATGGTAGCTGATAGATTTTTCAAACTCTATGATTTTCACATTTTTTGTGAATGAGTGAACCTTTAGAAATAATTTTTTTATCATCTTGAGGTTATTAAGTTATGATTTTATAAATTTGACATATATAAATTTAGACATAGAAGATTATATTTTTTGAAACTTTATTTCTGTAACATTTTTTATTGAATTCATTATTGATGAGTAAACTAATCTAGACCCCCTTATTGGTGAAAACTATATTTTAATATGTTTTAGTGAGTAAAAATGGTTTAGTTATGTTTTTATTTTATTTACATTAGGATATGAACAATCATAAGTGTTGGAAATTTGATATTACCTTTATGTTACTAATTTTACAGAACTCCCATAATATAATTTTCACATAAAATGATTAGTTTCTAATTGATGTTCATGTTTTCATAATAAAAACATAATAAGAGAATTGTTCACGTTAATTTAAATAAACTCCATTTTAATTTTTTTCATATATATAAATATGTTGATAAAAATTATGTGATAATTCCATTTTTCTGAATAAAATTACAACATATTATCAGAATGGATATTTGGAAAATTCTTCCATTTGAAGGGATATATGATCCACACAAGAAGGCCCAACAAATATGTTTAGAAAATGTGACCAGCCATAATGATACAATTTTTTGGCTCAATCTAGAAGAAAAAATTTGATTAAACTTTATATTGTATTTGTTATTATCCAGATGAATCGTGGGTAATATATTCAAGTCTCAAATAATCCCATAATAGTCCAAATTGATCCATAATATTCAATCCCATCATTCAATGTCGAATTGAAAAGCATCACACAATACATGACTTTCCAACAGTTAAAAATCCAATAGAGAAGATAGTTTGTAGTGTGAAATACAAGATAAAATTGGTATTATTTTTAGAAGAAATGGATTATATTTTATGGCATCTTCCTATTCAAAACCCCATTCAAATTTCGGCTTTCAAAAAATTAATGATAAAAATAGTTAGTTGTATAGTGTTTAGTAAAACAGTTATAAAATTGGATGAAATTATCAATGGATGAAATATTTTTATAGATTATATTAAAAATAAATATCCATAACATTGAAAAATATTATTTTTCTATACATGGATTTCTAAGGAATAAATATTTTTAGATAACCTGACAAGAATATTTGGAATGAAAACAGCCCACCACCTTGGGCAATAAATACAGCCCCCTAGTCTCTTTGAAAGGAGTTGGAATTTCAAAGAAAATGAGTATATTTGTTCATGAATAGGTCACCTCCAATGGTTTTGGAGTATCATATATACTCATGTTTCTACTTGAGATACCATTCTTCCATGATTCTTTTGGTTAACTTTTTTCCATCACCATCATTGGTAATTTCATAAGTTTTTGTGTTTTAATTCTATTTTAATGCAAGATTATTTAACATTATCTATTATTGTCATCTATCATATGTTTTTTAATATAATGTTTTTTAAAATTATTCAAATCAATTTTAAAATAACTTCATTATTTTTCTTTTTCATTCAATCAAAATTGCATTTTTAATTCTCTTCACCACTCGTCTGTGTGTTCGACACACTACTTTTTTCATATCCCTTTATTTTCATTTTCATTTAACTCATCTCTATAACAATTATAAAACATATTACTAACCATATAAATGGATAGGTAATCCTTCTCTAGGGAAAATTCATCATTTTGGGATGTTAAGTGACTGAGAGATTTTGATTGATTAATATTCATTAAATTAATATTGTGTGTGTTAAATTTAAAATTTCATGCATTAATGACATATTTTTGTTTGAAATGTAGATTAAAAGGATTATTGGAACCACATGTACACATGGGTTCATGAAATATTGAACACTCCATTGAAAAGAATTGATTGATATCAATACCCTAGTTAATACTTGGATGAAATACAAAACATTTGGGAATTCCAATAAAAATACATCATGTAATGTGGATGATAATTTAATGAAATATATAATAACTCTCAAGGAAATCAAAATATCAACTTCCTAATGAAAACTCACTCCAAACATAATTAAAATTTTAAATCAATGTTAATTAATCAATCATTTCACCTAAACCCTGAAAACAAACTCCCCCCAAATCACAAGACAATAAAAAATATTGAATATTAAAAAAAGTATCATCATTGAGGATTCAACACGAGTGCCACTAAACACATTAGTAGATCACCTGACCCGTTAATTGTCAATAGGCAATAATCTACCATTATTCAAATAGTCGTGTGTGCCGCATGATAGTCAATCAATCGTATGATCAAGTAAGAAGACCCCATAAAACGTTCAAGTTGATTGACCATCCTCACAACTAAAGTACAAAAAATTAAATAAATCTAGTTTATAGTTACTTCAAATGGGTTCTTGGACCAAATTGGCCTTATTAAATGGTCCCCATTAAATTCATTATTGTTGTGGGGTTTCATTATTAGGTCTTTCATAAGGGTATTGCAACAAAGGTACGTGAAAAAAGAAAGGAGGGAGCACTCTAGAAGAATTAGTAGTTGGTGAAATGAATCTATCTCCACCCCTCCTAATTATATTAAATATTTTAGAATACCAATCATAGTTTTGAAAATGGAACAAAACCCAAGATACAGATCCCCAAAAATTCCAAAGACCCAGGCAGGCATTTAGTTTCTTCATAACTGTGCTTTTATTTGACAGTTGTCATTCCTGAGCAGGGACATTTATTGACACCCTACAAATTAGCATTAGAAAATTAAAAATGGTTGAATTAACTGTATATGGTTAATTATTCCCCTTAAAGAAGATAATTTTGGTGAAGGTTACCAATACTGACGGATCACGTAAGACTCTATAAGATGTGTGATCATATGGCTTTCATAAGGTAACAATAATAAGCCATGTGTGGCGCATTTCCTATGAGATATCCTGCAAAGTCCATTCAAAATGTCCTTATGCTCTCAGTATGCTACCTTAGACAACCAATTATCATGATGTGGTATTTGGATTATCTTCCCACATTTATATGGGTTTTCAACTGGCAGGAAGCTCACAAACCATCCAAAATTACTTTAAAAATTAGAGTGAAATATCCAAATGGAGGAGATCTCTTGAGGCCTTAAAACTCAAGGGATGGATAACCATTGGGAAGAACGACTACCTTTGACAACATTATTTCAATCTCTCATGACCCCAATCATTTTTAAAATTAAAAATGGAAATATAATAGGGGAGGAGGTGAGATCCATTCGTGGTCATAAAAGTCACACAACATGCCCCTAGGGATCTTCAAGACACCTCAAGAACCTAGTGACATGTCCACATCATCTCACGAAAGCCTCTCAAAAATTGATCTAGTTCATGTGAAAATCCTCAGGTATGTCCATGAGATATCACACTCCCCCTTTGGATCCATGAAGAAAAACAAGTGTAATTTCCCATTAAATATACATGCATCTCCATAGAACCTTTATTGGTCACATAACACATCACCAGGAGGTCGATTATTTTTCATTCACAATACTCAATCAATCTCGTATGACTCCCAAATATTTTAAAAGAAAAATATAGAGTGTTCATAGACTCTTGTAGTTATAAAACCCTTGAGATGTTTTACGAATATTCATATCATAGTCTCTTAGGACTCCTCCAAAAGTAGGCCCGATATCATGAATACCCTATACCAAGCCATCCTTTCACACAGAGATCCCCAAGAAAGCAACATGAGATCAGACAAATGCTTTTTGGATAGTTACCTAATCTCACAAAGGCACTTAGACATGTTAATATGACAATATAGAAGTCATTTAGCAAGACATCATGATTCAAAATGTCCCCTCTGATAATAGATAATCCAATAATGGATATGTTGATGGGATGACCTCGCGTTTCCTAAAAATCAGGCGTTTCCCCAAGAGTGAACCATGATAGTGACTCACTAATACACATAAAGCTGAATCAATTTACATAATCCATCCTGGATTCATGTGATATGTTCCAGGAAATGTGGAGAATAACAAGAGTGATGTGGCCAATAAATCCCCCACTAAATCATGAAAACATATGACAGCTACCACTACTCTCTAGATGATATGGTTTCCCTCTTGCAACAATACTCCAGAAAAAATATCTAGGAGAGGTGGATATCATGACCGACAAGTTTTCCTTCATGTAAGATACCATATAATGACTAAAGAAACCAAGTAGCATGCATAGTCACTTTGAATGTTAACTCATAGATCATGTGAATGAATTTTGGAAGGACACACATAGATAATACCACACACCTTATAGATCATGTGAGACATATAATAAGCTAACTCGAAATTTTTTTTATGGAATTCATAGTATATAGGTTAAAAGATACTAAATGTGGGAGGAATACATGAAGAACATATATTATTATCTTCATGTTTTTCATGTGAACCACATAGGATATGAGAAAACACCATGACATATCGCCCATATCTCAATACATTTATTTGGTATTATATTTGGGTCATGTGAAGTATAATAGGCATGACAAATAAGGATACATGTTTCCCGAAGGGGATTCCCCAAAATTCTCCAAAAAACCTACAATATCATATTTCAGGCCTCATGGTTTCCTTTAAATGTGTCACCATATTCATATGATGGAACCATTTCATTATTATTGAGTCTTGTGGAATCACTCATGCATGTCACCAGGCTCACATGACATCCTCTAGGAACACCAGATAGGTATCAAGATTCCATTCAAACATGTCATCCATAACATGTGACACCTTCAGGGACATGTCACTCTGACCCTTATGACACCCTCCAAGTGTGTTATCCAGCTATTGTGATGATACCAGGGTAAGCCAGCCAGATCATGCAACACCCTCTAGGAAGTCCTTCCATGGTCATGTGAGGGCTTCTAGGGCCAACCATTTACGTATTATGATGAACTTTTTATATAACTTCCTTGATCATGATATATATATATATATATTCAATCTAGGTAATGTGATGTCTTTTAGACAATTCATCTAGATTATAGAATTGCATTAAGACATTTTTGTAAGACACTATCAAACATATAAATCATGCAATCAAGTAATTAAGAGAAAACAATTATAGCATGTCATGTAGTCAATCATTCTATGATTGAAATGGAATCTCAGGATTGGATGACCTTATCCATATTTGGTTTGTAAGCCCCACTTATAAGGGAAACATCAGTGTGTAATCCCAGATAAAGGGAACTATAATGACTCTGATTCATGCCATAACCCGGATATGTAGCACACCACCCTGAGGTTAGATCCCTATATTATTCCTTTAAGTGACGTGTAATAACATAATTCCCACTTCCAAAATCAATTACATTGATTATTTCCCATACTTTTTTATCACAAGGGGTATGGATCACCTGGGATTAGGGAGTTCAATTAATAATATCAAATGCACCATAAACCTTTACAAAGGCTATACAACATTAGAATTTAATCCCTGATCTATTCAACAAAGAGAACTCTTATTCATTAAATAATAAAATACACTGGTTTCCTGCAAAATTCAAGAGATCAAACTCATATGGGCATCCACCTCAGTGTGTGTCCTGACATGTCATTAACATTTCATCATTTGGGACCCAATCATTCCCATGGCCTAATCAGTTTGCCTCATCCTTCATTGGAATGAGATCAATTGAACTATGATGATGCTAATTCCTACCATAAATAGAATTCGTAGGAAGCCTCACTAAGGACTAAACATTATATTCAACATCTAAATAAAATTCCTAGAACATAAACCCCAAATACATATGCAGTGAGACCGATTACTTTTTATCCTTTTTTCCACACCATACATAACTCGTGTTTTCATTGGGAGTTTCAATAGTCATATCATTCGCATTACAAATCTACACCATCTAGGGAAATGTCAATATGTAACCATGTTGTGTGGAATAAAATAAAACTATCCCATTTGAGAGAATCTAACTTGTCTTCAGTACAAATGACATGAATAAACTATGAGAAATATGAATCTTGTAATAACTACGATATATAATATGCCTATCTATGGCCTGTGATTAAATAAGGATCCCCATTGGTGTAATTCCCCACATTTCTTCAACATCTCAATCATTAGGACCCAATAATACCATTGGGATAATAATTCGACATCATTCATCAGTGGGATGAGAAACAAAATGAACTAAGAAATCTCTGATTCTCTAAAAAATATGGATTTTTAGTACATCCCACAAAAATTCAACAATTAATTGGTGGTACTTTAGTATAACAACCCTACTCTTTATTTCATAGTTAAATATGATTTATTAAAAAACATGAACTTAATATAACTCATAAGATAGATAGGTCTAGGGGATTTTTGGATTAGGAACAATTACATAACAAGTTAAAACATGAAATAAACATCTTTATTGAAAACTTTTTTTACATGACCACAGCATTCATTTGTACTATGCATTGCATGCGATAACCTGAGGACATAAATAAAAAATGGGTGATCTATAAAGCCTAGTAAATGAATAAATATAGAATAACATGACGAACAAAATACTTGTTAGTAAATAAGAATATAAATGAAGATAAAACGCAACATGAACATAAATACATGATATATAATGATATTCATGACATTTAAATTTGGCAACAACATACAACATGATATTAGCAAGAGACATGGCTCATTACACATGGATTAGCAAGAGTAAACCGTAATTGAATAGAAATTAGAATTAATAAACCCTCATTTAATATGAATTATCATTTGTGAACCCTCATTGCACATGTAATATCTTGATACTAATCAGTACACAATGCATTGGGGTGCCATTAGGGAACATCGTTTATAAAAATTTCATTTCATGCATAATTGTGCCGCATAGATCATATAACATGGAATCACTATACATATTAAGTTATTTCAAGATCAATTAATGTATAATACATACATATATGACCCAAATAAACATGTATTAGAGTATAAAGGTGAATACCCTTTGAAGAGAAATGGTTTTGGCATTCACTACATGATCAAAAAATGTAGTGCAATTTCTTTTCATAACAACGTCAAATAGAAATTCATTAAATAGGATGACGAGAGAGAAAGGGGTATATCATAATTTATAAATGAAATGGAAAACAAAGAGATCATGGAAAATTATACCCCAACACATGAAATGTAATTTATGATGCATAATATAAAAAAAATAAGAATGGAATTGAGGAGAGAGAAATCCCTTAATGAATTTATGTATGGTAACCGGTGTATGTAAGGGATTGGGGATGGATTAAAGGGAGTGGAAGGAAGCTCTAATTATTTAAAAATGTAATTGAAAATAATGGTATTATGTATGAACAAATCCCAATATATGAAAATTGAGATAAAACGTCATATAAAAAGTAGTGCTTGATAAAAGAGAAGAGTGGAAAATATCTTAAGATATTTTGGAATGGTAACAAGTGTATATAAAGGATAATGGATGGATTAATGAGAGTGGAAATAATATATATTATTATTTATAAATAAAATTTAATTTATGTTGTGTATTTATAAAAATATCCCAATATTTTAAAATTGTAATTAAAAGACATATAATAAAAGTAGTGATTGATAATAGAGTAGAGTTGAAGATTCCTTACGAAATTTTAGCATTGTAACGAGTGTACATAAAGGATCATAGTTGGTATTGATGAGATTGAAAGGAATATATAATGATCTATAAATAAAATTGAAATTATGGGGATAATGTAACATCATAAAATGACATATAAAAATGGAACATATGAATCATAATATAACAGAGTTGCTTGAATGAAGATGAGAATTGAGAAATATCTTATTGAATTTTGGCATAGTAACAGATAATGTATGGGTCCAAATGTTGGAAGATAAATGATAAAACATTGAAATAAAATTAAATGTATATTAATGTAATGATTATAAATGAATGAAATTATATCCATTTTAAATTACAATTACTATATTCAAATTATATTCTTGAATTTCAAAGGGGTAGAGTAAAGTGAGGATCCCTTTCTTTGATGTGTAAATAAAAAGACTTGAGATAGGATTTTTGGGAGCTTTGGGGTTACTTGGGTGGACTATGAGGAGTAGGGGGAATAAGGGTCTCTAGTTTCTACATGAATGAGTGAAGAAAAATTGGATCATGGGTGGGTTTAAATAAGAAATGAGGTGGATTTCATTATTATTTTGGTTTTGGACACTACACAATAAAATAAATGAAAACAAAATCCATTCCATGGGTTTTTCACATGATTTATAGAAAAGGGGAGTGGTATAAGTTTTTTTATATGGATATTTTCCAAATATATTAAACTATTTCCCATTCTTATGTGGAGGTGAGTCATACTTTCAAGGAAATGATTTTAGAAATTTTAAAATATATTATTGGTCTTAGAGGATTCTCTTATGCTTTATAAAATATATAAAATAAATTATATTAAATAAAAACCATATATTTCATTTATTATAACTTTGATATTATTTATTACATCATTATTAGGCCATTATGATGTCTTAAAACACACAATGTATTTATACGATATTTATTTTTTACATAAAAATTTTATTGTTTCTGAAAAATATGAAAAATTTATCATTGGATAATTTTGATGTCCTTATTATAAAAATAAAATTAATTTTATTTATATAATTTTCTAAATATTATAATTTTCACTTTTAAAATAAATACCAACATTTATTGAAAATTGACAGGTTTTGACAAAAACAGTTTTTAAACCACAATAAATATTAATTTTGACTAGAAAAAAATTATATGATTATTTATATTTCATAAAAATATTTTTATTATAATAAAAAATTAGAATATTAATTATTTCTAAAATCCATTAACTCATTGAAATTATATTTCTTAACTGAATTTTAATATTATCCAAAAATACCAATTGTCCTTTAAAATTCATTTACAAAGTAATAATAATAGAATGAAAGTAATTTCATTATTTTATAAAAAAATGTGCATTATCATAATTCTAGGGTCCTATTACATATACATTAGTTACACTATCATAAATTATAAGAGTAAGGTGTTATACAGTGGGGATTTAATACAGCCATTTAGATAATGTGGTTCGGGCGGTGATCTCAATGAGCTTGAACTTCTCTTATAAAAGGTTTAACTCATGCTTTAGTTGTGGGAACTCAACATGGTATTGGTCTAGAGAAAATCCTAGAAATGTTATCTCCCTTGAATCTCTAATAAATGTGCTTCATAGAGTATGATCCAATATGTCTTGGCTATCACTTCATTAATATGTCCTAAAAGGATTTGTTAAAACCATATATTTATACTATTCAGGTGATCATTGTTCAATGGATATATTATCAACGATAAGGATAATAAATGGGCATTTAAATAAAATTGGATATAATAAAACAAAAGGTGTTAATATGTTTTCTATTCCAATATGAAATTTAATGAAAATAAAGATATGTTTATTAATAAATTTTTAGGTCATTACAACCTCCACTACTTAAAAAAAATCACCTTTAAATTTTACTATTATCACACTAAAACAGATGTGGGTAACTATACTTCACCACCTCATATATTTCCCAAATTGCTTCCCCAACCATGTGGTTTCACCACAACAACTTGACAAAAAAATCATCATATCTAGTAGAAATTTATCTCTATGATCTACGATATTCACCACATTCTCTTTATAGGAGAGGTTATTCACCAATGTTACCACTTCTGTATTGAGTACATGTGAAGGATCAATTAGGTAGTTCCTCAAGAGTGATACATGAAATACATTATGTACTTGATACAGGTTCTATGAGAGTTTTAGTCAATAGGCCACTACTCAGAGGCAATCAACGATATAAAAAAGGGTTGATGTACCTTGGACTAAGCTTTTACTTCATCCCAAATATAATAACTCTCTTTCGTGGATATATTTATAGGAATACAATGTATCTAACATCAAACTCTCTTTCTTTTTAAATATTGTCAGCATATCTTTTCTATAGAATATGAGAAGGCTTGATGTGTTGTTTAATGGTCTTATCCTTCTCCACCATTTCCACAACCCTTTCAGGACCTAGAGGTTTTCCCCCAATTTCTACCCATCATGCCAATGTTCAATACCTATTCCTATAAATGGATTCAAAAGGATCCATTTGAATTCTTGATTTGAAACTATTGCTGTATGTAAACTCTACCAAAGGAATATAATGATCATATCCGCCTTTGAAGTCGATAGAAAACGATATAAACATGTTCTCAAGTGTCATGATAGTCCACTCAGATTGGACCTCTGTTTGAGGGTGATATGGTTTAATGATGTTTAGCTCTTTGTTTAGAGCCTGCTATGTACATTTCAAAAACATTTTGGGGAATGATGGATCTCAATCAGACATAAAGGAAAGTTGTAAACCTTGTAGCCTAACCAATTATCTGATGTATATCTATTCCATATGATCTAGTGAAAAATCCTCTCAAATTACAATGAAGTGTGTAGTCCTTGTAAGATGATCCAAAACCACAAAGATAACATTGGTTCATTAGGATGTCTTCAACTCTTTGTTTAGTTACTATTGGAGATATTTCCAAAACTTATTGGTGAATCATGGATCTCGATTGGACACAAACTCAAGTGGAAATCCATGATGCCATACCACATCTCTGATGAATTTCTATTATAGTTAATCTAGTGAGAAATCTTCTCAAATTTTACTAAAGTGTGTAGTAATTGAATGATGATCCATAAAAACATAGAAAACATTTTTTCCTTTAGATGACTTTAGAAGTCCAGTGAGAAACTACATGGTGATGTATTACCATTTCATTGTTGGTATGTGTAATGGTTGCAACATCCCCTTTTAATTCTTCCATTGAGACTCCAATATCTAACATACCAGGATAATTGATGTATATTATGTGATCTCCTTCTCCATGTAATCCAAACAATAGTGCTCCCAGACATCTCAACACATATTCTTGTTCCCTAGGTGAATAGTGAAATTTAAACAACATGTATCATCCAATAAATCTTTCTTTATCTCCATATTTTATGGAACACATTGTATTGACCTAAATATCACAATTCTATTTTTCATTAACACTAAACTATAATGAAATAAATTTTATGATTGTTTCTACTTTCTTCTGAATTCCCTCATCATCTTTTTTAGCATCATTGAACCTTTCTAAAAGAGATGGTTGAATAATAATTTGTGAACGGATTTATTATGTTACCTTATTTGTGATTCCCATGACTATATTCATTAAATCTAAAAATATTAGGTCCTTTTTAATTCTCATCAAGGATTTAATTTCTCGGTACTTTCTACATAGAGATTCTGAAACATAGTTTGTTTTCCCAGGGTGGTAATGGATTGAGTAGTCGTAATCCTTGATGAGATCTAACCATATTCTTTGGAACATATTTAGTTATTTTCAAGTCAATATATATTTGAAAGTTTTTTATCTTTATATATTTCAATCTTCTCCCCAAATAGAAAATGATGCCCTATTTTCAATGCAAAGATCACAACTGCAACTCCAAATAACGCGTGAGATAGTTTTGCTCATGAATTATCAACTACCTTGAGGTGTATTAAATTTCATTTTCATTTTTCACCAAAATACACCAAATGGAGGCATTTTAAATTTTAAATAATAACATTCGCACAAACCTCAACATGTGATCCAATAATCATAGAATTTTCCCATAATGATTTAATATCATTTCATGTGGAGACTCAATGTTCATAGAAAACATACATGATGTGCTAATGGTACATGAAATGAAATACAATACGACATAAACTTATTTTAATTACTATTTATATGTAACTAATTCATCATAATGAATCTCATAATAGGAAATTACATTCTCCATTGATCATGGATATTGTTGATGCTCAGCATGATTCTCATCTTTTTTTAATTAGTGTATTTTCATGGATAATTCTTGACTTATCCACATTTATGAAATAGTATAGTGTAATATTCCTTATATGTTACTTTTTTCCATTAATAAATTTATACATTTTTTTTGTAATTGTATAATTTTTGATATGTATTTCCATAATTAAAACATCTCCTAGTCCTTTTGTGATGTTTTCATTAGTACCTCTTTATAAGCATGATGGATGAAGGAAATTGAGATCTCTCTCCCTTATCACCTCTACTAGATAGAATTTAATGACATATCCAACTCTTATTCCTTTATTTCAATTGGAATTTAACAAGATTCTTGTTATTAATCCTGATTTTTGATAGTTGTTGTGGTGAAATCACGATATGTCCTACTTGAGCTCCCATATGAATCTGAATCGCATTGATGCTACAATCACAAAGCCCTTCACATTAGTTTTTTTATGTTTTTGGTCGAATCCTCATTTATTATTTAAAGGAAAGTGAAGACCTATTTTAAATAGGTAGAGGGAGACCTGTTACATAGACTAAAGGCCTAGTGGGCATTTAGCATATTACATGTCATGTAGGCCGAAATTTTTGGGCCAAGGCCCAGTTTGTGAATTGTGCTACTACAGTATTCTTATTTCTGCAGTACTGCACAGTATCCACCACTGCTATAGTACCATTCTACTACTATAGTGACCTGTTGCTGCTGCAACAATATGCTATAGTACTACTACAAAATTTCATACTGTTAAATACATAAAAGTGAATCCAATTGGAAATAAGGTATAACATATAAATTAGATTTTAAAACATAACATATAAATATCTTGGATTAAATCTATGTTTTCCATGATATACTTCCTAACATATATTCTTATTGGAATTTTTGTTCCCTAAAAATTTGTTTGTAATGAGATTATGAATTTACAAAAGTATATCCTCTGGGAGTATCTAACCATGAGTGCCGAAAGACCCATTTTGGTGCACTAATTCCGATTCAAGTATAGCTCAGATAAGTTTTTTCCTGGTATTACCCATAGACGCATCTATGCCACAACCACCTCAACTTGTTTATATCCATACAAGGATGTATTTTATTGATAAATCACATACTCTATATTCATCGAAATATATGGATTATTTTCTTATACATAGTCTTATCCCTAAGGGGTTTCAATATGGTTTTTATATCATAATACCTAGAATAACTAATCTTATCCTCTAATACCAATTATAACAACCATGCTCTTTATTTTATATTTAAACATGATATATTACATAAACTTTCCCCTAATAAATCACATGATCTATACGACTACTATCATTTGGGCATAAGAACAATTACATAACATCTTAAAAACATGAAATACAGATCATTATTGAAAACTTATTTTACATGACAACAACATTGTTTTATACATAGCATTTCTTGGGATAATCTAAAGACATACATAAAAAAATAGTGAGCTATAATAGAAATAAATATGGAATCAAATGAGGAATAAAATAAAGGTTTTAAATGAAAATATAAATAGAGATAAAAATAAACCTGAACATAAAGGAATGTCATAGCATGGTATTCAGAATATAGAAATGTGGAAAAAACATACAACATGATATTAACAGGGGCCAAGGCTCATTGCACGTGGATTAGCATGAGTGAACTATAATTGTGAATCAATTAGAATAATTAAACCCTCATTTCACATGAATTATCATGATTAAACCCCCATTGTGCATGGATTATCATGATACTAAATATTACACAATGCATTGGATTACTATCAGGGCAGACCCTTCATAATCATTTCATTTAATACCTAAGTGTTCCACATAGAGCTTATAACATGGAATCATACAACTTCATAACTTATTAAATAATCATGGTATTTTTAATGTATATTTGTATATCCCCAATAAATAAATATATGACCATAAAGCCGAATACCCATGGTAGAGATACGACTTTGGTATTCAATCCACGATTGAAAATCGTAATGCAATTTTGGCAGCATAGCAGTTTCAAATAGAAATTCATAAAATATGTTGTTGAGAGATAAAGGGGTCACTCATCATTTATGTATGAAATGGACATTATGGGGATAATGGAACATTATACCCTAAAACATGTAATATAATTTAAGATTCATAATATAGAAGAAGTTCTTGAATGGGAATGAGGAGAGAGAAATATCTATCAAAATTTTCAGTATGGTATAGGGTGCATACAAAGGACCATGGATGGCTTAATGAGATTGGAAGGAAGATATAATTTTTTATAAATATAATTGATTGTAATGGGATTATTTATGAACATTTCCCATCATATAAAAATTTAAATTTAAAGGTGTATCATAATAGTAGTTCTTGATAAAAGAGGAGAGTGGAAGATCCCCTACAAAATTTTGGCATAGTGACGAGTGTACATAAAGGACCATGGATGGATTAATGAGAGTGGAAAGGAAGATATAATTATTTATAAATCAAATGGATATTAAGGGGACTATGTATTAACATTTACCAATATATGAAAATTGAAATTAAAAGACATATAGTAAAAGGAGTTCTTGGTAAAAGGGGAGAGTGGAAGACCCTTACAAAATTATAGAATAGTAATGGGTGCACTTAAAGGATTGTAGGGGGTATCAAAAAGAGTTAATGGAATATATAATCATATAGAAATTAAATGGAATGTATGGGTATCATGGTACATCATAATACAACATATAAAAATGTAACTTAAGAATAATAATATAATAGAGTATCTTGAATGGAAATATGAAGAGAGAAATCTGTTACAAAATTGTGGCATAGTAACATCTTAGATATGGGTCCAAATGGGGGATGATAAATTATACCTCATTGAAATATCCTAAGAGGGAAAATAATTTAATGATTTTAAATAAATTAAATTATATCCATTTGAAATTACAAGACCAACATTCCAATAAGTTGCTTGAATTTCAAAGGAGGAGAGGAAATTGATGGTCCCTTACATGAATTTGTGACTCCAACTAATTGAGAGAGGATATTTGGGAGATTGGGGGAGCCTTGGGAGGACTATAGGGAGTACTGCGATGATGTTAGCAAAGCTACAAAGAGCTTTAGTGAAGAGAAATGGAAGATTTGATGGGTTTATATAGGAATGATGTGGGATTTAGTTATTATTTTGGTTTTTGACACTACAAAATAAAATATTCAAAACCAAAAACTATGACATGGTATTTTCCCATAGCTTTTGGAAAAGGGGAGTGGCATATATTACTTTATAAGGATAATAATTGAGGATTCCCTAAGGATTTATAAAATAAATCAAATAAAAATAAAATTACATTAATTTAAACCAAAAACATATATTTGGACAGGGATAATTTTTATAATATTTATTGAATCATTATTTGGCCATTATGATGTCATAAAACACACCCTATATTTATAGGGTATTTAGTTGTTATCCCAAAATGTAACTCCTTCATAATGTAATGAAAATTTTAATGTTAGATAATTTCAACGGCTTGGTTCCAATAATGATATTCATTTTCTATAAATAATTATATAAATATTATAATTGTAAATTTTAATATAAAAACCAACAATTATTGAAAATTGACGAGTTTTGACAAAAATAGTTTTCAACCATAATAAAAATTATTTTTGACTTCATAATAATTATATGATCAATTATATTTAATAAAATTAATTTAATAATAATAATTTATTGTTATATTATTTATTTCAAAAATCTATTAATTCATTAAAAATTTATTTCTTAATTAAAATTGAATATTAACCAAAAATACTAGTTGTGCTTTAAAATTTATTTACAATGTAATAATAATAGAATGAAATTATATTAATGAATTTATAAAAAAATAATGTACATAATTATAATTCAATGGTCTTGTTAAATATCCCTTTATTACACCAGAATACGTCCTAAGAGTAAGGTGTGAGATGGAGGGGCTTTATGGTCCAGTTCGGTGAACATGGTTTGGGCTTTGATCTCAATGAGCATGAACTTCTCTTGTAAATGGTTTTTCTCATGCTTATGTTGTTAGATATTGAATTGATTTTTTTCAAGGGAAATCCAATAAATTCTATATACCTTAGAATCTATGATAAATGAGCTTTATATGGTATGATTCTACTGGTTGAGGCCATTACTGACAATGTTTGTGCAAAAAGGATTTGTTAAAACTCTATATTTATACAAGTAATGTGATAATTGTTTAATGAAAATATTATCAATGGTAAATAGACTGAATGCACATTTAAATCTAATAGTTTATAATAAAACAAAATTAGTTCATGTGTTTCTTATATCCATAAGATATTTAATTAAAATAAATAGAATTTTATTCATAAGTGTTTGTGTTGTCACACTTAAAGCACTCAAATATTTTCTTCCATCTGTAATTTAACTACATGTTTTTAATTAAATTCATGGGTTATGATTCCTAAAATAACCAACATATATAGGATGCCTCATAATTTCTCAATTCGCACCTCGGAATACAAATTTCCTTATTATGTATCCAAAAATTTATTTGCTCTTATTTACAATGATTAATCATATATGTAGCTATTCAATAGTGGAAAATGGATGAAGAACATCAGATACATACAGATGGAATCACTAATAATGACCTTATATTTTACACAATTATAGAATTATCGCATTATCATTTTAGGACTAATAGTACAATATCAGGACTAGGAGGAGATTCACGAACATAACGTAAATCTATAAAAGAGTCCTGAAGTTGGAAGAAATTCATCCCAAAAGTTATGATGAGCTCAACCTCTCATCCTCTCAACCAATGTGAATCCCTATGTTTCATTGATCCTTAAAACCCAGGATGTCACTAACATTTGGAAAATAGGTCTGTACCCGGTTAAAGATGGAAGATTTATAAGATGTTTTCAATAATGATCGATAATGGTAACTTGATTTTAATTATTTTGCACAAAATAACCCCCCCACAATCAACCATTGGTACAAACTAAACCCCCCACAATGAGGGTTCGTAGGAAAACTACTTTATCTAATGAAACAACTTGTATTCATATTTGTAATTCAATGAAAACAAAAAATTAATTGTTATGGTTAGGTACTAACTAACTTATTCATAGTGATAGGTTGAGTTATGCTCTTAACTACAACACACTCAAAACCTATAAATAATAGAAAATAATACTGTTGAAAATTTTTCAATGAAACAAAAAGATAAATAGAAATATAATAGAAGGATGTATACTGGTTTAATACACCTTGTGGTCCATAGGTTTTGTCTGCCTTCAGATAGGAATTTCTAGTGGGTTATCCTTAAACTAATGTTTGTTATATTTTACTACTCAAGAACCACCAACACTACATTTTTACAATCATACACTTGTTAATTTTTGTTCAGGACTATATAAATAGAGTATATAATATACACCCCCATGGGAATGAGATGCAACATTCAATGTTGGGGTAGTATAATGAATGAGTACTCCTACTTCTAGGTTGCAACTTAAAAAACCTCTTATTCATCCTCTAGTGCTTTCTCAAGGTGTGGTGCATCAATGGAATAATAAAAGAAAAAGATATTGTTAAATTTAATTTGACCAAAATTAAAGCATGAAGTATCAATATCAAATTATTACCCTTCAATCTAAGTAGATTGTGTATCCATTTCCACTAGTAAAGACACTTTAATATCTTATTATCCTCACTCTAATAAATTTTCAACATGTTCAGGGACCTCCACATGTTCTTAAATAGTTGTATATTTTTTTGTTACTCATTCACCAATGAAAATACAACAATTTTCCAAATTTTGAAATATAAAAAAATTAGAGGTGATACACAATTTAGTTTCATTAAAACTAGAACATAATGAGTTCGTGGAATATATCATCTGCCTATGATAATTCGGATTCTCTTTCTTTATTAGTGGGAGGTTCCTCTTGTATCTTAACATCACAAGATAATGATAGGAAGTTAGGCTCCCCTATATTCGCTTCAAATTCTTCCACTTTAGCGGTGTATTGAATTAATGGTACTAGATATTATACATTGTATTGAATAGGGGGATCAATTAGTTCCTCACTCATATTCCAGAAGTAATCTATATCTTTTTGATCTCCCACACATATCTCAATAATCTATTCTTCCTCCTTGTCCTCCTTGGGATTTTTCTTAGGTCTAGGTTTCTCTATCAATGCATCAACATTTTCAAATTACATTTCTTAATTTTTTTCTTTATATGTTCTATATCCTTTTTATGTTCTTAGACCTGGACTTTTTCAAAACTTGTCTCATCTTCTTGTTGAACCTTGACCATTTCTTGAAAATATTCTAGGACGTACATATATATTTTAATAAATTTCTTTTCCAATTTCTCCAACACTTGGTATTAGAGTATCACATTTAAATCATGGATGAGATCCATGAGATCATCATCCTTAATTATTTGGATCGGATCTCGCTTGATATATTTAGAAAAGTTAGAAACAATTTCCTATTTATAAAAAGTTGAGTTAAGAAATTTTTTATTTTTTTTATTTTGAAAATGGTGAAATATTTAAAATTAGATTTTTGGAAATTCCTCCCCGACAACAACACTATGTGTTGAAACGTGCATGTAATGTGGTGTGAAAAACGAAAATATTTCATATGATATAAATTCAGAAACGTTGTTATCAAAGGATGTTTCCATAGATTAGAACACAAAACTTGTGTTTGTCACATGAAAATTAGATAATGAAGAGAATATTATTATTGACTTTTTTTCTTTTGGAAGAGAAAGAAAAAAACATAAAGTTGAAGAAAATTGATGAAGAGTGTTATAGGGTTAGGGTTGGTCATAACAACCCATACATTAGATAAATAGATATTACATAAAACATTACATATATTCCTTACAATTAATAAAAAATCCATGATAGGTCCTTATAGGTATAGTGTCTTAAGAAATTCCGAAACATGAACAACTTGTTCAAAAAACATCTATTTTTTATCCTGCATATTTTTTCATAACTGGACTCCTTTTTGACATATCTTACTTAAAACCCTTATTCATGACATGGGGAAAAGAATTATATTATAGGGTGAGATAAAATGATCAGTAAAGGTAAACAAGGGATATATCAATTATATCACAATCATAAGTCATAAGAACAAAACATTTGGAAGTATTATCATGCATATGAAAGATCGTGGTATCATGTCATGGGAGTAATGTTCTTAGGAAATAATAGAAATAATCCCAAATATGAAACAATAAGACATTATGTTTTTTCCCATACAGATACGAATATAAAATCATTTCATATAAAAATAAATCTCATATACAAGACCATTATAGAAGACAAATTCAATTACTGAAGCAGGTTTACCTGCTGTTCCAGCACAATATTCCTAAACAAGATCTAAATTCCATTCCAGTCATGTCTATCTCATGAAATATAAATATTTACCTAAATAATTGGAGGGATATATAGGTCCCAAACATATTATAATGAAACCATTCTTACATGTTCCACAATAATACAAAACATTCATCATAGCATAACCCAAGAAATAAATTGGGTTTCTTAAACATCATTCCATCATAATATATATATAATAAAAATATTTCATAAAAATAATTCAATAATAAACACAATAATATCAATGTAATAATAGGGATATAAACATATCTTCATTACATCTTAGATGGAAAATAATTTTGATAAAATACGTGAAATTAATTCCTAGGGAAAATATCCATTCTTCTTCATAAATGCTTTCTTTTATCCAAATTATGTGGAATTTTCAAAGAAGATAATTTAGTTAAAAATAAACATGAAATATTATAGAGAAATATTCATTGAAATATGGCATTATGAAGACATAAAAATACATCCATTCCTTATAAGTTAAAAAACATTCTTGTTGTACTCTTGTCAGAAAATTAAAAAAGGACCTCATATCTAAAAATGCCAAAAAAATCTTTCCATACAATTTGATTTAAATTTAACAATGTTTAAAATTTACTTTAAACAATTTTAGAAGAATAAAAAATAATATTACATATTATATGAAAAATTGATGTGTATTATAAAAATACCCCATTTAATACTTATATACAATCTAAAATAATAATGAGATTGTTAAATTATCCCTTATCGTAGGTCGGGTATACTTCATATATATCCTAAACACAACTATAATGTTTTAAATAATGTTTTTTTTAATTATTATATATTCATAAAAAAAGTTATGATATCAAATATTATTATATTATCATCCATTTGTTAGTAACATTTCATTGTCATTCATTATTTATATATTGACTACATTATGTTTGTATGCAAGTTTTTTCAGATAAGTTCATGTTCCGCTTCATAGATTATAGTTATATCATTTATAGAATAGTATTAGTATAATATATATCATATTTATTCATCCCATTTATATAAATAATATTTTTTTAAGGAATATCATGTAGAATGAATCACAATGTATCATGGAGACGGTAGGTCGTACACACGCACGTGTGATGATATCATTAACATAATGGTTAAATGGTATGAAATTTGATGTTATATTAATTATAAAGATTAATTGTAATTTTATATATATTATTTACATCAATTATACTTATAATTATACACAGAAAATAAAATTATTTTTGAATAATAAATTACACTACAACGTGGAGTTGGTAGGTCGTTCATACACAAGAATGGTGATATTGTTATTTATAGGATGGTTAAAAGGAGGTATAATGTTTACAAATAAATATAATAAAATATCATCATTTATAAGGAACTGGATTATTTACATTATTATGGAGACAAAATTAGAAGTGGAAGTAGAAGAAGAAATGAATTTTGAAAGAGGAGATAAAATAATTACCTCTTTTTTGGGTATCTCTATTTGATTTACAAAAAAGGCCTATGTTGGATTGATTTTTGCACAAATTGTGGACTATAAAATCAAGAGAGAGAAGTTGGGATAGGAAATTGTTAGGTTTATACTGATAAAATTGGATTTATAGGTGTGATGAATAGAGAATGGTAAGTTCCCTTTAATAATAGAGGGGAGGGGCACCCTTGGAAACAGAAAAAACTATTAATTTATAATAAATTTATTGTTGGCATAAAACAAATAAAAATTTGGTTATTTAAATCATGAGATAATTATGGGTCTATATATTCTCAACCAATAAAATTCAGATTGGTTTTTTAATTATTTTAATCCTTATAAATTTGATTTATCATGATTTAATATATTTAATTTTAATTGTGGTTATAATATTGTAAATACATAATGGTTATAAATATTTACTCATGTGGTATAAATTTTATATAATTGGAAAATTTATTAAATTATAGTCTTTATAATTTTCACTTTTAAATTTTTATATATTATCATGATTTTTAAATAATTTAATTAAATGTTATTTTTAAAAAATATCGATAGTGTCAATTTTGACAAATTTTTTCATTGATTTTAAATAAAATACAAAATGAATATAAGATCAAAACAAAAAATTAAATATACTGAAAACAAATTTCATAATCACATATAAAATTAATGGAGAACCTTAATTAATTAAAATTATATTTATTTTAATATTTTTATAGACATTTATTTGATATTTCTATTAATAAAACTATATTATCATAACTATTGTGTCATCCTTAATGGTAATTATTTAATTTATAAAAATTACAAATAAAATTATATGATGTAGGTAATTATTTTATATATCTATTTACTAGCTATCTTCTATTTAATCTCTTGATTGTCCCTATATTAGAATTAATATAATTATATAAAAAGGGAGGGTGACCTTTTTTCATATTCAATGATTTTAATAAAATTATTGTCATCTTCAAGGGAAAGTGACCATTAAGTGATTCTATTTCTAATAATAGATGATAAGTGCTTAATTTATTCATCCAAAAGGATTTTGATAGAGGTTAAGGTGATTTTATAACATTATTTTTACCTTTAATTGCCTTATTTACCCTTAACCACTGTAATTTAGTTTTTACTAAAGTTACGATCCTTAATCTCCAAAATTAAAACAAAACCTAATAACATAACATGGATCCAATTATTCCAAATATGGAATCCATTTTTCAAAAGTTAAAATAAAAAATTCTTAATAATTAAATTAAAATTAATCACATTTTCAGAAAGAAAGAACAGGTTTTAAAAGATAAAACACTACAAAAGATTTAATTGTTCTTATACTGGGATTAAATGTAAAATTAATTTTAATGACCTAAATTATATTTAATAAAAAAATATAATATATTTATAATTTAAAAGCATTCAATATTATAATTTAACCTTATAAATTATTTTGACGAAAAAAAATTCTCATAAAATTTAGTGTATTCTTACTATTCATCAAAATTTGAATGTTATAAAAAAAATATCATAAATTTAGAAAAAGTAAATTTTTTATCCATATTATAAATAACATGTTTTTTCTTTCATATATAAATTTTTAATATGTCAAAACCTTAATTTAAAAGGGGTTCTCCATTCAAAGGCGTAAAATTTCAATTTAAAAATATGTTTTTATACAATAAATAGGGTTTTTTTCACACCCTTTGATTAATATATCAATTGAATGAATATAAAAAATGGTTTGTTAAGTATGTAATATTTATATATCAATAATTTAATTAACAATATTAATTCACTCAAAAATTTAAATATATAATTTATATTTTTCATAAATAATTGATAGCCAATGAATTCACAATGAATTTTCATAAGTTAGTTGTACTTAATCTTACTAACCTATCAGATAGGTTATAACAATAATTTAATAATAATCACATATCATAGTTCTCTTAAAGTCACGATTTCATTTAAAGAATGCCACTAAAGAATATAAATAATTTAGAGAAAATATTTCATAATAACAATTGGGTGTAACATTATATCAACATTAAACTGAATTTAGACCTCAAATTTCATCATATAGAATCTTACAGATGTGGATACATCTCCCTCGTCATATCCTCAAGTTACCATAAAGTTTCTTCAAATTGGTGGTTCCACTATAAAATTGTAATCATGTGAGTTGTCTTTTTTTTAGAAATTTTTCCCTATGATCCATAATCTCTATTGGTTGTTTTTCATAAGAAAGATCTTCCTCCAGCAGCATGACTTTTGAGTTTAGTACATTTTAATAATAATGTATGTACTTTCACAGGAGAGATACTTGGAACATATCATAAACTTGAGAGATAATTGGTGTAACCACCAATCATAAGCTACCTTCGCAACAATATCCAGAATTTCAAACAGAATGATATACTTAGGCCTCAACTTTCCCAAATTTATAAATATCATTACTCTCTTCCAGGGATATATTCATTGAAACACCATATCTCCCACTTTAAACTATAGGTATTTTCTTCAGTTGTCGGCATAAAAGTTTTATTGAATTTGAGCTACTGTTATGTGTTATTAAATAGATCTGACCTTTTTTCCATTTCATCAACAAAATCAGGTCCTAAAAGTATTATTTCTCCAATATCATCCACGAAAGATGGACGTCTTCATTAAAAATAGGGCATCATAAGAATCCATCTGAATACTAAACTAGAGGATATTTTTGTAATAAAATTCCACAAAAGTTCGGTTTTGATCCCAACCAACTTTGAAATGCAATGAGAAAGATCTCATCATGTCTTATATAGTTTGAATTTTCCACTTAGATAGACCATCTCTATGATGATGATAAGAAGTGATGAAACATAACTATGTATCCAAATCATGCTGAAGAATTCACCAGAGCAATGATGTAAACCTCATATCCTAATCAAATATAGTGTAGTGTGGAACTCCCTGGAATCTTACAACTTCCTTTACATATATCCAATAAATATGATAAATAAATAAATAGTATCTAATAGAAATGAAGTGCTTCGAATTTTTATGGATATCAATTATAACCAAGATAGCATTATTTACTTTGTATGTTTTGGGATGCCCAATGAAAAAGACAATAATGATGTTCCCCATTTCCATTCCGGTATGGGTAATGATTGTCACATCCAATTATAGCACTTTCACCTAACCTAAACTTACTAACAAACCAAGAATCGAGAGATATATTCAAAGACATCTCATTTTATTCCATCTAACCATAAATACTATTTTAGGTCCCTATACATATTTGTGCTTCTATGTTGTATAGAGAATGATTGACTATGAGCCTCATACAATATCTCATTCATTATTTATAGTATGGGAGAAATACAGACCCTCTTCATGAAACTTATTATTTCATCACAGTGAATGTTGAATTCAAGGACATATCATTCATTCTTTTGTATCTCTATATCTTTCTTTTGAACCTAATTAATCCTTAGATGTATAGATAGCCAATCATTCAATTGATAAAGGCACAATTATTCCCATTCATTTAAATTTTAAAGATCTATCATTTCCAAATCCACAAATGTTGGATCTTTTTTTATCCACATCATGGATAGGCTAGCATGGTCTTGTCGACTCAAATAATCTTCCACGTTGTTCACTTTCTAAGGGTTGTAATGCATTGATAATTTTTAATCTTTAATAAACTCCAACAATATTCTTTGTCACTTATTCAGATCCTTTTGTGTGAAAATATATTTTAAACTTTGATGATCAATATATATATATATCACACCTTTCAACATAAAGATAGTGACTCCATATATTTAATTCAATGATTACCACAGCTAATTTTAAATCATGAGTTGTGTGATTGTTCTCATGGACTTTCAACTATAGTGAGATATAAGATATCCCCATATAATTTTTCATGATAACACATCCCATCCCCTTCTAAGATGCATCATTGTAGTTCAAAAACCTTTCTCCACTACATGGTAGTGTGAGCACAAGTACACTGGCTAACCTCTTTTTCACCTCTTTGAATTTATTTTCGCATTCCTACATCCAAATAAACTTAACTCATTTCAGAGTCAACATGGTGAGTAGATTAGATAAGCAAGAAATTTTTCTCACATAATGTCGATAATATCCTACCAAACCAAGAAAGCCTCATATCTCAGTTTTCATTTTTAGTATCATCCATCTTTCAACAACTCTTATTTTTGATGGATCAAACAATATCCATTCTCCTGTGATTATGTGACCCAAGAATGAAACATTCTAATCCTTAAATTCACAATGGTAATATTTTTCATAGTGATTCCCGTATCTTAGGGTCATGGGTACAATTATCACGTGTTCTTCATGTTATACATTAATCTCCAAATTGAAAATAATATCATCAATAAATACTAAAAATAACTGATATAGATAGTCTATAAAGTCTATATTCATCAGATCAATGAATATATTAGGGTAAATAGTACAACCAAAAGGAATCCCTATAAATCCATAGTGTCTAAAATTGTATGGAATACCGCCATTGGTATATACTCCTTCATGGATCTTAATTAATGATATCACGAACTAAGATCAGTCTTGTAAAAGTATTGTCAAATGTATAGTTTGAAAAATAATTCATCAATGTGGGGAGGAAGATATTTTTTCATGATAGTGGTCTTGTTATGTTATCGATAATCAGTGTAGAGTCTCATTGATCCATCATTATTCATAACAAACTAAATATGTTCTCTCCATGTTGATGCACTAGGGAGTATGAATCCTTTATCAAGATTCTCTAGGACTTTTTTTTAATTTATGCAACTCAATTGGGTCTATCCAGTATGGTGTCTTCATAATAGGCATAACACCTGCTATGTGTTCTATTAAAAACACAACTTTATAATTTAGTGGAAATACTAGCAATTCCTCCAGAAAGGCATCATAAAAATCCCTTACAATTGGTGTATTTTTAATCGTGAGTTTCTCCCCAACCATTAGAGATAAATAATCTTCATTTATAGGAATCCTGACCCATATAATGGTATAAATATTTACTAGAAGGTTATACTCATCCTTGCACTTATAAATGTTCATAGATTGATCAGGAATATTAAATATGGCTTCCCTTCCTTAAAAATTGAAATGAAATCTATATAGGTAAATCTGATCAATGTTAAAAATAACATCAAATTTCACTATTAGAAGGACCAGAATATTTATGGGAATCTCCTTCCCATAAACATAAATTAGAGAAGAATTGTAAACTTTTGATGTGACTGTTGCGCCATTAGGATTTGTCACAACTAACTCAACATCTAATTTTTGAGGTTATACAGCGGTACCCTTAGAAAATTCTTTAGAAATAAAAGACGAGGTGGATATAGAGTCAAATAAAAAATTTGTTAATTTAGAGTGGATGGTATGTGTACCTTTCAACAATTCATTATCGTAATGCACATCATTAATAGTGATTTCATGTGACCTTCCTTTGTCTCCGTCCTTAAGATTTTTCTAACGTCGATCATCATTAATAAGCCTTGGATTTGGACATTGATGGGAATAATTCCCTATTTCCTTAACCTTTTATCATCGAAGTTTAAGAGGTGTATTCTTTTTATTCTCTTCTCTATTTTCATAATTAGACATCTTTTACCCATCACTTTGGCATTCAGATGCCTGATGACCTCTTTTTCCACATTTAAAACATTTACTAGTCCCATTAAGGAAATTTCCTGTATTTTTCTTTCCACACATTAATAATAAGGTACAATCAACTTATTTTCAGTGTAGTATTTAGATTTTCCTTTGAATTGAATTTTTCTCTTCTTATTAGATCCATAGGACTGATGCGTTACTCTAATCTCCATCTTTACCATGATATCACTTCAATCTATTTTCTCGTTGCTATTAAAGTCTCTTATGGCTAATTCCCTTCATAAACATGGTTTTAAGCTACCAAAGAATCGATCGCTTTTAATATCATATTGGATAATAAGTCCAAAATCTTACCTTAAAAATCTTGAAACATTTTCTTTATAGGTACCAATGGATTCATCATTTTTTTGATTAACCTCAAGGATCTACTTCTATAAATTTTTTCAAAGAATACATGGAAATTACATATTGAAAAAATAGTTCTTGAACACATCCAATTACATTGAATCAATTTCCCTTATTTTCCTCATAATTTGATAGGATTCCACCATTGATCATCTTCAACTTGAAAACGATTGACTAATAATATGTCTTTTTCATGTTTATAACATTGTAGAACTAAATATATCTTTTTAGTGGCACTGATCAATTGTTCAACGAATAATGTATTAGAAGACCCATTGAATTAAGGTGGAAGCTTTTTCAAGAAAGAATCAAAAAAATGATGTTCCCTCCATTTCTCATTTTAATGTCCTACATGATTTTTATCATAATAAAGTTGTGTGATCATGTATTCATGATTTTCATTCAAGCGACTATAACATTTGGTTGCTCAGTGGGACAATCATTGGATTTCCCATCACATTCATCATTAATGACATTCCTTCGGGTTCCAACCATGGACCAATGCAATGAAGCATTGTTTGAGAAACACCTATCGTAATGGAAAAAACCACATAAATCCAGAATAAAATATCAATTTAGGATAATATAGGTTTTATCCAATGTTATTCATGTTCATTTATAAAACACTTGGATTGTATCCTATACTTATACATATCCTTAGGGTTTCTACTAAGGATTTATCATCCTAGTTTCAAAAGGATAACTAAACATTTCCTTTGACACCATCTATAATGACCCATACTTTATATATTTTAATATTACATAAAATATGAATTATATTCATTACCACATATAATAAATCTACGAAGGTATTGTATAGATATAGTGTTATTATAATTTGGGAATCATAAACAACAAGTTATTAAAACATTTACATTGTCTCTTGCGTGTTTCATCATATCTATAGTTTTTTTGACTTATCACACATAATACCCAAATTCATGACCTAGGGAAAAGAAACATTTGAAAGAGTGAGATCAAATTATATGTAAGGTTAAATAATGGAAATAACAATCATATCACAATCCTAATAAATAAGAACATAAAATTTGGAAGTCTTATCATGTATATAAAATATTGCGATATCATGTCATGGGATAAAAGTTTATAATAATTAGTATACATAATCCCCAAAGAAAACCCATAATACAAGATGTTTTTGGCATAGATAATAATAGAAAATCATATCATATCAGTCCAGGATCATTACTAATACCATCATTATCAATAAATTCCTTTATAGAACTAGGTTTACATGCCACTCCATCCCTGTATTACTGAACAATATTTACTTGTCATTCCAATCATTTCTATCTCATGATATATGATTATTTACTCATTGCATTAGTGGGAGATATATGTCCCACCCATATCATAATGAAATAATTCTTAAATTTTCCCAAACAAACATAATTCATTCATCATATACTAACCCAAGAAATAAAACGGGACTCTTAAACATCATTCCATCATAATCTTTATAAAATAAATGGATTTCATAAAAATAATTTGATAAAAACACAATAAAATCAAAGTAATAATAAGGATAATAACATAACACTATGTCATGATAGATGTAAAATAATTTTGTTAAAATATATAAAATTAATTCTTGAGGAAAATATCATTTCTTCTTTAAACATTGTTTATTTTCAAAAATTGCCGTGATATTTTGAAATAAAAGAATTTAGTTAAAAATAAGTTTGAAATCATGTAGAGGAATATTCATAGAAATAATTCAATATGAAGACATAAAAATACATTCATGCTGTATATGTTAAAAAACATTCTTCTCTTACTCTAGTCAGCAAAGTCAAAAACTACCTCGTAATGAAAAACACCAAAAGGTTCCTTTCATACCATTTGATAAAAATTTACCAATGGGTAATGTTGGATTTAAAAAATTGTATAGGAATAGAAAATAATATTACATATTTTACAAAACATATATGTGGGTGATAAATAAACTCCATTAAATACTTATGTATAAAAAATCTCAAATAATAATAAGATTGTGAAATTATCCCTTACCTTAGGTCTGATATCCTTTGTATATATCCAAACCTCCTATATAATGATTTAAAAAATTTTAATGACTTATTTCATAGTCCTAATCAGTTTTTATGATATCATATATGATTATATTATCATCCATTTGTTAGTATGATTTTTTCCATTCATTATTGAGATATTTACTACTTTATGTTCTTATGTGTGTTTTTTCAGATAATTTCTTGTTCCAAATCTGATATTATAGTTATATCATATAAAAAATAATATTAAAATAATATATTTCGTATTTTTTCATTCCATTTATTTATATAATCATTTTTAAGGAATATTATATAGAAATAATTACATCACATCGTAGAGATGGTAGGTCGTACGTACACACGAGTGACGATATCATTCACTTAATTGCTAAATGGTGTGGAAATAGATAGAATATTAATTATACTGAATAATTAAAATATAATATTAATTATTTACATCCATTATAAGGTTCATTATACCCATCCAAATAAATTATTGTTGAATAAAAAATTACACCACAATGTGGAGACAGTAAGCCGTACACACATGCATTTTGATATTGTTATTCGTAGAATGGATAAAAAGTGGTAAAAGATCATAACATAATTATAATAAAATATCATCATGTAGGACATAATGTATTTATTACTTTAGTTTGGAAACAACATAATAATAGGAATAAGAAGAAAATAATTTTGAAAGAGGTGACAAAACAATTACCTACTTTCGAGTATCTCCTTTTTTCACAAAAGGCCTCATTAGGAAAGATTTCTTCCCAAATTGAGGACTCTAGGATTAATTGAGGGAAGATTTTATAGAAAATGGGTAGGTTTTGGCTGATAAAGAATGTCTTTATAGGTGTTATGAAAAGAGAAGGGGAAGTGCCCTTTTATAATAGAGGGGTGGGAACCTTGGGAAACACTAAAACTATTTGTTTATTATAAAATTAGTTTCTCTTTAAAATCACTCCAAAGTGGGTAATTCAAAATATAAGATGATTAGGGGTATAATTCCTTTCATCCACTAAAAATAGATATGTTTTTATTTATTTTAATCTTTATAATTTTGATTTATACTTATTTAATCTATTTAATTTTAATTATGGTAATAACATTCTAAATATTTAATGGTTATAAATATTAACTTAAGTGGTGTGAATTGTGAATAATTGGACCATTTATTACGTTTTAGACCTTATAATTTTCACTTTTTAAAATTTTATATATTTTTATTAAATGTTATTTTCACAAAATATCAATAGTAACAATTTTTTCACTATTAATTTCTTTGATTTTAAATAAAATACACACAGTAGAAAATATCAAACAAAAACCTTTTATATACTAAAAATAATAATAAAAACCTATAACATTCATTGAGAACAATAATTAATTAAAAATATATTTCTTTTAATATTTTAAAAATCATTTATTTGATATTTATATTAATAAAAAAATGTATGCATGACTATTGTGTCATCTTTAATAGTAATTATTTAATTTCAAAATTTATAGATTATTTTCTATGATATATGTAGAACATTTATATTTCCAAATACTAACTATAGTCTATTTCATCTCATGTTTTTCCCTAAATTAGGATTAATATACCTATATAAAAATAGAGTGTTCCCTTTTTTCACATTCATTGATTTTAATAAAATTATTGTCATCTTCATGGGAAAGTGACCATTATGTGATTCCATTTCAAACCATAGATTTAAATGGTATTATTTAGTCATTAAATTTTATATTAATGTTTTCATGGTAATCATATAATATTTTTTGTACATTTAATTTCCCAATTTACCTTTACCTGCACTAATAATTTTTTTTACTATTGTTACTATTCATAATCGACTAAAATAAAAGTATCGTATTAACATAATTTGGACCCACAGATATCAAAAATGGAATCAATTTTTTAAAATTAAAAATTTATAATGTTCAGTAATATAATTTAAATTTATCCCATCATTGGAAAGAGAGGACATGTTTGAAGAGGTAAAACATTGCAAAAGATCGAATTGTTTTTATATATGGATTCAATGTAAAATTAATTATAATCACATACATTAAATTGAATTATAAATAAATATTATATTCAAACATTAAACCCATTAAATATTATAATTAAACAACACAAATTATTTCGATGTAACATTTATTTTCTTATTATATTTAGTATATTTTTACTTTTCATCAAAATATGGATGTTATCAGAAAAATATAAGAAATTCATCCAACCTAAATTTCTAAAACTTTATTAAAAGTAAAATTATTAATTTTTCATATAAAAATTATTTTTTTTTCAAATTATTAATTTAAATGGGGTATTCTATTCTAATGATTAAAATTACCCTTTTAAAAATATATGTTTTTATAAAATAAATATGGTTTATTCACACCCTATAATTAGAATATCCATTGGATGAATATAAAAAATATTTTATCTAATATATAAAATATGTTGGACTCCTCATGTGTTAATCATGTTTTAATGATCGCAAATCCTATTACTGTTAATTAATCTCAATATTCATTGCACATCTTGCTAATGCACTTCAATCTAAATAATAACTACACATCATGTTTTAATACTAACAAATCTGATGGATGATTATTACTCCCTTTATTATTTAGAAGCCTTATGCATGATCATAAATCTCACATATATTATCACACATTTATATTTATGATTCAAGCTCTTTTACTCTCTAATAATCAAACATAATCCATATTCTGCATATTACCGTCTAAGTCCAAATACTAATATTTGTCTAAGTATGGAGACACAGTGAAGGAATCACCGTGACCAGACACCGTGAAGGACACACCGTGAACCAGATACCGTGAAGCACATACTGTGAAGCTCATACCGTGAGACATATACCGTGACGAAGACAACCTTTACATAATCACTGTGACAGTGTTTCTTAACTTTTTGTCAATATTATTTAAATAATGCTAACGGTTATATTTGATGTTTTTAATGTAATTGATGTTATTTAATGATAGTTGTTGGAATGTCAGGAAATTGTATCTCGTACCTATGAAAAGTGAATCACTCCTACTACCAGAACTTGTGGAATATAAGGAAGATTAAGATGCAGTACACGTAAAAGAAGTGTGCAAGTGTGAATATACAACAAGAAGAACTTACATACACCCGAGTGCACTTTACTGAACAAGAAGAACAATACTAAAAAAGAAGGAGACTGCAAGTCTTTCAAAGAACTGTCATGAATGAAATCCAACACCTCTGAAGAACACACGTCGAATCAAGAGATCATTCTCACTCATGAAGAAGACAAGATGACTACGACACTATGTTTTTCAACAGAAAAATCGGAGAAGGACTCAGAAGCTTTCCTGCTGAATCCAACGAGTCCAGAGCTACATTGATAATCACTAGAGCTTTCTAAACTCTCAACTATCTTCTCTATGTTATTTATTTATTAACTTTCGAGCAGTGTGGTGTACTATGCATTTCTTATGCACACTATCTCTTGTACTGAACTGGAGGATATCAAATCCTCACTCCAAATCTCTTAACTCTTGGTTACCCACGTCAACTGTGGAAGATGTCCTTGTGTGGCCTGGTCTTTCCTTTTCTTCCCAAGTATAATAGTGGTGGAGGTCCCTATGTGGCCTGGATAGTTTTGTAAACTGTTGTTAACCCCGATCGAGGGTGTGGATCAAATTTATATAAATTTGAGAGGACTAAGTCTCGGATTGAGACTGAACCTCTTGTTATTTCTGCTAGGCATCTATAATTTATGTTCAAAGTACTACATAAATCTTATTTATTCCGCTGTAATTACTTTGAAATAAAAAAATATTTTAAAGCTTCTTTGATAGTTAAATTAGAATGTGTTTACAGTTATTTTAAATCAGTAGATTAGTTTCAAAAGTTAGTTTGATCTTGTGGTTAAACTAACTAAGACCTAATCAATCCTGTAGAAGCTAAGTGAACATTTGAAATCTGTATAAATTCACTACATTTTAACTTATTTTATAAATTGGGGGATTTTAAATAGAAAATATTTTAACAGAAATTTTAATTGGAACTCAATTCACCCCCCCCCCTATTGAGTGTCCACTCCGACCAACATTTGGTATCAGAGGATTAAAAGATTCTTGAAATTCTCTATTTTTACAACTGTGATTTTAGTTTTATTTTAATGTTATTAAAATTTCTGTTATTTATAAATTTTTATCCTCGTAAATTATCTTTCTAAAAACTAGTAATGGATAATAGACTAGAAGGTGCTACTTATAACAGGCCACCTTTCCTCAATGGTACAAACTATGCTCAATAGAAGATGAAAATGAAAATTCATTTAGAAGGCACGAGTTTTGATATTTTGACTGCCATAAAATCAGAATATAAAATTCCCACTACTGTTAGATCCACTTGGGATGAACCTACAAAGATTGATTATAATAATAATTGTAAAGATATGAATTCCATGTACTGTGATTTAGGAGATGAAGTGTTAAAGAGAATTTCTGCTTGAAAAACTACTTTTGAAATTTAGGATACTTTGGGTATTTCTCATGAAGGAACAACCAATGATAATGAAACGAGATTAAATAAATATACTATTAAATATGATAATTTGAAAATGAAGACTGGTGAACCTATTTCTTATATGTATCTCAGGTTTAATGAGATAGTCAATACAATGAATTCACTTGGTACGGTTGTTCCAGCAAAGGAATAAATTATGAGAATCTTGATATGTTTACAAGAACGATGGAGAGGCACCTTTGATTCAATCAGAGATTCATGTGACATTGCTTCTCTACCTGTCAAAGAACTCATTGGTAAGATTATGATGTATAAGGAAGAACTCAAGGTGAAAAAAGAAGAGGAGGATGAACCTAAGAGGAAATCAGTGGCTTTCAAGACTACTGCTTCAAGGACCAAGGACAAAGATAAAGCTCAAATACCTACTGACAGTTCAACCAGTGAAAATTCAAACTCTGATAGTGATGCTGAAATGGCTCAGATAGACAGAAGTTTTAAGAAGTTTTATAGGAAGAAGAAATTTTTCAGAAAATAAAATTACATAGGAGAGTATGACAATAAGGGACATTGGAAGAAGGATTGGAAAAAGCCAGATAAAAGTGATGAAGTTGTTTGATATGAGTGAAAAAAGAAAGGACACATTAAATTGGACTTCCCAAAGCTAAAATTAAAGAAGAAATATGATTACAAGGATAGTAATTAAAAAAAATCTATAGAGGCTACATGGAGTGATTCTGAAGACAGCACAACTGAATCTGAAATATCTGATTCTGAAAGGAATCATGCCAACATGTGTTTCTTGACAAACACATCAGAGGTAACCTTAAATAATCCTGTTTTAAATTATTATTATTCTAGAGATGATGCAGAATCTGATTCTGATTCTGAAAACATGACTAGTGAGGAATTATTTGAATATTGTAATATGCTGGAAGAGACATGCAATGAACTTAAGGATAAAAAAATCATTAAATAAACAGCATGCTCTCACTTCAATTGTTAAAACCAAACATACAATTGAAAAAGAGAAAAATGATCAAATGTTAAAGGAGAATAATGAATTGAAAATGTCAAATGAGAAACTTATAAAAGACTTATAGATGATCATAAATGGAAAGGATACAGTAACTCAAATTCTAAGAAAGAAAGTTGCACCAAAATAAACTACTGGAATAGGCTACAAACCTTAACAGAGACAGATTACTAAGAATAGATTTATTCCTAAATCTGGACAGAATATTGCTAGTTCTAGCACTGGAAATTCATATGCTTCAACTAGTTATTCACATAGTTATAAATTAAATAGAGTTTATCTTTCACAATATTTTGATTCTATAAATTATATGAGACCCATAAGACAAATTTGGGTACCGAAATCTTTGATTGCTAAACTGGCTGGACCCATGATGATCTGGGTACCAAAATCATTTCCAATCGAAATCTATTTTATAGGAAACCTTCTTGAAGAGTTCCCACAAGAATACATGGTATTTGGATAGTGGATGTTCCAGACATATGTATGGGTAATACTCATTCATTAAGAGTTTAATAAAGGTTGATGGAGGTCATTTCACCTTTGGTGATAGTTATAAAGGAAAGATCATCAGCCTAGGCCAAATTGGTAACACTAATTCAGTTTTAATTTATAATGTTTTATTTATTGATGGACTTAAATATAATCTGCTAAGTATTTCTCAATTATGTGATGATGGATTTAATGTGATGTTTGAAAATGATTCTTGCAATGTTTTTAATTCTAAAAATGTTTTAGTATTTTCTGCTTTAAGAAATGAAAATGTTTATGCAGTTGATTTAAATTCTTTAGCCAAGAAAAATATTACCTGTTTAAATTATTTTCAAAAGGAATCATGGTTGTGGCACAGAAGATTTGGACACTGAAATATACACTCACTTAGAAAACTAACTAGGAAAAACTTAGTTAGAGGCCTACCTAAACATGATTTTTATAATGACAAAGCTTGTAATCCATGCCAAAAGTGAAAGCAACATAAGGTTTATTTTAAATCAAATAAAGAAGTTTCAACTTCACAACCTCTCGAGTTGGTTCACATGGATTTGTTTGGACCATCTAGAGTTTCTATCTTAAATGGGAAGCACTATGTCTATGTCCTAGTAGATGACTTCTCTAGATATACTTGGGTATACTTATTAGCTCACAAAAGTGAAGCTTGTTCTTACTTTGTTAAATACTTCAAATATGTTGAAAATCATAGTGGACTTAAGAATAAAACTCTAAGAAGTGATCATGACCGTGAGTTTTAGAATCAAGAATTTGAATACTATTTCTCACACAATCGCTATAGTCATAACTTTTCTGCTCCTAGGATACCTCAGCAGAATTGTGTAGTAGAAAGAAGAAATAGAATCCTACAAGAAATTTCTAGAACTGTGCTTAATGAATATGACTTGCCTATTTACTTTTGGGATGAAGCTGTGAATACATCTTGTTATATTATTAATAGAGTCTTAATTAGATCTGTTCTTAAGAAAAATCCATAAGAGTTGTGGAACAATAGAAAACCTAACGTTAGATACATTAGAGTCGTTGGCTGAAAAATTTTCATTCTTAATACAAAATCTAATCTTGATAAGTTTTCTTCTAAGAGTGATGAAGGAATCTTTTTAGGATATTATTTAACCAGCAAGGCATATAGAGTTTTAAAAAAAAGAACCAAGTGTGTGGAAGAATATGTTCACATCAAGTTTGATGAAACTGATCCACATGAGCCTAAAACTTCTCTTGAAAATCTTGAAAAAGATTTATCTATTCTGGAACTTAATGATAAAATCAATGAACCTTCTATAAAGACAACCAGTTTCGGACTTATTCCAGAATCTGCCTCATATGAACCCGAACCTAGATAAGAACCATAAATTTCTAGTCCTACCTTTACTAGATCAACTAGAATTCTAAATAATCATCCTTTAGATGTTGTTGTAGGAAATCTTGATAGAGGGACACAGACTAGAGCTTCTCTTAGAAATCAGGTTGAACATCAAGACTTCGTGTCACAGTTTGAACCTAAAAACATTGATGATGCTATTAATGATGAATTTTGGGTAATGGCTATTCAATAAGATCTCAATCAGTTTGAATTAAATAATGTTTGGAATCTTGTTGAATGACCTAAGGACGCTTTCCCAATAGGAAAAAATGGGCTTTTAGAAATAAAGTAAATGAATCTAGAAACATAGTTAGAAATAAAGCTAGGCTAGTTGCACAAGGTTATAGTCAAGAAGAAGGTATTGATTGTGAGGAAACTTTTTCTCCAGTTGCCAGATTAGAAGCCATTAGGATTTTACTTGCTTATGTTGCACATCTAAATTTAAAACTATATTAAATGGATGTCAAGAGTGCATTCTTGAATGGATATATTGCTGAGGATGTTTTTTTTGAACAACCACTTGTTTTTTCAAACCCTCATTTTCCAAATCATATTTTCAAATTATCAAAAGCTTTATATGGTTTAAAGCAAGCTCCAAGATCTTGGTATGATAGATTAAGTACTTTTCTAATTTCTAAAGGTTTTACAAAAGGAATAACTGATCCTACTCTGTTTATAAAACAAATTTATAATGATGTTTTAGTTGTACAAATTTATGTAGATGATATTATTTTTTATCTTCAGAAACTACATTATGTACTGATTTTTCTAAAATGTTGCAAAATGAATTTTAAATGAGTTTAACGGGTGAACATAAATTATTTCTTGGATTTCATATCTTTCAAAAATGAGGATGGATTTATTTTAACTAAATGTAAATAAACTAGAGATCCATTAAAACTTTTTTGGATTGGATAGAACAAAAGGTAGTGACACTCCCATGAGTACCACCTATAAGATGGATCATGATGAAAATGGTAAATCCGTTGATCAAACCACTTATAGAGGAATGATTGGAAGTATACTCTACCTAACTGCTAGTCATCTTGATATTATGTTAAGTGTGTGTATGTGTGATCGTTTTCAAGCAATCCCTAAAGAGTCACATTTAAATGATGTAAAGAGAATTTTCAAATACCTCAAGCATACTCCCAATTTAGGACTGTTCTATCCCAAAGGACAATCATTTGAATTATTTAGTTATTCTGAAACTGATTTTTTTGGATGTAAGTTAGATAGAAAAAGCACCTCTGGAACATGTCACCTTTTAGGCAATCACTAGTATCATGGTGTAGTAAGAAAAAAAATTCAGTTGCATTATCTACTACAGAAGCTGAATACATAGATTCTGGTAGTTGTTGTGCACAGATTTTGTGGATGAAACACATATTACTAGACAATGGATATCAATTCAGACATGTCCCAATAAATTGTGACAACACAAGTGCTATTAACATCTCTATGATTCCTATTTCTCATTGTAGAAAAAAACATATTGATGTAAGACATCACTTTTTGAGGGATCATTATCAAAAAGGTGATATCACTTTGTAATTCCTTGGTACTGAATATCAACTTGTTGATATATTCACTAAACCATTAAATTATGAAATATTAGCCTACATCATACATGATCTTGGAATGATTAATCATAAATGAATATCTTACTGATCTTAATGTTAAATACTTTACTGTACTTTACTTTATGGTTTCATACTCACTGTTTCTGAGTTACTGTTTTATGCTCACGGTCTCACCGTCAAGACTCTATGCTCACGGTCTGTCAACCCACTATCTCACTGTGATGACTACCAACTGTCTTGCCGTGATGACTGTTTTTCATCTCACCATAATGCCTACTCACGTTCTCACCATGAAGAGTTATTTATATTCTTATTTTAACCCATATCGCCATAATTTTTATTTCACCACTATTTTTTTCCCGCGTTTTTGTTTTTATGACGTTTGAAATTTCCAAATGATAAAACATAAGGGTTTTATTCGATTCCTTACCCGAAATCTCTCATGAACCTTCTCTTCCCTATCACCAGAACCTTCAGTGAATGCCAAAGATGAAGCATCCATCCTCACCTTCGTCTGAGAAGCGTCTCTCTAAGAAATAGAAGAGGATATCGAGGATATCTCCCGAAGGACCTTTAACCCAAACCTAGTAAGTCGTATAGTTATACCTGAAAAGGAGGTTTTCCCAGAGAGGTTGTTGTCTATCAGATCTTTAGTGTTGAATGTTTTAAGAGAACAAGGATGGCTTGAATGGTTCACTGGACAGAATAGACCGATTTACCTGAGACTGGTATCTCAATTCTATCAGTATGTGAAGTTCTTCTTTGAGTTTGGCGAATGCTTTATGGTGACAAGCTGGATAAATGGTCAGAAGTTCTATTTATCTTCAATTTTTTGGGCTATATGCCCAATAATTTCACATGAAGGAGTTTGTGATGATTACCAGAGAGAATCTTCTTAAACAACCGACATCTTTGACCTGATGAATGCTTTGGAGATCCTGACTGGAAATGGCACCAAGAGAAGGGCCATAGCTGCTAAATTAGGTGGTGAGACTAGACTTCTGTTCACGTTTGTTCAGAATTTGATTAGTCCTAGAAAAGGAGACTTTGTTTTGATGAAGTATCAGGATGTGTTACTGATCCATCTATTGAAGAATGTCCATATGATCAACCTTTAAAAGAATGTTATCAACAATATTTGTGAGCTGGTCAAAGTCACATCCAAATCCACCTCCTTGTTTTACTCAAGGATGATATCAGATATGTTAGTTTCAAAATGGATGGTTGGACAAAATGAAGAAATGTTAGAGGACATTGATTACTGCCTATCCATGCCTATCATCAGAAGGATGAAGATTAGCTGGAACTCCTGGAAGAAGCAGTGGGTTGAGGATAATGATCAAGTGTATAAAATGTTTAATCCTATTGACTATCCAAGAATGCCTAAAAATCTATCTGATCCTAGTTTGGAACCAGATGATGTGGCTAAGTATTAAGAAGAAGAAGAAGAAGAAGAAGAGGATGTAACAGCTGAAGTATCTCTTAGAGAAGAAGCAAGAAGACCTCCAATAGAAACAGTTCTTGTTGAAAAGGAAAGGACTGTTGTCCTTGCTGTTATCCCTTCTGAAATACATCAAGGTGAGGAATGTGGTGTTAGTTTGAGAGAAGAGTAAGCTCCTGCTTCTAGTGAGGATGTAAATTCAAAAACTCATCCTAATGCTGCAAGGAAATTGGTTTTTCCTAATTCAAAACAGAAAGAAACCTGAGAGGAAAATCTTGATGAAGAGGATCTTTCTGTTGAGAAAGAAGCAAGTCTGGAAGCTCAACCAGTGGAACAGTCGGTTCCTGAGTTTATTCCCTCTGCTGAAGAGAGGATGGAAATTGCCTTTCATCTGGAAAGGAAAGAGTTTGCTGAAGAGATTAGGGATGATCCTGAGGATCTTTTCCATGTTCCTAAGCCTCAAGAATCCGGAATGGAAGTACAAGTTGAGGGGGAGGAACCTTAAAACCTTGATATTGAGGAAGCTAGATCTGCTGAAGCTTATCAACCTTCTGTAACATATTCTGTGTACACTCGGTATGAATTCCCAAGATTTTATGATGTAAATGAGTCACAGTAAGTGACTGCAACTGGAATGGATCTTTCTTCTCTATTTCAACTGAAGTCTTTATCTCATCCAGAACCAGTACCAGACCCAAAGCCCCATCCTCAATCTGAATCAGAATCTGAGTCTGAAGATGACTCTGAACCTCAACCATAATATGAACCACTACCTTTACCTACACCCTTACCTGAGCATCACTCCTTTGTGAGCAAAGATGATCTGAATTTTTTTGGAGAGACTTTGTTAGCTGGAGTTGAGAAAATTGTCTCCACTCAACCTCATCCAGTGACTTAGTTAAGTCAATAAGATGCATAAATTCTCATGGAAAATATTATCTTTCATATTCAACGAAGGATGATCTGGGAAACTCAAGAAGTCAGAGTAGAGAATAACATGGTGAGTGCTGATGTTGCAAATCTGAAAAGTATGGTAGAAAGTTTTCAGAATGAGTTATCTTTGAGATCAGAGCCTGCTCTTGTTTCTGCAGCTGCACCTGTTGCTGTATCTCATGATCCATCTGATTCCCTCTTTTATAGGGAGATTGTGCCTCAAGTTCATCCATACCTACTTTCTTTTGATGAGAATATTGGAAAAAGACACACCAAGATGCTGGAATGCATGAGAGAGCTTGTGGAAAATCTGAATAAGCTTACAGATGAATACAATGGATGCTTGCAAAATGTTATGAAACAGCTCAAAGTTCTAACTGAAGCTATCAAAGCTTCACCTACTTCTGGTCTGCCCTCCACACCTTCTTTGGATGATTCTATGCTGAGATCCATAATTAAGGAAGAACATTAGAGTGCCTTCAATGTCTTGGATCTATCCTCTCTGACAGAAGTGGTTCAGAAAAGTGATAGAGAATTGGACTTGGTTAGAATTCATTCCAAGATAGCCAATGATGCTCAATAATAGATCGCCAAGAAAATACATTTATATCTCTCCCGGATTTTCTATAAAAGTGATATGACAGATCACTTTAGATATCTTGTGGAAAATTTGAGAATCCCTCTAGTGACTCAAGCTTTTAAAGATAAATTTCAGAAACATATAGAGTTCACCAGATTGTTGGACAGATTTCTAGAGAATAAGGATGATTTTGGAAAGGCTATGCAATATGGTGGTGAAATCATTACTAATTTCATTAATGTTTTGAAGCCATATCTTCATGTGTAGAGCACTGCTATAGTTTCACTAGTTGTTGCACCCCTTAGACCTGGTCTACCTACCTTAGCCTCAACTGCCATGACAGTTAGCCAAGCTCTTTCTCAAATCCGGCTGGTCATTCTTGACCAACCACAGCCTAGATCTTCGACTTCTCCCACTTTTGATCCATATGTTTTTGAAGGTTTACCCTTACCCTCTTTGTATACCACATCTATGCAGTCTTCTACTTTAGCACCATCTCCTACTACTGATAAAGGAAATGACATGGTGGATCCCTAAAGGGTCCGAGGACTGTTTTTCTTTTTGATGGGATGTCATTTCTTGTTTACTGTTTGTATTTAGTCTGATTGTTCTATTCTAAACCCTTTTTAATTCCAAATGCAGTGTTTTATTTCATTTTCTATACTTTTCTATAATCCCAAAAGGGGGAGAAAACTCCATGTATAAAAGGGGGAGAGAAACTACAAGTGTCAGTACTATAATGATTTTTTTTCTATTCTAATATTCTAGATTATTTTATATTACATTTCATGCATATTGTGACTATATCTGATTTGTGATCATCAAAATGGTGGAGATTGTTGGACTCCTCATGTGTTAATCATGTTTTAATGATCACAAATCCTATTACTATTAATTAATCTCAATCTTCATTGCACATCTTGCTAATTCTCTTCAATCTCAATAATAATTACACATCATGTTTTCATACTAAAAAATCTTATGGATGCAGATTACTCCCTTTATTATTTACAAGTCTTATGCATGATCATAAATCTCACAAATATTATCACACCTTTATATTTATGATTAAAGCTCTTTTACTCATTAATAATCAAACTTAATCCACATTCTGCATATTACTGTCTAAGTCCAAATACAGATATTTGTCTAAGTATGGAGACACCGTGAAGGACTCACCGTGACCAGACACAATGAAGGACTCACCGTGACCCAAATACCATAAAGCACATACCGTGCAACTCATACCGTGATGAAGACACCGTTTACGTAATCACTGTGACACCGTTTCTTAACATTTTGTCAATATTATTTAAATAATGCTAATGATCATATTTGTTGTTTTTAATGCAATTAATGTTATTTAATGACAGTTGTTGGCATGTCAGGAAACCGTATCTCATACCTATGAAAATTTAATCACTCCTACTTCCAGAACTTGTTGAATATAAGGAATATTAAGACGCAGTACACGTAAAAGCGGTGTGCAAGTTTGAATATACAACAAGAAGAACTTACATACACCTGAGTGCACTGTACTGAAAAAGAAAAACAATCCTAAAGAAGAAGGAGATTGAAAGTATTTCAAAGAAACCTCACGAATATAATCCAACACCTCTGAAGAACACATGTTGAATCAAGAGATCATTATCACTCCTGAAGAAGACAAGCTGACTACGACACTCTGTTTTTAAACATAAAAATCAAAGAAGGACTCAGAAGCTTTCCTGCTGAATCCAACGAGTCCAGAGCTGCATTGATAATCACTAGAGCTTTCTAAACTCTCATCTATCTTCTCTACGTAATTTATTTAATAACTTTAGAGCAGTGTGGTGTAATCTGCATTTCTTATACACACACTATCTCCTGTACTGAACTGTAGGATTTCAAATACTCTCTCCAAATCTCTTAACTCTTGTTTACCCACGTCAATTGTGGAAGTGGTACTTGTGTGGCCTTGTCTTTTCTTTGTTTCCCACATAGAATAGTGGTGGAGGTACCCGTGTTTCCTGGACAGTTTTGTAAACTATTGTTAACCCCGATCTAGGGTGTGGTTCAAATTTATATAAATTTTAGAGGACTAGGTCTCAGCTTGAGACTGAACCTCCTGTTATATATACAGTGCATCTATAAATTAAGTTCAACATAATACATAAATCTTATTTATTCTGCTGCTATTTCTTTGAAATATAAAACTATTTTAAAGCTACATTGATAGTTAAATTAGTAAGTATTTACACTTATTGTAAATCAGTAGATTAGTTTGAAAAGTTAGTTTGATCTTGTGGTTATACTAACTAGGACCTATTCAATCTTGGAGAAACTAAGTGAAAATTTACAATCAGTATAAATTCAATAAAGTTTAACTTATTTTATAAATCGGGGGAATTTAAATAGACAATATTTTAATAGAAATTTTAATTGGAACTAAATTCACCCCCTCTCTTGAGTGTCCATTCCAACCAATAAAATATAAATCTCATTAATTTAATAATCAATTGTATTCACACATTAATTTAAAATTTTAATTTTTCTTTTTCATAAATAATTGATAGCTAATGAATTCACAATGCATTTTTTTATATCAATTACACTTGTTCCTAATAACCTAATAGCTGACCTATGGAATTAATTTTATAATAATGGATTCTTGTGGTTTGTTTAAACTCATTATTATGTGCAAATCAAACTATTGAAAATGAAAATTTTATAATGAAAATATTTCATAAAAATATTCATCGTGTTATAGATCACATTTAAAAATTTCAAAATCATAATAAAAATCATTCTTCCTTTGTTTCCATTAAATAAAAAATGAATGTCTTCTCAATCTAGTTGTCAATCACCCTTGGTATATGGATGTAGTGGAAACCAATTTCATGTTCATGAAAATTAGTTAATAAACCCTAAACCACTAATTAATGTCTCGATAGGGAATTATTTATCCATAAATATATAGAAAAAAATAATATATTCTACAAACATTCCATCTATCACTATACAATCACCACCTAACACAATATTCTTGATTGAGACAAACTATACTGGGTGTAGGGAAATTAAATAACTTCAACTAAAGATGTGAATAATGAATCACACCAAAACCCTAAGTACAATCTCATTAATTTAATTTGTTACCACTGAAAATAAAAACCATGAAACAAAAAAAATTTATTTTAAAATTAATGTCCATGAAATTGACAATACGAAAGGAAAAATCTCCCATCCACTGATAGCTCATGATTTATCCCCTCCATGTCAAGAGTAACAGAGTCGAATGGGGAGGAAGATAGAATTTCAATAATAATAAAAAGGAAAATAGAAAATCTGCATAACATGAAGGTTTTAATCATCTAAAAAATACCATCTTCCTCCACTTTCAACACCTTTCAATTGAAGTGGACAGACATATTTATATTGATTAGGGGTAGAAAATTTTCCTTCAGGTGTTTTCCAATAAATGATTGGGTTTATGTCACATGTTATATGGCCAAATCGAAGAAATACTTATTCATAAAATTTGTTTCAATATATCTATTTTACATTCCCACAAAAAAAATCTTTATTAAAATTTTGTCCACAAAAAATAATCCTTAATTACTATAGAAAAAACCTTCTGGTTGAAAATGATCTTCCGAAATCCTCCAATTTGTTACATTTCCTGGATGACATAATGTGTGAATTTCTAAAAGAAATTTTATTTTAAAATGAGGATATGAGTCCTATTTCAAATACATATTGAATAACAATATTTTGAGTGTTTTCTATTTATTTATGTCTTAATTACTGAGGTAGGGTACATTCTATTACCCCTAAATATTTTTCAACATGATTTATTTTTTTGGGCATTTGGATTTCAAATTAAATCTAGGTCTATAATATGAAGTTGTATTAAAAAAACAAAGTAATCCTAAAAATATAATCAAATTAATTGGTTCAAAATTGAAAATTATATGATCTAAATACCAATGTAATATAAATATGTTAAAATTCCAGATCTAATAAATTTTCACACTTTTTACCCAAACACTCTAAAAATACTAAAATGATAATAATATGGTCAGATCGTAATATTAACAGGAAATAAATAAATAATATACGCATGAAAAAGATAAAAATATCAACTCTATCAAATCCCCCAGACTTATCACATTCAATCATAGATAAGTATGCCTCAAAATCAAATCAATAAAATTTCAAAACATATACCCATGGGATTCACTAATTTAACAACATGAAACACAAAATTTCATGGATCCAAAAAAATATTTCATATTCACGGTTCTTATCATTTAATTCATTTACTTTTTATTTCTCATCTACTACATAGAAAATAATTTCTTTCCATGACCATTCTATCATCTAACAACTGACAATTTTCATCAAGGATTTTCTCATCCAAAACCACACAATAGTCACTATAGTATTGATAAAATTTTACACATCCAACAGTTGTGATTTAAGTAAACTTTTTATCCTGATTAATTGGAACGGTTGTTCTATAGAAACAGATTGGATCTATTTTTATATAAAAAAGTATGAGGTAGAATAATGAGGGGTTGGATCTTAGTGGAGAAAAAAATGCAACATTCTAATTTTCACTCAATTGTGGTCTCATCCTAGCTCTCCATAGAATAAAATAAGATCTATAATAATGTAAACTAAAGTAATTTTCACACCATAAATAATTTCAGTAGAAAAAATATAGATCTTCGTGAACACAATTTTTATTGAAACCTCTAGATATGAATACAAAATTCACCTTTGGATGATCTACATATGCAAAAATTAATTTATCATGAAGGATCTATAATGGAATAAACTTCATCGAATGAATTTTTTTTCAGTAGTATAAACATCTATTAAGAGTTTTTTTCTACCCTAATTTTCTCCAAACTATGTACCATAACATTAGATAGACCCCCTACACTTATCTTCAACTATAGAATACAATTTCACATAAAAATTAGGTTGGATAGGGAAATGGGATTGTAATGTGGGTAAAATAACTTGTTTTTAATGTATTCTATGAGTTATAATGATTAAATATAAAATTAAGGATTGAATAATTCTAATAAAAATAAAGATATAAAATTAAATAAGTTCTTCAATAATTTAAAAAAAGTACCTCAAACCTTAATATTTTTATAGGAATAAATCAAATTAGGTTAAATAAATTATGGATTTGTTCTCACAAGATGTGAGGTGAATGTAAAAAATATCAAAAAATGTTCATGGGCCTCAAAATAAGGTGATTTCAATGATAATTATTGTATTATGTGGCATGTGACTCAAAAAAAGAGAGGAAATTTCATGAAATACTGAAATATTTGATCTTGAAAAAAAATCATTTTCAGTATTCATTTACGCTCAATTTCATGGAATCAATTAGTTCGCTTGTATAAATGGGTTTTTAAAATTTTAAAAGGTAATTATTTCATATCAAAACATTCAAATACACGAAAAAATTAAAAACAAACAATTGTTTTTCATAATAGAAAATTTTAAAATTTGAAAATCTTAAACTACAATGGTTCTATCTCAGACACTTAAATGATCTATTTTCCAAAACGAATTAATGTTCATTTAACATATAATCATATTTATAATTTAACCTCAATAAGAAAGTATGTCTTAAGGAGAAGTTCACCCTATCTTATTCTCATTACAATGTTTGTTTAAACCCCTAAGTACTGCCTATAGAAATCCTACATGAAAAAAAAATAAAAAAATTATTAAATGAAAAGAAATGATTAATATTATGAGAATATACAGATTAATCTTGGTTTAATCCGCCATGAATTCCATGGGATTTTACTATCTAAAGAAGAGAATCTACAGTTGGTTTTCCCTAATCTGATTGTGGGTTCATTTTTAGGCTCATGAACCACCATAACTTCTTCTTTACGTATTATAATTCTTCCAATTTGTTGAAGACATCCTAGATAGAGTATTGAATATCCACCCTCATGAGAATGAGATACAACTTTAATTTTGGGGGTTAGATAAAGAATGATTCATCCTCTTTCAAGGTTTCCACTTGAACATCAACATCTTTATTATATTTTTATTTCTCAATGTGTGTTTCAGTAATGGAATAATAATTGGAAACATTAGAGTGTAATTCCATTTGAATAGAATTAAATTAGGCATAATAAATTTCAAATTCTTGTCTTCCAATGTAAGCATCATATGTATCTTTTCCCTCCATCAATGACACTAAGATATCTTCTTGTACTCCATCCAATAAATATTCAACAAGTTCATGGGCCTCCTCATACTCCCCAATTTTGGTATCTTTATTTTCTTCTTTATCCACCATAGAAATACAACTATTTTCCAAATCATAAATACTATAACAATTATATCTGATATTCTATTCATGTTCAATAAAAAGTAAAGATAACGAGTTATTGAAAATATCATCTCCCATAGATTACACAGGTTCAATTTATTATTTATTAGTAGGTTCATCTTTTAGTTGAATTTCACTAGATATAGGTTGGTAGTGAGGATCCACTATATTCTCTAGAAATTATAACACATTGGCGGTGCCATCCTTCATTGGTGTTGGATCATATAATTTTTTTGGAATAGGGTGATCAAGTTGTTTCTCATACACATTCTCGAATTTATCATGATATTATTGATCTCACATACATATCATAGCAAGAAATTATTTCCCATTGGCCTCTTCGGTTTCTTGTTCAGGTACTAGTTTCTCAATAAATGCAATAATATAATCAAATTATATTTCTATTTTCTCCATATATATTCCAATGTCTTTTTTATGTTATTACACCAGAAATGTGTCATAACTAGTCTCTTATTCTTATTCTAACTAGACTATTTCATGATAAAATTATGTGAATTACTCTTGGAGTTTAATAAATTATTTGGGAAATCCATCCAACACTGGTTCGTTATGGTACTATTTAAGGTCTTAGATGAGATCCTTTAGTTAATCCTCCTTGATTATTTGGTTTTGAGCTCCCCTAATCATTTTAAGAATCAAAGAAACAATATCCAATATAGTCCAAGGAAAGTTATGATATTTTTTATTTTTATTTTAAAATTGAAATTAGTAAAATATTTTCAATTATATTATTGGAACTACCTCTCTAGTAACAATGTCGTGTTTTGACACCTACTAGTCATGCAGTGTGGTGAAAAAAAAATATTTCCTAATTTAAAAACGTACTAAAGTTGTTACCCAAGGTATTCTATAGGTAGTATCACACAATAATAATGTTTTTCACTTGAAACTAAAGACTGATATAAATGTTTTTTAAACAAATTTGGATTTTAGAATTAAATAATCCAATAAAAATTCTCAAACAAAATTTGATTAAGAGAGTAATGGGGTCATGGTTGGATCACATATTTCAATTTCATCATGTTAATAAAAATCATTCAACTTCTCATCATATTTAATGATAAATTCAATACTCCTCAATTGACTTTTCAATCACTTTTGGTCAAAGAAATAAATACAAACCAATCTCATGTAAATCAACCCTAAACCACTAAGACACGATCCAATTGAGAATTTTTATCATTATAAATTTGGAAACAATTCAATTATTACACACATGTTATAACAATATCTAGATAATCACCACCTAACACAATATACTCAATCAATTCAAACTACACTAGGTAGATGAATATTAATGAACTTCAAAAAAAATTGAAAATAATGAATGACCGAAAAACCCTAAGTACAAAATCATTTTTATAAGTTTTAAACCACTGAATATAGATTTCATAAAATATATAAAATATATTTTTCAATTAAATCACAATACTCTGATTTTAAAAAATGGGAACTCCCCCATCCTCAATTACTCTTGAGTTTAACCATCCATATGAAGGGTAATAGATTTTAATGGAGAATAAGAGATCATAATGAAACTAATAAAAGAGAAAATAAAAAATAAACATAAAATTAAGGTTCCAATACTCTTGAAAATTCCATATTCATCCTTCTTTAACATAATTGAATTGATTTGGAAACATATATTAATAGGGATGAGTGGTGAAAAATTCCCCTCTAGATTCTGTCTGCAAAATTTTTGTGTTTACGTGTCATGGTAAATAGAAAAATCATCGAATGTTTTTTTAATAAGGAAATTTCTATATATATTTTCTATTCTCCCTTAAAATATCTGTTTCATTAGAAACTCATTATAACCAATATACACAAATTACTAATGAAATAATTTTTGTCCAAAGAGGATATTCAACTTCCAAAACATTCTCATATTATATGGAATATTTAATAACATAATTCCTCAAAGAAGTTTAATTCGAAAATGATATTCATATATTTATATCTAATTCATCTTGGAGTACCACATTTGGAGGTTATTAGACTGATTTATATCTCAATTGATAAGTTGTGGTCAATTCTATTAGCCAAAAATATTTTTCAATATAACATATTTTTCTAGGCCTATGTATTTCAAAAAGGATTTAGGTTAAAAAGAGGAAGTTTCATCCCATGAAAAAATGAATCCTATAAAAAATAAACCCATAATTAGGATCAAAATTATAAATGTTATGCTCGAAATACAACAGTTGTAGAAATATTTTAAAATTCCATCATTATGAAATTTTCATATTTTAGCAGAAAATAAAAAAAATACTTAAATGATGAAAATCATTTAATATATAAAAAATTGGTAGGGATTAAATCAATAAATCAGAAATGAAAATATGAAAAAAGAATCTCTATTAGACATGGTTAAAATCAATGGAAATTCATGTTTGGGTTTGAAAATAGAAGATCAAGGGGTCACGATATATATCACGGTCTAGGAATCAATTGACAAGTAGTTATTATTTAATGGTTCATAAAAATGACCTAAATCTTGTCCAAGGAAATGAGGAAATACAAGTTATAACATGGATGTACCATGAAATTATGGTCAGGTTGTATAGCCATAAACAAAAAATCCTTGAAAAATTGTAGGAACCCTATATTAATCATGCTCATACATAGGGGAGGAAACTTTTCATATTTTATCCTGGTATGGGATCCGAATAATTTGATCCTCATAATATATTACATAAGTTAATATAATTGTGACTATCTAGAGTTGGGGTATTTAACCATACTGTTAATTTATAGATAGAGATCATATAATATGTGTCGTTACATAGATCTATGTATCATCTAGGTAATGGGACACATAGAATAGACCATATGTCATGTAGTTTAATGTATTACTAAAAAAATCATATGTTGTATAGTTTAGGGTTATATAATGAGGACCTTGATCCATATATTAACAATGTGTAACTTGGATGGGTTTCATAAAGTTTAACTTTATTGTGAAAAATAAATTATACACATTGTTTAACATAATGTTTCAGGTATTTCTTATAGATTTAGTTTAATATCACATAGATTTGAATTTTTTTGTTCTTTTTAATGTCTTAAATCCAAAACAATTTGGGGTTTACTTCTTAGACCATAGGGTGATGGGATTTAAGGTCATACAACTAGGACAATAATGATATGGGATTTCTGGAAAAAGAAAACAAAACCAAAAATGAATATAGGGACCCAATTGGATCTAATGATATTACATGAAACCCCAAATATGGGTCAATAGTTCATTATTGGGCCTGATGTAAGAATAATAGCTTTGGAGTTGGATGGAATAAAACATAAAAACATTCTTGATCCATTTAGACATAGGAAAATGGATAGAGTAAATCGTGATCTCAAATGTATGAATTTGAACAATACACTATAGGGATTATAATATCCATTAGTAATGGAAGAAAACCAATTCCATGTATAATAAATAGATATTTGTGGGAGTAGTATGGTCATTACCACACTCAATCTGGGAAAGGATATGGGGCACATGTAACTTACTGAGATTTTAAGAAAAACATTATTTAAAATTAATTTAAATTCATTTATATCATTCGTTACCCGTAATTCATAGTTTAAACTTTTTTATATGAGACATAAAATTTAACTTTTTTCATTTAACATTGTGTTTCATCAATAACTTGTGTTTCTTGAAAGGCTGAGTATTATTAGGAAACAATATACTATTAATATTATTTCTTTAACATAACTCTAAACGCCTAACCATAGGAATGTCAAGAATTAATGTCATTAACTTTATTATGAATATATGTTTAAAAAATGTTTATATAATACATACTTTGGGGAAAAATTAATAGTATGTGAAAATAAAAACAAATTGAATATCAAGGATGTGTTTATATGAAAAGTTATTTTAATTCCCACAAAGGTATTTTATCAAAAAAATTAAAATTATCACTATTATTGAATTATAATAATCGAATTTAAATATTATATATTAATTGAACTATTTTTAAATTTATATGATACGTGTTATAAGGTTAATGTAACAACAAATCCAATTTTAAGCATTAATAGGGTGTCTTTTTTATAGAAGGTAGTTTTGCGGCCTTTTAGTGGGATAATTGATTTAAAACTAAATTTTAAAAATTTTATAAAAAATATTTGAAAAAATGAATTTTTTTTTAATTAATACTATAAAAATATAATTTTTTGGATCCTTTGGTATTTTTCTAAGAACATTCATATTTTGGTGAATAGTTAATGATTGTGAATTTTAATTATAAAATGTTTTTTTGTATAAATAATTAAAAGTGTTAAATTGAATTTTAAATTGGTTTAAAATTAGAAATAAATAAATTTAATATAATTTAAATCAATTTAGATCATAATAATCAATAATAAATTTAAATTTGATATAAAAACATTTCATTTTTTTGAACATTTTTCTTAGAAAAAATGTTATCTTATCCCATTTATAGGACTTATTTAAAATTAAATTATACATATTATATGGTTGAAATTTTAAAACATGGAATAAATATTTTAAATAATAATATATTATAATTCTATTAAGGTAAACATAATTTTGTTAGAAAAAATATTAGTGAATGTAAATAAAATTAATTACAGAGATTAAATTAAGAAAAATGTCTATACATAGTGGTTAATCATAAATCTTATATAGATAGATGACCTATAAAATTATTAAACCCCAATTTACTATAAATAACTCAACCATATCTCAAATTTTATATAATTTGGTTCACTATTTTTTCACATGATGTAAGGGAGACATCCAAATAGTTTTTACCTTTTTGTATTTACTAGAATATCACTCCACCTCTACTATAAAATGGAAATAACCCTCCCCCTGTCTTGACACATAAAAATAAAATTTAAATTATCAAAAACCTATAAAAATAATCTCCCAAAAATCCATCCCAGAATTATATAATCCTCTCTTTTGTCATAAAGCAATCTACGGATGTCCTTTGGTGTAAACCAAAAACAGTTACCCCAAAAAAGAAGTAACATTATTCAAGATAACTTTTGTTGTTTTTCTTTATCCATCCATTAAATTATTATTATTAAATGAATATATAATACCCTTATTAACATAATTATACAAATATTTATATATGTTAATTTTTATACCTATAATGATACACACTTCCATTAAATTGGTCATGAAATCATTGTTCCAGTGTATAGAGAATTACCATCTCGTGAACTGATGTCGTTCTCTTTTCCTTTATCATCTATAATGGATGGGAATTTTGAAATACATACTGTTTTTATATTATATATATTATTTTTTTAATATCTTTATACTTCTTTAATTATTGTATAAAACATTCCTTTGTTTTTTACATTTTATTAGAATATGATAACATTGTCTGTAGACGTGTGGACTACCGCCTCCTCAAAGTTATGTGATACATTCACCCCTTATAAAGTGTGTATTAAGGATTATTTTAATAAATATATATGATATACTTGAAATATTTATGATATAAACTACTTAATTATCTATATTGACATATTACATATCATTTGTTTTCTTTTTAACTCACACATTGAAAAAGTGATAATGTTGTTCTTGGATGTGTGGACTACCATCTCCTTGAAGTGATGTAATTCTTAATTTTTCATCAACATATCACAAGATTGATATATATGTATATATACATAATTATTTATAATAAAATAATATGGTACTTATGATATAATGGTCATTCATGAAAGACAAACGTTACTTACCTTATTTTTATAATGATCATTGAAAAATGGGAAGTTTACTAATGAGTACATATGACCTACTGTCTCCATGATCGCAACATTGGGTCATTTTTCAAAATAATTATTCATGTATTATTTTAAAAGTATAATTTATCTAATAATTTTATAATTATTTTATTTTTATTATTTTGGACATATTTAAATAATGAACTCATTATAAATAGTCGACATATCAATGTAGGTTTTGACATTTAAGTTGAATATAGTCAAATCATCCAACAGAAATATTATTGATTAATTAATTCCATATAACATTATTATATTTGAAATAAATGTAAAAAGAACTTGTTAATGTTTATTAAACAATTAAATATTTTAAATACGTTTATTATTATGAAATAGAAAGGAGAAGCATGAAAAATCAAATTCTATGTAAGGGGTTATTAGCTCACTTTTACATTTTTGGGTTATACACCATAATCACTACTTATTTCATTTTTGGGGTGCATATAATGAGTGTATTTTATTTTTTATCATGAATAAATTTATCTTAACTTTATTTTTAGTTTCATTTGAAGTGATTTCTTTTATGGTTTTTACAATTCAATAGTTACCAAGTAGTAATTGATTTTTTAAACTAACATGAATTCATTAGGTTAAACTAATATGTCATTGGTTATGGTATGACATTAATATGAATTAAATGATCTACGATTATATTAATTATGTATTTACTGTTATAATATGTTGATTTACATTCATCACACATAATTATATCATTTATTTATTCTCACTCCAATTATATTATCTATGTAAGAGGTTTTCTCATATCAATTTTATTTATTTGAGATATATGCCATATTAACCACTTATTTTTGTTATGTTGTATTTATACATACCATGAATGTGTTTTCTGATTATTATCAATAAATAAATGGGGTTTTATATATCCTCTTCATGACCTGTATTTCATGGGTTTTACTGTTTCAATGTTACCAATGTGGTAATGGACATTAGTGACAATTTACCTGCATTTGAGACATTTTTTATATAATACTACTCCATTATACATTGAGGTGTTTATAATTCTCCATTGACATTATATATCAATAATCTCATTATTATCATGATATTATATGTTTCATGTAATTTTATTACTTCATGGGGATTGTGATTAAAATGTTTCAAGGTGGTATGATACACTTTGGAATTTTTAATGTTTTCCCTCATGAATGTTTTGGTTGACCTTTTAATGGAATATTCATTCATTATAAATAGAAAACCATTATTAATTATCCTCCAATAAGGATATTTTTTATTTATTCCATCCTCATTTTTTCTAATTATGCATTAATACTTTTTTAAATAGATTGTTCTGGAAGGAATTTTTTTCATAAACTAACCCAATTTCGAAGAGATTATTATAGAGCCCATTTATTTTCTAGGATTTAATAATGTATCAAATAGATTTTTGTGAGGTCCATTTCCTTTACATGGTTTATTCATGTTTTGATGATATTGTTAAGTAACCCATCTATTTTCTATGGGTTAATCATGTTTCAATTAGATTATTATGGATCCCATTTCCTTTCTATGATTTATTCATGTTTCAAAGAGATTGTTATATAACCCATTTATTTTCCATTGTTTAATAATGTTTCAAATATATTTTTATTAAAAACATTTATATTCCTTGGTTTAATCATGTTTTAAAGAGATTTTTATTGAACTCATTTATTTTCTACAAGTTAATTATGTTTCAAATAGATTGTTATAGAAACGGTTAATTTTATGTTGGTTAATAAAATAATGAAAGGGGATATTTTTGATACAATGTGTTTATGTAAGATTTTATGTGTGATTATTTTTCAATGGATGGTGCACATTTTACATGGTGTAACTTGATAAACCAATGACGAGTGGTTTCATGATAGAACAAAGATGGTTGGGACTGTGATATATCCTTAATGCATTGGGTATAGAAGTCATCCATATGACTATTCTATTTATAAGAGTCAAATATATGGAAGTAGACCACATGGTTATTCTATTTAAAAAAATTAATAGTAAAAATATTTACCAAGAAACCTTTATATGTTTATTTATGTTTTCTATTATTTTGTAATGATTATAATGATCAAGATTGATATCACATAACTCAGGATTATTGATGATAATGAATCTACCATTTTCCATTTTTTCCTATTTGATCATCCTGGTATTGATAGGTATGAATTATTTTAATATTTGGTCACGCACTTTGATTATTCCATCATACCTTATGTACTCTTATACTCATTGATGAAATTAATTTTTTAATTATTATTATATCCTTTATTGAGTATCAGATCTCACCCTGTCTTAAGTTTTCCTTTCCGCAGGTTTTAAATATTTATGTTGAATGATTTTTTTTAAAAAAAATTCACATCGGTTAAGATGATGAAATATTTTTTAATAAAAAAATATACGTATAATGGGAGTTAATGCTCAAATTTATGAACTAGTTGTTAATGAGACAAAGTTGATGTGATCTTTTTATTTGTAAGATTATTTTGTAAATCTCTAATACAGTAAAACGATAATTTCTACCCTCAGGTAAGTGATAGATATATTCATTTTGATGTTTTAAGGTAAATATGAAAAATTCTGTTCATAATTATTAGCATCAAAGTCATAAATGTGAAGTTATGGATTTCAACATAGGATCCCGAAGTGTGGGTTTTGGGCTGTTATAGTTGGTATCAAAGGTCTGTTTTGATACATTTTGTGATTAGGATGTTTTCATTTGAGGTTTTTCTATGAGATATGGAAACATTAATTGGTATATAATCTTAAATAATATTATATGTTCAAATTATTAGACACTAAAATGTAGTTTAAAGTGATGTGGAATTAAAGTGATTAATTAATTTTTTGGAGATGTTTTTTAGGATGAATTATTTATAACCCCTAGGATAAACATGAAGTTCATTTATCTAGGATATATTTATTATGATTAATAGACAAAAGTGGAAAAACTGTATGATGGGTGAAAACTATTCACACCCAGTAAGGCCACTAGGCATGAACCCACAACTGAAGGGGGCAAGGATGTAAAGCCTACCACTAGCCTACATGATGTCTTGGTTAATATAATTTTTTTCAGGTAAGATTATATTTACTTAATAATAAAAATATATTTTATTGAAGTCATACTGGTTGATTTATCTTGGAAGAATATATGATCAAATCCTTTAGATCATTGGGTTTCCAAATTAGTTAGGAAACTTTTTCATAATTTGAATAATATTTATTTATCGAATAATATAATTCCATCTTTTGGTATTAATTTTGATGATTACTGTATCATATTATGATTTGATCATTTTGGGATATATATCACCATGTTATAACTATTTTTTCTAGTTAATGTTTAATAACTTAAGGAATAACATGCTATCCATTATATAGTTATGTGATATATCAATTTTTATTTTGGTTATTTAGAATGAAATTGTTATCTTGAATACTAATTAATCGGAGAAAAGGATGTTATTATTGGGAAAATTAATTAAATGATGAAATTTTACTCATACTGTATGTATATTTCAATATTCTCCTATTCTAGATCATGAATGAATTCCTTCATCATTAGGAAAAGGATATTGAAATAAATGTTTATCATATTACCATGTTTTGTGATGATATAAATGGTATTTCAAAACCTATTTGGTATGTGGTTTTATTTTCATTAAATTACACATGAAAAAGTTCTCTATTACTCTATATTAGTCTATAAGAATTAATTTTTCCTTCCAAATCATTCTTTTCATTTCCCACTGATGTTCTCCTTATATTTAATCCTAGAAACATGTATCTTCTGGTGATCTTCATGTTTTTTAGTTTCCCTATTTATTCAGATGTTTTATTTACTATTTTTATTATTTTGGTTTCTTTAAATTATTTCTAAAAATATTAATCCTTTGATAACAAAGATTAATTTTGAGGGAAAAATTCATTTTCAGAGGGGTATGATATAATATACTAAGATTTTAATAAATATATTCTTTAAAATAAATTTATAATCTTTGATTTCTTTTCATACACACAATTCATAATTTATATTTTTTATATACAACATCATGTTAATATTTCTTTTCACCTAGCATTGAGTATCTTCAATCACTTTTGTTACACACAACACCGAGTCTTACTAGAAACAAAGATAGTATTAATATTATTTATTTAGTATAATAGTAATCACCGAACCATTAGAATGGAAGAAGTAAAAATTATTAACTATAATTTTAATATATGGTTTACAAATGATTAAATACTAAATAATATAGTGGCCAATTAATTATAAATGAAAACAAAAACAAATTAAATATAAAAGATGTGTTTATATAAAAAATTATTTTCATTCCCAAAAATGAATTTTTGGTTAATAAATTAAATTAATCACTATCAGTGAAAGATATTAATGAAATTTATATATTATATATGTAACAATTTTTTTAAATTCATCTTATAAGTTTAATAGGGTTAATCAATGAAAAAATAAAATTTTAAGCAATAAAGGGGCGTGTTTTTTTAAAATGTTTTTTTTCACCTTATAATGAAATGCTTTATTTTAAACTAAATATGGACACTTTGATAAATTTTATTTTTTAGAATAAACATTATCTTTGAAATTGGAGTATCATAATTTACATTGGGTTAATCTTTGGTATTTTTCTAACAACATTAATATTTTTATGAATTGAAAATGATACCACCACCAATGTATTTTTGTATTTTATTAAAGGAAAGGAAGAATCCTACAAGAGAACATCTCAAGATGTGGTAAAATAATGAAATGAATCGGCCAGAATAAAGTGTATACCTTATAGGTTAGAGGATCTAGGGATAGAGAAAATTGTATATTGGTAGTTCATTGAAGCTCTTGAAGAAATAAAATCTTCCACATCATTTCCATCCCTCTATGTATGAAAAAATGGTCGTGTGATTACTCACAAGATATGTTCATCTCTAAAATAAATATTCAATGGAACAGGGAATTGGTCCCTTACCTAAAATTTCATCGTATAGGTTATCTACTTCTATCTCAATCTCCCTAATTTGGATGTTCCTCTGACAAGAAATCTTGAGACAGGACAGCAATGAAAAGCCTTCCGCTCAAGGAAAATCATCGGACCAAGAAAAGCCGAAAACATAGCAACAACTGAACCATTAATGTCATAGATTACTACCCCCCCCCCCCCCACACACACACAAAAATGGAAACCATACACCTTGATCCATCAATGATAAATTTATATCTTCATAAAGGCAGACACTATCAAACCCAAATCCCCCAAGCATAATTGTAAATTATACCAAATTGTAATTTTAATCTATTTTTCCATATAAATAACATATCATTTTGAATTATATTTTTTATTTGTTTTAATGTATAATTAAGAAAATGATATATAATTAAAAAAATTTAGGTATTTGGAATAAATGTTTACTTGTAATTGGATTTAATAACATTTCAATATTGTGAACATATAACTTGAAAAACCAATTTTCTCATCCCATCTGCGAGATAAATTTTAAATTAAATTTTTCTACTTTTTTTTATCAGATGTTGGATAATGGATTAATTTTTTTTAATAATAATATTTTAAAATTTACAATAAGATAATCATAGTTTTTTACAAAAAATACTCATGAAATTAATTACAATTAATTACAATGAATAAGGTTAAAAAATATGTTTACCTAGTGGTTAAACATTAGCCTTAAATGGTCAAATAACCAAGATACTTGTAAAAACCCCATTATATGGAAATTATTATACCCCATCACCAATTGGGTCAAATTTTATTCATTTTTTTATTCATAAGATGTAATAGAGACCTCATAGTAGTGTTTATTGTTTTATATTTATAATAATGACACTCATCATCCACTATGAAAAGGCACTCAACCCCCCCCCTATATTCCAAAAAAATCAATCCCTTTTGGTTCATCCAAAAATATCCAAAATAATCTCACAAAATAACTCCAATTATCTTTTTAACATCTATTTTGGATTGATGCATTCCAAAAAATGTCCTTTTGTGTAAACCAAATGTAGTTACCTGAATAGGGGAAACATTATTCAACGATCACTTTTGTATTATTTCATTATATAACCGTTAAATTATTATTATTCTAGGATTATAAAATAAAATTAATTTATTAAATATACTAATTTTTTATATTATGGTTTTTTCCTACACAAATACAAACTTCCATCACTTGGGTTATGAAATCAATGTTTGTGTATATGGTGAACTAATGCCTTATGAAATGATTTCATTCATTTTTTTCGTCACCACCTCTTATGATTGGAAAATATGATGGGAAAAATATTTTTATTATATATATATATATATATGATATTTATAATTTCATCATAATTATTTAATTATTATATAACACATACCCTCATTCATTCCATTTTGTGGGTATACGATTACATCATTTGTGGGTGTGTGGGCTACGACCTCCTCAAAGTGATGTGATATGCTCTCCATTTACATGGAATGTTTTTAGTACGGTTTTAACAATAATATATTATATAAATAAATTTTTTATGAAATTCATGAAATAATTATATATATATACATATAAAATATGATTATCTTCTTCGCATTTCACACACTAAAAAAGTGAAAACATCATTCATGGATATGTGGACTACCACCTCCTAAAAGTGATGTAATTATTCCTTTCTCATCACATCATCAAAATAATGAAATGTATATATATATATATAAGTATTTATAATTAAAAAATATGGTATTTATAATTTAATTTTCATTCTATAATGATAATGTCTACTTAAATTTATTCCACATTGTTCATTGAAAAATGGGAACGTTACTCATGCGTATGTATGGCCTACTGTCTCTATTATTGTAACATTGGTTAATTTTTTATAAACATATTTCTTATATGAATTTAGATGTATAATTTATGTCAAAATTTTATTATTTTTTCATGTTAATTATTCTTGATAAATTTAAATAATGATCTTGTTTTCCATAGTCGACCTATCAAGGTCAATTTTGACACAAATGCCAAATATGGTTACAACATCTAACTCAATCATCATTGATTATATAATTGTTTATAACTTTTTCATAAGTGAGGTAAATTAATAATAAAATTTTAAAATTATGTTAAAAAATTAAATAATTGACCTATGTTTATTATTCAGAAATATAGAGGCAAACATGACAAATCTGACTCAAGGTAATGGATTTTTGTCTCACGTTTACCTTCATGAGGCATAACCCATATTCAAAACTTATTAGATTTTTGTGTCAAATATAATCCCCCAATATTATTATATATCAATAAGATATTTATATTCATGATATTGAAATTTTATGTGAATTTATTTCATCATAGGGATTATTATTCAAAAGTTACTATGTTGTAAAATATTTTTTAACTAAATTTTTATTCATTGGCTTAAACTTTTCATCATTATTTATTATGTTACAAAAATATGTATAGAATTACCTAAAAATATATTAATTTTATATTTAAAAATTTATTATGTGAATTTTTATTTTAAAACATAATTATTTCTTTTATTTATTCACTCTCGAGTGATAAGATCTTTGTAAGGGGTTTTCTCATTTCACTTGTATTTCTATGTGATATATTTCATATTAACCACCTATTTTTTTGGGGAGTATATACTTCCCACGAATGACTTTTATATTTCATATCCTTAAATTTATGGGGTTTTACATATCCTTTTGATGATATCTCTTTCATTGGGGTTATAGATTCAATATTACCATAGCGGTAATGGAATTTTGTCATAATTAAAATTATTTGAGACATTTTTCATGGTATACACCTATTTATATAATAAGGTGTATCTAATTATCCTTTTACATGATATATCAGGAATCTAATTATTCTAATGATATTATATGTTTAATTTATTTTTATTCCTTCTTTTGGATTATGATTCAAATGTTTCAAGGTGGTATGGGATACTTTGAAATGTTTAATAATTATTTTACTCAGGAATATTTGTAATGACCTTTTAAGGGAATTTATACTAATTAATTTCAAAATACATTATTGTTAATTATACACCATCGGGGCTATTTCTTATTGATACCATCCTTATTTTTATTTTGATGGATTAATATTGTTTCAATGATATTTTGACAGAAGTTATTTCTTTTCAAAAAACTAATTGTGTTTCACAGATATTTTCCTGAAAACCATTTATTTTCCATGAGTTAATAATGTTTCAAAGAGAATGTTATGGAACCAATTACATTTCTATGGGTTATTCATGTTTTAAATATATTTTTATGGAACCAATTTATTTATCATGGGTTATTATTATTTCAATGATATTGTTATGGAACCCATTTCCTTTCAAGGGGATATTTCAGTTTCAATGAGATTTTTATGGAACCTATTTCCTTTCTATGGGTTAAACATGCTTTAATGATATTGTTATCAAATATTATTATTTTTCATGGGTCAATCATGTTTTAACTGTATTATTTTTGATCCCATTTATTTTCCATGTATTAATCATGATTCAAATAGATTATTATAGAACCCATTTCATTCCCATGGGTCAATCATGTTATGAAATGGGTTATTGGTTTCCTCAAAGACTCTATGCATGATTCTATATGTGATTATTTTTAAATGGTACTTGAAAATATTATGGGTGGTTTTGTGATTAACTAATAACAGGTAGTTCTGTGATAGACCAAGGATCAGTGGGTTAAAGATATCCCTCTAATGCATTGGGTATTGAATTCAGACATAGAATTATTTAATTTATAAGTTTCATTTATAGTATTAGACCACGTGATTTTTCCATTAATAAGAATGAATATTATAATGATTCCCCAAGAATCCAATATGTGTTCCATTATGATTTAATGGGTTTATAATTTTTTAAATGGTCAATATTGATATTACATGTATCATGATTTTTGATTCTGATTAAACCTTCCTTTTCCGTGTTTTCATATTTTATGGTCCACATATTTATGGATTTGAGTTATTTTTTGATTCATTCATGCACGTTTGTTAAATAAATATAACTCTATGCAAAATTATTCTCAATGATGGAGTTAAATTGTTAATTATTATGAAAACCGTTATAGTGTAACTGATCTCACCCGTTCTTATGATTACCATTCTATAGGTTTTAAATAATTATTTTGAAAAAATTATGTTTACTTAGGATTTCACAAGTATGATGGTGACAACCTAATGTGAATTAAGAAAATATGGGTATAACTAGATATGGTGTTCACCTTAATGATCCAATTTCTTATGATTCTAGGTTGATTTTAATTATTTACGTTGGAGTTTTCACTATTTATATAAAACAATAAACCTAAAAGGCCCTCCAGAATGTAGGTTATCCATGTTTTCTTATTGATTTTTTAAGGATTAGATAATAAAAATGGTTTAAAATTATCAGCATCATAGAAAGGAATTTAAAGATATGAATTTCAGCTTAAGATTCATGAGTTCAAGTTATTACCTATTACAATATATGTGGATTTTCATCAGTCACCAAAAGGTTAACTAAGGGTTACTTCACATGCTGAGTAGAAAACTACAGTATTCACCATCATTTCCTTGTGGTGTCTATTTAAGACATTAAAACCTTATTACCAAATTATCGACATGAGAGAGAAACAAGATGATTAATTGAATAAAGGAAATAGATTATACCACCATAAAAATGTATGAAGTTGGTTGGGTGGAATAATAGGTGTTTCATAAGCTTTTTTAAAATTACATGATTATACCATGATGTTCGAAACATGCTACTTTGGTAGGTGGAATGAACCATGACTAAAGTAAAGGTTCATTTTAACAACCTAAAGAGTGGAGTTGAATCTCACGATGTATGGAAGATTCATGGTAATTGATTGATATTGTTTATGAGGAAACCCATCGAGTAGTTTATGGCCATGTGGGATGGACCACGCACTATACATCTTAAAGAACACGTGGATATGAACAAATTTTTTTCATTTTAACATCATTTGATGTAAATGAATGAATTCTATGGTGTAATGACTCATAGATTTGACCAATGGTGATGGTGACATGTCCTGACTAGCCTATTATAACAATCCCAATGTGAATAGGGACCTTAGGGGGCAAATTATAGTGAAGAAAATCTCTTTTTAAAAAAAATATTTTTTTGATTAAGACATAGTGTGTAGGCATCACTATAAATCCCTTAAAATATAGAATCATGTTATACCTAGTTATTAAAGGGGCACAATTGAAGACCAGTTCCATAGGTAGGTCACCTCAGGTGAGTGCCAATGAATTACATTTTTTTTGAGCCCTATGATGTGGACATGGACCGTGTAGATTAATGTCTTTATAAAATGACATTGGAAGCATTGTTTAATTTCATATGGAGAGGATAATTCATAATATAGTTTAACAATAGCTGAAAATTACAATGTGATAGGTAGATTAATGTCATACATCTTAGACTATGGTATCATTTTGTTTTGGTTCATACAACTAGAACATTATTGTCTTGTAGTTTAGTGTCTTTCCACTAGGACTAGAACTGAGGGTGATATGGTTTTTCCAACCATTAATATTGATCCAAATGTGAATAACAGCATTAGGAGCTAAATGTTAGAGAAAATAGTGTCACCTATGGTGGAGATAATGTAGTTGGGACTAAAACTAAGGATCTAGGTTTCACTACATATCCCATGAAATGGGAATCAATATATAGATAGTTATTAAATTATTAACCATAATTCATTAGGAAATTATCAAGGGATAGGGATATTCTTTGATCATGGGTTTATAAATGGAGACGAAACCCATACTTGAATTTCCTGTTCATATATGGCTTATACATTGGAGTGTGAGGGGAATTTTTTTGTTTGGAAGATGGGCATATGTTGTAAAATCCATGCAAAAATACATGTATCATCAAATTTATAATCAATCCACATGTATTTCTATGGTTGTCTTTTACTTTTACATACCGTGATTTATATAATTTTTTGGAACCCATACATGAAAAAGTGAATAAAATCTTACGTCACAAAAGTGTTTTTAATTTGTGTTTTTTAACAATTTTAAGGATTTTATATTCATAAAACATACCTTGATCATGAAAAAAGTTATCATCCAATATTCATTATCCCACATGATTCATTATTGGTGTGAGAAACAAGGAATGTTGTGTGTTCTTTTATTTCTTGGAAGTGAGTACAAGAAAATAGGAAGGGTGATAATGGCATCTTAGTTTGTAATTTTTTCCTTTCATTATATTAAATAATTTCAGTGTCATAATGCATCCAATATTAAATAGATTTAACATGCATATAGATATATAATACGGCATAATAGATAACCAACATTATAATTGAGGAATCCTCTATGGTGAGGGCCTAAGGTATCACATAGTTTTAGGTCATGAGATGAGGAATTAAAGCATGAAATTTTACATCATGCTGAAAGAATGTTGTCATATTGTATAACATCATATGGATAGGAAAAGTAGTTCATGCCTTTCATGGTTAAACAATATGTTCCATGTGGTTTCTATTATTTAAGGTCACAATTCCTTGACTGATATGATGTGAAAATCTTTCTTTTCCATCCAATAAGCACAAAACCAATGTTAAGAGAGGCCCTAGGGGATATAGGATGGTGAAAATGATTATGTAAAGGTATTTATTTATTGATAGTCCTATGAATTAGTCCCTTGGTGTCTCTAAATATCTCATCAAAGAATGAATCTTGTCATAAGTAGTTATAGATGCATCTTTTGGTTTATATCTGAATCAAGTGTAGAGAGATGGAATTTTACTTATGATGTGTCATATAATCAGATGACATATGTTGGAGTCCAATTTATTGATCTTATATATATATATATAGGATAGGGGTAATTTTTCTTAGTTTATGGAGGGAACTAAGACATAGGTCCTAGTGTCACTAAGTATCTCATTGAAATGACAATCAATCCATATGTTGTTTGTATAATATATAGGTTGGTGGTGTAGTAGGAAATAAACACTATGATTGGTGACCTCTCAAGAGAGGACCAAAGTTTTGGGTTGTTTTATATCATGAAAATGGGATGTGAATCATGTATTTTAACATCATGCAGTGAGGATATTATCATATTGTTTATCATCTTTTGACTAGGATGTATAGGTCATGCCTTTTATGGTCTTACGACAAGGAAAATGGTTTCTATATTTGAAGGTCAGAAAGAATTAACTGATATGGGGTAGAAATATATCACCTCTATCCAAAAATAGACAAAACCAATTTTAAGAGATTCCTTAGGAAAAAAATCATGGTGAAAATGATCTTTTAAAGGGGTGGCTTTGGGGCTAGGCTTTAGAAATAGGTCATAAACAACACTATGTATCATGTATAGATATTAGTCATGAAAAAAATACTTAGAAATGTAGTGAAGTGATTATTGACACCATAACAGAGGAATTATCTATGTTCAAGACCTAATGTATAATGCATTTTTAGATCATGTGGTGGGTATGTGAACCATGAATTTTTACAAAATGGGGTAAGGACATCAGTTTCATGCCTATTAAGGTCTCTTAACAAGGTTCTATCTTCAATTTATAATCATACAGAGAGATCTACAATATCTTTTAGTTTTGGGTAATATGAATTGAACCTTGTTTTCTTCCAGTTTATCATCTTACCACTAGGGCCATTGGTTTCTATTATTTAGAGAGAATTTAATGGGATGTAAAGGTAATATCCTGACACAAAAGGGGTCCAACAGAGCCATAGTGTCATGAAAAGTTCTTTAGAAATTACCCAAATTGAGGGGATTTATGAGAGAAAAAATGTTAATAGATTTCATATTTTCCCCAATGTACTGTGGTTTAAGAATTACTATGTATCCTAGGAGATAGGGAATGAAGCCACACTTAGTAATATAATAGGCATGTTGAGATTCCAATACTTGAATTACGGAATCCTCTCCATTTATGACATGTGGAATCACATAGTACAATTTCAAGTAACCAAGATGAGTTAGTTATTCCTTCTAGGGTAATGTGATTAGTACAATTATGTAGTTTAAATTCATGAAAATTGTACCACGATGACTTGTAGTTTAAAATAATATAACTAGTACTAGCGGTGTCTTGTAGTTTAAGGTCTGACAACTAGGACCGTAGTTGTAACTCGTCATGAATAGTGATCTTATTTTTGAGTGAGAGTAACACACATGCATGTTGTATATGTTTTTGACATATTTAACTCTAACATGAATTATTTTTTACTTTCATCTAGAGCCAAGATTTGAAGAGAAATTATTCTTCAATTCTATTTCCTAAAACAATAAGGTAGAAAAAATAATTGGGATAATCATTCATTAACACCAATATAGGTATATTGATCCTTGAACATTCAATAACATTGTGCTGATGTGAATATAAAAAGTATGCAACCACGTCCACATACATAATGTTATATACCATACTTCATATATCTCCAAGGGGTGGTTGGACCATAGGCTTTGAAACATATTGTGTATTCTAGTCGGGATTCCCATATGGTTGATGTTGAGATTTTTGTATTGGTGGATCCAAAATCCCTTCTACTAGATTCTTTTAAATAAAGTCCATGAATTCAAGAACCCATCAACTAAATTTCCTAATAATTAGTGGTAGTGGTAGTAAGTTGGGTGTTATTTTAGATCCAACCTATTCTAAATTCTTTACTCATAGGATAATTATCTAATGATGTTCCAATTCATAGTAAAAAAGCATAAGGACATAGTCTACTTTTAAGGAGTATAATTTTCTTATATATTATCAAGTTAAAAATTACAATACATCTTCCTTATTTTGTTACATATTCCTCTATTAATATGGTTATGCTAGTAAATTTGATATCTGATAAGAAGTTCCCAGATTTTGATCAATTCAGTGAGAGAATCTAAAGCATTGGATGCCTTATATGTCTATGATGTCTCCCATTTATTGGGGGACTATAACTTCCCTAGATACATTATAGCAAAAAATGAGGTAATAAATTCTTTTAATTCAACTTATTAATTAGTGTATAATATTGAAATGTCCCATCCATATAGGTTGTGGTTAGGTAAAATGAGGTATGGAATTCACCCAATGAGGGGGTGAAAATTTTAAAAATACCTCCAACCCTATGGGATAGGGTAATACACTTAATGGAGGACCACTGTTAGTGTATTATGGTATTACCTCATGGGTAAATGGCCAATGAATAGTTTTCACAATCACATCATAGAGATCCTTATTTTATTTCTTCAAATGACTCATCTTTTCTTTATAAAACATGGTATATGTAATCATAAACAAGATAATATGTAGTTTATTTTCTAACACTCATTAATTTTTCCATGGTAGTACATGTGGAATATTGGGGGAGTTTCAACATGGACCCTTAATATTGGATGTTTTGTTGACATTAGACATATGTTTCATCAACCATTCTTTCTAAATTAGGAACAAGGATGATAATTCTCCAATATTGGTAGGTAGGGTATATATGAGCCTTTCATTACCAATACTTGTTGCATAGGGAAAGACAACCTACTAGGGTTCATAAGATTGTAGGGATGTACAATCATCCTTTTCACGAGTGTAAACATTTGAACAATATGGAATGTCTTTAGAATTGATTGATATCATGTTGATGAAGACATAATTAAACTGATGTTCCACTTTAGTTGAATATATTATTTGTAAGTATGGTGCCCATTGGATCATTTAGTGGGATTGTGACCATTTTCTTATTTGGTGGGCCAGTCATAATGGTAATTATATTCCTTACTTAGGGATAATGGATAAATCATATGCTACGTGTTCCATCATATTTTACATTGAAATTTGACCCTCATTTATAATATTTTAGCAGATATTTGATGAAGAAGCATTCTAGGATAAGGTTACCGGAAATATGATGTTATGGGTAGTAATTTATGGTCATCCTACCTAGATACATCTATATTATTTATTTATAGAAGTTTGATCATGTATTATTCTAGATAAAATGGTATGTTCCCTAGAACCTGACCAATATGGAAGGAATAATTTTTAACATTCCTTCTTGAATGGTCATTCCTCCTCATCCTTTTTTACATGAGGATGATGGTATATGAGTCTAGTTTTACTTGAGTTCTATATTTTTGTATGTTTCCTTGATAATATATTTCCTTGTCCAACAAATAGAATCCACTATACCTTTTTTAATATGTTCAAATTCCAAGGAACCACCAGAGTACTCAAAGGAATAAGTGTAGTTGAAAAATAAACATATAAGTTATCTATATAGATCATCAATAACTATTTCTATGGAATATATATTTACATGGAATAAATCATACCCTTCTAAATTGTAATGAAATCTATATCTCTTTAATTTTTTATTACATTCAATTAAATAAAACAATAATTTGTTTTCCTTAGAGTAAAGATAAATTGGAGAAGGATTTTCATACAATGATCTTACTATGTTCATATCAACCTAGTTATATGGTTATTATACCATAAACGGTGGGGGAATTACAAGGTCTATACAAATAATATGATCATTTTCTCCTCTTGTTTCTCTGAAGTTCACAACATTTTGAAAAAATTGAATGAGAAGTAGGATACATGTTGTTCTTGATCCCTAACATTATAAAATGTATTTAAATTTGGCTGAAAAAGTTTTCAAGAGGGGAGTTGAATCCACACACTTTGAATTTGAATTCCTCTCTAGTTTTTAAAATAGGAAATCAAGAGAATCTATCTATAAAATAAGGTAATCTAAAAATTCATGAAATATCATCATCCAAGTCAACCAGAAATCATATTTTTAAATTGGTAGATGATATCTTCCCATTGGTGGGAGCACATGGAAATAAATCAACAATGTAGTAGAATGGGATGACTGATGTAATCAAAATTCTACTGGTGGATTAATTTTTTCAATATGAGTAGAGAAAGCTTATAACATTAAATATGTTCAGTTGAAGGCATAAAATCTTCAGTTTGATCACTATAATCAAATGATTTTCTTCCCATCATAAACTCATCATTGACATGTTAATGTTTTACTATTCGATCTTCACGATGAGAAATCTTATCTTCTGTTGAGTTAGATTCAAAAATATTGGGTGATGGGTGGTTAGTGAATGTAACAATATCAATATTATTATTGAAAATATCATGGTTTACATTATTATATAGTCTTTTTGTATTGAAAATCAATGATTTGAAACATGTGAGAGGAAACATAGATTCCATTTAAGGAGGAATATAAATGTTATGGGTATTTTCATGCCTAATAAATGACATTAAAGGCAATTTTAGGGTTAAAAAGATAATAAGTATCCCATCCCTATGGTTTGGGGTTTTCCATATGATTCTATTATCATCAATGATTGATATATATATATATGACTGAAGGTTCCAACTAGCAGAAATATTGACTCGAATCGGGGATGAAGTCTAGATGCACTGATGGGCCTCAGAGGTGTTGGTGGTTGCAATGACCAAGACCAGCTATAACGATTCAATGACAGGATACCCCGGGATTTATCTTCATTTCGATTCTTCAATCTGGATAGTTAGGATATGAAATATTTCTTCTTCAGTTTCTTGTTGAATTTTTGTCAAACATTGGTGATGATTATGATGGATAAGGTGGATAGAATCGCTCCAATGAAGCTCATGGTTTATTTCATTGATGTGGTGGGAATATCTTTCCACCTCCCCCAGATATATAATATATGGTTTTCTTACCTCATGGGATAGGATACATAATCATTTGAATGTGGTGATGGGTTCCACTTTATTCCATGAATCCCATTGTATATAAGATTAATAATGTGGATTATTTATCAAGATACATTTATTAATTGATTCGAGTGTTGGGGAAAAGCCTTCATAATGATACCTCCAACAAATTACATTCACAATCTAACTCTATAGCTATTGCATTTATGAATGTTTATATTGATCCCATGAGAACCTGGTATCCACGGAACTCAAAGCATATGTTTTGTCTATTTGGTGGTTTGGTGCTCGTATCTTATATCTGGAACTATCTTTTCCAATGATCATTAAATTTAGTAGTATATTAAGAGACTCTATTTGGATTCAATTATTTAATATTACGTGTTGGAAGACATAAATAAGTGACTCATTAGTGAAACATCACATATAAGATTTCATGGTTAATCAATTACATTCATAATTGAAGGGTTCATACCGGTCCAATTTGTTTCACATGATAATGTCCTAACATATGACTGTGAAATAATATTAATGTATAAATATTCATGTTGGGTAAACCATTTTTTGTTTCATTAGGAAATGTGAAGTGAAAATGGAACAATGTGAGTAAACCTTCTCTATTTTGTAACTGTGAGGTTCCCATTGATTTCACCGTTTTTGTTTCTGATGGTAAATATAATTTATTTATTATTCCCACTCATTTCATGTTAATGTAAACCTTATTTATATTTTAAGGTGGTGAAAAGAAAATTTCCAGTGATATATTATAAAACATGTTGGTTGACAGGATGGGAGATTGGGTTAATCACAACCTTTTGGGGGAATTATTTCCTACCTCATAACTCTCTTATGAATTTAATATGTATTCATGAATCTTTATCAAATGACAATAATATTTTGTCCACCCTTGTTCCAATGATATTATCAAGACCATGAATTTGACATAAACCTATAGATAATCCCCATCAATATAATATTTATTTTATAATGATTTTATTTAAAGTCATTTACTCGGGATTTTTAGAGTTTTTTACCATCCAGGGGAAGCTTGTATTTTATAGTTAGGATCAAAACTCAACGAATTTTCCTATTTATAATATAAAAATAGGAATCAAAACCCATTAATTTTGAGGATATAGGTAAAGGAGAAATAAAATTGGTTTTGGACCTCAAATAGGTTTCTATGTATAAAACTAAATACAGGAATCAGATACCACTTTGTTTTATTGAATGGTTTGGGATTATACTTAAATAATAGAGTCAAAAGATTAAGGAACTTTTATCATTATGATTTAATGATCATAAATAATCTTTAATATCACATTATTCATGTACATTGTGAGAAAAAATGATACAATATAGGATTAGATGCATCACATGAGAGCGTATCCTGTGATTTGAAAGTTTAGTTATGTATTACACATTATAGGATTCCAATTTTTATGGAAACATGAGGAATATATCAACATAGGGTGAATTGATTGTTTTGGGAGGGCTTACACCGAGGAGGATACCCATATATATGCGACAATGAGGAGTATCTGGACTTGTGGAGAATTAAAGGTTTTGTTGGGGGTTACACCTAGGAGGATGACCATGAATTTTGATCTACAAGGAACATCTCAATTTATGTTAATTGATTTTTTTGGATTAGACATTATAGGATTACCATATTTTATTTCCAACATGTCTACTCAAATGAAGAGAAAAAGAGATGATTCAAATGTTGGATTACACCAATAAGGTGGACCATGTGAGGAGTATTTGATCATGCTAATGAAATTATAGTTAATAACATATAGTCCCAAATAATTTGATACTCGTGTGAGGAAAAATAAGAAAAATAAGATCTATAAACCCAGACAATATTCTTTATCCTCTAGTGGATGAGGTTAGGAAATGGATGGTGTATGAATTTTCTTTGAGTATGACTATGGGCTTACTCATGGAGGGATTAATTTTTCATCCCTCTGGTGGGAGTCCCAAAAAATGGTGTACATAATCATTATTGACATGAGATGGGTATTAGATAGTGTCTTGTGTAGGTTATGCTTAGGAGAACATAAGGAGGATCATGTAAGGTAAAATTGGGAGAGCTAAAAGTGTATCTCACATGGTGGACCTGAGTGAGATGAAGGTGTATCTCTCAAGGTGGACATTGGATAGTTGAAGGTGCTCCACCCTGGTAAGGCATGGGTGAGTAGAAGGTGCTTCACTAAGGTAAGTCCTATGAAAGATGGAGGTTATTTTACCACGTAAGTCTTAAGTGATCGAAAGGTTATATTAACAGGTAATTCCTAGGAAAAATAATTTTTATTTTCTTAGGTAAGGCATGGGAGAGTTGATGGTTCTTTAACCATATATGGATTGGGTGAGCTAAAGGTGTTTTTCAAATGGTTGAATTGTGTGATATGCAGATGAATCACACAATATGGACCTAGGTGAGTTGGATATGCCTCTTGGGTGATAAAAAACAAGGGAAAAATGATTGGGTGGGTAATTTCTTAAATCTAAAAGGGTATCCTCTTCTATACATTGATGACATGCGCTCATTTTTAGATCCAACAAAGGGCCTTTTTCCCTAGTGGTTTTTACTAGGGATGGTTCCTATCATGGTTATTGGTATTAAAGATCTCCAGGGTCACCAGTCTATTTCATGTTTCTAATTGCTTATTATTTTATTGGGCTAGGGAACTATATAAGGGTATAGAGGATATGGGTGAGAGACTTGTGTGAGTTGAGATTCAAGGGAACTCTTCATCTTGAATTAATTTAAAATGGGGATCTCAAGGGTCTTTTATAGGAATCATTGGGGACTCAAAAAATGGGGTTGTTCACAAATGTCACTCATAGAGGATGTTTGCACAATTATTTTGTGATGGTTGGATGTGTGTGGGTGCACTTTATAGTGTTGACCTGAATGGGGTGTCTGGCCACACATGTAAACCAGATAGTCTAGACATATGCAGGATTAGAATAGTCATGCAAGAGAGAAAACTTTGATATCTAATACACTTGATCTATAATTTTTATTGGACTCCATGAGAAGTATAATAAAATCCTAAGAATTAAAATAAACCCTTAAATATGTTGTATACAGCTTATTAGGTTGTTTTTTAACGCAAATAAATTTCCTGAATGACCCTCAAAAATTAATTTTTAAGGTATCAATGCCTTTTTATAAAATATTTTCTATGTACATGGCCTAATATCGAAAAAGGGTTTTCAACACCATTCCATAATATTAGGAAGAGTTTCTATGTAATCTACATCTCTTGTTGTGTGAGCATTCATGTCGCATACGAAAAACCAATCTATTTCTTCTTCTTTCTCGAGTAAATATTTCTACTCCAACTCAACATGTGTGGTAGAAGGGATGATAATAACATTGACTATGTGGAAAAGTAAAAAAACATGATTTTTTCATTGAAATCACATGTTTTAAAAAAGATTAACTAGAGGACCACTCTTTATATGGGTTTTAATTAATGTCTTTCTCAAGAGATAATTGATTCATTGTCTCTAATTTCGATTCCATGAGACATGTTTTGGGTCTAAAGATTGATTTATATTTCATGGTGAATGTAAAACCCCATTATTTTAAAAATAATGATTCCATTAAATTTAATGATACACTATTTTATCTTTCAATAAAAAATTACTCATCGAAATCAAATCTTTCTTATTGATTATGATCTCACCTAAAAGTGTAACATTATTAATAATGAACCTCAATATTTTAATTATCCCACCATTTCAATTCCATATTTTAAATGTTTCTTATATTATCCAATCTTTTTCTTAAACCTAATAATTTTTTATATGATGCTAATAAAATTTGTTTCCCCCATTTAAATGGAAAATTTAATAATCTTTTAAAGATATAGGTCTTAAAATAAGCATATATAAAAAAATTACCATAAAGTTATTATTCTAAAATTTATGTGTTTTCAAGGAATCAATATTGATGTTTCTTTTTCAAAGTTAAATGTTTTCCAAAATATTCCCTTAATGTTTTTTAAAATATAATTTAAATGATAATCGTTACTCGAACATTATATTAAAATGGAAAAAGTGGACCATTTTAATATTTTTCATGGGAATAAATATTTCTACCACCTTTGGTGTTATATTTGAAACTATTTATCTATATTTTCACGGGTTCTAAAGGGAAAATTATTTTTCTCCATTGAAATAAAAAATTTAACTTTTAAAATTATTTCAAAATATCATGTATATTTTTTTTCCAATGTGATTTTTGAAAAACTCCTTAAAAGAATTTTTCTTCGATATCATTTTCTTTTGACATATGTTATTGTTCATTGAGGATTTATCTGGAATGTAACCATCCACCTTTTTTATATGGATGAATTATGTAATGTCTGTTTCTATCATGTAAATGATACATCACTACCATTGAATTTATTAAACAATAATATTTAATAATCCTAATCGGTTTTCCAATGTATTCCCTCATGAATGCATTATTTTTTGTTTCTTCGATTAATATGTGTCTACTTAGGAAGTAACTCGGTTCATATAGGTTGATTTTTAGAGCATTTTTTCACTACTCAAAATTATACGTGTAAATAGGTTCGGATGAATCTAGGATTACATTGATAATTAATCCAATGTTTAGAATTTTTCTTTCATTCATATGTTCTATGGATCAAGATTCATTCTTTTTGTTTATTGAATTATGCTTCCACACTCTTTTGATTCATTTATTATGTTATTCCAAGTCATATAACATGATGTATGTTCTTTTATTTATTTTTTACGTGTTCTCCTATGAATTATTATTATACCTATATACTATTCTTATGCCCACTCATGATATTTGATCATTTTATCTTATATTATTCCATCACGATCATCTAATCTCACCCATTTATTATGTTTCATTTCCAATATGTTATAAAGAGAATTATGACATAATATGTGTCTATAACGGTATCTTTTGAGAAAAATGTCTGGGCTATTTTGAAAACATTTATGGATTATGTAGTCATTTATATATTGGTAAAATTCCCATTATTTGAAAAATACATAAGTTTTATTAATTATTTTTTTTCTAAATTTCTATAAACACTAAAACTAAAAGTTCATGGAAATTTAATATAATGGAAAAAATTCTTTATGTCGTCTAATTACCATATTATTTGTTATCGGTTGTCATTGTTCATATTAGAGAATTATTTAGATATATTTAGAGAATATGAAGTTTATTAAGAATAATTAAATATTAATATGTTGAGGTTGATCATAATTTATTGGGAATAAATTTTTTTTAGAATAGAGTATGATTTAATGTTAAGGAAATAATGAACTTTTTTACTTGTGTGTTTGGATAAGATAACTTTATTGAAAACTCTATGGATATGTCTTAGTGATAATACCTTGTACATGATATGATCATGTTATTATGATAAATTATATATTGTGTGATCCTACTAAAAATTACATCCCTATCAATATATTATAAGTGGCTGAACGATCTAGAAGATATGTAACTAGTGGTAATAACCGTAAAAATAAGGTATTGGTTATTAAACCGATCATCACCAAGTTAACTACATATGGAATTAACTACACACCTAGTTGTCACTCCCATGAGATTTTTTTAATCACATTGTATTTACATTATATCATAAAGCATTTATTATATTAAGGAATTGTGTTAATAGGTACATGAAAACCTATAATAATGTAAAGTGTATTGAAATTAATGTTTCAAAGGATAAATAGATAGTTTTGTTATAGAAGACATCATAAGATAGATTTTTCATATTCAAATGATACTTACACAAATTTTATTAATAACAATTTAAAAAATTAGTATTTCATTGAAATAGGATCATGAGGATAAATATAATAATGGTATGTATCAAAAAACCAATATATATTATAATTTAATGAGGTATAATACTTAATTATTTAAAATCATGTTATATTTCTGTTATGATAAAAAAAATTCAACATTCCTAGTATTACTTAATGTAGTGTGGTTGACAGGACAATATTAATTAATTTTTGATAATAATATATATATTCATTATTCTGTGAAATATATTGATGATATTTTATATGTTATGAGGGAAACATCTTAGGATTGTTCTTTAGAAGTTCTAATTAAATGGTTTTGAAACATATTTTCATGGAATCTATAACCATGAAGAATGGTTTTATGAAAAGGTTAATTTATGGGGGATAATTATTTAAGATCACATGATTGAGGCATTAAAAACTCATAGCATTAATATATGATTATGGATTATGAAATAATGAGTTGTTTTATTTTGAAAAAGTATGTTATACAGTTTTGGTAACCATGGTATTGATAGTTGATTCATGATATTTTCTAAAAAGTTACAATCGTTTTTAGGATTATATTGAACACCTAGTTAAATAATAAACTACTGGTTGAATATAAGAGTTAATTATAGAGAGATATATGATTTCAGTATGATTTAATGTGTTGGAGATTAAAATAGTTTTGTGAAAAACGTACTATGGAGAATATATTATTAGGGTATAAATAGTCAATGTTATTTGAGGAATCAAAATAACGTTGATCTAGAAAAATATAGTATGGTAGACTTCTAATTGGTGGTTATATATAGAATAATAAGTTTATTTAGAATATAACCTCCTACATTCATTAGTGGGTAATAGTTAAAATATTTAAGATGTAATTTATTTTTGGGGGGATAATATAACGACACTATATTTTGGATTCTATAAATTGACACTATATTTGATGGGTTATGCCACATACAACACCTAAATTACAATAAACAACTAAAATGAACGATAACATATTAAAAATACTTGAATAATATATTCATTAGTATATAAAAGTATAATAATAAATTAAAATTATTATATATTATTATTACCATTGATTATTATTCTAAAATACATTTTTTCGATGAACAATTCATGAAAACTCATATAGTATATTACATGAAGAAATTAATTTTTTTACATATGTAGTTTTTTATAATAAGTTTTATTTATAATTTTAAAACAATTTTTTTCAACATTTAATTATTTATAAATTCATGTGAAATAATATTAAAGGCTTTTGATGTTTAAGAATTCATTTTTCAACATAAAAACTTATCTTCATTTTTTTTCTTTTTAATTTAATAAATAAATATATAAACTTTATAATTTAAATTATTATAAAATCAGTTTTTTATTTATAATTTCAATATTATATTAGGGTTAACTTTTTGTATTTTTATAAAAATAATGTTCTTAGGTGAAAATTTCAAAATAGTAGTTTAAAAAATAATATGAATTTTTGGATATTATTAGTATTTAATTTTGCATTAAAAATTATTTAAAATCATTATAAGTCTAATTATGTATTTTATATATTATTTTATAATTTTAAAATTAATGGATTTCTTTTATTTTATATTTTATAATTTATTTTATTTTTAAAAAAAATCTATTATTATTATGTTACAAATTTAGTATTTTAAAATGGATTTCTACCACTTTAAGTAAACTGAATAAAAAGTGTATTTTGAACTTGGTATAATTAATTCAAAATTATATATTAAAGACCATTTTATTATTAGGAATAAATGATAAATTACATATTAATAATTAGTTACAATGGTTAAAACGAAAATTCTAAAAATGAGTAAACATAAAGGTAAATGACCTAACATGTTTAAAACATGTTTCAATTTAAATGTTTGAGGTTTTTATTGAACTTTTTTACACTGAACCCCATTATTTATCAATTTTTGAGTCACTTTAATTGAATGTGGCTTCTCATTATTAAATAGTTTTGGGTGTTTACAAAAAAAGTCGTTGATTTTTTATTAAAAATGGGGCACTCCTATCATCACATACCCTCACACAACAACCCCATTATTTTGTCCTAAAATATTTTGAAAACCTCTCAATACTACACCTATCCACATTAATTAGGTTTCGGTCTTCTCAAAATACATCCATTCAAGGGTTTAATTCCCATCGTAAAGGTGAAAATCTAAGAAGTAACGTATAAATTCTTAACCTATATTTCATTTATCTATTTATTAATATGATTTTATATGACCAAAAATTTTATTCCACTGTATAAAAATTTTAGCATAATTACCATTATTCTACAGGTATGATTTTATAATTATGGTACAATCATTTACTGCCCTTCCCCTTTTTTTTAAGAAAAATGAAAATGTGAATTATTAGTTGTGTGGGATCCCACCACCATGATGAAATATTTTTCATATTATTACACCAATATAAAAAACTGGAAATAATTGGAAACATAATTTATATTTGACTATTTATTAAATATTTTATATTCTAGAAATGATAATCCATACTACTCTTTTCTCTCATTGTACGGAAAATGAAACTGTTAACCATGTGTACATGGGGACTACCACCTCCATGGAATGATGGATCTCTATTTTTTATTTCATAATTATCTGAAAACAATGGTCATAGTGTGGAATTAAAGGATACATATTATTTTTTAATATCATTTAGGTTATTTTTTGGCAAATTAGAGAACCTATTTCTGATATGATAAAAAAATTATCATAAATTCAACTTTCTAAAACAAGAGTACAAAGAGGAAACACATTAACATTATTCTTTTAATACATTCTTAACCATTACTTATTCTCTAATTATTTTTTAATTATGATATATTATAGTAATTAACACTAAATTATTTCATTATTTTACTTGTGTAATTATATTTCAACTAAATCACCTCATAATCATCTATAATCATGTTGTGCTCATATTTGAGTTTGTTTGGCTACCAACATAAGAAATACTATAAATTATAACATGGATAGTTATGAAAAATAAATTATTGTATAATATTATGAAAATATTTAAATAAAAATAATTATTTCTTTATAATGGAAACATGAATATTTTACTCATTAATTAATAAAACACACTTCATAGTTTGAAAATCAGTGAAAAATGTTTGGTGTTGATGTTTTCTTCTAAGATAAAGTCTAAATTACTTATGAAAATAAATTTTGACTTAATAAATCATAATAAATCATTAATTATAGTAAAATTAATGAAAATTTTATGATTAATATTGGATGAATAAAAAATACTGGCATTGCAACTATAAAAATAGTACAAATACTAAAAACAATAAACATCCAACATGAGAAAATTGGTAAAAACTAAATAATATACTAGTATATATTGATTATAAATGGAAACAATAAATAGTATGAGGTATAAATTTTTATTTTAAATATTATTTTAATATTTTTATCATTTTTTAATATGATGTTATTGAAGCAACCCTGACACCAAAAGCCTAGAGTTTGAGGTTATTTTATCACAAAGGCATAAATACAATAGATTAAATCATCAAGGATCGATCAATTTAGTAGTCTTGAAGAACTAGATACATACATGGTTTATTTATTACATTGGTAATTAAACATAGAACATAAAAATGGATAATAAACTGTTTCCTTGTCACTTAATCAATTATTTTTTCTCTATTACTTGTGGAAGGAAAAAAAATAAAATTATAAGGTCAAATTATAACGTAGGGTTACATACAATTTAAAAATGAATAAATAATAAACAAAGAAAAATCAATATGTAATAATTGAAGCATACATTTCATTTAATCAATAATCTATGAATTAAAATGTATATATATATTTTATCATAGTGAAGATGTCATAAATAGTAATAACCAAATACTAAATAATTGGAGTGCTTAATTATTTGACATCATGTATCTTGAACATGAGCCACTACCATCAAGAAAATTAACAAGATAGTTTAATTTCAAGGTTACAAACCCATCAGATTATTCATGGAAACAAATGTGAAGGGTTTGTCTCTAACAATTATGTCTCATGAGACTCATCGGTGCATCCAGGGGCTATCTATAACCGTACCCCACCCATCTTCGCATGTCTATATCATCACTCAAATATCAAAATGATTGATTAAATCCATGAAATAAATATTCCTTGATAATTAATATCCATTTTGATTAAATTATAGATATTTAAATTATTTCTCATTTAATCAAATAACATTCAATGTAAATATTGTATGTTAACAAATGGTATAAGACTTAATCAATAATCATATCCATGATACCCAAAATTTCGATATTTAAGATAAATATAATGATTTTATTAAAATTGTAGTAGATACACAACATAAAAATTATTAGGTTCAGTATACTAAGTAACTCTTAATGAAATAGATATTGAGATAAAGTCCCATACCTTATGTTCGAAAGCGTTTGTAACTTCTTCATAATTTCCTTGATAAACTGATTAGATGAGTTAAATAATTAATTTAGTACTCGTTAAAAATATATTTTATTTATTATTATTTTATTAAGTTAATATATGGACTATACAATGAGTTATAATGTTTAATTTCATTCTTCCATGAGCGTTTGTTTCAAGGTTTGTGGACAGTTCCCTTATATATAATTATGGGAGTTCTTGTAAAATAGTCGAAAAACTACAGAAATAGAATGGAATGATATCAATATACTTACATGATTTTAAATGGTCATTGTATATCATTTTTATAGGGTATTATTATGATTCCTTAGATAAAACATTAATGAAAAATGAATACTCTATTTTTGTGGTTTTAAAGACAATCACATAATAGTCTCATTTTATTTAATATTTTGTTGATATAGTAGGTCCAGAACATTAACTATGTTATAATGAACATTTTATAATTTATTTGAACTATAAAAATGTTTTTATGACCACCCTTAAATGTGGTAATGAAAAATAGAAACTTTTCTTCCATGAAGGTGGTGAATCAACACCCCCAATACAAGGTTTTCATTATTAGAATTAAAAGGATAACAGAATAGATTTGAACATAGTTATTACTTTTAAAAAATAAAATTCCATTATATATATCATAGTAGAGTTACCATGATTATTTGGATATGGATTTGAGGATAGGTTTTGAAAAGGAATAAAACATAAAGACAATAAAGGAGTATTTTATCTCTCAAATATTGTCTCATTAAGAACCTCTTTAAAACACTTGGATTTAGTATTTTGGTAGTACCCATAAGTCAAGAACACATAAACTATTCTTCATAAGATAATTAGGTATAATTTAAAATATATTAGTGCCCTATAAGGTGTTAGGAGATGGGGTGATGAGGGGTGTTTTTTATATGGATGGCAGGGGTCTTTTTGATAATTTTATGAATTTTTATATTATTTTGGCTCATGAAAATAAAAAAAAGTTGATTCTTGTAACTAAGTAATATACATAGTACATTTATGTTTTATGTAATGGTTTATTAAATCATTCATGACCCAAAAACCATGTATTTGGCCTAAAATGTTAAATACCGTAAATTACTGTATTTCACTATTCACTAAAAATTCAACTGTTTCAAAAATCTCCCAAAAATTAACTATATAATTTTTTCAGTAGAAAGTTATAAAATATTAATTCCATTCTATGAAATTAATTTTCAAAATATGATTAATTTATTTTATAATATAGATGATCATTTATTCGTAATATACGGATTTTAATTTTATAACCGATTTTACGACACTTTTAAAAATTAATTATGGTCTCATAAAGTTATATTATAATTATAATATATATATATGATTGAATCTATTTTATGAAAATATATTTTATTTTAAATCAATATATTATTTAAAAAAAATTGTTAATAATCCCTTTCATTTCTCAAAAAATACAAACACTTAAGTTCAAATTTTTTAAAACAATTATTTACTTATTCCATGATATAGACATACCATTTTTCATATATTTATTATATAAATTATATTTACCCATTCATATATGAGGTAGTTATTCTAATGGTCACATTTCTATTCCTAAGGGTTATTTAAATATTCCAATGATCATGTTAATATATAACATTATATGCATGCAATTTCCCGAAGGCTTTAGTTATTTATTTAATTTTTTGGATAACACCCTTTTTAATTGGGTTGAGGGGGAAACCTTACATGACCTATAGTTCTATAAGAAAACGTATATAACCTTACTATAAGTCCCAACAACACTATAAAAGAACGTCCCCTCTACATAATTTTCATGATTGATGGCCTAGATCCCCACCTTGCATTGCTGATGGGCTATAATTTCCCCATGTAGAGTAGTATAGTGACATGTACCAATAGTGGTTGTTATACCCTCTTGTTGTTCCAATCCAATTTGTAGTACTATGGTGGATACTACTTGATCTAAATCTTCTTCTTGGGACTAATTTGGTGTTGTCCGCCTAAGCTACTTCTACGTCCTTGTGGCCATAAATCCTAGGGCATAATGCCCTATGGTGGCCCGAAGGCCCTACTACATAACCCTATGCAAGGACATCACAACTTCCTTCATTATTTAGGCAAAAATATATGTATTATTCCTATATTATTATTTCATAAGTTCCTTCATATAAAAAAAATTGAATTTTTTTAATAAAATACATACCATATAATCATGGGTTGTTATATTCTTCCCTCCATAAAAAATTTCATCCTGAAAATATTTCATGAATATTTACCACTAAAGAGATGAGTGCGGTTCTTATTCATACAATACTAATATTCCCAAATTGCTTCTTCAATTTTATGGTTTCTCTAAATTTTTTTTACCATTCATGTTTTATAATTTCTCAATACTTTCTCTCAGGTGACAAGAATCTCAAAAGATATTTCACAATTAGAAAAAATAGGTTCCAGTTCTATTTCTTCATAGGTGAGTACATGCCTTGTGTCTGACATATTCTTGTTTAATGTTGACATGTAGAACCCATCATTAAAATTGGAATGACTTGGTGGAATTTCTAATTGGTAATCTATATGTCCAATTATTTCAAAAATTTATAATGGTACGATGTACCATGGTGTTAGTTTACCATTCATACCAAATTTTATGACACCCTTCCATGGACATACTTTCAGAAAGACATGATATCCCACTTGAAATTACAAAATCATTCCTTGATTATAGGCCTAACCCGATTTCCAACATTGATATACTTCAATTTGAGCTGGAATATTCTATACCTTTTTATTGTTCTCTTCAATATGTTTTATTCCTGTAATTTTATTCCATGAAAATTCCACATAACAAGTAGGAGTAAGATATCTCTTAAAATGTTTTGTTTCATATATCACAATTTGAATACTATAATGGATCTATTAATATCAGAAATCTCTACAGAAGGTCTGTACAGATACAAAATACCTTGAATGTCATGTGTTTAGGATCTCAACATGTATTCTAATGTTATAATAGTCATTTCAGACTATTAATTGATTTGAGGGTGATAAGAAGTACTCAAAAAATCTCCTTATCCATGACTTATGAGGAATCTTCTAGAGTTTGGTTGTAAAATGGGTATCTTGAATTCTTAAAAGATAATTAATATAAAGTATTTATTGGTTATCAAGAGATAAACCATCTCTTATAGTAAAAAAATATTCCGATGTTGTATGGTGATCAATAATAAACTATATCATATGATTACTTCATTGGTATTTGGAAATCTTGTGATAAAGTCAATAGTATTGTTATCCCACTTCCACATAGTAACATATAGTGTTTGTGTGATCCCTCTATAATTATTTCTCTCCGCCTTCACTTGTTGACTACATGGACAACATAACACATTGTTAAAAATTTCCCACTTCATCTTATCCCATGGAACATCTTCCATCAGATATATATTCATCTTGGTACTGCCATAATTTATAAAGAAACATGATCTATTAGAATCATATAATAGTTCCCTTTTTAGATCAAGTATTTATGGAACACATAACCTCTTCCATAATTTTTGAATTCCATCATCATACATGATTTCTTTTAGTCTTCCATCCTTAACATCTTTAATTTTATTTTTAAAATAATCATCATTATACTAAGAGATATCAATCATTTATTATAAACATGGTTTCATAATAATTTTAAAAAGGAGTGATGTTTACCCTTCCTTGTCAAAGCCCATAACCGTGTTTAATATATCCATGAACATAGGATCTTTTTCAGTTGAAATTTGGGTCAGAAGCCTATAATCATTAATTCTTATCTCATCTGCTACCTTATTTTTTTTCTTTAGTTTTATTGTGTTATGAAATCAGAATATTTGAGTTACTCATGAAATCATTTTCCTTCAATTTGAGTTATTTATATGTAAAAAAGTATTTCACAGTCTTTTGATCTATATATATCTCACATATTTCACCATTCTGATAGTGTCAACATATCTTCAATGTAATGATTATGGCTGCTCATTTAAGTTCATATATAATATTATTTTATTCATGAATCATAAACATAACTAATTGATATGCAATAAATTTATCATTTTTCATAAGGATATTGCCTAGTGCTTTCCCCAATGAATCACTGTAAATCCCAAAACCATCCATTCCTAGTGGTAGAGTCAATATCAGAGCATTGACCAATCTTCTCCTCAATTATTCAAAAACATTATGGACATTGTTTTATCTATACCAACATATCCCATTTATGTGGGAGATTGGTTAATAGATTATCCAATCAAGAAAATTATAAATGAAATATAAATTGTAACCCGCTAAAACAATAATATAAATACATCTAATATGTATTCATGGATTTTATTTGTCTTTACTAGATCAACTATGATTCCATCCCTAATACAATATGGCCAACAAAAGAGAATTCTTGAAGCCAAAATTCATAGATGAAAATTTAACCATATTAATCTTTCTGATGAGAGTCTGAATAATTTTTTATAACATTTATCTAGGTATTTATATGTTTTAGAATATACTATAATATCATCAATGAATACAAAAAAATCATAAATATATTTTTTGAATATATTTATTCATCAGATACTAAAAAAGTGAGGGTTTGTTAGTCAACCAAAATGAAATTTTTGTAATCGTATAATATTCATACCTTGTTTGAAATGGTGTCTTCAAAATATCGTATTTTTTTAATCAAAATTTATGATACCTAGAATGAAGTTCAGCCATTAGAAAATATTGATCTCTATGAATATAATCAAATAAATCATAAATATGATGAAAAGGATACATATTTTTTATTACAATAGAATTTATTTCTCAATAGTCAATGCATATCCTCTTGGATATATATTTCTTCTTTACAAAAAGAACATGGCCTCTATATATAGAAATAGTAGGGAGAATAAAATAACTTATTACTGAACTCTTATAGTAAGTTCATTAACCCCATTAATTCAAATGTGCCCATTTTAGAAGGAGTTTTTGATATTTATTTACATCAGATATTAATCAATGGTAAAATCAACGTCACACTCTTGCGGGTGTCCATGTAATTCATCAAGGAATACATCAATGTATTCATGTAAAATTGGTATATCCTCATTCTAAATATCACATTCATCAAATATATTTTTTTTTATGTTACTCAGACATAAGTTTATTCCATATAAAAACTGGGGGTGGGTCAAGATCAGAATCAGATGATGGGGCTTCTTCTTTAAAGATAAGTAATCATACACATTCCTCACATATCATAATTTAATTCTTATGATAATAATTTTTTGAATAATATTTTGAAATCAAGTATATATTGAAGATTATATCAATGAAAACCATAGGTATGATGATATGGTAAGAAAATAAATCATGTATATATGCCATTATGGGGACTTCCCAACACATGTGTGCTACAATGATACTTCTGTTAGGAGTTTTTTCTAACAACTCCATTATTAAGTAAATAGTAAAATATCTAATTTTTTTATAAAACTGGTTAGATATAAAATAGAGAGATGAACTGAAATAGAATAAAGTAGTAGCTATATTTGAATATTAGATTAATGTACCTATGACCACATCATTGGGTACTTCTACATCAGCTAATAGGATCACATAAACATGGCCATCTCCCCTTGTCCTCTTATGTAGTGGATTCCCTTCGTACATGAGAAAATGGTTTTAATAATTCTGTATTTAATTATTGCTTAAGTTTTGAAAATCCTTGATTTTTTGCTTCCCCTTTAATCAATTGTCCATATGACCATTTTCTCCAAACTTATAAAAAACACCAATGCCTTGAAGGCATTTCCAAGGATAATTCATTTCAAAATTTTTGCATAATGGGAGTTTCTTTATTCCACTATTATTATATGATTAATTATCTTCTTCATGGTTTATAATAGACTTATTGTTCTCTTGGAATCCCTTGAACATATAGGGTCTATAAAATTAATTCTCTCTTATTATAAAACATAATACAATTTAATCATATGAGGAAAATGTTTGAGGAGACAATTCCTATTATAGACATGGATTAAGTCCTTAAAGGAAATGATCAAACATGTTTTTTGAATCACATATGTAATCTTTAGAATGCCTGGCTAATCTTGAGAAGGAATCCTCATACTCTATAACACTCCATTCTTCCTTTTACTTTATGTTAATGAATTTTCACTTCATTTTAGTTCTTTTCTCAAGAGGGAAGTATTTATCAATGAATATTTCATTAAACATTATCCATTCCATGTCTTATATTTCATATTCTTAATTTATTTTAACAATAAAGGACCACCATTGATTGTAATCACCCTTGAGGTAATACAACGCGTGTTATACATTTTCACTTCCATCACATCCAAATACTAAAAATATATTTTCAATGGAATTGGTCCGTTTCTCAGCTACAACTATATTAGTAGTCCCGCTAAAATATTTGTTCTTATGCTACATGACATGATCCAACATAGGTGTAGTGTGGTTATTCATTGTAACCTAAGTAAACTATCTTTATATGGTCATGATCTATTAATCTCTTATACCAACTATGTTTACATGCTTAGTGGGGAAATCCCTAAATTGTCCATATGTATTTATTCCCCTTTTTCCATTAGGCTCTATAACTAAATAATGGTACACATTGAGTAATATCATAATAAACATAATAATTGATCCAAAAATAATCTTTATAAGGAATTATAAAATTTATCACATTGGTTATGTTTACATTAATATATAGTTCCAGAGGATTCCAATAAACATACTCTAATACCAACTGAATCAACCCCGACCGCAAAATCCCAGATTCAGTGGTTATTTTATTACAATAGAATAGAAACAAGAGATCAAATAACCAAGGATTGATTTGTTTAGTAGTTATTATGAACTATATATATAAGGTTTCCTTGTTAAATTGGTAATTAATCATAGAAAATAAAGAAGGAAATTAATATTCTTATTTAACACTTACTAAAAAAATTATTCTTTATAACATGGGGAATGAAAAAAAATAAAAGGGTGAGATAAAATTCTTAGTAAGAGTTATATATATTAGAAAAAATAATCAATAATAATTTAAGCATAATCAATATGGAATAAATAGAAAACACATTCTATTTAATAAATAAATAGATAAGGCAAATGCATCCATAAATTTTATCATACATGAAATCTTTGGACTTGTAGAAAAGTAATTCTGAATGAGGGAATGCCTAATTATTTCCCATAATGTATCTATAACATAAAACACTTCTCTTAACAAAATTCACAAGATTTTTTATGTCTGAGGGTAACAACTCATCTGATACATCATGGAAACAAACACAAATAGTTTTTTACCAACTCTATTGTCTCATGAGACCAGTCAATGCATCGAGGGGATATTTTTTACCGAGACCCACCCATCACTACATGTACAAAGAATTTTTTAAATATTAAAAAATATAGTTTTAATTCATGAAATCAATATTCCTAATAAATAAATATTATTATTGATTATAACAAATTGGTTTAACATTTTTCCTAGCGAATCAAATAACATTCAAATTTAACAACATATGTAAAAAACGTTATACATCTTTGACAATAACTATATAAATGATACAATAAATATGGATATTTAAGTGAAAAATAATTTCAAATAAAAAATTAAATCATAATGTTTGTAGATACATCATATAAAAATTATTAGGTGTATAATACCAAGTCTTAATGAAATAGAGATTAAGTTGAATTTTCTTACCTTCTGACTGAAATCATTCTGCACTTTTACTTATTTTAATGGATAATGAAATTAGATTTATTACATATACAATTAAGAACCTTCTGAGGATATATTTCATTTATTATAAATATTTTTATTTCATTTATAGACTTTTCGATGAGTTAAAATGTTTAATTTTATTGTTTTGGTAGCGTTAGTATCATAGTTTTGTGGTTGGTTCGCTTATGTTTAATTACGAGATTTCATTTAAAATGGATGAAAAAATCAAGAAGAGTAATGAATTCATATTTATATACATCCAAGATTTTTAATATTCCCAAGATATGGTTTTGTTATATGTTATAAGGATGATTCAATAGATAAAATTTTAATGAAAAATGATTAGCTTTTGGAGGGTTTTAAGACCATCTCAAACTAGTATCATTTTATTTCATATTATTTTTATGTAATAGTTAAAGAATATTAAATAATTTATAATAAAAAAATTATAACATTTTTAGACCATAAAAATAGTTTTATGAATAGAATTAGTGGTGGTAATGAACAATTAAAATTCATTATCCATGAAGGTGGTGAATCGACAACCCCCAAACGATGTTTTAATTTTTAGAATTAAAATTACAAGAGATTACACGACCCATCCCTCGGGGCCCGTGTTGTGACTATCCCAAGCATACCTTCCATAGGCTAGGGGATAGAGACTAGAATCGGAAAGGCACAAACCTTAAAAGTGAAGGTATTTCTTTTTTAACTAGTACAGACACACAGTATAAGAACACAACAAGAAGCAATCGCATAGACTAGAACACAATAAGATGCAACCACAAGGTAAACTACTATAGTAAAAGATTTATAAAAGTAAAAAAGGGGTCTGAATACAAGCCCAACTATTAATGTACAAGTACGACTGGAAATATAATACAACTGAAAGAAAAAAGAAAATTGGTTCTGGGTCAACCACTGAGGTTCCCACCTAAAGGGTAGGTAAAAATCGCCTCCTCACCACTCCACATCGGTTAGTGTCCTCTGTGTCACGTCACACCGAATGATCCACCTCCAAGAACTGTCCAGTCCATGATCCCTCATCCTCAATCAATGATGTATGTTTTCTGAACATGACACAACAAGGTGCGGTTAATTCCCATGCAAGGGTGATTATAACAATACTCAGTAGGGACCCCAAGACCACGTTGGTCACCTAGAGTTCCAATAAGGAAAAACCATAGTGCAATACATAAACTCTACTTAGGTATATACCCATACATATACCTAAGATATCATGATATACTAATCTCATACATGAGAAAACAACAACACGTAGGTAACACCATGAATGTAGAAGTAGTACACAGGTAACACCACTAAGATAGAACCACGAAGATAACTCCACGAAGGTAGAAGTACCACATAGGTAACACCACAATGATATAAGTAACACATAGGTAACACCCCAATGACAATACCAGAAAGGTAGAAGTACCACAATGGTAACACCATGAAGATAAAAGTACTACATAAGTAACACCATAAAGATAAAATTACCAAAAAGGTAACACCACGATGCTAGAAGTACCACACAAGTAACATCACGAAGATGATAAAACAAAGATAAAAGTACCACACATGTAACACCATAAAGATATAAGTACCATAGAGGTAACACCACGAAGATAGAATTACCACACAGGTAACACCATAAAGATGATACCACAATGGTTGAAGTACCAGATAGGTAACACCACAAAGCTAGAAGTTCCACACAGGTAACACCACGAAGATATAAGTACCACAAAGGTAACACCGTGAAGATAGCAGTACCACACAAGTGATAACACAGATATTGAAGTACCACAAAGGTAAAAGAATCATCTCACAGTCAGGTATAACTTATGATCATATTTATTGATGATTAGTCATAAAATAGATCTTCTTATTTTATTAAGAATCACTACAGCTAACCCACACTGGATCAATAGGTAACTAACCCCCACTGAACCACACAACATATGACCCACATAGGATCAATATGCGATGACCCACATAGAATCTTTGAGTGGTGACCCAAATAACATCTGACCCACACCAGATAGATAGATGCTGACCCATATATGATTGATGTTATTTTTCATGTTGCATATTGTCATAGGTTTCCTTGCACCAGGTGCGCTCGAGTTCTATAGAATCTACCCCTCACGATATCGGTTATAAATCAACCACCACTATTCCCAAAAATGGATTAACCCAAAGGACCTCCATGTCGTAATCATTCCAACGTGAGAGACGGTGTGTCATTCGTACGCCCGATATGTGACATATATGAATTTTAGCTCTGAGGAGACGGTTGGATTCATGGCCAATCCAACACGATCATACTCCAAATTTCTAAAAAAATAATGTTTAGTATACCAGAAGAACCATTTAGATCCATGGATCCCAACTTTGTAGATGTTTCGTCAAATAGACATCTGGTTCTCAAGATCTACCCCTTTAGGTGATTCTGGGTACAGTCCAAACCGGTCGGACCGACCCAGCCCGACTCAGTCTGGGATGAGTCGCGGTGGACTTATCCCACTGCGCCAATGTCTTGTCCATAACACAAGAGGTAAGACCCCAAGGTATGTCCATCCAAAATAGGGCAGCCCGCAAGGGGGGCGGCCCGCAAGGGAAGACCGACCAGAATAGGGAGGCCCGGTCTGGGGAGGCCGCCCGCTGGGTGGCGGCCTACGGTGCGGCGACCAGCTGGGTAGCAGCTCGGTAAGAGTGTGGCATCCCAGCTTGAGGGGGTGGCATGACTCATGAGTGGCGGCCCGATCTGAGGGTGGCGTCCCGGGGCGAGGGTGGAGGCCCAGTCTGAGGGCAGCGGCCCGGCTCGAGGGCGGCGGCCCAACTCAAGGGTGGTGGCCTTGCTCGAGGGCAGTGGCCCAGTTCGGTCCAACATGGGGGGTGTAACCCCCCTGTCACCTGGATTCCCGAATGGAATAGAGGTCATTCGGTTGGATAGGCGGCAATGCCACATTGGCTCCCATTGTTCATCATGGAACAAACTAGAGAAGGGTTCGGCTTCCGCCACAGCTTCAGTCATGGATTCTGTTCATCAGTAGCACAGGGGGTCGCACCACCTTACTTCCCGTGGCTAGTCTTAGTGCCGACCACCTCCTCTGTTTTCCGTGGCTGACGAGTCACGACCCTCCACTTGTGGTGTGCATCGATGTGCTTGTGGTCTTCTGAGGTGGTGCATGGAAAGAAGGATAGTTGAGGGTTCAGACCGAGTTTGTTAGCCCCTCACCCTCGGTGTTAGCTCGCAATATGGATGATATTAAGTGAGTTCAATAAAAGGTTGTATTGAATGCAATATTAACCCCCCAAGATTACCTACAATAACCTCCCTCTAATAAAAATTTATCATGACTCGTCCCTCAGTGATCCTACCATGACTACCCCATGCCCACCTTCCATAGCACAGTTATGTGCAGTTTTCACTTTCTGACAAGTGAGACATCATGATAGAAACTCTTCCACTACTTTCATTATTCCTGTCCACCACTGCTGACGCTAAAGGTCCTCATACATCTCCACCACTCCTAGATGTACCACTAGAGGGGACGTATGGAACTCTCTCAACACGTCCTCCATAGTGCCACTCAGACCATTGTATGTCCTATGAAGAGAATGACATGATTCCCAACTTCAAAAATTCTCTCAGGTTCTTGTCCAATGGATATCATACCACATCGTGCCTCGTAGTCAGTGTCCCAAGTTGTGCCTCTTGAACTTGCTAAAGCAGTGGGGGAGTGACAATCATAGACCAGTGATATGTTTCTCCATCTCTATCCACAATGTATATCTGTAACCTGGATAGCTGCACTATTGCCTCACTCAGAAACTACATACCACACTTCCTACTGAGTGCAACTGCTACCACATTCCTCTTACCTGTATTATAGACTTTTTCAAAGTTATTGTTTTTGAGTAGCTCTAGCCATCATTGTTGTCTCAGCTTCTGGACTTTCTGAGAGAAGATATACTTGAGACTCCAATGATCAGAGTAGACTGTAAAACATTTTCCCATCAAGTTTTTTTCCACATATTTAGCACAAAGACCAATACTGCTAACTTCATTTCATGGGTGGTGTAGTTATACTCATCAGTCTCTATCTCAGATCTTGAAATCTCGGAAAACATTTCTCCATCCATATGAAAGGCTCTTCCTTTTTCATAAAAACTAAAAATGGTTCTGCTACCCTAGAGAAGTCATGTCCAGAACTCTGGTAGTACCCATCCAAAGCAGAAATCCCTCCCTCTTAATGCAGGTAAACCTGGAAACACCTTTTTTAAAGGATGTCCTCCACACTTTGCTATGTCTGTTGGGAACTGAAAACTAAAAACACTCGCTGCCATGAGGGTATAGTTGGTAGAAGTCATATGGAAACAAGAGATGAAGACCATTGGAGTTCCAGGAGGGGGGACCACGTTTTCTTGCGAGTCTCCCCACGATAAGGACTACAAATATTTTTCCAAGGTGGAAAGTTATCAAAGAGGTTTATCATACCATTTTTGATACTTCGAAGGATTGGAGAGGTGGCATACCTCTAGGTACTACCACCACGTTTGGAGTTGGTGCACGATGTCTACCACATATCCCAACTGAGCAGATACGTGCATGACCTTTCTCATGTCATAGAACATGGTGAGTTGGACATAGAATATGGAGAAATAATTATGGAGGATTCAGTAGAGATTGAGGATTTACATGTGAAGGTCCTTTGTGGTAAGTTTGTACCTCTAGTGCGCATTCCCTGGCAGCACGGGAACCTCCAAAACAGAACATGATAATGGGAGGCTCAGATCTGTTCTCAATACCCCCATTTGTTTCCATAGTCTAGTTTTTGGATTTTAGGGGTGTAAAGCCCTAAATATGGGATAATTTAACGTACTGGTAATTATTTATATTTATTTTATTTTATGGAATTATTTCAAGACCGCAAAATCTAACGGTGCGCGATTTCGAGGCCAGGAGTTCCCGGAATGATCCGTTAATGTTTTGTTAAGCATTAATTAGTGTGTATAAGCAGTTTTCCTGGAAAAAGTGGAGTAACTCTTAAATGTGTACTCGGATCAAAAATATGAGGGCATTTTTGTGCTCAGTATGGCTGGTTTACACTAGGTGCGACTTATGTTTAGATGGTGCGGGCCTCTTATGTGAATACCCGAAAATGGAATAACCATAAATGTAATAATTAAATAAAATTATTTTATTTTTCAAATACTTATAACTCACAAATGGTTACACAGATTTTAATTCTGAGACAACCGCTAAACTCATGAGGGTATTCTCCCTTTAGGTAGATAATAACATTGGCCAGCGCGGGCCAGCAGTGAAAGATAGTTTTTTTCGTAAATAAAATAATTAAGAGACAATTATTTTATGTAAAATCCATAACTTTTAAACAGTAACTCAGAATGGAAATCTGAGAGTACCATTGGGTTCATTTGGTGTGATCAACTTAGACAGATCCAAATCATGACAGCTGCATGTTGAGGGTGGATGTTAATAATTTTCCAATATTTTTTTAAAGTACATTTAGTAAACTCATGGGGGCATTTTCTATCTTCTAAACTATTGCTCAGATGAAAAATAATTGAACATCGTTAAATCTGCAGTGTCAAGATTCTCTTAATAGAGGCATAACATCGACAGCAATAGGTCTGGTGAAAAATTTATTTTCCTGGTCTTTTGAAATATTAAAAAATAATTTGTTTTTTTATTTTATTTTCTTTCTTTCCACCAACGGATGAAGGCGCAGGAGGGACCAGTGATGTTTCAAGCCAATGAATTGCTTGACTCTTCTTTTCCTATAACTGTACCATTGGGAATCGAGAAGGTACATTAATTAAATGAACCTCATTGATTCCCCAAGGGTTTCACACTCCTTCTCCTCTCATATTTATATGGAGCGTAGGGGAGGGGTGTTGGAACGACTTCACCAAGCTACAATGCCATGGAAATGTACCACGACACCAACCACTCGGAGGATGAGACTGGTTCCAATGAGCAGTGACGAGCACCACCAAGTCACAAACCAAGGAAACTGATGAAGGAGGATCTGTCGACCATCATTAGAGGATGTCTCTTCCTTGGTAGGGGGATTAATTTATTTCTTCATTCAAATGATTTTCCTCTTCTCCATTTTTGAATAACATGAAGAATGTGTGTCAACCGACTAACGGGTTGACCCATGATTCATTCATCTTTGCAAGAGGTTATTGTGGGAATAGTTTGGGGTTAATCTTATGTCAAATACAATTGTTAATTGAACTCCCTTAATATCCTCTATATTGCGGGCTAACACATAAGGTGTGGGCCTAACAAACCTAGCTCAAAACCTTCACTATATTGCTTTCCGTTCCCCACCATGGAAGACCACGAGCATGTCGATGTATCCCGCATGAGGAGGGTCGCAGCTTGTCAACCGTGGTGAATGGAGGAGGCGGCCAGTATGATGGTCGGTCGTGGGAAGGAAGGTGGTGCGACCGCTGCATCTCTAACGAATAGAAGAAGCGGCCGAAGCGGTGATGGAGGCCGAACTCACCTCTGGTAGGTTCCACGGTGATGGAGGGATGCCCACACAGTGCCACTAGCTCTCAAACTGAACGACCTCTAAGCCATTCTGGAATCCAAGTGACTGGGGAATCACACCCCTGCATCGGACCGAACTAGCCGGCCGCCCTCGAGTTGGGCTACCACCCTCAAGCAGGTTTTCCGCCCTCGAGCCGGGTTGCTGACCTTAGACCAGGCTGTCGCCGACTCCACGGGCCGCCTCCCTTAGACTGGGTTTCAGACCACGCTTCAGACCACCTACCTCAGACTGGGCCGCCTCCATTTCATCGGGTAGCAAACCTCAGACCGGGCCGCCTCCCTCGAACCGGGCCGCTGCCCTCGGATCGGGCCGCCAAACTAGACAGGGCCACCCTATTAAGGCCGGACCGCCCTTAGAAGCTGACCCCTTGTGGGCTTCCCTTATGGGTCGCCCCTCTTGTGGTCCATACCGGACATCGGCCCAGTGGTCCAATTCCACCTCGGGTCGGATCGGACCTAAGACCAATAGGATCTAGTAACACTTAGAGGGCCATATATTGAGAACCTGAAGTCTATTTGAAGAACCGTATGCAGCGTTGGGATCCTTGGATCATGAAGGTCCTTTTGAAATACTCCACTTATGTTTTTTAGAATGTTGGAGTATAGGTGGGATGGATCGAACATGAATTCAACTTGGTCGTCAATGCTAAAATGCTTATAACTCACAGACCGAGGGTCTGATTGACATGATGTCTTTTGTGTTTGAAACCTTATGAAATGGAGATCCTTTTAGTTACTAATTTTTAGATCCTAGTGGTGGTTGAGGTACAACTAACATCTCGAGGGGTAGATTATATGGAACTCGACTGCATAGAGTGTGGGGAAACCTGTGGTAGGCTGCAACGTGAAGAATGAACAGCGATCCTATGTGGGTCATCATATATTGATCCCATGTGATTCAGATCCTATGTGGGTCAGCACTCAGTGATCATGTGTGGGTCAGGGTATACCTATCCTATGTGGGTCAGATCATGTGTGGGTCAGCGTGGGTGAGTTACCAATCTATCCTGTTTGGGTTAGCAGTAGTGATTCTTAACAGAATAAGATGATCTATTTTACGACTAACAATTTTCTCTTCCATACTTAAGTTATACCATATTGTGAGATGAGTCTTTCACCTATGTTGTACTATAATCTTTGTGGTGTTACCTGTGTGGTAATTCTACCTTGACGGTGTTACATATGTGGTACTTATATCTTTGTAGTGTTACCTGTGTGGTACTTCTAGCTTCATGGTGTTACTTTTGTGGTACTTCAACCTTTGTGGTATCATCTCTGTGGTGTTACATGTGTGGTAGTTCTATGATTATGGTGTTACCTTTGTGGTACTTCTATCTTCATGGTGTTATCAGTGTGGTACTTCTATCTTTGTGGTATCGTTTTTGTGGTGTTACCTGAATGGTACTTCTATATTCGTGGTGTTACCTATGTGGTACTTGTATCTTAATGTCGTTACCTGTGTGGTACTTCAATATTTGTGGTCTTACCTGTTTTTTACTTCATCCTTTGTGGCAATGTCTTCGTGGGGTTACCTGAGTGGTACTTCTATCTTTGTGGTGTAACCCGTGCGGTACATCAACCATCATAGAGTTACATTCCTAGTGTAATGTTCTTGGTGTTACTTTTGTGGTATTTCTACCATCATGGTGTTACCTATGTGGTGTCCTTACCTCATGTATGAGGTGAGTATATATTTTTAACTAAGGTATATGTATGGGCATATACCTAAGTAGAGTTGATGTCTTTATTTGTGGTTTTTACATGGTGGAACTCTCGAAGACCTACGGGGGTCTTGGGGTCCCTACTGTGTATTCTTATTCTCACCCCTACATGGGCTTCTCCCAAACCATGTTCTTTCTGGTGCAGATGATGTACACCATTGATCAAGGCTGAGGGATTTAGGAATATATGGTGCTCTGTGGTGGACCATTTGGTGTGATGTGATGCAGAGGAGACTGACAGATGTGGAGTGGTGATGAGGCGATATGTACCTACCCTACAGGTAGGAACCGCGGAGAACGACCTGGTAGCGGTTTTCATTTTTCAATCCTTTGTATTTTACTTCAATTTGTACCTATACATTTAAATTTGGGATTGTATTTTGGACTCTTTTTTACTTTCAGTACTCTTTTACTATAGAAGTTTACCACATGGTTACATCTTATTGTGTTCTAGTTAGTTTGTTTTCTTCTTGTTGTGTTCATGGACTGTGTGTCTGTACAGGTTAAAAAGGTAATGCCTTCTTTATTAAGGGATACGCCTTTCCAGTGCTAGTCTCCAGCCCCTGGCATATGGAAGTGGGGCTTGGGTTAGTCATGAAATGGGCCCCAAGGGATGGGTCGTGAAAGAGTTGTATCATAGGAGTTCAGTTCTACCGTAGAACTAGGACTCTAATATTTTATGTGAAGAAATATTGTTAAGAGTTATGATTGTGTTTTTCAGTTTGGGGAGTCCAGTGTTGGTGCGATGGCTGACATATCCATACACTAGGTCCCTGAATTTTCATTTCTGTCTCCACGTAAAAAACATGAGTTGTGTGTGTTTTTGAAAAGATTTTCTTTTGATTTCATTTGAGATAGCTCACTAAATATAACTTAATGACCATGGAGCACCTGTTTCTTATCTGGATGCAGCCACAAAGATAGCAACCCAGGTTTTCTGAGAGAGTACACAATAACGGCCCACCGAGTGACGAGGATCCTGTGTAGGTCCCTCTTACTGCGTTGGAACCTTCGGGTGGTGTACTAGTAACACCACCACCCATTGGGAAGTTGTTACAACTGGTAGTACCGGTAGATGACACAATAAGGATTAGTTCCTTATATGAGTTTCAGAATTAGATACCCCTCAGGTTCCGAGGTGATCCCGACTCAAAGGCGGCTATGGACTCGCTTTAAGAGGTAGAAGATAGTTCTCTAGAGCTTCTACATCTTTGGTAGGATGACATTTCGGTATCTAAGTAATTATTGAGGCATACTGACCATTCCAGGTACTCGATGAATAAAATATGATCAGTTCATTGGGACTCAGATTTCCACACAATGTGTGTTTAAGGATGTCTGAGCTAGCACTATTCTTATATGATTTTGTACCTGTGTTATGGTGATAGATAAAACCATTGTGGTTAATGTTATTTTCCTAAGCAGATACAGTTGGTGAATTTTAGTGGTCGTAAAGCTGGGAACTCGCTCCAGTCTCAGAGACTTGGTCGTGTAATAAAAGTTTTTTGGATGAATAAGTGTTTGGGAATGATGAATTTATAGGGTTGTAGATGTGGAAGCAATGCTAGGAGAGCAACATGAAGTGGTGTTCATTTGGACATGTTATAACCACCCCCCATTGTGGTCCCCACCAAGCTCAAGGAGCTGGAGGATAGGGGAAGGTAGTACATGCTTATGGGCAAGGATTGCTACCCACGGGATCTAGGAATGATTCAATGAATGGTCTATGTCTACTAGTAGCTTCCATATCAGTAGACAAAGGTACAAATCATTCCTTCCTTCCACGAATGTTGTCCCAGACCTTGAGTTTCTCGTTAAGACACTGACTTGACCCTCATGTCTGGAGATACATTTGGGATGATACTTGATAGTTACACTTACAACGACGGTGTGATCTGACTGTTGATGTGAGAGTTTCGGTTGGAACCACTTCACGGCAGTGTTGAGGCCTTATGAAGTTAATTTGGGTATGGACAGGATATCCACAGTTCATACTCAAATTGAAAATATTAGGCAAAAAGGTAGTGGTTTACCAACATCATTGGAATGGGATTTTCCTTGGTTGATGAAAAAGGAATCCCAGGAAGCACAAGACAAACCCATGAAGAAGAGGGTATAGTCGAACGCTCTGGACTCAGCCAGCCCTACCCTCGTGGTAGTGGGAGGTTTGAGTTTTCAATTCCCAAAAAAGAGGAAATGTGTGGGGAATATCCTTTAAAAAATATTTTTACAGGTTTACATGCCTAATGGGGGAGAAAAGTCTACATTGGAAGGGTACTACAAGAGTTTTAGACCAGACATCCCCTGGGTAGCGGCACCCTTGTCTGATTTTACGAAAAAGGGGGAGCCTTTCTTATGGAGGTAGAAGTGTGAGCAAATATTTCCAGAGCTAAGATAGAGAATGATGAGTAGAACTATGCTACCCATGACCTAGAGTAAGAAACATTGGTCTTTTCACTAAAGATGTGGTGACACTACTTGATGGGTGTACGTTTTACAATATACTCTAATCATAAGATTTTTGGGTATATCTTTTTTCTGAAATCCCTGAACCTGTGTTAGTGGTGAGGGCTAGTGTTCCTCCAAGTCTATGACTTTGAGAGAGTCTATACTCATGTGAAGGGGACCGTGGTAATAAATTCACTCAGCATGAGGCCTGGTCTGCAGTTGCTGAGTGAGGTAATCGAGTAGTTAGCCGCGCTGTAGTTTTTTTTGTGGATAGAGATGGAGTTGCATACCTTTAGTCTATGACAGTCACTCCCTCCACTTCTTTGGAAAGTTCGGGAGGCATAGCTTGGGACACTGAATATGAGGATTGATGTGCTTAGATATCCATAGGACATGCACCTGATGGATTTTATGTTGGTGGGGAGCACATCATCCTCCGTAGAGGATGTACTCTGGTACTGGTGGCGCTACTGGAGGGTGTGTTGAAGGAGTTCCATATGTATACTCTAGCGTTACATCCAAGAGTGTCGAAGATGTACCAGGACCATCGGCATTAGCACTAGTGTCCAGGGATTAAAAAAGCATTGACAGAAATTTTATCATGATGTCTCGCTTTTCAGTAAGAGAAGACTTCATAGAGTTGGACTATGTAAGGTGACCATGGGGTAGTAACGACATGGGACCCAAGGGACAATTCATGACAAGAGAAGAGATTTTATTCTCAGTATTCCATTAAAAAATGAATTTAAAGTATATACATCATACTATAGTTAACATGACTCTTTATATAGAGTAGGAGAGGAGAGGATAAAAAATGAAATGAAATTAAAATATAATTAAAGAATATGTCACCTCTTGAATATCATCTCCTAGGTAACCTCCATAATAAAAATGGATTTGGTATTTCAGCAAGAATAGTATGTCTTGTACGTGGGTAAGAGTCTTGAGAAATAAATTGGGAAAACATTATTCATTATTCAGGGTTTATAAGGATTATGGGGAAGAGGTGGTTTGAAGATGTATTTATAGTGGGGAAGGAGTGGTGTTTTTTTATTATTTTAATTATTTTTTTATTATTTGGCATAAGACTATCAATAGTATTGATTCTTATGAATAAGAACAGTAAATAGTACATGTTATTTTGAAATAATTTGTTATTACATCATTCATGACCCAAATATTAATGTATTGTCTTAAAATTTTAAATACTTTAAATTTCCTTTTTCACTAATCACAAAAAAATCAACTATTTAAAAAAATCCAACAAATTCACACTAAACTTTTTTCAATGTGTAGACTTGAAAACTGGACTCTATTTTGTCTAAATATTTTTATATATAATAGAATTTTATTTTTAAATTAAAATCATCATTTATTCAAAAGAGATTGATTTTAATATTATAACCAATTTTATGAAACATTTAAAAATTAATTATGTCTTAATAAAATTATGTTATTATTATAATATAAAAAATATTAATTTATGATTATATTTTATGAAAATAATATTTTAAAAATCATTATATTATTTATAAAATTGTACAATAATGATTCATTTCACAAAAATACCAACACTAAATTTATTAATTTTGGAAACATTTATTTACATATTCCATTATAAAATTTTATATTATTCTCATTAATGAGATTCAAAAATTTTATATATACATCCCTAGGTGATTTTATTATTCAAATGGCCATGTAAATATTCTTAATGGTCACATTAATATTCAATTGGTCATGTTAATATTTAATATTATACCACATATCATTTAAACATGGTATTGCATGCAATGTAAGATATCAATTAAACTAAATTTATTTGATAATTAACATACTGTAAATTTTTTTGATGTTATACATATAGTGCATTTGACTAAGTAGAGAAACAGGGTAAGTGTTTTTTTCTCAAATTCCTCTCTTTCGGCCATTTTTTGTAATTGGAACCTAATTTCATTTATATGGTATATATGCTCCCTATTTGAGATATCATATATGAATTATATTTTAAACATGTTTTTGAAGTTCAATTATAATCCAAATATTTCAAGGTCATTTTATAAAATTGTTACTCAAGACGTAAGGGTTTCATTGTCTAAAATTTGAATTCTTAGAGATATGTTTATTCTATACACCTCCTTTTGGTTTTTATATTCAAATTAAAGCCTCATATTCTCTAAATTATTATATCTATATATTTAATGATTTTATAATTTTAATTTATGGGGAAAATTAATTTTCTTATTCAAATATCTATACTTTATTATTCTACATCCTAAAGTGTAATTTTATCATATATGAACCTATATCTCCTAATTGGACATTTGTATCAAATCCCTATTTTACATCACACAAATATTTTGCAATATTTTTTGGAAATATAATATGTTTTATTTTCTATTACCATATAAATTTTATTTACCAATTTTAAAAATGAAAATTTAATACAATTTTTATAATGTGGGTTTCCAAACAAGGGAATTTCAAAATATTTTTTACAACATAGTTCTTTTGATTATATGTTTTGTTTTTCAAGGAATAAATATTACTATTTATTTTTTAAATTAAAATTTATTCCAATGTTCTTATTTCAAATTTTTAATTATAACTTTTTAAATACACCTATAACTCCTTCATTTTTTCAAATGTTTAAAATCATCCCTTTTAATGTTTTCTGTGGGATGAAATATTTCTAAGGAATTTGTAAATATATATGAAACATTCTCTCTATCTTTCTATTCTTTCTAAAATAATTTTTTCCCTCCTATATTTAAAAAATATATCTTTTAAAATGACTTCAAAAGATCAAGGATATTTCTTATTTCGAATGTGATTTTTCTAAAAAAACCTAGATGTGTTTTCATCTAATTTATTAACCTTTGAAATAACTTATGCTTTATTGATGATATTTTTCAAATATAACATTCCAAATTCATTCTTTAGACATATTATGTAATGTTATATTATATTATTGAAATTATACATCTCATCCATTGCATTTAATATATATTTAATGTTTATAAACATAATCATTTATTCAAATGTTTTCCCATTGTAAATACCGTATTTATGCTTTCCTTGATTGATGGGTGTTCACCTAGGTTTTGTAAATATATTGATTTGTGAAATTATTATATAACCTATATAATTTAAATTCATTTGATTTAAATAAAATATTATGTAACATAATTGGATGGTATTTACCATATAATTCACATGATGACGTAAAATACCCATATATTTTATATGGTATTATCAATTAATAATTATTGATAGAATTATTAATGATTTCCTTATGTGATTCCATTTTAAGGGATCAAAAAACTAATTTTTTCCATGGGCTATTTATGAAGGTTTAAATAAAAATATTTTTTTTCATGTGTTTTTTATGATATGATGAATGATTGATTTCCTTTGGAAACATTGTGTATAGATGAGTGACAGGTGACTTTGTTATAAATATAGGATGGGTGGGTCTACTATAATCCATGTATGAGGGGTTTCCTTATAAATCAACAATGTGTTTAATTTCCATTATAATCCAATGATGAGTAGTTACATTTTTAACAGATGACGGGTGGGTCATTTATACCGCCCTAATGTATTCGGTAAAGAATTATATCTCAAGAGATATGGATTTTATGTGTATAGGATAGCAGGTAGTTGGGTTCCAAAAGGGTGAGTGGTACTACATTTAGCTTTAAAAACATATTTATGAGTGAAGGAGTTATAGGTAGATGGGTTACCAAAGGGTGTGTATGATTAAATATTTATGTACACACAATTTTACATATGAACAGGTTGATAGTAATCTAGGTTCACAATGGTAATAAATCATATGCTTAATGTTGTTCTTAATTATTTCATATTTTTAATGCATCATGATTTTTTCTTCATGTTTATTGAAACTTGCTTCCATACTAGTTGGATTCTTGTATTTTGTTATTACAACTAATATTCCACGATTAATGATATATGATTGATTTGGTATGGTTTTTATTATGAATCTTGATTATACCTATATTCTCATCTTATGGTCAACCATGATAATCAGTTATTATCTATTATGTTTACCCGTACTGAGCATCTAATATTTCTCATTTCATATATTTCCTTTAACCTATGTTAGGAATAAAAGTATGACATATAATATTTCTAGAAGGGTATCTTATGAAAATAATTTTAGAGAGATATTGAAGACATTTTTATCAATTAATAAATTGTTTATATATTTTGAAAATTTCCATTAGTTAAAAATAACATGATTTTTAGTCATTCTTTTGTATAAATTATATAAAACTATACACCTAAATGTTCATGAAAATTTATTCTAAAAATAAATTTTCTTTATTTCATGTAATTAATAAATGATTTGGTCTTGGATGTTATAACCTATCTGCATGGTGTTAAATTTTTGAACACCCAACTATGTGGATTTAAAGTATAGTTTCTCTAATGAATAATTATTAAGATGTAGAACCTTTATATCACACACACAGACACACACAAACAAACACACACATACACAGAGATATATATATGTATGTATTTATAAATATTCAAATGGACACATGGTTCTAATTGATAAATGACATAGTTGTAACTAGTTCAATAATTATATTTTGGATGGATTTATGAACACAAATTAAATCTATAAGATAGTTTCAAAGTAGATAATAATTCCCCACTAAGGTTGAGATATGCAAGAAATTTTATCCTCTCAAAAAACCTTCATTCCAATGTGTTCGTAAAAAATAACCCCAGTTCCTGAATTACATTGGTATGAAGGCTTAAAATGATGTTCACATGAATCTATCATATATGAGGAATGCATCAGAGTGTCCACCAAAAACACAGTTTCAATTATTTTTTATGGTATTTTAAATTGTATTATGTCTTAGATTTTGTACTTTAAAAAAATATTTTTGTAATATAATATTCATGTTTATTAAATGGTAAATCATGATAAAATGAAAATAAAAATAGGATTTAAATTTTTAAATTTTTAAATTTTTTCCTTCATAGAGATAATATTTCTACCACATACCTTGATTGAATTATAAATCAATTAAAAACACTTAACAATTGGTTAAATGTAGAATTAATGGTTACATAATCACTATGATCTATGGTTATGAATCATTTGGATTTGTTTTCCATATCTCATTCATATGTTTCTAAATAATATTTAATGTATTTGTTTTATAAGGATTTATTTATGAAGGATTTATTATGTGAATGTATAAATTTCTTTCTAATAATTTTTTTCCTAGGGTGGGTGTTTCAGGTTAGATCTGTAATCTATTTCGTAGAGTTTATAATAGTGGTATGTCACTATCTTGTTTATCTAGTTGTTATTATGTCACGAACCATCCCCTAAAGTTCATATCGTGTCTACACTAAGTAAACATGCCATATGCTAGGGGTTGGAAACTTGTGTTGAGTTGGAATATCCCAAAAAATGGAGGAATTTTCCTATGTACCTATAAACACGCACACAAATCCAAGGCATAGTTGCTGGATGGTGAATTCACTAAGTAAATAAATACAAGGTAAGATATTAGAAAACTGAAGGTAAATGGGGCCATGATACAATCCCAACTGAAGTAGAAAATTAAAAGTAGAAGTATTTATAAATCATCTACAGAAAACTATACCTGAAGGGTTGGTATTAAAACAACTGTCAAAAATCACAGAAGTACATCTCATTTTTGGGTCACTCTAAACACTACCTGGCCTCGGTCTATCAAGGACACTATCAAATCATGGATTATCTACAGAATACATGACACATACTATGATTATTTTGTGGGGGTGAGTAAAACAATACTCAATAGGGACACCAAACAACAAAGGTATGCCGCAAAGCAATACAAAAACAAGACTATCAAAGAGGTTCATGAAGTGTAGACACTATGAAGTACAGTAAAAATAGTTAGTAGAGCCAACTCACATAGGTATAAACTAAAGTATAAAAAGAATGAATATCAGTTTTAAACACTGAAAACCTTGTACAATTGAGGCAGTCATCTTCAATGAGTCTGTTAGGAATGCTGGGGAACCATGATCTGCTCATCACTTGGGCCTACTAGGGAACATAGATTGGCTCATCAATTGGGCCTACTGGGGCACATAGACTAACTTGTTAGATAAGCATGTTGGGGATCCTAGAAATTCACTTCATAGTATTCTCGTCACAACTAGCCACAAGATTCATTCTCATAGCACTCTTGAATATAGAAGAATCTACTCCTCAGAACATCATTTCTATCTCAACATCCAAAAAAACACACTTAGATTATATCAAAAGGACTGGCTCATCTTGAGGGTCCCAATGCCGCAAATGGATCATCAATTGGACATGTAGTTTGGCTGTTATGAGATGTTTGTAAAAAGGGGCCGATTGGTTCTAGGCCTGGTCTAGCCTGGCCCAAGGGCTTATTGAACCTGGCTCATTGGGTCATGGATCCAGCCACCGGGCCGCCCCAGGGCCTAGTCTTCATCTGGCCCAGCCCGCACTGCTGGGCCAGTTCTCATCAAGTCGGGCTTCTCAGTTTCCATGTCCTCTCCTTTGGCATAACCTAGGATAATGGGCCAGTCTATCCTTCTAGTATATGGTGATGGCAGCATTGGTCTGAGCCCACAAGTAGCATCATAGCCACCCCTCGTCTTTTTTGCGGGGTCCTTCTGTGGTACAGCTGGAGTATAGTTCTTCATCGTTGGACACATATGGATTATGCATCCACCCGCACCACCATTGGATTCCTATCAATAGCCTATGATCACCAACCATGTTTGATGCTATATGATGCAATCACCAACACAAAACACTTCCTCCCGCCGCCATTACCTACTTGATGATGGGTTCTTCTGCGGGCCATCGAACTGGCACCGATGCTCCATTTTTTGATCTATAAGTCCGACTACTATCCTCAGGTCACCACCTCCAATATCGTGAACTCGCATCCGTTTAACCATTGATCCATGGATCTGACCATGTTCGAAACCTCCCAACAATAATTTGATGAGACTAAGGGGGTCTGTTTGTGATGAACACAATGAGGGATTGAGATCAATATGAACACCCATGTAAATTAATGTTGATGTTATTCATTTTTCCTTCATTCATTGAGTTAAAATAAAAAAAGTATAGACATTACAATAACTTCCATGATATTATCCACTCTTAAATCCCCACATGTCAAAAACACCATTCCAACAAGGATGATCGACACATGGATCAACTTGTTAGTGAGTGGATCCACATTTATCCTTTTTAATTGAATAATGAGGAATGATAATAACTTTGAAAAAAATACCTTCCTTAGTTTAGATCGATTGATGATGAAGGGTGAATTATGTGTTCATCATTTCTCAATCCACAGATCTATGATCTAAAGTTGTTCATTGATTCATCATCAGATGAAGTTCATCTCTCCTCATCACTTTACGATGAATTTAATCTAAGGATTCTAAGAAAACATTAGGATCCCCCTTACCTTCTATGATTTTTAATAATAATAAAAGAGGAAACATGTTTCATCATTTCTGTTAAACTGAGTTGTCATGTTGTTACACTGTTTCACTTATGAAATGAAACTGTATTTTTTTTATGCTTGAGTTGTAGCCTCGTCAAACTATTTCATTTATTTAATGAAATGGATGGATTTTTGTTGTGTTGTGTAACGCCCCGACCCCAGCTACCCAGAGCCGGTGCATTACTTCGTAACATTGGCATGATCACAAAAGATCAAGTCTCGAAAGACCGATTAGTTTAGTAGCCTTGGAAACACTAGATACATTCATAAGTCTTTCATTACATCAAAATTAAACAAACTACAAAAAAACATGGTCTTCATAGTCCACACTCATATCTTCACTGATTATTCTTGCAAGTCAGTCATAAAATACTTCTTCACAACCTGGAAAATTTTTAAACATTGAAAGGGGTGAGCTCAAATGCTCAGTAAGGATAACAATAATGCGGAAGCTTTCATAAATAAACATTAACATTTAAGGCAATGTATAACTAAAACAAAAGCCTCTTAAACATGAACTTCAACATAATATGGCAAAAGTAAAATGAGATAATGCCATTTACTTCTTCACATGGATATTCTACTGGTCGAATAATCACATGAAATATCAATAACCACTTTCATAATGAGGGAATGTATAATGCCGGACATTCTGAAACATTTTGTCAAGGCCTCGGCCAAGACGTCTAAAATGATTAAGGCCTCGGCCAAAACCATAAATCAAATTGGGAAAGGGCCTCGGCCAATTCCACGTCTAGTTGTCTCATGAGACCTACCGATGCATCGAGGAGCTATAGCGGGCTCCACCCGTCACTTATTAAGTCCAATACATTCCTCATATGAATAGGTTTAAACATATCATAAACCATAACATAATCGTATCACATAAACATGCATAAAGGAAACATAACATTTCCACATTTCAATCACAAGATATCAATACAACACATTGATATAATAAAAACGCTTTCAAAACCATTTTCAATACCAAAATAAAATAAAAGTATAACATGGTATTTATTTTTCATTAAAAAAGGTATGGCTTGAAGAGGAAGCCGAAACTCAAATAGTGGTCACGGCGGCGGAGAAGTCATTATCGCCGCATACGTACGACCAAAACATTCCATTTTGTCGTTTAGTAAACGCTTCGTATAAAAAGATTCCTTTTGAATAAACGTAAAAGTCAAAGGGGTTTATACACCATATAAAATAAATTCGTGTATAAAACAAAGTATGCCTCAATGAAAGGAGATTAAGACGAAGTCCTTAAAAAGATCATTTTTAAAATGAAATAGATCTGTTATGTGTATTCACTATATGTACACATAAAGAAAGTACAAATACAATATAGGACATAATAATATCATGACATAATTTGAAAGTAGGAGATTAACCCAAAGAATGGAAGTTGGGTTAAGAAGTTCCCTTACCTTGTGTCCGACTTGACTCAACCGTTCTTTAACCTCCTGAATAATAAACTAGAGTTAATATCTACCTTATTAAGAACCATTTTCAATTTCATTATCCTTATAATATCACTTATTACAATGATATGAACATTATGTAATTATTTAAGTTAATAATGTTCATTTTGTCGGTATTTGGTTCTTAAGTCAAAAATAGGCTTCTTACACTTACATGTTGTTAATTTGGTCAAAGGTTCATTATATCCAGAATGGTATTCATGATTTAGATATCATATATGTCATATATATCCAGTACATACATTCATTTATAATATTACATCACATTTAGAGGTAAGAAATGAAATGCACCGTTCATGGAGACGGTAAGCCGTACGTACGCATGAACGCTACTTCCATTTCTATTTCATATTTTCTGGAATGGAATCATAATGATATGAGAGTATATTATAATTCCAGTATAATAACATATATAATATCATTAACTTTATCCTTCACACATCCCACATATGGTATTAACGAATCAAATCACTTTCAGGGGGCGGTAGTCCGCGCTTCCTAAAATGAAGATATCGTGTTTTACCCATAATGGAAACCATAAAGGTATGCCCAAAATGAAAAAAACAGAAGCTTAAGGAAAACATAACATATTATATATCATATATAAAAATAGTGACATCATAATGGCCACCTTTGAAGGTGTTAAATGAGTGTTGAACAATCATCGTTTCGGGAGGCAGAATTTCGCCATCCACGGAAACCTTATGTTCTTTAACCATTTGATGTAGGTGTGTGTAAGTGTAGATCGAATCCTTCTTATAACAACATCCTAGTATATTGAGGATACTGGTGTTGTTACAAAAGAAATGAATAAAAAGAGTTTAGGGGGTTGGAGAAGAAAAATAAAACAAAACAACATTAGAAAAGACATTACCTCCAAATCAGGTAACTCTTTTAGATTTGAGCCAAAGGCATCCTTTGAAAGGATTCTGCCCAAAGTGAGGTTTCTAGGAGTAAGGGAGGAATGTTGGGAGAGTATTTGGGCAGAGGTTGGCCGAGCAAAATGGCTTGAAAGTGTAAATGAAGTGGGAGAGGTGGGGGCCTTTTATAAGTGGAGAGGAGGGGCACTTTTGGAAAGATTGAAATGTTACATTATTTCAAAATGCTTTTCGGATTCTAAAGGTCCCACACTTATATAATTCGAGTCTAAGGTGATAAGGTTTCGAAATATCCTCATCCAATTGGCTTTGGACAAGTGTAAGCCTTGGATTTTACATTATCTATTCATTTTATTAAAATCGTTAAATAATGAGGTCATCGCTGCATCATAATGATGTCATAAATAATTTAATTTATTTAATGTCTAAAAATTATAAAAAAAATACTATGATGTAGGAAATCTTTTTAGCTTTCCAATGACTATTTATAATCAAAATTTGGACTTGTATAACCCCACTTAAAAATTGTTTTAGTAAAACAATTTATGTTAGTGTCATTTTCACTTTAACATTAAATAAAAAGTAATTTATGTTATTTCCCAACAAAAGTGGATCCATGGGGTCCCCAAGTTAGGCCATGGCTTGTCTTGTTCGGCCATGACACAACCAATGAGGTTGGGACATGTGTCTAGGTCATTTAATATTATTAAAGTATTATTTATACCTTAAACTACCCTAATTACCACTAATCGCGATTAAGAACTTAATAAGTTACTATTCACCAAAAAATTATTTTTATCCCATTGAACCACATTTTACTTCTTAATGACAACCATGTATGTCGGATTTTTGAAAATCAAATCACAGAAGTGGTAATATTTCATTTAAACGAAAAATCAGTTATTTAACAACCACTTAGTGGTTTCACTATTCATCAAAAATTGAAGTTTTTCAGAATAAGGCCAAAATTTCACCCTAAGCTATAATTGATATTCCGAATTGAAAAATGATGTCTATTTTACAAAATTCCAAACATATTAGTTGCATTAATTAATTTTATAATTAATTCCCGCTGTCACAACAAATAGCGTGTTTTTAAGAAACAATTTATATCAAAAGATTGGCAATTGTTTATGTCCAATTTCAATGTTAAATTAATTCTAATGACCACCATTGGATAAAATGGTAAAAATATATTCTAATTATACTTTAAAACCATCAAATATTATAATTTATCACTATAAATTATTTTGATTAAAAAAGTTGTTTTAAGTATTTTTCACTATTTATAAAATTTTAGAAGTTCTCAGAAAAATACCAAAAATTCAACATAGGATAATTTCGATATTACGAATACAAAAATGAAGTCCATTTTGACATATAAAATTTATAATATTTCAAAAAGAAGGTATTACTATTCATAACGGCTACTTTGATTAGTCGCGGTGTTTTAGAACTCGAAGTTGCGTACAATGCAAGCTATTGTATTACTGAATGAGAAGCGTATCGTGGAAGCTCGGGGTGTTACATTCTCCCCTCCTTCAATAAATTGCGTCCTCGCAATTTGAAATTTTTCTTGGAAAATACAAGGTTGAAAAGAGAAAATACCTTTGAGGAAAACCCACATCGAAAATAAGGTTAATAAATATATAACATTAAAAGAAAGCAGGATAAGTACAAAGGTCACCCGATATAGCCCATTATAGGATTCTATGAAAATATGGATATGGAGGAGAAACAAACCATCAAGGTCTGATGGGGAGTTATAGAAAACAGGATTAGGAGAAAGTTTAACCACAAGAAAATCACAAACTTGTGATTGGTTAAACGGTCATTGAATCCCTAGTTGGAAAAGTTAACCGACAAGATTTTTGTTTTAAGTTACCTTTTATAATGTTGAGGATTTTATTTAGGAGATTTACTAAGAACGTAAGGGAATATACATACTTGTTATGTATACTTTCATTCATTAATGAATTTTTACCACAAACCCATCTTTTACTCCAAATGGTAACAGAACTCTAAAATATTCTATTTATCCTAATTGTATAAGGTACCAAAGGTTAACACATACCATTTAGATTAGTAAAATTATTTTGTAATAACCAGGGACTTCCTGTAGGCTAGTGGTAGGAAATAAAGGCCTGTCGCACTTTGATTGTGGGTTCGATTCCTACAGCTTTGTCTGACGCGACGGTTTATGCCCCACCCTGCAGGTTGTCCTTTTCCTAAAACTATAGTATTATAATACTCCAAAAATAATCTTCATAAATTTTTTTAACCTTAAACCATACTATCCAAAAATCAACTTAATCCACTCCAACCTTTATAGTTATCCAAAACACCTCTGTCCAGACTTTCTCTAAAAGGTCTCTTAATTCCAAAATCAATTTATCAGATTCCCCAAACAAAGAAATGTTTCTCTTATTGTCACATACCAAAAATATGATTACCTTAATCATATTAAAACCTTACTGAAATCAAAAAGTAATGCAGTACAATCCATATATATATATTACATTATTCTTATAACCAGAATATAATCCTTGAGTCCAAAAGCACCAATACATTAGTTATTCTGCTTCAACTGTAGTAATAGCATAAGATTGTCCTTGATACCTTGTCCTTTTCTGAGGTAAGTTTCCTTGACGCTTAGGACATTCATTTGCATAATGACCCATTTCTCTACAATTGTAGCATTCAACTTTGACAGCCTCTTTCTTTCCCTTGCAATCACGTGCCTGGTGACCTTTTTCTCCACATTTATAACAGACTCCCATTCCTTTTAGGCAAGTACCAGGGTGATTCTTCCCACAATTATCACATAATGGAAAATCCTTCTTTCCCTTTTTCCCTTTATCTGTCTCTTGTTCCACCGTTCTCTTCTTCTCTTGCTTTACTTTGTTGTCATAAGACTTAGAGAATTCCTTTTCTGTCTTGATAGCACATGAGACTATATCTTCGTATGTTGAGAAAGATTGTGACACTAGAGCTCGACGAAGAAATGGTTTTAACCCATCAAAGAAACGATCAATCTTACTTCTTGGGTTACGTATATAATCTGCAGCATGCCTCGCTAACCTTGTAAAGTTAGCCTCATACTTTGCGACATTCTCATCCTCCTTTTGTCTCAGACTCAAAAATTGCCTTTCCATATCCGCTCGATGGTCTCGAGGTAAGTATTTTTCTAAGAACAGTTCTTTGAACTCCTGCCATTCCATGTTTGTTAATTCATCATCTTCCTTTGTGTTTTGAATTAGTGACCACCATTGATCGGCATCTCCAGTGAGGCGGTAAACTGCCATGACAACATTCTCCCTTTCACTACTCCCCAGGGCATGGAATATTTTCTCTAAGGAATTTATCCATTGCTCAGCTACTATAGGATTTGTACTCCCATTGAAGGTTGGCGGTTGTTGCCTCATGAAACGGTCTAGCATTGATCCTCCACGTTGCGGATCAGGGTGCTCCATACGAGTAAGGTTGTTATTCATAACCTGCGTGAGTTGTCCCAGTATGGTGAGAAGCTGATCAGCACCAGTTGTATCACTAGCTCCACCATAATTATCTTGAGCAGGAGGGCAATCCCTACACGGAGTTCGTGCATTGATACAGTTTCCATTCCTTCTACTAGGCGCCATTTCTAAACAATGGCATAAACTAGATTAGTTTATGAATCAAAATACATAATTCCATACTTGTAAAATACTTAACATAAATTGAACTATTTATGGATATAATCCATAATCATAAAAAGGTTTTATTTGAGGAAGTATATACTCATAACCGTTCATAGTGGTTTGTAAAGAAAATGAGAATTATCCTAAGCGTATCCCCCGGGAGTGTCGTAACCAAGAGTGCAGCAAGGCCCATTGTCGTGCACCAGTTCCCGTTCGAGTCTAGCTCAAAGCGGTGTTTTCGGGTTTTACCCCTAGGTACATTTTTGCCAGAGCCGCCTCTACTTGCTCGTATCCAGACAGGGATGTATTGCTCGGAAAACTCACAAAATCTCTACAATAACAAAATTCTAGGAAGTTCTTCTATACTAATCCTCAAAGTCTATCTTCGGGCTATGTGCTCTAATCAGAGTTTATCTAAATCTATCTTCCAAGGTTAGTACTAAACTGCCTCTGATACCAACTGTAACGCCCCGACCCCAGCTACCCAGAGCCGGTGCATTACTTCGTAACATTGGCATGATCACAAAAGATCAAGTCTCGAAAGACCGATTAGTTTAGTAGCCTTGGAAACACTAGATACATTCATAAGTCTTTCATTACATCAAAATTAAACAAACTACAAAAAAACATGGTCTTCATAGTCCACACTCATATCTTCACTGATTATTCTTGCAAGTCAGTCATAAAATACTTCTTCACAACCTGGAAAATTTTTAAACATTGAAAGGGGTGAGCTCAAATGCTCAGTAAGGATAACAATAATGCGGAAGCTTTCATAAATAAACATTAACATTTAAGGCAATGTATAACTAAAACAAAAGCCTCTTAAACATGAACTTCAACATAATATGGCAAAAGTAAAATGAGATAATGCCATTTACTTCTTCACATGGATATTCTACTGGTCGAATAATCACATGAAATATCAATAACCACTTTCATAATGAGGGAATGTATAATGCCGGACATTCTGAAACATTTTGTCAAGGCCTCGGCCAAGACGTCTAAAATGATTAAGGCCTCGGCCAAAACCATAAATCAAATTGGGAAAGGGCCTCGGCCAATTCCACGTCTAGTTGTCTCATGAGACCTACCGATGCATCGAGGAGCTATAGCGGGCTCCACCCGTCACTTATTAAGTCCAATACATTCCTCATATGAATAGGTTTAAACATATCATAAACCATAACATAATCGTATCACATAAACATGCATAAAGGAAACATAACATTTCCACATTTCAATCACAAGATATCAATACAACACATTGATATAATAAAAACGCTCTCAAAACCATTTTCAATACCAAAATAAAATAAAAGTATAACATGGTATTTATTTTTCATTAAAAAAGGTATGGCTTGAAGAGGAAGCCGAAACTCAAATAGTGGTCACGGCGGCGGAGAAGTCATTATCGCCGCATACGTACGACCAAAACATTCCATTTTGTCGTTTAGTAAACGCTTCGTATAAAAAGATTCCTTTTGAATAAACGTAAAAGTCAAAGGGGTTTATACACCATATAAAATAAATTCGTGTATAAAACAAAGTATGCCTCAATGAAAGGAGATTAAGACGAAGTCCTTAAAAAGATCATTTTTAAAATCAAATAGATCTGTTATGTGTATTCACTATATGTACACATAAAGAAAGTACAAATACAATATAGGACATAATAATATCATGACATAATTTGAAAGTAGGAGATTAACCCAAAGAATGGAAGTTGGGTTAAGAAGTTCCCTTACCTTGTGTCCGACTTGACTCAACCGTTTTTTAACCTCCTGAATAATAAACTAGAGTTAATATATACCTTATTAAGAACCATTTTCAATTTCATTATCCTTATAATATCACTTATTACAATGATATGAACATTATGTAATTATTTAAGTTAATAATGTTCATTTTGTCGGTATTTGGTTCTTAAGTCAAAAATAGGCTTCTTATACTTACATGTTGTTAATTTGGTCAAAGGTTCATTATATCCAGAATGGTATTCATGATGTAGATATCATATATGTCATATATATCCAGTACATACATTCATTTATAATATTACATCACATTTAGAGGTAAGAAATGAAATGCACCGTTCATGGAGACAGTAAGCCGTACGTACGCATGAACGCTACTTCCATTTCTATTTCATATTTTCTGGAATGGAATCATAATGATATGAGAGTATATTATAATTCCAGTATAATAACATATATAATATCATTAACTTTATCCTTCACACATCCCACATATGGTATTAACGAATCAAATCACTTTCAGGGGGCGGTAGTCCGCGCTTCCTAAAATGAAGATATCGTGTTTTACCCATAATGGAAACCATAAAGGTATGCCCAAAATGAAAAAAACAGAAGCTTAAGGAAAACATAACATATTATATATCATATATAAAAATAGTGACATCATAATGGCCACCTTTGAAGGTGTTAAATGAGTGTTGAACAATCATCGTTTCGGGAGGCAGAATTTCGCCATCCACGGAAACCTTATGTTCTTTAACCATTTGATGTAGGTGTGTGTAAGTGTAGATCGAATCCTTCTTATAACAACATCCTAGTATATTGAGGATACTGCTGTTGTTACAAAAGAAATGAATAAAAAGAGTTTAGGGGGTTGGAGAAGAAAAATAAAACAAAACAACATTAGAAAAGACATTACCTCCAAATCAGGTAACTCTTTTAGATTTGAGCCAAAGGCTTCCTTTGAAAGGATTCTGCCCAAAGTGAGGTTTCTAGGAGTAAGGGAGGAATGTTGGGAGAGTATTTGGGCAGAGGTTGGCCGAGCAAAATGGCTTGAAAGTGTAAATGAAGTGGGAGAGGTGGGGGCCTTTTATAAGTGGAGAGGAGGGGCACTTTTGGAAAGATTGAAATGTTACATTATTTCAAAATGCTTTTCGGATTCTAAAGGTCCCACACTTATATAATTCGAGTCTAAGGTGATAAGGTTTCGAAATATCCTCATCCAATTGGCTTTGGACAAGTGTAAGCCTTGGATTTTACATTATCTATTCATTTTATTAAAATCGTTAAATAATGAGGTCATCGCTGCATCATAATGATGTCATAAATAATTTAATTTATTTAATGTCTACAAATTATAAAAAAAATACTATGATGTAGGAAATCTTTTTAGCTTTCCAATGACTATTTATAATTAAAATTTGGACTTGTATAACCCCACTTAAAAATTGTTTTAGTAAAACAATTTATGTTAGTGTCATTTTCACTTTAACATTAAATAAAAAGTAATTTATGTTATTTCCCAACAAAAGTGGATCCATGGGGTCCCCAAGTTAGGCCATGGCTTGTCTTGGTCGGCCATGACACAACCAATGAGGTTGGGACATGTGTCTAGGTCATTTAATATTATTAAAGTATTATTTATACCTTAAACTACCCTAATTACCACTAATCGCGATTAAGAACTTAATAAGTTACTATTCACCAAAAAATTATTTTTATCCCATTGAACCACATTTTACTTCTTAATGACAACCATGTATGTCGGATTTTTGAAAATCAAATCACAGAAGTGGTAATATTTCATTTAAACGAAAAATCAGTTATTTAACAACCACTTAGTGGTTTCACTATTCATCAAAAATTGAAGTTTTTCAGAATAAGGCCAAAATTTCACCCTAAGCTATAATTGATATTCCGAATTGAAAAATGATGTCTATTTTACAAAATTCCAAACATATTAGTTGCATTAATTAATTTTATAATTAATTCCCGCTGTCACAACAAATAGCGTGTTTTTAAGAAACAATTTATATCAAAAGATTGGCAATTGTTTATGTCCAATTTCAATGTTAAATTAATTCTAATGACCACCATTGGATAAAATGGTAAAAATATATTCTAATTATACTTTAAAACCATCAAATATTATAATTTATCACTATAAATTATTTTGATTAAAAAAGTTGTTTTAAGTATTTTTCACTATTTATAAAATTTTAGAAGTTCTCAGAAAAATACCAAAAATTCAACATAGGCTAATTTCGATATTACGAATACAAAAATGAAGTCCATTTTGACATATAAAATTTATAATATTTCAAAAAGAAGGTATTACTATTCATAACGGCTACTTTGATTAGTCGCGGTGTTTTAGAACTCGAAGTTGCGTACAATGCAAGCTATTGTATTACTGAATGAGAAGCGTATCGTGGAAGCTCGGGGTGTTACATGTTGCATCAATTTTTTTAATAAAATAAACATTATTATGTTTATTTTATTTTCCTTTAAAACACCTAAAAATTAAATTTTTTCATTTACCCAAGCCAATCGAGGTTAGGCCCTACCAAAGGAAAGCATAACCTCATGAGCTTAATGGTAATCACATATTTTCAATACGAGTTACCATTTATGAGTTATATGATTTGAAAATAAATCAATCTTTACTTATTTATTTTATTTACAATCATGTCCAAAAAACAACTTTCTACAGTTCGCCCGCCCCGGCCAATGCTAGGCCTCGCCTAAGGAAATGATTCCCTCACGAACTCAACAATGATGTCATATTTTAAATCTACATTACCATTTATGAGTTATAGGGACTTAAAAAATAAAATATTTTTATTTAATTACTTAATTTAATGTTACTCCATTTTTGGGTTTTCTCACTGGAGACCCACAATAACTATGTTAAGTAACTCCAAGGATAAACATGCCATCTTGAACGCAATGATGCCCTCATATTTCTGATCTGGGACCCATTTATGTGTCATGACACTTTTTTTAGGGAAAATTCTCAACTGAATTATTTAAAAACATAACATTTTTTAAATACCATTCAAGGCACACTTATCATTGACATCTCAAGCCATCATAGTTCTAAGTCTGAGAATTTTCCCAGATATATTCTAAGGAAACTGGGGAAATATGATTCCTTACATTCTCCCATCCTGAAGGATTTATGCCCCTTAAATCCAAACTAGTGGATTGACAATAATATGAGGGAACGAGCACAGAAATTATTCTCTTATTACCACATTCTCTTTTTTATTTTTCTGTGCTGCCACTGAATGTGAAATAGAGGAATGTATCTCCCACAGAGGTTCACCTCCTATCTATCCTCGATCACCATCAGAAAATCTACAAATGTGACCCCGTTGTGAACATCAAACTCACCCCAGTAAATGATGTGTGATGATTCTTGTATGTATCTCTCGATCTAGGATACCTGGAAAGCACTATGAACTTACTTTAACTATAGAGGTAGAGCCAAGATGTATTCCACCTTTCCCACTCTATTGAGTATTAGAAAAGGACTTATAATCTTCATGTAAAACATGCCTACCCAGCAATATCTACATATCCCACATTAAGTACAGACCTGAAGAAACACATGGTCTCCCTCATCAAACTCCAAGGGTCCTCATCGCCTATCATAAATAGGCTTATGAGGGCTCTTTGCAGTCTTCATCTGCTTCTGGACGTCCTGAACCTTCTCTCTAGTAGCCTGCACCAACTCTGGGCCCATGAGCATTGGATCTCAAACGTTAGTATAGAAAATTGGTAACCTATATGGATTCATGTACAGGGACTTGAACGATGTCATACCAATGGTGGAGTGGTTGATGTTGTTGTATGAAAATAGAACCAGAGGTAGGTGATCCTCTCAACTATGGCCAAAATAAAGAATGTAAGCACGTAGCATGTCTGATAGGACATGAATGGTCTGCCCTACATGACCGACTATCTGTGGGTGGAAAGCTGTGCTTAAGAAAAGATGAGTCCAAAACACCTCCTGTAATCTCTTCCACAACCATAATGCAAAGATTTCACCTCCATCAAAGTATATCATTGATGGGACTCTATGGAGTCAAACATTCTCCTGCACATAAAGTCTCCCCATGATCTCTATGGGACATAGTTCATGAAAATCTAAATAGTTTCCAACATGGTGAGTTGGTCAATAATCACCCAGATGGTACTGTGTCCCATATGTGTAGATGATAAACCCAACACGAATTCCATCGATATCCTTTCTCACTTCCTTCTTGTCACCCCAAGGAAGAAAACAACAACCCCATTCAGAGCACATGGGCTCGACATGATTTGTTGAGAAAACAAGAAACTAATTAATCAAGCACTCACCTTTTATTTCAACAGGTAATCCCATCTTAAACCTATTGTTTCATCCCTGGTGTCCTTATTGACAACCATATGCATATCCTTATGCATCTCGTCAGTCTAGGAATCCACTATAACTATTTTGTGTCCTCTAAATTAAATGACATGATCTCTACCAATCAAATATCCATCAGGGGCATTCCTTGTAGACAACTAACAACATAAAGTCTCACGGTCTGTATCATCGAGATGTGCCTTTCTAACTCACATTAATCATGGAGTGGTATCAACCACAGATTGGAGGTAAGCTGCATCATCTCTATAAAAAAGGATAATTGTATTGAGGCCAATGATTCCATTCCATCATTCAACAACTATGAATTGGATCTCCTGCTGAGAGATTCCGCTACCAAATTTACCTTACCAAAAGTATAAAATACTTTAATTTCATAGTCCTGGTGGATCTCCATCCATCGTCTCTATCTCATGTTCAAATCCTTTTAGTGATTATACACCTGTGTCTCTTTTCATTAGAGTAGATGGTAAGTTGTTCTCCCATAAGGTAGTCTCGCTACATATTCAATGACAATTATACCACTACCAACTCATGTTCGTGGGTCACATAGTTCTTCTCATGTGGTCTCAACTACCAAGAACCATATCTCCCCCTTTAGTTGATCAAAGAGATCATTGATCCTTGGTAGTGGATACTTATTCTACATGGTCACCTAATTCATGTACAATAATCCCACACATAATCTTAGGATCCCATATTCTTTCTTGGAAAAAATATTGGGTCTCCTGTGGTGAAACACTAGTTCTCACGAATACCTTCCTACGAAAGTCCTCCATATGTACCCTCAATTCACGAACCTCTATAGGAGCCAACTGAAATGAAAATGTAGTTATTAGTGTTGTCCTAGATTACAAGTCAATGCCGATGTCTACCTCCCTGTGAGGAGGTAATCATGTAACATATTTAGGAATAATATCCTCATACTCATCCACCACTACATGAAACCGAGGAGTCTTCTCATCCAAAACACCAAGGGTAATGATATCCCAATGAAGATTTATTGGTTTCACCCCACTACTAGATTAAGCACCAATAGCGACCGCCAAAAGCGGTCGCTATAGGTTTTTAGCGACCGCCTTGCGACCGCTTTTGGCGGTCGCAATTGCTCCGTCGGTAAAAACCAATAGCGACCGCCAATGGCGGCCGCTAAAGGTCCATTTAAAAAAATCAGGTTTCATGTCCGCGGGATAGTGTGGGTGCGACACCGGACGCGCGGGGGCACGAGGCGGAACCAGAGACCTTGAGTGGTCGGCCATGGCGGATCTACGGCGGAGGAGGGAGGGGCGGGTGTGACGGCATGTGAAGGAGGGGTGGCCGGAGGGTGGTAGGGCGATGGAATGTGAGGGAGGTGTGACTGGAAGGCGGTGACCGAGGGAGGTAGCGCGATGGCGGGGCGCGACGACGGGCCGCGACGGTGGGGCGCGACGGCGGGGCGCGACGGCGGGGCGCGACGGCAGGGCGCGACGGCGGGCCGCGACGGCAGGGCGCGACGGCGGGGCACCACCGCGGCAATGAGGAAGAGAGAAACGATGGGGCGGGAAAAATCCCGCCCATTTATTTCCGTATTAGCGACCGCCTTTGGCGGTCGCTAATACTCTCAGTAGCGACCGCCAATGGCGGTCGCCCGTACCTAGAGGCGCAGAAACCAGTTTTTGTAGTAGTGCCCTCCTATGCATGAGTCTATCCTGTACAACCTAGGTTTTATTTTTTTATGACCAAGGAAAACCGAATTCCATCACTATGGACCTACGGAATCCTTTTCCTAAAAAATTCAATCTGAGCATGAACTGTGGATGAGCATTCTATACCCAATCTAATGTATTAAGGCCTTAATGCTTCCACCAAGAGGTTCAAACTGAAACTGTTTCCTCAAGGATCAAATAACATCATCAGCATATGTGTGATTATTGTGTCACCTTCCATAGGTATCTTTTGACCTAAGGGATAAGTCAATGGTTTAATTAGAAAGTGAAGGTCTTTAAAAATATTCATGATAAGAAAGAACAATTATCCCATGTGTCTATTAATGTGGAAGATAAGTGAAGACATATATTGTTCCTCAAATAATTCATGGAGCCCTTGGTCATATTCATTGACTGCATTCAACTTCCCTTTCCCCTTTCCTCCTTCTACCTAAGCCTATTGTGGATAATTTGGGGTTGGTGGTGGTCACATGTCAAAATGTATACAACATCTTGTTGCTCTCCCATCTCCTCTTCACCATCTGATGCCCTGATGATTCAATTGTTTCTATAACTTCCTATGTCCCAGTGGCCCATCCACAATATTATTGTTAGTACGACTGGCTGGAAAATCTCTAGTGATATGTACCATCCTATATTCTGAAAATCATTGCATATTTATAGGCCAAATGGACTCACCCTATGATCATTGAGCTGTAGATCCTCTATCCTGGGACCACCTCTCGGAACGTCTCAATCTTCCAAGTCTATTAGACTAAAGTCAGTTTCCTGCTTCTGAGGTCTTCGGTCCTAATTTCCCACTATTGACATCCACTGGCTGTATCCTCTCACCTAGGGACATTCATCAAAAAATGGTTCTCTATAGAACCCTAACATAAGTAGGAGTTCATAGAGTAATAGTGATATCTCATATGACCCTAAAAACACCACACTTGAAGGTTTGATCCCTTAAGCACTAGTCAAATCATATTCATTATGTATTTGGAATGGTCAGTATGCCTCATTGAATACTCATCTATTGACATGTAATCCTACTGAAACTATAGAAGCTCTTGGACATGCATAATACTTATCATTTTAGGGAAATAACCCCTTATCTGATAAAGGTTCTCAAGCTCTATCCACTGAAGTGTCACCTCTTTATAAGATTAGGTAATCTAAACCCACAATCTCCCTACTGAGGTAAGTAGAAGGCTCACTGTTAGAACCACCATCTGATCTAATGGTGTCTTCATTAGATGTAAAAATTGTTCACCACCTCAATTCATTCCTTAGACACCTATGATTTGAGATCTCCTGGAACCAAAGGGGTCTTTTTCATTGAAACTCATGAAATGTGACTAGCATGTGCATCTCATCCATTGTTTTTATGAGTACCATGTTCTACTCCCATGGTGGTGGTATATATGGTACACCACTCGGAGGTGATATCTCTTGTACAAACACATGTACCCATCTCATCACACTACGAATCATTCTCATGATAATGCAGCAGAATCCTAACTGTCTATTTATGTGGAAGCATCGTGAAAACAAACTAGATGTACAGTGATCAGTTGAGTATACATGGTGAGATGACTCCAGAAGGACATGTAAAACTCAACCCATTCCTATACAGTGCATGTACTATCATTTTCCCCTTCCAATAGAGTTTTCAGGTTCAGAGTCAAAAAATAAAATTAAATGTCTTGGTGTATGGATATGTTATATGCCACACTATAACCGAATTCCCCGACCTAAAATCCAAAATTCAAACACATAAAATTGTTTCCCCAAACCTAACTAATTGAATCTAGGTTCATAAGGTATAACTGACCTGCACTGATACCACTCTGTCATAACCCATCACCCGGGGCCAGTGCTGTGACTACCCAAATCCTGCCTTCCTTAGAACAGGGGATGGTGACTAGTTCCATGTAGAAATATCCCAAAAAAGTGTGAGGAATTTGACTAAGTGCATGTACATAAACAAACAACTCCAAGCCACATATATAGGAATGTGAATACACTACTTAGAAAAACACAAGGTACGACAGTAGAAAAATATTGGTAAATAGGGCTATATTACAAGACCAACTAAAATATAAAAGTAAAAGTAAAAGTATTTGGAAGTCCACCATAGAATACCCTACCTTATGGGTAGGTATAGAAATTTATGTCTGATGTCGTATAAGCATGTCTCATCTGTTGGTTCACCGTAAGCCCTACCAGGCCCTAGTCCCCCCTGGACTCCATCTATGTGTCGATTGTCTACAAATGACATGACATATGTGGGTGAATCCTATATAGGGATGAGTAAAACTATACTTATTAGGGACCCAAAACCACAAATCTATACCACAAATCGATACACCATGAAGGCAACCAAAGAGATTCAAAAAGTGTAGACTCTATGAAGTACAATCATGAGGGTCACTAGAGTCAGTTGACATATGTATAAACTAAAGTATAAAAAAATGATTATTAGTCATTGAAAATGAACTCCTTATAATGATAAGGTAGTCATCCCTGATGAGTCACATGGGTTTCTGGGGAACCTAGACCCACTCATCACTTATTCCTATAGCGGCACATAGAACCACTCATCACTTGGGCATTCTGGGGAAGATAGACCCACTCTTCACTTGAGCCTTCTAGAGTGCCTAGACCCACTCATCACTTCTTTATTAAAGGTCTCCATGGACAGATAGTCACATAGGATTGATGGGGAACCTCTACCCACTTTCCCAAGTCTTGTCATCATAGAAAGTCGTAAGATTCCCACTTGTAACATGCTTAATTTCAAGAGAATTTATTCAACAATCCATTAGTGGTATCTCAACCTCATCAAAACCCCAATTATATAATAATAAAATGATTTCATTATCACAAGAGTCCCAACGCTGCAAACGAATCATCAATTAAACATGTGGAGTGGATGTTATGAGCCTTTCTGTAAAAAGGGGATGGTTGGGTCTAGTCCCAGGATGACCAGGATAGATCGGCCCAACTTGAACTGACCCTATCAGCCGAGGCCCAATGTCTAGGCCCATTGGGCCATGGTTACAACCCACCCAATAGAGTTATCTTCATCCATCCTAGCCCACCTTGGTGGGCCAGGTTTTTCAATGTTGGGATACTCAGTTGTCGAGTCCTCCCCTTCGGCCCAACCTGTGCTTGCAATCCTGTTCTGTTCGATCGGTATGATGTGATTTTTGTATCCATTCAAGCCTATATACAGCTAAGTTTCATGTGGATGTTCACCACATAGATGTCCTATAGATTCTCCTATGGGTTTTTTCACTGTCTAGTTGGACCATAGTTCTTCATCACGATACATGTATGGATGCATCATCCGCCCACACCGCCGCTGACAACATGTCGACAGCCTCTAATAACCTCCCGCGGTAGATGTCATGGGTCACCATCTTCATCGTAGAACACCAGCTGATTCCTCTGTGGGCCACCAAACTGGCTCTGGTGGACCATTTTCAAATCTTCAAGTCTTGCTACAATCCATCGGTCGAAGCCTCCACTATCAAGTGCTCCATTCAGTATTACCGTCGATTATGGGATCTAACCTCATTCCAAACCCCATTCAATAATCTGACATGACCACGAGAGTCTTTTGGTGAAGAATTCAAGGAGGGATGGAGATCACCCAGAACTCCCAATGAATCAAATGTCAGCCTTCTTCATTTTTCCTTCATTCATTTCATTAAAAGAAATTAGAGAGAGACGTTCAAATTACTACAATAATAAAATCCCTTCTTAAATCCCAACATGTCAAAAGAACCATTATGACAATGATGATCGACCCATGGATAAACTTGTTAGTGAGTTGATTCACATTTTTCATTAATAAGAGATGAACAAGGAATGATAATCACTTAGAAAAATACCCCTTCCAAGTTTAGGATCGATCACTGATGAATGGTGAATCCTCTGTTCATCATTCTTCAATCAGCCAATTTCTAATCTGAATCCGTTCATTTCCCCATCTTCGTTCATCATTTATCACCTCTCATCATTCACCAATGAATTTTCTCAATTTATTCAGTGAAAACTCCATGATCCCCCCTAATCCCGTATCCAGGTTAATCAACTTAATGGATGAAATGTGTTTTATCATTTCGGTTATGCTTGAGATGCAGCAACAATATGTTTTTTAACTTATGAAATGAAATACGTGGCTCAATTTCACGTTGCATCAAACCATTTTTTAATAAAATATACATTATTATGTTTATTTTATTTTTCTTTAAGGTTCCCAAGAATTAACTTTTACCCTTGACCCACGCTAGTTGAGGTTTGTCCCTTCCTAAGGAAAGAACACCCTAATGTGCTCAATAGTCCCTTCAGATTTTCATTCCGAGTTACCATTTATGTTATATTTGATTTGAAAATAAAATAATCTTTATTTAATTAATTTATTTACCATCATTTCCTAGAAACTAATTTCCAGAGTTGGCCTGTGCTAGCCAATATTTGGCTCTGCCTAATAAAATATCACCCCCACGAGCTCAATGGTGGTTGGATATTTTTTAAACAGAGTCACCATTCATGACTTATAAGTACTTGAAAAATAATAAAATATAATTTAATAATTTTATATACGGTTATTCAATTTTTTGGTTTTGTCACTAGAGTCCCACGCCGAGTGAAGTTAAGTCGTGCATTGATATTCCCTCCATCCAAAATGAAATGGTTCCCTATATTTATGACATAGAAACCCATTTAATAATTCTTACACTTTTTCAATATATCAGTTCATGTCTACTATTTAAAAACATAACATTTTTCGAAATACCATTCCAGGCACACCAGGCCTTAGAATCACATATCGTCTCAGCCCCTGACATCATAATTTTATGAGATATTTTATAAACATAAACCAGTGAAATCCTAGTCATTAGATATTTACTCATGAAATCTTAAGGATATTATAATTGAATAGATATTCTAGTATGTCTAATGTCTATATATGATTCTAGAGGAAGATAATCTTAATAGAGGATAGATTTTATGGACACTAATGGTTTTGGGTAGGTGTTCCATATTAATTCTATTCATCGAATATATTTTTCATTATATTTTATTTCATATTTCAAATAATTTATTTTAGATTATTGGAGTATGAGAAGTGGAACAAGGGTCTGATTGTTTCATTAGGTACCTGGTCGTACTTTAATGAGTACCCAGTGGGAGTCTAATGGGTTCATGTCATTCATTATGGTCAAGCAAGATCAGAATTTTCTTGTATCATGTACCTAGTAGACTCCAAGGATAAGTCCTGTAAACTATGGATATTTTGGTCATGTAAACCCATATCATTTATCCTCAAACCCTCTGAGGATTTGGTTTTGTTCATTTTGGTTCCCCATAACCATCTTATGTATACTTCATGACAACCTTCATTCATATTTTTTAGTGCTAATAATATTTTTATCACATAAAAGTCATTATTATGAATACAAAATCTTGGGATAATTTTCCAATTTTAGTTTTCATACTAAATGGTCCTAGAAGTTCCCAGTGATGGTGAAAACCATAACAAACATGATATTATAGATAAATATTTTTTCAATAGTCAGATAATATCATTTTATGGATACAAATAATATATACTATTAGGGTTGGAGACTCATAAAACTATGAGGCACCCTGTCAACGTGTACTCACATAATAATATCCATTGTGTGATACAATTAGAATGAGTCTCTCGAGTAGGAAATCCATATTTATTTATGTTGTTGAATGTTACTCTCCACATAGGTTTGTATTTATCATTACATGTTAATATTATTATTAATTAATTTTATAACTTTTGTATTTTTATGCATTGAAAAAAACCATGATGTCGTATGTTCCTGGAGAGAAAAGATAGGTTGTGAATGTCACCTGAAATATTCTATTAATTAATAATCAATGAAAGGATTTTTCTATATGTTATTTAATAGAAGTTGATATATTACTCAGTTGGATTGAAATGAGAAGGCACAAATAATTCCATGTGCACTGTGTTCTATAGGCTAGTTCGATTTCTAGAAAGTCAATGAAAGATACATGAAACACATAGGTTGATTAAACTTGCTTGAAACCTATTTGATTAATGATATCACAATAAAGAGAAAATATTACACATTAATCATCTGTATGACGTATTATTTCATTTTTATACTAAATTATTTCACTATGGGTGCCCTGGAATGTTTCTAGATGATAACCCTCAAATTTGGATTGCTTTTCCAAATTGTACTGAGAAAGAGGCCTAGAGGGCCACACACTAACTGTATCTAGAACCTTAGTTAAATAATATATTATTATTTATTATTTAACAATTTGAATTTATAATATTCCCACATGTGGTTTAATAAATATTAATTTCTTCTTAATCACATATATTCCATCCTTAGTTATTCAAGAGAGTATTATGTTAATGAAATATTTAATAATTATTTCTTTTCTATTTAGTAAATATAATATTTATTTACTTGATAGAGAATAATGTAGTGATATTTAATTATTGAATTAATAATTATTATTAAATGACTGATAAATACTATGGTGGAACGAAACAACCATGTTTATAGGTCTTTTGATAAATAATATATATAAAATATTATTTGATTAAATAATATTTGGTTTTAATTCGTGATTTTAGCACATGTCAATAAATAGTAATACCATTATTATTATTATATACACAGGGTTCAAAAAGGATTAAATAAATATTATGGGTAACCTGTAAAAATATCTATTTCTAATAGCTGCATGTATCTATACTAAATTAAATTATATTTAAAGAAAGTCAACTCATTTGTAAGGTTGTACACAATGAATCTATTGAGTCCTCTCGAATTCTTAAAGGGATCCTTTCTCTAAGAATGCTACCAAGAACAAAGATTGTTATTACTCCACCTCCCAATATCAATTCAATAGAAAACATTGAGAATACTTTATAAGCGATTCTCAAGGAAATCGAAAGAGAACAAGGTAAGTGATAGGATCTGTTGCTATAACACATGGAGATTTCTATGATGATGTTCTATGGTTTGGGGTACATGTGTGGTTCACCACAAGAGGTAATCTTCTCAATATTTATACAATGTAATGATGAAACATTTTAAATATATTGTTAGATCTATCTGTGAAAAAATAATTCCTAAAAGGCAATTATTTAATTTATTGAATTAATTATAAATAATTTGTGATGATTTTATACTCTAGTTCCATGGTATTATCAATTATTTGTTTTATTTCATTCAAAAATATTGATCATGAAATTTATTACAATGTAAACCTCTTATTGATCATCGATCATGAAAAAAATGTTCGTTATGACCCATAACACTCTTCTACTACACCTGGATCCTACAAGTGGTAATAGAGTGGTCACATAATTATTTATAATCATTTCAATATTTTTGATTGACTCAAGAATTTTTTATATTAAATTATAATGATTATAATTTAATACTAATTTTATTAAATAAATAATTCATTTCATGATAATGGATAACCATGAGCTTAGACCAATACCTTTTTGTGTGACTGGTATCATTTAATTAATTATTAAATTAAATTATTAGCCTATGTGTCATCTCTCATATAATTATGTAAGGTTCTTCATGCCCATGGTTAATTTTATGTAAACTAATTCCCCTTAATTTGTGATATTAAAATCATATATAAGGGAGGAAGTTCCTAAACTGGTGGAGGCGATTCAATTTTGGAGTCAATTAGAAACAAATCCTTGAGATAAATATATGTGGATAGGTGGAATATTTCAACATAAACCATAATTGGTTTGTGTTTTTTTCACTTGGTCGGTGGTTAGTTTATCATCATCAAGATAAAGTAACCATTAGTAATAAATCATGTTCATGCAAATTTGTTTTGTTATTTATATCAATTTACATGCTTATATCATTATGGATGTTTTCCCATGATCATGTGAATTGATTAATTAATAATAATGCAAGATAGAAATAAAATAAAATGGATTATGCATAAATGTTTTCTAATACATTATTAATCAATTAAATAAATTAAATTACTATTAACAATAATGCAATAATGATAATAATTTTAAATATCCACATAAAGATAAAATACATCAATTATATATATTAATTCGTTGTACCCTTCCACAAATTTAGTTTAAATCGATCAATAGTTCAATGTGATTTACGGGTTGAAATTTGGGTGATTCTAATTATAGATGAATTCAATATTGATGTTTTGGGTTGAATTATCTCAGTCCACATCAAGGGTTGAGAGACAAAGTATGAGTTGATGTAACTAAGTTGTAAAGAGTTAATGAAATCCAATTTAATGATTTCAAGATGTGGGAGTCTACTAGATAAAGCCTACCTAAAACCCTTAAAATTGGTTTATCGGTTGAAGTTGCATTGATAAGAAGGGTAATATTAATTCTTTAAACCAAAATGTCTTGGAAAGAGGTGATTCGGAAGCCAATGGTGAGGTCTACTGTATTTCAATTAAATAGTGGGATATTAATAAATATAATATTTTTTTGTGTGTTTAAATTTTACAAGATCAATTACTAAATCTATACTCATATTATTTATAGAAACAATAATTAAATGAATTAAAATCTATCAATGTGGTCCATACACGATAATGAAAACCTTATGAACAACTTAATTTTTTAATATTGGTAAAGGATCTTACGTGTTATCCCTCACCATGAATGGAAATTTTCTGTGATATAAGAGCATTTTTAAGATGTTATAAGTAATGAGGATACAAATTAAGAGTCATATCTCTATGGAAAACATTTTAATGATTCCATAGATATTCGGTGTTTCATGCAATCATGCATGACTAATGTTCTTTTGATGTTACAAGAGGACATGGTTGTGTATAGCATGATGTATCACCTTTGGGATCTATATCATGAGAAGGAAAGACAAAAAAAATAATGACATCTTCAATCCTCTGTGTACAACTATGCATGTTGATTTAGTTCCAACTAGTCCTCTGTAGGTTCCGGGTGCAGTGAAAGCATGTTTGTGTGTTTTCCCAACATTAATTTTAACGTTAAACAATTTTCAATCCAAGATCTGTCACGATGTAAAATGTTGAATCTTTGGAATAGAACGATGAATGAAAAACATAAGAGGGAACCCCGAAACCAGAGAAATAGGATCATCATATGTTGGTTATAATTAATTTAATTAATTCACAAGATTTACCTTGGTGGAAATCTTTCTTCGTTGATGTCTCCGGTGATGATCCTATGATCCGTCATTGCATCATAGAATCCAAATTTAGGATTCCTCTAGTGGTGATCCCCACGTGCTCCACGTGTCTCCGAACATTGCCGAATGGATCTCCGGGTGCTAGCATGGAAGAAACTTCACTTGCGATGTCTGCCATCGATCGCCTTGGTCTCTCGGTATTGAGAGCATTCTTGGAGGAAGGAGTTCTTTTAGCCTTGAATGAATTATCCAGAATTGTTGTGCAAAACGATTGATTGAAAAGTTTTGGGGTTGTGAGGATATTTATAATCAGGTTTGAGGTTTACATAGTTATGACAATAAATAGACGTGTTACACATTTTATTTATTTCATTAACTCTTATTGAAACCCCCTTGTAAAATTATTAATTTCTTGACATGTGCCCACGCTGATTATAATTAATATCATTTAACAAACAATATTCTATCCTCAAAATCCTGACTGGAAAATTGCACGGTGTGTAATCATTAATACACGGCGTGTACTCATTTTCCACAAAACTACACGGTGTGTATATTTAATATACACAACATGTGCTTTTATTTTCTATTTTTCTTTATCTCCTCCTTCACATTTATTAGTCCCTGAGTAATTGCTATTTATTTCTTAAATTAATGTCTCTGCATCACTCACTAATAAATATATTATTTCTCCCACAATATATTCTCTCGAATAACTAGTGTCGAAATAAATGCAATTTGGCATTCTTAAATAATTATTAAACCACAGTAGGGAATAATCTTTATTTAACATGTTAAATTTATATTGAACTGAGATACATGGACACACTTAGTGTGTGACCCTCTAGGCCTCTTTCTCAGTGGCATTAGGCAGAGCCCGCCTAAACTCCAAGGTTAGCGTTTAGCAACACGCCAAGGGGCCCATATAGAATGAATTTAACACCGCAATGACGTGTCACCTCCTACAAACGTTTACCTTGTAATATATTTCCTTTGTCTCAATATCTATAATCAAGTGGGTTGTAGGCTAGTGTCATCAACCCATGTGCTCGATTATTCTTTCTTTGAATTTCTGGAATTGAACTCCCCCATTCCTTACAATGGCCATAGATTTATTTAGGATATATAAATTTCATCAAAGGTGTAACACCCCAAACTTCCACGGTATGTTTCCCTTCGAATAATCGATAGCGTGTGTTGTACGCAACCTCGAGTTCTAACACACACCACAACTAATTAAACTAGCCATTGTGAATTGTAATACCTACTTTTTGAAATCATATATATTTTATATTTCAAAATGGACTTCATTTTTGGATTCGGAATATTGAAATTAGCCTAGGGTGAAATTTTGGTACTTTTCGGATAACTTTTATATTTTGATGAATAGTGAAAATTACTAAATTTTAATTAAAAACAACTTTTTTAATCAAAATAATTAATAGTGATAAATTGTGAATTTGAGTGGTTTTAAAGTATATTTAGAATATATTTTTACCATTTAATATAATGTTGGTCATTGGACATAATTTTACAATTAAACCGAACATAAACAAGTGTCAATCTTTTTATAGTTATTATCTCTTAAAAACACGCTTTTTGTTTTGACAGCAGGAATTAATTTTAAATTAATTTCTGCCACTTCTGTGTTTTGAATTTAGGAAAATGGATTAGATATTTGGAATCAGGATGTTCAAATTGTGTAAATAGGTAACTTTTATTTTTAGACATTTTGAATAGTTACTGTGGTAAATATTTTATTTACCATGGTTAAAGGGTAAATCCGGTAAATAAGGGTTAAAATATAATATTATAATAATACAAAATTACCCTAAAACGTGTCCTAACCTTATTGGTGGACACATAACCGACCATGGGCATCCTTGGGTCAATTTGGGGACCCCTTGGAGCCACTTGTATGTGGTAGGGACACATTATATTAATAAAGTTAAAATAAAAATAAAAATGGCATAAGCTTACATCTTTTAGAAGAACAATTTTTACATAGGGTTATACATGTTGGATTTTCGATTATAAATATTCATTAGAAAGACAAAAAGATTTCATACATAATTATATTTTATTTATAATTTTTAGACATCAAATAATTTAAATTATTAATGACACAATAATGATGCGATGTTTACCTCATTAATAAATCATTTAAATAAATAAAATTATAATGATTAAAATATTATCTAAAACCTATCCAATTCTTATTGGTTGATGTTATTTAGAATATGAGTCATCTTATCTTCGACCTCAATGATTTTTGGACCATTATAAACCGAATAAAAATATATTATAAAGTAATACTTTCACACTTTCCTAAAGAGCCCCTCCTCTCCCTTATAAAAGGAGACCACTTCTACTCATTCCTCACACCTCTCAAGCCACTTAGCTCGTCCAAACTCTGCCCAACTAAGCTCCCCACATCCCTCTCCTCCTCCTTGAAGCTTCCCCTTAGGCAGAAATCATTTCAAGAAGTCCTTTGGTTCCAACCAAAGTGAGTTACCTAAATTAAAGGTAACGATTTCTCTTAAATTATTTTCCTTTATTTTGCTTCTCCAACCCCCAAACTCTTTTTATTTCCTTTCTTTTGTAACAACACCAGTATCCTAAATATACTAGGATGTTGTTATAAGAAGTATTCAAACTACACATACACACAACTCCATCTAATGGATGATGAACATAATGTTTCTGTGGATGGAAAACTAACGCCTCACGAAACGATGATTGTTCAAATACATCTTACCGCCTCTCATGGTGGCCATTATGATGGCACTGTAATTAAATATGATATTAATGATATATATTTTATATATAAGCTTCTGTAATTCCATTTTATTTCATACCATTATTCGTTTCATGTTGTATATACATACGATAATTTCATTTGAGGAAGTGCGGACTACCGCCCCCTTAAAATGATATGACTCGTTCATACCACACATGGAACGTATAAATGATGGTGTTAATGAACTTAAGTAACATATATAAAATATTATATTATACTGGAATAGTAATATACCTATGTATCATTTGGATTCGATTCTTTTAAAAAAAAATTAAATGGAAGTAGCGTTCGTGCGTACGTACGGACTACCGTCTCCACGAACGCGATGAGATTCATTCTCCATCGTATCCATTCAAGTATAATTATCATTTAATGATTTAAAAATGATGTTTAAGGACTTGATATCATTCTGGATATGAATAAGATACAACAAACATGACTTATGTAACAAAACATATAAAGAAAATGAGTAAGTTAACACCCGAAACGGCGATAATACTAAGATATTATTATCAAATCAATATTAAAAGATCATATATGATATCATATTAATGTATATGATTCTTGTATAATTTAGTAACAATTATTTCACTATTATACAGGAGGTTAACCTACCCCCACCAAGGAAAAGTACAAGGTAAAGGTTATTTCACAATCTCTTCATTATCTGAGGTTGTTTATACGTAATAATCTACTGGGATATCTTTATCATCCACATCCATGTTTCTTAAAAATGTATTTCAAAACATTTTTACTATTTACAAGAATATGGGTTAAAGTCATTTATACCCTTGTTTGACTTTTTATAAGAGGTTTATAAAGGAGTCTTTCCGTCGTTTTCAAAACAAGGTCCTTTTTAACCTTTTCGACAGAATTGAGGTAAGAATGTTTTTTTAACTTATACGGCGGGTGCGGTTATTTTACGCCGTTATAAAATCTTCAAAGATTTCCTTACAAGCTTATAAGAATATTTTCAAAGAAAATTTTTTATTTTATATGGATCTTAAATGATTTCAAAATAAAAGGAGATATTTCTTTAAAAAGAATTTTGATTTCATCTACATCAACATCCTATGATGGATTTTAATATTATTTGAATTTGATTTATTATGATACAAAAATTCTATTTGTATTGAAGGTTTTGTGATATGTTTGACTATGGATGTGCTATTTTTATACCATTCATAGTTTATGGTGAAATTATTGACATTTCGTATGCTAGTTTTAATACGAATGTTTATGTTATGTTTAAACCTTTTCATATGGGAATGCATTGGACTTAATAAGTGACGGGTGGAGCCCGCTATAGCTCCTCGATGCATCGGTAGGTCTCATGAGACAAACTAGTGTCTTGGAACAAGGCCTTGGTAAAAATCGTATTTGTAGTCTTGGCACGAGGCCTTGGCTATGTGGTTATGATAGTCTGGCATTATGCATTCCAACATTATGAAAATGGTTATTGATTTTTGCATGTGATTATTCGATTAGTAGAATATCCATGTGAATAAGTAAATGGCATTATTTCATTTTACTTTTTCCATACTATGTTGAAGTTCAATTTTAAAAGGCTTTTGTTTTAGTAATTCATTTCCTTAAATGTTTATGCTTATTTTGAATGTTTTGCTATATTGTTATCCTTACTGGGCATTTGAGCTCACCCCTTTTCTATGTTTTATTTTTCCCAGGTAGTGAAGAAGTAAATTATGAATGACTTGCAGGGATATTATGAGGGGTTAATAGTGTGGATATGAAGACTTTGTTGTAGTAGTAGTTTTTTCACTTTGAAATGTAATGTAAAACTTTATGATTATATCTAGTGTTTCCAAGGCTACTAAACCAATCGGTATTTCGCGATTTGATCTTTCTTGTGATCATGCCAATGTTATGTAATAATGCACCGACTCTGGGTAGCTGGGGTCGGGGCATTACAGTTGGTATTAGAGGAAGTTTAGTACAAACCTTGGAAGCTAGATTTAGATAAACTCTTATTAGAGCACGCAGACCTAAGATGAACTTTTAGGATTAGTATAAAATAACTTCCGAGAATTTTGGTATTGTAAGGATTTTGTGAGTTTTCCGAGCAATACATCCCTGTCTGGATACGAGCAGGTAGAGGCGGCTCTGGCACAAATGTACCTAGGGGTAAAACCCGAAAACACCGCTTTGAGCTAGACTCGAACGGGAACTGGTGCACGACAACGGGCCTTGCTGCACTCTTGGTTATGACACTCCCGGGGGATATGCTTAGGATAACTCTCATTTTCTTTACAAATCATTATGAAGGGTTTATGAGTATATACTTCCTCAAAGAAAACATTTTTATGATTATGGATTATATCCATAAATAGTTCAATTTATGTTAAGTGTTTTATAAGTATGGGATTATGTATTTTGATTCATAAACTGATCTAGTTTATGCCATTGTTTAGAAATGGCGCCTAGTGGAAGAAATGGAAACCGTATCAATGCACGCACTCCATGTAGGGATTGCCCTCCTGCTCAAGATAATTATAGTGGGGCTGGTGATGCAACTGGTGCCGATCAGCTAATCACCATACTGGGACAACTTACTCAGGTTATGAATAATAACCTTACCCGTATGGAGCACCCTGATCCGCAGCGTGGAGGATCAATGTTAGATCGATTCATGAGGCAACAACCACCAACGTTCAATGGGAGTACAAATCCCTTAGTAGCTGAGCAATGGATAAATTCCCTAGAGAAAATATTTCAGGCTTTGGGGAGCAGTGAAAGGGAAAAAGTTATCATGGCAGTTTACCGCCTCACTGGAGATGCTGATCAATGGTGGTCATTGATTCAAAACATGAAGGAAGATGATGAAGTATCAAATATGGAATGGAGGGAATTCAAAGATCTGTTTTTAGAAAAATACTTCCCTCGCGACCATCGAGCGGATATGGAAAGGCAATTTCTGAGTCTGAGACAAAAGGAGGATGAGAATGTCACAAAGTATGAGGCTAACTTTACAAGGTTAGTGAGGTATGCTGAAGATTATATTCGCAACCCAAGAAGTAAGATTGATCGTTTCTTTGATGGGTTAAAACCATTTCTCCGTCGAGCATTAGTCTCACAATCCTTTTCATCGTACGAAGACATTGTCTCATGTGCTATCAAGACCGAAAAGGAATTCTCTAAGTCTTATGACTTTAAAGCAAAGCAAGAGAAGAAGAGACCTGCTGATCAATCTGGGAATGGAAATAAGGGGAAGAAAGGAAAGGTTGAATATCCATCTTGTGGTAAATGCGGGAAGAAACACCCCGGTACTTGCTTGAAGGGAATGGGAGTCTGTTACAAGTGTGGTGAAAAAGGCCACCAAGCTCATGATTGCAAGGGGAATAAGGAAGCTACCAACGTTCAGTGATACAATTGCAGGGAGATGGGGCATTATGAAAATGCATGTCCTAAGCGTCAGGAGAACTTACCTTAGAAAAGGCCAAGGGATCAAGGCCAGGCTTATGCTATCACTACTACTGAGGTAGAAGCTCCGAAAGACGTGGTGGCAGGTAATTTAATGGTTTCCTCAAGTTTAGCAAATGCATTATTTGATTCTGGATCATCGCATTGTTTCATATCTTCACAGTTTGCTAAGAAAATTAGATATTTCCAATTTGATTTAATAAGGGAGTTGTCAGTCAAAACTCCTAAGGGAAGTATTGTTGCAACAAAGTTTTGTGAATCAGTCCCCATTAGAGCACATAAATTTTCTTTATCTGCTGATCTCATCGTCATACCTATGATTGAGTTTGATATAATCCTCGGCATGGACTGGCTTTCGGACTATGATGCGAAGATTTATTGTAAGAAGAAAGAGGTTACGATTCTTGATGATAATGATAAGGAACACCTTACTTTTAGAGCAGAATCGTCACCACCTAATTCTTATTTAGATCCACCCCCAGTAGCTCAACTTAATTCAATTATTGGGGAGGAAGAGAATGAAATAACTGTCGGTGAGGAAAGTAATGTTCAAATAGAGGATGTACCTGTTGTGAAAGAATTTGTAGATGTATTTCCGGAAGATTTACCTGGACATCCTCCAGAACGAGAAGTTGAGTTTTCCATTGATTTGATTCCTGGATCAAGGCCTATATCGAAGACCCCTTATAGAATGGCCACTGTAGAGTTAGTCGAACTAAAGAAACAACTAGAGGAATTGAGTAATAAGGGATTTATTCGCCCTAGTTTTTATCCATGGGGAGCCCCTGTTCTTTTTGTTAAAAAGAAAGATGGATCTATGAGGTTATGTATCGACTACAGGGAGATCAATGCTATAACGATAAAGAACAAGTATCCCCTACCCCATATTGATGATTTATTTGACCAACTGCATGGATCTCAATACTTTTCAAAGATTGACCTTCGATCTGGATACCATCAGTTGTGTGTAAAGAAGGAAGACATTCCGAAGACAGCATTTCGAACCAGGTACGGGCATTACGAGTTTACTGTAATGCCGTTTGGATTGACTAATGCACCCTCTGTATTCATGGATCTGATGAATATAGTTTTCAAGGAGTATCTCGATGAATTTGTGGTGGTGTTTATTGATGATATCTTGGTATACTCCAAAACCTACGAAGATCATGAAAATCACTTGCGCATTATCTTGAAGACTCTGAGGAGGCATGAATTATATGGAAAGTTTAGCAAGTGTGAATTCTGGCTTCAGGAGATTTCTTTTCTTGGCCATATTGTCTCTAAAGATGGAATCTCTGTTGATCCTTCTAAGACCAAAGCAATCCAAGAATGGCCAGCACCTACGAGTATAACTGAGGTACGTAGTTTTATTGGCTTGGCAGGTTATTATCGACGTTTCGTCCAGAATTTTTCCCGATTGGCTAACCCATTAACGAAGCTCACACGTAAAGGGGTTAAATTTGTTTGGACAAAAGAGTGTGAAGAATGTTTCGAAGAACTGAAGAGATGATTAGTCAATTCTCCTATAATGACTCTACCATCGGGGAATGATGGGTTCGTTATTTATAGTGATGCATCGAAGAAAGGACTTGGCTGTGTCCTTATGCAGAATGATAGAGTTATTGCCTATGCATCACGACAGTTGAAAATTCATGAACAAAACTATCCTACTCATGATCTTGAGTTAGCAGCTGTGATCTTTGCTTTGAAGATATGGAGGCACTACCTCTATGGTTAAAAATGTGAGATTTATACTGATCACAAGAGTTTGATGTATATTTTCTCACAAAAAGAACTCAACATGAGGCAAAGGAGATGGCTTGAATTACTCAAGGAATATGATTGTACGATACACTACCACCCGGGGAAGGCAAACAAGGTGGCAGATGCTTTGAGTAGAAAAGACCATGGAGTTTTGAACAATATGAGAATTAAAAGGGATCCGATTTTCATGGATCTAGTGAAGATGGACATGGGAATAACCAGGGAAGGTGAAACATCAATGCTTTTTCAAATGGTTGCCAAACCATCTTTACTAGAAAGGATTAAGAGTTCTCAGACCAATGATGAAGAATTTCAGAAGAAGATTAAAGCTGTGAATGATGGGAGATTGAGAGACTTTGTGTATGAAGATGGAATTTTGAAATTCGGGAAGAGACTTTGTGTTCCCGATTTACCTGATCTAAAAAGGGAATTGCTGGATGATGCTCATAGTTCCAATTTCTCTATACACCCTGGGAGCACCAAAATGTATAGATATTTGAAGGAACATTTTTGGTGGGACAACATGAAGAGGGAGATTGCTGATTTTGTGTCAAGATGTATGGTTTTTCAACAAGTGAAAGCTGGAAGGCAACAGCCTGGAGGAGTCATGCAACCTCTTCCCATACCGGAGTGGAAATGGGACAATCTTACGATGGACTTTGTCATGGGGCTACCAAAGACTCCTAGAAGGAACGATGCAATATGGGTTATTGTTGATCGTCTTACCAAGTCAGCACATTTTCTTGCTATAAGAGAAGATCTACCCCTGGAACGTCTAGCAAGACTATACATTAATGAAGTTGTGAGACTTCGTGGAGTACCCCTATCGATTGTTTCTGATCGTGATCCCCGTTTTACTTCAAGATTTTGGAAAAGTCTTCAGAAATCCCTGGATACTGAACTTCATTTGAGCACTGCTTACCACCCTCAGACAGACGGACAATCAGAACGGACTATTCAAACCTTAGAAGACATGATGAGATCTTGCTCACTTGTCTTTCAGGGTATGTGGGATCAATATTTACCACTGGTAGAATTTTCCTATAACAATAGCTTCCATTCGAGTATACAGATGGCACCATATGAAGCGTTATACGGAAAGAGATGTCGTACACCAACCTGTTGGGATGACGTTGGTGAAAGAAAACTTGTAGGCCCAGAGCTGGTGGAGGAAACGGTGGAAAAGGTGAAAGTAATCCAAAATCACATCAAAGCAGCTCAAAGTAGGCAGAAGAGCTATGCCGATAATCGAAGGAAGGATTTGGAACTTCAAGTCGGTAATCATGTTTTCCTAAAGGTATCTCCATGGAAGGGAGTCATACGTTTTGGAAAGAAAGGTAAATTGAGTCCCAGGTACATCGGACCTTTCGAAATTCTAGAACGAATTGGGGCTGTAGCTTACCGATTGGCAATGCCGCCAAGTCTCTCCAAAGTTCACGATGTGTTCCACGTATCTCTGTTGAGAAAATACATGCCTGACCCAACGCATGTACTCACCTATGAGGAATTAGAACTGGAACCCGATCTGTCTTATTGTGAAGAGCCCGTCAAGATTCTTGATACAAGAGAACAAGTACTGAGAAACCGGACGACGCGTCTGGTAAAAGTTTTGTGGAGAAATCATAAGATGGAAGAGGCAACGTGGGAACCCGAGGAACTTATGATGAAGAACCACCCAAGTATTTTTATGCAGTAATACCCTAGAAATTGCGAGGACGCAATTATTTGGAGGGGATAATGTAACACCCCAAACTTCCACGGTACGTTTCCCTTCGAATAATCGATAGCGTGTGTTGTACGCAACCTCGAGTTCTAACACACACCACAACTAATTAAACTAGCCATTGTGAATAGTAATACCTACTTTTTGAAATCATATATATTTTATATTTCAAAATGGACTTCATTTTTGGATTCGGAATATTGAAATTAGCCTAGGGTGAAATTTTGGTACTTTTCAGACAACTTTTATATTTTGATGAATAGTGAAAATTACTAAATTTTAATTAAAAACAACTTTTTTAATCAAAATAATTAATAGTGATAAATTGTGAATTTGAGTGGTTTTAAAGTATATTTAGAATATATTTTTACCATTTAATATAATGTTGGTCATTGGACATAATTTTACAATTAAACCGAACATAAACAAGTGTCAATCTTTTTATAGTTATTATCTCTTAAAAACACGCTTTTTGTTTTGACAGCGGGAATTAATTTTAAATTAATTTCTGCCACTTCTGTGTTTTGAATTTAGGAAAATGGATTCCATATTTGGAATCAGGATGTTCAAATTGTGTAAATAGGTAACTTTTATTTTTAGACATTTTGAATAGTTACTGTGGTAAATATTTTCTTTACCATGGTTAAAGGGTAAATCCGGTAAATAAGGGTTAAAAAATAATATTATAATAATACAAAATTACCCTAAAACGTGTCCTAACCTTATTGGTGGACACATACCCGACCATGGGCATCCTTGGGTCAATTTGGGGACCCCTTGGAGCCACTTGTATGTGGTAGGGACACATTATATTAATAAAGTTAAAATAAAAATAAAAATGGCATAAGCTTACATCTTTTAGAAGAACAATTTTTACATAGGGTTATACATGTTGGATTTTCGATTATAAATATTCATTAGAAAGATAAAGAGATTTCCTACATAATTATATTTTATTTATAATTTTTAGACATCAAATAATTTAAATTATTAATGACACAATAATGGTGCAATGTTTACCTCATTAATAAATCATTTAAATAAATAAGATTATAAGGATTAAAATATTATCTAAAACCTGTCCAATTCTTATTGGTTGATGTTATTTAGAATATGAGTCATCTTATCTTCGACCTCAATGATTTTTGGACCATTATAAACCGAATAAAAATATATTATAAAGTAATACTTTCACACTTTCCTAAAGAGCCCCTCCTCTCCCTTATAAAAGGAGACCACTTCTACTCATTCCTCACACCTCTCAAGCCACTTGGCTCGTCCAAACTCTGCCCAACTAAGCTCCCCACATCCCTCTCCTCCTCCTTGAAGCTTCCCCTTATGCAGAAAGCATTTCAAGAAGTCCTTTGGTTCCAACCAAAGTGAGTTACCTAAATTAAAGGTAACGATTTCTCTTAAATTATTTTCCTTTATTTTGCTTCTCCAACCCCCAAAATCTTTTTATTTCCTTTCTTTTGTAACAACACCAGTATCCTAAATATACTAGTATGTTGTTATAAGAAGTATTCAAACTACACATACACACAACTCCATCTAATGGATGATGAACATAATGTTTCTGTGGATGGCAAACTAACGCCTCACGAAACGATGATTGTTCAAATACATCTTACCGCCTCTCATGGTGGCCATTATGATGGCACTGTAATTAAATATGATATTAATGATATATATTTTATATATAAGCTTCTGTAATTCCATTTTATTTTATTCCATTATTCGTTTCATGTTGTATATACATACGATAATTTCATTTGAGGAAGTGCGGACTACCGCCCCCTTAAAATGATATGACTCGTTCATACCACACATGGAACGTATAAAGGATGGTGTTAATGAACTTAAGTAACATATATAAAATATTATATTATACTGTAATAGTAATATACCTATGTATCATTTGGATTCGATTCTTTTAAAAAAAATTAAATGGAAGTAGCGTTCGTGTGTACGTACGGACTACCGTCTCCACGAACGCGATGAGATTCATTATCCATCGTATCCATTCAAGTATAATTATCATTTAATGATTTAAAAATAATGTTTAAAGACTTGATATCATTCTGGATATGAATAAGATACAACAAACATGACTTATGTAACAAAACATATAAAGAAAATGAGTAAGTTAACACCCGAAACGGCGATAATACTAAGATATTATTATCAAATCAATATTAAAAGATCATATATGATATCATATTAATGTATATGATTCTTGTATAATTTAGTAACAATTATTTCACTATTATACAGGAGGTTAACCTACCCCAACCAAGGAAAAGTACAAGGTAAGGGTTATTTCACAATCTCTTCATTATCCGAGGTTGTTTATACGTAATAATCTACTGGGATATCTTTATCATCCACATCCATGTTTCTTAAAAATGTATTTCAAAACATTTTTACTATTTAAAAGAATATGGTTTAAAGTCATTTATACCCTTGTTTGACTTTTTATAAGAGGTTTATAAAGGAATCTTTCCGTCGTTTTCAAAACAAGGTCCTTTTTAACCTTTTCGACAGAATTGAGGTAAGAATGTTTTTTTTAACTTATACGGCGGGTGCGGTTATTTTACGCCGCTATAAAATCTTCAAAGCTTTCCTTACAAGCTTATAAGAATATTTTCAAAGAAAATGTTTCATTTTATATGGATCTTAAATGATTTCAAAATAAAAGGAGATATTTCTCTAAAAAGAATTTTGATTTCATCTACGTCAACATCCTTTGATGGATTTTAAGATTATTTGAATTTGATTTATTATGATACAAAACTTCTATTTGTATTGAAGGTTTTGTGATATGTTTGACTATGGATGTGCTATTTTTATACCATTCATATTTTATGGTGAAATTATTGACATTTCGTATGCTAGTTTTAATATGAATGTTTATGTTATGTTTAAACCTTTTCATATGGGAATGCATTGGACTTAATAAGTGACGGGTGGAGCCCGCTATAGCTCCTCGATGCATCGGTAGGTCTCATGAGACAAACTAGTGTCTTGGCACAAGGCCTTGGCAAAAATCTTATTTGTAGTCTTGGCACGAGGCCTTGGCTATGTGGTTATGATAGTCTGGCATTATGCATTCCAACATTATGAAAATGGTTATTGATTTTTGCATGTGATTATTCGATTAGTAGAATATCCATGTGAATAAGTAAATGGCATTATTTCATTTTACTTTTGCCATACTATGTTGAAGATCAATTTTAAAAGGCTTTTTTTTAGTAATTCATTGCCTTAAATGTTTATGCTTATTTTGAATGTTCCGCTATATTGTTATCCTTACTGGGCATTTGAGCTCACCCCTTTTCTATGTTTTATTTTTCCCAGGTAGTGAAGAAGTAAATTATGAATGACTTGCAGGGATATTATGAGGGGTTAATAGTGTGGATATGAAGACTTTGTTGTTCTAGTATTTTTTCACTTTGAAATGTAATGTAAAACTTTATGATTATATCTAGTGTTTCCAAGGCTACTAAACCAATCGGTCTTTCGGGATTTGATCTTTCTTGTGATCATGCCAATGTTATGTAATAATGCACCGACTCTGGGTAGCTGGGGTCGGGGCGTTACAAAAGGGCCTATGATATCTACTTCCATTATAGAATAGGAGGGGAAAATCCTTTCTCGCATTATCTATTAATGCAGTATTACTTGTGATGCACCCAACGTATCCTACCTCACGGTGAACAGTGTGTCATCCCAATTTTCGTCAATACATCAATGTGCGTGAGTTTTAATACCCATTAATAATAATGATAATGTATAAGGACCAATACACATGTCCGCAGATAGGAACATCCAATGACACTATGAAATCTGGATTTCCTACTGGCGAGTCTTGTTCTCATAATATCCTCCTAGATATTATGAAGGGCGCACACCATGAAAGGTGCCTAAAAGTTTTATGAGTCCTCACTCCTAATGACCTGTATTATTTATGTCCCTCAAATAACATCATCCGGCCATAGAACATATATTCACGAATAGTGTTAGGGAACTTACGAGTTCTCATCATATCAGAGATCCGCTATGACCCTTTAATGAAACAACTATCCATGGGACATTATCACATGCAATGTCACGCATAAGAAAAATCAAGATGTGATATGACTTTTGTTAATGAATAAATTACAATGTAGTTGGTTCTAGGACACCAACTCCAACAAAATCCCACTTAGACTAGAGCCAACTCCTAACAACCTTTAACCTGCTAGCTCTCACATGATATTCATGCTTCTGCTGATATATGTTTTTAGTCATGGGGTCCTCCACGTTCTCTTTCGTGGACACTCTGCTCACTGTAACTTCACCCCTTTGATAGAAATACCTCAAGAGGTGATACTTACGGATTATCTGCTTTTTCTATTGATGTGGTGTTGGTTCTATTTCAAGAGCCACCGCTGTAGTATTATCACATTTCAATGTAATGGGATATTTACTACTAGGAACCACATAAAGATCCGGGAAAAAGTTCCGAAACTAGACGGATTCCTTGGCTACATCAGAAGCCTCTATATATTCGAACTCCACTGTAGAATCAGCGACAACTAGCTGCTTTGAACTCTTCCAGCTCACATCTCCTCCTTGGAGACCAAAAACATATCCAGATTGTGACTTCAGATCATTCTGATCTATCTAAAAACTAGCATCAACATAACCTCTGATGGCAAACTCCTCGTCTCCTCCATATACCAGGAACATATCCTTTGTTTTTCTCAGATACATAAGGATAGTCTTAACAGCAGTCCAATGTTGTTCTCCTGGATCTGCTTGATATCTGCCTAACATGCTCAGTGAATAGGTAACATCAATCCTGGTACATAACATGGCATACATGATGGATCCTATAGCCGAAGCGTATGGGATCTTACTCATTCTATCATTCCCTTGTTGTATCTGAGAACACATTTTCATAGAATGTTGTAGGCCATGTGACACTGGAACCAATCCCCTGTTGGATTTTTCCATACTAAATATCTTTAGTATCTGGTCAATGTATGTACTCTGACTTAGTCCAAGCAGCCTCTTGTATCTATCACGAATGATCTTGATCCCTAGAATGTAGAATGCTTCACCCAAGTCCTTTATGGATAAACACTTGCTCAACTCGTCCTTAACTGACTATAAGACTGGTACATCGTTTCCAATAAGCAATATGTCATCAACATATACTACTAGAATAACTATCGCATTCCCATTAAACCGTTTATAAAAACATATATCACATTCATTTATAATGAACCCAAATTCCTTTTTTTCTTCATCGAAGCGAATGTTTTAGGACCTAGATTCTTTCTTTAATCCATAAATGGATTTTTTCAACATGCAATCTCGTTTAGCTTCACCTGTTGTCACAAAACCTTCTGGTTGTGTCATATAGACATCTTCCTGAAGGTTCCCATTAAGGAATGTTGTTTTGACATCCATATGCCAAACCTCGTAGTCATGGTAAGCTGCTATGGAATGTATGATTCTTATGAATTTAAACATGGCAACTGGCGAGAATGTTTCATAATTTTCAATTCCTTGACACTGTCTGAACCATTTTGCCACTATCCTTGCTTTATAGGTGCTAACTTGACTTTCGATGTCCATATTTCTCTAGAATACCCATTTGCCTCCAATGGGATTTACATCAACTGGATCATCGAACAGAACCAAAACATGGTTCTGATACATGGAATCCATATTAGAATTCATAGCATCTAGCCATCTTGCAGCTTCTGAGAATTCTACTACGTCCTTATAGGATAGAGGTTCATTATTGTCCAATAATAATGATTCACCATCACTGGTGACTATGAAACCAAATCTCTCTTGTTCCCTTACCTCTCCTGGCCTCCTAAGTAGTATTTGTGTTTCTGGAACCTCTTCCACAGGGACCTGTGGTACTTGTTCTTGTACCAACTCCTATGTATCATGAGCATCAACTTCGTCGAATTCAATCTTTCTCCCACTATCCTTCTGGAGTATGAGCTCCCTATCAAGAAATATGGCTTGTTTGGAAACATTCACATTATTTTCTGAAGGGTTATATTTTTAATATCCTTTCGTTTCCTTAATATATCCTATGAAGATAGACCATGTGCCCCTAGGAGCTAGTTTGTTGCCTGAAGAGGACTTAACAAACGCCTCACATCCCCATACATGTGTGTGTGGAAAAATGGGTTTCTTTCCATTCCATAGCTCGGAGGGAATTCTATTTTCCACCTTATATGGTACTCGGTTTAATGTGTATGCTACAGTTTGTAATGCATATCCACAAAAGGATAATGGAAGATCTGCCTCAATAATCATCGACCTCACTATATAGAACAAGGTGTTGTTCCTCCTTCCACTAACACAATTCCACTATGATGTATATGGAGGAGTGAGCTGAGATAGAATCCCAGACTCCCGTAGAAGATCAATGAACTCTTGTTTCAGAAATTCTCCACCTCGATTTGGTTGAAGGTTCTTTATATTCTTACCAAGCCGATTCTCTACTTCATTCTGGAATTCATTAAATTTCTCTAAGGCATCTCAATTATACCTCATTAAGTAGACATAGCAATATCTACTCAAATAATCGGTAAAAGTAATGAAGTAATAATATCCACCTCTAGCTTCTACTGGAAATGGTCCACACACATCTATGTATACCAATCCTAGATGCTCTGTGGCCCTTTCACAATGTCCACCAAAAGTCAGATTTGCCATTTTCATTGTAAACAAGTGTGACATCTATCAAGTTGTTTTAGCTCAGTAGAGTCTAAATAGCCATCTTAGAAGATCTTTTTCAAGAACTTCTCGTTTAAATGACCGAGACAGTGATGCCACAACTAGGTGATGTATGAGTCATGTGAGTTTGTTTCGTTATTGATTGCCAACACTTTGTTTTTTGTAATTAAATACATACAAACCATTATTTAAATGTGCCATACCATAACATACATTGTTCTTATAAAAGAGACAACCCTTATTTTCAAACATGAGAAAAAATCCATCCATATCCAAACAAGATTCAAAAATTAGGTTTTTGGTAACACTAGGAACATAATAATAGTTATGTAAAACCATGATCATCCTAATCAGCAATGAGAGGTGGTAGTATCCAATAGCCAACGCAGCCAGCCTTGCGCCATTGGTAGCTCTATGATCCACCTCTCCTCTATAAATACTTCTAAATCTACTTGGTTCTTCCATTTGAATAAATATGTGAGCCTCAGAAGCTGTATCTAATACCCAATGTGTAGAAATAGAAAGATTACACTCAATAACTAATGCAACAATAGTGTCCCAATGCTTTTGGGTGCAGTTCCTCTTCCTGTGGCCTTGTTTTCCACATGAAAAACACATTTCCTCATGTTCCTTGCCCTGCCTCTAGATCTTACCCTTCTTGGAGGGACAGTGCTCGGGGGATTCAGACCGTTTATAAGTCTTTGGCCCCTTTGCCTTGTCCTTCCTTTTCTTATTCACAATAAGGACTGCAGGTTTGTCACACCCCATGTCCTTATCTACTTGGTGAGTTAAGGGTAGAAGTTCCGATCTATGTGCAACTGGAACAGGCTCTTTCAGCACATACAATTTCCTCTCGTGGAGATGGATAACGCGTAAACGCTTCTGCGACTCTTGGAAATTGGTGTAGGTGAGAAGGTTTTCCTTCTCGAGTATGGTTCACAGTGATATGTTTGAAATAATTTTCTTCTCATTTATAAAAATTAAGATGAGCAAAGGTATAATACTTTATTATAAAACTGAGACAAATAAATTAATACTTATTAGTCTCCCACTATTTTATCAAAATCCAACATCCCTCACCATTGACATCGGAATATTCTGTTCCCTGAATATTCTAGAGGATAGGATCCATATTTCCCTTCGCATTACACCGACTAGGGTTGGCCATGTAACTTGATGGGTTTTAGGTAGGCATTCCAAATTCCAACTGCATTAACTCGCAGCTCCTTGATCCGCAGAGTATACTCCCCAATCCCGAAATCCTTTTATATTGTATTTCCTTAACCTTTGCCTCTTGGTCACACTATGTCCTGCAGTGGCAGTCAAACCTTAATGCGAACCAATTCAAGTCAACCCAAAACATTTAATTATAATTCCCCGATAATTGAAAGCACCCCAACTAGGGTTGGTCATGCACTTTGAACTGTGGTTTTATTCTAACCAAGATTATGGAAGGCTATACCGACTTAATATTTCTTTTGAGGGATTTTATCCTTATAAGTAAATTTACAATTTATTTTCCTTTATTAAATGCCTATTAATATTACGTGGGATATACATAAGTTATTAACCATGTCTAAGATAATATTTACGTATAAGCCGGTTTTATTTTAGTTCCATCTTACATGCTTGTTTAATTCATTAATTGTGTGATCGTGAGAACACACCCATAATAAATAAACCATGAAGCTGATAGAAAAAAATAAGTGGTATGATCATAAGCTTTTTCTATTGGTTAGTTTATCTAGTGGTTGATAAACTAACCCAAGACCTAGGGGGGAAAACCTTGAATCTTTCGGGTTCGTGTTCACAGATTTCCACCAATCCACCTTTGTATCTCCTTGGATTGGTTTCACCTTGGATCCTAACTTGAGCCACCTCCACTTTCTTGGGAGCTCCATCCATTACATATGCATTTATCTCACACGCAGGTGAGGGGTAAAATGTGGTTTTTACAAAAAAAATCCTTGGGCGCACATGCCCTACATATTAATGAGAAGATGGCTCGCAGGCCAACAAATCTAATTTAAATAAATAAATTTAAAGAAACCATTCACATACAAATGTCTTGGTCTAGCTCATGATCATCCATACATGCAACGATATTTACGTATAAATAAAACTAGAATTCAATTCTTTAATCGTTCTTTTTTAAGATAAATCATGCTCGTATTAATTAATTATCTTTAATTAATCAATCCTTTTATCTTAAACCATTTTTATGAATTTCCTTGAGATTCTCATCCATCATAATTTTAAACAAATACATTCATCTAAAATTATCCTTGTACATAACTAATACCTTGGAGGAATCCTGGTGAATTCTCTTTCATTACGCATATGTTAAATTAAACACATATATATAAAACACTTATCACATTTTTTGCCTCATCTTTACACCTGAAACATGGTACACGTATCAAGGGTTTGTATAATTTAATACACAAATTTAATAAATCTGGGTAATTTGTGTGAGTACATGTCATGTAGTTCCGACTACATGGCATGTACTTTTCTTCAACGTCAATCTGAAGTACACGCCCGGGGACAGGGAGTGTTAATGTACTTCAGAAATTTTTGGAGTACATGGAGTGTTCTTTGGGACACAAGCTATGTAATTTCCGCATTACACAGTTTGTAGCTGGGCAAGCCCTGTACGGGCCACGGTCCAACTAAACCCGAAGGGACTACACGCCGTGTTCAGTTGGACCACACGACGTGAATTTGGAAACAGTCTGCCACTTGTTCTTTGTCATCACACAGTGTCATAAATGACATATGTATACTCCAATACACGGCCTGATTTGGCAGATCAGTCAATGCATTGAACCTGGACTACACAGTGTGTACTTCCGAATACATGTCGTGTATTCTGGTGTTGTACGGCTAGAAACGTTTGGCTCCTTTAGATGAGTTCCTCTATTTTATTTTAATAAAAATTAAAATAAAAATTCATTTCTGTGTGGTGAATGAGAAATGAGGGAGGAGGAAAAAATCTCGAGATTCATATTACCAGATCAATTAAACATTAATTGAAACAAATAAATTATTAAATGAATAAAACATCAACAAAAAACTAAATAATTACAATCAACGATATGACACCTCTGATACCTCTTGTAGGTTCCGGGCGCAGTGAACTTGCGTTGGTGGTTTTTCCCAACTTTAATTTTAACGTTAAACAGCGTTCAATCAAAGATCTGTCACAATGTAAAATGCCGAATCATTGGAATAGAATGAGTAATGAAAAAATTAAGAGGGAATCCCAGAACCATATAAATAGGATCATCATATGTTGGTTATAATTAATTTAATTAATTCCTAAGAATTATCTCGGTGGAATTATTTCTTCGTTGATGTCTCCGGTCACGATCCTGTGATTCGTCGTTGCATCATATAATCAAAGTGTAGGATTCCTCTAGCGGTGATCCACACATGTTCCACATATCTGTGGACGTTGTTGGAGGGATCTTCGGGTGCTATCGTGGAAGAACATTCGCTTGCGATGTTCGCCTTCGATCGCCTTGGTCTCTTGGTCCTAAGAGCGTTCTTGGAGGAAGGAGTTCTTTCAGCCTTGAAAGAATTCTTCCAAATTGTTTTGCACAATGATTTATTGAAAAGTGTTGGGGTTGTGAGGATATTTATAATCAGGTTTGAGGTTTATTGAGTTATGACAATAAATAAACCCATTACGCGTTTAATTTATTTCATTAACTATTATTGAAACCCCCATGTCGAATTATTAATTCCTTGATGTGTGCCCATGATGATTATAATTAATATCATTTAATAAAGAATATTATATCCTCAAAATCCTTACTGGAAAACTACACGGTGTGTAATACTTAATACAAGACATGTACTTATTTCCCACAAAACTACACAGCGTGTATATTTAATATACACAGCGCGTACTTTTATTTTCAATTTTCCTTTATCTCCTCCTTCACATTTATTAGACCTTGAGTAATGGCTATTTATTTCTTAAATTAATGCAACTGCATTACTCACTAATAAATATATTATTTCTCTCACAATATATTCTCTCGAATAAATAGTGTCGAAATAAATGCGATTAGGTATTCTTAAATAATTATTAAACCACAGATGGGAAAAATCTTTATTTAAATTGTTAAATTATTATTTAACTGAGATACATAGACACACTTATTGTGTGACCCTCTATGTCTCTTTCTCAGTGGCATTAGGTGGAGCCTGCCTAAAGTCGAAGGTTAACATCTAGAAACATGCCAAGGAACCCATAGAGAAATAAGCTAACGCTGCAATGATGTGTCACCTCCTGCAAACATTTACCATGTAATAAAATCCCTTTATCTCGATATCTCTAATCAAGCAGGTTGCATGCTAGTTCCATCAACCCATGTGCTTGATTATTCTTTCTTTGACTTTCCAAAATTGAACTTGACATTCCTTACCATGGCCATGGATTTATTTAGGCTATATCAATTCCATCAAAGGGCCAATGATATATACTTATTTTATGCAAAAAAATGGATAAATCCTTTCTCGCGTTATTTATTAATGCATTATTACTCGTGACGCACCCAATGTATCCTACCTCGCTGCGAACAGTGTGTTGTCACAGTTTTCGTCAATACATCTAAGTGTGTGAGTTTTAAAACCCATTAACAATAATCTTAATGTCTAAGGACCAATACACACGTCCGCAGATAGGAACATCTAGTGACACTATGAAATGTGGATTTTCTACTGGCAGGTATCACTCTCATAATATCCTCAAGATATTACCAAAGGAACACACCATGGGAAGGTGCCTCAAATTTTTATGAGTCCTCACCCCTAATGACCTATATTATTTCTGTCCCTCAAATAAAATCATTCGGCCATAGAACATGTATTCAAAAATAGTGTTATGGCACTTCTGGGTTCTTATCATAGCATAGATCTGCTATGAACCTTTAATGAAACAACTATCCTTGAGACATTATCACATGAATTGTCACATAGAAGAACAATCAAAATGTGATAAGGCTTTTATTAAGGAATAAAGTAAAAAGTAGTTGGTTCTAGGACACCAACTCTAACATCCTCAGGTAGTCAAACTTATTTCCTATATTTAATTCATATACATATTTGGGAATAAATTTCTAATTTAGTTCAAATAGATCAGATAATTTCCCCACTATGAGAGAAATTTTTGATTTTTATTACTAATTATAATACAATAAATAATGAGAAGTGTCTTTCAAAACATGTAAATTTGATTCACTAATTGTATAAGGACTTTGAGAATGATAAAACCTTGGTCTTTATGGTGAATGTGAAAATGATGAAAATGGTTTTGGCGACCAAGAATCATAACAAGACTCAATATCCCAAGAATCATCCTTTTATGAAGAGGAATATCCAACAGTAGGGAAAGGAAAATGAAGAAGTATGTATTTTTGTGTGGCAAACAAGGCCACTGGAAGAAGAAATGTACCCCAAAGTAAGGGGCAGATAAAGGTGCATTCTTTATCAAGTGTAATCATTCAATATCTACACATTGGGAATTATATATATCTTGACGTTCTCATGTATGTATCTAAATGATAGAATCAAGTAGATTCTCTAAAATTTCTAAATGAGAGGTGGATTTGAAAGCTACCAATTGGGAAATTATAGATTCTATATCCATTTATGAATACCACCTTCCATTACCATCATGAATAATTTTGGTTTTAAATGATTGTTATATTGTGAAATCAATTACCAGGAACATAATTTTTTATCATTCCAATATGATGATGTTTTGAATTTCATTTTGGGAAATAATTTTTTTTATTTCATAAAGAAAACTTTTTTATGGTATGACACATTTAAATAATTATATATATATATATATTAAATTACAAAAACCATGTATTTGTAATAGATAAGGAATCATATTCACACTACTCATATTACACCCATCTATGGAATAACTATATTGGTCATGTAAACAATATGAATTTCACCAAGCTCTGTCATGATGGTTATAAAGAATCTAATGAGACAAAACCACATTAATGTTGTCATGGTTTTTTCAGGAAAAAATATCCAAACCACTATTTGGTGGATCCGTTGAAGGGGAAAAGATGTTCTACGATTGGTACACACTGATCTGTCTGGTCCATTTCTAATAGAACCTAAATATGGATACTCATACTTCATATCTTTAACTAATGACTTTAGTAGATATTGATATGTCTACTTGAAGGGGTATCATTTATAGTTCATTGATGAATTCATGGAATTTAAGAATGAAGTAGAGAATCAACTTGGTATGAAGATGAATAATACTTGATTAAATCAAGTTTATGGATATCTTAACCAAGAGTTTATTTTCTTTCATTTTTTTGGATTCTATCTCAAATAAAAAACCTTACACACCATAGTATAATTTTTTTAGTGAAAACATGAACCATACCTGATTAGACGTGGTATGGTTGATGGTGAGTCAAGAAGATCTCCCATTATGTTTTTGGGGATATGCATTATAAACTATGGAATATACATTAATTAGTGTACCAAGTGATGTTGAAAATGGAAATCCCTTTTGTGTTTTGGAGTAGAATGAAATATTTTTTGATGCATACACACGTATGGGGTTAGAGATTTCTATTAAGGCCTTCTCTGGAATCAAACTAGAACATACGAGCACAAAGTGTTTCCTTATAGGGTATCCAAAGGAATAAATGGGATACTACAAATACATCCCCTCAGAAAATAATGTTTCAATCACTAGAAAATATATCTTTATTGAGTGGGAGAACATCTTCAAAATGAATAGTGTGGGAAATAATGATATCAATGAAGTTGATTCCCATGATATACAAGAGTTGTTATAATAACAGATTCCATAGGTCCCCATTGAATAATCAGTTCTTAAAACACTATATAGGAGCACAATAGAGGTAAAATAACCATAATGGTATGGTTTTATATTCCCCAAATATAGGGACTCATTATAGGTTAAAAATGTTGAACCTCAATCCTACAAAAATGTCGCAGAGAGCTCATAAGATGTAAGATAGAAAAAATTAATGACTTTTGAAATGGATTCCATGTTTTAGAACAATGTTTTTGTTCAAGAATTTGCACTAGTTGATGTAAACCCATACTGTAAAAATGGGTATTAATTTGATAAATGGAAATGGAAAGTAAATTAAATACCTATAAAGTAAGGAAAGTGGATAAAGGGTTTATATAGTGTCATGGAATTGAAAAAGATGAATCCTTTTCACTTGTTTTCATATATAAATCCCTCATAATTCTACATTTTATAGAATCTTACCATGAATATGAAATATGTAAGTTGGATGTCAAAACATAATTCTATAATGGGACCCTTAAGGAAGATGTCAATATGACACATCGAGATGGGTTTTTGACTCCAGGTGATTACAAAAAGGTTTTCAAGTTGTTGAGATCCATTTTTGGATTTATGAAATAATCTAGGTATTGAAAAATTGAATTTAATGAATCTATAAAATAATTTTGTTTCATTATGAATGAATTTGATCAATATGTTTACAATAGGTTTTGTTAGAAATCAGTCTTTATCATATTAATATATGTTGATGAAATGTAATTTATCGGAAATGACATACATGTCTATAGTTTGTTAAGGTCTGGTTAAACAATTGTTTACCAATGAAGGGATTAGGAAAATCAACCTACATATTTTGGATCAAGATCATTTTTTAGAGATCCTAGAGGCCACTTGGAGTATATCGAAGTATATACCTTGACCTGATACTAATGGGATATAGTATGGAACAATCCAAAATGGGATTTGGTATAGTGTCACATGGTATACATCATGATATGAAAATTTTTCCTCAGACACAATAAGAGAATGAAATAATGATTAAGATCCCAAACAATATAGTTATATGATCAATCACGTATACCATGTTTTATACCAGTCCTGGTGTTTTTTATGAATTGAGCATAGTAGGGAGATATCAAGAAGATCCACGAGAATAACATTGATCTTCTATTAAGGATGTACACATTGTTGAGATCTTTGGGAAAATTAGTTGAACTTATATTTTGATAATCCCAACTATGCTCAATCATATTTTTGTTAGGCTCAATTATATTTTGATAATCTCAATTATGTTCAAGTATAGTTTGATAGTTCCTATATTAATTAATGGTTAATTACTTATTTTAGTATACATGTACACCATGCACATATTTATACATTATAATGTTTATATTATCTTTAGAGAATTTGGTTACTAAATGGATATATATTCTAACTTGACCCATTCTGCCAATAGAATGCTTAAATAGACAAGTGGTCACCGTTATAGAACAAGGTTACCAATACGTAAAGGCTACCAATACGTGAAGGTCACCGATATGCGAAGCCTACCGATATGTGAAAGTTACCATTACAAAACAAGCCTACCGATACAGTCAAGCCTAACGATATAGACAAGCCTACTGATACAGACAAGTTACCAAACAAGTCTACCGTTACGTGAAAACCTACTGATACGAACAATTCTACAATTACATGAATGTCACTGGTACAACAAAGCCTACTGATATGTGAAGGTCACTGATAAATCAAGCCTACTGATACAGACAAGTCACCGTTTTGAAAGTCTACCGTTACACCAAGGAAGATACCGGTACATGATGGCTACCGTTACATGAAAGGGCAGTGGTACATTAAGTCTATCGCTACTGATCAAATCTACCGACAGACATGAAGTTTATCGATATAAAGGCTACTGTTATAAAAGATTTTATCGATACAAAGACTTGCCGATACACAAGGCTACCGATATCCAAAGCTACAATTCCAGAGAATATGAAACTATCTTAATTTCTTTATCTTTATTTAATCAAAAAAAACGGTCATATTAGGTATATTTTAATTCTCTTTCATTTATTTAATAAAGGATGTTGGATGTCAGGGAACTGTACCTCATACCAGCAAAGAGAAATCATTTCTTTTGCCGGAGCTCATGCTATAAAAGTCCACGTTTCTGCACAAGAGAGAAGAGATGCCACATATACAAGACACTAAGAACATACAAGGAATATAAAGAGATCATACAGATATTCATGCACGATCAAGAAGACACAGAGGCTCATACACACTCAAGCCTACTCAAGAAGAGTTCCTTACTTTCACGAATATTTTGAAGAAAATCATTAACTACATTTTCTCTGTCTCCAAACCTGGATGTCAATCAAACAACACTATGTTTTCCAGAAAGAAACTAGAAGATGACTCATAACCATTTCTGATCAAATTAGAAGGAGTCCAGAGCTACACTGCAGTCACTAGATCCATTCTAAACTTTGTATCTTGCTCAATGATTTATTATTTACATTACAAGCAGCGTGTATCATCTGTTTTAATTTTTACACACACTGTCTCCTGATCCTCAACTAAAGGATCTCCAAATCCTCATTTAAATTTTTTACATCTTCTATTTCCCACCGTGAATAGTGGTAGAGGTCATGTGTGACCTGGACAGCTGTATTTGTTGTCGTTTTTGTTTCCCACAAAGAACTGTGGTAGAGGTATTTGACCTGGACATTTGTAAACTATTTTGAACCCCGATCCAGGGTGTGGATCAAATTTATATAAATTGTTGAGAGGACTAAGTCTCAACTTGAGACTGAACCTCTTGGTTATATCTGCTGTGCTTTATTTAGTTTTATCAAAAACCTTTTATTCCACTGATAAGTGATTTAAAACTTAAACAGTTTTTAAAAGTTACTCTGATAGTTGAATTAGAAAGTGTTTGTATTTCTTTCAAATCATTAGGTCAGTTCCAAAATCTAATCCGATCTTCTGATTCGATTTACTGTTAATTAATCAATCCCTTTAGAACCTAACTGAAAGTTTTCTTTAGTTCAAACTCACTACAATTCAATTAGTATTTTAAATTGGGGGATTTTAGTAAAGTATTTTAAACAGAAATTTTAATTGGAACTCAAATAACCCCCCTATTGAGTATTCACTCCGACCAACATTTGGTATCAGAGGTTTAAAATATTTTCTGAAGTACTCTATTTTTCAACTGTGATTTTAGATGTATTTTAATGTTCTTAAAATTTCCGTTATTTCTACATTTTTATCTCTTTAACATTTTTGTTTCAACCTAGTTATCATGGATAACAGACTTGTAGGTGTTGCAACTAATAGACCACCATTGTTTCAATGGAAACAATTATGCCCAGTGGAAGATTAAGATGAAAATTCTTTTAGAGAGCATGGGTTATGATATTTGGACCGCCATAGAATCAGAATATAAAATTCCCACTACTGTTAGATCTACTTGGAATGAAGCTACTAAGAAAGATTACAATAATAATCGCAAATATATGAATGCTCTGTATTGTGCTTTATGATATGAGGAATTTAATAGAATATCTTCTTGTAAGACAGCATATGAAATTTGGGATACTTTAAGTGTTTCTCATGAAGGAACAACTAATGTTAAGGAAATGATATTGAATACCTATACTATTAAATATGATAATTTTAAGATGAAGCCTGATGAACCCATTTATGATATGTATCTTAGGATTAACGAAATTATCAATACAATGATCTCACTGGGAAAAGACATTTCATCAAAGGAGTAGATCATGAGAATTTTGAGATGCCTACCTGAAAGATGGAGGGGCAAATCTCTTTCAATCAGAGAATCTTGTGATATTTGTCAACTTCCAGTCAAGGAACTTATCGATAATTTGATGATTTATGAAGAAGAGCTTAAGGTAAACAAAGAAGAAGAAGAAGAACCAAACAGGAAGTCGGTTTCCTTCAAGACATCTACTTCAAAGAATAAGGATAAGGATAAACTTCAAGTTGTAAGTGATAGCTCAAGCATTGAAGAATGTGAAAGTGCATCTGACAGTGATGCAGAAATGTCCCACATAACCAGAAGATTTAAGAATTTTTATAGGAAAAAGAGGTTTTTCAGAAAATCAAATTAAAAAGGTAAGTATGAAAACAAGGGACACTGGAAAAAGGACTGGAAGAAATCTGACAAATCTGATGAAGTTGTCTATTATGAATGAAAAAGAAAAAGACTTATAAAAGCAGACTGTCCAAAGCTGAAATTCATGAAGAAGCATGAGTATACGGGGAATAAGTATAAGAAATACATGAAGGCTACTTGGAGTGCTTCTGAGGATAGCTCCAGTGAATATGAAGTTTCTGAGACTGAAAACAGAAATAAGTCAAACATGTGTTTTATAAAAAACACTTCTGAGGTAACATCTGAAACTCCCGCTTCAAATACATATTATTCTAGAGATGATTCTGATTATGAAAATATGTCAAAATCTGAACTGTTTGAATACTGTGATATGTTGGAAGAAACCTGTAATGAGCTGAAAGACAAATACAAAGGTTTAAAGAAACAGTATTCATTAACTGTTAAACATAAATCTGATCTTGACATAGAAATGGAAAATAATGTTAAGTTTCTTAAAGAAAACATTGAAATGAAATTGTCAAATGAGAAACTTAGAAAGGATTTAGAAAAGATTACAAATGGTAAAGACACTCTTACTCAAATTCTAGGTAAGAATATTTCACCTAGATATACTACTGGTATAGGATACCAACTTGGACAAAGAAAAATTACCAAAACTAGATTTATTCCTAAATCTGGACAGAATGTGGTTAGTTATAGTTCGGAAGCTCATATACTTCAACCAGTTATATTCATAGTTACAAATCTAACAAGGTTTATCTTTCAAAATCTATGGATTATACAAATTTTATGAGACCCATAAGACAAATTTGGGTACCTAAAGTTTTATTGTCTAACCTGAATGGACCCATGAAAATCTGGGTACCAAAATCATTTCCTCTATAAATCTGTTTTATAGTGAACCTGCTTAAAAAGATCCTGTAGAAAGACATGGTACTTGGACAGTGGATGTCCAAGACATATGTCAGGAAACTTCTCATGTTTTAAAAGCTTAGTCAGAATTGATGGAGGTTTTGTCACCTTTGGAGATAATTCTAAAGGGAAAATCATTGGCTTAGGGCAGATTGGTAACACTGACTCAGTATTAATTTCTAAAGTTCTATTTTTTGATGGACTTAAGTATAATTTACTATGTATTTCTCAGTAATGTGTTGATGGATTCAATGTTAAAATCAAAAATGATTCTTGAAATTTTTTTAATTCTAAGAATGCTTTAGTATTTTCTGCCTTGCGAAATGAAAATGTCTATGTTGTTGACTTAAATTCTTTAGATATGAAAAATATTACATTTTTAAATGCTTTTCATAATGATTCTTGGCATTGGCACAGAAGATTAGGACACTTCAATGTACATTCACTTAGAAAACATACTAGGAAGAACTTAGTTAGAGACCTACCAAAACATTAATTCCCAGCAGATAAGGTTTGTAATCCTTGTCAAAAGGGAAAGCAACATAAAGTTTCTTTCAAATCACATAAATAAGTGTCAAATTCTCAACCTCTCGAGTTGGTTCACATGGATTTTTTTGGACCTTACAGAGTTTCTAGTTTATATGGGAAGCACTATGTCTATGTTCTATTAGATGACTATTCTCGGTATACATGGTTATATTTTCTAGCTCACAAAAGTGAATATTGTTCTTACTTTGTTAAATATTCCAAATATGTAGATAACCTTAGTGGACTTAAGATTAAAACCTTGATAAGTGATCAGGGTCGTGATTTTTAAAATCATGAGTTTGAATCCTACTGCTCACACAATGGCTATAGTCACAATTTCTCTTCCCCTAGTACACCTCAACCAAATGGTGTAGTAGAAAGGACGAATAGAACCCTTCAAGAAATTTCCAGAACCATGTTCAATGAGTATGACCTACCTGTTAATTTTTGGGCTGAAGCTATCAATACAGCTTGTTATATTATCAATAGAGTCTTGATTAGACCTATTCTTAAGAGGACCCCTTATGAGTTGTGGAACCATAGGAAACCTAAGGTTAACTAATTCATAGTTTTTGGTTGCAAAGTCTTTATTCATAATACCAAAGATAATCTTGACAAGTTTGAATCCAAGAGTGATGAAGGAATTTTCCTTGGTTACTCTATTTCTAGTAAAGCCTATAGAGTTTTTAATAAGATAACCAAATGTGTGGAGGAATCTGTTCAAATAAAATTTGATGAAACTGATCCACATGAACCTAAGACCTCTCTTGAAAATCTTGAAGATGATATATATGTTTTGAACCTTAATGATAAAGACAATGGAACTATAGTCAAAACATCTAGTTCTAAAAATATCTCAGAACCTGCTTTTGTTGACTTCCCACCTGTTGATGAACCTGAAATCTCTAGACCTACCTTTTCAAGACCAACTAGGATCCTAAAGAACCATCCTTTAGATTCTGTTGCAGGTAATCTGTATAGAGGAACATAGACTAGAACTTCTCTATGAAATCAGGCTGAACATCAAGCTTTTCTTTCACAGTTAGAACCTAAAAATATCAATGATGCTATCAATGATGAATTTTGGGTAATGGATATGCAAGAAGAACTAAATCAATTTGAAAGAAATAATGTATTGGAATTAGTAGAAAGACCTAAGGACACTTTAACCATGGTCACAAAGTGGGTGTTTAGAAACAAAGTTTATGAATCCAGAAACATCATTAGAAACAAAGCTAGACTGGTTACACAAGGTTACAATCAAGAATAATTAATTGGCTATGAGGAAACCTTAGCACCTGTAGCTAGATTAGAGGCCATTAGGATCTTACTTGCCTTTGCATCACATCTAAATTTCATGTTATATCAAATGGATGTGAAATGTGCTTTTCTAAATGGTTTTATTATTGAAGATGTTTTTGTAGAACAACCACCTGGTTTTCCAAATCCTCACTTTTAAAATCATGTTTTTAAACTTTCTAAATCTTTTTATGATTTAAAACAAGCTCCAAGAGCCTGGTATGTAAGAAATACAAATTTTCTTATTGCAAAAGGATTTACAAAAGGAATTGATGATCCCACTCTTTTTATAAAAAAATTTCAAAAGATGTTTTAATAATACACATAAATGTTGATGATATTATTTTTTGATCTTCTAAAAATTCTGTATGTACTTATTTTTTGAAGGTTATTCAAAATGAGTTTGAAATGAGCTTAATGGGAGAGCTTAAGTACTTTCTTGGATTTCAAATCATTCAAACTAATGATTGTATTATTTTAAATCAAAGTAAATATACTAAGGATTTATTAAAACGTTTTGGTTTGGATAGTATTAAGGGATGTGATACACCTATGAGTACAACCTATAAATTAGATATTGATGAAACTGGGAAACCAGTAGATCAAACTAATTATAGATGTATGATTGGTAGTTTACTTTATCTTACTGCTAGTCAACTTGATATTATGTTTAGTTTATGTATGTGTGCTATATTTCAAGCTAACCCTAAAGAGTCACACTTACTTGCTGTTAAAAGGATTTTCAAATATCTTAAATATACAGTTAATTTGGGATTGTTTTACCCAAAAGGACAATAATTTGATTTAATAAGTTATTCAGATGATGACTTCGCTGGATGCAAGTTAGATAGAAAGAGCACATCTATAACATGTCATTTACTTGGAAAGTCCCCAGTATCATGGTGTAGTAAGAAACAGAATTTAGTTGCATTATCTACTGCAGAAGTACAATATATAGCTACTGGTAGTTGTTGTGCATAGATTCTATGGATGAAACACACTTTATTGGACTATGGATTTGATTTTAAACATGTTTCAATTAACTTTGATAAAACTAGTGCTATCAACATCTCAAAGAACCCTGTGTCTCACTCTAGAACCAAACACATTGATGTTAGACATCACATTCTAAGAGGTCATTATCAAAGAGGTGATATAACTCTTGAATTTATAGGCATTGAACTCCAATTGGCTGATATTTTCACTAAGCCTTTATGTTCAGAAAGATTAAGTTTCATTAGATGTGAATTAGGAATGATAACTTACTCTAAAACCGTTAGATAAACCTCACCATATGGATAAAACTAACCGTTAGGATAAACCTCACCGTTAGATAAACCTCACCGTTAGGATAAACCTCACCGTAAGGATAAACCTCAATGTTAGATAATCCTCACTGTTAGATAAACCTCACCTTTAGGATAAACCTCACCGTTAGATAAACCTAACTGTTAGGATAAACCTCACCGTTAGATAAACCTCACTATTAGATAAACCTCACCATTAGGATAAACCTCACCGTTAGGATAAACCTCACCGTTAGATAAACCTCATGGTTAGGATAAACCTCACCGTTAGGATAGACCTCACCATTAGGACACCTCACCGGTACAACTCTCGCGCTGTTTTAAATTTTTGTATTAAGGCTGAGACTTTAAATTTCTTTTTAATATAAGATTTATTTTATATGTGAATCCTAAATGATATTAAACCCAACTCTAGACATCACTCAATCACCGCGAACCTATCTGTTTGAATCCCTTTTACCTAAACCTCTCACGATTACAAAACCCTAAGCCTCAGAATCTGAAATGACCCATGTGAAGGGACCCTTAGTGGATGAAGGGAGTGATGTGCTGCAAGCTAAGAAGTAGAAAGTAACCAATGCTGGTGCCAGTGAAAGAAGTAGAGATGTTGTTCGAAGGAATCCTATGAATCCACATTTATCGAAGAAAGAAATTGTAGTGGAAAAGGAATTATGTGAGGAGTGGCTGCTGTTAAGAAAGTCCTTGATTCTGAAGGTTTTACAAGAACATGGGTGGATATAATTCTTCATGAACAATAATGGACCGTACTCTACAGCTCTGGTAAAAGAGTTTTATCAGTTTTTCTGTTTTGAGACATCAGAAGAGGAGAACAGGATGATTTCCTACGTAAATGGTCAAAAGATTTTGTTTTCCTCTATTGAATGGGATGAGAGCCTTAGAGTTCCTCATGAAGGTGATTATGGATTTTATTCAAAATCCATACCTACTACTATTGACCTTTTTGATTATGAGGATGCCTTGTTGGAGTTGACAGGAAATGGAACCCCTAGAAGGGACATTGCTGTAGAGATGGCAGGGTAGGACAAACTGCTTTTCAAGTTCATTCAGCATGTGATTAGTCCAAGGAGGGGATATTTTTCTAACCGTATATTTCAAGACATTTAATTGTTGTATCTGTTAAAACATGGAGTAAAGGTGAACTTGTGTAGATTGCTTATGGTTTAGATTGAAGAGATGACTAGACCAAAGTCTAAGTCCAATGCACTTTTCTTTTCTAAGTTAATTTTTATTATGTTGAAAGCAAAGGAGGTAGCTAGACCTCAAGATGGAACTGTTGTGGTTAAGGATAATTTTTGACTCACCAGGACTGTGTGTAAGTTTATGAATGTAAGCTGGAACCCTTGGAAGAAATAGTGGGTTAATGATGATGGAAAAATCTATGACAAGTACACTCCTGTGGATCATCCTTCTAGACCAAAGGATGTGAGGGATCCTGGTCTTGTTCCAGATAAGCCAGAACCGGTATACAGTGATGATGAAGCTGCGGAGGAAGAGACATCAGTTGAGGAATGAGGAGACCCTGATTTACCTCCTAGTCTTATGCCTCAAAATATTTCTTATGGAGCAGCTACCCCTTCAAAAGAACTACCAAGGAGAGAAACTATTTTGAAGTACAATGATACTGAGACTGAAGAAGAAGAAGAAGAAGCATGTCAGTATGTTGTTAAGGACACATCTGAAGAGGATGTGGCAATCGAATCTGATCGTGTTATTAACGGAGAAAAGGAGGCTGCTGGTGAAGCAGATGATGAGGAAAATGAAGAATAAGAGCTCATTTTGAGCCCTCTGATAGATAGTACAGTCAGGACAGTGCCTGGTCAAGAAGTAGAAGATGCATATGTTGATGAGAGAGAGTCATTGATGACTCAAAGAAAATGGCTATTGAATTTGCTGCAGTTGTAGAAGAAGTTGTATAATTACATCGAGCAGAACAGTTGGAGGAGATTCCTCGGGAGAATGTTCTATGTGAGGAGGAGCATTTGGTTCAGTTTCAGTGTTGTATGACATTGAAGGTTGGACATCAGATCAAAGATATATGGTTCTTGGACTTAATTATGAGCATTCGGATGAGGAAGACCATCCCCAAAAAGAATCAGTTATTCTACCTGCAGTGGCTAAAAATGTGGCAACCAAGGAGGACCTTGAGTCCTTAAAGGCTGAATTGAAAGAAGCAATGAAAGAATCAGTGGCAGATTTGAAGCAAAGTCTGGTTGATGAAATGAGGAGTGTGGAGAAATCCCTAGAGCAATCTCTAGGATGTGTTGTTTCTAGCCCAGTAAAGGAAATGATGGATGAAGTTAAGGTGTTCCATACTCAAATTGAGAGTTGGGCAGGAGCTGTAGTTGCACTCAGAAAATCCATTGATTCGTTGACTACCATGAACAACTCTCAAACCCAAGTGAATACTGATATCAGATATATCAAAGAGGTAGTCAAACAGTTTGTGGATGATTTTGAGACTTTTAAGAAATCAGTCAAAGAACATTTGAATAGTCAAGATGAACTTGTTTAGAAGGTGGTTAGTAGTATGAAACAATCTTTCAAGGAGACATTATCTTTCTCAGTTAAACCCCTTCCCCCATCCATCTCCACTATGAACCTTGACCAGATCAGATATTTTACTCAGGAAGAGTTGGCTAAGTCCAGTACCAGTGGTACCTCAGATACTTAGATCCTTGCTACCACTAGGGAAGTTATTATTTTTGTTCATGATCACATACGGGCAGCTACTGCCTCTCAAGAAGAAATTAAGAATAAATTGGATGCTTACTCTAGGAAGGTCTATACCAAACATCAAATGACCAATCATTTCAAGATCTTTATAGAGAATATGAAGTTGCCTCCAGTGACTCAAGATTTCAGAGACCAGGTTAGTAAGCTCAGGGATCATACTCCTGTCCTAGATAAATTCATTGAAAATCGACATGATTTTGTGTCAGAAATGGAGAGAGGAGGCAGTAATATTATGGATTTCAGGAACCTGCTGCTACCATTTCTTGAATGTGGATTCCAGACCAGTGATTGTCCCTTCTACCCTTCCTGCCTCTTCCTCTGGAAGTACACCTCAGATGACTCTAGTTCGAGCTATTGAAATCTTAACTCCTATGATCACACAGAGAAGCACAAATTTCGGATCCGGTACAGTTTCAGTGGCTGAACCTCTAGTTGTTTTTTCAGATATTCCCAAGCCATCTAGTCAATATGAACCTGCACCCTCTTCTGACCCTAAGGGAAAGACTTCTGTTCAAGAGGAAGATTGAGTGATTCTGGATGTTTTTGATGGGATTCACTTGAATTTTTAATACTGGCTGTATCAGTTTGTACCTTTTGTACTTTAATGGACATTTCCTCTTACATTCTCCACTTTACTATGTTTATGTTTCCTTTCCTTCTGATATTTCTCTAATTCTACCCTTCTTCTTGTTAATCACAAAGGGGGAGAAATTGCACCAAAGGAGAAAAATGTGGGAGAAAATGAATCTAAGGAGAACTGGGAGTGCAAATTTAAAGGGGGAGAAAAATGAGAACTATGTTTTAATGTTTTTAAAATGAGCAACTTTGTTTCACATTTTTTTATTAGTAAATTTTTCCTCTGAAGCTATATTAATTTTCTTAATACATTGGGATAAGTTGTGCTAGGTTGTGATTATCAAGATGGGGGAGATTTTTGAGCTCTCTGGGAAAATTATTTGAACTTATATTTTGATAATCCCAACTATGCTCAATCATAATTTTGTTATGCTCAATTATATTTTGATAATCTCAATTATGTTCAAGTATAGTTTGATAGTTCCTATATTAATTAATGGTTAATTACTTCTTTCAGTATATATGTACACCATGTACATATTTATACATTATAATGCTTATATTATCTTCCGAGAATTCGGTTAATAAATGGATATATATTCTATCTTGACCCATTCTGCCAATAGAATGATTAAACAGACAAGTGGTCACCATTACAGAACAAGGATACCGATACATAAAGGCTACAGATACAAGAAGGTCAGCGATATGAGAAGCCTACCGATATGTGAAAGTTACCATTACAGAACAAGCCTACCGATACAGTCAAGCCTACCGATACAGACAAGCCTACCGATACAGACAAGTTACCAAACAAGTCTACCATTACGTGAAAGCCTACTGATACAAACAATTCTACCGTTATGTGAAGGTCACCAGTACAACAAAGCGTACCGATATGTGAAGGTCGCCAATACATCAAGCCTACCAATACAGAAAAGTCACCGTTATGCAATTCTACTGATACACCAATGAAGCTACCAGTACATGATGGCTACCGTTACACGAAAGGTCACCGGTACATTAAGTCTACCGCAACCGATCAAATCTACTGGAAGACATGAAGTCTACCGATATAAAGGCTACGATTATACAAGAGGCTATTGATATAAAGACTTACCGATACACAAGGCTACCGATATCCAAAGCCACTGTTCCAGAGAATCCAACGCTGTCTTAATTTATTTATCTTTATTTAATCTAACCAACAGTCATATAAGGTATATTTTAATGCTCTGTCATTTCTTTAATAAAGGTTGTTGGATGTCAGGGAACCGTATCTCATACCTGCAAAAAGAAATCATTTCATTTTTCGGAGCTCGTGCGATAAAAGTCCATGTTGCTGCACAAGAGAGAAGAGATGACACATATACAAAACACTAAGAACATACAAGGAATATACATAGCTCATAAAGATATTCATGCACAATCAAAAAGACACAGAGGCTCATACACACTCAATCCCACTCAAGAAGACTTCCTTAATTTCACGAAGATTTTGAAGAACATCATCGACTACATTTTCACTGTCTCTGAACCTGGATGTCAACCAGACGACACTCTATTTTCCAGACAAAAACTAGAAGAGGACTCAGAACCATTTCTGATCAAATCGGAAGGAGTCCAGAGGTACACTACAATCACTAGAGCAATTCTAAACTCTATATCTGGGTCAGTGATTTATTATTTACATTACGAGCAGTGTGTATCATCTGTTTTAATTTTTACACACACTGTCTCCTGAACCTCAACTGAAGGATCTCTAAATCATCATTCAAACTCTTTATATCTTCTATTTCCCACTGTGGATAGTGGTAGAGGTCATGTGTGACCTAGAAATCTTTATTTGTTGTTGTTTTTGTTTCCCATGAAGAATTATGGTAGAGGTGTTTGACCTGGACAGTTGTAAACTATTGTGTACCCCGATCCAGGGTGTGGATCAAATTTATATAAATTGTTGAGAGGACTAAGTCTCGGCTTGATACTGAACCTATTGGTTATATCTGCTGGGATTTATTTATTTTTATCTAAAACCTTTTATTCCGCTGATAAGTGCTTTAAAACTTAAACAGGTTTTCAAAGTTACTCTGATAATTGAATTAGAATGTGTTTGTATTACATGCATATCATTAGGTTAGTTTCAAAAGCTAATCTGATCATCTGATTAGATTAACTGGGAATTAATCAATCCCTTCAGAACCTAACTGAAAGTTTGATTTAGTTCATATTCACTAAAATTCAATTAGTATTTTATATTGGGGGATTTTAGTAAAGGATTTTAAACAGAAATTTTAATTGGAACTCAATTCACCCCCCTCTTGAGTATCCACTCCGACCAACACACATGTATTTGAGAATAAAAAAAGATATGTTCTTAGAGTATGGAGGAGATAAGAAGCTAGTAATCAAGGGTTATAGTCATGTTAATTTTTAGATAGAGCAAAATGATCTGATTTCAGAGTCATGATATGTTTTTTATCTCAATGGAGGAGTTCTGAGCTTGAAGATTTCAAAGAAGCCGGTTTTCGCTAATTTTAATGTGGGTTATTAGTGTATAGTGTATTCTAATGTAGAAAAGAAAGCCGTTTGGAAACATAATATTTTTTAATATAATGATGCAGAGCCTATTAATAAATATCCTATCACATTGTTTTGTGATAATACTACAGTGGGGTCTCTTTTAAATGATCCAAAGTCACAACAACTAACAAAGGACTTATTATAGATGTATCACCTCTTGAGGTATTTTAATTAGAGGGGTGATGTTTTAATATGAAATGTTCCCATAGAAGAAAATGTAGAAGAATCCTTTGCTAATGGCTTATCTGAACAAAATATTGAATATAATGTGAGAGCTTGTATGCTAAATGTTGTTAGTAGTTGGATTTAAAGAATGTTGGAGTCTGTTGGATTTGTTTTTCTAGAACTGACATCTATGTACTTTATAATAACATGTATTCATTGTTTTTAATATTAATAAAATTATTATCACATCATGATTTTCCTTATATATAAAATAATGTGTGATAATTTCCTCATAGTAGTTTTCACACTAATAGTTCATATCAGTTCTCCACTAAGAAGAGAACCCACAATTTTCATGTTTGTATTCTTAAATATATGTTATATAGCGGGATTATGTCATTTTAGATACAAAAATTAAATAGTCTATTAGGGTTAGAGACTCATAGGACATTGATTCACCTTCTCATGGTTTATTCCTATTGTAATATTATGTTTATGATATTATGAGAACATGACCCACTGGTAGGAAATGCACATTTTTATGTGTCAATGGATAATTCTATCTATGGAGGTATGTATTGATCCTTATACTTTAAGATTTTTATAAAGAGTGGTATAATTCACATACATTAATGTATTTATGAAAACTATGATGACATATGTTCATGGTTTGGTAGGATATGTTGGGTGCATCACATGTAATTTTGCATAAATGAATAACACGAGAAAGGATTTACCCTTTTTATCTTTAGCATAAGTTAATATCTAAGAAACATTGATTAAAAAGATAATTCTTAAATAAATCCATGAACTTGGTGTTTGATTGGAATGTTTAATTACAAAAGAATATACAAGATGTTATATTGAGTACATAAGTGAAGGGAACCAACATGAAACTTTCTTGATTAGAGATATAGTGATAAATAGATTATATTATATAGTAAGCATTCATATGAAGTGTTATTTCATTCCAATTTTAACATTCTTCTATATGGGTTATTAGGAATTCTACTATATGATAAACATGGAATTTAGGTTCCCTTAACTAATTCCATTTAGAAAGAGTCCTAGATGGTCACACACAAAGTGTATCCAAAATATCAGTTAAATAATATATTATTATTTATTATTTAACAAGTTGAATAAATATTATTCCTATATTTGGTTTAATCATCATCATCATTTATTTTAATTGAAAAATAAGAATGGAAATGGCCATGATGACCAAAAGAGAAGAATATCCTAGGGGGACAAAAATAATTAAAGCTGAGGGCATCCCCTCTAATGATGTAAACCCCATATGATTAAAAGACATTCCTGTTATAAAAACATGAGACACCAGAACCTTGAACTTCTATGGTTGATAAGTGATAAACACCCATGTTACATTAACACCATGTGTGTCTCAAGAGTACATTGTTGGACAATAGACCACGTCATGTTTTGGTGACATATGTAATCGACCAAGGTGTGGGTAGTGTCATGCATCGAGTTGAGAAGGACTAAGGAATTTGTTTCAGCTTCTGTAATTGTAATGCTACCCTACCATTAAAGGTATAAGCTGGGGAGGAAAAAATGATCCTCTTCATGATGGGAAGAGACCCGATAAAAGTGGGATGTGAAAACCAAGACAAACAATCCCCTAGAATTACATACAAGACCACCAACTCTCATTATTATTGGGATGCATGATCCATCTGTATTAAGTTTCATACCCAACGGTGGATGTTTCCAAAGTACCCAATTACCTCTCTGGAATCCCCAGGGGAAGGAATCCTCTGAGTGCGTCTAGAAAATCTGGAGAAAATATGCATCTTTCCAGGTATAAAAGTGCCTGGCCAAATCAAGAAGGAGGCTCTGAGTCCTTACTATGAGGGCCCTCCCAAAAGAGATGATCTCCTCATGTTGTGATTTGTTTCTTGCCTTCCTGAGACACAAATAGCCTATATAGCGAATGATGCTTCTTTCTTGTCTCATTTCTCCCTTATTTCCAATGTTACGAAACCATAGATCCTGGAAGGAGGTATCGTGGTGGGATGTGGAGGAAACTTTAATATATAAAATAGAGAAGTACTAGACCTCACGTGCCCATTCACTCTCAATGAACAAATGACTGGAACTCCCATACACATGAAATTTTCAACAGAAACACTGGGAGACCAGAGAAATACCACATTTCCTTATATTCTCATGAGTGGAGACTGTATTATATAGGGGGCCCTAGGTGAGGAAATTAAGCTGAGTTTTAATTTTCTTGACCCACCAGACATCATTCTATAAATCCTCTAGTACTTGGGTGTCTTTTTTCTAGTGAAAAATTATATCATAGAAGGTCCCTGAAAAAGTAGTTGTGAAAACACACCTATCTGGGTCTCTAGTGGTTTCAATGAGGTAGAAGGTACCCTGTTTGTTTTCATCAAGAACAGACCTGATGAGCTCAGTGTAATTGCCTGCCTCCTTGAACGTTATGTTAAAGGCTGCATAAATAGGGAAATCGAGAGTCGATCCCAACAAGTTTTGATTCTAAAACGATAGGTTCCCCTACCCGATGATCCTGTGAGTTAGTTGCTATAGGGAAGAGATGATAGGGAACAAAATAGAGAGAAAATGAGACATGTGGCCCATCTCCAACGCTGAGCTTCCCTTCAGATACCTGTTATTTTTCTTCCCCCATATGATACAACATTTATGAATATCCCATGCAAATTTTTCATTCCTGTGGGAGAGGGTGTTATCTATACTACGTATTTCTTTCCTTCATTTCCATATGGGCTTCACCATCTTCTCCCGAGACACCCAGTGATGTTTACCTTCCACTCACAAATCCCATTCAAAATGGGTGAGGATCATATCAATATTACCATGGACACCATTCTGATCATTAATCACAGATAGATCATGCACCAGAGTGGAATGATGAATGTAGTTAAAGAGAGAAATTTGAACCCCAAAATTATTTATATATTCAACCAATTGAGGACTCTATCCTAGATCATTCTAAAAAATGGGTCAAAATATCTAATTCGATGTCAGCCTAAGGAAATATGGGCACCCAGTTAATTCATAGTCTGGATACCTTGTTCCATGTCTAGGGTATTACTAATTTAGACAGACCTTCTAGGATAACATCTTTTTTGAAATTAAAACATCACTTTTGGATATATTAATTACATGAACACTCCACTTATAGTATGATTGAATATCTTTGATAAGGGCACAAACTGACCTTCTGCTGGCATTGAAAAAACTCAAAGTATCATATGCATACATGAGAAGTCAAATGTGTGTATGGTTCCACCTCCTTCAGTATGACATCATTTCACACCTATTCAAGATTCCGTGTATATGTTGACTAAAGACATCTTGGGTGAGAATATAATGCCTTGGGAGGATGGGATCACCTAGCCTCATGTGGAGAGTCACCTTGAAGTAGCCATTAGTATTACCCATGAAGTTAACTTCCAAACAGGAAGAACTAAAATAGTGAAAATGAGATAGATTGATAAGGAGGATAAGCCCATAACAGATAGCACATTTTTTATACAATTCCATTCAACATGATCATATTCCTTTATCATATCTTGTAGTATATCTATGTTAGATCCATGATAGAATATTATGTGAATGAAATATTTAATAAATATATATTTAATATTTAGTAAATACAATATTTATTTATTTATTTTTGAATAATGAAATGATATTTATTTGTTAAATAAACAGTAATTATTTATGGTCTGATAAATATTTTGGAACAATGGAAGAACAAGTTTATATTTCTGGTGAGAAATAATATATATTGATTATTGTTTGATTAAATAATATTTAATTTTAATTCGTGAGTTTAGTTTATGTATGTATGTAATAATAATATTTTTACTATACACATTCTACTAAACAAGGATTAAAAAAAATTATTGGCCACTTGATGAAATATTTATTTGTAATCTGTAGTTGTATATAAGCACAATTATATTATTTTTCAAGAGATATAATTCATTATTTTTTGAATAATGAATTTGGTGAATCCTATTGAAGCCCTATGTAAAGACCCGCAAATTTCAAGGAATTTTTTTTCTTAATTTTCTTTGGAATTTTACAAGAGCGCAGCTTCAGACGACACCTGATTCAGAGGCCCGGTGTGCCCGGAATCAATTTCCGAAGTTTGGCTCGGGTACGTTCAGTGAACGGACGAGCGGGTTTTTCTATCTTTTGAACCGGTGCCCGGAATCGAATTCTGAGGGCACCGATGAAATCGCAGCGCCGGTATTTGCTTAGAAACGCCTCTTCCGGAGTTGCGTTTGCTCAGACGTGGTTTTTAAATTTTGGGGCTTTAAGTCAGAAATAAAATAAAATTTGTGCGACAACTTTATTTTATTTCACTTAAGCTGCTTGGAAGCCGCTTGGAAGCCACTTGAACTGAGTTAAAGCGGATAGGGTGCTATCCGGAAATATCCTACCCCTTGTTAGGATATTTGTGCGGTGGGGCCCGCACGAGCCCCGCCGTTTCTTTCGCTAAGTAACGCACCCGCGAAAACCCGTCAAAGTAACTGAAAAGTAAACCGACGCGTTTTCTTTATTTCTTAACAGACCATTTAATTGGGCGGTTTATTTCGTGAATTAAATGGTCTGTTTCATTCGTTGAATTAATTCAACGAATTTAATGGGTCGTTACTTACGCGTTTGCGTTCGTTGGCAAAATAATAAAATAGACAAACTTGTCTATTTTGGAGGATTTCTATCATTGTGCAATTCCTCTGAGCCTCCACCCTCCTCGCGAAGAACGCGAAGAACGCGAAGAATGCGAAGAACGCGAAGAACGCCGGCGACCGGAATTCGACGACGCACACCGTGATCTGCGACGTCGACGAGCTCTACCCGCGACGTTCTTCGGTGACGCCTCTTCTTCCGCGACCGATCCTCGTTCGGCAACTAAGGTGAGAATCGGATTGTTTATTTCTCCCTTTTTATTTTCAATGACAACGGATTTAATTAATTAAATCCGTTTGATCTTGATCCGGAGATTGTCAACGCGACGCCGGATATCGCGACGACGTGACGATCTCCTTCTTCTGCGACGAGCGATTCCGCGACGACCTCTCGTCCGACGACGACGACAAAGTAGGGGTTTATTTTCTTGATGATTCTTTCCCGTGTTTATTCTTTTGAAATAAAGAACCCGATCACGGAACAATTTTAATTTGTTTAAAATTGTTGATTGGTTTTTCCTTTTCCCCCGTTGAGTTTATGACTAACGAGGAGGGTGCGGGTCTAACGAACAAGACCCGGCAACCCTCCGCCGATCTTTTGTTGTGCGGATTTGGCGGACGATGACGAACCGTGCGGCAAGGGCGATCCGTTGATCCCGCAGTGAAGATCGGCCCCCGGGAGGAGCAACGGCGCAGACGGGAGGCAAAACGGGCCACCGGAGCAACTCCGGCGGCCCGCGGAAGGCGGCGGCGGCGCGCCGCCGTGGAGGAGTTCCGCCGCGGCTGAAGCCGCGGCCGCGCGGAACCGGGGAGGGACGCGGCGGCCCGGCCGCGTCCGCGTGACAGGCGGCCCCCCGCGGGGCCGCGTTTTCCTCCAAGCCGCGGGTCAAACCCGCGGCAGTTGCTTCGGCCGCTCGGCCGAAGCCGAGCCGGCCGGTTCGGTCGGCCGGGCCGCGCCCAGGCCGGACCGGACCCGGCCTAGCCGGGTCGGGCCGGGTCGGGCCGACCCGGTTCGGCCGACCCAGGGGTGGTTCGGGCCGGGTCGCCCCGGACCCAGAACCCCCGTTTCGGGCCTTCTTCGGTCTTTCGCCCATATCTTGGGCCTGGGACCTCCGATTGACGAACCGTCAGCGGCTACGCGATCCTTGGATCGAGACGGTCGTTCAGGTATATTACACTCAAGGTTTCGGAAGACTTTGGGTTCGGTCGGGTTGGTTCGTACACGAAACCAACCGAGCCCTCGGAGCGGAAACGTTCATAACTTGAGCTGCGGACGTCCGATCGACGTACCGTAAGCTGTGGTAGTTTCCTCTAAGTGAGACGGAACTTTTGGCATACTCCGCCCGAGGATCGGACACAGGCGGAGTACGGTCGGGTTGGTTTTGCCCTAAAAACCAACCGGGCCCCTGGGACGAAAATGCCAATAACTCTCAGACCGGGCGTCCGATTGACGCGCCGTCTGTTGCGTTGAGATCCTGTTGTCGATACGGAACTTTTGGATACATCAACTTCGGGCTACGTGTCAGTTGATGTATCAGCCTCTTGGCTCGTGGAGCGGACCCTCCTAAACGAGCTCGCTATGTGCGGGAACCCTAGCGCTGGCTGTGACTTCGACGACAGAGCAGAGATCCTCCGTGGACTGCGACGACGGCAGAGCAGAGATCCTCCGTGGACTGCGACGACGGCAGAGCAGAGATCCTTCGTGGACTGCAGCGACGACTATGCAGAGATCCTCAGTGGACTGCGTCGACTACTGCACTCAGCGATCCTACGTGGATCAGTGCTACAGGTTCTGTGTGAGCCCGATCCTATGTGGGTCCTTACTACCGGTTCTGTGTGAGCCACTGCCTACAGGTTCTCTGTGAGCCCGATCCTACGTGGGTCTTTTGCGGGGGTTAGTACCTATCGATCCTTCGTGGGTCCGACGACATAGATGGATCAGTGATCATCTTTGACGTCATCTGAAAAAGTATACCTGGTTGAGCTGAATCTTATGTTACTCTCCTTTGTGGATTGTGTTGAACTATCCTTTGTGGATTTACTGTTTACTCTCCTTGTGGATTTGAGTCTTGCTTTCCTGCGTGGATTGAGTTGTTCTTGGGCTCGTGAGTAGAGCTAGAATTGGGGACTTAGGTATATGTATGGGCATATACCTAAGTCGAGTCAGATGTTACTTCGTTATTGCATCTTTCTTTTGTGCTATATCCTTTGTGGATTTCGGGAGACCTTCGGGGGTCTCGGGGTCCTTACTGAGTAGCTTATACTCACCCCTGCACGGGCTATGCCCGCACCTTGTTGTGTTGGATGCAGACGACGGACAGCGCTGATCACGGTTGGGGCGTGGAGCAGGACAGTACCTGGAGGTGGACCACTGGACGGGACGTGCTCGGAGCGTACGTGGGACCCGAGGAGCCTGGAGGCTATCTGTACCCACCCTTCAGGTGGGATTGCCAGTGGACGACACGAGGCCGCCGTCTTTTCTTCAGTTGCTGTTCTTTACTTTTTCAGTTGTAATTTACAGTTGGGCTTGTATTTCCGGCCCCCTTTACTTTTCTGCACTTTGTAGTTACTTTCCGCTTGCTGACTCTGTGGTGGTTGTTACTTTTAAAGGCAATGCCTTCCCTGTTTACCGGGATTTTACGCCTTGGTGCTAGTCGCCAGCCCCTGGCCTATGGAAGGCGGGCTTGGGGTAGTCACGGCACGGGCCCCGAGGTCGGGTCGTGACAAATTGGTATCAGAGGTGGTCGGTTCTACCGCAGACTCTGATCGTCTTTTCTTCCTATATGAAGCAATAGTGTTTAGTGTATTGAGTGTGGTTATCAGTTCAGGGGGCCCAGTGTTGGTGCGGCGGCCGACGTATCCGTACACCAGGACCCTGACTCTTGATTTCCGACTTAATGCATGAAAACATTGATTGCGTGTGTGTTTCAAGTTTTCTTTTTGATTACTTGTGTCAGCTCACCGGGTATACTGATCTGCTTTATGAAAGTCTCAAGTTTTCCTTGTGATTACTTGTGCCAGCTCACCAGGTATACTGTTCTGACTGTGGTGCTCTTGTTCTCCTTTTCAGGATGGCCCCGCGACGACAGCCAACTAGGGTTCCGAGTGTAGGGCGCGACGGCAGCCCACCGAGCGACGAGGCCTCGGTGCAGGGCCCTTTTCCAGCAGTGGCACCGGCGGTAGCTTTACCCACCGAGCCACCGATGCTACCAGTACCAGACGCTGACGATGCACGTCGCCTCAGGGCACTGCATGAGTTTCAGAGCCCGCGACCGCCCAGGTTTCGCGGTGAGGCGGACCCCCAGGCCGCCGAGGACTGGCTAGAGGCGGTGGTACGGATCTTTAGGCTAGTGAGGACACCAGAGGATCTCATGGTGATTCTCGCGGCGAGCCTCCTGCAGGCGGCGGCAGGACGATGGTGGAGCTTGATGCTCCAGGTTCACGATGAGGCATCCTTGCTCTGGACGGACTTCGAGAGCCTCTTCCGCTCTGAGTTCGTCCCGGCCACCCTCCGAGCGGTGCGCATCCAGGAGCTTCTCCAGCTGCGCCAGGGCAGCATGACGGTCGCTCAGTACGCGGCGAGGTTCACTGACCTATCTTGCTACTCGACCGACATGGTACGGGACCCCTTCTTCCGGGCCCGGACCTTCGAGCAGGGCTTGCGACAGGAGATTCGGGCGTCGCTGATCTCCCTCAGCATCCCGACCCAGGCGGGAGTGCTGGAGAGAGCCCTCCTGATCGAGAGCTTCCTGGCAGAGCCTTCTTCAGCGGCGAGACCTAGCGCAGGGCGGCTGGTAGCTGAGTCTTCGGCAGCAGGTAGCCGACGGATGACTCTCGGGTCCAGGCAGACCAGACCCCCACGCAGACGACCTCAGGACACCGGCTCAGCAGTGCGGGGCACACAGCGGAGTGCCAGCCTTCCGAGAGGCAGGCTGTGCTACTCCTGCGGCGGGCAGGGTCACATGGCTCGTGACTGCCCGACTCGCCGACCAGAGGAGCAGCAGACGGTGGAGGGGCCACCCAGGCAGAGGCAGAGGGTCGACCGTGGCGGTCCACAGGGAGGAGGCGGACGAGGCAGAGGAGCTGGCCGAGCAGCGGGTGGTGGGTGACGCTTCCAGGCTCTACCCCCACCACCACCAGGAGGGCCACCTCGACCACAGGGAGCTGGAGGGCAGGGACAGGCCCAACTCCAGGCAGTGGAGGCCTACGACCCCGACATGCCAGAGATGATTCGAGGTACGATCTGTGTCTATTCCACCCTTGCTGCAGTACTTATAGACACAGGAGCGAGTCACTATTTCATAGCCTCTGCCCTTGTTCAGAGCTCGGAGATTCCGACTGAGCCGTTGGCTCGATCCTTACGGCTAGAGACTCCTACGGGAGCAGACTCGACGATTACGCACTGGTTCCGGCAGTGTGAGCTTACTCTAGGAGGCGAGAGCTTCGGCTGGGATCTCCTTGTAGCGGCGTCGAGGCCTTACGACGTCATCTTGGGCATGGATTGGCTATCCACGGTTCATGCCCAGATCGACTGTTTTAGGCGCAAGGTGCGATGTGTTCACACAAACGGGAGTAGGTTTACCTTCACCGGCGAGAAGGGAACCTTTGCAGCACAGGATGGACTTCCGCGGAGGAGAGTGCAGCCCATCTCTCATCAGTTGGCTAGCCTCATCCTAGGAGCAGTGGACGTGCGGAGTCCAGTTTTTCCTGCAGTGGTGGACCAGTACGTGGACGTCTTTCCCGACGACGTTCCAGGGCTACCTCCTCGTAGAGAGGTAGACTTTTACATCGACTTGTACCCCGGGACAGCCCCGATATCTACTCCAGCATATCGGATGGCCCCCGCCGAGCTTCGAGAGCTGCGGGTACAGTTTGAGGACTTGCAGAGCAAGGGGTTTATCCGACCCAGTGTTTCACCCTGGGCTTCCCCGATTTTGTTCGCCAAGAAGCCGGACGGGAGCTTGCGACTGTGTGTCGACTATCGTTGCCTGAACCAGGTGACAGTGAGGAACAAGTATCCGCTGCCACGGATTGATGACCTCTTCGATCAGCTCAAGGGAGCGCGGTGGTTCTCGAAAATAGACCTCCGGTCAGGCTATCATCAGCTCAGAGTTCGAGACGAGGACGTGCAGAAGACGGCCTTCAGGTGTCGGTATGGCCATTATGAGTTCTTGGTTATGCCGTTGGGCGTAACCAATGCTCCAGCAGTGTTCATGAGCCTCATGAACAGGATCTTCCAGCCATACCTCGACCGATTTGTCGTGGTCTTCATTGACGACATTTTGGTATACTCGACGACTGAGGAGGAGCATGCCTACCACCTGCGAGTTGTGCTAGACACACTCCGAGAGCACAAGCTTTATGGAAATCTCTCAAAATGCCAGTTCTGGTTACGTGAGGTCCATTTCTTGGGGCACGTCATCTCTGAGGTGGGAGTTACAGTGGATCCCGCGAAGATCGAGGCAGTGCTAGCTTGGGAGCCACCCAAGAGCGTGACAGAGGTGCGGAGTTTCTTGGGCTTAGCCGGATACTATCGGAGATTTGTGCCGGACTTCTCCAGAGTTGCGGCACCACTCTCAGCCTTGACAAAGAAGGGGAAACCCTTTGTGTGGTCAGAAAGATGTCAGCAGAGCTTCCAGGAGCTGAGACAGAGATTGACCAGCGCACCTATCTTGAGGTTGCCTGAGGAGGGAGTTGGATATGTAGTTTATTGCGATGCATCAGGGACTGGACTTGGGTGCGTCCTGATACAGGAGCGGGCCGTGATCGCCTACGGATCACGTCAGTTGAGGCCGCATGAGCAGAACTACGCCACTCATGACCTGGAGTTAGCAGCAGTGGTCTTCGCTCTGAAGACTTGGCGGCACTATCTGATGGGCGAGCGCTTCACAGTCTTTTCTGACCACCAGAGTCTCAGGTATATCTTCTCTCAGAAGGACCTGAACCTGAGACAGCGGATATGGCTTGACTTCCTCCAGGACTATGACTTTGAGATAGTCTATACTCCTGGGAAGGGGAACGTGGTAGCCGATGCCCTCAGCAGGAGGACGGGCATCCAGCTACTTGAGGAGGCGACGGAGCAGTTAGCCTCCTTACAGATATCCTTCGTGGATAGAGACAGAGCAGCCTTTCTTCAGTCTCTCACAGTCTCCCCTCCACTTCTACAGCGGGTCAGAGAGGCTCAGCGTGGGGACGCTGACTGTGAGACCCGGCGTGCACTGATATCCTCAGGTCAGGCGCCTGATGGCTTCTCCCTTAGAGCAGAGCACGACATCCTTTTCAGAGGACGTACCTTCGTACCAGTCGCTTTACGAGAGGAGGTACTGAGAGAGTTTCACACTTCTCCCTTGGCGGTGCATCCCGGAGTGGCGAAGATGTACCAGGATCTCAGGCGATAGCACTGGTGGCCGGGCATGAAGAAAGCTGTGGCAGAGTTCGTTTCACGATGCCTCACCTGCCAGCAGGTGAAGGCAGAGCATCAGGTACCAGCAGGCTTGGTACAGCCCTTGGAGGTCCCGGAGTGGAAGTGGGACGGCATATCTATGGACTTCGTGACTGGACTTCCACGCACTTCCAGAGGTCACGACTCCATTTGGGTGATTGTCGACCGACTCACCAAGTCGGCACACTTCTTACCCATCAGAGAGCGGGGCTCAGTGGAGAGCTTGGGACGTCTTTATGTCCAGGAGATCGTACGGCTTCACGGTTTGCCATCGTCTATCGTCTCCGATCGAGATGCTCGTTTCACTTCCCGGCTTTGGAAGGGGTTGCAGGAGGCGTTCGGGACGCGGCTCCATCTGAGCACAGCCTTCCACCCTCAGACGGATGGTCAGACGGAGAGGACCATACAGACACTCGAGGACATGCTCCGTGCATGTGTTCTCGACTTTGGTCGCAGCTGGGAGGACCACCTACCCTTGGTGGAGTTCGCGTACAACAACAGCTACCACTCCACCATCGGGATGGCACCATACGAGGCGTTGTACGGCAGACCCTGCAGATCACCGTTGTGCTGGACAGACCCTGGGGAGTCAGCACTCGTGGGACCAGAGATGGTCCGAGCCACGACAGAGAAGGTCCAGATCATCCAGGAGAGGATGAGGACAGCTCAGAGCCGGCAGAAGTCATATGCTGACAGGAGGCGGAGGCCACTGGAGTTCGAGGATGGCGACCACGTCTTTTTGCATGTCTCACCTCGACGTGGTTTACGGAGATTTAGCCGAGGCAGCAAGTTGTCTCCACACTTCATCGGGCCTTTCCAGGTCCTCAGCAGGCTAGGAGAGGTGGCTTATCGCCTGGCTCTACCACCTCAGTTGCACCGGGTGCACGACGTCTTCCACGTGTCTCAGCTGAGGAGATACGTGCACGACCCGACGCACATCATCGACTTTGGGGAGCTGGACGTGGACGATGGGGAGACTTCTGCGGAGGTCCCAGTGGAGATCGAGGATCGACAGGAGCGGGTCCTACGTGGGCGGTCGATTCCTCTTGTGCGCGTCAGATGGCAGCACGGGAACCTCCAGGAGAGCACTTGGGAGCGGGAGGCTCAGATGCGTGCTCAGTACCCCCATTTGTTCCCCTAGTTTTTGATGTATCTTTACGGGGACGTAAAGCCCTGAGGTGGGAGTAATGTAAAGACCCGAAAATTTCAAGGAAATTTTTTTCTTAATTTTCTTTGGAATTTTACAAGAGCGCAGCTTCAGACGGCACCTGATTCCGAGGCCCGGTGTGCCCGGAATCAATTTCCGAAGTTTGGCTCGGGTACGTTCAGTGAACGGACGAGCGGGTTTTTCTATCTTTTGAACCGGTGCCCGGAATCGAATTCTGAGGGCACCGATGAAATCGCAGCGCCGGTATTTGCTTAGAAACGCCTCTTCCGGAGTTGCGTTTGCTCAGACGTGGTTTTTAAATTTTGGGGCTTTAAGTCAGAAATAAAATAAAATTTGTGCGACAACTTTATTTTATTTCACTTAAGCTGCATGGAAGCCGCTTGGAAGCCACTTGAACTGAGTTAAAGCGGATAGGGTGCTATCCGGAAATATCCTACCCCTTGTTAGGATATTTGTGTGGTGGGGCCCGCACGAGCCCCGCCGTTTCTTTCGCTATGTAACGCACCCGCGAAAACCCGTCAAAGTAACTGAAAAGTCAACCGATGCGTTTTCTTTATTTCTTAACAGACCATTTAATTGGGCGGTTTATTTCGTGAATTAAATGGGCTGTTTCATTCGTTGAATTAATTCAACGAATTTAATGGGTCGTTACTTACGCGTTTGCGTTCGTTGGAAAAATAATAAAATAGACAAACTTGTCTATTTTGGAGGATTGCTATCGTTGTGCAATTCCTCTGAGCCTCCACCCTCCTCGCGAAGAACGCGAAGAACGCGAAGAACGCGAAGAACGCGAAGAACGCCGGTGACCGGAATTCGACGACGCACACCGTGATCTGCGACGTCGACGAGCTCTACCCGCGACGTTCTTCGGCGACGCCTCTTCTTCCGCGGCCGATCCTCGTTCGGCAACTAAGGTGAGAATCGGATCGTTTATTTCTCCCTTTTTATTTTCAATGACAACGGATTTAATTAATTAAATCCGTTTGATCTTGATCCGGAGATTGGCAACGCGACGCCGGATACCGCGATGACGTGACGATCTCCTTCTTCCGCGACGAGCGATTCCGCGACGACCTCTCGTCCGACGACGACGACAAAGTAGGGGTTTATTTTCTTGATGATTCTTTCCCGTGTTTATTCATTTGAAATAAAGAACCCGATCACGGAAGAATTTTAATTTGTTTAAAATTGTTGATTGGTTTTTCCTTTTCCCCCGTTGAGTTTATGACTAACGCGGAGGGTGCGGGTCTAACGAACAAGACCCGGCAACCCTCCGCCGATCTTTTGTTGTGCGGATTTGGAGGACGACGACGAACCGTGCGGCAAGGGCGATCCGTTGATCCCGCAGTGAAGATCGGCCCCCAGGAGGAGCAACGGCGCAGACGGGAGGAAAAACGGGCCACCGGAGCAACTCCGGCGGCCCGCGGAAGGCGGCGGTGCCCGGCGCGCCGCCGTGGAGGAGTTCCGCCGCGGCTGAAGCCGCGGCGGCGGCGGCCGGTTCCGCGGCCGCGCGGAACCGGGGAGGGACGCGGCGGCCCGGCCGTGTCCGCGTGACAGGCGGCCCCCCGCGGGGCCGCGTTTTCCTCCAAGCCGCGGGTCAAACCCGCGACAGTTGCTTCGGCCGCTCGGCCGAAGCCGAGCCGGCCGGTTCGGTCGGCCGGGCCGCGCCCAGGCCGGACCGGACCCGGCCTATCCGGGTCGGGCCGGGTCGGGCCGACCCGGTTCGGCCGACCCAGGGGTGGTTCGGGCCGGGTCGCCCCGGACCCAGAACCCCCGTTTCGGGCCTTCTTCGGTCTTTCGCCCATATCTTGGGCCTGGGACCTCCGATTGACGAACCGTCAGCGGCTACGCGATCCTTGGATCGAGACGGTAGTTTCGGTATATTACACTCAAGGTTTCGGAAGACTTTGGGTTCGGTCGGGTTGGTTCGTACACGAAACCAACCGGGCCCTCGGAGCGGAAACGTTCATAACTTGAGCTGCGGACGTCCGATCGACGTACCGTCAGCTGTGGTAGTTTTCTCTAAGTGAGACGGAACTTTTGGCATACTCCGCCCGAGGATCGGACACAGGCAGAGTACGGTCGGGTTGGTTTTGCCCTAAAAACCAACCGGGCCCCTGGAACGAAAATGCCAATAACTCTCAGACCGGGCGTCCGATTGACGCGCCGTCTGTTGCGTTGAGATCCTGTTGTCGATACGGAACTTTTGGATACATCAACTTCGGACTACGTGTCAGTTGATGTATCAGCCTCTCGGCTCGTGGAGCGGACCCTCCTAAACGATCTCGCTATGTGCGGGAACCCTAGCGATGGCTGTGACTTCGACGACAGAGCAGAGATCCTCCGTGGACTGCGACGACGGCAGAGCAGAGATCCTCCGTGGACTGCGACGACGGCAGAGCAGAGATCCTCTGTGGACTGCGACGACGGCAGAGCAGAGATCCTTCGTGGACTGCGGCGACGACTGTGCAGAGATCCTCAGTGGACTGCGTCGACTACTGCACTCAGCGATCCTACGTGGATCAGTGCTACAGGTTCTGTGTGAGCCCGATCCTATGTGGGTCCTTACTACCGGTTCTGTGTGAGCCACTGCCTACAGGTTCTGTGTGAGCCCGATCCTACGTGGGTCTTTTGCGGGGGTTAGTACCTATCGATCCTTCGTGGGTCCGACGACTTAGATGGATCAGTGATCATCTTTGACGTCATCTGAAAAAGTATACCTGGTTGAGCTGAATCTTATGTTACTCTCCTTTGTGGATTGTGTTGAACTATCCTTTGTGGATTTACTGTTTACTCTCCTTGTGGATTTGAGTCTTGCTTTCCTGCGTGGATTGAGTTGTTCTTGGGCTCGTGAGTAGAGCTAGAATTGGGGACTTAGGTATATGTTTGGGCATATACCTAAGTCGAGTCAGATGTTACTTCGTGATTGCATCTTTCTTTTGTGCTATATCCTTTGTGGATTTCGGGAGACCTTCGGGGGTCTCGGGGTCCTTACTGAGTAGCTTATACTCACCCCTGCACGGGCTATGCCCGCACCTTGTTGTGTTGGATGCAGACGACGGACAGCGCTGATCACGGTTGGGGCGTGGAGCAGGACAGTACCTGGAGGTGGACCACTGGACGGGACGTGCTCGGAGCGGACGTGGGACCCGAGGATCCTGGAGGCTATCTGTACCCACCCTTCAGGTGGGATTGCCAGTGGACGACACGAGGCCGCCGTCTTTTCTTCAGTTGCTGTTCTTTACTTTTTCAGTTGTACTTTACAGTTGGGCTTGTATTTCCGGCCCCCTTTACTTTTCTGCACTTTGTAGTTACTTTCCGCTTGCTGACTCTGTGGTGGTTGTTACTTTTAAAGGCAATGCCTTCCCTGTTTACCGGGATTTTACGCCTTGGTGCTAGTCGCCAGCCCCTGCCTATGGAAGGCGGGCTTGGGGTAGTCACGGCACGGGCCCCGAGGTCGGGTCGTGACACCCTAGAGATCTCTCTACTATATGAATGCTCCCATGAATGGAGAGTGATCTTCCTCCACCTCCCACTATCGATTTAGAGTGGTTAAAGATAATATTTTGGAAGTTGTTATCATGGTGGTCAAACATGAATGAACCACACGTTAAGATCATCCATTCTATCACATGGATAATCCAAAGTCAATATTAAATGATTTGTGGATTACATGTGGATTACGTCTAGAGAGAATATACTCTTGATTGCTACAATGAAATGATAGTGCAGTGTATCTATAATGTTAGATCCATCAATTAAGAAAGAATTATCACAAGTTAACTCTTTAATTGAATGAATTAACTGTTAATAATATGTGATGATCCCTCTCTCTTGTTTTTATTCTTTATACGTTTTCATTTTTTATTCAACTCTATTGGTCAGGAAATTTTTTATCATATTAATATCATATTTAACATTAATCATGGAAAAAATGAATGTATGGCATAAACCATGGTACAATTATGATATTTCAAAAACCTACAGGATTCAACTCATTTTAGCTAGTTTTTCCTTGTATTGGTTCTCTCAACCTCTTCCTCTCTTCTAAATGAGAACCCTTCGTTATTCCTAAGATGGATACTCAGATTTAGGTCTTAATAACATGTCTTAAGAATGAAGTGGATGTGGGATTCCTAAAATATTCACCATAATTAAATTTATTTATGTTAGTAACACCATTTTCTATCTTCATATTCAACTTCATGAAAATATTTTCAATTCCATTGGATTTTCCATCTAGCTACTGTGGTGATTTTACCAAAGAAAATCAATAGTATGAATATTTCATTGCTTACCAGGTTCCCTATTATTTTATGAAGGAAATTGTAACCCAAATCCCTCTCTATTCTACAATGGTATAATCATTTAATAAGTGTAATATATTTTTTAATGTAATTCAAGGGACTTCAATACAATTACTTTTAGTAGTTGAACCCATTCCACAACTCATAGTCATAATGTTGTATCCTTGAAAATATTTTGGGTCTAACTGAACCAAATAAGATTAATGTATCTGAAAATAATAAATTATTTAAAAAGATAAAAGTAATGAAATGAATTATTTGGTTGATTATGGTTACACTTTCCATGTTAGTATTCCTTATCCAGTATTTATAAGTCACGTGTTTTGTTTAAATATTGTTTTATATTTGTATTATGTAATTTAATTCTAGGGATATATGAATGGTATAAAAATTTTATTTATGCTACCATAAACTAAATATTTATGTCTTGTTCCTTAATTATAATTCCTGTCCAAATAAGAGAGACATGAGGATTATTATTTGATATCTCAACCTTGTTGGTACTATTAGAATTAATGGAGATGGATATTCCTTAATGTCTATTTCATGTGATGCACTTTGGATAATCATAGATTATGATTAGTTGATATAACGAGGAATGAAAAATCATGCCACTCCATTACCACACACAATTGCAGTGTTTGATCAGGTACATGCCTTAACGAATGTAAATATGAAACTTTTATATTTTCTCACCAATTATAGGGTTCATTTCTATGGATCATATTTCATAGTTATTGGAATCACCCCTGTATTTATTAAGTATGAAAATTTATGTTGTATGACATATAATATTCCACTTATTTGGATTATATGGGAAGTTAAACATCAATATTTTATGAATATATAATTAAAAGGAATGTTAAAAGATATGTAATGTGAGGGAGCTTGTGGTATTCATGCATATGATATATGAACAGATGAAAGAATTTACTAATTCAATATAATACAGAAGGTAATGAATGAATTATTGATAACAACCCTACTGAATATATGAAGAAAACATCTATATGATAGAATTGGTTTCAATACCTATAATATTCTTGGTTGAGACTCCATATCACAAGTAGCTATATTTATCAAACCACATTGTCATTATGTGATGCCCGAACAACCTGGATTAGAGAGATTTCAACTAATGTGGTGAGTTTTCTAGTCAGCTAGTGGATACACAATGAAGGAGGTATGATTTTCACTCATCTATGATCGTCATAAAACATATTTGAACCCATTTGAATAAGTTGTAGTATCTATTCAATGGAAGTTACACAATTTACAAACTTCATCAATTTAATTTTTCCATGTGTTTCATATTTCTATGTTTAAATATATTAGGTAAGTGTTTTATTACTTTTATATGTTATTAAAAGTGTTATTAGACCCTTGAGAGTCTATGAAATTGTATTAAATAAGATTTATGAAAGAATATATGAATTAAGAATCTTAAAATCATATTACATATCGCTTAGTAGTTATAAAATATGGCACATTTTAATATTCTATATGTTTTTATTGGGGTATATTATATAATATATCATAAGGTGTGACATTTTTTGAATATGTGGTTTTAAAATTGTCATATAACACAACACGTCCCTTTCGTATACTATAATTGTAATGTAATTTTTTTGGAATAAAATAAATCTTATCATAAAAATGTTATGAGGCACATAATGAAATATTATATCCCAGAGATGAAGAATTATCATATTCTATGATATAAATATATTTAATAGAGTATGATACATAAAACACTTTAAAATAAATATATAGTATAATTAATGATTCATCTATAAATATTAATGTATAAATGATTAGTTATATATTTGTGTTTTATCATCCAAATAAAACAACTTCTATTAAATCATAAAATATGTTATAGAAATAAAATTTATAGTTTTATTATATATAATTATGAAATGAATTTATAAATTATAAATTGTTTATAAATAATTATTAATGTTATTCAATGATATTAATTATTTAATTAAGATTTTATAAATTAATTAATTATAAATATTTTATAATTAACTAAGAAATATGTATGAAACATATATTTTTATAAAATTTCAAATACTAAATGTTAATAATAGATATAAATTTTATGAAATTTATATTTCCTAACTTATGTATTAAATAAAATGATTATTTATTAGTCATAATGGTAACTTATAAAGAGTTTATAAAATAAGAAATAAATATAAGATGTAATATATGCATATTTTAACATTATTAACTATTCATAATTAATTATAATTTTATCAAATTAAAAAGTGAAATTACTTGGGGTATAATTTAAACCACATCATAATATTTTTTAATATTTACTCGATCAAGGTATAATTAATATTATGTATATTATATAGAAATTATGTAAATATTTTAATAATAGAGATCAGATTATAAAATGTTTATTATTTATAAAATATCATATATTTAATGAAATATACCCTGAAATGTATAATAAGAACAATTAATATAATGAAATTAATATAAAACATTTACTGTAAAAATTATGGATTTTCTATAATGAATAAGATAAAATAATGAAGAGTTTATAATTATTTATTTTATGTAATGTTCATATACCTAAATATCATGTTTAAATATTTTTCATATTTATTTATTTAAAAGATATTCATTAGTATAATAATATTAATACATTTTGTATGTTATATGAATAAGTGTAATCTTTGATTTAAATTGTTAAATTTCTTAGTTTAATTTGTTAAGATTTTTATTACTTACTATGTGTGATTATGTAAGATTATTTTTTACCCACCATGACCATGATTTTATAATTATAGTTGTTAGTTTGAATTTAGTTATTTATTTTTTTTATAAATTTTGTTTTAGAGTTATGAAAAATTGGATTCTCTCTTGAGTAATGTATATCAAGGTAAATTGATTTTGGGTGAGGCTTCCAACTATAATAAAGGATTATGCATATTTTTATAAAGATGGGTGTCATCCATCTATGAATTTTATCTTACTATTGTGGTTATTTTCAATATCATTTGATTATTATCATTTAAAAAAGTGTTCATGTAATTTATGCATGAAATGAAATTATAGAGGACTAAATATATTTATCTTCAAATTTTTTGGGTGAGTGAATAAAAATGTCGGTTATGTGATGATTCAAAAATCTGTATGGTTTAAAAATATTAGTTTTTTGGAAGGAATAGAGGTTCTAAAAACTAAATTTTTAGAATAATGCATAAATAATGGAAATAATATATGAAAACATGTTGAGTTTAAAGCTCATTATAAATAATAAGTGTTTGATTTCGTCCTAAGTGATATATTTTAAGAACTCAATCATTCAATTGGATAGGTTTTACCATAACATGGTACCCTTGGATTTTATTTTGTATGAAACAGTTGAAATGGATAACATTAAGAGTTAGGTAAACAAATCTCAATGATTTATTTGGGTTAGACATATTGAGGACTATTTGAGAGTTAGGAATCTTGAGGAATATATTTGTATTTATCTATATATTGGACTAGAAAAAGAGTTGTCTACTCTACTATCAGAGAATCATATATGATATGATTCAGATGATTCGTTATAATATTATGTAAATTGTAAAATGAAAATCTTATCTAAGTCATTTCATAGTGAAATGTGGATCTTCATAAAATAATGTATATGTGAAATTTATAAGGGTTTATCATTTTAGTAGGAACCCATTTTATTAATGTAATTATTAACTGATAATATTATATTATAATACTTTGAGAAAAGATGTTTTATATATAAATAACATCAGCATCATCAATCATAGTTTTGAGATCAATCATATAGAAGGAGAAGTTTATTGTAAATAATTACTCTTATTTGTAACATAATAAATGTTCTTAAGTATGTAAATAATATAATTGTTAGAGAAGTACCTTCCTAAGTCAATAAGTGTTGCATTTATTCAATAGTTAAATTCTAGATTCATATAAGAAGCATCGAATGATTGACATGGGGGTTTAAGGGCATTAAATTCAAAATTAAGCATTTAATTATTAATGTCGTATACTGAATAAGATGGGGTATGTCAAATGATATTTAATATTATTGTGTATACTAATGACTTTGTGAGACATGAGATTCACTTAAGGATATTTTTGGTTTCTAAATTTATTCTATTATCATATATTGAAATATTTTACCAATATGAATGAGTTTTATAGAAGTGTACCAATTACACTCAATGTGTTGAGAATATATATACTATGAATGTGTTGTTTAGGGTCAGGTGCTGTATTGATATCAAAAGTAGAAAATTTTCAAACCAAAAGAATAAAGGTTTGTTAAAGAGTGTAGTGATGTTTCTCAAAGTACTTTGTCATAGTTATTGATAACAAAATGTGTTATCAAGGTGAACGATAAATAATTATAATGGATAGTAGTATTTAGATAACTTAACGGAGTTTGAGAAACTCTATGGAATTACCATGTTCAGTATTGGTGTTAGAGTAACAAATACTTCATCATTGAATGTGATATGGAACCAGAGGCATATTTCTTATGTTTTGTAATTATAAAAGACTTCTAAATCATTGGAATAACTTATAGATGTTTTATTTTTTTCAAGTCATGAAGAAATATTTTTACAAAATATATTACGTTATTAAAACTATAAGAGGAGTTGAATTATAATATAAAATATGATATATGATTATTTTTACCCCCATTATATAAGATGATCAGAAATAATATTTCCCAAGGAACTTCAAGTTTATCAATGGATAAAATTAAATTAAATTAATTTTCAGAAATAGATAGAATGAAGAAACAATAATGGAAAAATATATAAATAGATTATTTATAAAGGAAATTCAAATTATCATAACTTTAGTAAACTATGATAAATGAAATGTAGTAAATATTAATAAAAAACATTGATTATTGAATTGTAATCCTAATAATAATATAAAATTATAATATTAAGATATGATTTTGTCAAATATATGAGGAGAATCATTCAACTGGATCCAAGGTACCTATATTCTTATCCATCGAAAAACAATATTTAAATCCATCAAAAGGCAGATCATCCCACTACCCCTAAAACCCCTTCTTTTAAAAATCCGACGTTATTACGATGATGTTAAATCTCGTATTTCCACTAGTGAAATATGTTAATGATTTATTATTATTGAATTATCCTCAATAATATCCTTAACAGTAAAGAGTTGTGATATCAAAGAGTTCAATGAAAATCATTATAACAGTATTATATAGATCTAATAAATGGATTTGTGTCTTCATAATATTTATATTATATGAAAATATTGTTTTTTAGTGAAAAAGTGTTATTGTGAAAAACATGAATTAGTAAATAGTGTCTGCATGGTTTATGATTCATTAGATTCTATATCATGTTTTTGAAAAAAAAATATAGGGATTCAAATATTTTATCAAGCATAATGTGTTTATCTGGATTTCTATTAAAATACAAGGGAATATATTATCATGTGGGAGTATATTTGAACAGAGTAATGTTTAATCAGAACAAATGAAATTTTAAATTTGTCAGTGATTAAAGTGTGTTTCACCTAATAATGTAAATAGATTAGGATTTGTAATGGTAATGAAAAATGTAAATGTTTTATTTACTTACCAATTGAATGTTAAGAACACTATTTTCAAAATTATAAATCCTCAAAAAAATGAAGTAAATTTCACTCTATATACTAAAGTATTTTTAGGCTATATTGGTAAATAAAAACATAAAAAATTCACATTTAGTTACCAAAACAATGTGAATGTCACTATAACATAAAAGTGTTGAGGATGTGTTGGTATGAAATAAATTAAATAGTTACATTATTTTTATTGTCAAATTTTTATGGAAATGGATATAATGATTATGTTGTTAGTCTTAGAAATAGTTATAAATATATAATTTTAGTTAATATTATTAAAATTTATATGAGTCCAAAATCTCACAATTTCACAAACTCAATATATTCATTTATGTAACTCACTAAAGAGTTTAGTGGAAGGGTTTCTATCAATTGGCCACATAGAGATGATGCATGGATTATATATAAATATAATAAGTTAATAGAATTAATGAAATTGTATTAAAAACATTGATGATATAGAAGTATATCATATTAGATATGTTAGATAAATTATTATAAAAGGTAATGTTTGGTATTATTAGAATGATTCTTTAAGAATAAAAAATTAACATATTGAAGTAAATATCCATTTAATCATTCTTTCATATTGGTTTTATAAATGTATATATATGTATATAGTGATATTTAATGATGATTAATATATTATAGTTTGTCTTTATGTTATCCCTAAAAAAAATTTATCACAAGGTATTACTAGATTTGACAAAATATACAGGTTATAATTAACTGGATAATTATTTTCAACAAGAAATATGATCACGAGGAACAAAAAGAGTTTTCTGAGCTAAATGATGCACTAAGTATACCACATGGAGTGTTAAACATTGTTTAGTTGGTAAAATATTTAGGAATGAATAATATTTAATGTCCCAATTTCCTATGGTTTTTGAGATAAATATCATGATAAAATTCATACTTGAATATATTTCATAATAAATACATTGTGTCTTAGATAAACTAGTGTTCTTTGGGTATATTTCTGATAATATCGTTGGTTTGAGCTCAACCAAGATACAATTATCATCTTTTGTGATGACTATGACATCTACTCCCTTGGTTATACCATGGTAACACTATACACCCTATGTGGGAGGTGGATTAGGGTGAAAGAATACCTTATATAATTTATAAATAATTGAAACTTTTCATCTAATTTTTTAAAAAAACATCAAAAAAATTATTAAATATTACCAAATGAAAATATATAAATATTAGAAGAACATTGTTTTTTACTTTGTTCACCTATAAAAGGATACTCCATGAAGAACATATCAATGAGGTGTTGATATACCGAGTTATCCCTACAAATCTAGTAAATGAAAATAGCTTTAGGAGGTTCACACTGGTCATCCATAGTTTATGGCCTCTTCCTCTCATCCAGACATTAATTTTCAAGGGAAAAAATATAGAAATGATACAATGGTAAATAATAATAGTATTTTAGAAGACATAAGTAGCCCCAATATACATGGTTGTTCCCCCATTATGATTAAATTATTATCTTAAATATATTCTTGAATATGAGTAAATATATTCATGAATATGTATAAATATATTCTTATTTGATAACATTTTTCTTCAATATACTTTTAATTTCAACATACTTATCTGAATCTTGTTCTTCACGAAGTCCCCTTACAATGTTCTATGTTTGATTCATTATTTTATTCATAGTAGAAATATTATTATACAATATAGTTTTAATATTTTATTTTAAATTTAAACAATAACAACTATTCAAAATCTTCTTATTCTTCTTAAAAAAATTACCATAGGATCTAGTAGGTTTAAATAATAACCATTATATTTTTATAAGATTTTTAAATATTTGACCTGCAACTGTTATAATTTTTTACGGCACCAACACCTGATAAATATTTGTTACTTTCATATTTTCGAAAATTCATATAAAATTATTCTTCAAAATAGATTCTTCCTTGACACCATGATTATTTATGAATTATAAAAAGTTTAAAAATCCATGAAAACAGCCACACACAAACATATATATATATATATATATATATTCTTTTTAATTTTTTTTTACTTTAACTGCAGAAACCCTTTATGTAATTTCAAATTTCCATAGAAAAAACCTTCACCATGGGTAGGACCATGCTAATTTTGTGATCAAAATTTGTCACTGGTAGAACTTCATTTAAAGAAATTTGTATGAAATACTTAAATTTCTATCACAGTCATGTAAAAGACATATTTTTTACGCACATCCCTTAATTCCACCATGACTATCAACATTACTGTTTTAAGAATCGCATTTATAATATGTGGACTTGGAAAAATACCATAGGTACCACTATGGAATTGTCCAACCTATCTGGACAATGTTTTCTTCATGTGAATCTAATATATCCTTTTACACGAAATAACACTATTCACATTTTCATACATGTAAAATAATTAATCTAAAAATTAGATTAAAAAACATGTTTTATCTTTATTTCTACCATTTACAGAGTAAAAAAGACTTCATCAAAATCCCTGTAACATATTCCAAGTCATGGTGAATATTTTCGTCACCAAAGATTCATACACCATTAAATTCATAAATTATATTTATAATACCTTCAAACCAACTCTTAAATGATATCAAATATATATTGTCAATAAATGTAATCTATAAATAATGTTGGTTATAACATTCCTATATTTTTAATTTATTTTTCGTTTTTAAGATTTCTAAAATCCAAAAATATTAATATTATTTTTCAAACTCGCACTTTAGAAATAAAATAAACATGGAGGTTAACATTCCACAACATTAAAAAATATGTTGGAATTTAAATAGATCTATAACCCAACATAATACAATGATCAGTATATGAAACAATTTATAATATAAAGTACTAGATTCTGGTCAATGATATTGTAGATAAACACTTATCTTTTCAAAATCCACCTAAAAAGTAACTCCACCTATATATGACACCTGATAGAACATGTGATCCTAAAATAATACAAAAAGAAATATATATTTAGAAAATAATGGTGTGTGGTGGTAACTCCAAACATTCTTAGTTTGAGATAATTGGTTGATCACCGAGGTTCAAACTTAGATATTAGAATACATGCAATTCCAATTGATTTTTGAAGATATCAACCACATGATCAAGATTTCAAATAAATTGCAACTTCAAAATATTGTTATCCACTTTCTCATTTATGATATGATTTTTAATTTAAATATAATTCATGATATATTACTAAATTGGTTTTTAGACAACTCAATAGCGCTTTTGTTTTCAAATTAATGAATCATTAGATGATGAACCTCTCTAGTAATTTATATTAACCATTTCTTCATTAAAATTGGTTTTTACAAGAATTGTTGGCTAAAGAAGAATTATCATATATTTTTTCAATGAAACACAATTATGTCTCTTTCTTATCCAACCAAAATAATTATTCCCAATGTAGAAATCATCACCACTAGTAATATTTTTATCTACAATGTCAGTAGCCCAATAAAAATATTTGTATTATAATTCATCTATGATAATTGAATATTTAATCTTTAATACATATTTAAATATTACTTAAACATGCCTCATATTTTTTTCACTAAAATGAGACGTTACTTCATAGAAAAACTCAAAAATATTGCTTCTAAACATGTTTTATAGACATTATTTGGTCGAGTTGTATTAGGATAGTTGAAGGTACCAATGATCTATCTACTTAAAGTTGTTTTTAACAGCTTATTTCTATAATTTATAACCAATTTTTTTCTAACCCCAATCAAAGTGGAAATAGAATCACACTACTATATTTTTAGTTTCTTCAATAATTTTTTTGAAATCATTATTTGTGTAATAAATTTCTTCCCTTCATCTTGATTAACCTGTAACCAAATATATATATGTAAATTATATTATAAATAATATTTTGTATACTAAAATCATAAATTATTTAAATTTATTAATATATTTTTTCATTCTACAACCAAAATTGTAACATCAACATATAAAAATAACAATAAACTGGTCTTCTTTTGAAACATTCAAACAATGTTTTTGATCAAGGAATCTTATTCCAAACTAAAGATACCTTAAAAAAGAATCTTGCCTTGAATACCAAGAATGAGGTGATTTCTTTAGTATATTAAAATATATTCTCAATGTTTATACTTTAGAATAATTATTTAAAATTACAATTCCTACAATTTTGTTGATTTATACTTCCTCATTCAAGAATCCATTCTGGAATATAGTCTTCACATCCATCTAAAACAATTTTAACATTTTTTGAATATCCATAATTAAGAAAAGTCTAATATAACCTACAATTTCTATCATTGAAAATGAATATTAGACATCAATTCCTTGTAATTGAGAATATCCTTTGCCCATTAGCCTTTATTAATTCTAGATTAACTTTATATTTTTCAACCATTTATTCTTGAACTCCCACATTCTACCAATTAAATTATGATTTTTTGGTCTTTCCACAATCTTCCATCTTTATTTTTTATCTATTTTATACAATGATTTGTTTTATTATTTCACCCATGATTACTCATTTAATAATTCTTCAAATGATGCTGGTCTAATTATAGATAATAAAGCACTATGTACAACTCTTTTTATCCCTCATGCTAGAGTTGGAGTTGATCTATTTCGAATGACATTTAATGGATCAAATTAAACCTTTTTGAAAATGATTAATAGGTTGAAACAATTATTTTCATTTTTCTTATAAATATTCTGTTTCAAAACCATTTTTATCCAAAATATCAATATTTTCTGCCAAATTTATATTTTTCTTTCTTCATATTATACAAATACTTCTTCATAAATAGAATTTATTGAATTTTATTTTCCATCATTATCAAAAAACATTTACATCGTTACTCTAAATGTTTTTTAAAACCTTTATTGAAAAAATAATATGAATTACTCCTCGATGAATAGAATATGAAGATACCTCTATCACTTATGTCACCATACATACCATGATTTCTTTATTTATTTTGGAAGAAACTCATTCTTCCAAATACTCTATGAATGTTCAAAAAATCTTTCCTTCCATTCCACATTTCATATGGAATCCTCTATACTCCAAAAATAAGTAATACACTATTTTGAATTTAAATAGCCACATGAACCACTTATTTATAATAGAGAATTAATATGTCACTATCTATCAACCACATTTTTTATATTATTAACCATGCAATTACTTTTTTCCCACACACACATTTTATTGAGGAGTTGTCCATGTTAGAAATTTAGTTTTAACAATATTTTTTAAATATAGTTTTCAACTTCATAAGATGTGTATTCCCTTATATTATTAAACCACAAAAACTTTTATGTTTTTTCGTTTTTAAATTTTCTCTCCATCAAAACAACTTAATTTATTCCAAAATATCATTTTTTATATATGAACATAGAAAATAACATCCTACTATAATAAACTATAAAAAATACCTTAATAAATAGACCATAAAAATCTATGTAAATTAAATTTAGGAAACACAATTATCATTTATTCATTGGAGGATAAGTATTGAAAACCATTTTCCTCACATGCTCGAGAAACAATTATTTTTTTATCTCAATTAAATTAAATAATATTCATTGCTTCATAAAATATTGAATATTTTTCTATAATTTATTATTGACATGTCTATTTCATATATTATAAAATATATTTTATTCATCCAATTTGAATTATAAAGTATTTTGTTTTCTATAGAATAGATAAAAATTTCAATTTATCTTCCATATATTTATCAGACAATTTCCAAATTTTTCTTTGATGCAGAAAAAATTATTTCCAAATGAAACCTCATAATATAATGCTCAAATATTATTATTACTTAGTATGTTATGTCATTAAACATCATCATAAATTATATCAGTGTTTTTAAACTATTCACCACCCAAAAAACTCATTATACATGCATTTATCATTAATGATCCATCATATTAAAACCACATAGTTACATCAAAAATACCATTAACATTATTTAAAAAATTCATATTTATTTCGTATAATATGGGCACCCACAATAAAAAATATATGTTCTAATATTATTTATTACTGTAAACAAAATCCGCTATGTTTTATATTTAAATTTTTACCTTTCCTTCCACAAAATCCAAAAATATATCAACGCCTTTGTTATTTTCATCATATCAATTGGAGTGTGAGACATGAAATCAAATTCATAAACCTCAAGAAGAGAAAATCTATTTTTAAATGTAATCATATTATATTTCCTTGTATCCATATTCCTTTGTCTTATATATGAATATCTTACCCTTCATTAAATGTAATGAACTACGTTATATTCAAATCACGATTAGTTAAAACAGTAATAACATAATTAATTTCTCCCTAATATGAAGATTATGTTTTAATTCTTCTTTAATGGTCTCTCATATGTCCTCTTATTATATAATGTTTATATTCACCATAATTGGACATATTGTTTCCAATAAAGCCAAAAATTTGAAATTTCATCAATTGAAAAATCATTATTATCATCTTTAGTCCACTTACCTATAAATTTTGAATAGTCCATTAAATGTTTAAAAGTTATTATTGTTTAATAAAATTATTCCTTAAAGAAACATACATGAGTTCTTCATGATTGTAAGCTTTTTGTTTAATGTTTCACCATCAAAACTATATCTGTTTTTATTATACAATTTATACTTTGAGAACTCAGGATTTCTTCAAATGTTATCTTAATGTTTTATCCATTTATTTTAAATATTCTAATTAAATTTTTATAAATTGATACATGTTCTTTGAAACATATGATTCTATTTTTGGTCAAATATTATCTCCAAAAGAGACAATTTCTTCTTCCAGAGTGTGAGTCTTCTTAACTTTATCTAGAATAAACAAGTTACTACCGTCAATGAATTTATACCATTATTCAAATTCCAACCTATAATTCATATATTCATCAAATTTTTCATGATTATTTTCACTATCATCCCCAAATTTCTCATATTAATGAATATTTTTCTTCTTGTTCATAAATATATATTGAATATTACTTCATTGAACCAAAAATATTCTTATTCCTCACCCTTTTTAAATGAAGACCTTTAAAGACCCCTTCCACCTCCACTTGCAGATCATCAACTCCCTCATAGTCAATATATTATTCTAGATCATTTTTATTTTTTCCCAATATTACAAAGTATAATATTTAATATCTATAATAGATGGTATATCTATACCTTCTAATGGATCATCCATAGAATATGCATCTCCCATTAATACATTTATTTCCTATAAAAAAAATTCACACTGAATTTTATGAAATAAATGTTATTTTTGGATAGAAATTGTTTCTTCTTTTTTGGGGAAAAGACATACTCATAAAATTCTTTATCAAACTTATTCTCATATCTAGTTGAAATGTATCCAACCATACCATAATGAAAAAAAATATAAATATATATTTTATTAAATTATTCATTTTCCACTTTTAATCTTCATTTTAAAGTGTTATAGTAAAACATTACTTATTTCATCTTTATTATTATAATCCTCAAAATATTTCATTTCAATAGCATTGAATTATTTATTTATATGAAATGATCAAATTTTGATTTTGGATTCACCCTCATTTTATAAGGAACCAAATTTTTATTCATGTCATTAAGTGATAATTCCCCAAGATTGATTTCCTCAATAGATGATACTGTCGGGTTATATATAGGAGGTAATCTTCTAATTATCTTCATAAAAATTTTATAATATTTTATTTCCTAATAATTACTTTTATTGAACTAATAAATTCAAAAATAATGTTAAATTAACCCTCTATGTTTTCATTGGGATTAATCTTCAGATCCTCAGATATGTTTTGAAGGACTTGTATATTTTCCTCATTCACCATTTTATCACCTTCAATGATCTTAGATTTTTTTTGAAAAATTACTTTATCCATTATGAAATCTATAAGCATTAAATTAATTGGATTTGAAAGAAATTAAAATATATCACGATGAGACTTAAAATCATTATTTATCGATATTTTATCAGATTCCATCACTGAACTTCCAATAGAGTCACTTACTTCAATCCCATGTACTTTTGGAAAAAGCACATCCCACCTCATAGATATTGGTTGAGATATAATCTTATTTATTTAGATATGATAGTTTAATAAATCGATTAATAGTATCCCATTATAATTAATAATATCTTCAATAATGGATGATTTTTCCAATATAATCAATAATAAACCCACCATTTCACACCATTGTCATGTACCCTTATCCCATTATACACCCATAGAGGGGTGGTTAGAGGTGAGTTAAGGTGGAAAAACATCATAGATTATTTAGAACACTTTTGATATTCGATTATCAAATGAAAAGACACATTGAACTGTGATTATTAAACATAACCAAATAAAAATATGTAAATATCTTAATCACTCTAATTTTACATGGTTTTCAAATAAAATGATATTATAAAGATAAAATATCAATGTTGTGCTACTATGGTGAATAATCACTACACCTCAAGAATATTTTTGCAATTATAGGAGGCATTCATTAATCATTGAATGTTCACAAACTCTTCATCTCTTACACAAACTACTTTTCAATATGAAATAATATAGATATGATATACAGGTCGATCATACACTAATTTTGAAAAATGTTATGTTAAAACAATCAATGTTGGTGTTCTTCTATGTTGATTTAATTATTCAATTAAATATCTTTTAGAATATTAACTAAATATTCTTCTTTTAAAACATTTTCGTCAACATAATTTCAATATCATCACATTCTTATGAATCTCTATCTTCAAGATGTCACCATACTATAAAGACACAATTTTTTATAATTATATATAATTTATTTGAGAAATAATATAATTATATATAAAACAATATTTTATAAGGTTTCACAAAAAATAAATATTTTATTTAACATTAGAATTTATGTTTAAATATATATATATATATATATATATCAAAATATATGTCTGTTAAAATATATATATTATATATATATGTTAAGAAAATTATTTTATTGTTAACCATAGTAATGTAGTATAATATATGATACATATTATAAGGAATCATCAATTTTAGATGATAATATAAATTAATTACGTTCTAAGTAATTTAGTAGGAAACTATAAATATTAAATTAATAAAATTAATTCTTATCCATTAATAAAAGGTTTACATCAATTTGGTCCACCAAACTATTATGTATTTTTGTAAAATTAAATTGTTGAAAGTTGATAATTTGTATTAAGAAAATATGTTCCTCCAAATTTATTCTTTTCTCCCTATAATTTTCATCTTATTTAGACATGTATTGACGAATTTTTGGAAAAATAATTATAGAAAATAAGTCATTCCAAACACATAGTCCAAATACAATATACTGAATATACTTTAATTTTTTGATACCATAATGGAAATATATTTTAATTTTTTATTTTATGTAATTTTTTACATATGTATTCCTCAACCACCATAAAAATTTAATCCACGTAAAAAAGGTTTTGTAATATTTTTAGTCAAATTATTTATGAAAATAACTTCAAACTAGTAGAATAGTCGAATATAAAGGCCTTAACTTCACAGATGTTTTTAACCAAGATAAATTTTTAACCAAAACATCCTAGAAGTGAAATAATAATTCAAATAAACTCATCTAGAATATATCAAAATTTATATCCAATACAATACTGGGAAAAATATTATGACTAAATTTATGTGGTTGGAGTAATATACTCAGATCCAAATCAGTATTGACTTCATAGAAACTTATCACCCATAAAAATGAAAATACATATTTCATTATAAAAATAATAAATATAGATATGTTATTATATAATCCAAAAAGAACTAAAAAATGGGAAAAATAAATATATAGATTAAAAATAATAATGTGAAATTCATAGGGTAAAACTGAAATTACTATTATTTCTTAAATTTTTTCAATCATTATTCATGATTGAAATGTATTTTTTAAATAACATAAAATTAAATGGGTGATTAATTTATTATATGATTATAACTAGCATTGAAAGAATTAATTTTTAATCGAAAACATTGGAATTAAGGCCACCCATAATTGGATGGAAATATTGGAGAAATAAATATTATTTAAACACCTAACACCACCCTACCTCATGTATAAATTCCCCACCCCTCTTCCCATTATCACACACCGAATTAGAATTTCTCTCATTATATAATTCAAAAGGATTCAATTCCACTTCTATGAGTTCCATCTTTTAGTTTTTTTTGGTTTGAATGTTGTCCCCTCTGTGATTTATGATGATACTCTTCAAGGTAAGAGAATTTATTTGAAAACACTCTTTTAATGTCTCCCTTACAACCCATATTATTTTATTTTCATCTTATTAGAAATATCATATTAGTATTTTTAATATATAAAAATATAATTGTAAAGGATATTTTGGATTTCTTTTAACTTTATTTCAATCTTTTTTAAAATGAATATTTTTATGTAATTAATTGACTCTCATTACAAAAGGAAAAAATGAAATGTTCTATTTTAATGTTAATGACATCAAAAACATTTCCCGTTGTTATAATGATTATTTTATATTTTAATTCCTTTAAAATATTTCATGTTCTATTCAAATTAAAACCCTATTTTCCTTTTTTTTCATTTTGGTATTAAAAATGGGGTTTTAAAATAAAAGGGTATTTAGATATCTAAAAGTGTTTTTAAAATGGGATTAAAAGAGTTTTTAAAAGTTTTTATGAAGAAAATTGAAATATTAAAATGTTTTATTCATTATATGGTACTTGAGAATAATATATAAGAAAAGGGTGAGCCTGATACATCTTATGTGGTGGGTTAATCCCCGTTATAGCTCATGGGTGAGTTTGATATAGCTTATATGATAGGTTAAGACCCATTATAGATCATAGGTAAGCCAAATATATCTTATATGAAGAATGAGCCCTAGTATAGATATCAAATGTATCAGGTAAATTATTAATTTCTAGATATTGAATGTTCATGATCCCTTGTCATTATAATTTTCTAATATTTTATGATAACATGGTGAATAACCTTGGTAATATGAAGGGTTCACCCTAACATGACTCTATTTAATTGGTTAAAGAGGTAATCTCTAGATATGTCATGTTCATGACACTTTGGAAGAATTCTGTAATGTCTCAGTTCTGGGTTCTGCCCAGAGGTACCTCATACCCGATTGGTCACATGTACTCAAGCTCATTTCCTTGAATTCTAGAGGATTTCGACTAGTATCGAGGGCCATAGGTGTGATAGTAGGGATGATATTCCCTCATTGGAAGAGTAACATAATAGAAGAAAATTTATAACACTAACGGAAACAGTAATTCTATACAATAAGTAAACAACGGAAGACAAAATTCTTCCCCTTGATCTAGAAGAAAACCTGAAAATTACTATGTAAATACATCTCTGAAATGATCCACCACTACAATAAAGACTATTTATGATGTTCCTTGGTCGTACAGATACAGACTAGTAATCGGGTTATAACTCCTCCCAACCCATGATGCTCGGGTCCATCTTTGGTAGCCTAGACATCCAATTAACCATAATAAAGAAATGATCGACCCTCTAGTGATGTGAAACTCATCCTACGAGGATAGAAATCTACAAAATCTTGGATGGGAACTAACTAGTACATTCTGAGGATGAAATCATATCATATCATCTATAAGACATATAGGTCTCACAAGATGTGACACCCGCCGACCTCAAGAGGGAACTCCTTGCACTGACATACACTAGACGTTCTAGTCCCCAATGGAGTTTCTAGCATAAAGACATCATCTGAGGTAAATATACAGAGCCCAAGGACTTCCACAATAGCAACAGATATGAATATATTGGAATCCATTGTTTCCAAAACTGTAGAATCTAAAACTGAGGTGAATAGAATCGAACCTCTAATTGTAGAGGGTCTGAGATCCTACTCCTATTGGGTATTCTCCACTAAAAACGTTTGACCTCTACAATAGCCTTGAAACCCTACCTGACCACCCTAAGCTGATCCACCCTATTGTCCGTGAATTCCTCGTGACTAGAAACCACATCCACGACCTCTACCTCGACCTGAATGGTCAAAAGAACTATAGTTTCAATACTGATGAGAAAATGGTGCTCCTTCTCCTAAACAAGGAGTCATAAAAGAAACTCTTTCCCCAACTACTGGTGAGATGACCTAATACAAATGCTTAAGATGACCCATCTTTCTGAAAGATCGTCACTCAATTGGGTCTCTCAGGAGACTTGGCCTTGTATGCCTACCCTTCCCACACTGGTAGCATACCACCAGGCTACCTGAAGCTGAATCCCACCTACTCATATCTCTACATGTATACTCCATGCAATGATTTCTGCTTTCAGCTGGATAAGCACTCACTCTCGATTCTGAACTGCCCTGGCCCACAACTCCAAAATCCTTAGATTATACTATGTGACCAGTTCTTGGTTTTCTATGGAAGATATGGTTGTTAATTTTAAGATTTTCACATAAGATAGAATGTCATGCATAATGCCATCCTAAAACAACCTCTCTATAAATAACTCATCACCCCCTATAATGGGTTTCATGACATGCAGCTCAGTGAAGCGAGAAGAATACTCCATGACCATGAGAGTATCCTGATCCAGACTCATGAACTCTTGGGCATGATCGGCCCTCAAATTCTCTAGGTAGATGTTCTAATAGAAGGTAATCTAGAACTCATCCCATTCCATAACCTGCTGAAGTCCTATATGTGAAATCATATCCCACCATCTATTAGAGGAATCCTGAAGCATGTAAGTAGTGAGCATCACCTTATTTTTTGGATGCATCTCCAGATATTCGAATATAGATAGTAAGTCTATTAACAATGACTCTATAACCTAACGTTCTCCATCCCTAGAGATTATGGGTGGATTTTGTTGATGAAAATCCCACATAAAATATTCCATAGATAGGTCATGATATAATGAACCCTGGAAGGTCTGAATAAACATCATGAAGCATTCGCCGAACTATAATTCAGTACCTATGTCTAGAATGATGGCTGGTGCCATGAGAGGCACAACTGGAGGACTTGCTAGTAGTCCTAGATACCCTATGTCTAGTGTCTGATCATTTCCCTGAATCTAGCATACAACTGGAGGAAAATCTCGGTGGAATAAATCAGCAAGGTCAATCACACACCTTAGTTCATTATTATTTGAGACTGAATTCTAGAAGTGAAAGAAATTAACATGAGAATAAAACAATCACATTTTTCAAAATGCTGATACATAACGTGTATAACCCTACACGGAATTTCCCCTTAGGCTATCACAAGGGCATGTACTTCTGCAAAAACTGTTCATGTAACACCCCTAAAAATAGTGTGTTCTCATTGATACATGACGTGTACTTGAATAATTTTACCCCTACATGAGTTCCTCTACATATCTATACACACAACTCCTACCTAGGTAACTCTACATGGCGTGTGCACCCTAGACAAGGTGTGTATCCCTTAATACATAACCATCTATTTCATTAGTCACAAAGTCACTGACACAGTTTACTATACACGGATTATATTAATAGAATTCTACATGTAAAACCTATGCTTTATCCACCTGTGATGTTCGTCACACACCTAGGTACACGGATCTAAGAACACAGTGTGTGTCACCAATAATATCCCAACCCCGTGTCTTTACCCACACAGCCAGTCACATAGTTTAGGACTACATAATGTGTACATAAAGTACATGGAATGTACTTAATAAAAGTTTTTCCCTCCTGAAAATAATGATAAATGGAATGTATTTATTAATACACACCATGTATTCTGGTTTTTTCTGGACAATAATCCTCATAAAGTACTTTGGAACCCCATAAAAACACTAAAACATACTTTAAAGTTCTATATTCTGATCCGTGGGGGGCCATACTCCTCACGATTCAATGTGTGTCATCATCTTTATGTACATCACAAGGTATAACAGTGAAATCAATACATGATCCACTAAATTTTGATCTATGAGGGTCCGTAACACCTTAGGGACCAATGTTTGGTGCTCATTGAAACTAAACCTTACATAGTAAGAAATGCCCTATCAAGTAGAAGGTATTCAATCAAGTCATATATCACAACATCATGCATATCCAACAGAAAATCTATCACAACATTATGCAATCAGTAATGCACCCTAAATGCCAGGACAAGTTTGTGTGGAATGGGATCTCTAGCAAGTTCCTATATGATGCATGATATGGAATACCCTCATCTCACCAGGTTTTAATAGAAATAGAACCACAATAACATTAATTATATTAGAAAAATAACAAGTGAACCACCCAACGGTGAAATCAAAACAACTGTAACAATTTAAAAACCCAAAAAAATTACAATAATCGCGGTAAATTAGCTTTTCATTGTACAAGGGTTAGCTACTCCCAAGAACAATATATTACCAACAACTTATTCTTTCTGATCCCTGGCTATAAGCTCCAAACAGTATGTTAAGAAGAAAATAATTCCCTTTGATACCACATTGTAACATCTCGGTTCTGGGTGCCTCCCTATGGTTCTCCATACCCAGCTGGTCACATAACCTCAAGCACATTTCCCAGAATGACAGAGGCTGCCGACTAGCAGTGAGGGCCTTGGGAGTGATAGTGGGAGAACTATTCCCTCATTATCAGACTAACACAGTGGAATAAAATGTTTAACAGTCACAGAAACATTAATTTCATAAAATAAGTAAACATCAGAAGACTGAAAGTAAATAAAAAACTCCAGCTTATAAATGCAAAAATGATGCATGTCACATGTATCTAGGAATTCAGTCAAACAATTACCATTGCTAGAATATACTACTAATACAAGGTTCAAAGAAAACAAGTAAACTCCAATAGAATTGCAAGCCATATCTTGGTCCCATGCTCCCTAGATCCACGACAATCATGTTCCTAGAGTAGAATTGTTCTTGCCCTTATCTAAACCTACAAAAATAAAATCTATTTGGGCCCAAACGCCTGACCCAAATAGGGTTTGAGAATAATCCTAGTAGGAAACCACCCAATTATTTGTGCCTAACTATTAGTGAATATATATATTTATTAGGCAATATAAAAAATGAAGTATTAAACAAGGAAGTACTAAAAATAGAAATGTCCACTAATTTCAACTACATTCATTTTCATTATCAATTATTTAACCGATCATTCACTAGTAACCCTCAGGGAAATTTCTCACACACTAAACCATCTAGTTCAAATTTTCTTTTAACAATAAAGATATAATGATCCCCCTGGGATAACTCACACAGTATAACCCCTTTGGTCCCAGAATAAAATACTATATGAGGAAGCACTCTCCATTAATTCCCCTTATAGTCATTTAACAATAAACTATAGACTCCATGGGGAAGCACTCAACATCAATTCCCCTTGTGGTCTCATCACAATTACTATAGACACTCTAAGGTATGAACCAACGTTAATCCCCCCTATGGTCTTATTACATAAAAAGTACAACAGACACTTTGTGGAAGCACTCAACGTCAATTCCCTCTATGGTATCACTACACCAGGTTTCCACAACTCTATGTAAAGTAATAATGCACAAATGATACTTAGTAGCCAATGTAAATCACAAAATTATACATGGATAAATGGATAAAAATCATAATACAAGAATTCCAGATAATATCACTCCATCCTAACAGCACTAGGCATGGAAAATAGAGTATCCTAACTAGAAATTCTATACCAAATGACTAATGTTAGGTCAATCATGTGAAAACCCATCAATAGAAAGGTATATAACCCTATTTATAATAAAATTCCCATGCTAAAGAAAACAAGGAATAACAGATACTAACAGAGTAAAATTTACTAAACACTAAATACCCTTAACTAGGGTATTGGGTACTTTTTGCACATATAAATCAAAGAAAATCTATTGAATGTCACAAAACACCTACCTCAATATTGTATGATTGAAATAGTTTAATCTCAGCCTCTGAATTGAACTATAACTCCATAGATATATAGAAACATCTAAAACGTTCAACCATATAAATATTATAATAGAAGACAGGTCATGGGAAGAGGCTCTAGAATAAGGAAGAACTAACCTATGTGATTCCAATGCAATCAACAGTGTTTGATTCAGAGCATAGACGATCAATCAGGGTCTTAGAAAAGAATCAACAATATTTGGTCACTCATGTAAAAGACGGAGACAAAATGGGGTGTTTTTGTAAACAAGCTATAACCCCATTATTATATAACACATTAAAACAAAAATACATTGAGTGTTCTTTAAAGTTACATGGTGATTATATACCTTTATCGAGCCCTTATTTAGGCGGTCTCTTGGCCACCTTACAAGGACATGTACTCGGCCGATATATATCCATAACACAGATTCTAGTGACAACCAAGTACACAACGTGTACTTCTGTGTACAAGGGGTGTACTTCTATGTACATGACTTGTACTCCATAAATTTCCAACGAACACCCCTTTTTCTCAAAAACACCATAAAATAAGATCCATACCAGTTATGAAGATCTAGGTTCTTACACATTTGTTGGTAATGTTTTATAATTCCTTATTAAAAATACTTGTGAATGTATTTTTCAAAACCTTAGTGATCATCTTTGGTGATATGTTTAGTAATGTATCTAGTTCTTGTTGTAGGAATATTTCTACGATATATATTAAGTACACACTATTATTCTCTTCTGATATGACTCATATTATATACATGATGATCATTCATATTTCATTTCATTTTCCCTTAATTGGATTTATTCTCACAAAATTCTATTGATTTATGTCCCCAGGAAATTAATTTTTTGGAGGTGACATGTGATTGAATAGAGAAGGAGTTTTTTAAAAGGATTAAATAATGTTTATTTTAATGTTTTAATTTTTTAATTCAAGTGTTGTGTACATGGTGTCCAAGACACTAGACAATAAAATATCATCCGATGTTATCAATATAATAATTTTTAATTAATTATGCTTAAATAAATTTATTTAAAATATGAGTCATCATACATGCATTGTCTTATGTGTTACTAATTCTATATAGAAAAAAATTATCTTCTTATCTATAATATTTCTAATTTTCATTTTAGATTCAAAAAATAATAAATATTAAACTTATTATTTTTCAAAACTAGCCTGAGGATCATATATCTTCAAATCATAACCCCTGGATTTGAATAAGTTTATTAAAAATTTATGTCGTTATTTCCATGTTCATTTTGGTGTTCTAAAACATTATAACTATCCAAAATTTCTTGATGTAACACCCCAAGCTTCCATGGTATACTTCTCATTGAATAATATAGTAGCATGTTTTGTACGCAACCTTGAGTTCTAACACACTCCACAACCAATCAAACTAGCCGTTATGAATAGTAATACCCACTTTTTGAAATTTTATAAATTTTATCTTTCAAAATGGTGTAATTTTTATTCAATATATTATTATTTATAGGGGTATAATAATGATGTCTAATTCATGTAAATAATAAATATAACATGATAATGATTCTGTATATATGATACACCATCCAATTATATATTATTTTAATATAAAAAGAATGATATTGTCGCTCGTGCGTACGTACAGACTACCGTCTCCATGAACGTGATGAGATTCATTCCCCATCGTATCCATTCAAGTATAACTTTCATTTTATGGTTAAAAATAATGTTTAAGGACTTTATATAATTCTAGATATGAATAAAATACAACCTATCCATAACAAACATGCCTAATGTAACAAAACATATAAAAGAAAACGATTATGTTAACACTCGAAATGATGATAATACTAAAATATTATTAACAAAGCATTAATAGAAGATCATATATGATATCATAATTATGTATATGGTTCTTGTATAACTTAATAACAATGTTTTAACTATTATACAGGAGGTTAACATACCATCAACTATGGAAAAGTACAAGGTAAGGGTTTATTTCACAATCTCTTCATTATCCGAGGTTGTTTACACGTGATTATCTATTGGGACCTCTTTATCATACACATCCATGTTTCTTAAAAATGTATTTCAAATAATTATTACTATTTTAAAAAATATGGTATAAAGTCATTTATAACCTTGTTGAATTTTTATAAGAAGTTTATAAAGGAATCTTTCTATCGTTTTCCAAACAAGGTCCTTTTTAACCTTTTCTAAAGAATTAAGGTAAGAATGTCTTTTTAACATATACTGCTGATGCGGCTATTTTCCGCCGTTATAAAATCATTGAAGCTTCCCTTACAATATTATAAGAATATTTTCAAATTAAATTTTTTATTTTATAATTATGTGACTTTTAAATGATTTAAAAAAAGAGATATTTCTATCAAATAGTGTTGATTTAATCTATGTCAACATCCTTTGATTGATTTTATTCTTATTTGAAGATGATTTATTATAAAAAACGTCCATTGAAGGTTTTGTGATATTTTTGACTGTGGATGTGTTATATTTATACCATTCATGGTTTATGGAGAAATTATTGACATTTCGTATTCTAGTTTTAATAAAAAATGTTTATGTTCTATTTAAACCAGTTCATATGAGGAATTCATTGGACATAATAATTGATTGGTGGAGCCTGCTATAGCTCCTTGATGCATTTGTTGGTCTCAAGAGACAAACTAGTGTCTTGAAATAAGGCCTTAACAAAATATTATTTGTAGTCTTGGCATGAGGCCTTGGATATGTGGTTATGATAGTCTGGAATTATGCATTCCGTCATTATGAAAGTGGTTACTGATATTTCATGTGATTATTCGACCAGTATAATATCCATGTGAATAAGTAAATGGCATTATTTTATTTTATCATTGCCATATTATGCTGAAGTTAAAGTTTAAAAGGCTTTTGTATTAGTTATACATTGCCTAAAATTTTTATATTTATTTATGAATGTTTCCACTATATTGTTATCCTTACAGAGCATCAGAGCTCACCCCATTCAATGTTTTATTTTTCCCAGGATGTGAAGAAGTAATTTATGAATGACCTGTCGGGATAGTATGTGGGGACATGAGTGTGGACTATAGAGGCTATGTTGTTGTAGTTTTCATTTTTATGATGTAATATAAAACATTATGAATATATCTAGTGTTTCCAAGGCTACTAAACAAATCTATATTTTGATATTTGATCTTTCTTGTGATCATTCCAATGTTATATAATAATGCACCGACTCTGGGTAGCTGGGTTTAGGGCGTTACACTTGATCTCTAAAATTTCATGCTAAACCCCCTTAAAATAATCTTTATTCCTAACACCATGATGTGGTATGATGAATATATAAGTGAATAACCCTTTAAAATTCCCATCTATTTGACCTCTTTCCCAATTTTTACTTTCAATGTATACACTTGATAATCTATTATTTTTGTCCATAAAAAATACCTCCACCACAAGTAGCACAATACATTTTTTGGGATTACAATTTCACATAGGTAGAATATCATTTCACAAATATGTGATGAAGTTATTTCTTATTGTTTATCATGGTGTATATTTCTTTTTTATCATTCACATCACATTAGTCAACTATGACTATCAACACACCTTAATTATGATTCCCATTTCTCAAATGTGGATTAGGAAAACCACAAAGCGTACCACTACTATGTCATCCATCATATCAAGAAATTTTAGGTTCACATGAGTTCACAATGGATATAGAGATAACATACCCCTCTTCACATTTTTATATATGTGAAATATTTAATTTTAAATTATGATCAAAACGACCACTACATCTCCCTTCTATCAATTTTGAAGGTTATAATGTATTAACCACAATCACCATGGAATATTCCAAGATGTGGTGATGATTTTATTTACCAAATATTAATCCACATTTAAATTCATCAATATCCTCCACAATATCTTCAAAATATATCTTAAAATATGACAAATATATATTGATTCAAAATACAATAAAAAATACTTTTTCTTCCTACAATTAATGTTGAGAAGACTCGAGAGAATGTAGCTATAACTAGATAGTATATATGATGTTATTTTCTATTTTTATGATGTTAAAATGATGTTTCATCGACAATGGTGAATGATATATGATGTATCCTTTGAACAAGTCAATCTATACTCTAGGAGGAATTAATTAATGAGTTATTCTTATGGGATTTTTGTACTTTATGTTTTTGGGTCGTTTAATTTATTAGACAAAGGGAAGGTTTGAAATTCTATGTAGGAATCAGTTACATTTGGAGGACACGTGTATACAGATGCTTGTGTTTGATGAATATCATTCCAGATAACCTTATAGTGTTAGTGGAATTGATTAATTTAATTATGCCTTCCATTGATTACATTTACGAATTGAGAGATTTAGATTTGTTTTTAGTATTATAATGGATCATAGGGTCATATTTTTAGGTTGATATAATGGGTATTGAGTTTAACTTAGAGAGATTCTCAAAAGGTGTGGTGTTTATTGTGAAGATTGTTGTACAAGTTTATAAAAGGAATTTCATTTGATTTAATAAACCAATAAGTTAATGATATACTTTCAAAATATTTTTGGAAGATATGTAAAAGATCATTATATATGTTTTCACTAGTGATTTAATATTATGAAATATAAGCTAAAATGGAACAAATTGCATAGCCTTTAGTAAAAGTGGGAGATTGAAGGATATTGACATTCCCTATAGCCATTGCCATTGTATTCACTTTGGGAAATTGTTGGATATTATTGAGTGATGTTGTAAGGAATAACACTTTATGCCAATCCACTTCCTTACTCAATCATATAGAATGATTGACTTCATATTGTATGGAACGTAAAAAACAAAACATATATATTGCCTAACCCATCAAATAATAAAATTGTACATGTATTGTTGTATTATTATTAGTCACACACATGTATTATAGAGTATAATTGTTTATTTTATATAGAATAGAAGATTATACTGACATCGATTATATTGGTGACTGAACTTTAGTCTCCCATGATGATATCATTAAAAGGATTGATACATGATATATATAATGATGGAATTTCATAAATTTATAAAAATGATTAATAATATCGATGAAACATTAAATCATGTGTCATAACATATACTTAATTCATATATTTCCATGGATAATATATAATTCTATATGAATAACACTTTCATGTGATGAAAATGGTGTTCATGATTACACGATACTTAGATGAGACTCTCTATCACCAATAGATCTCATTATCTTATCTCATTTACATCATATGATGTTAGCATGTCTTTAAGGATGGTGAGTTCCTCTTATGCAATGAGTGATCCAATTGGTTTGAAGATACACCATGAAGAGGGGTGATTTTACATTTACTATGATCCTCATTAAACATATTTTAATATGTTTGAAAATTTTTTAGTAGATGTTTTTTGTATGTTAATCAATTTATGATTTCATTCTTTTCCTTTTCTTAATGTGTTATATATTTACATGCATAAAGATCTTGGGAATGGATTTTTTGTTGCTTCTAAGTATTCAATGATGTTTTTTTAGATTCATAAGAATCATAGAATTATTATGTGTATATATTGTTTCATATGAACATGATAAGGTACCCATGTATTGATAAAAAGTTTAGTGTTATGTTATCAATCACAACACTCAATTTGTAGTATTCCCTTTCCATTATTCCAGAAGGTATGTACTATAATATTGTTGTGAATCTATTATACACATCTCTGTTTCCCCTGGTATTGGATTCTACATCCTTGAACTCTTCCACACACACACACACAAATATATATTTATCTATATATATACAAGCATGTGTGTGTTATACATATGTGTCAGAATTTTATCCAATAGAGGATGAACTGATATGTCTTGTCAAACTCAAGATTAAGCCCTGATAAGGTAAATCTTGTATGGACCACCCATGTATATAGAGTAACATGTTAAAAATATATTATCGTTGAAATCCTCTAACAAATGATTAATTTTTTATAATTATTATTTCTCTTCCCATATATTATTTCCCCATAAACCCAAGTCTATGAAATTTTGTTTGATATGTGTTGGTCCTCTAGGTATTGTTGAACAACACCCCATACATGTCCATAGAGGACGTGTGCATATTTTTTGTCCTTGATCCATGTAATGGAAAGGCCCATGATGATATGAACTAGTTTAATATGGTTTTAGGGGTTTCAGTGGATTCATTTTCACCTTTTGGATGGATATGATGAGCATTTTAGTTGGGTTATCCATGGGAATTCATTTCAGGTTTACAAGTATGTGGTTCCCCATTCATGGTCACATACGACATGTTTAGTTGGATAAAAATTCATAAATCATAATTTTACATATTATCAAATATTTTATATTCATTATATATACTTTTTTAACTTTGAAATGTTTGGTAATGTATGTCATGTAATTGTCTCATTTGGGTTTAGTTCCAATTTATCATATGATTCCCTTCGTGAACTAACAATATACATGGCATTCAATTTGAAGGGACTGATCATGCCTACAATATACAAAAACCACATAAGATGTATTGTATTATCGAAAGGGTAAGACCATCTCCTCTCTATGTATTATTCATCCCATATAATTTAACTCAACCTTTCGGGGTTGGGGGATGTCTCTCATGTTTTTTCTGTGATCCAAACCACTATTATTCAAGTAATTGGATCACAATCATTAAATTCACCCTAAAAAATTTTATTTTTATTTTGATAAGTTTTAGTATCCCATTATTAAATAAATTTTTATTCTAAATATATTTTTTTTCTCATTATTTTAAATCTTATTCAAAATATAATAGTTATTATGCATAAAATTTCAAATAAAGTATTATATGTTGTTATGTTGCGGATTTAATGGATAGACTGTTATTGTGGATAAATACAGACCATTGATTATTATTTATGTTATATAAATGGATTTGTATTAGGACTTAGTCCACAAACATGAAATATGAATACTTTCATATGTTACCTAACTAAATAACATGGTTGTGTTTTTCTCATAAAATTATACAAAATTTTTAAAATTAAAAAAATCAACTTTTTCAGACACATTGATCATAGATAAAGAATATATCCAACTAGGTTAAAATGTAAAAACAATCACATGGGGAATATATTATTTATAAAAGATAAATAATTTTCATGAAAGGATTATTTGATCCACCACTAAAAATATGACGTAAATAAAGCTATGAAAGTCCATTTGATTTGATTCTCATGTCATCTAAAATATGACTACTATACCAAGATGTTTAAAAAATAATGCTCTAATATTCACTAAAAATCATATGTCCAAATTTTAGTAAATATAGTTACATCTTGACCATGGACAACATAACAACCCTTGAAACATATATACATTTTTTCTTCCATCTTATATGAATTGTTATTAACATTTTCCCCATATCTCATTACCATAGGATTATATACCATAAATATATGATGGACAGTTTGGTATATTTTTTCATTCTTTATGGAGTTCTAAACACATGGTGATCACTCAATGAACACTATTAAACATGAAATCAATGAATTTTATTTTCAATTTTATTTTTATATCATGCATATTTTATGTTATCTTTTGTTTATTTTTTTATTTACTTGAATTTCACTCTCTCACTAAAAGGATAATATTTGGGGGTACACATTTATGTAATGATTAACACATTCATTTCAAATATAAAATCTTATCAAAACTAAATATTTTGGGTGAATTTTGTTGGTTAATTGACTCAATATGAAAAATTTAATAACATTCCACATTTATATGACTCAATTATCCAATAAAAGTGATAAATTTTTAAAACACATTAATTTATCTCTGTGTTTCCATGACGAGTTTGAGTCATGTTGTTTTTCACAAATCAATCAATTCCATTTGTTTATTAGTGAATCCCATTTTTCTTCAAATATAATCCTTATAGGGATCAATGTAGGTAGTTAATAAAATATTTTTTTAGGTGACAAAAATAAATGTTAAAATATATTTCACCATATACCTTAATGTTATGTAAGATGACTATCAAGGGAATACCATAAACTGAATCATGTTTAACCTTTATAGATATTTTTTCCTGTTTTAATTTAATTTTTAAATTTAATTGTTAATAGATCTAAATCAACCCATTTTGTAGAGACCCAAATCTTGGCGTACATGGACATTACATTACTTTTGTGGAATACTTAATACATAACAAAAACAGACACACAAGGACCGTATTAGTTTAGTGTCTTTGGAAACTCGTAATATAAACATCTAATCCTATTGAATGATCTTCAACATCTCCCATATCGATCACCCCCTTTTGTTTTCTTACCTAAAACCTTTCTTTATATCCTAGGGAAAAGAAAACATATAAACGGCGAGCTCAAATTCTCAGTAAGGGTAACCATGGATAAAATAAAACAAATCATATACATTTGATCTTAAAAACATGAACATAATGTTTAAACATCAAAAGCTTTAGTAATGACATAAAACATGGAAGTACGTAAGGCATAGATCATAAAGAAACATTAAGGATGATAAAATAGAATGGGAGTAAAACATGTAATTGTGGCAACCATTCACCACATGTCATGATTTCCATAGTAGCCATGGCATTGTTGCCAAGACCATCTTAGTGGACCAAGACCCTTTCTGAATCGAGTTCACTCCTCATTTCAGTCTTGTAACACTGAACCAGATTAACTTACTGTTCCATCCATTTCTATCTCATGAGATATAAATCTTTACCCAATGCATTGAAGGGAGATATAGGTCCCACCCATCTCATAATGAAACCATTCTTATGTGTGCCACAAAATCAAAAATCATACATCATAGCATAAGCCATGTAATAAAAATGGGAATCTTAAACGTCATGCCATCATAACAAAATCCATATAAGATTAAAGGACATCAAAAAAATAATTCCATCCTAACATAATCAAATCAATGTAAAAATAGGGATAGAAACAGAAATCTATATCATCTTAGATCGAAAATAATTTTGAAAAAACACTTGAAATGAATTCTTGAGGAAAATCCCTTCTTCTTCAAAATCATTTTCATTTCACAAAATTTCATTAATTTTTAAAAGAAAAGGATTTTGTTGAAAATAGTTATGAAATCTTTTGGAGTATGCTTAATGAAAATAAGGCTTTATAAAACCGCAAAATCTATTCATGCCGTATAAGTTAAAAAAACATTCTTCTCATACTTTTGCCAGAAAAGTCAAAAAGTACCTCTTAAAAGAGAGATTCTATAAATACCATGTAGTAAAAGTAAAAATGGGTAAAAATTACTTTAAACATACATGAATCAATTTTTAGGAAACATAGACATGGATGAGAACAATAACCACAGTAAATACTTACGAATAAACAATCTCGGATAAGAACGAGATTGGAAAAGTTATCCCTTACCTTATGTCCGATATGATTTGTATGTATCCGAACCTCCTATATAATTATTTAAATAATGTCATTGACTTATTAAAGAATAATATTCATTGTTATGATATCATATATGGTTTACTTATGACTTTATATTACTCGTTCTTTTGTAAATTCCATGTTAAAGAGCGTTTTGGGTAAAATAGTTTCATTTGTCATCCATGTTTTAACTTGTAATCATTCATATGATTACATAGATCATGATTACTTAATTCCAGAATATAAAACATTATTTATATATAATATATATTCATAATATACATATATATAATAGATCGATAAATGGAGAGAAATACACCGTTCATTGAGACGGTAGGTCGTACGTACGCATGAACACTGTTTTTATTTCCTTATTGAGTTGAATGGAATTAAGTAGATGACATATATATACATAAATCCAGTAGCTTAATTAAGTCATATATTTCATTATTATTGCTTATATATAGTTTATAATCATTCATAAATGGTTAACATGGAGAATGAATCTCATCGTGTCGTGGAGACGATAGTCTGTACGTACACACGAGCGATGATATCATTCGCATAATTATTGAATAGAATTGGAGTGGATGGTATAATATATCAGAATCATTATGATGTTATAATAACCATATATAGTTATTATTTACACCATTATACCCATCCATGTAAGGTGTTGGTGGAAGAACATATTACACCACAGCGTGGAGACAGTATTCCGTACGTACGCACACGCGGTGATTTTGTTTTCCATAGGACGGATAGATGGTGAAATAGGGTTTTTTCATACTTATAATAACATATCAGTATATTAGTGATACTTATGTTATTACTTCATAATGAAACAACTAAAGAAGAAGAAGTAGAAGAAGAAATAAAGTTGAAAGAATTGGTAACAGACATTACCTCTTCTTTGAAGCGATTCTTTGTGACCTCCTCTTAGGGCACTTAAATTTTTCTTTGAAGAAGATTAGGACCTCTAGGGCGTTTATAGGGAAGTTTAAAAGGGAATTTGGTAGGGTTTTTCCGAGCATGAAGGCTCAAATTGGTGTGAGGAAGGGAGGGATGAGGTGCCCTTTTATAAGGGAGGAGAGGGGCACCTTTGGAAATCTTAAAAATATTAATTTAAAATAAATCTAACCCCACTTAAAAACCACAAAAAATGACTCATATTAGAATATTAGATGAGATAGGGTTTTAATATCATCAACCAATAAAATTTAGACATGTTAGGAAATTATTTTAAGCATTATCAACTTGATTTGTCCTTACTTAATCAATTTAATTTTATCTGTGGTAATAACATTCTAAATTTTAAATTATAACAAAAAATTTCTGATTTGTTGTGAATTTTCCATAATTGGATACTTTATAAAATTTTAGACAATATAAATATAAATTTATAATTTTTAAATATTTTTGTGATTTTTAAACAATTTTATAATATGTTATTTTTATAAAATAACAATAGTGTCAATTTTGACACTATTCATTTATATGAATTTAAATAAAATATATACAGAGGATATGTTCAAACTAAAAGAATTAATAGATTAATAAAAGGTCATATGTATCTATAAAATTAGTGGAGAACATTAAATAGTTCATATAAAATTTACTTTATTATTTTTAAAACCATTTATTTGGTTTATCTATTAATAAAATAATTACTAAAACATTATTGTATAATTATTTAATATACTTATTTGTTGCATAAAAATTAAAAATAAAATCCTATAATGAATATAAATCTATAAACGTTCACAATAATACTTTTAATATAATTTATCATCTTAAAATAACAATATTTAAATTGTTATATTTATTAAATTATGAAGGTGACATCTTTGGCATCATTTAAAATAAAATAATATAAGTGTCATAATCACTTTTATAAGGCTCAAAATGGTCAAATATTCCGCCATTATATGATTAAGGTTTATATTTACATGACCAATATGTTTTGGTCAGGGTTTTGTGCCTTTTATAGTAACTATTAGTTTAATAAAACTATATTCTTGATTTTTCACTAGATAAACAATTTCTGCATCACTATTGTGTCACAATTAATGAAAATAATTTAATCCCTAAAAATTATAAATAAATTAGTATGTTGTAGATAATTTTATTATATTTCTGGATAGTATTCATGTTCAAAGTTTCATGAATTTTATCACTAAATTAAAATTAATATACTTATAATATTTAAGAGAGTGACATGTTGTCACTTTCTCTGGTTTTAATAATAATTAAACTAATTTTACTGTAAAAAGACCAATAAATGAATCTAATCCGACCCATAGGTGATATGGGTCGACTTTTAGTCATCCAATAGAATTTTGGTAGGTGTTAGGGTAATTTTATAATATTATATTTACCTTTAATTACCCGATTTACCTTTAACTATGGTAAATAAAATTTACCGTAGTTACTATTCATAATGCCCCAAAATAAAAAGTATCTTATTAACATAATTTGGACCCCCTGATTCCAAATATGGAATAAAGTTTTCCAAATTCAGTACACAAATGTTGCATAAATTAAATTAAAATTAATCCCGTTGTCGAAAGAAAACGAGTTTTTCATTAAAACATTACAAAATATTGAATTGATTTAACCTACGAATTCAAGGTAAAATCAATGATAACGACATACATTATATTAAATGTTCAAAATATATTCTATTTATACTTTAAAACCATTAAATATTATAATTTAACCACATAAGTTAATATAATGAAAAAATTTGTTTTTAATTAAAATATAGCATGTTTTTACTATTCATTAAAATATGAAAGTTATCAGAATAATATGAAAAATTTATCCAAGGTAAAATTTTATGTCCTGATTCAAAAGAATAATTTTATATTGTAAAATTTAACTTATAAACATGTCAAAAACTAGATTTAAAGTGGGTGCGCCATCAAAATGTGGCAAAACTCCATTGTTTGAAAAATACTTATTTTACCAGAAAAATTTATGGTGTTCTTATACCATGTTCTAGAAAATGAGTAAGATGAATAATACTATTATAAAATTAAAAATTCAGTTAATACTATTCATAATGTCTAGATCATAAAAATATTATAATAATATATCATTGTTTAGTAAAACTCAGTATTGCGTACAACACACGCTATAGAGGATGGTCTCGATTGCATGTAATGCAAGCCAAGTCAGGGTTGTGTGTAGTGAAAGACTTCTTTGTTGTTGCATATAAAAAATACATTGAATATATATATATATATATATACTCAATGTTTTTTAGAATAAATACTATCAAACAAACTTGAAATTGTGTGTAACACGATCCAAGAATAGTGTTGTGTATACTACAAGCTAATATGGTGTTGCGTATAGCACAAGATAATCTTGGTGTAGTGTACAACAGAAGATATGAAAGATATTAAAACTAATATATCTTATAAAATCTCAGGTTATTACATTCTACCCCCCCCCCCTTAAAATGAATTTCACCCTTGAAATTCGTCGGGGTTATAAATGGTTTTCTACTTGAAAGTTTCTTTAATTGAAACCCATATCATAAAAAGGAATACCAAAACTTATCTTTAAAAACTAAAGTATGAATCATAACAGTTACCCAAATAAACTAATCACTGGGTTTCCACATAGGAGAACATAGGTGAAAATATGGATATGGAAGAGAAATATAACCATCATGTTCTGATAGAGAGTGGTAGAGAACATGGCTATGAAAAAGATAACAATCACAAAGGCATAGATTTGTGATGATCTAAGGTACCATCTGATTCATCGGATATAAGGTCACTAGGACACAATTTTTGGTTTTCAAGATCATGTCCCTAAATTTGATGAATTAAAAGAAATTCTTACATGATTTTGGTACAATATCACTGTTGTTCGTGAATTGAACTATTTCCACTTCATCCTTTAAAGAAATGAAGTTGAATTTGTTATTCGTGATGTTTTAGCAGATCATGTGATATAATGATGGGTCATTACATCTGTTTCAAACAAAAGGATAGCAAAAGTTATAAGTCCATCATATGGTTAGATTAATCGTATATAGTTCCAAAAATGAACTTATACTTCATATATCATACCGCTTAATAAAATAAAAATAGTTTCTACTAACCAGGGACATCCTGTAGGCTAGTGGTAAGTGATAAAGGCTAGTCGGACTTCGGTTGTGGGTTCAATTCCCACAGCCTTGTCCGACACGATGGGTTGTCGCCAGTCCTACAGGTTTCCCTTTTTCTAAAACTAAATTACTATAACATCCCATCAATAATATCAAAAAAAGTTCTATCCTTAAACAATACTAACTTATGTCCAACATAATACATTCCAATCTTTATGCTGATCTAAAATACTTCGGTCAAAGATCATAGTATAAAGAAAATGATTACTTGAAATGTCACATAACAATCACGTGAATTCCATCATTTATCCCCCATATATCATAAGATATATCTTGTTAGTCAAATTAAAAACATGTGAATACCTCAATCATGTATTGTCTTGAAAAATAAATTACCATATAACCTTAGTGAAAATATTAATGATGTCAAAAGGTAACTCTTTCCACATCCCAAAAATTCTATATACTCAAACCATGATATCACATTGTCCTAATATCAGTCATGAGCTCATGAATACTACCATACATTTCATTTTTCACTTTATCCCTTCATTATGCGCATATCATCTGCTTTCCAAAATATTGGAATCACTTTTCAAGTATACCGGTACCATAAGATTATTGGAAACCACAATATACTAATATAAAAATATTCTAATACACCATAAAATTACCTCAACAACATTATTCATGAATACCCATACATAAACACTTTAATCCATCCTCTTCAATTATTATCTTGGAATAAGTCCTTCCTTGATTTAGAAGTAACTTTTTGGTCAGGGCATTGAGTTGGGTAATGCCCATGTTCTCCACAAATAAGACATTGAACCTGATAACAATCTGTAACTCTATGACCCTTTTCTCCACATAGATAACATCTCTCCCTCCATTTGAGGAATTCCTCAAGGTTCTTCTTCCCTTCTTTAGAAATCTCAATCTTTCTTTCTTTATGCTCCTCAACAAGCGAACATGCATAAAAGTATATCTTCCTCTTATATGATGAATTAGGTGTACAACTAAATTTAACCTTTTTTATCATATATCGCGATGACTGATTCGGCATAATCACAATATCTTTCTCTCCAGGCATTACGCAATTTTGTTGCTCATAGTCACCAATTTTTCCATTGGATTCAATATTAACCGAATTCCTTCTGGTTCCCTCCATTGACTAAAACACCAAAATAATTATGTGAGAGTCAAAAATCATACAAGGAAAATAACATAATCAAGGGGGAGTACCTTCTACATCTATCATCTTAGGTTTAATTATAAGATCATTAGCGCAATTCTAGGACTACAACCTATATGTATAATTAACCTTAGGGACATCCCTAAACATACCATAGAAATATCTTTAGGGATCTCACTAACATTTTCGCTTCCTAGTTTCCAAAGGTTTGCTAAACCTTTCCTCTGATACCAACTATAGAGACCCAAATCTTGGCATACATGGACATTACATTACTTTTGCGGAATACTTAATATATAACAAAAACAGACACACAAGGACCATATTAGTTTAGTGTCTTTGGAAACTCAGAATATAAACATCTAATCTCGTTGAAAGATCTTCAACATCTCCCATATCGATCTCCTCCTTTTGTTTTCATACCTAAAACCATTCTTTATATCCTGGGGAAAAGAAAACATATAAAGAGTGATCTCAAATGCTCAGTAAGGGGAATCATGGATAAAATAAAACAAATCATATACATTTGAGCTTAAAAACATGAACATAATGTTTAAACATCAAAAGCTTGAGAAATGACATAAAACATGGAAGTACGTAAGGCATAGATCATAAAGAAACATTAAGCATGATAAAATCGCATGGGGTTAAAACATGTAATTGTGGAAACCATTCAGCACATGTCATGATTTCCATAGTAGCCAAGGCATTGCTGCCAAGACCATCTTAGTGGAAAAAGTCCCTTTCTGAATCGAGTTCACTCGTCGTTTTAGTCCTCTAACACTGAACCAGATTAACTTACCATTCCAAACATGTCTATCACATGAGATATAAATCATTACCCAATTCATTGGAGGGAGATATAGGTCCCACCCATCTCATAATGAAACCATTCTTATGTGTGCCACAAAATCATAAATCATACATCATAGCATAACCCATGTAATAAAAATGGGAATCTTAAAAATCATGCCATCATAACATAATCCATATAAGATTAAAGGTTATCATAAAAATAATTCCATCATAACATAATAAAATCAATGTAAAAATAGGGATAGAAACCGAACCTTATATCATATTAGATGGAAAATAATTTTGATAGAACACATGAAATGAATTCTTGAAGAAAATATCCCTTCTTCTTCAAAATCATTTTCATTTCACAAAATGTCATGAAATTTTAAAAGAAAAGAATTTTTTTGAAAATAGTCATGAAATCATTTGGAGTATGCTTCATGAAAATAAGGCTTTATAAATCCGTAAAAATATGTTCACGCCGTATAAGTTAAAAAAACATTCTTCTCGTACTTTTTCCAGAAAAGTTAAAAGGTACCTCGTAAAAGAAATATTTCATACATACCATGTAGTAAAAGTAAAAATGGGTAAAAAGGACGTTAAAAATACATGAAACCATTTTTAGGAAACGTGGACATGGATGAGAACAATAACCCCAGTAAATACTTATGAATAAACAATCTCGGATAAGAACCAGATTGGAAAAGTTATCCCTTACCTTATGTCTGATATACTTCGTATGTATCCGATCCTCCTATATAATGATTTAAATAATGTCATTGACTTATTTCAGAATCATATTCATTGTTATTATATCATACATGGTTTACTTATGACTTTATATTCCCCGTTCTTTTGTAAATTCCATGTTAAAGAGTGTTTTGGGTAAAATCATTTCATTTGTCGTCCGTGTTTTGACTTGTAATTATTCATATGATTACATAGTTCATGATTACTTAATTCCAGAATATAAAACATGATTTATATAAAATATATATTCAGAATATACATATATATAATAGATCGATAAATGGAAAGAAATACACCATTCATGGAGACGGTAGGCCGGAGATACGCATGAACGCTGTTTTTGTTTCCTTATTGAGTTGAATGGAATTAACTAGATGAAATACATATACATAAATCCAGTAGCTTAATAATTTCATATATTTATTTATTATTTCTTATATATACATTATAATAATTCTTAAATGGTTAACATGGAGAATGAATCTCATCGCGTCGTGGAGACTGTAGTCTGTACGTACGCACGAGCGATGATAACATTCCCATGATTATTGAATAGAATTGGAGTGGATGGTATAATATATCAGAATCATTATTATTTTATAATAACCATATATAGTTATTATTTATACCATTATACCCATCCATGTAAGATGTTGGTGGAAAAACATATTACACCACAGCTTGGAGACAGTATTCCGTACGTACGCACGCGCGGTGATTTTGTTTTCCGTAGGACGGATAGATGGTGAAATAGGGTTGTTTCATACTTATAATAATATATCAGTATATTATTGATACTGATGTTATTACTTTATAGTTAAACAACTAAATAAAAATAAGTATAAGAAGAAATATAGTTGAAAGAATCGGCAACAGACATTACCTCTTCTTTGAAGGGCCTCTTTGTGACCTCCTCGTAGGGCACTCAAATTGGTCTTTGAAGAAGATTAAGACCTCTATGATGTTTCTAGGTAAGTGTAGAAGAGAATTTGGTAGGTTGTTTCCAAGCATTAAGGATCCAATTGGTGTGAGGAAGGGAGGGAAGAGGTGCCCTTTTATAAGGGAGGAGAGGAGCACCTTTGGAAATCGTAAAAATATTAATTTAAAATAAATCTAACCCCACTTAAAAACCACAGAAAATGACTCATATTAAAATATTAGATGAGATAGGGTTTTAATATCATCAACCAATAAAATTTAGACATGTTAGGAAATTATTTTAAGCATTATCAACTTGATTTGTCCTTACTTAATCAATTTAATTTTATCTGTGGTAATAACATTCTAAATTTTAAATTACAACAAAAAATTACTTATTTGTGGTGAATTTTACATAATTGTATACATTATAAAATTTTAGACAATATAATTTTAAATTTATAATTTTTAAATATTTTTGTGATTTTTAAACAATTTTATAATATGTTATTTCTTTAAAATAACAACAGTGTCAATTTTGACACTATTCATTTATATGAATTTAAATAAAATATATACAGAGGATATGTTCGAACTAAAAGCTTTAATAGATTAATAAAAGATCATATGTTTCTAGAAAATTAGTGGAGCACATTAAATATTTCATATAAAATTTACTTTATTATTTTTAAAACCATTTATTTGGTTTATGTCTTAATAAAATAATTACTAAAACATTTTTGTAGAATTATTTAATATAATTATTTGTTGCATAAAAATTAAAACTAAAATCCTATAATGAATATAAATCTAGTAACTTTCAAAATAATACTTTTACTCTAATTTATCATCTTAAAATCACAATATTTAAATTTTTATATTTATTAAATAATGAAGGTTCCATCTTTGGCGTCATTTAAAATAAAATAATATAAGTGTCATAATCACTTTTATAAGGCTCCAAATGGTCACATATTCGAAAATTAGATGATTAAGGTTTATATATACATTACCAATATGTTTTGGTCCTGGTTTTGTGCCTTATATAGTAACTATTAGTTTAATAAAAACTATATTCTTGATTTTTCACTAGATAAACAATTTCTGCATCACTATTGTGTCACAGTTAATGATAATTATTTAATCCCTAAATATTATTAATAAATTCATATGATGTTTATAATTTTATTAGATTTCTGGAGACTATTCACGTTCGATGTTGCATGAATTTTATCACTAAATTAAAATTAATATATTTATAATATTTAAGAGAGTGACATGTTGTCACTTTCTTTGGTTTTAATAATAATTAAACTATTTTTATTGTAAAAAGTCCATAAAATGAATCTAATTTGACCCTTAGGTGATATGGGTCTACCTTTAGCCATCCAATATAATTTTTGCAGGTGTTAGTGTAATTTTATAATATTATATTTACCCTTAATTACCCGATTTACCTTTAACTATGGTAAATAAAATTTACCGTAGTTACTATTCATAATGCCCAAAAATAAAAAGTAGCTTATTAACATAATTTGGACCCACTAATTATAAATATATAATCCATTTTTTCAAATTCAGTACACAAAAGTTTCAGAAATTAAATTAAAATTAATCCCATTGTCGAAAGAAAACGGGTTTTTCTTTAAAACATTGCAAAAAATTGAATTGATTTAACCAACAAATTCAAGGGAAAATCAATGATAATGACATAAATTATATTAAATGGTAAATATATATTCTATTTATTAATTAAAACCATTAAATATTATAATTTAACCACATAATTTATTAAGATGAAAAAAGTTGTTTTTAATTAAAATATAGCGTGTTTTTACTATTCATTAAAATATGAAAGTTATCAAAATAATATGAAAAATTGATCCAAGGTAAAATTTTATTTCATGATTCCTAATAATAATTTTATTTTGTAAAATTGAACTTATAAATATTTCAAAAACTAGATTTAATTTGGGTGTTCCATCAAAATGCGGCAAAACTGCATTTTTTAGAAAATACGTATTTTACCCGAATTTTTTTTTTCTTATAACATGTTCTAGAAAATGTGTAAGATGAATAATAATGTTATAAAATTCAAAATTCAGTAAATACTATTCATAACGGCTAGTTCATAAAAATATTATAACAATATATCGTTGTTTATTAGAACTCAGTATTGCGTACAACACACGCTATAGAGGAAGGTCGTGATTGCGTGTAATACAAGACAAGTCAGGGTTGCATGTAGTGAAAGACTCCTTTGTTGTTGCATATAAAAAATACATTTAATTTATATATATATACTCAATGTTTTTTAAAATAACTACTATCAAACAAAAATGAAATTGTGTGAAACACGATCCAAAAATAGTGTTGCGTATACTGCAAGCTAATATGGTGTTGCGTATAGCACAAGATAATCTTGGTGTAACGTACAACAGAAGATATGAAAGAAATTAAAACGAATATATCTTATAAAATCTTGGGTTATTACACATTTTATCTTATTTGATCTATTTTTTATAAGTTATCATTTTTTCATTTAATTATTTAAGGGTTCACTAATTGATGACCTTGGGATCCAAATATTATATATAAATTCTATTAAAAAGTAAAAACCAAATTTGATTCTAGACAATGACATGAATTTTTTTTATAAATTTTTTAGGGAATCCAGTATCAAAAAATCATAATGAATTAAATTTTTATTTTTCTGTTCTAAAACTTATTTTATCCATTTTTATTTTGTAATTTTTTATTTAACAACTACAATCTCTTTATGGAGATGATAATTTTAAAGTAGATTTAAATTGAAAAACTGAGTTATAATTCGTCATATATGGTTTTGATAAACATCTAAACAATATGTATATAGTTATCCTTGGCCTACTTTCATCAAATTATTTCATTATAGAAGTATTTTTTGAAATGTGTATATTTTTTCATATTTTTCAACTGGATTATTTTCCTATTTTTGTAACATTATTTTTTAACATTTCCAATATTAAATTTTAATTTTAGGTTAATGGTTTATCAGATTCCTTATGTTACATGATCTTCTAAATATATGTCTTTCAAAATTGACCATGAAATAATTATTTGTTTCACAAACAAATAGATTTGTTTGAATAGGCTAATACAAACATATCATGAAACACATTATCAATGAACATAAATAAGTTTTCAAACATACCAATGGTGAACCAAGTTAAGAATTTTAATTAACAAATGAATATAATCAATCCTTTTGAAAATTGACCACCCCTATTATAAGGTAATAACCTATAAAAATTCAATACCCCAAGTAGGAAATTTAATTCGATCCTAGATTAGGAATTTTCCACCACATATTATTATTTCCTAGTATTACTAATGATAAATCACTAACAAATATTAAGGAGTTCCACATTTCATTCTCCATAGTGAATTTTATTGAATTTAGTTTTCTTATTAGTAGGTTTGTTAATGATTAGTTATACAATTTACCTTTCTCTATCATAGGATGTCCTAACATGAAATGAATCATTATAGAATTGTTTTCCCATCCTCTTATACCAACAGCACTAGAAAATAAGTGTTCGATATTAAGAAATCATAATATGATTGATGTTATTAATATTTTAATAACTTTGTATAGACTCTCCTTACTGATATTCTTTTAAATGTGCATAATTTGTGTGAAATATTAATGTTTAAATATTAAATGTAATTTTTGAGGATTATTTGAATTAATCTAATAAAGGACAGTTTATTGTTTTAAATATAACTATCACCAAACCTATTCAAAATATATTATTCTTATTTTGTATGGTTACATAATCAAATTACAACATTTAATTAGACAGAACCATTTTCCAAATTGTCTAGTTAGAGGGTAATATGGACCACACAAGAAGATACAATGAATTTGTGATGATACTAGACCAGCTTTGAAGATTGAATTATTGGGCTCAATACAGGATTCAAAATTCCTTTATTCTCCTATAATGTTTCGGTGACAATGTAAGGAGTCTTGGATAAAAATTTCAAGGCCCAACAACAAAGACATGGGTGCCAAATGATTCCTTTAAACTCATCCCACCATTCTGGCCAGGAATTAAAATTAGTATACTATTCAGGACATGTCTCTTGATATACTGATCAAAATAAAGATGAGATTTTTAATTGTGAAATAGGATATATAGATAGCCTACTTTGTTGAATAATTCATTTGGATTTGAAGGCACCTTCATATTAAAAAAATTATTCATATTTTTGCCATCGTAAAATAATGAATATAAATGGATAGTTTAATTAGTTTTATTAAAACCACCATAACATTGGGTCCATATGTTAAAATGCCTCCAAATTCTTATAGTAGTCAAAAAAAATTATTATATTCAACTTTTAAGAAGGCTAAATCCCGAGATTCGTCTGTCTGGATGTCCTAATCTTAGATCCAATTAGAGGGGTAGTTTTGGAATGACAACAGCCCACCACCTTGGGCTATAAATACATCCCCTCCTCTCCTTTCAATGGGTTCTGAATTTCAAGAAAATAAGGATAGGTTGGGATGATCAAGGCTATACCAAAGGATTTTGAGGATTTTCGATACTCATATTTTTACTTGAGAAACCATTCCTCTTGGACTCCTTTCATTTACTTTTGTGTTGTTCTTCATTTGTAATCGTGTAAGTGTTCGTTTTTTGTAATTCTATTTTAAAGAAAGTTTCTTCTTAAATATCTATTATTCTAACCCACCTTCTATAGATTAATATATATATTTTTTAAATATATTAAATAAATTTAAAACCCTTTCCCTTAGTTTTCTTCCTCATAAATTTGAAAGTGTATTTTTAATTATCATTATCGTTTCTGTGTGTGTTCGATGCAACAATCTTTTTATATCCATTTGTTTTCCTTATTTTATTAATTTATCATCACAATAATTGTAACTACATTATTAATAATTTCAATAACTGGGTATGTCTCCCATTGGGGTGCGTTATAATTTAGGGATGTTAAGCGATTGAGTGCTTTTGCTTGATTAGTATTCTTTGAATTAACATTGGGTATGTTGTAATTAACATGTCATGGATTAATGAATTTTATTGCATAACTAGTTGTTACCCTGTATTATTAGAACCATAAATACACTACTATTAACAATATATGATTAATATTATAAGCTTAAGTTATGTTACCTTTTGGATTAAAGCCTTAACAATTGGGAATTCCAATCATTGTCAACTTGTGACATGAGAGTTAATTTAATGGAATATAATGAAATGCTCAAGGATATGACAATATTAACTACCTAACGATGAAATCACCCTAATAATTATAAATTTTTTAAATAAATCACAATAAATCAATCATTTCATAAGATTCTCAAACAACCCCCCCCCCCCATCAGAATACAATCACCTAAAAACAATCGACTATTAAAATGTATCATCGTCGAGGATTCAACCCGAGTGATCCCATACAGATTTGAAGAGCACAGAAACCTTTTCCTATTGATAGGACACAATATCTCTCACTTTAAAATGGCTTCATTTATATGGATGGTGCATTATGTAGTATTTTATTTCGTTATTGTAAAAAAAATTTTTAAAAAAATAAAGAAAACACCAAGAAAAACATGTCTTTCTCTTTCTTACAAAATCTATTTGATTTCTCCACAACCTCCAAAAAAATCCCACAGATTTGTTTGACCCTAAATTTTTTTGAAAACTTTACCAACTTAAGAAGAACAATAGAGATAAACAAATAATAAAGAAACATTACTTGTCTAACCAATTTAATTAGATAAGGAAAATCCTAGGGGATAAACACTAAATAAACTTATTTCCCCTGATATGAATTACCAACCCCTTGATATTAAATATCCAACCATAGAGGACAAATTTGAAAAAATAACGAGATTGATTCATCTTCTTCTTCATTTACATGGGATAGCCGATGAGGATCCACATCTACACCTTAAAGAGTTCCATGTAGTGTTGTCTACCATAAAGCCACAAGGGTTTTCTGTGAACATATCAAACTCTAAGAATTTTCTTACTTCCTAGTTTACTTCTCCAAGTCTTGGATTTACTACATCCCTCCTGGTTCAATATCCCGATAGAGTCATATAAATCAATAATTTTTAAAGAATTTCTTTCCTGCTTCTCATACTGCTTCTATCTAAAATGATATAAGTGGTATTCGTCAATTCCTAAATGAATCGCTCCATGAGTTCTGTATGTGGTTGAAAATTCTTGTTGCAACATTCCCACACCAAAAAATACCTAAAAAATCTTGATCAAATACTTCTATGAAGGTTTATTGGCTATAGAGAGAACTCTCAATGATTCCGCAAGTGGTGGTGCTCTTGTTGATAAAACTCTTGTAGCTGCAAGAGATCTCGAATGAAACATGGATGAGAACAAACAACAATTCCATACTCGAGCACATTCTCAATTCAATCAAGTCCAAGAAAATCAATCAATGGAGACAAAAAAGATGAATCATTGGACGTGTGATCTTACAGGTCTTGTACGATAACTAGTTCTGTATTCCAATGCCTCTACCTCATCCTCTTTACAATCAATGTTTCCAGAACCTATCAAAAACTGTGGAATCTGCAACTCACCAGCTTATCCAATTGACACATGTGCACAACATCAATAAAACCATCATATAAATCTGGACCAATGGAGAACAATGCCACCTTTGATCAGTAGAACACCAACCCTCATCTTTTAGGTCAGTTTGTTAGAATCATCAACCAACCCCAATCTAAGCCCTTCCGTTCTTCCTATAACCAAGGCATGAGGTATGGTAATCCCATCTCTCATACCCCTCAATTACCTCAACAAATCCCAAACCTATTTCAATATTGTCAAGGTGTTGGTAAATTCCAACAACCTTGTCTATTTTTTCCTCAACAATAATCGAGAAATCATTCTCTTGATCTTCAAGGATTCCACTATCCTAGTGAGCCCTCCCAATTCCCAAACCAATACAATCACTTTATCAAGAACCAAAATCAAGGCAATCCCAATCCGGGACAAGCCTCTTCTTCTATGAAAAATTGGTAAAGTGTAATGAATTATATAACATCCTTCACCTATTCTATCCTCAAGATCATTGAAGCCCAAATTCTTCAAACGGCATACCACTTAGGCAATCAACTACAATCAAATTTCTAATAACTCCCATCTCAACCATTACCTGACCGCAAGGGTAATGTGAGTGAAATTGCACATAGATCAGGGAAGAAAATTTATATGCCTCAAGATTATTCCTCCAAACCCCTGTTGAATGTAGACCTGTAAAATGAAAAGAAAAAGAATCATGAAAAGGAACCTGGACCCATTCCATCAACTCCTTCCATTCCACTTATGAATCCAATTTATTTTAATCAAGCTATTTCTAAGCCAAAGAATTCATTAGAACCCAATACATAAATGCAAGACATGTTTAAAAGTGTTGAAGTCTACATTCCCCAATTAGATTCCATAAAGAATCCATTTGTATGATAATTTTTTTAATGAATTTGTGCACCCATAGGAGTCAACATAGGACCTTTGAAAATTCTTCCACCCAGCAGTCTATTCCCATAATGAGCAATGATCTAGGGACCTTTACAATTCCATGGAAAATTAACATTTCCAACTTTGATGAAGCACTCATAGACCTTGGAGTCTCAATTAATGTCATGACAAAATCTATATTCTCCGACCTTGGTCTAGGTCCCTTACATCCAATTGGTGTTTTCATTTATTTGTCTAATCGAATCAATGCTAGTCCTGAGGGTATAATCAAAGATGTCCTTGTTCGTGTGAATGATCATATCTTCCCTGCAAATTTCTATTTCCTTGACCTTAAAGATAAGATGAACTCTTCTCAATCAATGCTTATTCTAGGAAGACCATTCCTTGTGATATCTAAAACCAAAATTGATGTCCATGCTAGCAACATATCCATGGAATTTGGTGACCAACTGGTCAAGATCAATATTTTTTCATCCATTAAATACCCAGCAGCTATTCAATCTATTGTCACAATCTATGCTTCATAAAGTCTATCTAAGAGTGTGTTAAATCCCAATCCATTGTGTTATTCTTTTTTACTGATAAAGGGGTTTCTGAATAATTATTCCTCATTAAACAAGTAATAAATGGAGAAGTTATTGTTGACATTACAAATTCAAACTCCATTAATCTAAAGGATCATAAAAACTCATTGGAATCCCATATCACCTCTGAAATCTATTGCTCCAACATGGATGGTAATGGAAAAAACAAACAATCATGTTCAATTTTTTATTCAAATATTTTTATACCACATTCATCATTTCTTATACATGATTCTGAAAATTCTGTTATAGGTGAGATGAAATCGAAACTAATGTGTTTATATGTTCCCAATGGGAGTGATGGTTGTTGGATTTGTTCAATAATTAATAAAGTGATCACTGGAGAGGTTAAAATTAACCATTATTTGGAGAAATACATTGATATAAAGAGAAATGTTTTTGAATTCCCAATCATATAAAACCATCACATAGTGGATAAAATAATTCCTCTCACTGGAGACCAAATAAGGGATAGTCATATTCTCCTTCCACCCCCATTGAATTTCAGGAACCACATCAAGGAAGGGGAGAAATTATCCAATGAACAATTTGGAATCACATATGAGAAGGTTTTCTAGAAGCTCACTATAGTTTAAGAAATACAGTGGCCACCATCAGATTTTGGGTACTCTATGACAATTGTCTAGTTTTTAAAAAATAAATTCCACGATTCATGGGAGGCAACCCCTTTTTTGTTTTACTTTTATGAAATTTTAATTACATTTTAGTTTTCCATTAATTGAATAATGATTTTCATTTTTTATTCTCATTTAGGGAATTGTAAATTTTCCAAAGCATGAATATGCGAGGATTCACAATCCGAGAACAACATCGACTTCCATCGGATCCCCAACTTCTGTAGTTGACCCACAACTAGAAGCATATGGAAACCCACCAAATCTAAATTAGAAGGAACTTATTTTCATTTAACTCCACTTCTTTATATCTCTCTCCTTTTTTCTTATTCTTCCAATCGTTTTCATTTATTTAGCACTTCATTCATGAAACAATTTTTTTCTCTTTATATTTTTTGTGGGTATTTATTTTTTAGAAAAAGATAAAAAAACTAAATACAAAAAAAAATTAACAAATTATATAAAAATTAAAGAGTCATATTTACTCACCATCCAATTTTTAATTTTTGTCTATCCATTTTGGGGAATCAAAATACATTGTTTCATCTAAAAAATTATGTGCTTTTATTATAAATATAGATAAATAATTTTTTTCCAAAACCAAATATTTTTTAATTCTCAATTTTTTATTTGGAAAATTATTTTTTCCAAATAGTGAGAACCAATATTAGCCTTCTTTCAAAGGCCACCTATTGTCATACTTTAAAAATATGTATTTTTCACCCAGATTTGTGAGCCATGTGTTTCTGGAAATTTGAGCTGAATTCAAAACTTTGGTGTGCATTAAAATAATAGAGGATTTTCCAAAACCACATGAGAATCACAATAGCCAAATAGACTCCCATTAACCATACATTAATCATTATTTTTAAATCCCCTTCAAGCCTATTAAAACCTTTTCCTTGAGAGACACAATATAAGCCAAATACCATATCCCAACCAATATCAACATGAATTTTAATTGATTTTTTTTAAATTTAAGTGTGGGGGGAAAAGATTTCATTTTGGGTACCCTTTTGTTGATTTTCACCATGTACCATATGCTTGAGGGAAATCATCATTTTATGTATGGGGAAGAGGTTTTCCTTTAGAGGGGTTTGGTAATGTATATAAACAAATCATGTAAATTTTAGTAACAAGTGTTCAAAAAAATAAAAAAAATCAAAATTATGAAAAAAAGAAGAACAAAATTTTTTGTTGTGTCTTGGGTAGGACAAAAATCAATATTCCTCATCCATTGATCTTATTATAACTATTTCAATTAATGTTTTTAAGAGATAAATCATGGGTTGGGAGATGAGGGTGAGATTTGTTTCATGTTCAACTTTCATAAAAAAAGAAAAAAAATAACACTTGAATTATATTCTTCTGTCACTAGAAGAAGTTTCATGTTTTTTAAATATTCCATCTTCTCATTACCTTAATACTTACTTCCTCTTTTGTGTCTTATTTCAAATTTTAGTCCCCTCATAAATATGTTTTTCCATTTACCTTCATGTCTCATTTCAAAAAAAAAAATCATTATTTTTTCCATGTTGGTGTTTTACCCCTCCTCTTCACTCTCTTGGACATTATATTCCTACCATCCCATATCCATAAGAAAACCCCTTAAAAAGACCTCTTCATTCTAGTTCACATTGGAAAGGGAGTGTAAGCTGAGAGCTCTTACAAACTCTAAGATTTTCACTTTTGGATGATGAATGAGTGAAACTCTATAGATTAATTTTATCATCTTGAGAGGAGTATATTTTGTATGCCACCATTTTCCATTTTTAAATTTGATCATGAAAAAAGGAATTGTTTTTTAAACATTTTTTCTATATCATATTTTGGTGGAATTTAATATGGATCAGTGAAATTGTCTAAACCTCCCATGATTGGGGAAAACAAAATTTTAATATTTTTTGGTGAGTGAAAATGAATTTTTTATGTTTTTATATTTATTGCACATGAAAAAATGCACAAGACTATGTATGGTGGAGTTGATGTTATTAATATTTTAATAACTTTTTATATACTCATTTTATTGATTTTATTTGAAATGTGCATATTTTGTGTGAAATATTAATGTTTAAATATTAAATGTAATTTTTGGGAATTATTTGAATTAATCTAATCTATGTCATTTTACTATTCTAAATATAAATCTCATACAACTTATCCAAATTATATGATTCTTGTTTTTTAGGGTTAATTTCTCAAATTACAACATTTAATTAATATGAACATTTGTCCAAATCATCCAGTTGGAGGGTCATATGGACCACAGCAGAAGACATTAACAAATTTTTTATGAAAATGGACTAGCTAAGAAGTTTTAATTACTAGTATTAATCCCAAATTCCAAATTTCATTATTATCATAAAATGTTAGGTAGACAATTTAAGGAGTATTGGATAAAAATTTGATGGCCCAACTCAAAATACAAGAGGGCCAATTGATTCATTTTAACTCAGTTTACAATTCTCAGGGGGAATTATAATCAATATAGTATTTATGACATGTCTCTTGATCTACTCATCAAAATGAACCAAAAATTTCTTAGTGGGAAATAGGATATATAGGTGGCCGACATTTGTGAATAAATAATTTATATTTGAAGGCATATTCCTTTTCTAACATCCATTCACATTTTAGCCATTGAAAATCTATGGATATAAATGGAGAGTTTAACATTGTTTATTAAAGCCTCCATACCATTGGATCCATAAGTCCCATTCCTCCAACTTTTGATATTAGTTTGAAAACATTATTTTCTACAATTTTGAATAATTATATATCTAGAGATTCGGCTGTCTGGATGTCCAAATCATCAAGACAAGTGGAGGGGTTGTTTTGATATAGAAAAATCACACAACCTTGGGCTATGAATACATTTCATCCTCTCCTTTCAAAGGGGTGGGAATTTTAGAGTAAAAGAGGATAGGTTGGAATTAAAAAGAATCTTCCAAAGTCTTGAGAGGATCTTCCATACTCAGGTTTTTACTTGAGAAACCATTCCTCCTTACATCCTTTCATTTAGTTTTCTAATTTTCATTATTTGTAATCGTGTAGGTTTTTGTTTTTTGTAATTCTGTTTTAGTGCATGTTTCTTTTCCAATATCTCTTATTCTCATCCACCTTATGTATTTTAATATTAATTTTCTTAAAATATTTGAAATCATGTTAAGGCCCCTTCCCCTATTTTTCTTCCCCATTTAATTGAATGTCTGTTTTTATTTCTCATTATAGTTTTTGTGAGTGTTCGATTCACCACTATTTTCTTATCCATTTCTTTTTCATCTATTATTAATTTAACAACATAGTCATTATAACCATATTATTAATAATTTCAATGTATGAGTAAATCTATCATTTGGGTGAGTAATAATTTATTGATGTTAAGCGATTGAGAGCTTTTTATCAATGAGTATTCTTTGAATTAACATTGTGTATGTGGGAATTAACATGTCATGGATTAATGACTCATTTTGTTTAAAGAGTGGTTTTGATGGATTATTGGAACCATAAATATACTACAATTAACAAGATATTATTATTATTAGAACCTTAAGATAAGTTAAGGCTTGGATTAAAGCCAGAACACTTTGAAATTCCAATCAACGTCAACTTGTGACATGGGTGTTAATTTAATGAAATATAAAGTAAGGCTCAAGGATATGACAATATTAACTACCTAATGATGAAATCACCCAATTATTTATCAATTTTTTAAATCAATACTAATAAATCAGTCATTTCATAAGCTCTATCAATAGCCCCTCCCCAATAGGAATACAATCAACTAAAAACAATCGACTATTAAAAAGTATCATCGCCAAGGATTCATCCTGAGTGCAGCTATTCACATTAACGGAGCACAAAAACCATGACCGGTTGACAAGAGACAATCAGCCATGCTTTGAATGTTACCCCTCATGAATATAATAAGATATTCAAGAGACATTGTTAATTTTACCAACTATATGATAAACAACCAAATGCTGATAAAATACATATAGAAGGACTTATGTGTATGATTTTTGTATAATAATTGTCATAGATATCTGTGATATAGTTGATAAAACCTATTTAATCACCCAAGAGATGATATTAACTATCAATCATGTTAAAAAAAATTCAATAATGTGTGATATCACCCATAAGATGTATTTATGCAATAAACATTAATGTATTACAAAAAAGAATACATTAATAATGAAATAATGCATACACTTGTGAAAAATAATCATATCACAATGTAGGAAAAAATCTCCACCTAGTCCCATATTTTTTTCTACTATTACACATTTTACTAATTAATGTCTCAAAATTAATTATTATTTTATGTCTTCTATAAGAATATTTCTTGGGAATATATTTTAGCAGCCACCACCATTAATGAAATAAAAGCACATGTCAAATCTTAACCCCATGTGGGAAATAAGGTAATAAAATAAATATAAATGAATCAAGTTTTCCTGATTATTTTTAGTGAAACTATGGAAAATGTAATTATCTTATTCTACAGAAATGAAATGAACCTCAACCACCTTCAATATCGAATCCTAGTATTGAAGGAATGGTGTTGTAAATGGATTCATAAAACTTTTAATTTCAATATAAAATTGAATTCAATATTCCATACCTTGATACTCAAATTTTATGATTATAAAATAACATTAGGGGAATATAAATTAAATCTTATTAATATATATTATCTCAAATTATTATAACCCCCATGGGAAAAAGTAATGGGTGTTTTATTAAAATTTATTAAAGTAATGTTCTATCTATATAAAAGGATATTAAACTTGATAATTCCTACTATATGGAAATTATTACTTTTTAAAAACTGATTTTCTAAAATCATAAATAAAAATAGTTTAATGAATTGAAAGGAAAGGGGTAAAATTGGTTGATATCCTACTATGAATTAAAATACACCTCTATCATTTCATCCAAGAATTTCCCAATCATAAAAACATTTTACAGCTAAATTAAAAATGAGATATTGGATACTTTCAAAAAATTTAAGGTTAACATTCATCTTCTATGAAATGGTCATATAGATTCTTCACTATCCCACATGTTTTAATGATATTTTCAGCCATCAGAGGATTATGTTGGGAAATGAGAGAGTGAAAAAGGGAAGAATTTTTTTTCATTAATACACCCTGTGATTCCAATAAAATTAAATGATTAATTTTTTAATGATTTGAAAATTCCATGTAATTTTTTTAAAATTAATTAGGATTTTTACGAGTCTGTGAAAATTTAAGGTGCATGACTCTAAGTCTCGATGTGCTCGGAATGATTTTATCAACCTTTTTTAATTTATATTATGTAAAAACGCATTAAACATTTTCTATCTTTTGAATTGATACTTGGATTAAATATTTGTTGGCACTGTTGAATCTACAGTTTCAGGATTCACATTGGGGAAGCTTCACATAGACCGCATTAGGTTGTAAGAAAATGTTTTTTTGGATTTTATAAAGAAAGGGAATATAACATGTACTTGTTATTTTATTTTCTGTTTCTCCACTAGATGGGGGGTGGTGGTTGGACTTTTAACTTGTCAATCCATTTAATGGATTAACTCATCAACTCTGTAACTCCAACGTTGTGAATTAAAAGAGGTTCATTAATTCATTAAATGAACCTCATTAACTCTGTAATGTGTTCCTCACCATTAAAACTCCTATTTAAATAGATAACGAGGTGGGGTTTTGGCATGAATTCATCAAGCAAGGAAACTCTGGAAATGTATTGTTGCAATATCCATCGACAGAGGACAGAAGCTCGGGTGGCAATGATCTGTGATCAATGATTGAAGAAGACTCTATCCAATGTAAATAATCCTCCCACCGCAACCGCAACACCTCCAATGGATCTTGAGGAAGGGGTTTAAATTAATAAATATTATCTTTAATGAGTACTTATCTCTCTTGTTATCATGTTAACGTGGAGGGAACAAGACAAACGAACAATAGTCGGACCCGCCACAGGTTTGTTCATGTTTCATTCTTCAGGATGCATTTCCTCAACATGATGAAAATGTCATGTAGTGGGTCACGGTATGATATAGACATCCCGAGAGACCCATAGGCATATGTGGGAGTGAAAATGGAGCTACAGAGCATCACGACAGCCCCGCATATTATCTTTCAGTGCGGAACCAGCATGGCGGCGACTGGAATCAGTTGGTCGTGGTGATAGTAGGTGGTGTGTCATCACACGCCACAGAGGGTAGTATCTACATCATGCTACGACAGATGTAGAAGGCATCTGGCCCTCAGCTGACCATGTAGGTGGAGGCGACACGCTATTGCACACCGCACATAAGGGTCATGATGAGTTGGAAAGGGACCCCTCATGCGGGTCCCGAAGGTGACAATGTAGCACCACCTGGTGCTGCCCTTAATTAAGAGAAATGACTCCTTTTAAAAATTCGAGATAAGATGAATGCGTGACCCCGATAAGGGTCACACCAATGAGCAGGCCACGTCCAGCTGGCTGGCTGGGCCAGTCTGTGGCCCAGCGGGCCAATACAGCAATGGACAAACCCAATCAGGCCAGCACAGGCCGGTTTGGGAAGGGGCTGGTCAGACCGGGACTAGGTAGGGTCGGCCCAGGCTGCGTCAAACCAGACCTGAACACCTCTCAGACCTAGAAACACTTAAAGGTACATATCCTGTGAATCGTACATCTATTTGACAAACCTTCTATAGTGCAGGGATCCATGTAGCTAACTAGTCTTTTTAAGATATGCCATGATACGTTTGGAGAATTTTGGAGTACAGTTGGGTTGGATTGACCCTGAATCAAACCGGTCCCTTAGAACTAAAATGCCAAATACATACAGACCCCACTTCTGGTTGACGCACCTTCGGTTGCATTGGAACCCTTTTGACATGAAATATCATCAGGTTACATCAACATGGGAATTAATGAAAATTGAAATATGACCAATTGGTTTAGGATAGGTTCTTCTAGAATCAAGCATACTATGAGAAGAAATCTAGGGGCTGGCAGTGATGTTGGGCTTGGATATAGATAACACGGAGGCTAGTACCTAGAGATCATGTGTGGATCATCATCAATTCTGTGTTGGTCTGATCCTGTGTGGGTCAATAGGGGTTAGTACCTATCGATCCTGGGTGGATCAGATCCTGTGTGGGTCAGTAGGATTTAGTACATATCGATCATGAGTGGGTTAGACTCTGTATGGTCAGCAGCATTTCCACTCGAGAGAATAAGATGGTAAAACTTATCTAATGATAATATGTACTTATTTTATTTACTTATACCTATTCTAAGCTGCGTCTATTGCTTTATGATTTTTGATTGAGATCATGCTTTGTGGTTTTCCTTTTTTGAATTATGAGAGTCCTTCGGGGGACTCAGTGTCCATACTAGATATTTTTATACTCACCCATGAACGGTCTTCACCCGCACCTTTTTGTCTCTTCTGTAGATGACAGGAAGCCTTGACTGAGACTCAGAGAGCTAGGACCTGACGGTGGATGGAGGTGATGGTGATGGGTGATGTGGATAGATGAGAATATGTGCGGTACCTACCCATCAGGTAGGATCCTCGGTAGATGATCTGAGGACTTGTTTTCTGTTTTCTGTTTTATTTGTACGTATTTAGTCGGGCATGTATTCCCCCACCACTTAAATTTCAGAACACACATTTACTACTGTAGTTTTACCTCGTGGTAGAATCTTTTTGCTTTCATTGGTTGTGTTTTTGTATATGTTTAAAGGCAATTCCTTCCAATTTTGGGGGTACACCTATCCAATTATAGTCTCGAACTACTAGCCTATGGAAGGAAGGGTTGGGGTAGTCACGGAATGGGCCTCTGGTGATGGGTAGTGACAAAGTGATATCAGAGGAGTTGGTTCAACCAAAGAACGTGGACTCAGATACTTTTATAGAGAAATTTTGTTAAGTGTTTTGAGTGTGGTTTTTAGTTCGGGGAGTCCAGTGTTGGTGTGGAAGCTGACAAATCCATACACTAGGATCCTGAATTCTGATTTCTAACTTGGTGCACAGAAATACTAAATATATGTGTTTTGGAAATGTTTTTACATTGATATCTTTGATTCATCTCACCATTGATAACATATTGATCATGGAACACCTATTTATTTTCAATATGTCACCACGTAGACAGCCATACAAGATTACTAAGAGAGTATACGATGAAGGCCCACCGAGCGACGAGGCTTCAGTAGAGGGCCCTCTTGCTATGTTTGGAACGTTTTTGTGGTGTACCGAAGCACCACCACCTGTTGGGAAGCAAATTCCACTAGCCACACCAACAAATTTTTCATTCCAAATGAGCATGTTTCAAGAGTTCTAGAGACATTGGCCTCCATGGTTTCAAGGATAGAAATATTTTCAGGAAGCCGAGGACTGGCTGGAGGATATTGTTAGAGTTTTTCACTTGGTTGAGACACCAGAAAACAGATGGTTATCCAAGATGCAAGCTCTTCCAGGGAATAAGAGGGAGATGGTGGATCCTGGTGCTCCAGACAAATGATGAGGTGACCCTCACTTGGATAGACTTTCAAATCCTCTTCAAGGTGGATTTTGTTCTAGTGACTATATGCACTGTGCATATCCAGGAGCTTCAACACCTACAGTCAGGAAACCTGACAGTAGCCGAGTACTCGGTGAGATTCATTGACCTCTCCTGCTACTCCACAGACATGGTACTAGTCCCATTCATTAGGGGTCAGACATATGAGAAGGGTCTCTATCAGAAGATCATAGAATCGATTATATCGCAAAATAACCTCATGCAAGCTGGAGTGCTCAAGTGACCATTATTGGTGGTGAGTTTCATAGCTGAGTAGGAACCGACTGTGAGATCCACCAATATACGACCTGTAGCATAGTCATCTACAGGAGGAAATTGATAGATGATGCAGAGGTCAAAGTGGACTATACCCACCATTGGATGACACCGGGATGTAGGGTTAGGGGTGCAGATCTTGTGGGGCAGAGAAGGTAAGTTGGGTGGAAGACTATGCTTTATTTGTGGTGGGAAGGGCCACATGGATCGTGACTACCTGACATGTCATACTGATGATCAGTAGATAGTCAATGGAACACTGAGGTAGAGGTAGAGATTCAATTTAAGAGTTTTACAGGGCAGTAGATAAGGTAGAGGAGCAGGCCTTGTAGAAGGCGGTGGGCAGTGATTTGAGGTTCTACTGTCACCACCAACAGGAGGTCCACCCCGACCATAGGGTGCCGGTGGACAGGGGAGAGTACAGCTCCAGGCAGTAGGGGCCTTGGACCATGATGCTCCAGAGATGATTAATGGTACGATTTTTTTCTATTCCACCGAAGCTTCATTGTTTAGAGACATAGGTTCCATTCAATATTTCATTCCGTGACACTAGTTTGGTGCTTAGAGAATCTGATGGAGCCGTTGTCTAGATCCTTATTATTAGACACTCTTACTGGAGAGGATTAGACCATTACACATTCTTGGAAATATTGTAATCTTAATCTCAGAGGTGAGAGCTTTGGCTGTAATATCCTAGTACCAGCATCGATGCGTTACTATGTCATCTAGGGTATGGACTGGCTATCAACAATGTTTACGCAGATCAACTTTTTTAGGAAAGCGTGCATTGTGTCCATGAGGATGGGATCAGGTTTTCCATCAACAGTGAGAATTAAACCATTGCAGCACAAGATGATCTTTCTCAGAGGAGGTTGAATCCGATCACTCAATAGTTGGATAGCCTAACCCTTAGAGAAGTTGGCGTGAGGAATCCGAGTTATCCTGTAGTGGTGGATTAGTATGCCTATGTCTTTCTTGATGATGTTCTGGGTCTACCTTCTCACAGAGAGGTATAATTTCACATCTACATGTACTTCGGGACAACACCGATATCAACACCAGCATATCAGATGGCTCCATGGGATCTTTGAGAGTTTTGGGTATAGCTGGAGTACATGCAAGGAAAGTGGTTCATAAGGCCATGTATTTATCCATGCAAATCCTCGATCTTGTTCGCCAAGAAGGAAGATGGGAGCATGGGGTTTGTGTGGACTATCAGTTCCTGAATCAGGTGATGATGAAGAACAAGTATCCAATCATGAGGATTGATGATCTCTTCGACCAGTTGAAGGGATATCAGTGGTTTTCGAAGATAGACCTCAGATCGGGATATCACCATCTCATGGTACAGGATGATGACATACCGAATATAGACTTCAGATATCGGTGTAGCCATTACAAGTTTCTGGTAATTACTTTTAGTGTGAACAATGCTCCGATAGTTTTCATTGGACTCATGAACATGATCTTTCATCCATTCCTCAATCGCATTGTCGTATCCTTCATTGACGACATCTTGATATACCCGACATTAGAGAAGGGGCATGCCACACACCTTTAGATAGTCTGGGATACACTCCGATAGCACCATCATAAAAGAAATCTCATGAAGTTCATGTTCTAGATTTAGGAAGTCCCCTTACTAGGGCATGTTATCTTAGAGGCTGGAGTTCTTATGGATTTGAAAAATATAGAGGCAGTTCTTGCTTGGGTACCACCTAGAAGAGTGATCAAGATGCAGAGTTTTTTGGGATTGGCTGAGTACTAATAGAGATTTGTACCTTTCTTCTCCAGGGTAGCAGTGCCCTTTTCAACCATTATGAAGAAGTGGAAGCCATTCTTTTGGATCAATAAGTTCCAAAAATGTTTTATGGAGGTGAGATGGAGACTGATGATTGCCACCATTGTGAGGCTTCTAGAAGAGGATGTTGGGTATGTAGTTTACTATGATGCATCAGGGGCCGGACTAGGTTGTGTCCTGAGGCAGGAGCGAGTAGTGATTGCCTATGGCTCACAACAGTTGAGACATGATAAGAAGAACTTTACAACCCATGACTTGGGGTTAGAAACAACTATCAATGCGCTAATGATATGGAAGAACTACTTAATGGGTGAACATTTTAATATTTACTGTGATCATAGGAGTCTCAGGTATATCTTCTCACAAAAGGACTTGAACCTGAGATATCGGCGATGTCTAGAGTTTCTACAGGTTTATTACTTTGAGATATTCTATACTATTGGGAAGGGTAATGTAGTAGTAGACACACTCTATAGAAGGTCTTGTCTATAGCTTCTAAGTGAGGCGAGAGAGCAGCTAGCCATATTGCAGTTATCCTTCGTGAATAGTCATTAGGCATCTTACCTCCAGCCTATGACACTCACTCCCCCAATTCTTTGGTGGATCTGGGAGGCACAACATGAAGACATTGACTGTGAGGCCCAACATGCTCAGTTATCCTCAAGATAGGCTTATGATGGATTTTTTAAGTTGGGGAGCATTTCTTCCACTTGAAAGGACGCATTATGGTACCAGTGACGCATCAATAGGAGGTTTTGAGGAAGATCCTCACATCCCATTTAGCGCTACACCTTGATGTGTAGATAGTGTACCTGGACCTCCGATGATAGTACTGGTGGCCAGGGATGAAGAAAGATGTGGCAGAGTTTGTATCATGATGCCTCACTTGTCAGCATGTGAAGGCCGAGCAACAGATACCAACAGGCTGAGCTCAGCCACTTGATGTATCAGAGAGGAATTGGGATGGTATATTCATGGACTTCATGATGGGGACACCATGTACATCCAGGGGCCACGATTCCATATGGGTGTACATTGACCGACTCACCAATTCAACCAACTTTCTACCCTTGTTAGAGCAGGGATCAGTAGAGTGCTTGGGACGCCTCTACGTTCAGGAGATAATGTGACTTCATGAAGTGCCTCCCACAATTGTCTTATATCAAAATATATGTTTTACATCACGTTTGTGGATAGTATTGTAGGAGGCATTCAGAACTCAGCTATACTAGAGAACCTCCTTTAACCCTCAGAGAGATGGTCAGATATAGCGGACCATACAAACACTCGAGGACTTTCTTTGTGCTTGTGTCCTCGATTTTAGCCATAGTTGGTAGGACCACCTACCCATGGGGGAGTTTTCATGCAAAAATAGTTATCACTCCACCATCGACATGACCCATTTGAGGCTTTGTAGATGTTACCATGAAGATCACCTCTTTTCTGGGTAGAATAAGGGAATTCAGCACTTATGGGTCCATAGTTGGTACATGCTACCATATTGAAGCTGAAAATTGTCCAAGAGGAGATGAAGACTGCATAGAGCTGGCATAAGTCTTATGTCGACAAGAGATGGAGACCCTTGGAGTGTGAGGAGGGATTCCATTTCTTCATATGGGTCTCACCCCAATGAGGATAACAATGATTTGGCTGGGGTGTCAATATATCTATAAGGTTCTTCGTACCTTTCCATATCTTCAATAGAGTAGGCGAGGTGGTGTACTCTCTAGATCTTCCCCCATATATGCAATAAGTACATAATGTTGTCCATGTATCGCAGCTGAGGAGATACGTGCATGATCAGTCACACATTATTGGCTAGGGAGATCTGGACAACAACGATGAGGCGATGTTTGTAGAGTTCCCAGTGGAGATAAAGGATCGACATAATTGGGTCCTTCATGGGATATCGATTCTTTTGGTGGATGTTCGATGGCAGAAAAGGAATTTCCATGAGATCACATGGGAGCGGGATGCTTATATTCGTGCTCTGTAACCCCATATAATCCCCTATTTATGTTTTATATTTTATGGATGAAAATATGGAAGGTGGGGAGAATCTAAACAACTAAAAATTCCATGTTTTTTTAAATAAATTAGTATTTGTACGAGTATGCAAAAAATGACGGCACATGATTCTGATGCCCAATGTTCCCGAATTGAATTTCTGAAGTTTTCATAATGTAATTTCAATAAAAGAACTCACGACATTCTTTATATATTTAATTAGTTCTCAGATTAAAAATTTGGGGGCACCATTGATTCTACAGCACTGGGATTCACTTATGGGATTCTTGACTTCGACCACATTAGGTCGGGTGAAAAAGACAGTATTTGGACATTTTCAATAAAACTAAAGTAACTTGTAATTGTTATTTTATTTTCATTTTCTCCAACAGATGAGAAGAGGCGGTGGGGACAGTGACTTTTCAATCCATTTAATGGCTTTACTCATCAATTGAGTAACTCCACCATTGTTAATTAATGGAGTTTCATTAATTCATTTAATAGAACACATTAACTCCGCAATGCGTTACTCACCTTTCTCCTACCCATATAAATGGATCTCTAGTGGGGTTCTGGAACGACCTCATTATGTGATGAAACTCTAAAAAATTTCTATGTTAACATACACTAAAGGAGGACCAAATATCTGGTGGCAATAATCAAGGATTGATGGACGCCGATGACTCCATCCAACATGGATGCTCCTACCACGCAACCGTGACTCCTCAAATTGATATCGAGGTAGGGTGTTTAATTTCAATAAATCTTATCTTCAATGAAATCATATCCTACTTGTTATGTTGTTAACATAGAGGGCATGACCCCAATAATCAAGGCCCAGAACCTCCACCTCCTCGTTCATGTTCCATTATTCGGGACTGTTTTCTTCAATTTGATGGTATGGTGAAGCAGTGGATCACGCTATGATGGATGCATCATGGGAGACTTGTAGGAATAAGAGGGAGTTAATGGGGAGCCCTAGAGCCTTACCAGACCCCTGTGAAAGATCTGTCGGCATGGTATTGGAGGGGCGGTTGGCATCGTCCGACCGCAGTGGCTACAGGTGGTGCGTCGTCACACACTGAGGAGGTGAGAAGCAACATCAAGACATGACAGTTGTAGAAGATGAATTTCCCTTGGATGAACAAGTAGGTGGAGGCACTGTGCTGTGCTGAAGAGTTGCGGCTTCACTGTTGTGGGGATCTGGCAAGGGACCCGCCTCCTGCGGGTCCTGCATGTGACAAGTCGGCGCCACATAGTGCCTCCATTAATTAAGCCGAATGGATCATGTGAGACATTTGGGAATTTGAAACCGTACGATGCCTGTAGGTGTCAATCCAGCAAGCAGGTCATCCCCAGCCAGGTCGAGTTGGATCGGTCCGACCGGGTAGGACTGAACCTAGACCCCACTCGGTCCCAGAAACTCTTAAAGGGCCACATCTTGCAGGCCAGACATTCATTTGACTAACTGTCAATGGTGCTATGATCCATAGAGTGAGACTAATTTTTTAGATAATCCATGATAGGTTTTTAGAATTTTGGTGTATAACAGGGTTGGATCAACCCTGAATCCAACCAAGTCCTCGACACTAAAATGTCAATAACATACAGAAAGGGCGTCTGATTGTCACACTGTCTATTGCGTTGGAAGCCATATTACATGATGGATTATCGGGTTACTTCATCATGGGACTTCATTCTAGATGAAATACGACTACAGTGGATGGCAGTGTAGAGGAGGTTGGAGATATATCATACAAAGGTTAATACCTATCGATCCTGTGTGGATCATCACCGATCCTTTATGAGACAGATCGAGTTTGGGTTAGCGGGGGTTAGTACATATCAATCTTGGGCGGGTCAGATCATGTGTGGTTTAGTGGGGGTTAGTACCTATCGATCTTGTGTGGGTCAGACTTTTTATGGTCTCAAATAGTGCCTCTCGACAGAAAAAGATGATTTATCTTCTAAACTAATCATATATACTAATGTACTTTACTTATAACTAGTTTTAACTGAAAATATTGTTGTATGATTTGTGATTGAGATCAATCATTCTGGTTTTCCTTTTTGGAATTCATAGAGACCTTCAGGGGTCTGGGGGTCCCGACTAGGTATTGTTATACTGACCCCTGCACTAGATTCTCCCACACCTTGTTGTGTCTTGTGTAGATGATGAACATCCATGACTGAGACTTAGAAATCTAGGTCATGATGGTGGATAGAGGTGACAGTGATGGGTGACATGGAGATCTGAGTAGATGAGATGTACCTAAACATTAGATCAAATACTTGGTGGACGATCTTAGGAGTTGTTTTCAATTTTCAGTTGTAGTTGTACATTTTCTGTTGGGCTTGTTTTTGGGCCCCTTTACATTCAGTACACACATTTACTACTGCATTTTTTACTTTGTGGTTTTATCTTGTTGTATTATTGGGCTGTTCGTTTTATAGGTTTAAAGTCAATGCCTTCCCATTTTAGGGGTATGCCTTTCCAGTGCTAATCACCCACCCCAGCCTTATGGTAGCCAAGCTTGGGGTAGTCATGGCATGGGCCCCAAGGGATGGGTTGTGACATAATTCCCATATAAATAATGGATAAAATTTATAACCAGTGATTATAAAACCGAAAAAATGTTATCAAGTACGTCCTTGTGCATGTATAGAACCTAAATTTACCTATGGAATTTTATATTGTTCAAATAGAATATATAAACAAACATGACCATGTAGACATGTTCAATCCATTTTAGGATTTACATTTCAAAACAGACAACTTTTTTTATAGAGTTCAAGGGATAAACAATGAATTTTATCATTTTATATTTAAAAATAATCTAATGGAGAATAAATCCACTCAACCTATTTATAGAATTGATCTTCTCCTGGAATATAAAAAATCATCACATGCATGACATGACTCACTTTTTCAATTCTCACCCCTTTCAATAATATTGGGGTTTGTTTCATGTTTTTAGTCTTATGTTTGTTTTTAAAAATAAAATGGATATTTATTAATTTTTTAGTGCCCTTATTCTAAGGAATCCATGCTCAATAATGAATATTAAAATATTATCTTTGTTGATTATATTTTTATAGAGTCTAGTCATTTATAGACATCCAATTTTAATACCCTCAATCCTCCCTAATCCACTACCTCAATACAAAAAAAGATTATTCTTGGATTTAAAAAACCATCCCTAAAATTTAAAAATTATTTGTAAGAAATTTGTTTATTTAATTTCAATTATGTTTAATAACCTCTCAAAATTTGAAATTAAAACTGATTATCCATTGTAGAGATTATAAAAATGGATGAATGATTGAAATGATATGATGTTAATGAGATTAAACCATATAAATTTATGAATTTTATGCTATTAAAAGAGTTTGTTAAGAACATAATGCAAGGAAAACATTAGTTTAACCCCTACCAACATCAGTTGGGAAAAATATGGGGATAAAATTACATATAGAAAATATTTTTCTATCACATATGTATGAAAAAATATGTTTTCCAGGTTCATATAAATCAAAATAAAATATATAATTATTATAGTATCAAATAAAATGATGAATTACTAATTTATGGTATGTTACATAAAAGTATTGTTAGTATTGACCTTTTACATATATTTTTTTCTATTTAAAAATGCACTTATGTTTGATTGGGAATGAATAAAAACCCATATTTCCACCATAATCCTTGTAGACAAAAATTATAAAAAAAATGAATAACCATAATTCAAACATTTCACAGTTCATGTTTTAAAAAATTCTTAGTTGAGATAGAATACACCCCAACAGAGGTTTCATTTCATTCAGAGTATGTATCCTTTTTATGACACAAATAATTATCCCTATGCCTCATGATAAATAGAGCCACACATTGCCCATGTTCTATACAATTTTCATGCACATCATCTGTAACATCCCAGGTAAATAAAGAATAATAAATTTTCATATTTATTAATACTTATGAATTAAATATTAATTTTACTTTAAATGTGTTTCTATGTTCGATAGCATACCCGAGACGCAACAAAGAGTTTCTTTGAAATCTTACATTGCACACTAGTAGTAAAATAATATTATTTTAAATGGTAGTTAACATGTAGTCATTGTATTGGCGAGAATGGATAGAAATAACTAAAATATGATTATATATGTTTTTAAGTGTTTTTAAATTTGACCAATAAAAGATAAAGTCTTAAAATAAGAAAAGAATTCATTTTTTGGCACATTTATTCTAACATTCACTAAAGGTTGACTTATCACCTTTTGATGGAGAACCATTTATAAATATAGTTTTGGTCACTTTTATACATTATATTGGAAAAAATAAAATTATTATTTATAATCGGGACATAATAATTTACTTTGTGTAAATTTTTTGTGTTTTTCCAACAAAGTTCATTTTTTAATGAATAGTGAAAAATGTTGTATTTTAATTCAAAACCTATTTTTAATAAAATTTATTTATATTATTAGATTATCATTTGAATTGGTTTTAAAGTGCAATTAGAATATATTTTTACCATTTAATCCAATTTTGGTGATTGGAATTAATTTCACTTTGAAATTGATCTTAAACCATTGTCAATATTTTTATACATATTGTTTTATAAAGAAACGCTATTTGTTCTGACAGCAGGAATTGATAATGAACTTAATTAATGTGACTTATATGTTTTGAATTGTGTAAAATAGACATCATTTTTGAATTCAGAATATCAAATATAACTTAGGGTGATGTTTTGGTATTTTTCTGAAAAACTTCAATTTTTTTATGAATAGTGAAACAACTAAGTGGTACTTAAGAAGACTGATTTTTTTTAAATGACATTTTACCACCTCTTTGTTTTGAATTTAAAAAATAAAACATACATGGTTTTCATTAAGAAGTAAAATGTGGTTCAATGGGATTAAAATATTTTTTTGGTGAATAGTAACTTTTAAGTTTTTAATCGCGATTAAAGGTAAATAGTGTGATTTAAGGTAAAAAAGATATTATAATAAAATGAAAATATATTGACACTTGTCGTAAACCTATTGGATAAGTCATGGACGACCAAGAAAACCCATGGGTCGATTTTTGGGACCCCATGGAGCCACTTGGGTAAGATAATGACATTAATGCCTTTTATTTAAAGTAAATGTAAAAATGACACAAACATGTATTGTTTTACTAAAAGAATTTTTACATGGGGATATACATGTCAGATTTTGGACTATAAATAGTCATTGTAAAGATAAAACGATTTCATACATCATAGTATATTTTTATGATTTAAATATATTAAATAAATTAAATTATTTATGACATCATGATAATGCAACGATTACCTCATTATTTAACGATTTAAAGAAAATGAAAAGATAATGTAAACTCTAAGACCTACACATTTCAAAAACCTATTGGATGAGTATATTTCGAACCCTTATCACCTTATCCTAAAAATACATCAATGTGGGACCTTTAAAATCCGAAATTCATTTGAAAATAAAGTAACATTTTATACCTTTCCAAGAGTGCCCCTCCTCTCCTCTTATAAAAGGCCCCCACCTCTACCTCCTTACCCACACCTCTCAAGCTTTTGGCTCGGCCAAAACCTACCCATTTTGTCTCTCCACATCCATCTCTTACTCCTAGAATCCCCACTTTTCACATAAGGATTTCCATGGAAGCCTTTGAGCTCAAATCAAAAAGAGTTACCCGTTTTAAAGGTAGTGTCTTGTCTTGTGTTCTTATGTTTTATTTTTCTTCTCCAACACCATAAACATTTTTTATTCCATTATTTTATAACAACACAAATATATTAAATATACTAGTATGTTTTCATAATAAGGATTAGATCTATACTTACACACACCTTCATCTAATGGTTAAAGAGAACACTGTTACCATGGATGGCGAATTTCTGCCTCACGAAATGATGATTGTTCAATATTCTCATAACACCTTCAAAGGTGGCCATTAAGATTCCACTATATTTATATATGATATATATTATGTTTATGTTTCCCTTATTCTTCGGTATTTTTCATTTGGGGCATATTTTTATGGTTTCCATTGTGGGTAAACACGATAATTGCATTTTAGGAAGTGCGGACTACCGCCCCATCAAAGTGATTTGATTCGTTAATTCCATATGTGGGACGTATAAAGGATGGTGTTAATGATATTATATATGAAATTATATAGGAATTATAATATACCATTATGTCATTATGATTCCATTCCATAAAATATAAAATAGAATTGAAAGTAGCGTTCATGCGTACGTACGGCTTACCGTCTCCATGAACGGTGCATTATTTTCTTACCTCTAAATGTTATGTAATATTATAAATGCATGCATATACTGGATATATATGATATATATTATATCTAAATAATGAATATAACTCTTGATATAATGGACACATGAACAACCTGTAATTATAAAGAGTTTATTTTTGACTCAAGTACCACTGCTCGTTAAAACGACCGTTATTAACTTAAATAATCACATAGTGTTCATGAAATGGTAATAAGTGATATAAACAAGAATAATGTACTTGAAAAATGTTCTTAAGAAAGTTTAAATTAACTCATGTTTATTATTCAGGAGGTTAAAGAACGATCGAGTCAAGTCAGACACGAGGTAAGGGACTTCTTCTCAATCTCCTTTCATTGAGGCATATTTTATACTATACACAACATTCTTTTATACGGTGTATAAAACCCTTTGAATTTTATGTCTAGTAAAAAGTAATATTTTTTTTATATGAAACGTTTTACTAAACGACAAAAGGAATGATTTTTTGTCGTACGTATGCGGCGACAACAACTTCTATGCCGCCGTGACCATTATTTGAGTTTCGGATTCCTCTAGAAGCCATAACCTATCCTTTTTAAAAAAATTAAAAATAAATACCATGTATTACTTTTCTTTTATATTGGTTTTGAAAATGGTTTTCATAATGTTTTTATAATATAAAAGTGTCGTATTGATATCTTGTGATTGAAATATGGAAATGTTATGTTTCCATTATGCTTGTTTTATGTGATACGATTATGTTATGGTTCTTGGGAATTGTTATGAATATGGGTGGTTCTATGATAAAATAAGGGCGGGTGAGCCCGATATAGGTCTCCAATGCATTGGGTAACACGGAGGAGTTAAATGTTAAGGTTTCTCTGAAGAGATTTAAGGAATATACTGTGATGGGTATTCCAAACGTAACCAAGAGGGTTACTCCCTACGTAAGAATGTTATGAATGCCTCAAGTTTCCTTTATGTCTTATGATTTCTATGATTTATTAATGATTTGATGAGGTATGTTAAAGTACTTATGTTTTATGGGAAAAGTGTGATTCCATTCTTATGTATATATGTACTCATGTTTCCTTTCCATATTTTTTTATAACACTTACTATGCTTTTAATGCTCATCCCATGTTTTTCAAATGTTTTTCATAGGTAAAGGGAATGGTAAATGATATGATGATAGTGTCAAGGAAGTGTCTAGAAATAATACATGTTTTATTTTAAATATGTTTCTGTTGTTGGGAAAATTAATACTATCTTTTATTGTAACCACTTTGATTAAATGTGGGATGTAATGCATGTTTTATGATCTAATTCTCTAAAACTCCAATCCTGAAAAGATCCTCAAGGTGTATTCTTGAAATATATCAAGATTAATTAATGTTTAAGGCTGGGACCTTATAGTTGGTATTAGAGGCCGGTTTAGATATCTTTAGGAGTTAAAATTCTTTTAAATGATTATCCAAAAATATTTTTTATGGTAAAATTTAAATGATATGGCATTTAAATATTACCATGTTGCTTCGCATAAGATATTTCTGTGTTAAGAATAGTTTTTCATAGAGGAAACAAAACAGCTTTTCTAGGAAGGCTTATAGAGGGAAATGACCTTTTAAATCAGTATCTTGAGATGGTCAGAATCAGAACTAAGCAGTTTATTGCAGTGATAGATCTGTTGACTCAGGTTACTACTAAAAGAGTTGAAAAGAAGATTGGTGAATTCTCCAGTTTTGGCACTACCTTCCAGGAATGGGGAGTTTGTTATCTAAAGTGATGCTTCAATGAAACGACATGGTTGCGTTCTAATGCAGAATGATCAGGTAATTTATTATGCTTCACGACAATTGAAAACTCATGAGGTAAATTATCCTACACATGATTTGGAATTAGCTGTTGTTGTTTTCACTATAAAAATATGGAGGCATCATTTGTATAGAGTAAAGTGTGAAATATATACCGATCAAAAAAATTTAAAGTATTTATTCACTCAGAAATAATTGAACATGAGACAGAGGAGATGGCTAGAATTAATCAAGGATTATGATCGTACAATTCATTACCATCCAGGAAAAGAAAATAATGTGGCTGATGCTTTGAGTCGAAAAAGTAATTCTTCCTTAACTATGCTACGTTTGGAATGAGATCCATTGGTTTTTGATTTGATAAACTTTGGAATAGAAGTTTTTGGTGTCAGAATTTCTTCTATTTTCTTTCAGGTATCAGTGAGATCATCCTTATCATACAGAATTAAGAAAGCACAGAAGAAATACAGTGGGTTGGAGAAAAAGGTAGAGTTGGTTCAGAAGGGTAATTTGCATGAATTTAATTTTGATAATGATTGTGCTTTGAGGTTTGGGAAGAGATTATGTGTGCCTGGTGATTCATAGTTGAAGAATGATTTGTTATGGGAGGCTCATAGTTCCCCATTTTCAGTCCATCCTGGTCATACAAAGATGTACAGAGATCTGCGGGAGTGTTACTGGTGGGATGGAATGAAAAGAGATATTTCTGATTTTACTGTGAAGTGATTGACTTGTCAGTAGGTTAAAGTACAACGGCAGTTACCGAAAGGGATGCTTCAGCCTTTACCAGTGCCAGAGAGGAAATGGGAAAACATATCCACGGACTTTGCTGTGGGATTACCGAAGACATCTCGAGGTAATAATTCAATCTGGGTTATTATTGATCGCTTGACTAAATTTTTTCATTTCCTTCCTATTCGAGATAATTATTCCCTAGATCAACTTTCTCGTTTGTATCTTAAAGAGATAGTCAGGTTACGTGGAGTTCCTCTCTCCATTGTATCTGATCGTGATCCCAGGTTTACTTCTAACATTTGTAAAGTCCTTTAGAAGTTGTTGGGTACTGAATTAAAATTTAGTACATCTTTTCATCCACAATCAGATGGGCAGTCAGAACGAACCATTCAGACTTTGGAGGATATGCTACATACTTGTTCGATGGATTATCAGGGAAGTCGGGACCAACATCTTTCTTTGGTTGAATTTTCTTAATATAACAGTTTTCATTCCAGTATAAAGATGGCACCATTTGAGTCATTATATGTGAAGTGGTGTCAAAATCCATCTTTTTGGGATGAAGTCGGTGAAAGGAAGCTGATGGGTCCAGAATTGGTAGAAGAGATGGTAAAAAAAAGTTCAGTTGATTCGGAAACACATGAGAACAGCTCAGAGTAGACAGAAAAGTTATGCAGACAATAGGAGGAATGATCTATCTTTCGAGGTAGGTGATCATGTTTTTCTCAATGTTTCACCGTGGAAAAGTGTGATGTGATTTGGTAACAAAGGAAAGCTGAGTCCAAGGTTCATTGGACCATATGAAATTCCGGAGAAAGTTGGATCAGTTGATTACCGAGTGGATTTACCTCCATGTTTATCTCAGGTACAAAATGTTTTTCATGTTTCGATGTTGAGAAAATATATGCCAGATCCATCTCATGTTTTGAGCCCAGACGTAGTTCAGCTGGTAGAGAATCTCTCTTATGAAGAAAACTAGTCCAGATTCTCGACCGAAGAGAGAAAGTGTTGTGAAATAAGGTAATTTACCACGTAACAGTTTTGTGTAAAAACCATATGGTTGAAGAGGAAACGTGGGAATCTAAAAATGCTATGAGGGATAAATACCCCCACTTATTTTGATAAGTGAATAAAATTGTGAGGATGCAATTCCCAAAAGGGGGGAAGGATGTAACATCCCATGTAAGTAAAGAATATTACATTTTCATGTTTATTAATATTTACGAATTAAATATTAATTTTACTTTAAAGGTGTTTCTATGTTCTACAGCGTACTTGATACACAACAAAGATTTTCATTGAAATCTTACGTTGCACACTGGTAGTAAAATAATATTATTTTAAATGGTAGTTAACATGTAGTCGTTGTATTGGCAGGAATGAATATAAATAACTAAAATATTAATATATATATATTTTAAATGTTTTTACATTTATCCAATAAAATATAAAGGCTTAAAATAATAAAAGAATTCAATTTTAGGCATATATATTCTAACATTCACTAATGGTCGACTTATCACCTTTTAATAGAGAACCATCTATAAATATATTTTTGGTCACTCTTATACATTCTATTGGACCAAATAAAATTATTCTTTAGATTCGGGACATAAAAATATACTTTGTGTCAATTTTTGGTATTTTTCCGATAAAGTTCATTTTTTAATGAATAGTGAAAAATGTTGTATTTTAATTCAAAACCTCTTTTTAATCAAAATTATTTATTTGATTAGATTATCTTTTGAATTGGTTTTAAAGTGAAATTAGAATATATTTTTACCATTTAATTCAATTGTGGCCATTGGAATTAATTTCACTTTGAAATTGGACATAAACTAGTATCAATCTTTTGATACATATTGTTTTATAAAGACACGCTATTTGTTTTGACAACGGGAATTGATTATTAAATTAATTAATGTGACCTATATGTTTTTAATTTTGCAAAATATACATAATTTTTTAATTCAGTGTATCAAATATAGCTTAGGGTGATGTTTTGGTATTTTTCTAAAAAAACGTTAATTTTTTATGAATAGTTAAACCACTAAATGGTACTTAAAAAAACTGATTTTTTGTTTAAATGAAATTTTACCCCCTCTGTGTTTTGAATTTCAAAAATCCGACATACATGATTTTCATTAAGAAGTAAAATATGGTTCAATGGGATTAAAATAATTTTTTTGGTGAATAGTCTCTTTTAAGTTTTTAATCGCGATTAAAGGTAATTAGTGTGATTTAAGGTAAAAATGATATTGTAATAAAAAGAAAATATCTTGAAACTTGTCCTAACCATATTGGATGATTCATGACCGACCAAGAAAACCAATGGGTCGATTTTGGGGACCCCATGAAGCCACTTGGGTAAGATAATGACATTAATGCCTTTTATTTAAAGTAAAAGTAAAAATGACACAAACATGTATTTTTTTACTAAAACAATTTTTACATGGGGTTATACAAGTTAGATTTTTGACTATAAATAGTAATTGGAAAGCTAAAAATATTTCCTACAGAATAGTATTTTTTTTTGATTTTTAGACATTATATAAATTAAATTATTTATGACATCATGATCATGCAGTGATTACCTCATTATTTAACGATTTAAATAAAATGAAAAGATAATGTAAAATATAAGACCTACACATGTCAAAAACCAATTTTATGAGTATATTTAGAACCCTTATCACCTTATCCTAGAAACACATCAATGTGGGAGCTTTAAAATCCGAAACTCATTTGAAAATAAAGTAACATTTTATACCTTTCCAATAGTGCCCCTCCTCTCCTCTTATAAAAGGCCCCCACCTCTGCCTTCATACCCACACCTCTCAAGCCTTTGGATCAGCAGAACCATGCCCATTTTGTCTCTCCACATCCATATCTTACTCCTAAAATCCTCACATTGGGAACAAGTCTGTCCAAGTAAGCCTTTGAGCTCAAATCAAAAAGAGTTACACGTTTTAAAGGTAGTGTCTTCTCTTGTGTTATTATGTTTTATTTTTCTTCTCCAACCCCTAATATTTTTTATTCCTTTATTTTTTAACAACAACAGTATCTTCAATATACTAGGATGTTGTTATCTGAAGTATTAGTTCTACACATACACACACCTTCATCTAATGGTTAAAGAGCATACTGTTTCCGTGGATGGTGAATTTCTGCCTCACGAAACGATGATTGTTCAATATTCTTCTAACGCCTTCAAAGGTGGACATTAATATGACAATATATTTATATATGATATATATTTTGTTTATGTTTTCCTTATTCTTCTGTATTTTTCATTTTTGGCATACCTTTATGGTTTCCATTGTGGGTAAACATGATAATTTCATTTTAGGAAGTGCAGACTACCGCCCCCTCAAAGTGATTTGATTCGTTAATGACATATGTGGGATGTATAAAGGATGGAGTTAATGATATTATATATGTAATTATACTGGAATTATAATATACCTATGTGTAATTATGATTCCATTCCATAAAATAATAAATAGAAATGAAAGTATCATTCATGCATACGTACAGCTTACCATCTCCATGAACGGTGCATTTCATTTCTTACCTCTAAATGTTATGTAATATTATAAATTCTTGTATATAATGGATATATATGATATATATGATATCTACATAATGAATATAACTCTGTATATAATGGATAAATGAAAATATTGTAATTATAAAGAGTTTATTTTTTACTCAAGTACCAATGATCGTTAAAATGACCATTATTATCATAAATAATTACATAGTGTTCATGACATGTTAATAAGTGATATAAAAAGGAATAATGATATTGAAAAAGGTTCCTAACAAATTAGAAATTAACTCATTTTTATTATTCATGAGGTTAAATAACGTTCGAGTCAAGTCGGACACGAGGTAAGGGACTTCGTCTCAATCTCCTTTCATTGAGGCATATTTTATACTATAAACAACTTTCTTTTATACGGTGTATAAACCCCTTTTACTTTTATGTATAGTCAAAAGTAATCATTTTTTTATACGACACATTTTACTAAACGACAAAAGGAATGTTTTTTTTGTCATACGTATGCGGAGACAATGACTTATCCACCACCGTGACCATTACTTGAGTTTCGGCTTCCTCTACAAGCCATAACCTAACCTTTTTTTAATATGAAAAATAAATACCATGTATTAATTTTCTTTTATTTTGGTGTTGAAAATGGTTTTCATAGTGTTTTTATTATATCAAAGTGTTGTATTGATATATTGTGATTGAAATGTGGAAAATCTATGTTTCTTTATGCATGTTTTATGTGATACAATTATGTTATGGTTCTTGGGCATTGTTATGATGATGGGTGGTTCCGTGATAAAATAAGGGCAGGTTATCCCGATATAGATCTCAAAAGCATTGGTTAACGCAAAGGAGTTAAACATTAAGGTTTATCCGAAGAGATTTAGGGAATATACTGTGATGGGTATTCCAAACGTAACCAAGAGGGTTACTCCCTACGTAAGAATGTTATGAATGCCTCAAGTTACCTTTATGTCTTATGAGTTCTATGATTTATTCATGATTTGATGAGGTATGTTAAAGTGCTTATGTTTTATGGGAAAATTATGATTTCATTGTTATGTATATTTGTACTCATGTTTCCTTTCCATATTTTTTATAACCCTTACTGAGCTTTTTTCGCTCAACCCAAGTTTTTGAAATGTTTTTCACAGGTCAAGGGAATGGTACATGATATGATAATAGTTTCAAGGAGGTTTCAAGAAAGAATCCATGTTTTATTTTAAATATGTTTCCGTTGATGGGAAAAATGTATAGTATCTTTTATTGTAACCACATTGTTTAAATGTTGGATGGAATTCATGTTTTATGATCTAATTATCCAAAACTCTAAACCTAAAAAGATCCTCAAGATGTATTCATTAAATATCTCAAGATTAAGTAATGTTTAAGGCTAGGGCCTTAAAACATCACTATTACATTCATCACCACATCCACATTCACTAATAGGAAATAAATGAAAATTATCATCTGAAAAATAACCAATCACTAATATATAAAAAACATACACCTCTGACTAGTCAAAGACCAATAATCCCTATCAAAATAATCATCATTTAGCATAAAAGCATTGATAATTAATATCATTGAATCCACCAAAACCATGACCCCACCTATAAATAGATGAAAAAAATAACAAAAATGAAAAATATTTAAATTATGATAAAAAAAACATCAATGAAAATGGTGATTTAATCACATAACATACCCCCACTGATGAAACTAGAAACTAAAGAAGGGGATGACATCAGCTAAAACCCACTGTTGAGGCCAAAACAATCCACAAACATCATCATAAAAAAATACAAATTAATTCCAGACCAAAATTATGGCCTAGAACAATAGTTTATGTGTAAAGTGTATAATGGGTAAAATAAACTAATAAGTAATAATTTCCTAGTAGCACTAATAACCTAATCCCAAACCACAAGTGAGAATTAAAGTGAATGAAAAATTGTGTTTATCATAAAGGTTCATGATACAATAGTAGTTTGTAAATAGTCAAGGACAATGAAAATATAGTAAATGACATAATGATTTAAAATAATAATGACAGGGAGACCCAAATCGAAGAGGAAATAAACCTAAATCTAAGAGAAACCTCATTAAATGAAAAGAATGAAGCCCCATATTCAAAACTATTGTGAAATGAAAAAACTATTACAAGATCCAAAAAATAATAATAACATGAGTGTCATGGATAGTGAGGAAGGATAAGAAGATAGGGGTTTATACTTTGATCAGAAAATGAGATTATAAAAATTGTGTAAGGAGATGATGTGAGTTTAAAGAAAAAAACAACCTAAATGAAAGAGAAAATAAAAAATCTAGTGAAACTCAAGTAGGGAATATTAATATGGGAAATCATAAGGCGGTGTATGATCAATATAAATGAGTGAAAAGAAAATCCATATAGCATTGGAGAGATACCTACATCATGAATGAAAGGCTCTAGGATAGTCACAATTGAATAAAAATGAATTAATATGTAAATGTAGAAGGAATTCATTCTAATTAAATTAATGAAAAAAATGTAAAAACATTAGATAATAAATCTCAATTGTTTTTAAATATGAGTTTTGGGTTATTTATAGATATACATAGACCATTGGGATTAAGAAAAGATATCCTTTACCTACCCATTTTCCACATTCACATATAAAATAATTATGTCTTATAAGAAAATTTTCTTCATACTTTCATGAGTCTTTGATACTCCCATGTGTTTTCCTCCAACAATGATATAAAAAAAATATCATATTAAATTCAGATAAATTCCATTTTTTAGTAAATTTGGGGATAACTCTTGGGGATATCATTTTAGGGATGGTATAAAAATAGTGGAATAATAAATTGAAATAATTTTTCACTTATAAATATACAAAATATGTTTATAAGGTGATTTATTACACGTTTCATGTTTTTACCAAGGGATCGTTAAATAGACAAGTAATATATCACATACCTTATTCGAGTTATTAAAATTATATTATATGTGTTCAATTAATAATCATTACATAAATTATTTTAATACACTACAAACCTGTTTCACATCACATTCCACTATCCAACGACAAGGGGATTTTTCTTTTGATCTTATATATGATGAATATAACTATTCACAATGGGGGTATTTATCACAAGTTTTTTAGAGGGATTCTAATATCACTAAATATGACTTGGGTAACCTATTAAATTCCTAATCAATATACAATAGTTCAAAAAAATTATTTTTTTGGGATTTCCATGTTTAAATGTTTGTTCTAATATTCATGGATTAAAGGTCACCATGCTTTCATATTCTATTTCCCTTCTATTTATCATTTAGAATATTAAGGATAATCTCTACCAAAAACAATAGATACTTATTATTTTGGAGTTTGACCAGGATATTACTAATAACATGGGAATAGAAAATATGTTAGTTGACCACATTACATGTAGTGTCCCTCCCTTAGACCCCCATATAGACATTCCACTGTTTATTGAAAAATTATTACTAAATGATTAGATTTGTAATAGAGTACAACCTAACATATAGTATATTGATATTTTTAATTATTTGTATGTTTCCATGGTTCCTATTAATTTTAGGAATACTAAAACCTAGAGGCATATTCATGAATCGTGATAGTGTATTTGTAGTGAACCCAAATATATGATTATTTATAATGACTATATTATTTGGTGGTGTATATTCACCCATAAGTTTAAATATGTTTTGATTTTTTTCATATGTTATCTTGAAAGGTATTCATTATATCTCAATTAATGGATCAAAATATCATTAATATAGAATTTATCTACAAACATAGTATAGGTGTGATCATTATTTTTATAGGTCAGTTACATGGTGTTGATATATAAGGGATATATCTAGATTGAATGATATTATCTATCAATATATTCTAGTATAAATTTTTTTACATTGGTTATTGTTTGTTTTACCTACACATAACATGGAGTTTGAAAAATAACTTATATTAGAAAAATATCTCTAGGACATTTAGAGATTAATTGTTTGTCTGACATCAATATTGGGTATTTAGAAAATGTTATTTTATTAATTTCAAATTATGGAGAGGGAATAAGAAACCATGAAATTAATTTTTCTTTTTTTCCATATCATGAATGTAATTATTCAGATATTGAAAAATTTAGTCTCATAGTCTCTTCTTGATCTACACATCATTTTAAATGGAATTACTTCATAATTAATGGAAAACTAGGGCATCATCAACATTTAGTAAGAGAAGTTCATAGGAGTGTTGAAATAAGTTTTGATCCAATTTAAGAATCTCACTCCAAGAAGGGAGGATCTAAAAAAATTAAATAAATTCTATAAGATATGATCGAGGTGATGGATGATTTTTTATTCCCATCTTCTGTAGGGTGGTGTAGATTAGGGCAGTCAATTAGCTCATGGTTTGTATCATGGATCATGTATTGGTTAGTTGTTTACAATGGATGTTGTATTAATGTATTTCAATGATGGTATATTCAATAATATTTGTATAATTCAGTTCAATTATATTATTTATTGTATTTTTTTGGTATTGGATCACCTCATTTATTTATTTATACACACCAAGTTTTTGATTTTGTATTTAATTTCGTGTTGTTATCTAGGGTGATGAAAATGGATGTTCTATTATAGAGGAATACATATTTTATCTATAATTTTTCATCACAATAATTCATCATTAGTGGGTATGAGAAACATTATTATTTCTATTACCTAGATATATGTCTTTTTATGTGATATTAATGATGGAATGTCTTGCATTTTTTGGATTTTATTGATGTTATTAGAGTTAGGTGACCTTATTTACCTAATTTGATGACTATTATAATTTTATTATAGAATAAATTTTTTAAACCATTCAATATAGTTTAGATAAAGTTAACTGAGAACCATTAATTCATAGATAGTAGGATTGGATCATGGAAAAATTTATGTGTATATTGGTGTATTTTCCCATGGAATATTAATTGTTTTCATGATATATCTTTAAAATATTTCATAGGATTTTTTCCATATAGGGATATAAATGTTACTATACACCTAATATATGGTATTGGGCCTTCCCTCACATAATATATATCTAATTTATCTTAAATAGTTGAAGATTCACTTAGTGAATATTGAATTGAAGGGGTTTTTCGTGAAGAGTATTACTCTACGGGGTGATGAAATGAAATTATCCATGAAGGCTAATATTTGTTTGAGGTTGTGTATAAATTACATGAAATTAAATATGGAAATAATTAAAAAATAATATTTATTTATTTGGGCAGATGATCTATTTAATCAGTTTAGGATAGATAATTTCTCCTTCAAGATATATACTTATTATCCAAATATGTGGGAATGGGTTAAGGATCTGTGAAATATAATATTCAAGAGTAAATATGAGGAATTTTTTTCTTAGAGTTCTTATTGATTGATAGTAAGAAGTTGTGAAGTATATATCCAAATTGAATTGGATTGGTTAATTATAGATTATCTATTACACACATATGCTTAAAATGATGTTTTTATAGTTATTTGAAACTGAACTCCCTCCATAAAAAATGTAAATTTAATAAAACACAAAATACAAAAAGTATTTTTACATGGTATATCCTCACTATGATAGATAAAATGAGTATACATGAGGGTCTGTATCAGTTTTCCAAAATTAATTACTAATGTACTACTTGTTTTAAAAATTAAGATTTAAGCAACAATCCCTCTAGGTGAAAAACCTATCATAATAATGATCATTAACTGATATATGAATCAAGAAGAACTCATTACCCTCTAATGTGAAGAAAATCATCAATATGAACAATAAAAATAAATTTCACCTTTATTGTAGTAAATGTATGATCTATATTTTTTAATATATTGATATGTTTTGGTCTCTCAAGATAAGTATCCCTAGAAACTCCTCTTTCTCTACTCTAATCTTTATTCTTTTTGACACTATTATACAATCACACTTATCTTTCACTCCTCTATATGACAAGTTATTTTTTAAATTAATGATAAAATTTCTAACTCAACATTCATTAATGTCATATATTATTGTAAAATTTCCTTAAAATATTTATCTATAATGTTTTTAAAATATAATTTGAAAACACCCCAATTAAATGTAAAACTATTCCCCTTTAGATAAGAAAATTTGAAACAAATATTTATATTTCTTTTGACCCACTACGGCATGTTACTACCTCACCAAAACACAGTTGTGTTTGGTTATACCTAACTCTAAAAATCATTTCCATTTGATATTATATCTCCATAAAATCTATCCAATTTTATTTATTAAATAATCATAATTAAAATTGATATTGACAAAGCATTTTTTAAATTGTAAATGTTTTTCTCTACTTAATCTTAAAATAAAATAACCCACAAGAATCAAGTAATCTCCAACTTCTCATAGTTTTTTTTTCAAACCATTATGTCCAATACAATATATTTTTTATCGTTTATATGGAATAAATTGATGCATTTATAAAGATCTAGTAACACTTTTTCAAAGTTGAAAAAGATATTAGAAACCTAAAATCCCTATATCAATTACGTATGATACCAAAACCATATGTATATAAATTGATTTTTTTACCTTAAATTGACGAATGACCATATTTTTTTTATTTCACCATGAACATGATGAACATATATAAGAGTTATATAATAGAATTTCATTTCTATTATGTATCTACATATAAACAGGGTTTCCTGATTTCCAGGTAGACACTCCCCTCTTCTACAATATGTTAGTATCTCATGTACTAAGAAAAGGGGGAGAAGAGCGCAAGTAATGAATTGTTAAATGTATTGGGAAATCTATATTTCACCTTCTCATTGGAATAAACCTTATTGATATAATATTTAGGTAATTTTTGATAAATTATATCATTTACTAATATATATCATAATACATAAGATAATAATTCATATGGATTAACTATTGATCCTCTCACGTGTTTCATATTTGGAAATGATTAATTTATGATAGATTAATTTTGAAGATTCATTATCATTAATAATGAAAAATTATGCAGCTAATTGTTCATACAATATTATTGATAGTCAATATAAAATATCAATAAATATGCCTTATGATACACATAATATAAGTAATATGACATTCCAAAGATTTCATAGATGTCATACTATACTATAAGTATATATAATATAATTATTTATATCCAATACAAACTTATGGCTTTAGGTTATATGTCTAACAATAATAAACATTTAATAAATCCTCAAATAGGATGTTCCATTTCCCATAATATTGTATCATATATAATAACTTGTGAAATATTATCTAAAATAACTTTTGGATAGAACCCAAAATAATATTGTGGAATGTTATAATTAAACTCAATGTGAATCACATCATATTAAATGCCTTTTGAATTCCAATAAATAATACCATTTAGAATATCTCAAAAAAACATTTAGAGTAACTCTATTAGTCTAACTAAATATTTATTTAGTGAAACGCTATGTGATACCTCACAAGCCATTGTAGATTTGGAAATAAGTATGAATTTAGGAGCTAAAAAATTAAATCCAAGAGAGTCCTATAAAGAAGCATTAGTGCTGCTCAATCAACAAAGGGATCTAGCATGATCTCCATCAAACATATTTTCTTTATACATCTTCCAGAAACTTCATCACACATATTGATGCATTTATATATGATTTTTTTTAAATACATCGAGTAACCATGAGACACAAAGCATGTAAATCTCATATGAGTACTCAAATAACCTCAATTATCAAAGTATAGACACACCATATCGATGAATTTATCACATTTCATTAATATTTATGGATGAGAAAAATATATAAAAATCATATGATTAATAATAATATCCTATGTCTTATATAGTTATGACCATATACTCTCTCAATTTATCTCAATAGATTTCCTAGATTTCATACTTTTTATACAAGAGGGAAAATCCCATCACAGTTAAGCTCCATCCGATTAAATGTTCAAAAATATACCAAAACACCCCATATTAGCTAAGCATTAAGGCTGGTGTATAAAAGGTCTCAATGTTTGAATGTTCTCAATCAAGGAATATTGTTATCCTCGTGAATGGGTTATTCCAAATATGAAACATTCGCCCATATTATACTAAAGATATATTGTATGAAACTCTATGTGTTGTACTTGGTGGGTAATCTAGTGCATAAAACTCATTTTATTCCTTATTATCATATTTTATAACTCAATATGAAATATTAGTTGATCTAACCTTAAAATGTCATCATAACCTATAATACTCCATGATGAACCTAAGTTACTGATAACTCAAATAAAAAATTTAATAAGCCTAATATCAGTTCACTTCATGTGTATATATAGCCCAAATGATAGATTGATAAAATGGATATCTTCTTTTATATAACATGATACATTATTTATTCTGAAATTAATTTAAAAATAAATAACAAAATAATACAAAAAGTTATTATCTCATCATATCACATATTATAAACATACTTATTAGCCTTTTGTCTACTATACTTTTAGTATTTTTTAAACTTATTAAAATATATAAAATTATTTTCATACCACTATGTGACCATCTAATAGAACCCTCTCAATAATCTATTTAATAACTAACATATACAAAGGAAGCAATTTTGAATAGTTATCGGACTATAGAATTATATTCCTAATATTCAAATCTTTGAAAAATGTATTTAAACTCCTTAGTTCACAACATCCAATGATGAAGGGTTAATGAAATCTATTGAGTATGTAGAAAAATTTCTAATTTATATATCATTATCATTCTGGTAAACCTTACCATTAATGGTTTTCCATTAAATGTTTTAGTAACTAATGTAACCGTTTACCTTAATATTTTACTGAACAAACCAAATCGTTTTATGATATTAAGTGATATTCACGTTATATTTTGATGAGAAATATATTTTATTTATTGTATTTATAACATATCATTGTTTGAAAATACTCTCTCTAGTCATTTAGAAAAAAAATCATCTCCCTATTTTCATGCTAATATAGAAACACCAATTTGTGTCAGGAAATAAAAAATATTTCCTATAGTTTTACTATTTAAAAAATAAATTATTGATGTAATGAAAAGGAATTTTATGAAGCTAAAAATATATTTTTTCTATATATATTCCATTACATGTCCTATTTAATGATCCTTATGAAATGTGGAAGGTCTCAAGATTATTTAATGCTTGTTCATATCCTAGATATTCGAGTTATGATGGATCAAGGCTGAGAGCATAATTTGTCAATATCGTGCACCTGAGCATGCACGATTTGGACAAACCATGTGGGGTGATCTGGATTGTTGTAGAGGTCCACACAGTTAGGCTAAACCAAGAATCCTTGAATAATTGGCTCTGAGAATTCTCTCATAAAAGCGACATAGGTCACCCACACGGGCTCTGCGTGGTTTGGAAAACCAAGCACATAACTCGAACCTATAGTTCCACCATTGGAGTTGAACCGCATGGTTGGAGCATGATTTTTTCAAATGGTGTGGGATAACCATGTGAAGGGGGTGAATTGCGCAGTGCTTACTACATGGTTGGTGAAATATTTAGAAAAATGTGCTACCAAATTGAGAATCTCTAAAAATTTGGTATGAATATTTATTAACCCATCTTTCAATATAACACACCCCTCTCTTTTATCTCTTCCTCTAAAAACAATAAAGCCTCATACTCCTTGAGAGTCACATGTAATTCACCTTGTCTTTGAGGTACCTCTCTGTTTAGTACCCCATTTCCTTCCCCATTGGTTTAATTAGATAGAATATGGTGATAAATCCATTCATTTCCTTCTAGTATTCATTTATCTTTCCCTCGAAATAATTTTCTTGGTTTGAGCTAATATGCCCTATTTTTATAGAATATTTTTATTTTGATTATTTCATCTATTTTACTTCAAATTTGAAGCTAATACTAGATGAGGAGTCACCCACAAGCCTAAGGCAGATATTATAGTAATTTTACATAAAATTTTAGGTGTTTTTATAGGACTCATCATTATTACAAACAATATACTATTCTATTTAATAGCTAAAAACGTGTTTTCCTTTTAAAATTAAACAAACCCTGATAATATATTCTCAGGGCCCCATTCTAATCCATTAGAGGGTGTTTACTTCATTGGATTCCACCAGTTAGGCATGTTAAATTATGTTGAATATTTGATATAAATGTTTAATTGAGAAAACCCCCACCTAAGTTGTTTATCATGACATAATTTTTTTCTTGACATCTCAGTAAAATTGTTTTATTTAACTATGTGTAATTTAATGGAAATGCTACATCACATGTTATATAAATAAAATTAATTATTTGATTTCATGAAACCCATGGATATATTGGGATAAATTATTTAAAATCATTAAAATAGAACTAACACGTGATTATTACAAATAGACCATTGATATAAGTCAATGAAGAATGGGTAAAGGACTTATTGAGTATGGTGTTTCATTCTCCCTTACATTGGGTGTTGATAATGGTATTTAAATCCATTTAGATGGATGAAGGGAATGATATTTAATGTTCCCTTTCTTTGGGTGTTAGGAAAGATGACTCACCCCAGTATCACAAGTTATAAGAATGACATCTCTCATTCTAATGAGATTTAGGGAATGTACCCTTATCGGAGCCTATAACTAGTTTGACTATGCTTGGACTCCTGAGTTACACATCAGGTCCTGATATCATGTACTATCTATGTATATTCCAATATATTTACATACATATATAGTGTGTGTAAATATACATATATATATATATTATGTATAATTAATTACCAATATTTGAACTAGGTAAACTGAGATGAGAGTTATTCCGGCCAATTCCAAAGAAGATAGTATTAGAGTGGTGTCTTATTAGAAGTTTAGATTACTAAATTACAAGTTTAAGAATTGTTATTATTTTTTATACGTAAAACCTACTAGCTAAAAAGACCGACAGAATGATTATATACACTTTTTGTGGTGTCCTACTGAGTTTACCTCAGATCTTGTTTGGGTTGATGACTTGTACATAGAGGCATGATTAATGACATGTTACTTATTGTCTTGGGGAACTATTCAATGACTCCTGGGTTGGGATGTTATGAAGTGGTATCACAGTTTTTTTTTCATTCTATATTATTTTTTGATTATTTGATATAATACTAATAATGTTCCAATATTTTTAAATGAGCTAGTGCTTTGGAGTAAATTACCAACATATAGGGGAAACTCAAATGTGCTTGGCTTGGGATTTTGTTGTTATTGGTTTGTGATAGTTATATTAATAGTGTTTTCAGCATTGGATGACACATATGTTTTAAAACATTTTTATTATTTATATCATTATTATAGACGTCCTTTACCATTATCTCGGTATGTTAAGGTATTAGTTTCTAAATAATCCTCAAATGCACTTTTGGGATTATATGTCGTGCATTATTTCGTGCCATATAAAATTACTATGTGAATTGTCTTCTATTAATATTTTTGGTTACCTAATTAATATATTTATTTAGATTTTATAACACTTCTTGTAGGGATAACCTAATTGTAATAATTAAAGTGTATAAATCAATATAAATTGTGCCTTACTATATATATTGATTGCGGATCCTTAATTGACCTATTAAATCCTGTTTGGGCCATAAAACCCCAGTTCCGTGGGTAGAAACATTATTTTATTTAATTTTTTTAATTACAATGTTAATGTATAAAGAATGTAAATCTATAAATTCTCTTTGGTAATTCATTTAATTAAATAATTTTATTTTAAATGTTATATCGTGATACCATATATAAGGGAAATGTTGAAGTTACATGACTTTACAATTTCAATTTTTAAAGAGTTTGACTTTTCTAAATTGGTAATGGAGATGAATATAACTATACTATAATATTTATAAGATTATATAGACATAAATTAATCTAAACTTTTAAATGATATTGAAATTGTTAAATAATGATGCCAATTTCAATGTAAATGGAGTTATCTTCTATACGATTCTATTGAAACTCCATATACTATGATTGTAGTCATGATATATGAGACCTAGACCCAATCCCAGACATTATAGTTGGTAGTTGGGAGAATCTCTTATGACTCCCATGGTGTGTTATGGTTTCCCTTTATCAAATAGAGTCAGTTTTATGAGAAGGAAGAGTGGTGTTAGTTTATAAATAAAAAGTCTTGTACCAATCCTAATTTTTATGTGATCGTTTCACCTGTTGAATTCTATTTTGAGGGAATTATATTATTATTAATCCATAAGGGACACAATTTATATTATATGAGATTCGTGATGACTATACTCCAAAGGTGGTGTTCCATGATCCAATAGTTTTACCTCTATTACTTCCACCTGTGGAACCACCTACTATTCCCAACATGGGATCTAAAACCTATTTTTCAAAGGGTTCCCTTCATATGTTATTTTATATTAAAGGAGTTTCTCAGCCTACCACAAATATGATAGATTAAACTAGAGAGTTCCTATATAAACCCCTTATACTTTTAGGTGATGGTGGCCCTTAGGTATTTGATATGGTAATGGATCCCATGCGTTCAATATTCGAGAAACTAAAGACACCTCTAGATATGAGGGTAAATACTGTGTCGTATCTTCTATATAGTTCTTAAAAGTGATAGTGGGATTTAATTACCTATATATAATAATATTTTGATTTGATATATAGGTACTTCTATATGGTCTTCTATGATAAAATTTTTCCATAAGACTTTTCGTCCAACCAAGATAGAGAGTTCGTGAACCTGTAGCTGGGAGCTATGTGGAGTATTCTGTCCATTTTAGTGATATTAAGAGATTTTCTCCTAATTTAACTTCTTATGAGCTAATGAATATAGGGATATTTGAATATGAACTATTATATGTTATCTGGTCATAGGCTATTTTTTTAGTTGGAAATATTTTTGAGATAGTTGACCATGCCCTCAATAATGAGTAGAATTTGATGGAATATAAAGGTGTGATACAAAGTGGTTTTACATCAAGACTAGATATCCATTCTTCTATAATAATTATGTTTCTATTTGAGTTTTATCATGGGTATAGTGGTAGTCATAATTCTCATACTAATAGTTTCTTTGTATGTCACCAGTGATGGAAGTTTGTGTATACAAAACCCTAGTGCATGTGAGTCCTAATTGAGTGTAGAGGTTGTGGTTGGATGGGTATTATTTCAGAACATCTGTAGAACCCTCCCACTAGATTCCAGTGAGGGAGTATATACACTAGCTCCATAATCTATAGTAGGGATAGTACTATCTCTCTGTGTTGGTTACTGAAGTACCACTGGCCTCCCGGGTCGAGGTGGTGATGGAGATAGAGGGAACTGTACTCATGATTCATAGTGCTTGTAGAGAGGGACTACTCAAGGTAGTTAGGGTGAAACTCAAGGCCTTGTTATGTGCTAGTAACATTTTTTGAAACCTATTATTGAGCACTAGGTCTCTAGGACTTCTACATTTTTAGGTATTATTTTAGTAGATCATACATTAGTTTTTTCCTTGTTTGACATAGGTGCATCACATTATTTTAAATCTATTTAAATTATGGAGATTCTAGGAATTAAGATAGATTAAATTTTTGGAATTATGAATCTTTATACCCTATTGGGTATCAAAGAAGGTAGTATTTTTTGATTTAAGGAATAACCCCTTGATATCGGTGGTTATCTGTTTATATAGAGTCTTTTCATCTTCAACATGTCAAGGTTTGATGTAATTTTCAAGATGGAATGGTTGGTTCCCTATTGATCCAATATTTGTTTTTATCACTGTATGGTGAAATTTACATCACTTAATTTTGGGAGGCATATTTACAATTGAAAATGGGATTTCCTTGCAACTCGAGTTGGACTAGTGAATTAGGGGATGGATATAGTGGCAACACATATCACTAGTAGTTTCTTGGATGTTCAGGGAATGTGACCTACCGATTTCCCTCATATGGTGGATAATTTTAGGGATGTATTCCTTACTTAATTTGTTAGGATAAAATTAGTGAGAGAGGTATAATTCTACACTGATCTAGGGTAAAGGGTATCACCAGTGATTATTCCTCATTATAGGATGGCACCAACGGAGATTCTAGAGATGAATAAGTATTTGGATGTCCTAAATACTAAGGATGTTATCCATTCAAGTACATCATAATGGGGATAACCTTTCCTTTTTCCGAGAATTCAAATTATATTCTTAGGATTTATGTGGATTACAAATGAATGAACTTGAACACATTTAAGAATCAATATCCACTACCTAAATTGAAATACCTATTTGTTCTTCTTAGAGAATCTAGGGTGTTTTCAATTATTGATTTAAAGTTGAGATACAATATATTGTATGTCATGCTTTCTAAAATACGTCATACTACTTTATTAATTAGGTATGGCCTTTTTGGTTACTTGGTAATTTTGTTTAGTCTCAAAAATGCACCAACAATTTTCAAGGCCGTGATTAATCGATTTATCCACCCATATCTATATTCATTCCTGGAATTAGTTTTGGATGAAATGTTGGTCAATTCTATAACATAAAACAACCCTTACAAATATCTTAGGATTTTTTAATACACTAACAGTGAACCATATATATGAAAATCTCACAAAGGGACACTTTTTGATTGAAAAAGTCCACTTTCTAGGTCACATCTTCCTAGTTTTGGTAGTATCAGTAGTCCCAAAGAACATGAGGGCTTTAGTTTCATGGAAGTCAACCTAAAAATTAAATGATATATAGTGTTTATTTGGTTTAGCTAGGTATTATAGGAACTTTCTCCATTATTTTTTATACCTAGAAGAGTCTATTATGTGATTTGAAAAGTAGGGTGTGAAACTAAAATGGATATAATCTTATAAAAAATCATTTCTGTAATTAAAAGGAAGGTTGATTTCATAGCCTATCTTGATTCTTATGAATTCAAGAAGGAACTATATAGTTTATTGAGATGCATCTGGTATTAGGCTAGGAGTAGTACTAATGCAGGATGAGTGAGTTGTAGTGTACATGCCTTGTCAGTTGAGGGCTTGTGGGAATAATTTTCTAAAACATGACCTAGAGTTGGTAGTAGTGGTGAAATCATTACTCTAATAGAGACATTATTTTATTGAAGATAATTTTTTTCTGCAAATTTATAAAAAAATCATCAATTATATATTTAAAAACATTATTTGAATCTATAGAAGTGCTTATGGGATGAATACCTATGGTAGTTTCACTTTGATAACCACTAAATTCCTAGGAAAGGAAATGTATTTGTCTATTCTATACTATAAAATATTCATAAACAACATGTGTATGAGGCCAGTTGTCATGGACATATTTTTAATGATTCATGTATATGTTTAAGAGTGACATGGATAGAAATTACTATCTATTTTATTAGTGACCTATACCTTTCTAGAATTGATAAATAATGGGAAAAATTCAGATCCTAAGGGAATAGTTTTCTTGGAGAGTCTTTCACATTAAGATTCATTTTCTGGTTGGACCATGGATAAGGATTAGACCTTATAAATTCATGGACATGTCTGGATTCAAAAATAAATCTATGAGTATTCGATGTGGGAATATCGAGCCTCAATATAGAAGGTTCATCTTGGCATCACCAAGATATTTTGAGACATAAATTGATAGTATTGGTGTCCTTGTATGAAATAAGTGATAATAAAGATTGTTATTTGGAATTACATTTTTCTATAGGTGAAGGAGGAACATCAGTGGCCAATGGGGATTTTATATCCATTTTCAACCACGTGTGGAAGTGGGATTATGTCACCATGGATTTCATGAATGTTTTCCAAGATCGATTTGAGGGAATGAAAATGTTTGGGTTAATGTTGATTGGTTGATGATGGTCATCCAATTTCCGACCTATAATGTAGAAATTATAATTTGATGATATTGGGAGGATATATGTTACAAGGATCATATGCCTTCATGGATATTTTATTTTCTATCATATCTGATAGGGACACTTGTTTCACATTGATTTTCTAGATGGAGTTGTAGAAGGCCTTGGGTACATTTATTATTTTGAGCATGGCCAAGCACCCTTATATTAATAGATATATAATGTGCACAATTCATCATCTTGAGTAAATGATATGTCCATGTTTCGATGAATTTTGTGGTTTATAGGAGAAAAAATACCCCTTTTAGTGTTTTAATTTAATAATATCTTTAGGGATACCATTACAATGGATCATTATGATACCTTAAATAGTAGACTATGTCATTCACCTCTAGGGTATATATTGTGAGGGGCAGAATCATAGATTGGAACACATTTGATTCAAGATACTCTATAGTAGTTTCTGCTGATCATAAAGCACATGATGGTAGCTCAGTTAGGATAGTACTCATATTGAAAATACTTTCAAGGACTACCTAAGTTTGAGTTCATGAATCAAGTTTTCTTATATGTTTTTTTTCTAGGTTGGGAAAGAAAAATATCAGGATATATGGGAAAACTAGCTCTTGGATTCTTCATTAATTTTAAAATCATAGAGAGAATCAGACTAGTGGCTTATAGGATAGAAAATATTCAGAGATACTAGTCTTGGAATTAAAATTCACATTTTTCTCAGCTTCATTGGTATTGTCCAGACCCTTCACCTAATCTATAGCAATAGTTTGTTGAGTAAGACATGCATTATTCTTTTGAGGATATCCCAATGTGTATTTTGGAACAGAGTGTGAAGTATCTTTGAGGTAGGTCAGTTCCTCTAGTGTAGGTGTTATGGTAGTATGACCTAGTATAAGATGAAACATGGGAGATAGAGTCCGATTTACCTGATAAATTGATGGATATTTTCTCAAATTATCCATTACTAGCCTCATAATGGAAACTCGAAGATGATTTTCTTTAGAGAGGGGAGGTTATAATGACCTTATGTTTTATAAAGGTATGAATTTTTTAGGGGTATAAATTATTTTTTTTATCCTAGTAAATGTTACCTATTGCCTAAGGGAGGTTTTAGTAGAGGTTGTGGCGTGTGTAGAGCCTAGATCTCTAAGTTATAATGGAAAAAGGATAGTCACAAGGTGTATCCAAACGATGCACTAGAGCCCACATGGTTTGGCCAAATATTTTTGGGTTCTCCAGATCGTTATATTGCGGCACACTATTATGATAAACCACTAGGCTACATGTTTTTGTGAATTTTCTCAGAAAAGTGAAAGAGGTCACCTTCATAGTCTGCACACAATTTTCCAAATGATTCACCTAGCCTACACACTTAGTGTCACATAGGTAGTAACCTCACATGGTTGGAGCATAGTGTTTCCAAACCTCATGGGATATCCATGATATGGGGGTGATATGGGAAATTCTATCCATATATTTTAAACATAGTTTGACAAACTTTGCAGAAAAATAGTGTGCATCATAAAAAGTTAGTAGATTACGATTTTTACCCTCTTTCTACCTAACTCAGCCCTCTTTTTTCTCTTCCTTTACACAAAATAGTGCATCCTCCTCTTTAAGAGTACCATAGAATCCTACTAGGTTTTGAAGAATCTCTATCATATATTCTATATTTTCTTTATCATCTATTGTAGAGACCCGAAGCCTGATGTACATGGACATTACATTACTTTTGCGGAATACTTAGTACATAACAAAAACACACAAACAAGGACCGAAATAGTTTAGTGTCTTTGGAAACTCAGAATATAATCTTCTAATCGTGGTGAAAGATCTTCAACATCTCCCATAAAGATCTTCTTTTTTCTTTCTAAACCTAAATCCAATCTTTATGTCTTGGGAAAATAAAACATAAAAGTGTGAGCTCAAATGCTCAGTAAGGGTAAACAAAGTAAATATCAATAACGTCATATTCATAAGAACATATCTTTTGGAAATCGTAACCTGCAAAAGAGATCATAATTTCATAACATGGGATAAATCATAGTAGTGAAATGTAATCCCAATAATCATAACTTAAAACATGAAACATTGTGGCATACACACATAATCAAAGAGAATCATTTCTTATTATTCAAGACTCATTTCCAAGACTGTCTTAGTGGACAAAGTCCATTTCTGAACCGAGTCACCCTCGTTTCAGTCTTGTTTCACTGAACCGGTATAACCTACCATTCCAGCCATGTCTATCTCATGAGATATAAAATATTTACCCAATGCATTGTAGGGCGATATAGGTCCCACCCATCTCATAATGATACCATTCTTATGTGTGCCACAAAATCATAAATCATACATCATTGCATAACCCATGTAATAAAAATGGGAATCTTAAACATCGTGACATCATCAAACAATTCAAATAAGATAAAGGAATTAATAAAAATAATTCCATCTCAACATAATCAAATCAAAGTAATAATAGGGATATAAACAGAACCCTATATTATCTTAGATGGAAAATAATTTGGATAAAACACTTGAACTCCATTCTTGAGGAAAATATCCTTTCAAATTCAAAAACATTTTCCTTTCTTAACTTTTCATAAAACTTTTAATCTTAAAGAAGTTGGTTAAAAATAAACATGAAAAATTATAAAGGAAGCTTCTTGGAAATAATGTTTTAAAAATCCATTCATGCCGTATAAGTTAAAAAAACATTCTTATCGTACTGTTGTCAGAAAAGTCAAAAAAGTACCTCGTACGAAAAACAACAAAAGATTCCTTTCATATCATTTACTAAAAACTCACTGAATGGTAAAATAGAATTTAAAAAATTGTAGGTGAATGGAAATAATATTACATATTGCGGAAACATGGATGTGGATGATAAAATACATCCCAGTAAATGCCAAAGTATAAACAATTTTGGATAAAAATGAGATTGTGATATTTCCCTTACCTTAGGTCCGATTTTCTTCGTAAGTGTCCAAACCTCCTATATAATGATTTAAATAATGTCATTGAATTATTCCAGAATCATAATCATTGTTATGATATCATATATGGTTCACTTATGACTTTATATTACCCATTCTTTTGTAAATTCCATGTTAAAGAGCGTTTTAGGTAAAATCGTTTCATTTGTCATCCGTGTTTTGACTTGTAATTATTCATATGATTACTTAGATCATGATTACTTAATTCCAGAATATAAAACATGATTTATATATAATATATATTCATAATATACATCTATATAATAAATCAGTAAATGGAAATAAATACACCGTTCATGGAGACGGTAGGCCGTACGTACGCATGAACGCTGTTTTCGTTTCCTTATTGAGTTGAATGGAATTAATTAGATGACATAAATATATATACACATAAATCCGGTATCATTATTATGTCATATATTTCATGATTACTTATTATATATACTTTATAATCATTCATGAATGGTTAACGTGGAGAATGAATCTCATCGCATCGTGGAGACGGTAGTCCGTACGTACGCACGAGCGATGATATCGTTCTCATGATCATGGAATTGTATTGGAGTGTATTTATACTATTTCAGAATTAATATCACTTTACAATAATCATATATAGTTATTATTTACACCATTATACCCATCGAAGTAAGGTGGTGGTGTAAAATAGATTACACCACTGCGTGGAGACGGTATTCCGTACGTACGCACGCGCAGTGACTTCTTTTTCCGTAGGATGGATAGATGGTGAAATAGGGTTGTTCCAAACTTATAATAACATATCATTATATGAGTGATTCTAATGTTATTACTTCATAATGAAACAACTAAAGAAGAAGATGTGGAAGAAGAAATAAAGATGAAAGAATTGGTAACGGAAATTACCTCTTCTTTGATGTGATTCTTTGAGACCTCCTTTTAGGGAACTAAAATGGGTCTTTAAAGAAGACCAGAACCTGTAGGATGTTTCTAGGGAAGTGGAGAAGAGAATTTGGCAGATGATGGCCGATATTTAAGGTTCAAAGTGGTGTGAGGAAGAGAGGGAGGGGGTGCCCTTTTATAAGGGAGGAGAGGGGCACCTTTGGAATAACAAAAAATATTATTTTATTATAAAGTCAAGTTCGGTTTTAAATATCTGCAAATTGATTTATTTAGAAGCTAAGGTGGGTATGGGTCGAACTCCTCTAATCCAATAGAACATAGACAATTTTAGGTTCCTTATCATTTAGATTTAACATTAAGTTAAATAATTTTACTTTTACCGTGTCTTCTTGTGTTTTTACACTATAAGGTTAATAAACTTACTATATCAAGCCAAACGAACCCCAAGTTGATTATTATTATATATATAACCTTATCTATGTCATTTTTTAGAACCTTAGATTTTTAGGAATAATATAACAATTAATAATATAATATTTGTTTTAAAAATTATTTTATGTCAATTTTGACACTATTTAGTAATTGATTTTTGTGAAACTCATAACAGAATGATTAGTTATAAAAAAGTTACTTAAATAAATACTAACATGTCCTATTAACCTAGAAAATTAGTGGAATTCATAAAAAGTCTCAAATTATATTTATTTGGGTATTTATAATATCAATTATTATAATTGTTCACTATTATTGTAATTACTGCATCATCATTGTGTCATAAATAAATTACTTTATTTTATTTCTAAAAATTATAAATAAAATACCATTATGTAGGAAATAGTATTATCTTTCTAATTAATATTTAAAATCGAATTTATCTTATTTATAACCGTATATTAAAAATGTTATAGTAAATAAACATTGATTTTAACTCTTTTAACTCTTCTTTGAATTAAATAATAATAAATGTCCTAATCTAATCCAAGTGGGCCTAAATGGTCATATTTTATTCCTAATGTTGTTTTTTTTGTCGAATTACACTTATCCAATAGAATTAGGACATGTTTTAGGGTAATAAAAATATCATTTTTACCCTTAATTACCCTATTTACTTTTAACCGTGGTAAAAAAAAGTAAAAACTTACTATTCACCAAAAATTATTTTCAACTCATTGAACCACATTTTACTTACTAACATCAACCGTGTCTCTTAGATATTTGATATTCCACTCACAGAAGCGGTAAAATTATGTTTTATAAAAAATTAATTTTTTTAACTACCACTTAGTGGTTTCACCATTCATCAAAAAATGAAAGTTTCCAGAAAAATACGAAAAATTAGGCCTAAGCTATATTTGTTATTATGAACTCAAAAATGATGTCTATTTTACAAAATTCAACACATATTAGTTGCATTAATTAATTTAAAAATTAATTCCCGTCGTCAAATATTGTGTTTTTAAGAGATAATAACTATCAAACGATTGACACTTGTTTATGTCTGGTTTAAATGTAGAATTACATCCAATGACCAACATTGTATTAAATTGTAAAAATATATTCTAAATATACTTTTAAACCACTCAAATTAATAATTTATCACTATTAATTATTTCGATTAAAAAGGTTGTTTTTAATTAAAATTTAGTAATTTTCACTATTCATCAGAAAATGAAAGTTATCCGAAATGTACCAAAATTTCACCCTAAGCTAATTTCGATATTCCGAATCCAAAAATGAAGTCCATTTTTAAAAATAAAATTTACAAAATTTCAAAAATTGGTAATTACTATTCATAATGGCTAGTTTTAATAATATTTTAATAGCATATCGTTGTTTAGTGAAACTCGGTATTGGGTACTACACACGCTATCGAGGAAGGTCGCGATTGCATTAAATGCAAGGCAAGTCAAGGATGTGTGTTGGGTAAGCTCCTTTTGGTGTAGCTTACAACACAAGACATTAATGAAATTAAATGAATATCTTTCATATAATCTCGGGGTGTTAAATTCTACCCCCCTTAAAATGAATTTCGCCCCCGAAATTCGTCGGTGTTATAAATGGTTTACTACTTGATATTTTTTTTAATAGAAAACCACATCATAAAAAGGAATACCAAAACATTTCTTTAAAAAATAAAGTAGGAAATGTAACAGTTACCCAAATTTACTCATCACTGGGTTTCCACATAGGAGAACATAGGTGAAAATATGGATATGGAAGTAAAATCTAACCATCATGTTCTGATGGAGAGTGGTAGAGAACATGGCTATGAAAAAGCCAACAATCACAAATCTATTGATTTGTGATGATCTAAGGTACCATCTGATTCATCGGATATAAGGGAACTAGGACAACATTTTTGATTTTCAAGATCATTTCCCTAAAGTTGATGAATTAAAAGAAATAATTGCATGATTTTGGTACAATCTCATTGTTGTTCGTGAATTTAACAATTTCCACTTCATCCCTTAAAGAAATTAAGTTGGATTTGTTATTCATGATGTGTTATAAGATCATGTGATAAAATTATGGGTCATTCCATATCTTTCAAACAAAAGGTTAGAAATGTTATCAAAAAAATACATAAGTCCATCTATAGTGAGATTAATGATATATGGTTCCTAAAATGGACTTATACTTCATATATCATAATGCTTAATATAATAAAACAAGTTTCTACTAAACAGGGACTTCCTCTAGGCCATTGGTAGGCAATAAAGTCCTGTCACACTTCGGTTGTGGGTTCGATCCCCACAGCCTTGTTCGACGCGATGGGCTCTCGCCCGTCCTACAGGTTGTCCTTTTTCTAAAACTACATTACATAAATAATATCAAAAAAAAGTTCTATCCTTAAACAATACTAACTTATGGTTAACATAATCCATTCCAATCTTTAGGCTTATCTAAAATACTTCGGTCCAAGATCATAGTATAAAGAAAATGATTACTTGAAATGTCGTATAACAATCACATGGATTCCATCATTTATCCCCCATATATCTTGTTGGTCAAATTAAAAACATTTGAATACATTAATTATGTATTCTCTTGAAGAATGAATACCCATTGAACCTTAGTGAAAAAAAGAGTGTTGTCAAAAGTTAACTCTTTTCACATACCAAAACCTAAAACCATGATATAACTATTTCCTTATATCAGTCATGAGCTCATGAATATTGTCAAACATTTCATTTTCTCTTTATCCCTTCATTATGCGCATATCATCATTTTTCCAGAAATATCTCAATATCTTTCCATGGTTACCGGTAACATAAAATTATTGAAAACCACTATAGATCAATACATATATATTCCAATATTCCACAATACTATGTACAACATTATTTTGGAATCCCATTACATAACCACTTAATCATTCCACCACAACGTTGTCATATTCAACATCGTCAATAGTGATTGCATGTGACTTCCCTTTGTCCTTTGCCGTAAGTGGTTGCTCCTGTCTATCATCACTAACCCTTGGATTAGGGCATTTATTAGCATAATGCCCCATTTCCTTGCACTTGAAGCATTGAAGTGTAGTAGGTTCATTCTTTGTATCCCTTCCTTTGATTGCATCATTAGAAATCTTCTTCCCATCATTGCAGAATTCACATGCCCGATGACCTTTCTTTCCACATTTGAAACATTTACTTGTCCCTTTAAGACAATCTCCACCATGCTTCTTTCCACACTTTGAGAATAAGGACACATTCATTTTCTTTTCACCATTATTCTGAGATTTCTCATTGAACTCCATCTTTCGTTTCTTGTCAAAACTATAAGATGGATAAGTAACACCAACTTCTATTTCTACCTTGATAGCATAACACACAATTTCTTCATAGCTACTGAAGTCTCTTATAGATAATTCCCTTCGAAGACTTGGTTTTAATCCACTGAAGAGTCGATCAACTTTACTTTCAGGTTGGATGATAAATCCAGATGCATACCTTGCAAGCCTTGTAAAATTCGCTTCGTATAAACCAACAGATTCATCGTCCTTTTACTTTAGTTCAAGAAAATCCTTCTCCATCTTTGTTCGAAGAATACGAGGGAAGTACTTATTGAAAAATAAGTTCTTGAACTCATCTCATTCCATGGACTCAATTTAATCTCTTGGCCTTGTATTCTTGATAAGATTCCACCATTGATTAGCATCACCTTCCAAACGATACACTGCTAAGATGACTTTATCATGTTCAAAACATTGAAGAACTGAAAATATCTTTTCAGTAGTACTGATCCATTGTTCAGCAACAAGTGGATCAGAAGACCCACTGAAAGAAGGTGGACGTTGCCTCATGAAGGACTCAATAGAATATTTTTCCCTTCTCTACTCATTTGGAAGTCCAGAATGATTCATAGCTTGTGTATGTATAGGAATAATATTTTTCACTCCATCTCCCATAAAAAATTTTTGTTCAGGAAGACAATCATGGCATTGTCCATTGCATTGATCAACACGGTTCCTTCGGGTTCCAGCCATCGTCTAAAACCCAAAAAAAATAGTGTAAGAGGAAAAAATCATGCTAGGGAAAACAACATAGTAAAGGGGGAGTATCTTCAATATATAACATCTTTGGTTTAATCTAATATCGTTACCATTGTTCAAGGACTATATCCTATACGTATACTTAACCTTAGAGACATCCCTATACATACCTTAGAAATATCTCTAGGGATCTCATTAAAGTTATCGCATCCTAGTTTCCAAAGGTTGACTAAACCTTTCCTCTGATACCAACTGTAGAGACCTGAAGCCTGACGTACATGGACATTACATTACTTTTGCGGAATACTTAGTACATAACAAAAACACACACACAAGTACCGTAATAGTTTAGTGTCTTTAGAAACTCGGAATATAATCTTCTAATCCTGGTGAAAGATATTCAACATCTCCCATAAAGATCATCTTTTTTTCCTAAACCTAAATCCTTTCTTTATGTCCTAGGAAAAGAAAATATAAAAGGGTGAGCTGAAATGATCAGTAAGGGTAAACAAAAGAAATATCAATCACATCATATTCATAAGAACATATCTTTTGGAAATCCTAACCTGCAAAAGAGATCATAATTTCATAACATGGAATAAATCATAGTAGTGAAATGTAATCCCAATAATCATAAATTAAAACATGAAACTTTGTGTCATACACACATAATCATAGAGAATCATTTCTTATTAGTCAAGACTAATTTCCAAGACTATCTTAGTGGACAAAGTCCATTTCTGAACCGAGTCACCCTCGTTTCAGTCCTGTTTCACTAAACCGGTATAACCTACCCTTCCAGCCATGTCTATCTCATGAGATATAAAATTTTTACCCAATGCATGGGAGGGAGATATAGGTCCCACCCATCTCATAATGATACCATTCTTATGTGTGCCGCAAAATCATAAATCATACATCATTGCATAACCCATGTAATAAAAATGGGAATCTTAAACATCGTGAAATCATCAAACAATTCATATAAGATAAAGGAATTCATAAAAATAATTCCATCACAACATAATCAAATAAATGTAATAATAGGGATATAAACAGAACCCTATATTATCTTAGATGGAAAATAATTTTGATAAAACACTTGAACTCCATTCTTGTGGAAAATATCCTTTCAAATTCAAAAACATTTTCCTTTCTTAACATGTCATACAATTTTTAATATAAAAGAATTTGTTTAAAAATTAATTTGAAAACATGTAAAGGAAGCTTCTTGGAAATAATTTTTTAAAAATACATTCATGCCGTATAAGTTTAAAAAACATTCTTCTCGTACTTTTGTCGGAAAAGTCAAAAAAGTACCTCGTACGAAAAACGACAAAAGATTCCTTTCATATCTTTTAATAAAAACTCACCGAAGGGTAAAATAGAATTTAAACAATTGTAGGTGAATGGAAATAATATTAAATATTGAGGAAACATGGATGTGGATGATAAAATACACCCTAGTAAATTCCAAAGTATAAACAATCTCGGATAAAAATGAGATTGTGATATTTCCCTTAACTTAGGTCTGATTTGATTTGGTAAGTGTCTGAACCTCCTGTATAATGATTTAAATAATGTCATTTAATTATTCCAGAATCATACTCATTGTTATGATATCATATATGGTTCACTTATGACTTTATATTTCCCATTCTTTTGTAAATTCCATGTTAATGAGTGTTTTGGGTAAAATCGTTTCATTTGTCATCCGTGTTTTGACTTGTAATTATTCATATGATTACTTAGATCATGATAACTTAATTACATAATATAAAACGTGATTTATATATAATATATATTCATAATATACATCTATATAATAAATCAGTAAATTGAAAGAAATACACCATTAATGGAGACGGTAGGCCGTACGTACGCATGAACGCTGTTTTCGTTTCCTTGTTGAGTTGAATGGAATTAATTATATGACATAAATATATATACACATAAATCCAGTATCATTATTATGTCATATATTTCATGATTAATTATTATATATACTTTATAATCATTCATGAATGGTTAACGTGGAGAATGAATCTCATCGCGTCGTGGAGACGGTAGTCCGTATGTACGCACGAGCGATGATATCGTTCTCATGATCGTGGAATTGTATTGGAGTGCATGTATACTATTTTAGAATTAATATAACTTTAACATAATCATATATAGTTATTATTGACACCATTATACCCATCCAAGTAAGGTGGTGGTGTAAAATAGATTACACCACGGCGTGGAGACTGTATTCCGTACGTACGCAAGCGCGGTGATTTCTTTTTCCGTAGGATGGATAGATGGTGAAATAGGGTTGTTTCATAATTATAATAACATATCACTATATGAGTGATACTTATGTTATTAATTCATAATGAAACAACTAAAGAAGAAGAAGTGGAAGGAAAAATAAAGATGAAAGAATTGGTAACGCAAATTACCTCTTCATTGAAGTGCTTCTTTGAGACCTCCTTTTAGGGCACTAAAATGGGTCTTTGAAGAAGACCAGAACCTCTAGGATGTTTCTAGGGAAGTAGAGAAGAGAATTTGGCAGAGGTTGGCCGAGCTTGAAGGCTCAAAGTGGTGTGAGGAAGAGAGGGAAGGGGTGCCCTTTTATAAGGGAGGAGAGGGGCACCTTTGGAATAACTAAAAATATTATTTTATTATAAAGTCAAGTTCGGTTTTAAATAGCTCCAAATTGATTTATTTCTAAGATAAGGTGGGTATGGGTCGAAATACTCTCATCCAATAGAATTATTACAAGTTTAGGTTCCTTATCATTTAGATTTAACATTAAGTTAAATAATTTTACTTTTACCGTGTCTTCTTGTGTTCTTACACTATAAGGTTAATAAACTTATTATATCAAGACAAAAGAACCCAAAGTTGTTTATTATAAATATATATAACCTTATCTAAGTCATTTGGCCGAACCTTAGATTTTTAGGAATAAAATAACAATTAAAAATTTAATATTTGTTTTAAAAACTATTTTATGTCATATTTGACACTATTTAGTAATTGATTTTTGTGAAAATCATAACAGAATGATTAGTTCGAAAAAAGTTAATTAAATCAATACTAACATGTCATATGAATCTAGAAAATTAGTGGAATTCATAAAAAGTCTCAAATTATATTTATTTGGGTATTTATAATATCAATTATTATAATTGTTCACTATTATGGTAATTACTGCATCATCATTGTGTCATAAATTAATTAATTTATTTAATATCTAAAAATTATAAATAAAATATAATTATGTATTAAATCCAATTAGATTTATAATGAATATTTACAATAGAATTTATCTTATGTATTACGCTATATTAAAATTTTTTTAGTAAATAAACTTTGATTTTATCTCTTTTAACTCTTCTTTGAATTAAATAATAATAAATGTCCTAATCTAATACATGTGGGCATAAATGGTCATATTTTATTCCTAATGTTGTTTTTTGTTGAATTAAATTTATCCAATAGAATTAGGACATGTTTTAGGGTAATAATAATATCATTTTTACCCTTACTTACCCTATTTACTTTTAACCGTGGTAAAAAAAAGTAAAAAGTTACTATTCACCAAAAATTATTTTCATCTCATTAAACCACATTTTACTTACTAAAATCAACTGTGTCTCTCGGATTTTTGAAATTCCACTCACAGAAGCGGTAAAATTAAGTTTTATGAAAAATTCATTTTTTTAACTACCACTTAGTGGTTTCACTATTCATCACAAAAGGAAAGTTTCCAGAAAAATACCAAAAATTAGTCTTAAGCTATATTTGATATTATTAACTCAAAAATGATGTCTATTTTACCAAATTCAAAACATATTAGTTAGATTAATTAATTAAAAATTAATTCTCGTCGTCAAATAACGTGTTTTTAAGAGATAACAACTATCAAAAGATTGACACTTGTTTATGTCTGGTTTAAATGTAGAATTACATCCAATGACCAACATTGTATTAAATTGTAAAAATATATTCTAAATATACTTTAAAACCACTCAAATTAATAATTTATCACTATTAATTATTTCGATTAAAAAGGTAGTTTTTAAATAAAATTTTGTTATTTTCACTATTCATCAGAAAATGAAAGTTATCCGAAATGTACCCAAATTTCACCCTAAGCTAATTTCGATATTCCGAATCCAAAAATGAAGTCCATTTTGAAAAATAAAATTTACAAAATTTCAAAAAGTGGTTATTACTATTCATAACAGCTAGTTTTAATAATATTTTAATAGAATATCGTCGTTTAGTGAAACTCGGTATTGGGTACTAGACACGCTATCGAGGAAGGTCGCGATTGCGTTAAATGCAAGGCAAGTCAAGGATGCGTGTTGTGAAATCTCTTTTTGGTGTAGCGTACAACACAAGACATTAATGAAATTAAAAGAATATCTTTCATATAATATCGGGGTGTTACATCTATTGTATTAGATAGATAATGGTATTATCTCAATTCCATTCACCCATTTAATTGTTTATCTTTCCCTTAATGAAGTTGTTTTTCTGTGAACTAATAATCCCTATTTTTTAGGCATTTTCTTATTTTGATGATTTCCTCTATTCTATACAAATCTGAATCTAGTAGAGAATGAGGAGTCATCTAAGATCCTAAGGTAGGTGGTCTAGAAACTTTACCTAAATGTTTCAGTGTTTTTATAACCCTCTCTGTTATTACAAACACTAGAATCATCTGTGTGTTGCCTAAAATGTTCATTCCTTTTAAAAATAAATTTTCCATTTTACGATACTCTTGTATAAACAACTTAATCCATTATAGGATTCCAACCTCATTTTTTGATACCCTAGGTGCGTGTTAAATTATACTAACTCATTGATATAAATGATTTATTGACTAAAACACTTCCTCAGTAGTATGGATTGACTTAACATTAGATAATCCTAGAATTATAAATTAAATGGTTTAATTTAAACAAATGAAAGTGAGTGGAAAGGCTACACCACATGTTATATAAATATAATTAATTATATGATTTGGTGAAACAAATGATTGGATTTGGTTAATTCAATATAAATACATAAAAAGGAAATAGATTATGATTAGTATAAAAAATCATTGATATTGGTCAATCGAAAATGGTTAAGGTTCTTGTAGAGCATTGGGTTTCACACTCCCTTACATTGGGTGTTGGTCATGTCATCTCACACTGTTTATGTAGATGATGAGCATGGCATTCCACGTTCTCCTTAATCACGTGTTGGTCTTGATGAATCACCACACTATCTTAATTGAAGGACATAACATCATTTATTGTAATGGTATTTATGGACAGTAAACTTGTTGAATCCTATAGGTCATTTGATTATTCACTTAAACCATAGTTATGCCCCAGGACCTACTAATGTATAGTATCTATGTATATTCCTATATATTTCCTTCTATATAAAGTGTATAGACATATATATATATATATTATGTATAATTACTATCAATATATGTATTGGGTAAACTAAGATCAAAGTTATTCCAACCAATGCTGATGTTGGTAGTATCTTCCAGGTTCACTTTAAGAATTAGAGTAGATTAGGTTATGGCTTTTAGAATTTTTATTATATGTTATACTTTTATTATGGTATACACATTGACTGAATTATTATAGACTCCATTGGTGGTGACCTATTGGTTTTATCTCACATCCTATTTGGGATACCAACTGGTACTCAGATAGACCTTATTAATGTAGGTAGGGTCAAGGGAAAGCACCTGATCATTGATGCTTGATCTGATTTTCTTATAGTGTGGGAGCATGGGAGGATATAATTGAGTGTTTTCTCATGATTTTAGTGGATATTACTTTTTTTATTTTATGGTTTCTTATAGAATGTTGTATATGTTTTTCTTTTTATCCCCTTTATCCCCAATGTTTTCACATCACTGTGCTATGATATCATTTTTATATGTCATATCTTATAGATTGGATATTATTATTATTGTTTCTGGGATGTTAACTTCCACGGTTGAATATTGTACCTTTTTTTGTGTAATGAGCTATATTATGCTTGCTTTATTTATTTTTTTTTACCAGCATGATACTATAATAAAAGAGGGTGTTGTCTACCAACTATACCGCTATATACCCTCACTACTATTTGAAAACCCCTATTGTACGAGGAGGCTTGCTTCATGCCATGTGACTCACCAACTCGAGTCACCATGTAGGGGATCTAATGTTGTTGTGATAAAATTGATTGACAAATTTTATATGATATTTTATGTTTTTGGATATTTTTTTTGAATATAAAATTTTATTATTTAAAATATTCCACTCATGGTTGGTTGAATCATATCCCTCAAATTTTAACAGAAAACCGTAAAAACAAATATCTTAGGAAAAAATCCTATTATCATTTTCTTCATTTCAAGTATGTTAATGAAATTTATTAATCATAAACCATGTATACTAAATCAATTTTCTCTTCTTGTTCATAATATAGATTTTTAATAGTCAAATTATCTTATCAAATAAGATAAATTATATTTAATACACATCCTTTGTTTAGATCCATATGTGTTTTATATATTAATTTAATTTTAATTCCATGATTCAGTAACTATTTCATTCATCATTTTGTTGAATTCTACAATCTCCATCAACAATTTCATTGCTTTGAACTATTTTATATTTACAATTATTGCGAAACATATATTTAGTATCACATAACGTCAAAAATAAAATAATTTATTTCTATAATATTGATACTTGACAAGAAAACTCTACGGAGTTTCCCAAACCCATTTAACTATTCTAGATAATTTCATACTATGTAAGAAATTTAATTCCGTCTCAACATTAACTGTATATTTAAATGACATTGAATGTATATTTTTGAGAAAAATTATTATAATCTTCAAATAATTTTTATTCATATGGTTTTAACTTCCATATATTTGTACTATAAATATCATACTAGAACTTATACATCAAATGTTGTGGTTCATCAATCCTAAAAAAATTATAAAGATGTAGTAAACGTTTTTTGAATTCATTTTCATTATCAAAAAAATTATAATTATTATTATAGAATGAATTCCATAACAAGAATAAGTCTTAAAGCAATATCCACTCAGTTCATGTAATTAACATTTGATCATGTTGAGTACATGAAAAAACACTAAAGCTCATCCAAATACCATGTATCTAATTTTTTTAAAACAACAATTGAATCATTCTATATTTCTCTTAAGAATAAATGTTCACTTATTAAACAAATTCAATATTTTTATACTTAGGAAGGAGTTACAAAAACATATATAATTTGGATCTTTCGTAAGAATTATTATTATATTTTAAACTAGTTTATTATATTTCTTATATTAACCCCCACCATTCCATAAGATTGATATAAATATAATTATTTTTCATTATGATGTCATTTTTTATAAAATAATCTTTTATCATTTGAGTACTATATATTACATTCATTTAAACTTTGATGTTAATAAAATTTCATTCTTCAAAATTGTTACCCCTTTTAATTTTTTCATATACATCAGTGACCCAAGATCTATTTCTCACCATGAATTATTCTGGTTAACCACATAAATAATACATGACTATATCTGATAGAGAATTATACAAATCATACAAAAATTTAATCATGAACAATAGAGTGTATAAATCATTACACTAATCCATTATTTTGATACCCTCAACCAAATTACATCGGTATCCTAATAGTTATGGAATCCCAAATATGTGTGTACTAATGTACATGCTAATAAAATGATATGTGATATTTAAGGAGAATTTATTACTTTCTTTACTCAGAGGAAAAAATCTATCGACAACAGGCTTTGTCATTACCTATCATGTTCGATGATTTAGGCCTTCAAACATGTTCTCTAAGGAATGAACTTGAATTTTAGTGTTTTAAATGGAATTTAATCTCTCTGTCTTATCTTATGTTTTTACCATTATGTATTCAGGTTTATAATGATTAATATCATAATAGTATTCCTTCCTCTTAATTATTAAATTGAAAACATATTGATCTATAATCCTTTTTACAACCGACTTATTTTGTTACAGACACATATTAAAAGCTAACTATATTTATATATAATCAAATTTAAACCATGCATAATGTACTAAAAACTAATTTCATGTAAAGGATTAGAACAATGTGAAATCAAAATTCCTTATAAGTGTGTTCTTAAAGTTATGATTATCTTACCCCCACTTCTATGGAAAATGAATTTGAGAGGACCAAATTGAGATATACTCATAAAATTGACATACATTAAATTATTATTGGGAACATTTTAACCAATTATAAATTTCTATCAATTTACCTCTAAGACATGTTATGATCTGGATTATCTGATTCACTTTTCATTATCATATTCAAGGGTATGAAATCAGGTAAAATATGACACAAGATACATTTACAAGATTTACTACCCAATATGAGTATCTAGTCTTTTCTGGGTATATTGATAACATGTACAATGATTCTCCACTATAACGAGACAACAAAAACAATTGACTCAATATTAATGAATCATTATACAAAGTGTGAGTACTTAAATGTTAGGAGTGGGGATAAAAACAATTTTGTATCCTTAGACCAGTGATGACCTTATCCAAAATTCATCTCCTTAGTGGTTCATTATATTATCAGCTGAATATATTTTTCAACTTCTTCTTAAGGTACATTATAACACCAATAAATAATTCTACATTATACGACTTATATTGGAAGTCACCATGCTTATTTTGTATTCTCTTAACTCTATTATTACTCAAAAAACATCATGTATGTAATTCTTATTTTTCTTAAATGTAGTAAACTAAAAGATGCACCTCTTATATTATCTAGAGATTTTTTATTCCATTAATCCTTCTTATTCACCTTATTAATTTGATAAAAAATGATAATAAAATATTTTTCCATAATTTTTCATAACCCATATTCAATGTTACAACCTAAATAATAAATATTTGACGGAAAGGAAAAATCATTCTCTTATTTATTATCAATGATATGAAAATTACATTGTAAAGAAATATCATACTTTGTCGATGAAAAATTTAACAAATTATTATTGTATTTATTATCTTTTTTTCTTCTTGGTGGATGAATTTTTTATGAAATTGAATCGCAGTAAACATTCAAAATAATTTCATTCAAAAATGTTCTTGCACAATCTCAAATATATCTTCCTAGGATGATAAAACATAGAAAAAATTAAAATAATACAATTTTATTTTATATTATATTTAAATTTTATTCAATGTTCAACATTAGTATTCCTTATAATTTAGTATCAACTACCCATATTCATGTTTAGTTATCCTTATCCATTTTACTGTGCATGAATTTTTTGTATCCAATAATTCATGAACACTATCTTCCACATTAAACCATAAATAATTTTATGACAATGCATTGTAATCTTTTGTCACAAAAGGTTTTAGAATGATTCTCATTATTTTAACAAAATTGGGCATGTGGAACTTCTCCATCATGTAATAAATAATAATTATACAAAATATATTCCTCATAAAAGTGATGATCTTTAGTGATTGAGTTATTCTTAAAAACTTTTTGTTTGCTTAATGGAATAGTTCTTCTTCATATAAGGTTTTCAACACTGATAAACTCCACATAACATAGTGAGTGAATAACACATGAACAAGATCATAGATTTAGTTATTCATGATAATGATGAGAATGTGATAAACTCACGGTTTTTGTATCTCAATCTTTTTATGAAACTCTTGAGTGAGAGATTATAAAATCAAGAGGTAGTGGTTCTCCTTCAAAAAATCAATGTTCTTCATAGAAATATCCATTAAGTATAGAAGTGGTTCACAAAATTCTCCTTTATAAAACAGTATATCTCATTGATCTTTTGTTTATTAAAACAAATTAAATGACAAAGATACCATTATTTATAAATATAGACTTCTCAGATAAAAACATGAATGGTAGGAGTGTTCTTGGAGAATTATGTTATGGTATTTTTGAGAGAGTTTCAATGAATATTCTTTATTCATTCACCAACATAGAATATTAAATTTTATTTTATGTAAATCAATATATCTATTTATCAATGATATCAATATTTTGGAAATATTTTCACATGGATTTTATTCTTTACATGATTTATAAAATCATGGAAACATCACATATTTGGTTGATTCATTCAAGAGTTCACACTCATGTGTATGGAAAAATACCACATAAATCATTGACACACAACTATCATGGTGTGTGTTGAAATAAATTTTATAACCTAGTATTTTATGTTATTTAACATATGCATTCTCAAAACGTAGAGTTCATGCAAAATGGATTTTTCACATTTTTAGTAATTATTGTAAAAATACTTATTACTAATTTACGTTATGGATTTGATAAACTAGAATGTAATTTAAATTTATTTGTTTTTAATCCATTTAAAAAAATGTTATTTTAGCAGGTTTTGTGAGAACTATTGTAATGCTATCAATGTTTTCAATATTTACCAATTATTCTTCAACTTTCACATAAGAGAGATATTACTATATTGATTTAACTCCCCCTAGCCAGAAGGTTAAGGTAATGTATGCCTACAAATTTCTTACACAGTATTCCCAATTTCCCATGTGTATATCATCATAGTCAGACCTTTTGATAAATTAGTGAAATCCACAATTGGGTATTTTAATTCACTAATAATGAATAGTTCCTACCATAATCATGTGCATCTGGGGTTGATCATTGAGGACCCACCCTCAAATCCTCCACTATTACATACAAAATAGATGGGAATTGGGTAGATGGATATATGGATCATCTCCCAAGGAATTAAAATTAAATTTATCTGACCCTAACATAGTTTCATTTCATATTAAAATGAAAATTATGAATTGAAACCTACTGGGAGAATATAGAATAGATTTTATTCATTTTGGTACAAAAACTAAAAAATAGTAGATAGGTATAATATCCACCTTTATTGATCACTCAATTAAACTACCCCTCTATGTATGGGGATCTCAGGTTGATTTTCTAGAGGGGTGAAATCAATAGAATTTAAGGAAAATAAAATAATTAAATAATAATAGTATAGTTGTAACATCCCAGGTAATTAAAGAATAAATAATTTTCATATTTATTAATATTTGAGAATTAAATATGAATTTTAATTAAAAGGGGTTGCTATGTTCGATAGCGTACCCGATACACAACGATGAGTTTCTTTGAAACTTACGTAGCACACTAGTAATATAATAATATTATTTTAAATGTTAGTTAACAAGTAGCCGTTGTACTGGCGGGAATGAATAGAAATAACTAAAATATGAATAGATATGTTTTTAGATGTTTTTACATTTACCCAATAAAAGACAAAGGCTTAAAATACGGAAAGAGTTCAATTTTAGGCTTTTATACTCTAATTTTCACTAAAGGTTCACTTATCACCTTTTAATGGTGAACCGTCATTAAATATAGTTTTGATCACTCTTATACATTCTTTTGGACCAAATAAAACTTTTATTAAGAATCGGGATATCAAATTTTACTTTGTGTAATTTTTGGTACCTTTCTGATAAAGTTCATTTTTTTTTATGAATAGTGTAAAATGTTGCATTTTAATTCAAAACCTCTTTTTGATCTAATTTATTTATATGATTAGATTATCTTTTGAATTGGTTTTAAAGTGAAATTAGAATATATTTTTACAATTTTATCCAATGGTGGTCATTGGAATCAATTTCGATTTGAAATTAGACTTAAACTGGTGTCAATCTTTTGATACTTATTGTTTTGTAAAAACACGCTATTTGCTCTGGCAGCGGGAATTAATTATTAAATTAATTAATGTGACTTATATGATTTGAATTTTGTAAAATAGACTTCATTTTTGAATTCGGAATATCAAATATAGCTTAGGGTGAATTTTTGGTAATTTTCTGAAAAACTTCAATTTTTGATGAATAGTGAAACCACTAAGTGGTAATCAAGCAAACTGATTTTTCAGTTAAATGAAATTTTACCACTAATGTGTATTGAATTTTGAAAATCCGACATACATGGTTGTCATTAAGAAGTAAAATGTGGTTCAATGAGATTAAAATAATTTTTTTGGTGAATAGTAACTTATTAAGTTTTTAATCGCGATTAGTGGTAATTAGTGTAGTTTAAGGAATAAATAATACTTTAATAATATAAAATGACCTAGACACATGTCCCAACCTCATTGGTTGTGTCATGGCCGACCAAGACAAGCCATGGCCTAACTTGGGGACCCCATGTATCCACTTTAGTTGGAAAATGACAATAATATATTTTTATTTAATGTTAAAGTGAAAGTGACACAAACATAATATGTTTTGCGAAAACAATTTTTAAGTGGGGTTATACAAGCCCCAATTTTGATTATAAATAGTCATTGGAAAGCTAAAAAGATTTCCTATATCATAGTATTTTTTTTATAATTTTTAGACATTAAATAAATTAAATTATTTACGACATAATAATGATACAGTGATGACATCATTATTTAACGATTAAAATAAAATGGAAAGATAATGTAAAATCTAAAACCTACACATGGCCAAAACCAATTGGATGAGTGGATTTCGAATCCTTATCACCTTATCCACGAATTCTATCAATGTGGGACCTTTTAAAACCGAAACACATTTTTAAACAAAGTTATATTTCTTTACTTTCCAAAAGTGCCCCTCCTATCCTCTTATAAAAGGCCCCCACCTCTACCCCATTTCACACACTCTTCAAGCCTTTGGCTCGGCCAACCCCTGCCCATTTGCTCTCTCCACATTCCTCTCCTCATCCTAGAGGATTCCCTTTGGGCAGAATCCTTTCAAAAGAAGCCTTTAGGCTCAACTCAAAAGGAGTTACACTTTTTAAGGTAATTCATTCTCTCATGTTCATTTGTTTTATTTTGCTTCTCCAACCCCCTAAACTCTTTTTATTTACTTCTTTTGTAACAACACCAGTATCTTCAATATACTAGGATGTTGTTATAAGATTTATTTGAGCTACACTCTCACACAACTACATCAAATGGTTAAAGAACATACGGTTTCCGTGGATGGCGAAATTCTGCCTCCCGAAACGATGATTGTTCAATACTCATTTAACACCTTCAAAGGTGGCCATTATGATGTCACTATTTTTATATATGATATGTAATATGTTTATGTTTTACTTATGCTTCTGTATTTTTCATTTGTGTCTTACCTTTATGGCTTCCATTATGGGTATACGCGATATCTTCACTTAAGGAAGTGCGGACTACCGCCCCCTCAAAGTGATGTGATTCGTTAATGCCATATGTGGGACGTGTAAAGGATGGATTTAAAGTTATTATATATGATGTTATACTGGAATTATAATATACCTATATATATCATTATCATTTATTTCCATTAAAGTATGAGATAGAAATGAAAGTAGCGTTCATGCGTACGTACGGACTACCGTCTCCATGAACGGTGCATTTCATTTCTTATCCCCAAATGTAATGTACTATTAAAAGTACATGTATATAATGGATATATAAAATTAATGATATATCTAAATGATGAATATAATTCTGGAATTAAAATATACATAAGTCTCATTTAGTTTTAATTCCGTTAATATGACAAAGAAATGAAAGTAGCGTTCATGCGTACGTACGGCTTACCGTCTCCATGAACGGTGCATTTCATTTCTTACCTCTAAATGATTATGTAATATTTTAAATACATGTATGTACTGGATATATATGAAATATATGATATCTACATCATGAATACCATTCTGGATATAATGAAACATTGACCAAATTAACAACATGTAAGTGTAAGAAGTCTATTTTTGACTTAAGAACCAAATACCGACAAAATGAACATTATTAACTTAAATGATTTCATGATGTTCATAACATGGTATAAAAGAAATAATGAACTTGGAAAAGATTCATAATCAAGTAGAGATTAACTAAAGTTTATTATTCAGGAGTTTAAAGAACGGTCGGGTCAAGTCAGATACGAGGTATGGGAACTTCTTAACCCAATTTCCATTCTTTGGGTTAATCTCCTACTTTCAAATTATGTCATTATATTATTATGTCGTATCTTGTATTTGTACTTTATTTATGTGTAATTATAGTGAATACACATAATGTATCTATTTTATTTTAAAAATTATCTTTGTATGGGACTTCGTCTCAATCTCCTTTCGTTGAGGCATATTTTATTTTATACACAGCTATCTTTTATACGGTGTATAAACCCCTTTGACTTTTACGTTTATTCAAAAGGAATCTTTTTTATACGAAGAATTTACTAAACGACAAAAGGGAATGTTTTTGTCGTACGTATGCGGCGACAACTACTTCTCCGCCGTCGTAACCGTTATTTGAGTTTCGGCTTCCTCTACAAGCCATACCTTCTTTTTAAAAGAAAAATAAATACCATGTTTTTCTTTTCTTTTATTTTGGTATTGAAAATGGTTTTCATAATGTTTTTATAACAATGTGTTGTATTGATATCTCGTGATTGAAATGTGGAAATGTTATGTTTCCTTTATGCATGTTTTATGTGATATGATTATGTTATGGTTCTTGGGCATTATTATGAAGACGGGTGGTTCCGTGATAAACTAAGGGCGGGTGAGCCCGTTATAGCTCTCCAATGCATTGGGTAACGCGAAGGAGTGAAACGTTAAGGTTTCTCCGAAGAGATTTTAGGGAATATACTGTGATGGGTATTCCAAACGTAACCAAGAGGGTTACCCCCTACGTAAGAATGTTATGAATGCCTCAAGTTACCTTTACGTATTATGATTTATATGATTTATTCATGTTTTTATGAGGTATGTTAAAGTGCCTATGTTTTATGGGTAAAGTATGATTTCATTCTTATGTATATATGAACTCATGTTTCCTTTCCATGTTTTTATAACCCATACTGAGTTTTTACGCTCATCCCAAGTTTTTGAAATGTTTTTCACAGGTCAAGGGAAAGGTACATGATAAGATGATAGAGTCAAGGATGTTTCAAGAAATAATCCATGTTTTATTTTAAATGTGTTTCCATTGATGGGAATGAAGAATACTATCTTTATGTAACCACTTTGTTTATATGTGGAATGTAATGAAAGTTTTATGATCTAATTCTCTAAAACTCTAAACCCGAAAAGATCCTCAATGTGTAATCTTGTAATAACTCAAGATTAAGTAAGGTTTAAGGCTGGGGCCTTATAGTTGGTATCAGAGGTCGGTTTAGACAACTTTAGATGTTAGAAAAGTGTTAAATTATAATATGATTGAAATGATATAGCATTTACGGATTACCATGTTGCTTCGCCTAAGATATTTCCATGTTCAGAATGGTTTTCCGTAGGGGAAACAAAGCAGCTATGTTGGGACGACATCAGGAGGAAGACAACCTTCCAAATCAGCAACCTGAGATGGTTGGAATCGGAACTGAACAGTTTGTTGCAGTGATGGCACAGTTGACTCAGGCTATAAATGGTGGTGGTATCCATGCACGAGATCAGCCAGATCAACCGCATAGGAACATGTCAATGGTGGAACATTTCATGAGGCAACATCCCCCATCATTCAGAGGATCATCTGACCCTGTGCAAGCTGAAGGGTGGATTAAAGCACTGGAGAAGATTTTTGATGTCATGGGGTGTTCAGACAATCAAAAGGTTAGTCTTTCTATTTATCGTCTGGAGGGTGAAGCAGATCAGTGGTGGTCTATGGTTAAAAATATCAGGGATGCCGATGAGATTGATGCTCTTGACTGGGATGAATTCAAAGGTATGTTTCTTGAGAAGTATTTTCCTAAGGCTGTTCGACTTAGGATGGAAAAGCAATTCTTGGAATTGAGGCAAGAGGAAGACTCAGTGGCTGCCTATGAAGAAAGGTTCACTCGATTGGCAAGGTATGCTCCAAATTTTATCCGGGACCTTGATAGTAAAATCAATCGTTTTTACTCAGGATTAAAGCCAAAGTATCGAAGGGCATTGGCTTCTCGTGAGTTTAAAAGTTATGAAAAGCTTGTTCGATGTGCTGAGAAGGTGGAAATGGAGTTTGCCGATGACCAAGTGTCCTATAACAACCAGCAGAAGAAGAGACCGAGGTTGCAGGAGAATGGTAAGAATTCTTCAAAAAGGTCTGATGGTAAGATAACTAAGTTTCCAATTTGTGATAAATGTGGCAAAAGGCATGCTGGGGAATGTCTTTTGAATTCTGGGAAGTGCTACCGATATGGTAAGATGGGACATAAGGCTCGTGATTGCACTGAAAAGGATCAAGGTGAAGGTAAGAATAAATTTGATTTACAGTTAGTGAAATGTTATAAGTGCAATGAGATGGGTCACTATGCAAACGAGTGTCCGACAAGGAGCTTGAGTGATGGGAAGCAGCTATACTACAAGCAGAAAGGGGTGGTAAAATCATTTGCAACTTCAGTAGATGTTGGGCCATCAAATGAAGTGGTATCTGCTCCAGGGAGCTCAGTATTTTTCGAAGATTGACTTGAGGTCGGGGTACTATCAGTTGAAAGTAAAAGAAGCAGACGACTGCGTTCCGTACTAGATATGGCCATTATGAATTTGTAGTTATGCCTTTTGGGTTAACCAATGCACCTGCTGTATTCATGGACCTTATGAATAAAATTTTCCATGAGTTCTTGGATAAGTTTGTGTTTGTGTTTTGAGGTTTGTGAAGAGGTTCTGTGTGCCTTGTGATTCACAGTTGAAGAATGAGTTGTTTTTTTTTTCATCCTGGCAGTACTAAGATGTACAGAGGTCTGCGGGAGTATTACTGGTGGGATGGAATGAAAAGAGATATTGCTGATTTTACTGTGAAGTGTTTGACTTGTCAGCAGGTTAAAGCAGAGCGGCAGTTACCGAAAGGGATGCTTCAGCCTTTACCAGTGCCAGAGTGGAAATGGGAGAATATATCCATGGACTTTGTTGTTGGATTACCGAAGACATCTCGAGGTAATAATGCAATCTGGGTTATTGTTGATCGCTTGACTAAATCTGCTCATTTCCTTTCTATACGAGATACTTTCTATCTAGATCAAATTTCCCGTTTGTATCATAAGGAGATAGTCAGGTTACATGGAGTTCCTCTCTCCATTGTATCAGATCGTGATCCCAGGTTTACCTCTAACTTTTGGAAAGGCCTTCAGAAGTCGTTGGGTACTGAATTAAATTTTAGTACAGCTTTTCATCCTCAATCAGATGGGCAGTCAGAACGAACAATTCAGACATTGGAGGATATGCTACGAGCTTGTTCTATGGATTATCAGGGAAGTTGGGACCAACATCTTTCTTTGGTTGAGTTTTCATATAATAATAGTTTCCATTCGAGTATACAGATGGCACCATTTCAGGCATTATATGGGAAGCGGTGTCGAACTCCAGCTTTCTGGGATGAAGTGGGTGAAAGAAAGTTGATGGGACCAGAATTGGTAGAAGAGATGGCAGAAAAAGTTCAGTTGATTCAGAAACACATGAGAATAGCTCAGAGTAGGCAGAAGAGTTATGCAGATAACCAGAGGAAGGATCTATCTTTCGAGGTACACAATGTTTTTCAGGTTTCGATGTTGAGAAAGAATATGCCAGATCCATCTCATGTTTTGAGTCCAGAGGTAGTTCAGCTGGAAGAGAACCTATCTTATGAGGAACAACCGGTCCAGATTCTTGACCACAGGGAGCAAGTGTTACGGAATAAGGTGATTCACCAGGTAAAGGTTTTGTGGAAAAACCACATGATTGAAGAGGCAACATGGGAATCTGAAAATGCTATGAGGGATAAATACCCCCACTTATTTTGATAAGTGAATAAAATTGCGAGGACGCAATTCCCAAAAGGGGGGAAGGATGTAACATCCCAGGTAATTAAAGAATAAATAATTTTCATATTTATTAATATTTGAGAATTAAATATGAATTTTAATTAAAAGGGGTTGCTATGTTCGATAGCGTACCCGATACACAACGATGAGTTTCTTTGAAACTTACGTAGCACACTAGTAATATAATAATATTATTTTAAATGTTAGTTAACAAGTAGCCGTTGTACTGGCGGGAATGCATAGAAATAACTAAAATATGAATAGATATGTTTTTAGATGTTTTTACATTTACCCAATAAAAGACAAAGGCTTAAAATACGGAAAGAGTTCAATTTTAGGCTTTTATACTCTAATTTTCACTAAAGGTTCACTTATCACCTTTTAATGGTGAACCGTCATTAAATATAGTTTTGATCACTCTTATACATTCTTTTGGACCAAATAAAACTTTTATTAAGAATCGGGATATCAAATTTTACTTTGTGTAATTTTTGGTACCTTTCTGATAAAGTTCATTTTTTTTTTATGAATAGTGTAAAATGTTGCATTTTAATTCAAAACCTCTTTTTGATCTAATTTATTTATATGATTAGATTATCTTTTGAATTGGTTTTAAAGTGAAATTAGAATATATTTTTACAATTTTATCCAATGGTGGTCATTGGAATCAATTTCGATTTGAAATTAGACTTAAACTGGTGTCAATCTTTTGATACTTATTGTTTTGTAAAAACACTCTATTTGCTCTGGCAGCGGGAATTAATTATTAAATTAATTAATGTGACTTATATGATTTGAATTTTGTAAAATAGACTTCATTTTTGAATTCGGAATATCAAATATAGCTTAGGGTGAATTTTTGGTAATTTTCTGAAAAACTTCAATTTTTGATGAATAGTGAAACCACTAAGTGGTAATCAAGCAAACTGATTTTTCAGTTAAATGAAATTTTACCACTAATGTGTATTGAATTTTGAAAATCCGACATACATGGTTGTCATTAAGAAGTAAAATGTGGTTCAATGAGATTAAAATAATTTTTTGGTGAATAGTAACTTATTAAGTTTTTAATCGCGATTAGTGGTAATTAGTGTAGTTTAAGGAATAAATAATGCTTTGATAATATAAAATGACCTAGACACATGTCCCAACCTCATTGGTTGTGTCATGGCCGACCAAGACAAGCCATGGCCTAACTTGGGGACCCCATGTATCCACTTTAGTTGGAAAATGACAATAATATATTTTTATTTAATGTTAAAGTGAAAGTGACACAAACATAATATGTTTTGCGAAAACAATTTTTAAGTGGGGTTATACAAGCCCAAATTTTTATTATAAATAGTCATTGGAAAGCTAAAAAGATTTCCTATATCATAGTATTTTTTTTATAATTTTTAGACATTAAATAAATTAAATTATTTACGACATAATAATGATGCAGTGATGACATCATTATTTAACGATTAAAATAAAATGGAAAGATAATGTAAAATCTAAAACCTACACATGGCCAAAACCAATTGGATGAGTGGATTTCGAATCCTTATCACCTTATCCACGAATTCTATCAATGTGGGACCTTTTAAAACCGAAACACATTTTCAAACAAAGTTATATTTCTTTACTTTCCAAAAGTGCCCCTCCTCTCCTCTTATAAAAGGCCCCCACCTCTACCCCATTTCACACACTCTTCAAGCCTTTGGCTCGGCCAACCCCTGACCATTTGCTCTCTCCACATTCCTCTCCTCATCCTAGAGGATTCCCTTTGGGCAGAATCCTTTCAAAAGAAGCCTTTAGGCTCAACTCAAAAGGAGTTACACTTTTTAAGGTAATTCATTCTCTCATGTTCATTTGTTTTATTTTGCTTCTCCAACCCCCTAAACTCTTTTTATTTACTTCTTTTGTAACAACACCAGTATCTTCAATATACTAGGATGTTGTTATAAGATTTATTTGAGCTACACTCTCACACAACTACATCAAATGGTTAAAGAACATACGGTTTCCGTGGATGGCGAAATTCTGCCTCCCGAAACGATGATTGTTCAATACTCATTTAACACCTTCAAAGGTGGCCATTATGATGTCACTATTTTTATATATGATATGTAATATGTTTATGTTTTACTTATGCTTCTGTATTTTTCATTTGTGTCTTACCTTTATGGCTTCCATTATGGGTATACGCGATATCTTCACTTAAGGAAGTGCGGACTACCGCCCCCTCAAAGTGATGTGATTCGTTAATGCCATATGTGGGACGTGTAAAGGATGGATTTAAAGTTATTATATATGATGTTATACTGGAATTATAATATACCTATATATATCATTATCATTTATTTCCATTAAAGTATGAGATAGAAATGAAAGTAGCGTTCATGCGTACGTACGGACTACCGTCTCCATGAACGGTGCATTTCATTTCTTATCCCCAAATGTAATGTACTATTAAAAGTACATGTATATAATGGATATATAAAATTAATGATATATCTAAATGATGAATATAATTCTGGAATTAAAATATACATAAGTCTCATTTAGTTTTAATTCCGTTAATATGACAAAGAAATGAAAGTAGCGTTCATGCGTACGTACGGCTTACCGTCTCCATGAACGGTGCATTTCATTTCTTACCTCTAAATGATTATGTAATATTTTAAATACATGTATGTACTGGATATATATGAAATATATGATATCTACATCATCAATACCATTCTGGATATAATGAAACATTGACCAAATTAACAACATGTAAGTGTAAGAAGTCTATTTTTGACTTAAGAACCAAATACCGACAAAATGAACATTATTAACTTAAATGATTTCATGATGTTCATAACATGGTATAAAAGAAATAATGAACTTGGAAAAGATTCATAATCAAGTAGAGATTAACTAAAGTTTATTATTCAGGAGTTTAAAGAACGGTCGGGTCAAGTCAGATACGAGGTATGGGAACTTCTTAACCCAATTTCCATTCTTTGGGTTAATCTCCTACTTTCAAATTATGTCATTATATTATTATGTCGTATCTTGTATTTGTACTTTATTTATGTGTAATTATAGTGAATACACATAATGTATCTATTTTATTTTAAAAATTATCTTTGTATGGGACTTCGTCTCAATCTCCTTTCGTTGAGGCATATTTTATTTTATACACAGCTATCTTTTATACGGTGTATAAACCCCTTTGACTTTTACGTTTATTCAAAAGGAATCTTTTTTATACGAAGAATTTACTAAACGACAAAAGGGAATGTTTTTGTCGTACGTATGCGGCGACAACGACTTCTCCGCCGTCGTAACCGTTATTTGAGTTTCGGCTTCCTCTACAAGCCATACCTTCTTTTTAAAAGAAAAATAAATACCATGTTTTTCTTTTCTTTTATTTTGGTATTGAAAATGGTTTTCATAATGTTTTTATAACAATGTGTTGTATTGATATCTCGTGATTGAAATGTGGAAATGTTATGTTTCCTTTATGCATGTTTTATGTGATATGATTATGTTATGGTTCTTGGGCATTATTATGAAGACGGGTGGTTCCGTGATAAACTAAGGGCGGGTGAGCCCGTTATAGCTCTCCAATGCATTGGGTAACGCGAAGGAGTGAAACGTTAAGGTTTCTCCGAAGAGATTTTAGGGAATATACTGTGATGGGTATTCCAAACGTAACCAAGAGGGTTACCCCCTACGTAAGAATGTTATGAATGCCTCAAGTTACCTTTACGTATTATGATTTATATGATTTATTCATGTTTTTATGAGGTATGTTAAAGTGCCTATGTTTTATGGGTAAAGTATGATTTCATTCTTATGTATATATGAACTCATGTTTCCTTTCCATGTTTTTATAACCCATACTGAGTTTTTACGCTCATCCCAAGTTTTTGAAATGTTTTTCACAGGTCAAGGGAAAGGTACATGATAAGATGATAGAGTCAAGGATGTTTCAAGAAATAATCCATGTTTTATTTTAAATGTGTTTCCATTGATGGGAATGAAGAATACTATCTTTATGTAACCACTTTGTTTATATGTGGAATGTAATGCAAGTTTTATGATCTAATTCTCTAAAACTCTAAACCCGAAAAGATCCTCAATGTGTAATCTTGTAATAACTCAAGATTAAGTAAGGTTTAAGGCTGGGGCCTTATAATAGTCGTGATCCAATAGGATTTCTTCATCCACACTTCCCCATATCAAGTTAATAAATTCCATCCCCTATGAAATCTATTAGTAGTGATGAATGATTTCCTTAAGGCATCATAATTGGATCAATTAATGGGTAAAAGTCTTCTTGGGTATTCAATGGTAATTTTAAAGGTCATCCATAATTATTTATATCGGATCTACATTTTTTAGGTCCCACCTGAGGGTTTCGTGTCATTAATAATATTCACGATGTGTAATATGTGCAACTCAAACTGTATTTTATAAAAGATTTTAGTTTCTAAATAATGGATATATTATGTAAAAAGTAAAATTTTAGTAGAATATACCCAGATTCATTCAATTTATTCTATTGGGAGATTCAGGCATGGGCATTGACATATCCTTAATTTTATTGAATCTTCAATCATACATCACAAATCCAGTGTCCCTCTATGGTAAGAAGAATCATGGCATGAAATGTATCCAACCTTATTATTTCTTTCTTTTTGTTCAATATCCAAATAGTTATTTTATCCTATAATAAATCATAAGAACTAGTAAATACCCACTGTATTAATAATTTAACATTCTTCAAAAACATGTTTTATATAAAAATTATCACACAAAATATGACTCTATTAATTATACGATTCATGAATCTCCCTCTCTCAGTATCATTGCTTTTATCCTTTTCAGAATATTGTTCTTTAAATAGAAGCATGCATGGTTTAAAGGATGATCAATCATGTTTTATATCATCTATTATGTCCAATACGACATCGTTCATCAATGTATCATGATCACTATAGATGGAAGAAATGAAGAAATTTGGCCATCAAGAATTCTATTTTTTCTAAAGATTGAAGACCATGATGTTGGTTTAAACTTGTATAACATGGGAGATTACACATCCAATTTATTTCATATCAAACATTTTATGTGATATCCACATCATTTTTAAAAGATGAATAATACTTTTTTTCTCCACCATGCCACATCAAAGTTGGCTTCAGTTGTGATCATTTTATAAAGTAAAACTGTTATCATTCTTTATTGGATCGGGCACCGGGTATTGACAACTAGAACACATCACACATTCCCATCATGGGTTACACCTCACCTGCATGATCCACCTGAATTAGTTCTTGTGTGCCTTTCATGCACCTATACAGACAGTACAAATCCAACCTATTCTGATTATTCTATGTACTCCATGTGAGAACTATGCTCCCCCTCTATTCCACTATGGGTTATTTAAGTCAACTTACACCCATTTGGTTGACCACCAAGGTCCCATATTTGATCTATGTGATCCCTTTTAAGCTTGTGGATAGCTGAATTTTTCTTTTCAAAGGCCCAATAAAATACTTGGAAAAGTTATATGCATATATTTTTTTGTACCACCCCTTCTCAAATATTTTTCATCAAAAACACTTCATGAATGATATTTTTTTAAATGGAATTTAAATAACTATTTTTTTAAACTTTGGAATATATATTCCCATGGTTAATTCAATATCGTATCATCTTCCCCATTTATGTTAGTAATGTGCAATTATTCAAAATAAACATTCATAAGTAATTGAACTTTTTAAAAGTTCAAATAACATCATAATTAAATTCAATGGCATAAAAAGAAATTCATTAATTTAATAAGACTTAGAATACATTCTTCTTAGTCATCAATTCATCTAATATGTATCAAAATTGTTACCATGATTAGACACTTCCAATAAACATTCCAACATCTTCTTCTCTATAATTTCTTCACCATACTAACATAAATTAAATATTTATAATTCATTTATAAACATTGAAAAAAATAAAACTAATACCCACAAAATGGTCTCTTAAATATCCCAATTGTATTTTTTGGAAAAAACATCATTTTTCTTTCCAAATGTATATGTGACAGTATGAATATATTCATTTTAGTTTTCAAAAAATATTTTCACTTCACCCCTTGTTGACAAGAAAAAAAATCAACATAAAAGGGTATTATTTTATACGTAATACATGATTCAACCATCATTTTACACAATTTCTACATGATCCATGCTTATAATGGAAAAAAGAGGATTTTATTTAGACAACAATGTTTTCTTTTACCAACTGATATTGATACCACATGAAATGTTAAAGGGTATATACTTTTATTCCATGATTAAGATACAAAATTAGATATGAATATCTAATAGTTATAATAAACCTTTAAATATTATACCTACTTATAAAAAATGATTAAAAACATTCAAGTGCAACATGTTTGATATACAACCATACATAAAATCCATTCATTAATTTTTTTTTGTAAGTTATTAATTCAATTAAACCCCCATATTTTTAGGTTTTTAATTTTTTTTAATAAGGAATAGGGATTAATAATAACTTAACTTTTCATATGAAATGTTTTCCGGGAAATTTATAGAATAATCAGATTTGTATGAAACTATATTTTTTGGAAGATTCTTCATCTTTCTTCATTTGACTCCCACTAATGGGGAACAATCATAAACATATTCATATTTTTTGATCTATAAAATAATGAATATAAAGATGTTAAAATATTATTAGCACATAAAAAAGGATATTCAACTTATGGTTTCCCATATTGGAAAACTTTTAGAACATCACCAAGGATGGTCTACTTCAAAAAAATGTCCTATGGATATTAGATATAAGATAAAAAATAGATGGTATATTATTTGTAATTACTTTATAGGATTTTAAATAACACTCTAAAACATCATAAAATATAATCATATATCATATTTTCTTGAATAAAAATGGTGGAATAATCCATGGATGATAGATAGTTTAGCATTACTATCATAAATTGGCAGAAACCACTGATTCTCATGTTTTATACTAGAGAACATGTTACATCCTTAATTACCCACATGGTAATAAATAATAATATACACTAATATTATGTGAATAAATTGGATATTTATTTATTAATAATGTGAATATAAAGGGTGATATAGTTTTCTCAACCAAGCTTCTATGTTTCCTCCAATATTCAGTCTTGCATGTTTGAAATTCAATTCTGATGGGAGTTTTATTGATCCTATCACTTCTAAAATGTCATTGTGTGTGAAAATAATTTGTTTAATATATTTTAAAAAACATGTATCGTGTATTGAATCATTCATATTAAAAAATAATCCCTCTTGTACATGAATTATTACAGTATAAATTTAAGAGTGTGTCCAACCATGTTGTACATCACACATAGAGTTTCTTTGTATTCTTTTCAAAAACATTAATATATTTTTTTCACAATAATTTACCTATGATTATTCCATTTAACTCATTATTTAAACATAATATATCTAGATAAATAACATATCATTAGATACGTTGAACAAAATTTTAGTTTTTTCACAAGACTTCCTCTGAGCGTCAGCCTTTTTGTGACGACCCAATATTTTTTAAAGGAAATTACTTTATTATAAATATTTCGTAATGAAATTAACTACTATGTGATATAGGACCCTTAAAACATAAGTTTTTCACTTCTGTGATGTAAATTTCAAAAATCCGACATACACAATCGCGATTAGTAAGTTATTTTGAGTCCAATAAAAAACATAATTTTTTGCTTAATAGTAACCTACCCTTATGAATAGTAACATGCCATTATAAATTGTGATATACCCTAATGAATAGTAACCTTACCTATGATAAATATATAAATAATATTCAAGATGAAAGTATGATATACCTATATTTTAGAATAAGTTAATAAATGTTATAAAACTAGATTTTGATAATAAATTATGATTTTAATTAAATATTAAATTAATAATATTTATAAAATTATTTTTGAAAATTGGAATTCATTTTAGGATTCTAAATGTTGAAAAATTGTTAGGATGAATTTTTGGGATTTTTCTGAAATACTTAATTTTTTGATGAATAGTAAAATACGGTAATTTAAAGTATATATATATTATAAGATAATTAGTGGAATATGTTGTCATCATCTCCCCTGTTTTACCTTCTTTTATATGTGTAGCAAGAACACCATTCGAGATGTGTCAATTTTACACAATCAAAAACGATAGACTTTAGATATATTTTATCATTGTAAATTATGGTCCTGAAACCATTATTGTTATGGATGAACCAGATTATTATATATAATATAACCTATTTAAGATCATGTAATCTTTTTGTTCAAATGGTGTTAGGTTATAATGAAAAATGTGTTCGTTGTAATCGAAACCCACAAATTAACCGAAACAATTATCATTGAAGTTCTAAAGGATAATTCATCCTCGTTCCATGTAACCAAGTTATATAAATGAAAAATAACACCTATTTATTTTCATAAATAATATATATTTTCAATTCTAGATATTTACATCCATTCCACTTCATTACTTAAAAAAAGTGAATAGAAAATGAAAAATAAAAGAAACGAACTCCCCGGAATGACGAAATTCAACACAATAACTAGTCAATAAAGACATAAATTAACTAACCAGCATTATGGTATACTAAATACATGTCTAATAGGTTCTGAAATAAGTTATTAACAAGTATAATTTCATATTCCGGGTGCTTAAGTACAAGAGCGGAATACGTTTGGAGTTAAGGTAAGGGGTTTTCTACCCGAAACTCAATTTTCATTCGGGATACTTTCATTGTCTAATTACCTCAATTAAATTATTATGTATTGTTATGTATTCACCATATATTCCGTGTGAGTATCATATATATGTTCAAAAACTAAACCCTTCCTTATTTTATGGATAGTTACACATTTTTATTGGAACATTCAATGTTTTTTCCAAAATACAAGCCTGATCCAAGGGAATTTCTCAAATTCTTTCCTATTTTCAAGGGCACTATATGATCTATTTTTGGAAAAATTTATCATTATAAAATCACTAATGTTATTATGAAAATACTATATCACCTTACTTATTGTTTGATACAATTATTTTTCTAAATGAACTATTCTTTTCAAAATAAAAGAGTATTTATCTCAAGAATTGCTTAATGATTTTATAAGAGTGTTTTCGTCTAATTCATCACTCTTGTTGATTCAATGGTATTATTGGGTTTAATAATTTATTAATTCATATACCATATTTTATTTAATGGTTTATGACTAACTCTATTGTGGATGATCTATCCAAAAACCATTCACCATATTATTCCGAATCGTTAGTGTTTATGTTTATTAATTGAGGAAAGTTTGTTACATTTCATATGATTGTTTAAATATAAAAGTATATGTTATTTATGCTTATCCCTTCTCATATGAGGAATTAATTGGACTTATTATGTTATGGGTTGGTCCCACTATATATCCTCGATGCATCGGTAGGTCTCAATAGATAAATAGACATGGAATTGGGCGAGGCCTTTCCAAATATGATAAAGATTTTGGCTGAGGCCTGAATCATTAGACGTCTTGGCCGAGGCCTTGAAAAAATGTTTCAAAATGTCCGGAATTATTCATTACATCATTATGAGTTTAGATATTTATATTTCATGTGGTTATTCGACTAGTATAATACACAAGATTATGTTTTTTATGGCATTATTTACTCAGCTAATATTCCTGCCATAATGTGTTCATGTTTATTATTAAAGGCATGTTTTTTAAATTATTCACCATTTATAAAGTTTATATTATCCATTTATGTATTTATTAATCCTAATGAGCATTTTATCTCACCCCTTTCTTACGTTTCATTTTCTCAGGACATGAAGAAGTATTTTATGAATGACTTTCAAGCATAATTTAGGAGATGTGATGACTCTAGTGGAATAAATTAGTGTTGTTTTTCATTTCCATATGTAAATTAGAACTTATGTATGTATCCTATTTCCAATAATACTAAACTAATTGGTCCTTTTGGATTCATATTCCTTGTATGTATTCCAACATAATCAAATAAGGCACTAACTTTGGGCAACTTGGGTTGGGTCCTTACAGTTGGTATCAGAGGAAGTTTAGTAGAATACTTGGAAACTAGATCTAGAAAATGTATAATTAGATAAGAGTCCCTAAGTTAGTCTTTGAGGATATAAATACAATAAAATCATGGTATTTTGGTAAATAATACATTATTTGAATCATTCAAGAAATACATCCCATTATAGATACGAGCAGGTAGAGGTGGCTCTAGCACAGATGTATCTAGTGGTAAAACCTAAAAACACCACATTAAGCTAGACTCTAATGGGAACTGGTGCACGAAAACGGCCCTTGATGCACTCTTGGTTATGACAATATCAGGGGATTTGATTAGGATAATTCACATTTTCATTACAAGAAATTATTAAGGATTGAAATGTAAAATACTCCACAAAGAAACCATATTTGTGAATATGGAATTAGCCATGCATCAGATCTCAATTTTTCTGATTATTTTTAAGTTAAGATAATACATTGTGATTCATAACCTAATTTTTTGTATGCCATTATCTAGATATGGTGCCTAGTGGATGTAATGTAAATCGCATGAATGCATGTGTCCCCTGTAGGGATTTTCTTCCGAAGTAAGACAATGATGTTGGATCTGGTGCAGTGATTGGTGCTGAGTAACTCATATCTCTACGGGGAAAACTTACATAGGTTATGAATCATAACCTTACCCGTATGGATCATCTAGATCCAACACGTGGAGGATCCATGCTAGATCGATTTATGTGACAATAGCCTCCATCATTCAATGTGACTACAAACCCATTTGTATCAGAGCAGTGGATATGTTCCCTTGAGAAGATATTTCTCGCTTTGGGATGTAATGAAGGAGAGATGGTTGTAATGGCAGTATATCGTCTTTCGGGAGATGTAGATCAGTGGGGGTCATTAATCCAAAACACAAAGTAGGAGGACGAAATAGAAGAGATGGAATGGAGGGATTTATTGGAAATATTATTAGAAAAATATTTCCCTCGAGAACAAAGATCAGATATGTAGAGGAAATTCTTGAATCTAAGGCAAAAGGAAAATGAAAATGTTTCCAAGTATGAATACTACTTTAAAAGGCTGGAAAGACATGCTATGGACTAAATATGAATTCCATGGAGCAAAATAAATCGATTCTTGGATGGACTAAATCCATTCCTCCAGCGGGTAATGGTATCCCAAAAGTTTTCATCATATGAGGACACAGTTTCATGTGCTATCAATACAGAAAAAAAATTCTCTAAGTCATATGACTTTAAGGGAAATCAAAAAAAAAAGAGGGCTGCTGAAAACCATTGGAAAGGAAAAAAGTAAATAGGGAATAAGGGAAGAGTTGAATTTCCACCATGTGACAGTTGTGGAAGGAAACACCTCGGTGCTGCTTAAAAAGAAAAAGGAGTATGCTACAAATGTGGTCAGAATGTCCATCTTGATGGTGATTACAAAGGAAAGAATGAAGGAAATGATGTTCCATGCTACAATTGTTAGGATATGGGGAACTATGCTAATAATTTTCCAAAACATCAAGTAAATATGCAACAGAAGAGGCCAAGTGAGAAAGGACAAGTATATGCGATCACAACTGTAGAGGTTGAAGTTCTGCGTAAAGGGATGGAAGGTACCTTGATCGTTTTCTCAAACTTAGCTGATGATTTATTTGATTCTGGATTATCTCAGTTTTTCATATCATCCTGATTTTCTATGAAAATTAGATATTTCTAATTTGATATAACAATGGAGTTTTCAGTCAAAACACATAAGGGAAGTATCATTGCTACAAATTTTTTTCAATCTGTTCCCATTAGGACATAAAAATATTCTTTATCCACTGATCTCATTGTCATTCCCATGAGTTAATTTGATATAATCCTCGCTAGGGATTGGCTTTAGAATCATGATGCAAAAAATTATTGTATGAAGAAGGAGGTTACAATTTTTTATGACGATGATAAAGAACACATTATCTTTAGAGCATAATCACCACCACCCGATTCTTATCTAGATCAACCCCTTATAGCTCGACTAAATACAATTATTGGGGAGTAAGATAATGAAATAAATGTGGGTGAGGAATGGAATGTTCAAATAGAGGATGTACCTATTGTGAGAGAATATGTTGATGTGTTTTCATAAGATTTACCTGGACAACCTCCAGAACAAGAAATTGAGTTTTTCCATTTATTTAATTTCTGGTTCAAGGCCCATATCGAAGACCCCTTATAGAATGTCCACTGGGTAATTAGTAGAACTAAAGAAACAACTAGAGGAATTGAGTAATAAGGGATTTATTTGTCCTAGTTTTCTCCATGAAGAGCCCATGTCCTTTTTGTTAAGAATAAAGTTGGATCTAAGAGGTTATGTATCGATTATAGGGAGATCAAGGCTATAACAATAAAGAAAAAGTATCCCATACCTCATATTGATGATTTATTTGACCAACTGCATGGAGCTCAATACTTTTCCAATATTGATCATCGATCTGGATATCATCAGTTGAGTGTGACTAGGAATACATTCCGAAAATAGCGTTTCGAACCAGGTACTGGAATTACAAGTTTACAGTGATGCCTTTTGGATTGACTAATGCACCCTCTATCTTCATGGACCTAATGAACATAGTTTTCAAGGAATATCTTGAGGATTTTTAGTGTTATTTAATGATGATATCTTGGTATACTCTAAAAGCTACGAATATCATGAAAATCACTTGCTCATTATCCTGAAGACTCTTAGAAGACATGAATTATATGGAAAGTATTGCAGGTGAGAATTCAGGATTCAGGAGATTTAATTTCTTGGCCATATTTTCTCTAAGAATGAAATCCTAGTTGATCCTAAAAAGACAAAGGCAATCCAAGATTGGCCCACACCAACAAACATAACTGAGGTGCGCAGTTTTATTGGCTTAGTAGGATATTATCGGTGTTTCATGGAGAATTTTGCCCAACTAGATAACCCGTTAACGAAGCTCACACGTGAAGGGGTTAAATTTGTTTGGACAAAATATTCTGAAGAATGTTGTGAATAAATGAAGAGAATATTTGTCAATGGACCTATATTGACTCTACCATCGGGGAATGATGGGTTTGTTATTTATAGTGATGTTTCAAAGAAAGGACTTGGTTGCTTCCTTATGCTAAATTATAGGGTTATTACTTATGCACCACCATAGCTAAAAATTCATGAAAAAAACTATCATACTCCCGATCTTGAGTTAGCTTCTATAATATTTTTTTTAAGATATGTAGAGATTATCTCTATAGTGAAAATTGTGATATTTATACTGATCACAATATTTTTATGTATATTTTCTCACAGAAAGAACTCAACATGAGGAAAAGGAGATAGCTTGAACTACTCAAGGATTATGATTTCAAGATACACTACCACCCTAGGAAGGAAAATAAGGTGGTATATGCTTTGAGTATAAAGGATCATTTAGTTTTGAACAAGATGAGAGTTGAAAGGGATCCTATTTTCATGGGTCTAGTAAAGATGGATATGGGAATATCTATGGAAGGTAAAAAATCAATGCTTTTTCAAGTAGTTTCCAAACCATCATTACTAGAAAGGATAAAATGTTCTCAGGCTGATGATGAAGGGTTTCAAAAGAAGATTAAATCTGTGAATGATGGGATATTGAGTGACTTCGTATATGAAGCTAAAATTTTGAATTTTGGTAAGAGACATTGTGTTCCAGATATACTGGATCTAAAGAGGGAATTTTTAGATGGTGCTCGTAGTTCCAATTTATTTATACACCCTGGTAGCACTAAGATATATAGAGATTTGAAGGAATGTTTTTTTGGGACAATATGAAGAGGGAGATTGCTTATTTTTTGTCAAGATGTATGGTTTTTCAACACATGAAAGCTGGAAGGCAACATCCTGGATAAGTATTGCAACCTCTTCCCATACCTGAGTGAAAACGGGATAATATCATGATGATCTTTTTTATGGGAATACCAAAGACTCCTAGAAGGAATGATGTAATATGGGTCATTTATGGTCATCTTACCAAGTCCGCACATTTTCTTACTATAAGAGAATATCTACCAATTGAACTTCTAGAAAGACTATATATTAATGAAGTTGTTAGACTTAATGGAGTACCCCTATCGATTATTTCTAATTGTGATACATATTTTACGTAAAGATTCTGGAAAAGTCTTCAGAAGGCCCTAGATACTATTCTTAGTTTGAGAACTGCATACCACCCACAAACTAATGGACAATCAGAATGTACTATTCAAACATTGGAAGACATGATGATGTATTGTTCACTTGATTTTCCAGGCATGTGGGATCAGTATTTACCTCTCATAGAATTTTCCTACAACAATAGATTCCATTTAAATATACAGATGGCACCATATGAAGAATTATATGGTAGATGACTTCGTACACCAACTTTCTGGGATGATATTGGTGAAAGAAATCTCATGGTCCTAGAACTTGTTGATGAAACAATGGAATATGTGAAGATTATCCAAAACCATATCAAAATAGATAAATGTATGAAAAAGAGCTATGCAGATAACTGAAGGAAGGATTTGGAGTTTCAAGAAAGTGATCACGATTTCTTAAAGGTATCTCCATTGAAGGGTAATATAAGATTCGGTAAGAAGAGAAAGTTAAGTCCTAGGTACATCAAACCGTTTGAAATTCTAGAGCGAATTGGAGCCGTAGAATACCATTTGGAGATGCCTCCAAGTCTCTCCAAGGTTCACAATGTGTTACATGTGTCAATGTTAAGAAAGTATATGCTAGACCCAACACATATACTCACTTATGATGAAGTGGAACTTGAGCCCAATCTATCTTACTGTGAAGAGCCTATCATGATTCATGATACTATTGAACTAGTATTGAGAAATCATACAACTCATCTGGTAATGGATCTATGGAGGAACCATAAGATGGGGGAAGCAACATGGGAGCCTAAGTAGCTAATGTTAAAGACATATACATATCTTTTGTAGGTAATATTTTGTGAATTTCGAGGACGAAATTTTTGTAAGGAGGGGAGAATGTAACAACCCAATATTTTTTTAAAGGAAATTAATTTCTTATAAATATCTCATAATAACATTAACTACTAAGTGATATGGGTCCCTTAAAACATAAGTTTTTCACTTATGTGATGTGAATTTAAAAATCCGACATACACAGTCGCGATCAGTAAGTTATTTAGAGTCCAATAGGAAAAACATAATTTTTGGTGAATAGTAACCAACCCATATGAATAGTAACATACGCTTATGAGTAGTGATATACCCTAATGAATAGTAACCTTACCTATGATAATATATAAATAATATTCAAGATGAAAGTATGATATAATTATATTTTAGAATAAGATAATGAATGTTTTAAAAATGGATTTTGATAATAAATTATGATTTTAATTAAATATTAAATTAAAAATATTAGAAAATTATTTTTGAAAAATAGACTTCATTTTTTGATTTTACACGTCGAATAATCGTTATGGTAAATTTTTTTGGATTTTTCTGAAATACTTAATTTTTTGATGAATAGTAAAATACGGTAATTTAAAGTATATATACATTATAAGCTAAATAGACTATTCCTAGAATCATGGCTGTTGTCACCACCCTTAATCCAAATTTATATAATATAATTACTATTCTTGGTAATGGAATACTTATTATTACTTATCTTGTGAAGAAATAATAAATTAATGAGTTTTATATTAAGAAATCCTCTCTCTCATCCACTATAAAAACCTCCTCTCACCCCCTCTTCCAATCACTCCTCTCAAGCCTTGTACCTTCACCAAATTCTGGCCTAATACCCTCCCAACCTCCTCTACCATGTCCAACATGCATTGGTCTCATTAAAAATCCAAAACCTCTGCCTTAAAAAGGTTCTCAAGGAAGTTTGGTTCAAGATGTAAATTCCTCTTTCCAATTCTTTGTTTTTCCTTTCAAGTTCATTTGTTTTATTTTTCTATTACCTCTATTTATCCAAATTTTGTGATGACTACAATACCTTATATGTACTGGAATTTTGTCATGATAGTGGAATAATTTATCATCATATCCCCCATTTTACCTTCTTTTACACTAGTAGCAAGTACACCATCCAAGATGTGTCAATTTTACACATTCAAGAATAATGGAGTTTCGATTTCTTTTATCATTCTAAATTCTGTTCATGAAACCATTATTGTTATGGTTGAACCAGATTTTTATATATTATATAACTTATTTATGATTCTGTAATCCCTTTGTTAAAATGGTGTTAGGTTATAAAGAAAAATTAGTTCTTTTTAATCAAAACCCACAAATTAACCGAAACAATTATCATTAAAGTTCTAAATGATAATTCATCCTTGTTCCATGTAACCATGTCAAATAAATGATAAATAAAACCTATTTATGTTCATAAATAATATATAATTTCAATTATGGATATTTACATCCATTCCACTTCATTACTTAAAAACAGGTGTACCCGATATGAAAAATAAAAGAAACAAACACACCGGAACGAAGAAATTCAATACAATAACTTGTCAATAAAGACATAAATGAACTAACAATAATTATGGTAAACTAAATTAAAGGATAATAGGTTATGAAATAAGTTATTTAAAAGTATAATTTCATCTTATAGGATCTTATGTACAAGAGCGGAACATGTTTGGAGTTAAGGTAAGGGTTTTTCCACATGAACTTCCATTTTCATTCTGGATACATTCATTGTCTAATTACCTCAATGAAATTATTATGTATTCTTATGTACTCATCATATATTCTATGTGAGTATCATATATATGTGTACAAACAAGAACCCTTCCTTATTTTATGGATAGTAACACATTTTTAAATGAACATTCAATGTTGTTTCCAAAATACAAGCCTGATCCAAGGGAATTTCTCAAATTCATTCCTATTTTCAAGGGAATTATAAGATCTGTTTTTTGAAACCTTTATTGTTATAAAATCACTCATTTTATTATGAAAATACTATCTTACCTAACTTCTTGGTTTTATAAATAGATATTTCAAAAAGAACTCTTCTTTTCAAAATAAAACATTATTTATCTCAAGAATTGCTTAATGATTTTATAAGAGTGTTTTCGTCTAATTCAACACTCTTGTTGATTCCATGGTATTATTGTGTTTAATAATTTATGATGTCATCTACCATAATTTATTTAACGGTTTATGACTAACTCTATTTTGGATGATCTGTCCTAAAACAATTCACCATATTATTCTGAATGGTTAGTGTTTATGTTCAGTAATTGGGGAAAGTTTGTTACATTTTATATGATAGTTTCAATACAAATGTATATGTTGTTTATGTTTATCCCCACTCATATGAGGAATTAATTGAACTTATTATGTGATGGGTGGGTCCCAATATATCTCTTTGATGAATCAGTATGTCTCATGAGACAAATAGACGTGGAATTGGTCGGGGCCTTTCCCAAGGTGATATAGATTTTGGCTGAGGCCTTAATCATTTGACGTCTTGGCCGAGGTCTTGAGAAAATGTCTCAGAATTTCTGGAATTATGCATTCCATAATTATGAGTTATTTTATTGATATTTCATGTTGTTATTAGACTATTAAAATACTAATGATTATGTTTTTATGGCATTATTTTCTCATCTCATATTCCTTCCATAATGTGTTTATGTTTATTATTAAAGGCATTTGTTTTAAAGTATTCACCATGTATAATTTTTATACTATCATCCGCTGTATTTCTTACACTTACTGATCATTTGAGCTCACCCCTTATGTTTCATTTTCTCAGGACATGAATAAGTATATTATAAATGACTTGCAAGCATAATTTAAGAGATCTGATGACTCTAGTGGAATAAATTAGTGTAGTTTTTCCTTTCCTTATGTAACGTTGAACATATGTATGTATCTTGTCTCCAATAATACTAAAATACTTGGTCCTTCAGCATTAATATTCCTTCTGTATATGCTAATGTAATCAAATAAGGCACCAACATCAGGAAACTGGGGTCAGGTCCTTACACTTTTTATTACTTCTTTTAGATGCTTCACTTTCCTCCAACTTACTAATTTAATAATTAAAGGTCTTCTTACCATTCCTAGTTAAAATCATTATGGTATAAATTTTTATTACAATACATTTCAACTTTCATCACAAGTCTTATTCTTTTTTATTTACTAAAATTTGTATTATCCTATTCTTAACATCGTTAGATACATTTTTATATGTCCATACACCATTATTGTGACTAATACTATTGCATACATCATATATATTTTTAATATTTCAAAATCAATATTGTTTATATATATTTTTCATAACTTGTGCATGTTTCTTATTTATCTCCATCTTTTCTCCCCCTTTACATGGGATTCCTTATGATTTATAATTTTTTTTATTATACCAATAACCTAATGCACATTTCATGAATATATTACGATACAAACATTGACCCAAAAACAATAATTTGGTTGTTTATTATTTAGTGTGTTTTCAGGTTTTCCTCATAACATGTTGGGATATTCGAGGGGACCATGATTCTACACTCTTTTTCCTATCCACCGTGGACATAGTGTAATGTTTGATCTAACATTTTTTTATTTATACATGTACAAATTTTGTTATTCAAACAATAGTATTTAGGAAAATAGATTTAGGAACATTATTAATATATTGTATAAATGATACATATTTCCTCCTAGATAATTGAGATAGATCATTGAATGAAGTCATGACCTTCTAATCACATTTTTTAGGCCATTATGCTTAAAATATCTCATTGAAAATTGATTAGTATTAGTTATTGTCTCTTTATTTGTGTAAGTCTCAATATGTGTATTCTCAATATTATCCAATAGAATTTTCAATTCATGATATCTCACATTGATAATGTTCTTATGATCATCAATAAAAATAAAATTATTTAACTGTCCTTCTTCATTAATTCATCTTCCTCTTCATACATATTATCCGTTATTTTTAATAAAGATTAAATTTTCTTGAACTTTTGGAATTTTAACTTCAATTGATACTCCTTGACATCAATTCTAATTTTTAACTTCTCTACAGTTGAATTGATCTTTTCTTATTTAGTCTTATTGAAAACATATTCCCATTTGAAAACATCAAGACCCTTTTATTCAATGTATAAGGAATTTATTTCAATCTACAAAAGTTCTATTACATATTCCCCAACTTTATTAGTGATAATTATACATTCTATATGTTTTTATTTTAAATCCTTCTTAATAAATTCTTGATTATCATCAAGCTGAATTATCTATTCCTATATGATTTCAAAAATACCATAGATAATTGAAGATAATTATTTGGAAAATTCAAGAAACATATCCATTAATGCATCAATTGAAAAATCATCAGACATGTTATCACATCAACTAGTACAGGGATAACATTCCTTATCATTTAGATAAGAACTTACATGTACCCCTAGATCATTTTTGGTAGTGAGATTGTTTATATCCTTTTTGGAAATTTAATATAAATTCTATTCACCATAAAATTTTAAATTTTATTCATTATTAACAAAAAATAAAGAAACTAATACACTATTTTTTGGAAAGAGATATTTATTATTTTGATTTATTTTCTCATTATTTATCCTACTCATCATGGTTATTGTAGAAATCAACTTTTTCTCAGAGATATTTTTTTTACAAAAATCACACTTTATTGGAAACATTTTAATGAAAACTAAAATCATTAAAATACAATAACCTCATTGTATAGAATATATTATTTTTGAACCTCCCTCTGATACTAATTGAGAGGACCACTTTAGGATATACGCAACACTATGACTGGTGAAAATTAGTGTTGGGAACATTTTAATGAATTATAAATTTGTATTCCTTTACCTCTTATACCAGTTAGGATCTAGATTCTATTATTATCCTTTATTTATCATATTCAAGAGTATAAAAGAAATAAAATTATGGGAAAAATATTTTTACAAGGTTTATTAATTAATACAAGTTGTTAGTCCTTATCATGTTCATTTATGACGAATATATAGATTATATACTATAATGAGACACCAAATAAAATGTTTTAAATGGAAAATAATCATTATAAAAAATGATATTACCTACACTTTTAGGGGTGGGGGATAGAAACAATCATGGATACCAAAAATGGTGATAAACCTATCCAATATCAAAACCATTATTGGTTATTTATAAATCATTCATGAGATATTTTTTACCTAATTTTTAAGGTAAATTGTAACACCAAGAAATTATTCCACTATATGAGACATATTTTGGGTCTCACAGTGCTTATTTTTTCTTCTCTTCCCTCCATTCTTGATTTCTTTTAAGTGTATAGGTAACTCTTCTTCCTCTTCACAACAGAAAACCGAATGTTAAACTTATTGTTTCTTCTAGATATTTTATTTCTAATTATTACTTCTTCTTTACTCCATTAATTTAATACCAAATGATAATAAAATGTACTTCAAGTTTTTAATAAAATCATTATTCACTAGCCTTTCATGAATAATAATTAAATAATTGCTGGGAAAAGTTTTTATCGTCATCAATATCAATGATATGAATATTATTATCAACTGATATCAGGGAATTCCTTAACAAATAAAATCACATATTACTATTTATTCAATTATCCTATATTCTTTTGGGTGTAAGAAATATTTATGAAATTTAATTTTACTACACTTTTAATATTATTTCATACAAGAATAATATTGGAAAATCTCAAATTATGCTTCTAATGTTGGTAAATCCAATAAAAAAGAAAAAATAATATTTTCATTTTATTTTCAATTTCATTTTGATTTATTTTTCAAATATAGTTCACCTTATAATTCATTCCCAATTGCACATATAGATGGTTATTTATCTTTATCCATGTGCATACACATGAATGTTAAAGAACAGATCATTTGTGCATATTGCCTTCCTCATGTAAACAATTAAGATAATAAGTTCCCTTATTTTTTTCATTTCATTATGTTTTGAAAATCCCAAAAAAAATTCCTAAGGGAAAATATGTTTCTATAAAAATTATTTTCTTAAGGAATATTCTATTTCTCTAAGGAAATCTATTTTCATAATCCCTAAATTTTTTTATATGTTCTTTTTATGATCATTATCTATGTGTAACTATATTTTTTTAAGAACGAAACTTCATAAGAATAATTAGATCCTTATCTAAAACCTTGGTACATAAATACCAACCCTTACTGTTTTTAGACACTGAATTTTGTGAAATTATGACTCCGAATTCTTTGAAATTTAGACTTCAAATTTAATAAAATTCAGACTCTGAGTTCTCTAAAATCCAAACTATGAATTATATGATATTCATCAAAATTAAAACTCAGAATATTTATTTTTCAAAAAAAGTATTCTTCATATTTTTAGAATCAGATTACTAATTTTCCATGATTTAGACTATTCATAATCGTTAATGTACCTTTACATTATTAACATGTTGTTTCATGTTTATCGGATCCTTTTTTCTTAATCATTATATTGTTTTACTTATATATTATTTCTTTATATGAATGATAATGTTTCTCATGTTTTACATACATTAAATTATGTCATACAATCTATTTTTAACTAATAGTTGGCTGAGTGACACTTGTTCATGTCCCCCAGAGATTTAAGGGAGAATATGACTATTTTATGGGGGAGATGAATATTGGATTATACCTATAAATACCAATTACATTTTATAGTGAAAATATATATATATATATATATAGATTATCTGTTGTGATATAGTGAAGTGATTTCTATAGAGAGATATTCTCATGCCTTGTGCGATATGTGAACATCTTGTTCAGTCGTGAACAAATTGTTCAGCCTTCTTAGTGTGACTCCAATTGTTGCTATATTCAATCGATGCCTTTTAGGGATTTGAAGAGAGAGGTCCTAACTCCCTTAATGTTCAAGGCCATCCATGGATTGAAAGATAGAGGTTATAACTACATTAATGTTCAAGGGATTTCAGGGATAGAAAGAGAGACACTAATATACTTATCGAGGGCTTACCCAGGTATGGGTACGAGAGACTTTCTTGAAAGTATAAATTAAGGTTCCTTTATCCAAGGTTATTAGATACCCATATCTTTGGATAATAATATTTTCTACATGTTTACTTGATCTTGTTGAAAGTTTTATTTCAGCTACATTTTGTTAAATAACAAAATTATACCTTTCATATAATTTCTTATACTTGTATACTCTAATAAATAAGATCCTATATGATTTAAGGTACAATGTTACCTATGTAATCCATTCTTATGTATATTTTTTAGATCTATATTTTCGGACCGTAAGAAATATTTTTTCTTATTTATGAAATAAATAAGGTTTGTGAATTTACCTTATTTAACATTGTTAAACAATGATTTTTATTAGGTTAAAAATGATGGTTTTAAACATAAAATTTACACCCTCTTTTAATTGATCATGTACATCTATTTTTTATGCTAGAATTGGTACCATATAAGGTCTACAAAATAATTATACATACATATAACATTTTCTACTCAAATTTTCTTTCACTTATTTACCTACACATGTTTTCCTTAAAGATTCTTTTTATTTATAAACAATTATTACTAAAAGTTTTGTAGAAATGTATTTTTATTATATAAAGATAGGAATGAATATCAATTATATAGTTAATCTAAATCCTACCAGAACTCTAATTTTTTGGGTAATGATTATGAGTACTTGGGTGATAGGATGAAGAATGTTTTTCTTAAAGCTAGACTGAATAATTTGTTCATGCTCAGTAGTGAATAAAATTTTCTTGGAAAAGAAATCAGAACCACCAAAAATCAGGAAAAACAAGAATATCAGCTAAACTACAAGGTACACAATACTCTTTTATGTTCCTTGACTATGAATATATACAGTCAAATATCTTCTTGTGAAGCATCCAAAATAATTTGGAATAAACATTAAGTTACACACTTTGGAACATCAAAAGTGATAGAATCTAGAAGATCAATTTTAAGATATGAATATCATGTATTTTTTTCCTTATGGAAATCTGATTAGAAAAGTGGAACAAGGATTTTTGAAAATCATTAATGGTAATCAATCTCTGGGAGAAAGATGTCTTGATGATGATGTTCTTGTAGACAATATATTTTATATCATTCCCAATGAGTGGGAATCTAAATAGAATGTCATTGATGAAAACAATAATGTACATAACATCACTCTAAGTGAGTTATTTGGAACTATTCTTCTGCATCGAACAAGAATGAAGATAAATTCTGACTTTTATAAGAATAATAATGGTAATGGATGTGTTTCATTCAATAATACATCTAAATCCAAGACTCCAGAAAGTGTTACTAAATATAAATCTATGAAATTTAGTGTTATATATGAATTAAGTGAAGGTGATATATGTGAAAATAAACTAGAAAATATTCCTCAAAGGATGACCATGACTCTGGTAAATAAAAAATTTCCTTATAGATATAAAAAAAGAAATAAAGGAAAAGAAAGATACTACAGTAACTTTTTATGAATGGAAATGTGATGGAAACATTAGACCTGATTACCATATTCTCAAGAGAAATGGTGGAAAGGAAAATCTTTTTGAAATGTAAAGAAATAAGTAATAAAAATATAATTCTAATAATTTCATAAATGATAATGAACCCTAGAGTGCCTGTGGTGGTGAATCTTCAGATAAATCCTCATAATTTGAATCATCTGGTTAAGAGTATATTGGTCTTATAGAAATATTAACTATTTAAAATCAATTCCTTATTCCCAAGGTGGATAATGATAAATATTTAACAAATATTTAATTAAATTTAAATTTTCCTCATGAATAATATTATGAATCTTCAGATGAAGATTCTTCTCCCTCCGAATATAATACATTACCTGCATTTGAAAAATTCTTATGATTTTTTAAATAAATTGAGATTGAGAACATTACGATAAAAAAGTAGTTAGAGAATGAAAATTATAGAATTTTTGTTTTACAAAAATATTTATCATATCCTTATAAAGATCTTGACCATAAAATTCTTGATTTTGAAAATATTTATAAAAACCTTAGGATGATAATTCTAATATAGATAATAATTCTATGGATATTGATATTTTTATTTCTAAGAAAAATGTTTTAGATAATAAATCAAACTCTAATACTAATGACTATGAGGAAAAGAATTTAGTTATAAAAAATCATCAATTTTATCTTTAAGGAAACATTTAGCAATTTTCACTTTTGGAAGGAAAGAATTTGATAAATTTTTTCACAACATTATCCTGTTAGGAATAGTTTTATATTTTGTTATATTAATTCAAAACCTATTTTTTGATACAATTTTTTTCTACCCAAAGTGCACCATTTTGTACTAAGTTTAAATATGGTGGATATTGGGATAATTAATTTTTTAATAAATCCCAATACTTAGGTTCTATTAAATCATACTTTTCTTAGAAAATGTGGATATTAAAAACATTACTTTCTAAAAAATCAAGATGTATGAAAGTTTGTATTATACAAGTCTAAGTAGTTTATTTTTTGGAAAATAATGGAATTACCAACAAAAATACATGGATCATGGATAATAGATGTTCCTGATACTTTACTATGTAAAAAAAATATTTTAAAATATTATCAAGATAAATGTTGGAAAATAACTTTTTAAGATAATGCTCAAGGATAAATTATTGGTATATGTAACACTGTTCTTCTTGTATAAGCTTTAATTATAAATGTTTTATTTCTCATAGTTCATAAGAACAACCTTATAAAAATAATATAATTATGTGATGAAGGTTTCCTTGAGAATTTTAGGAATCATAAAAGATTAGTTCACCATTCCAAGGAAGTGTTTATTCTCTCTTCCCATAGGCATGATAATGTTTATATACTGAACATAAAAGACCATAGGATCTAATTACTACCTTTCCATAGTTCCATGTAATCTCAATCGTTGTTATGGAATAGAAGACTACAAAATTGTAACCATTTGAACCTATAAAAACTCTAAAATAAAATACATCTTAAGGATTTAAGAGAGGTAATATTTGATTCTTAAGAAGTTGTGATCCTTGTCAATATGGAAATCAATATAATTCAGGATATAATTCTATTAGTGACGTCTCAATTCATGATGCATTACTGCATGTTCATATGGATCTTTTTGGTCCAACCCAAACTAGAATTATTGGAACAAAATACTATGCATTTTATCATTGATGATTACACTAGATTTACAAGGATATATTTTCATGAAATTTAATATAAATTATTTTCTTATTATAAATAATTTTCATCCAAAGTAAAAAAATTATATAGACCTTTCATTGAAACCTATTCAATTTGAATAGGCTGGAGAATTGGAAAATTCATATTTTGAAATTTTTTTGTAGTGAGAAAGGAATTACTCATAACTAATCAACTACATGAACTCCACAAAAAAATAGTGTTGTGGAAAGAAGAAACTGAATTCTTCAAGATAAAACTAGAACCATGTCGGGTGAATATTCTATTTCTAAACATTTTTGAGATGAAGCTCTAAGTAATACTATTTATACTATAAATTGAGTTTTAGTCAGACCTTTTCTTAATAACACACCTTGTGAATTATGAACTGGTAGAAAACCTAGAATTTATTACTTAAATGTATTTGGATTCATTTTATTAATCATGAATAAAAAAGACGAAATACATAAATTACCACCAAAATCTTATGAAACAATTTTCTTAGGATAGTCCACTACTTCTATGGTTAGTAATGTTTTTATCAAAAAAATTTGTACTGTTGAAGAAATATTTCATGTTAAATTTAATGAAACCAATCCTTTTGTTTTCAAACAACCCCAACCAATATCATTATATGAGTTTTCAAAATATTATTTTCCACATTTGATGGAAGTTTATTCTAATATGGAATATACTCAAGAATATTCTACTAAAGTATTTACCCTATAAGATTTTCTGCCTTATGCTTTTGAGAAAATTTAACAAAACACAAACTAGTTGTTTATTAATAATTATCCCACTTATAGTACTACTGTTGATGTAAATCAACATGAAAAGTCTAGATGATCTTTAAGAAATGAAGTAGAACATAAAACATTCCTTTTACAATTATAACCTAACAGCAGTATTGAAGTTTTAGGTTAAGATTATTGGATTAAAGATATGAAAGGTGAATAACATTAATTTGAAAGGAACAAAGTATGGACCTTGGTTAAAAGACATAAGGAAACATCGTAATTGGTGTAAAATGGGTATTAAATGATAAATGAGATGAAAATGGAATCATTTTAAGTTATAAAGAAATATTAGTTTCTAATGTCTATAATCAACAAGGAGGAATAAACTATGATAAAACATACACTCTAGTAGATAGACATGAATCTATTCTTATTTTACTATCCTTTGTAGAATTCATCTTTTTCAAACATTTTCCAATAGATGTGAAGTGTTATTTCTTTAACAGATATGTTTGATAAGAAGTTTTTATTGAACAAACTCTTGGTTTTTAAGACACAAAACATCCTAATATTGTTTTTAATATTAAAAAATCTTTATATAGATGTAAACAATCCCCTAGTTCTTTGTATGATAGAAATAGAAAATTTTTGTTACAAAATAATTTTGATAAGGTAATTTCTAATCCATCTATTTTTAGATAAAAATATAATAAAAATATTTTGATTATTCAAATTTATGTTGATGGAACAATATTTAGATCAACTCAACAATCGTTAACCGATTCATTAGAAAATCATATAAAATCAATGTTTGAAATGAGAATGATGGGTGAGTTAATATATTTCCATGGTATTAAAATTTTTCAAAAACCAGATGGAATTTATATATATCTACATAAGTATATTAATGTTTTTTAAATATATGGATATGACTACCCTAAATGTATAAGTAATCTAATCGTTACCTTACACACTCTTGATCTTGATGAAGTTATAAATTTAGCAGATCAAACATCTTTTAGATGTATGATAGGATGTTTATTATACATAACATCTAGTCATCTAGACTTTTTTTAGTATGATTATGTGAAAGATATCAATCTAATCTAAGGGTATATATATTTTAAAAAATAATTTTTCACTATTTAATGGGATTCGTGGACTTATGACTTTTTTATTCTTATGGAAATGATATTCTTTTAAACTATTTTTCATATGATGATTTTGGTGGATGTAGAATGGATAAGAAATTTATATCTAGAACTTTTCATTTCTTAGGAGATTATTTGGTTTCATGGTCATACAAGAAGAAACACTTTGTACCACTTTCCACTTCAGAAGCTAAATACGTAGCACCTGGAAGTTGTTGTGCTCAAGTGTTGTGGTTTCAACAAACACTCATAGACAATGTCATGATTTTTACCAAAACACACATATTGTGTGGTAATATAAGTTCAATTTTCCAAATATAAAACCTTTCACATCTCTCTCATGAAAATAACACATATATTTGGCATTAATTTCATAGGGATCACACTCTGGAAGGATATACCATTCTTTAATTTATCAAAACACAAGAACAACATGCTGAAATTTTTTAAAAAATATTTACCATTTGATATATTTTAATATATTAAACCACATTTAGGAATCAAAATCATAATGTAATAATTCATATTAACATTTTGTTAAAACCTATCTCAATAAATTATGAAACTACTTTTTATAGCGGTGGAACATTTTTTTATTCCATCCGAAATTTTGTTGAATAAATTATTTTTCGGATCTTAAAATTTTTCTTTTGATAATAAATTTCTCGGAAGGTAATTTTTTTGTAATATATTATTCAGATAGTAAAATTTTTCCTTTCATTAAGAAAATTTTCCAGAGACTAAAATATTTCTTTCCTTAATAAAAATTTCATAAATCTAGTTTCTTCAAGAAGAACCATATCAATATTGAAAATTCATTCTATGAAATCCAGAAGGTATGTTTCTTTACATAAATCGTCATAATTTTATTTTTTTACTTTTTGGTAATTATATATTGTTTTAAAAAAACTATATAGGATTAACTTTCATTAAATTCAAATTTTCCATAAAATCTAAAAAGATTGGAACCTTTAAATCCTTCTTCTACATTGATATCAACTACTAGATCATATCATTCTTATATCAACCATTGGATTTATTATTGAATTCGAACCATCATATTGAAGCCTATATAATGACCACCTATATTCACACCCACATTATATTTTGTTTTTTTTTTCACTGAAGCTCTTTGAAAATTGAAATAAACCATTTTGTTTTCACGACATCCTTATGATCTAGATTTATCTTGAGGATTCCTCATAAAATCAGATGGCCTCAATCAAGGAACTCAAAGATTGGAGAAATTATAGAGAATGGATGGTCGAAATTTTTTTTTTCTTAAATATGATTCCCAGATTTGGAATGTAATAAAGAAGAAAAGTTGGGAATGTATTACTATTATCAAAACAAAATACCATGATCTAGTTTATCCCGATCAAATTTTAGAATTATATGATACAATTAGTTTTTATGAACAAGGATAAAGAGAATTATTTTTTTTCAAGAGCTATAGGAAGACTTACTCTTTATCTTACAACAAAGCTGCATGTATTCCAAATATTCCACAAGAAGGAGAGGATATATTTTTATCTCACAAGTTTTTAGAAAAGGAATAATGTTTTGAGAAGTTTAAATAAATTGAGTTCCTAATAATTAAAGGAGGTAAGTCATATATGTACAATCCTCTTAAAACCAGCAACTTTTTTTAGATTGGTGAATGCGAGGATTTCTCATTCTGATAAAGGAAAAAAAGTATTCCATTAATAAGTGAGATATTTTAAAGATGGATTTATTAGTGAATCAAAAAAGGTAAACCTTATCAGAAATATTCTCTAAATAATCAACAATATCAAGAATTGTACCCTTAAGTCTCAAATAATTATGTATCCAATTATCTTGTCAAAGACCACTGTTATTTTCTTAGAATCCTTCAAAATTACTTGCATTTTAGAACCAAATGATTTTAAGATTATGTTATTGAGTGATGATACTCTATGAATAATATAAATATGTTTATTATTAATTTAGTAGAGTTAAATGATATTCTTAAAATCAAGGATCAAGATATTATCAAGAAATGTGAAGTAGCTGAAACATAAAATAAAACACCAATGAAGATAAAATTTAAAGAACTAGAATCAAAAGAAAAATCACCAATTTTGAAAACTCAATTATCTCCAACCACACCAAAAACAAAAATAACTTTTTTGTTGAAGTCATAAGAATGTGGAGAGTGAAGAAGAATAAATAATGAATGAAGGAGATTCATTTTTTGGTTTAGTACCTACTCTGGCTATGGCCTTGAAAATTTAGGTAGAAGAAGAGTTTGAGATGAAATATAAAAAGAAAAAGAATGATAAAAGATGTTGGAGGCTGAAATTGTCCTAGGATTGCTTAAAAATAATGGGATATCTTATGAACAATTCCATGTACTAGAATCCTTCTAACAATAATTAATTTCAATATAATCATTGGTAAATAAAGTTTAAATTTCTAAACACATCATCGATGATGAAGTACAAAAAGAAGAAGAATAATAAGAATAAGAATAAGAAGAAGAGGAATGTGAATATGAAATAAAATTTTTGGAAGAATACCATGAGAAGGAAAGTCCATATAAAAATTTTTCGATCAGAACATCCCATGTTGAATCAACATATATAATCTAAGAAGGGAAAGTTGATGATACACAAAATGATGTTAATAAACCTATTGATGATGAAAACAAAAATCATGATTTTATTCATCCAAAAGATTATATGGGATGTTTTGATAAAGATGATGTTGATGATGATAATATAATACATGTCTCCACTAGAGATCTTGAGTCTCCAAAAGTTGATAAGGTAATCTCTAGAGATGATAAAGGAAATCAAGTGGTTGTTGATTCACCTTGAAAATCTATGGTTGTCAAATTTAACAAATATTTTATTGGAAAATCTAATATCAAAGGTGAAGATAAAGATAATGTTTCTTCACTGGTAAAAAAATCTATATCTGAATCTTTATCCTCCATGGGGAAAGATTTTGTTGTCCAATATTTTAAAAAGCTAGTGAACACCATTACCTTATTTCCATGTATTGATATGATATGTCAGTTTCTTTAGCATTCTATCAATCAGAAGTCAGATTCAATAAGAATTTCAATATAAAAATATATCAATGTTGAAGAAGAATTAAAATATTCTCACATTTGTTATGATGCTCATAAGAGAACATGCACCGAAAAAATAAAATGGTCTAAGTCAGTAATTGATGATCTGAGAATCATGGATAATTTTCATGATTCAGCAAAGTATTACAGTGATAAGAATGATGATATAATAAATAACTTTACAAAAAGTTTTTCAGAAAATATGAATCAAGGTAATGTTTCCCAGATCCAAGAGGTTAAAACCTTAATGGAAAGCCCAATTTGGTTCATTTTAATTTCATAAGGTAAATGGAACTCTGGGAAGAGTCTCATGAAAAATTCAGTGATCAAGATGAATTAGTAAAGTCTCAAGCTATAATTCTTAAGACTCAATAACAAATGACTAATGTTCATAAAAAATATGGATCAGGATAAGCTGATCAATAGATTTGAAGATGGCAATAAAGAGATGAATATGATGAAATCCACTTGGAAACTGCTGATGCCAAAGGAAAATAAGGATGAATAATTACTAAAATAATGATATTTTGTTATATTCTCCATTTATCATTACTCTTATATCATAATTAAATTTTGTTATCTTTGTATTGTTTGGTATATTCTTAGCCTTTCAGGTATAACTTTGTTTTATTTTACTTCATTCCTGTTGGAAAATCTCAAAGGGGGAGAAAATAATGATCTAATTAATATTAAGATAAATGAAGAGAATTCCCTTAGTAAGGGAGAGATTATGTAAGGGGATGATTATATAGAGAAGATATTTTTATGAAAAAATAATTACATTCACTAATAAAGAAAGGAATATGATCCTTATATATTTTAAAACCTAATGGGGAGTCAGTCGTATTAACCATGGGTCATAAGTAAAGGGAGAGAAGTATTTCATTTAATATTCAAAAAGAAGAAACATTTTTCCATATATTCTATTTCATAAATATTATTTTAATTTCCAAAAGGGGGATATTGTTATGTCAATAACTTCCATTATGATTTTTTCATTTCTATATGTTTTGATAATCAAAAACATATTTTTACTTAGAAAACCATTCTTTCTCTAAGGAAATATATTTTATTAAACCTTAAATTATCTTTTCTATTTTATGCTTAATGATACAAATAAAATTTTAACCATATTTTTTATACTAAATTTTCTTAAGAATAAACGGATCCCTATATAAACCCTTGGAATATTACAATTCCTTAAATACTGAGTATTACTATTTTTAAACATAAAATTATCACAAATTTAGACCTTGAATTATCTGAAATTTAGACGTTGAATTCTTTGAAATATAGACACCAAATTCACCAATATTCGGACATTGAATTCTCTAAAATTCCTACTCACAATTCTATAAAATTCAGACTCGGAATTCTCTGAAATTCACACATTAAATTCATTAGAATTCAAATTATTAATTCCTAATAATTTTTTACTCCAAATTCCTCATAATATCAACTCTGAATTATTCAAAATTCAGACTCTAAATTCCTCATAATTCAGACACATAATTCATTATAATTAAGACTTCTCATTCCTTATAATTCATACTTTGAATTCCTCAAAATTCAGACTCCGAATAACCATTTTTTCAGAATTTGATTGTTCATATTTTTAGACTTTGATTTATAAATTTCCTAGATTTAAATTATTCATATTTGTTAATGTTACTTCAATTTCTTAACATATTGTTTCATGTTTATCTTATTCTAGTTTCCTAAACATGATATTGGTTTCCTTACATATTATTGTTTCTTAAGCATAGTAATTTTTCCTATTTTTTTCATACATGAAACAGTGTCATACAATATGTTTTAACTAACTGTTTGATGAGTGACGCATGTATAGATCCCTCTAATAATTAAGGAAAAATATGACCATTAGAGGAGGGAGCCGACTATTAGAATTTCTGTCAATAAATATCACCAACCATTTTAAAAGTGAAGTGAAAAAGATATCTAGAGATTATATTTTGTGATGATGTGAAGTGATTTCTAGAGAGAGATACTCTCATGCCTTGTATGATATATGAAAATCTTGTTCATCCAAGAATAACTTTTTCATCCTACTTAGTGAGACTCTGATTGCTATTTTATACAATCTTGGACTTATGGGGATTAGTAGATAAGGGTGAGAACTACCTTAATGTTTGAGGAATTACAGGGATAGGAAGACAGAGGTGCTGATTACCATAAAGTTTGATGTCTTGTAGGGATAGAAAGACAGAATCTAATATTTTTATTGAGGGATTACCATGGTGTGGGTAAAATTTTCTTTTTTGAATGTATAAGTCAAGGGACCTTTATCCGATGTTTTGGGATACCCTTCTCTTTGGGTTAAAAAATTGTATACTTGTTTACAAGTTCATGTTACAAGTTTTATTTGCATTCAATTTTTTTAGAGAAAGAAATATAACCTTCTTATACTTTCTTGTACATGTATACTCAGATAAATATGATTCTATGTTCATTATGGTGGAATGATTCCTAAGTAAAATTTTCTTAATTTTTTTTCTACATCCATATTTATGAATCCTTAGAAAGATTCATTCTTAGTTGACACATAAAGATGGTTTGTGAATTTACCTTGTTTAAATTTGTTAAACATAGATTTCATTGGGGTAAAAATGATAGTTTTTAAACATACAATTCACCACCCTCTTGTAATTGGGCTTATAAATCAATATTTCAATCCTAAATAATCCTGAATTAGTATATGATAATATTCGGTTCATCTTTTTTATGCATGTGATAATCATTGGTTATCTTTATATTAACAAATGATTGTATGTGGAACTTATCCTTCTTTCAATAATCCTTCTGGCAATAAGTAACATTTTAACGTACCTATTTCTTAAAACATGTGATAATATGAAGTGAATGAGTTCTTCTTCAGGATATTTATTGTGTTTCGGGGAATATTCCTCATTAAATAAGGTTTTAAATGAGGATACACTTCATGTAACATAATGAGTGAATAACTCAAGCACTGGCTCATGGAATCATTTTTTTCACAAAAATGATGATAATGTGAAAAAATAAAGTATACGGTATCATAATATATTCAATAAAATTTTCAATGATAGAGTGATAAATCATAAGGTAGTGTTTATTAATAGAAATAGAAAATAAATTAATGAAACTATTGTTCATGTAGTTAACTGCACATGAAACTATATTTGGGGGAATCATGTGGCTCACGGATCTTATACTTCCTCACATAATAGAATTAATATATATACCCTATTTTATGAAATTATGATATCTGAGATAAAAAAACGAAATAGTGTTATCTAGGCCTAGTGTTTCTGTATTTATAGGTGAGTTTTCACTACTTCACCATCATTCATTCACAAAACTAGAATTTCATGTTTTATGCCTTGAAAATAAATCTCTTTAATTACAAAAGATCTTGGTGTTTTTGATATCTTACCACATATCTTATCTTCATTACATGAAATTTAAAATCATGGTGTATTAAAGTATCTAGATTTTTTCTTAATGATTTTAGAATCATCTTTATGCAATAATTCCACATGAATCACCTTATGTGTGAATTTATCTCTCAATAGATTTATTTTTCTTCTTTATAGCTATCATGTTCTTCAAACAAAATCATACATGGCTTTGAGGATGATTGAGCATGATTTGTATCATCATTATCACACAAGATGGTATTGATCATTAGTGTAACACACTCACTACAGACAGAATGAATGAGGAAATATCAACATAAAACATGTTAGTGTTTTAAGTGGTTAAAGATAATGGTGCTGGTTTTAATTGGCATGGCATGAGTGATTGAGTGAACAATATATTTTAGATCAAAAATCTTATTCTATATCTATATATTTTAAATAGATATAATGTATGCATTTCAATTCTATCCCACATCAGATTTAGATTCACATTCACTATTATCAATATGTATAACCATTAACACTAATAAATAGTCATTAATGGTGTTAGAAACCTGAATCACATCACACACACCATGCACAAGTCATGGATCACCCACACAATCCACCAGGGGACCTTCTTTCAGACCTTTTCCATGCCACTATGAGTGCTAATAATCCTTTTAATTGTGATTCCTCTATAAATTCCTCATGGGCACTATGATCACCATATGTACCTCAACAAATTTTCTATATTGACTCTCCTCTACATGGTTGACCACCTAGGTTGCATCTATAGTTGGTTTAGTCCATAGTTAACTTGTGTTTGACCATTTTTTTTATTTATGATCACCATAATACATAGAATACTTTTATTTATATAATTTGTAGCACCATTCCCTTATCAAATATTCTTCATAAAATATATTCCAAGAAAAATAGTATTTTTCATGATCAATAAATTGATCGTTTATTTTAATCTTTTAATATAACTTTTAATGATTTCTTTGTAAATACTTCTGATTTAGAACTAGATAATAATCCAAATGAATTTTAATTTTTACATTTATTTGGTGATTCATTATATGAAATGATCATTATAATGTAATTTGGAGATAGGGAACACCTAAAACTATTTTTCAGTCTTGGGTGATGGATCATGGGGTGTCCTGCCTATGTTGTTGAGTTTCTAGAGAACTCGATACTGAAGGTCACATGTTTGGTATTCTGATAGAGGCATATGGTATTTCTAAAATTGTGGGTTCCTAACCAAAAATCGCATGACTTTTGGAGGTGACAAGCTGTTAAGTACACAAGCTTTACATGATTTACCCATATCATGTTCTTATCCTGCATGGTTAGTTCCACTTAGGTACTACCTGAGCAATGATTACTTCATTTTTGGTTTAATTTTTGGAAAACCATGTGGTATAACCATGTAAGGTTGGTTTCTTTGGCCGAAGATGCCACATAGTTGGGGCACAAATTGGAGAAACCACGAAGAAAAATTGCGAAACATGGATTTTAGGAAAAAATGATCATTTTTCACTTAATGAGATTTAAAAATAATTTCATATTTATTTTCTCCTCCAGAACTCACATGAGGCTCCTCCCAGGTGTCCTGGGCCACTCCTCCTCCCTATTCTAGGAAAGGATTTAACACCTCTATCCATTATCTGAATCAATCTTCGCCAGTATCTATGCATAAACATCGATAATAGGAGTATTAGATTTTAATATTTCTCCGTTTGACCTTATCTCGATCATGTTATCATGGTGAAATATAATTTTTTCTATTTATAGGGAAAATTTTCTTTATATATATTTCTTTCAAACTGGACAAAATTATGTCTTGATAATTGATGAGCGATGCGTCCTACGAATAAAGTAGGTGGTTAATAATTTTTCACTAAAAATTACGTTGAATTATGAAATTTTTCATGCTTATGTGTGTCGTCATTTCCCGATATTCCCCTTTTATTTCATTTATTCATATAAAAGTGATCAAAACAACTAGATAATCTCTTTATGATCCTTGATTAGTATATAGTGGATTTAAACCTCGATCTTGAACACAACATGGGTGGGTAATCATATATTTCTTCTTAATATTTACTTTTTTGAATTCTTAGATATCTATATAATCATTCAACAAGGATTAATAATAGAATTCCAACTTTTATTAATTAGTCTATATGGTAATGGACACTCCTATGTTCCATGTTGAATTGTTTTTAATTGAAATTTTCTATATTTTATATTTCTAAAATGAATTATTTTGTTTAATTTAATTATGGATCATTAATGTGATGATTATTTGGGCTAAATGAATTGTCTTATAATAAATTTCATGATTTTATAATAATACCCCTTGAATGAGGTGCATTGTATTCCAAATTACAATGTGATGATAAGTATATTATAAAAATATATGGTGGTATTACATTGGATACATTTTTATATAAATTCTTATTTTAACCAATGAACCTTTTATGTGGATGGTCTGACTACTCTTGTTTGGTTGGAAAATGAACAGAGCTCGTCCTATGTGCATGTATTTCTTCAAAAAGATATTTTTTAACGTGGTAAAATTCTCATTTGACCATGGTACCTTCTTAAGTAATTCATTGATCCATTCTAAATGAATTTTATAATTTTTTAATATTCAATGGAATTTTATTGTTTAAGTATTTTATTCAGGATAGTTGTTTTATTCTTTGAATTCATGGAATGTCTTAATATGATAGATTTCATATATTGAGTTATTAAATAGCATGTATTAATATGAATAACTTTTTCAAGGTGGATATATTTATTTTCATGTATTAAATAGTTTTACTCAAGAAACTAATGTGGGTTGTACTACTGTGCCCCTTGATTATGATGAAGGGATTATATGAATTGTTATAGCTGTTGTGACTTGATATAATGGATTAATAAATGGCGAGAATGAGAGGTAATTCCCCATATATCTAGTGATTGTTATATATAAATTATTACACATGAAATAGGCTATGTAATGATGGTAATTTATGTTTTGTGCATGGATAAAAATCACACTCCCTTACATCAGGAATTGAGTCTTGGAATATCGCAACTCTGATTCTATATAAGATGTTGGGATGAAGTGTTACACTATCTTTTTATGTTGTTAACAATATGGATCACTAACCATCCTAAGTGCCATGCATAAAATCTCAGACTCTATTGGGATGTAGGGATAGTACCCTATTGATCGATCTTATAGTATCATTTAGAATAGTTATGGATGATTGATTTATTCATCAGTCTAGCTATATCCACTTACGTTTGTATGTACATGGTTCATATAGGTTGATGAGATATAAAAATAAACTATATATATATAATTATTAATATATGTACTTACAGGTCAGACAACTCTTTTTGATTGTTATCTAAAGTAGGTAGAGCTTCCAAGTGTCATTATAGGTCTTGATAAAGCATTTGGAAATTTATTTAATTTTTTTATTATTCATGTTACCTAAAAAAAGTTTAAATTATATTTCACATACTAGAATTAGTTTTAGACATCATGGATGGTACCATATTGAGATATCTCACACCCTAATTAGGCCGCCTTTACACTAGGGTCCTCGAGTAGACCTTATATTCAGAGGACTATGTATTCGTTCATCTTATTATTTTCTAGTAATTGAGAGTATAGAGAAAAACATTGACCCAGTGCTTGAGATTCTCATGGAGATTTACCTTGGTTATTCAATTTTAATTTGATTATTTATTTTATACATTACTGTATCTTTTAAAATGTTTTATGTCAACTGTTTTAGATTATATATCATTATAAGGACATGCATGAATCAATTGTATATGGGTGTTTTTCTTCTTTTTTATTTTGTAATATTTCAATTTAGGTGCTATATCTTTCTTATATTACTTCCTCCATTGTTGATTTTCTTTTGATTTTCTAATATCCCACTACACTACTCTGATCATGAGGGTATACTTTCCCCACTATCACCTCCTTAAACCCTCACTACTAGTCGAAAGACTATGGAATATGGGGAGGTGTTCTTAAGGCCATTTGACCCACTAGTCCTTCTAGCATATTATTGGTTAGTCAGAATAGGATGTTATAAATTATTATCATCTCTGTTTCATTTACACTTTCTTTTTATTTTTGGTTCGTGTACAAGAAACTAGGGATGTGTAGGTTCTTGGTAAATAAATTTTTCTTGGACTGATCACCCCACCCATGTGAAAAAGTATGAGCGATCAGATATGTGATTATTGTTTATGTTGTTCATTATTATAGATTATTATTATTTCACCTTTAGATACTAGTTTACTTTCTTCTTCTCATTGATTAATGAAATTTATGGTAATTTTCTATTAGTTCATTTTGAAATGGATGAAGAATAAAAAGTATTATCATAGAACATATAAATTCACATTTCAGGCCAATTCCATGCCATTTAGTTTCAGTTTTAGAGATTCTTACTAATTTTGATTTTTTTTGTCTACTTCCATGATAGGATTTTGTTTTTATTACCAGTGTTATTTTAGAATATGTTCATGTGATTATATTCCATTTTAAATAATTTATCTATCTTATTCATCCATGTTATTATATTTCTATTTTTATTACTTTTTTCTATGTGTTTATTACTTGTGATAATATGATTATATTTTTTATTGATATGGAATTGGTTTCATGGGATGAATTTATTAGTTTCTATTAAATGGGATCCAATTTTAAATTAGTACGTATAAGGGTTCCTTATAATTCAAAAAAGTTAACCTATATAAACAAACCATCATTGATCATTATACGTGTTTAGAAACCATTGTTAAAATTTAAATCGTACTAAGGTTCAAATTTTGAAATTGAAATATATTGATTAATAGGATCCAAATGAGAACCTGTAAAGTGTATAGTCACATTATTGATTGTTCGATGGCCACCCATATTACTAATCGAATATATATAATCATGGTATATATATCGAGATGGTAATAAATATTATTATTGTTTATATTTAATTCAAAATGTTTTGGTTGCCTCTATAAAGATATGTTATTTTCTTTTAAAAATGCACAACTGGACCCCAGTTGGTCAATTGGGGAATTTTTATTATGATTTAACCTATTATGGGTGTTTAAAATTTTAATAGTTAAGAAAATTATATTGGGTTTCACTATGATGTACCCAAGTTAGCTTATCAGGACCCTTGTTGGTCGAATTATCTTTTATAACCAAAAAAGTAATTTAATTCATAAATAGATTGTATGCCTTGGTGTTTTATTTTTAATATTTTAAATTTTTAATGGTTAAATGTGAAGCAATGTAAAGACATGAATATGGTTCTTTATGTGGTTGTAATCATTTAAACCTTCACATAAGGGTTGTTTTAGTTTTCTCTTTTGAGTTTCCATGGAACAAAAACATGATTATTTTCCAAGGCCTTTTTCATTATTCGTAATTGATTAAATGATAGGCATTGGACCTAGTGAAATATATTATTTCATGACAATGTTATGGGGTTGATTGTTGTTTATTTGGAAAAACAAGTAGAGATGGCACCCATATAGCATATATTCATTGACAATTTTCATATTATTATATTGTATGTTGTCTTTTGGGTGTATTTTCCCCTGATAGGACTCATAGATTCTAAATGAAACCCTTGTTTAGATGGGTGTTCATGTTTTCATTAACCCTTGTTATGGGCGTAACCGTTGATTAATTCTTCTATTCAGATGGTTGGAAATTCATATGACATGGTCAGTCATCTAATAGGTCTCACAACCCTCCCCTCTTTCTTTGGTAAACTCAATAGGTCTTCAATATTATTATAGTCATAAGAGATAATTCGAATTGAGATAGTTTTATATGTAGGACACATGATACTTTAATGCATAGGGATGAAAACCTATGGATAGTATATATGGTATTCAATCTTACTTTTGTAACCTTATAATAATAGTAATTAATATACATGGTCCCCATCAAGTTTCTAAATTTGATAATAAACCAGTTTAGATCGGTGAAAATGATGATCCGTGAGATGTTTAGTATATTATCAGGTCATATTCATATTAGAGTTAACAGGGTGATTAAAGGAATCAATTTCGTCTAATTCATGGGTTGTTGCTCCAATAGGATCATGTATTTTGATAAACCGGTCAGCTTGGATATGGAGTTCATGAAAAATATTCATATATTATGAATTGGTGATCATGAATCAAGGGAGAGACACACTTACATTTTGGGTGGTTGGATATAGTTCACTTATGAGAAACTAGTATTTTATTCCTATTTCATTGAATATGAAACTCATAAGGTGGAGAACATCACATCACATATAGTGTACCTGTTAGTTATTTCTCTACATCATGATGTTGATATGGTTGAAAATGTACACAACCCTTTAGAAACAAAAATGGTTTTGGATGAGATTTTGTGGTTAATATTGAGGGATCATGATATATATTGGGTGATGAAGCCTTGTGATCATTTTATAATGGTGATTCAGAGGGTGAAACTGAGATTCTTCCATGATGTTGAGTAGTAATTCATTGACTATTATTTTTTCATTTTATTTTTTGGTTGGAAACTGTTAAAATACTCTTAGTTTACTCTTCTGAAAAGAAAAGAAGGTCCCATATCGTGACTAAATCTTTGATGTGCTAAGAAAGCATCGGTCTTACACCATGATAATTTTAAAAATATGTTTAGGCTTAATAACTAGCCTTTATTAACATTGTGTGCTAGTTTCATGGTTTTATATGAGGCATGGGTGGTTCTTAGTGACACCTAGGTTCTCGTGTAGGAACATATTGGACAAACTCTTTGACACTGAACTTTCTTCATTTCCTTGACCACCAGATTAAGGAAACTCTATGCCTAGTCAATGTTTATGGGTAGATTTCTTGGCCTCATACTAACATCTCACTTATATACATTGATTATGATCTATCTTGGGTTAGATACTTGGAATCTAGTTAAAAAATTCTGAAGTTCTCCTGAATTTTTTTTCGGGCATGGATGTGATTTTAAAATGGTATTGATCATACTGGTCTGGATCTGGGTTGCACCCATGTTCATTCTATAGAACAAAATTTTTGAATGATTAGATGATTCTATGACAAGGAAACATCACTATATGTTGGTTATGGTCTTTGGTGAATTTGTTTACTATGAATGTTTAATGCTTTTGAGGATGAAATTTCAGTTTAGTTTTCCTTATAACGGTTGTCTCGATGGGGAATTTAGATAATGGTCAAATAAAGGATTATTGAAATGGGTTTTACCTTTTTCAATGGATATGGTTGGTTAATAACTGTTTTAAATAATTTTCCATATTAATGCCGATGTTTTTTAATGTTCGATTATGTATTTCATTTATAGATAGCATGACTAGTATCAGTTGAGTCTATTGGGATTCAACCATTTATTTTTTATCAGGTCCCTATTATTGACTCATATGTAATTGTGTTCTCCCTGTTAATGAAATCATTCCAAGGTGTTTTTAAAATAATTATAGGTTTGTTTTGTAATTAAATTACAATGGTGGAGGTACCCAGGATTAGAATTGTCCCCCATATGTGTTTAGACATATGTTGGGGAGCACCATCGGCCAAATGTTTGATGAGAAAATGACCTAAAATTGTATCTAGCTAAATTAACTTATTTAAGCTCCATTTTAGTGTTTCATTTGAAAAACAATCATTGGATCGGGTGTTGGTTGATCAAGTACCATAAGATTAAGGAAATTTTTATAGGTGTGTCGGTCATTTGGAAACACAAGGAGACTGTTCGAATGATAATATATGACCCTTGTAGGGTGGGTGATATTTTTTTTATTCTCGAATGTTTTATAGGTACAATAAGTTATTATGGGGGAGGTTGTAATGACACGTGTTTTACAAGTATAATTAAATCCAATGAAATTAGAAATTTGATTTTTATTGGTTTGGATATTATATAAAATGAGATCTAGAACATAATTACGATATTTGGAAGACATTATAGTGTTTCTTTTAGACTTAGATGAAATCCTGAAAGTATTCCAGGGTGTCTCATTGCATTTTGAGAGTGGTGGCCCCAAAATTTATAGGATGGGTGGCCTGACAAAGGTGTATAGTATGCTGTAAATTGTTCATACCCTTGCTGCAACTATGTATCTTGGGGGGGTGAGTAGATGTGAACTGCATGGGATGTGCATGGTTTACAAAAACCATACACCTATCATACTTGTTTATTTCCACTTAGATAGTACCTTATAACTATTAAAGACATTGTTGGCACATATTTAGGAAAACTATGGGGCACAACCTTGCATGGTTAGATTATTAGGTAAACGGTGTTTCACAGTTGGTACATAGTTTGGTTAACCCATGTGGCCAAACTGTATGACCAAATTTTTAGGTAAAAATTAACATTTTCACATTAATGAGTTTTAAAACTCATTTATTTTATCATTAATCCTTCAGTACCTATGTGAGGCTCTTCTTAGTGGCTATGGGGTACTCTTTCCTATTATATTCATGGAGATAAATCCTACCCCTATCATCAAAATTGAGTGACAACAGTCTCTATAGATCCACAATAGTAATCTCTTCATTCATTTTTAATATTTATTCATTTAATCTTCTCTTGATTAATTTTTCATAGTGCAATATCATTTTCCCTATTTTTAAGGGGAATGTTATTTTCTTATATTTCTTCAAAACAAATCCGAATAAATCCTTAATATTGGAAGAGTGAATCATCCTAAGCATAACATAGACGGTCTATGACTTTTTCCCCACATTTACAATGAAATGTGTATTCTATTTTTGATGCGTGCACTATTCATTGGTGAGTGTCAATATTAAATTGAGTTATTCATATCGATGTGATCCAAAAACCAAGATACACTCTTTATAATCCTTGTTTAGAATATATTGTATCTCAACAATGATCACAGACACCCCATGGGCATGTTGTATTATATATTTTCTTACTAATTAATTTATTAAATGCTCAAATTTGATTATAAGCAACCAACATGAATTAGTAATGGAGTTTTCTCGTGTAGACATGGTTACAAATGTTAAAGTCTACTTCTATATTATTTTCTGAATCGTATATAATTTAATTTACATTTATGGTATCTTTATAGTTTTATTTGTTTTAAAATTTAATTATAGATATTTAATTTGATTTTTATTTTGGCTAAATTAATTTTCGGCTAAAAAATATTCATGATTTTATAATAACCCACCCAAAATGAGGTGCATTATATTCAAACATACAATGTGATTAAAAGTATTTTATCATATGTTTAGTTGTATTAATTTGGACCTATTTTTATATCAATTCATGTTTTAACCAATGAATCTTTTAGGTCCATGGAATAACCACTCTTATTTTGTTGAATACTGAACCACAGACCTCCTAAGTGATTAGATTGCTTCATAAATGAATTTTCCAAACATAGAAAGGCCCAATTTACCTTGGAACCTTCTATGTACTTTATTTTCAATTTTCAAATGAATTATCTTATTTTGATATATTTAATGGAATGTCAATATTTAAATAGTATACTCCTGATGGTAGTTTTTTCATTAAATACACAGGGTGTCGTGACTTGATGGATTTTCTCCCTAGAGTGATTAAATGACCAATATTAATTTTATTATCTAGTTCATGATTGATTGATATATTTTCATGTATTAAATGTTTTAATTAATAAAATTGATTTGGGTGGTACAACCATACATCTTGAATATATTAAATGGATTATTTGAATTATTATAATAATTATTCCTTGATATAATGGATTATAAAATGGCGAGCATTAGAGGTTATAACTCATGTATAAATTATTATTATTATATTATTATTCATTAAATGGGTTGTGGAATGATGATAAGGGATCTTTTGAGCATGGTGTAAAATCACACTCCCTTGTGTGAGGTATTGAGTCATAGCGCCTCACACCATTGATTCTACGCAGGACATTAGGTTTCGGCACTATGATCACAATGTAGAGTGTTGATATGATGGCTCAACCACCATCTCATGTTTTAGGCATGAAGTATCACACACTGTCAGGATGTTGGGAGTGTACCCTATTGCATTAGCTTATAGGCTTGTTTAGAAAGGTTATGAATGACTGAGCTACACCCCAGTCCATCAAACACCTCAGATTCTAGGAATATATCCACTTACTCCCACACATACTTAGTTCAAATAGGAGGATACGATATATAACTAAAAGATATATATAATTATTAATATATATTGTTATAGGTCAGGAATCACTTTATGGACCAAAGCCAAAGTAGGTTTAGCTACCATGGGGCCCTTAATAACTTGAGTGGACTGATGTTTATTTATTCAGTTTTGTTTATAATTCTTCTTACTTACACACTAACTAATTTATATTTCATATAATAGATTTTTTGTATACACCACGGCTAGTATCCTACTGGGATTTATATACCACGCATTGCTCAAGCCACAAATGCACTGGGGTACCCGAGTAGGCCATATGTTTACTGGACCAAGGATTTTTACTAATACAAACTTTTTAGTACATGGGAGTTAAGATAACAAGATCGAGTAGGATCTCGGGATACGCATTGAGATCACCCTTGGAGATTTTATATTATTGTCTACATTTTTTTACTATTTTGTATATTTTTTCATCTTATATGTCTAGTGTTTTAGATTATGTATCATTATTAGGATATGCATGAATATATTGTAGACTAGGGTTGGATTTCTTTTTTATTGATTTATATTAATCACCCCTACTCTATCCTTCATATTTCATTTATTCCCATATTGACTATTTTTTAAGGATTTTCTGATATACCATTTTGAAACTCTGATCATGAGGGTAAAGTCTCCCCGCTATCAACTCTTTAGAACCTCACTGGTAGTCAGTAGCCTTTGACATAAATGGAGCACTCTAGATTCCATGTGACCTACTGGTCTCACCATCATAGTGGTTTGTCTGAATAATACATTACAATCTTCAACATCAAATAATCTTCTCAATTGTTGTTAACAATTTCATCTTCATCAAATTACATTTAAACATATATCTAAACATAATAACAGTTAAAATACATTATAATTAAACTCAATGATTTAGAAATAACTTTCTTATGATAATAATATTTTAGTATTATCTTTATTATTTATCCATTCATCCAAGATGTATCAAATTTCATACTAGGATTGGATACATGCACTATTATTTCCAACAAACTATTCTTTATAACTTCTTCACCATATTGAAATAAATTAAATACTCATAATTAATTGATAAACAATAAAAACCAATGACAAAAATTTATAATAAATAAAAATCATACACAAATGTGGGTTCCTCAAATTAAAAATCTAGGATAGTGATCAATTTGAATCCAAGTCTGTATAACCAATGATTATTTACTAGAGAAAGGCCTCTATTCTATAACAATTATAACACCTAATATTTATAAAATATAAAAAAACATTAAATTCAAGCTCATAACCCAATTCATGATAATCCCAATGTAGAATAAAACTAAACCAATTATCATACATATCATGTTACTCTTTATATGTGTGTATCTCAATGTATAGAAGTAGTTTAACACTTTAATTTAAAGAATATATCCATTCATAATATATAATGTATATTCATGAATTATAAATGGAATAAATCTAAATAAATAAAAATTCATATATATAGACCCGAGATATGCATTTATAAAAAATTTATAAATAAACAAATTGTAAGAAGTTTATAATTTATCCATATATTATGAAAATTTCATAATAAAAAAATACTAGAAATCAATTATTTATTTTAAAATTAATCTTTATGTTTTTTGGTAACCACATATATAATTGGGATGCAATAAAATTAATAAAATTATTATCAATAAAAACCATAGAATCAAATTTAAAATTCAAAAAATTTAAAAAAATAATGGGTTGACCTCAAAGATATAGAAATTCTAATACCAATAACATGTCATGATCGAGATAAGAACACTAAAAGACAAGGACTACCTCAACCCAAGAAACTACCTCACAGATGCCATCAATATAACAACCATCATTACCAAAATCACAACACACCAGAATAATCAATGATACCAACAACCTCTGAAAAACCAAATCATTAAATTAAACCATTAATGAACATTACATATGACAAAAACCCCACTGATCCCCACAATACACCTTCAATATGAATCCTTTAATCAACTAAATCAATATTTCCAAATGAAAAAATTTGACAAAAAATATATATGATGGATCCAATCCTGTAATAGTATAACCTCCAAGAACACCATAAATTTATCAACCCCCCTAAACATCCAGAAATCCCATTTCACAACACATATATGGCCTGGTAATGAAGAACTGGAATTAATGGTGGATTTTGAAGAAGAAACTGTCTTTGAAAAGAGACATGATTTTTTTCTAGGATATCCAACCCATTCATATGGAAACACCCCAAATCAGAAAGATTCCAACAAAACACACTAGAAAAAAATTATCCGCTACATTAAACAATTCCCACACTACTATGAAACCACCTTATAAATATAGATACATCTAAAATTCCATCAAAGGCTTAAAGCCCCTTAATATTAAAAAACCAACAAAATAATAGTAGAAAAAAACCAAACACAAATTCATCCCATAGATTGAAAGATTATCAAAAACCCAGATGAAGAATGAACAAAACAATGATATGGATTCTGGACCACCCTTAGATGTTTAAAAAACACATCCCTAACCACTACGAGATACCATGTTCCAACAAAAGATGGGGACTAGTAAAAAGTGTCACGAATAATGTTTTGCGAAGAATATATTTATAGCCACACAAATAAACCAAAACCATATGAACCAAACCAAGAAATATTAAAACAAGAAAAAATGGAGCACCAATGCACCGAAACACTTTCACTACAAAGACATCCCAATCTGCCAAAAATATCATCGTTATGGAATAATGATGGGGTCTAAAGTGATGGGATTTGAAAAAAGAATTACGGTGGAACTGGATGAGATCCATCAGATGAAGGAAACCACCACAATACACAAGTAACATGTCAAATCCATCATCATTGAGATATATATAGACGATTATTTATGTGAATAAAAAAATCACATGTACATGTTAATAAAGACTACTGTAATGTGAAAAAGAACATAAAAGAGCTTCTATATTGAAGAAGATTACGATATAGTGGGGGAATCCCATGGGATAAATAATTTAAATATTTTTCTAATATGGACACCTTAATATTACACTTTTTGTGGAATTTACTTTAAATATATGGTATCTGAAATATTAACATTCATTATATGAACGATTCATGCATATTATGAAAGAATATAAAATTTACATATATTTATTATTTAAACATTGATCATGCAAATTATCAATACTTATTGTGATAGGGTTTAAATAATTTCTTAAATAATTCCTTTTAATATGAACAATTCAATTTAATAATAATTAAAATTCATTAATTTAGTTATGAATTCCTCGAATTAGTCTAATTTAAAATTTTTAAAGAGTATATAAATTCCCCTTATAATTTTTATATAATCATTATATAAGTAAATTATAAGTAATTAAAAATAATTTTAAAATATATTTAAAATTAACATTGAATATTATGAATTAGGATTTAATAACTGTTTCTTAAACATTTAATAAATTATTAATAAAATTTTTACAGCTAGATATTTTTTAAAATAATTATAAATAAAATAAACTTCCCAAAACAACCCTTCTTAATAATTTATAAAAAAATATGAATTTTATAATTGATTTTATAATTAAAATTTAAGAATATATATATATATATTATTTAGAAAACTCTTATATAGTTTATTCTATGGTTGATAAGTTGTGGTGACCAAAAATGATTTTGATATATCAATTGTAACATATTATTAATGATGTGCTCTTACGATAATAAAATGTTCTTTCATAACACTAAAAAAGAGGAAATAACAAATTTTGGATTATGATAGTTCATGCAGAACAGTAACACACCATTCATGGGATAGCTATGTAAGTGTAATCTTTTGGAATTAAGTAAATCATAGCTTATGATACACATTGATATCACCAAAATGATGTGATAATGTGTTTATCTAATTTGGTTAGGCGTTATCACATACTACAACTTCTCTTGTCAGTCGTTACAACATGAAAAAGGAAATATGATTACATTGTTCTTAAAGACATGATATCACATATCATATAATAGGATCCATTCACATCCTATGATATCATATATCCTAATACCAAGAAAAAAATAAAAAATTCAATAATTTATTATCATATCATATACAACAATAAAATGATATTCTATTTTCTTAATATTTAAGAAAATTTTAAGAATCAAGAATCTTGGTAAAGATTTTATACCACTGATTGGATTATAACAATTGAACAACACTTTTTCAAGATATCAGAAGAAATTAGAAACCTCAAATCCCTATATCAACCACACATGAAATTTAAACTATGTGTATATAAAATGAATAATGCTTGGTAACATTCAATTTTTAATCCCACCAGTATTTTGTATCAATTTATCAACTAGATCAATATATTATTTGTTATGAATCCTCTCTCTTACATGATATGGTAATATCTCATATCATATTGGAAGGAGAAGAAGAGACTTGTCGCATAATTGTTCAAAGTCATGGGAAAGATTTGACTCACCATCTCGATAGAGGAGCCTACATTATATAGTGTTTGGGAAATTCCCAATACATTATAGTATTTCTTCATACATTACATAAATTATGAGATAGTTCATCAACCATTCATTGTTTTATCATATAAACACACCATTGATCCACATGTGCATTTCATATTATGAAACATTGCATTTATAAAGCCATATTTGGTAGATTACTATGAATTAATATTTAATGTTTGACTACCTTTCCAATCACACAATACAATTGGTAGGTGGGGCATGATATAAAATAAAATGAAATAAGATATCCTAAAAACATTAAAGATTATATTCCCAGGTTCTCATAAATATTTTACTCTATGAAATTTTCCCCACAAATTGATACACATGGTTATGTTTGTCTATGGAATTTATTTTCAGTGGTAGTTAAACATTAGTTAGAGCTAATGATAATTTAAATTTCACATCGAGGTCAAGAGTAAGGGAGGTTGGCTCATCCCATTAAGGCCTTATTTCATTTTCTAGTACTCTCTTATAGATTTATAATGTATTCCAGAAATACTTCCATGAAACAATATTAGTTACAAATTTAACGAACATAATCAATTAATACTATGTGTCAGTGTGAATATTAGTACATATTATATATTCTACATAAATAATATGATAATTCATCCATTTCCATGATCTATAGATACTTATGTAGTCTGTATTTCTAGGAAACACATCAAGTAACTCCAACGTTTATCTCCATCCAAGGAGCCAACATGTGTTGTGATGATAGCATAGATCCCATGAAAGGGTCTTCATACATATCTCCATAAAATGAATCATAAACAACTTAGATTGGTGTAACCTTATTGGAAATGACATATAGTTTATGTTTATTTGATAAAAACTGTATGATTCATTTTAAGATCATACATTCATGATTGAATAAGTTAATTTTAATGATATATGTCCAAGACTAAATATGTTCTATTTACGGTTATATCTACAAGTCCATTATGTGTAATAGATTAATTTCATATGACTATGACATATTTTGAGTAGTTTAAAATAATGCAGAATATAAATAAAGGTGATATATAACCTATAAATTGGTTTTTTGAGGCTTAGGAATCGAGAAATATAAAGAGAAAGTATATACTATTTATTTCACTAGGTTATATACTAGAGTCCTGCATTATTAAATGATAATTTTATTGGTAATAAGATGATGTTAGAAATAATAACACTGATATGTCTAATACTTAGTAGGAGACCCATTCATTTTTACATGGATATTTCTGTTAATTATGAGGCCTATTAATTTTAATGACACATTAACTAATCTGGGGTTACAAATCATATAAATGATTAGGTTCATGGTGAAAATTGTACTGATTTAGAAACACCAAGTAAGATAAATAAAGAGAGGTGGTCTATATAATCTCTCATCAACCCTCGAAAATAAATATTCCTTATTATCCTAGTAAAAAATGATCGATTGTATTCGAAATCTATTACTAGTTGCGGATGATAAAAAAGGGAGGTCTATTATATGATTCCCAATTCACATTATAAAAAAACATGATGAAAATAGAGAATATTTTAGTTAATAAACAATTCATATATGTCAAGAGTCCATAGATGATGACTAGGTTGAGAGGAATCAATAGTTGGTTTCCTTGGGATAAAGAATAAAAACAGTATATTATTGGAAATTATTTTAGTATAATTAATCTACCATTGTGAATTGGGTACTTTGGTAGCATTCAAGCGGGGTATGTATTTTGAGCTGGGAATAATTGAGATTAAGGAATCACTGTGAAGGTTTACCCAATTTTGTAACATATGTGATATTATTCCCAATTTATTATTCTATGAAAATGAGTGTACACATAGACCGATTATTCCCTTTCAGCGAGCAATTCAGTTCTAATCATTATATTTGCTAAAGATTCCAATCAGAGGAGGGGCGACCTGGCCTTGTGTTCAATATTTCGTACGTATACTATCTAATATCTATATATTAAGAAAGAGTTTCTAGCGAGGCCTTAGGAGCATTTATCCCGGTCAATTCCTATGATTGGGGTATAGTTCAAGCATATCAGGAGTGACCTTTTCCAAGGGTAGAGATATTGGAAAATGTATAAGGTTTAATTCAAGAGGACATGGAACACGGGGACAATGGATAGAGCAAGCAATGTGGTTTTCAATTAATCCTTATTCCTTTTGTAATATTTTAAAATTGATATAAAATTCAAAAATTTGTTCCTTAAATCATTTCAGAGAACCAACAAAAGACCCCCCTTGGGATTAGATATGATTGGCATGGAGATGATCAAATTCTATAGAAAATATGACTTGGTAAATAACTAGTTTCGGAGAATATGCTCAATTAGAGGTAAGGGAGTTGTGTATAGGTGGAGTGAATTGTATGGTCTATTCTATACATGTACTTAATATCATTTCATTTTGTATAATCTCATGTAGGATGATTATCACACATATTCATTGCCTATGAATTGGTGAACATCATAAAAAGAGTTGTTTTGTAGTTCCATGGAACTTGTGTTATAGTTTAAGAATCATTCCATCCATGCGGTTTCTATTAGATTTATTCATGAAACCAAAAATATCCAATAGTTTGTTATATAAATGGGACCTACTTTCCAATGGCAGGCATTCCTTAATTTTGACCTTATGATACTTAAAAACATGCAATGGTCGAGATGATGGGAAGTCAGACTCATCACACCATTTTGGGGGGATTTATTATCTACTTTGGGACTCCCTTTATCGGTTTGAGATATTTTCATGAATCCTAATTAAATAACCAAGTATAACATAGATTTACCTTGGAATTTTCAATCAATTATTATCATGTGTGAAATATAGAATCATCCGTATGTATTTCAGTTTCTTCATTAATGGATATATCCATATGTATTTGAGGTTCTCTATGAATGGTACCCTCTAATATACTATTTTGAGATTCTTTTAATCACCGTTATGATGATACTGTGTTTTAAGCCACTCAATGGGGTACTCTAGAATTTATTTTTTTCGATGGAGACAAATGTTTGTTTTGATGTTGGGATTTTACCCATAAAATATAATACCTATATATCCTAGTGAAAGGAATCAGAAACCATGTATTTATATGCTTCTTATTGGGACACCACATTCATTTTAATTCTATGTGATAAAGACCTAGTAATACAGTTTAATTTCATGTTTTACAGACATCTAAGAGAAAGGTTCCTAGACAAGGTTTGTTTTAGGAAAAATTCTTAAGAAGCCTAAGGAACATGGAATGAATATGAGATTCCATTTATGATTGGAACCTATTTGGAATATTGGCCCGAGATAATTGGTTTGATTTGAAGTGTTGGGTTTAAACCTCAAGGAGGCTTCCTACGTATCCCATTTGGATTGGAATCAAAGCCCATTTAATTCTATTAGTCTCATAGGAGAGTTTTGTCATTTGAGAGAAATGAGTTTGGCCTTACTTCCTTAATGGATGCCTTGATAATTTGGGTGTAAAATTAATGGATTATTCCAAAAGAGGATTCCCATATTAAGAGAATTAGGATTGGATTCTAGGAGAGGATTTAAATTGAGTTTGGGCCCTAAGAAGGCTTCCTTCCTATGCCAATTATGTTGGGAATTAGTGTTCCCATAGTACATTCAACGTGGGTGTCTGTGAAAATGTTGTAATCATCATGAATATCTAATCCCACATGAGTCATGATCAATGTGAAGAACATGATGATGTGAAAGATTCAACAAACACACCCATAATTTTCCTCTTATTATAGTGGAAGAGGACACACCTACAATGGAGAGGGTGGATGAGGTTGAGGCGTCCAAATATGTGGATGAGGTGACGAGCCTTCCCTCCAATCTCCTTACATTGGACAAGTGTACAATGTAAGGAATGAGTGAAGGTGAAGGAAGTTGAGATGATCAAGACTACAACCTTCTACATGAAAGTTCAAGGGCTTACATCAAGATGGATTCCCTCGAATTGGTCCTTGTAGGGAAAGGAGACTTATCCTTTGTTCAAAAGGAAAAGTAGGTGTGAACCATACCCTCCCAACCATAGACCCAAGGTTCTAGGATTTAGTGATGAAAAGGGTAGGATAGAACCCAAAACCTAATCCTCTTAACCAGGAACTTCCCAGCACTATTCTAGAGAGAATGGTCTATGTGACTATGGATATACAAACCAATATAAACACTATGAATCCTAACCCTATTTTGAATCAAATGTTGGAAACCTCTGAATTCGGATACACAAAATAAATTAGGAGACATGCTGATGTTCCTTTCTTAAAGGTTTGATAAGTCAGTATGTTTTTTGTGGAATTTTCAACATAACACATTTCATATAAGGGAGAAAACGAAGATGAAGCCTTTCAATGAATGGATTTGAAGAAGTCTTGGTGGCTTATAGACTGATGGGAAAATGAGAATCAAATGAGGGTTCACAAGTAACTATTGGAATGAATGCAAGATCATGTAATTAGGTTTGGGTGACTTGATATTCACTTAAGTGATGAACAACGTGGATGTTAATACTTGGGAGAGACTGCACTCAAGCCTTAAAGAGTATTCAATGGTATTCCCAAAAGTGGGGCACTCATGTTCCTGTAAGAGAAATAGGTGGCACACAAGTTTTGTGGATTTCAAACATTAATAGTACTTATGTCCAATGATCCTCCATAAATTCTTCCAATGTTGGTGTTAAAGAACTACCTTGAATGTTTCAGAAGACATGGGTGAAGCAATATGGCTACCAGTGTAGCATTTAGGATTCAGGAAAATTCATCCATACAAATGAAGGCCCCAAGGGAATATTTATAAGAAAATAAGTGGCCCTGGTAGAATTTAGATTAGGTGTGCAAGTATATTGTGTGCTAGAATTGTGGCGTGCAAGAGGTTTGCACGTTGTTAGGGATTTGGCCTAACTGGGGTGCCTCATTGAGGACTTAGCCAAAATTATTGTGTAAAAGAACATAGAACACATTTCAGGGTGTATACTATAGTATAATTTTCAACTTGGGTGAATAACACATATTTTCTCTCTTTCATTCATAGTTCATGTGACTGATTTATATATATTTAGGGTCCTTTTTATATGTCTTTGTGCATGTGATGAAGCAGTAAAAATTCTATGATACTACCACAATATTCTCTTCATCAAGGGAATTTAAAATCACTAAAAACATTGATCTCATTTCCATGTAATTTGAATTCATTATGACCTTTATCCTAGTATCTCCAATGGGTTCCAACTCCATCCCAGTGTCCCATGATGATCAATGGTCTATGATACAATTAGTTTGGTAGTAAATCTATAAGTTTATCCCCATGAATCAAATAGGAAAACAATGTCATCAACTAACCAAGATTCAAAACATGTAAATTACACTAGGGTATTGATGATTATACTAAAAATAGGGATATTTTATTATAAAACATAGTTAAAGAGAAGTATCAAGTAAAGAAATCTAAAATATCTATATCATTTTCTAAGAATATAGTTTTTCATATGGAACATAGCATCAAGACACTACTAGAACAACCATGGAATATAGGTAAAATGTCTGAGTAGTGGAATTTGATAGGGAAAGGATGGATCTAGAAAGCCTCAAAGAACAAAAATTTTCCAATGTTAAGGAAAATTTATGATAACATGTGATGATTGTTGAAGATCCTGATAATGTGGGAGAGAATTTTTCTATCATAACTTGATTATTTCTTGACGTGGAATCAGTAGTACTTGTGAAGTTATCTAAATTTTTTTGGCATATAGATGACTCAAAGTGGTAACTCATCCATATCTAATAGTTTATAGAACACACCTTGTATTATCCATTGTAAATATTATTCTCTTTTATTAAATTTATAACAAATTGGCAAGATACCCAATATTTATGGGTGTTATTACAACTTTTTTCATAATGAATTGAAAATCGATTCTCTTAAAAAACTATTAATTTCAGATTTTTCATTGTTTTGAATACAAAGTACTTATAATGGATAATTACAAAAAATAATTAATATCATAATAATTACATAGTCCTAAAAATTGAATGAACATGAGTTAGTAAATCTTAAACATAAAAAATTTGATTTAAATGATAGAGAGTTTCAATAAATAAATCATACATAATTATAGTAATCTTGGATAGGTATGGGAAATCTGTATACAGTGTGAATTCACCTTAAACATAATCAAAGATATATTTTTGAGATAAAATAATGAAATGTTTGATTTCCTCTTGAACTTATTCACAAAGATGGATATATGAGACATTATAATACAAAACAATTATCATCTCTATAATCCATGGATAATTAATTTTCTTATAATGGGGTAAATAAATCATCATGATGTGTATTATAAAGGTGGTTTTCATTAAACAATCAATGCTCAATATGGTTTGAGACCTTAAAATTATGTGTGTTTTTAACAGATTGTCAAAACCAACATGATGTGAGAAATATGTGAGTGACCTAACTTTTTCCTATATCTGTATCCATATAATGTATGGATTAATTTTTTCCACAGATATATAGTAGTCCATAAATGATTTATGTACTTTACTTTTAGCCCTATAATTTTCCTAATCCATGAGAGGTAAAGACTTCTAAGGAAGATCATTAATTTTTTTGGATTCCCTTTAAGGGTGTTTAGTTTGATAATAATTGTGCCTTTTTCAATTTCAAACTCCCAAATTTCTTTGACACAATAAAATGTGGTAGAATATTGAGAAAAGAATTAACCTTTTACCATGATTTCTTGTGATGATTTTCAATGAAGTGAGTAATATGTCTCTTTCCATTGGAATTTTAAGGTCATTAAATTTATACGAATGAAGTATTCAAATTAAAAGTAGATATATTTGAACAAATGTGGCTGACATATAAGGTCCTATAACTTTGATTAAAGGATAAGGAATTCTATATTTTAATAAGGGAAAGGAAACCCATATTTTATTGAAGGATTCATTATAGATATAAATTGACTTAGGGATAGGTTAATGTTGTTTAAGTTCATAGTGCTCTAACTAATGAAGGAAATTTCAAAACCCAAATGGGGGAATTATAATTTGATGTATTTCAAGGACTATTTTTTCTAGGAATTAAAGTCATGTATTTAATAATGAGAATTATTTTAAACAATAAATAAAGAAATTAAATATGAAATTGAAAGACGACTACTAACCAAACTTGAATAGTGGGTTCCACTACAATGTTGTTAAGAGCATACAGGGTTAGTGAATATCGTACTTTAGGATGTTAACAATACATTAGATTGTTGTAGGTGGGAAATATTTTCAACGAATTCACTGACACTAAACAGACAGGTCCTTCATGATTTAGTATAATCATAACTGATATCTAGGAATAGTTTATAGTGGTCAAAATACCCAAGTCATAATGTTCTGTCTATGGGAAGATAATAATCAAAGGTAATTGGAACACTCTAATTTGGTACTAACAAATATTGGATCTCTATATATCTTTAAAGGGTAGTTCAAGTGGATAAGGATTTGTAGTTGGGTCCTTGAAGGACATTTTTAATGTTTCAACATATCCTATAATAATTGGTAACAAACCACACATAGTTATCATACACTCTCTGCACTAAGATTACTCATATGAAGGGTGAAGGGACTAAAAAGGGGGATTCATTACGAGATGAAAATGATGTTCTTGAATTAATTCAAGTAGGTTGGTCATGATACAAATATGGAATGATAATTGGTATAAATTAGCACATTATTATTAGTCCTAGAGGTTCAAAAGTCACATCATATTTTGTAAATAATAATAATCAACCATGTACATTGATTTGAATCATATCCTCAAGAAACATACATGAATGGTTAGTCTTAGTTAGAGGATAACATGGTTCCAAACATAATTCAAGATACTTAATCTTAATACTAATATTGAACATGAAATGGAAGGAAGGGACACATTTTGGCAGGGTCCAATGGATTTGGGAATGAGTATGTTTATTCTTAATAATAGTGATTAAGATATAAATGGTTCTTTGAAAGTCTATGGTCATATTTGAATAATTTGTACGGGAAATAATGATATAATTAACAAATTTCTTAGAGAGATAAGGGATAAGACCTGATATGAGTACAGTCTCAACACCATGATAAAATAGAACATTTTTATCATAATGCAATGAAATTGGATAAAATTTGTTGTAATGTAATGTTGTCATTAACACTAGGAAAAATTGAATACATGATTGGAATGGAATTTTTTCATTGGTCCCAGATAGACTATCTAGAAATTACTACATATCCTAAAATAATAGGAATCATGGAACACATAGTTATCAAATATGGGGAGAAGTTGTTTTAGTATTACTATAGTGTTATAGATAACAATGTAGAAATTAGGGACTCTTGCATGGATTAGTCTCTCCTAAAAGGAATCTAGTCATATGAATATAAATCTATGAGTAGTTTATCATCCAAATGGGTGGACCATTTGTTATATATTTTTATATCATATGATAAGGGAAAAAGTTTCATGTGATTTAAAGGCTTACAATGATGAACTATTTTTATGTATTTAATGTCATGTATAATGGACTTATATGTTGTAATATAATATTTATTTCATGAGAAACCTTTCATTTTTGGTAGGAATGACATAATTGTTTTCATTTTAATTTTAAAGGTATATTAATTTTGTTATAATAATGGGTTCATTATACCAAAATTAAACAAAACATTTCAATTATAATACCTTTTATAATGTGAGATATGTATGATATAAACTTATCATTATAGTTTTTATGTTTGTGCCTCAACAATTTAAATGGTTATACTCTTTATCATATAAAATATTATAAATAATTCCCTATTTATAATATAAACCTTGTGATACTATGACATTAATCATAAACAAATGAACTATGGTCTAGAAACATTATTTTGACTGGACATAGATAATGAATGACTATTTGGTGATGGGGGATCATATTCATTGAGAATTATTCTCATGATGTTCACACTTGGTGATTTTGACTAGATGAGATCTTAGGGACTGACCCACTAATTGAAACAGACATATTTTCAGTGTCATTGGTATTTCCTATTTGGATAAACGATGTAATGTTCTTATGAATATATATTATTGTCAATTTATACTATTTGATTATGTACTTTTAATCATTGAATAATATAAAGAAATGATGTTTTAGTGAGTTATCATACATTGTGTGCATCATTGATAGTATGAAATTGATTGAATAATTATGAAATAATTTTTTTCCAACAAGAAATGATATCTTAGGCCCACATGGTCATGATGGTAGTATCTTTACTGATTCCATGGCCATTGAAAAATATGGTAAGTACAACCATTAAGGTCAATTGATAATATATCAAAAAAGTATGATGACATAAAGTGTATGTCCTTATTTATGAGATATAAAAATAAAAAGAGATTATATTACACATGGTGTGTAGGTAAGAAGGTTTTCATTACTATAACCACTATTTATCTCTTTAGGGGTCTTGATGTATTGATAAAACATTATAATGGTCTATAAATAGCATTCACTGCTATCAAGATAGGGTCCTAGAGGGTAACATAAAATATATTATTCAAAGAACAATCCTATTCTGATGAATAGGATCTTAGGAAAAAGTGGGAAACACGATAGGGTCTTGGATATGTTCAAGGAAATATGATCATCAAAAAATAAATTTATAAAAAAAATTATATTTATGACACAATAAAGTGGTATTAAGAGGTAATAAGACATCATTTATAGTGAGTAAAAAATATTCAAGGTCAATGAAACTCAAAAATGTTGTAAACACACTACAAAACAAAGAGGAGGATTTCATGGAGATAACTATTGACTACCCATTATTTGAGATTCTATCTCTCTCTAATCCCACTTCCTAGAGAGTGAATCTTATGCTTTTAGATACTATATTGATCTATTCATCACACATAATCAAGAGGATTGTATAATAGTCATTTTTTTGTCAAATAAATCATTGGACCTCTCTGACAGCACTTATCATATGATAATAGGTGCATGTGTAGAGCTTTGAAGCATGTTTGGATGATCTAGGGGGATTCAAATTAGAATAAATCAGGTAGTGATCATAGACAATGAGCATAGGTTGATAAAATCTTCATATTGAACCATGTATTCAGATTTTATGTTTTTTTTCCTAAAATTAATTACACAGGAACATCATAATTTTACTGGGGTTGTGGTTCATTGGTGATGATGTAGATACATCGATTATCGGTGAATCTTTTTAAAACCCCATACCAATTACATTCATTGTGCACCATAGTACTAAAAAATACCATTAGAGAAACCATGTGATGATTTGTGACAATGAAAAATTACATTGGCATTATTTTTTTGTATAGGGAATCATCATGGTCTCAATAATGCATATAATGTTTCAATCTTATAGTAGATTACTGGGTTGTTCCCATAAAATGTTTTAAATTTGGATTGGAATCATATTTGTACATATATTGAATTTCAATAGATATTTATTAATTTATATATTAAATTACCTATAAGAATAAAACAATGATGGTTTCTTGTGGCGGTGGTTGTTCTGGACACATTTTTCAGCCAGATCTTGGTTCACTGTAAGAGTATTCTCTAGTTGTTATCTATTTACAAATAATTATCGAAATTTTATTTTAAAAAATTAGAAAGAATTTTCAACTAGTACAAATTTAGATTATTAAAAAATTATTAAATATATTTTTTAAAAAAACTATTAATGATAGGGGAAGAGAAATCAAGATGATATAATGAAAAATAGTAAAAACAATTAAATAGGTGGGATGTGTGTACAGATCACAAAAACCTACTTTATCCTACTCTATCTATCTGGCCTACTATTAGCCTCCCTCTTGTTACACCTTAGTCGATAACAAACTTTTAGATCCCTTCACTACTACCATGCTCTATCCTCATTGATGAAATAGATTCATCTCCATCACTCCTCGCAAGTACAACCAACATAAGCCTACCACCTTGTGGCATTACGTAGACCCCCCCCCCCCCCCCCACATAGTTTTCCTTTACCATTGGACTCCATCTATGTTTTCATGGTCATCCACAGAATGGTCCAATATTGACTAGAAACCAATGCCCTAGATTCATAATATTGGATCCATTTGTTCCCCTCCATTCGATTATTACCACCGACTGGCTCTAGCTCACATAGATTATTGATATCGAGACCAATTTTCCAAGGCGATTATTTACCCTCAGTCACCCCAAATCCATCCAACCACCATCATTGAGCCACCCATGGTTACTGGAAATCCCTATCATGACCTTCTAATTCTATCCCACATCAATTGATAATCCCAGTGTTTGACTCTTGTTCCTTCCATGAGCATCCAACCCTAAAAACTTGTTGGGGTTGTCCTCCCTGACCTGGAATGGGTCATGGTGGGTCCAGAAAAACCCAGTATAGAAAAGATATGGTCTTTCACCGATTTTTGGTCCCTATCATAAATCTTTAGGACATAATAAATTTTCACAAGTATATATATATATTTAAAAAATGAACTTATATTTTGAAATTCAAAAATAAATGGGGATGTGTGATAAAATTAAAATTAAATAAATTATTATAATTAATTTAATTAATTTATTTCCCTCAACAAATATTTATTGAAAAAATAACTTTTATGAAAATTTTAATGGTGCATTGATTGATCTTGAGTACCATAGAAAAATGTTTTTCTGATATTTTATTTTTCTAATTAATTATTTCAATTACATGAGATTTATTTAATTAATTATTCAAATAATATAGATTTTGTTTCATCAATTTTTTTCATTTAATATGTATGTTTGTTTATGTTCCCAAATAAATTTTATTTTTTTATATTATGCATTCTTGATAAAACAACTTCTATGTTCAAGTGATTTTGTTTTATTAATAGGATGGTATTAGAAACAAGAAATTCCAGCATGAGGAGAAATCTTATATGATATGTGGAAACATTAGATAAGGGAGAAAGTTGTGATATGAGTCAAGACCAAACTCATGTATTATAACCCATGGTTATTAATGTTGTATTGGGTTTAAATAGACCATCCACTAATAGATTATAAACATCTATCTGGTAATTTATATAATTTATTTATTGTTTATTATTATTTCATCATCAATCTAACACAATCACAAAGAATAATAAACTAATGTGCATTGATTAAAAATATTTATCATGTGAAAAAAAAATTTCAATTTATTTTATGTTCAGTTTGAAGTGTGAAAACAATGTTCCTGAATATCAGACAAAAAATTATTTAATTCATTAAAATATAATAAAACCCTCAAAGAAATATTAAGTCACAAATTCCTTTCATCATTAAAAGTTGTACAATACTAGGATTATAGGTTTCATGTTAGTCCTAGTTGAGCATGCATCAATCTATTGTGGAGTAATTATATGAGTAATGTGTTTAATTTACTAAATATGGAGGAATATAACTATCCGTAACAATCTTTTTTATCCTTAGAGAAAAATATTTGAGTAATGAAATTTTATGATTTTAGATGCTGGGATTTCACTCTATAGATTAATGATATATGATTTAATGTGGTTGGCCAAAAAAAAACCTAACATAAAGTATCCATGTAGTGGAATAGAAAAATCTTTTAGACAATGAGGAGAGGTTTAAAGGACCCTTCCCACTATAATTCTCATGGGATAGAGTATTCCAAAAATATTAGTGAGGGATACAATAGTTCTAAAAAATTGTAAGATAAATTTAATGATTAAATTAATTGATAATGTCTAAATGGTAATCAAGATAAAATACTAATATTCTAGTTTTATTGTTGTAAAATAAAATGAAATGTAATACTATAAACACACAAAGAATAATATTGTAAAATAAAATTCTACAAAATTATATGAATTTTGAAGTGTAATAAAGGCACTTGATTGATATACTATGATATGAGAAATTCAAGGTGTGAGTGTCCCCAATACCTGTTATTCCTCCTAGGAAGTGATGGTGATAAAATTGCTTATAGGTGACTCGTGTATGATGACTATGATGGTTATGTCATAATTCCATCAGAAACACCCAATGTTAGTTGGGGATACAACATCATGCCTTGGATTATTTCATTTTTGTAACATCTATAAGAATCTTCTAAGGAGAAAGTGTAGCGAGATATGAATGGCTGGTGATTACAATTGAGATATGCATATATGTAATATGTATTATATTCTTTCAATAAATACCCTCCTTAAATCTTAATCAACAATTTAATATAGTTTTTTTAAGCTTAAAAATGATCAGTACATATAAAATATTCATTACCTTCTGGGTATGTTTTTCCATGTAAAAAACATTATAATGAATATTTAATATTTAGTTATCATTGTAAACAAGTTGAAATACAAGGTTAAAAGTAAAATTTTAAGTGTGGTGAAAAAGACCCAGTCACAATGTCATTCAAAAACAATATGTTGTTCATTATATGTAGTCTATTGTTTTCTATGCCATGTGATAAGTCTATGAGAATTTAAAAGCAATGAACTAAATTGATAAAGTAAGTACTCACTTATTTGTTAGATATAATCATCATCTAAATGTAATGTTTCTATCAAAAGTCATAATAAATAAATAAAATATACGTATAATATATGTGTATTGAAAAATAGAAACCAATTGAGTATAGAGTCATTACAATAAGCAGGTGTTTTCCTTAATAATGTGAGAGTGGTTGATTCTTAAGTGAGCTGTGAGAAATACACAATGTCTAATTTCAAACTAAATGGATCTATATAATCTTTTATTGAGTATAAGAAAAATATATATCTCTTGTATTCATTGGAAACATTGACACAATATTCTAGTTTAGGAATAAATATTGTTTGTGGGGTCTCATACTCAACCAATAGTTTAGTGATACATGCATAATAAGAAACACATTTTGAAGATAAAACATAATAATTATATAGAACATTATGGAAAGATAGTAACTTTTCATGAAAAAATATTTTTCTTTTAATGATATTCCTAGTATGGTTGTTTACACTTTAGAGTAAAATCCACAATGCTTCTGGAGTTTTTTCATCTATAAATCATTCTCCATTCCAAGGATAAGATATTTGTATGTATAATTCAACATATTACATCAATTATATATCATATAGTGTAACATCAAGTATATAATATGCAAGTTTAGAAAATATATGATTCTCGTTGGACCCACATGATGAAAAAATGATTAACCAAGCATTCTTCTATTATTATAATGTAGCACAGAGTAATTACTAAATTCACATTTCCTTCTCCACATCAGAGATATAATTCTAATAAAGAGGATAAATATTGATTCTTACATTTTAATATTGACCAATAAAATATATCATGGATTAATCCCTAAACACACATTTCCTAACACACATCTTAGAGAACATATAAGAAAATGGATCATCAATGTTAAAAATGAAATGCAATGCAGATAATTCAATTTTTAACGATTTTTTTTTGAAAATAGTGACATTTTTCCATAACCATATGGAAACTACAATTTAAAATTATTATGATATGAGTTTTCAAATGATATAATTCAATTATATCATAATAACATGTGTTAAGATGAATATAGTTTTTTAGGATTTAAACAAACTACAATCAAGAAAGGAAAATTCTTCATCGAATTAAATTAACCATAATGTCTCTATGGATATAATAGAAATACATGTGATATAAAATTTATATTGAAGTGAAAAAAAATATTTATATAAAAGGATAAAAATCTATTTTTGAAATATTGGGATCAATATTAAATTATTTTCTATGAATGATAATATGAAAAAAAGTTGGAATTGGACAAAGTTCCAAAATAGATTTTCGAGGAGGAATGTTTTAGCTACCCATACTACAAAGTAAGGATAAAACTTGTGTAATGGTTTTACATTCACCAAGGGTGATGATACGTTATTCATTAATAATAATATATTCTAAAAGTAATCATTATATGTAATCTAGCTATAATTTAGAAGATAAAATTAATATTTTGAAATGGATTCCATGTATCAATATGCAGGAGAGGGGAATATTATTTTGGTTACTAAATGGGTATTCAAGTTAAACTGTACATGGATCATACAACTGTAGTACAAATGAGTGTCGATTGGTAGTAAAATATTTTATACATAAATCCATTATAATTTAACATTTCATAGATAAATTTTATGATCATTATAATATGGAATTGGATGTCAGGGCCACCAATATTTTAAGTCATCTATTGGATAAAAACAGAAAGGGTTGGGAACACTATTGAAAGAATATCATGTTTGAAATTCACTAAAATCTAGTTTGGTATTATAGTAAGAAAAAATACCAATGATTATTAATTTATAATTATTTTTTTCCATGTGACTTCAAGAGGTTAGTGGGAGTGCCACTATTTTATAAGGAAAGTAATTTTGATAACATATAGAAATCAAATTTTACTCTTATAGATTGTTAAGTCGATGATGAATGTAACTCTCCAATGATTGATTAAAAGTATCAGACTATGTTTTAGGGAACTAGATCTACTGAGGAATACCTAACTACTTCTTAGACCATGTTAATAGTACATATACTAGCATGGTATTTAAAAATAAAAATTGGAATAATTTGAGAGATAATTTTAACTAGTGTCACATGGAATGAATTTTTTCAAGAAGACATTCATGGAAATTGGAGGAGATCAATATGGTCATTAGAAAATAAAATTCTTTTATGATATATTAGAAACATATGAATTATAATATTCTAGTTTTTATATTTCCTAAAAATGCATTATGATATGAAAAATAGAAGTTATATTATGGAGAATCATATGAGAAGCGGTTAGAACAATCCAGTTGTACATTGGAAATTAAAAAAGAGATACAAAAGTTATGGGGAGAGGAAGGGATAGTAATTATAAGTTGACAAAAATTAGACTCCCTATATATCATTATGATCTATATCACTATTAGTCAAAGTTAATGGTAATGAAAGTATCATTAAATATAGTGGTATCCATGTCAATAAGTATCTAGTGTAGTGTTGCTTCTATAGAAGAAAATGAAATACTGTAAATACAAAATAAATCATTCAAGTTCGTGGAATAACACATAATAAGTACCATTTTATTTATATCATACTTCTTCTACTATATGTCCATGATTTCATGTTTTGATATTGGAAAATGGTAGTATATTGGGGAAAAACATCTATTTAGGTTTCATACTCAAGAAGGTGATATCATGGATAGAAAAATGGACTTGGATAAAATGTTCATAAATCCTAAAACTAATTCAATAACTCAACAGAAACATGATATTGATCATGTTAGAGGAAACATGGATATTTAACAAGTTGAATCTAGTGAATGTTGGAACGTTGTAATAGTGGGTTCCCTAGACCCAACAAAAACAATAGTTTTTAATTACCATACCATATATACAGTGGGTTATGCATGATGTACACATATCATTATAGTGAGTATATTTATGAATTAACTATTTGAATTGTAATTTAAATATATTATTCTTCATATTAAAATTTCATAGTAGTTCTCAAGATATAATGGGAACGTTGAGATAGAATTAAATTAATCTTAAATGAATTTATTATAGTATAAAAACATTATTTAGTCTGGACACATATGAGGGATGAAAATTTTGATTTGGGGGTCAGAAGCACTGAGAAATATTCTCATGAAGTTCACACATGGTGATCTCATGTGTATTGGATCATGAGAACTGACCCAATATAAGAACACCACAAGTCTCGAGTGTCATTTGTATTTAAAATCTAGGAAAACATTTAATGGTCTCCAAAAATTAGATTATTATTAGTGTATACTATTTTATAACATTATATGATTTAAGAAACAATGAATATAATTTCACAGAAAGGTAGATTTTACTGGTTGAGTAAATAGGCTTATGACATTGATGTAACGCCCCGACCCCAGCTACCCAGAGCCGGTGCATTACTTCGTAACATTGGCATGATCACAAAAGATCAAGTCTCGAAAGACCGATTAGTTTAGTAGCCTTGGAAACACTAGATACATTCATAAGTCTTTCATTACATCAAAATTAAACAAACTACAAAAAAACATGGTCTTCATAGTCCACACTCATATCTTCACTGATTATTCTTGCAAGTCAGTCATAAAATACTTCTTCACAACCTGGAAAATTTTTAAACATTGAAAGGGGTGAGCTCAAATGCTCAGTAAGGATAACAATAATGCGGAAGCTTTCATAAATAAACATTAACATTTAAGGCAATGTATAACTAAAACAAAAGCCTCTTAAACATGAACTTCAACATAATATGGCAAAAGTAAAATAAGATAATGCCATTTACTTCTTCACATGGATATTCTACTGGTCGAATAATCACATGAAATATCAATAACCACTTTCATAATGAGGGAATGTATAATGCCGGACATTCTGAAACATTTTGTCAAGGCCTCGGCCAAGACGTCTAAAATGATTAAGGCCTCGGCCAAAACCATAAATCAAATTGGGAAAGGGCCTCGGCCAATTCCACGTCTAGTTGTCTCATGAGACCTACCGATGCATCGAGGAGCTATAGCGGGCTCCACCCGTCACTTATTAAGTCCAATACATTCCTCATATGAATAGGTTTAAACATATCATAAACCATAACATAATCGTATCACATAAAACATGCATAAAGGAAACATAACATTTCCACATTTCAATCACAAGATATCAATACAACACATTGATAAAAACTCTTTCAAAACCATTTTCAATACCAAAATAAAAGAAAGTTAAAACTTTGTATATTTTTTTCATTTTAATAAAAATATGGCTTGTAGAGGAAGCCGAAACTCAAATAGTGGTCACGGCGGCGGAGAAGTCATTGTCGCCGCATACGTACGACCAAAACATTCCATTTTGTCGTTTAGTAAACGCTTCGTATAAAAAGATTCCTTTTGAATAAACGTAAAAGTCAAAGGGGTTTATACACCATATAAAATAAATTTGTGTATAAAACAAAGTATGCCTCAATGAAAGGAGATTAAGACGAAGTCCTTAAAAAGATCATTTTTAAAATGAAATAGATCTGTTATGTGTATTCACTATATGTACACATAAAGAAAGTACAAATACAATATAGGACATAATAATATCATGACATAATTTGAAAGTAGGAGATTAACCCAAAGAATGGAAGTTGGGTTAAGAAGTTCCCTTACCTTGTGTCCGACTTGACTCAACCGTTCTTTAACCTCCTGAATAATAAACTAGAGTTAATATATACCTTATTAAGAACCATTTTCAATTTCATTATCCTTATAATATCACTTATTACAATGATATGAACATTATGTAATTATTTAAGTTAATAATGTTCATTTTGTCGGTATTTGGTTCTTAAGTCAAAAATAGGCTTCTTACACTTACATGTTGTTAATTTGGTCAAAGGTTCATTATATCCAGAATGGTATTCATGATGTAGATATCATATATGTCATATATATCCAGTACATACATTCATTTATAATATTACATCACATTTAGAGGTAAGAAATGAAATGCACCGTTCATGGAGACGGTAAGCCGTACGTACGCATGAACGCTACTTCCATTTCTATTTCATATTTTCTGGAATGGAATCATAATGATATGAGAGTATATTATAATTCCAGTATAATAACATATATAATATCATTAACTTTATCCTTCACACATCCCACATATGGTATTAACGAATCAAATCACTTTCAGGGGGCGGTAGTCCGCGCTTCCTAAAATGAAGATATCGTGTTTTACCCATAATGGAAACCATAAAGGTATGCCCAAAATGAAAAAAACAGAAGCTTAAGGAAAACATAACATATTATATATCATATATAAAAATAGTGACATCATAATGGCCACCTTTGAAGGTGTTAAATGAGTGTTGAACAATCATCGTTTCGGGAGGCAGAATTTCTCCATCCACGGAAACCTTATGTTCTTTAACCATTTGATGTAGGTGTGTGTAAGTGTAGATCGAATCCTTCTTATAACAACATCCTAGTATATTGAGGATACTGGTGTTGTTACAAAAGAAATGAATAAAAAGAGTTTAGGGGGTTGGAGAAGAAAAATAAAACAAAACAACATTAGAAAAGACATTACCTCCAAATCAGGTAACTCTTTTAGATTTGAGCCAAAGGCTTCCTTTGAAAGGATTCTGCCCAAAGTGAGGTTTCTAGGAGTAAGGGAGGAATGTTGGGAGAGTATTTGGGCAGAGGTTGGCCGAGCAAAATGGCTTGAAAGTGTAAATGAAGTGGGAGAGGTGGGGGCCTTTTATAAGTGGAGAGGAGGGGCACTTTTGGAAAGATTGAAATGTTACATTATTTCAAAATGCTTTTCGGATTCTAAAGGTCCCACACTTATATAATTCGAGTCTAAGGTGATAAGGTTTCGAAATATCCTCATCCAATTGGCTTTGGACAAGTGTAAGCCTTGGATTTTACATTATCTATTCATTTTATTAAAATCGTTAAATAATGAGGTCATCGCTGCATCATAATGATGTCATAAATAATTTAATTTATTTAATGTCTAAAAATTATAAAAAAAATACTATGATGTAGGAAATCTTTTTAGCTTTCCAATGACTATTTATAATCAAAATTTGGACTTGTATAACCCCACTTAAAAATTGTTTTAGTAAAACAATTTATGTTAGTGTCATTTTCACTTTAACATTAAATAAAAAGTAATTTATGTTATTTCCCAACAAAAGTGGATCCATGGGGTCCCCAAGTTAGGCCATGGCTTGTCTTGGTCGGCCATGACACAACCAATGAGGTTGGGACATGTGTCTAGGTCATTTAATATTATTAAAGTATTATTTATACCTTAAACTACCCTAATTACCACTAATCGCGATTAAGAACTTAATAAGTTACTATTCACCAAAAAATTATTTTTATCCCATTGAACCACATTTTACTTCTTAATGACAACCATGTATGTCGGATTTTTGAAAATCAAATCACAGAAGTGGTAATATTTCATTTAAACGAAAAATCAGTTATTTAACAACCACTTAGTGGTTTCACTATTCATCAAAAATTGAAGTTTTTCAGAATAAGGCCAAAATTTCACCCTAAGCTATAATTGATATTCCGAATTGAAAAATGATGTCTATTTTACAAAATTCCAAACATATTAGTTGCATTAATTAATTTTATAATTAATTCCCGCTGTCACAACAAATAGCGTGTTTTTAAGAAACAATTTATATCAAAAGATTGGCAATTGTTTATGTCCAATTTCAATGTTAAATTAATTCTAATGACCACCATTGGATAAAATGGTAAAAATATATTCTAATTATACTTTAAAACCATCAAATATTATAATTTATCACTATAAATTATTTTGATTAAAAAAGTTGTTTTAAGTATTTTTCACTATTTATAAAATTTTAGAAGTTCTCAGAAAAATACCAAAAATTCAACATAGGCTAATTTCGATATTACGAATACAAAAATGAAGTCCATTTTGACATATAAAATTTATAATATTTCAAAAAGAAGGTATTACTATTCATAACGGCTACTTTGATTAGTCGCGGTGTTTTAGAACTCGAAGTTGCGTACAATGCAAGCTATTGTATTACTGAATGAGAAGCGTATCGTGGAAGCTCGGGGTGTTACATTCTCCCCTCCTTCAATAAATTGCGTCCTCGCAATTTGAAATTTTTCTTGGAAAATACAAGGTTGAAAAGAGAAAATACCTTTGAGGAAAACCCACATCGAAAATAAGGTTAATAAATATATAACATTAAAAGAAAGCAGGATAAGTACAAAGGTCACCCGATATAGCCCATTATAGGATTCTATGAAAATATGGATATGGAGGAGAAACAAACCATCAAGGTCTGATGGGGAGTTATAGAAAACAGGATTAGGAGAAAGTTTAACCACAAGAAAATCACAAACTTGTGATTGGTTAAACGGTCATTGAATCCCTAGTTGGAAAAGTTAACCGACAAGATTTTTGTTTTAAGTTACCTTTTATAATGTTGAGGATTTTATTTAGGAGATTTACTAAGAATGTAAGGGAATATACATACTTGTTATGTATACTTTCATTCATTAATGAATTTTTACCACAAACCCATCTTTTACTCCAAATGGTAACAGAACTCTAAAATATTCTATTTATCCTAATTGTATAAGGTACCAAAGGTTAACACATACCATTTAGATTAGTAAAATTATTTTGTAATAACCAGGGACTTCCTGTAGGCTAGTGGTAGGAAATAAAGGCCTGTCGCACTTTGATTGTGGGTTCGATTCCTACAGCTTTGTCTGACGCGACGGTTTATGCCCCACCCTGCAGGTTGTCCTTTTCCTAAAACTATAGTATTATAATACTCCAAAAATAATCTTCATAAATTTTTTTAACCTTAAACCATACTATCCAAAAATCAACTTAATCCACTCCAACCTTTATAGTTATCCAAAATACCTCTGTCCAGACTTTCTCTAAAAGGTCTCTTAATTCCAAAATCAATTTATCAGATTCCCCAAACAAAGAAATGTTTCTCTTATTGTCACATACCAAAAATATGATTACCTTAATCATATTAAAACCTTACTGAAATCAAAAAGTAATGCAGTACAATCCATATATATATATTACATTATTCTTATAACCAGAATATAATCCTTGAGTCCAAAAGCACCAATACATTAGTTATTCTGCTTCAACTTTAGTAATAGCATAAGATTGTCCTTGATCCCTTGTCCTTTTCTGAGGTAAGTTTCCTTGACGCTTAGGACATTCATTTGCATAATGACCCATTTCTCTACAATTGTAGCATTCAACTTTGACAGCCTCTTTCTTTCCCTTGCAATCACGTGCCTGGTGACCTTTTTCTCCACATTTATAACAGACTCCCATTCCTTTTAGGCAAGTACCAGGGTGATTCTTCCCACAATTATCACATAATGGAAAATCCTTCTTTCCCTTTTTCCCTTTATCTGTCTCTTGTTCCACCGTTCTCTTCTTCTCTTGCTTTACTTTGTTGTCATAAGACTTAGAGAATTCCTTTTCTGTCTTGATAGCACATGAGACTATATCTTCGTATGTTGAGAAAGATTGTGACACTAGAGCTCGACGGAGAAATGGTTTTAACCCATCAAAGAAACGATCAATCTTACTTCTTGGGTTACATATATAATCTGCAGCATGCCTCGCTAACCTTGTAAAGTTAGCCTCATACTTTGCGACATTCTCATCCTCCTTTTGTCTCAGACTCAAAAATTGCCTTTCCATATCCGCTCGATGGTCTCGAGGTAAGTATTTTTCTAAGAACAGTTCTTTGAACTCCTGCCATTCCATGTTTGTTAATTCATCATCTTCCTTTGTGTTTTGAATTAGTGACCACCATTGATCGGCATCTCCAGTGAGGCGGTAAACTGCCATGACAACATTCTCCCTTTCACTACTCCCCAGGGCATGGAATATTTTCTCTAAGGAATTTATCCATTGCTCAGCTACTATAGGATTTGTACTCCCATTGAAGGTTGGCGGTTGTTGCCTCATGAAACGGTCTAGCATTGATCCTCCACGTTGCGGATCAGGGTGCTCCATACGAGTAAGGTTGTTATTCATAACCTGCGTGAGTTGTCCCAGTATGGTGAGAAGCTGATCAGCACCAGTTGTATCACTAGCTCCACCATAATTATCTTGAGCAGGAGGGCAATCCCTACACGGAGTTCGTGCATTGATACAGTTTCCATTCCTTCTACTAGGCGCCATTTCTAAACAATGGCATAAACTAGATTAGTTTATGAATCAAAATACATAATTCCATACTTGTAAAATACTTAACATAAATTGAACTATTTATGGATATAATCCATAATCATAAAAAGGTTTTATTTGAGGAAGTATATACTCATAACCGTTCATAGTGGTTTGTAAAGAAAATGAGAATTATCCTAAGCGTATCCCCCGGGAGTGTCGTAACCAAGAGTGCAGCAAGGCCCATTTTCGTGCACCAGTTCCCGTTCGAGTCTAGCTCAAAGCGGTGTTTTCGGGTTTTACCCCTAGGTACATTTGTGCCAGAGCCGCCTCTACTTGCTCGTATCCAGACAGGGATGTATTGCTCGGAAAACTCACAAAATCTCTACAATAACAAAATTCTAGGAAGTTCTTCTATACTAATCCTCAAAGTCTATCTTCGGGCTATGTGCTCTAATCAGAGTTTATCTAAATCTATCTTCCAAGGTTAGTACTAAACTGCCTCTGATACCAACTGTAACGCCCCGACCCCAGCTACCCAGAGCCGGTGCATTACTTCGTAACATTGGCATGATCACAAAAGATCAAGTCTCGAAAGACCGATTAGTTTAGTAGCCTTGGAAACACTAGATACATTCATAAGTCTTTCATTACATCAAAATTAAACAAACTACAAAAAAACATGGTCTTCATAGTCCACACTCATATCTTCACTGATTATTCTTGCAAGTCAGTCATAAAATACTTCTTCACAACCTGGAAAATTTTTAAACATTGAAAGGGGTGAGCTCAAATGCTCAGTAAGGATAACAATAATGCGGAAGCTTTCATAAATAAACATTAACATTTAAGGCAATGTATAACTAAAACAAAAGCCTCTTAAACATGAACTTCAACATAATATGGCAAAAGTAAAATGAGATAATGCCATTTACTTCTTCACATGGATATTCTACTGGTCGAATAATCACATGAAATATCAATAACCACTTTCATAATGAGGGAATGTATAATGCCGGACATTCTGAAACATTTTGTCAAGGCCTCGGCCAAGACGTCTAAAATGATTAAGGCCTCGGCCAAAACCATAAATCAAATTGGGAAAGGGCCTCGGCCAATTCCACGTCTAGTTGTCTCATGAGACCTACCGATGCATCGAGGAGCTATAGCGGGCTCCACCCGTCACTTATTAAGTCCAATACATTCCTCATATGAATAGGTTTAAACATATCATAAACCATAACATAATCGTATCACATAAAACATGCATAAAGGAAACATAACATTTCCACATTTCAATCACAAGATATCAATACAACACATTGATAAAAACTCTTTCAAAACCATTTTCAATACCAAAATAAAAGAAAGTTAAAACTTTGTATATTTTTTTCATTTTAATAAAAATATGGCTTGTAGAGGAAGCCGAAACTCAAATAGTGGTCACGGCGGCGGAGAAGTCATTGTCGCCGCATACGTACGACCAAAACATTCCATTTTGTCGTTTAGTAAACGCTTCGTATAAAAAGATTCCTTTTGAATAAACGTAAAAGTCAAAGGGGTTTATACACCATATAAAATAAATTTGTGTATAAAACAAAGTATGCCTCAATGAAAGGAGATTAAGACGAAGTCCTTAAAAAGATCATTTTTAAAATGAAATAGATCTGTTATGTGTATTCACTATATGTACACATAAAGAAAGTACAAATACAATATAGGACATAATAATATCATGACATAATTTGAAAGTAGGAGATTAACCCAAAGAATGGAAGTTGGGTTAAGAAGTTCCCTTACCTTGTGTCCGACTTGACTCAACCGTTCTTTAACCTCCTGAATAATAAACTAGAGTTAATATATACCTTATTAAGAACCATTTTCAATTTCATTATCCTTATAATATCACTTATTACAATGATATGAACATTATGTAATTATTTAAGTTAATAATGTTCATTTTGTCGGTATTTGGTTCTTAAGTCAAAAATAGGCTTCTTACACTTACATGTTGTTAATTTGGTCAAAGGTTCATTATATCCAGAATGGTATTCATGATGTAGATATCATATATGTCATATATATCCAGTACATACATTCATTTATAATATTACATCACATTTAGAGGTAAGAAATGAAATGCACCGTTCATGGAGACGGTAAGCCGTACGTACGCATGAACGCTACTTCCATTTCTATTTCATATTTTCTGGAATGGAATCATAATGATATGAGAGTATATTATAATTCCAGTATAATAACACATATAATATCATTAACTTTATCCTTCACACATCCCACATATGGTATTAACGAATCAAATCACTTTCAGGGGGCGGTAGTCCGCGCTTCCTAAAATGAAGATATCGTGTTTTACCCATAATGGAAACCATAAAGGTATGCCCAAAATGAAAAAAACAGAAGCTTAAGGAAAACAGAACATATTATATATCATATATAAAAATAGTGACATCATAATGGCCACCTTTGAAGGTGTTAAATGAGTGTTGAACAATCATCGTTTCGGGAGGCAGAATTTCGCCATCCACGGAAACCTTATGTTCTTTAACCATTTGATGTAGGTGTGTGTAAGTGTAGATCAAATCCTTCTTATAACAACATCCTAGTATATTGAGGATACTGGTGTTGTTACAAAAGAAATGAATAAAAAGAGTTTAGGGGGTTGGAGAAGAAAAATAAAACAAAACAACATTAGAAAAGACATTACCTCCAAATCAGGTAACTCTTTTAGATTTGAGCCAAAGGCTTCCTTTGAAAGGATTCTGCCCAAAGTGAGGTTTCTAGGAGTAAGGGAGGAATGTTGGGAGAGTATTTGGGCAGAGGTTGGCCGAGCAAAATGGCTTGAAAGTGTAAATGAAGTGGGAGAGGTGGGGGCCTTTTATAAGTGGAGAGGAGGGGCACTTTTGGAAAGATTGAAATGTTACATTATTTCAAAATGCTTTTCGGATTCTAAAGGTCCCACACTTATATAATTCGAGTCTAAGGTGATAAGGTTTCGAAATATCCTCATCCAATTGGCTTTGGACAAGTGTAAGCCTTGGATTTTACATTATCTATTCATTTTATTAAAATCGTTAAATAATGAGGTCATCGCTGCATCATAATGATGTCATAAATAATTTAATTTATTTAATGTCTAAAAATTATAAAAAAAATACTATGATGTAGGAAATCTTTTTATCTTTCCAATGACTATTTATAATCAAAATTTGGACTTGTATAACCCCACTTAAAAATTGTTTTAGTAAAATAATTTATGTTAGTGTCATTTTCACTTTAACATTAAATAAAAAGTAATTTATGTTATTTCCCAACAAAAGTGGATCCATGGGGTCCCCAAGTTAGGCCATGGCTTGTCTTGGTCGGCCATGACACAACCAATGAGGTTGGGACATGTGTCTAGGTCATTTAATATTATTAAAGTATTATTTATACCTTAAACTACCCTAATTACCACTAATCGCGATTAAGAACTTAATAAGTTACTATTCACCAAAAAATTATTTTTATCCCATTGAACCACATTTTACTTCTTAATGACAACCATGTATGTCGGATTTTTGAAAATCAAATCACAGAAGTGGTAATATTTCATTTAAACGAAAAATCAGTTATTTAACAACCACTTAGTGGTTTCACTATTCATCAAAAATTGAAGTTTTTCAGAATAAGGCCAAAATTTCACCCTAAGCTATAATTGATATTCCGAATTGAAAAATGATGTCTATTTTACAAAATTCCAAACATATTAGTTGCATTAATTAATTTTATAATTAATTCCCGCTGTCACAACAAATAGCGTGTTTTTAAGAAACAATTTATATCAAAAGATTGGCAATTGTTTATGTCCAATTTCAATGTTAAATTAATTCTAATGACCACCATTGGATAAAATGGTAAAAATATATTCTAATTATACTTTAAAACCATCAAATATTATAATTTATCACTATAAATTATTTTGATTAAAAAAGTTGTTTTAAGTATTTTTCACTATTTATAAAATTTTAGAAGTTCTCAGAAAAATACCAAAAATTCAACATAGGCTAATTTCGATATTACGAATACAAAAATGAAGTCCATTTTGACATATAAAATTTATAATATTTCAAAAAGAAGGTATTACTATTCATAACGGCTACTTTGATTAGTCGCGGTGTTTTAGAACTCGAAGTTGCGTACAATGCAAGCTATTGTATTACTGAATGAGAAGCGTATCGTGGAAGCTCGGGGTGTTACAATTGATGTAAAATCCAATAAATTTTTTTACATTTTATTAGAAGAGACAAATCATACTTAGTTGATGAAGATGGTAATACTTCTACTAAATCCATGAAAATGAAATTAGATGGAAAGTGTATATCTTATAAAATCAATGAATAATAATGCATTAAAATGAATATCAAACAACTAGTGCATCATTAATTAGGAGATATAATGAGATAAAGAGATTATATTTCACAATGTACGTTCATAGGATGGTTAACACTTCTTATCTCTTCAGAGACCATGGTGGATTGTTAGAGTATACTCCTCGTCTTTGAATAGTATTCACTACTATCTAGAAAAGTACATATGTGGTCACAGAAAATATCGTATCTAGAAGTCTATAATATTTTAATGAATAAGAGTTTAGGGTCGGTGGTTGTCCTAGGGTCCAGGAAATATTTGAGGATATTTGATCACCGAAGAAAACAAAATTTCTTTTATTCTTGTTTAGAATAATTTTTTTTTAATTTATTTAATAAATTTATTTAAAATTATTAATGTAAATATATGGATAATATCATACGAATGGATATTATTTAAATATTTAATTTTTATTTAATATTTGTTGGAACGATGAGCTGAGTTAATAAATCATTTTTATCATGTAATATATTTATTATATTATAATAAATTGATAAAAATTATATTTTTTTATGAATCAATGTTAAAATTAGGAAAAACATTTTTTAGTGAGTTATAAATATTTAGGCATGGGTACCTTTTTAACTTTTTTTGGAAAGTCACTTTAATTGTAGAAGGTTGATCTGAGGGATATAACTTTTTATATCTCATATATTGGGAGACTCTCTCCAATATACTGCTTCTTAGAGAGATAATATCGCAATCAAAGAAACCAAAACAATCTCCCCTACATGCATGATAGGTATGACAATGTGGTGATCATCTCGAGATGGAAGAATTCATTAGACCTCCACCCAAGCATTCAAAAAACAACAACCAGCTTATGCATAGACTTTTGAGGCACATGTGGATGATATGGATATATTTATAATTATATCACTTGATAAGTGATCACCAATGATAAAAATATGTTCACCACAACATCATATTGATCCATGTATTTTTTTTATTGTTTATGTTTTGATATTCAAATTCATCACATTTGATCATTGGAATTTTTACAAGGCATCACTTTACATATAATAAGTAGTGACATGGATCAGCAGTGAAATTTTCAAATGACCAACCCATCTTCTTCCACTAGTAACCCTAATACTAGCATGATGGATTATATATTATGTATGGCATAAGCTACATCCAATTTATTCTCAATCATAATAGGATTCTTCAAAGGCATCATGGGATTACTTAAGATTAATAAAAAATCTCATTTGATGAATGAGTAGAGGAATACCTTCTTATTTAATGCTTGAGTGACCTAATTCAGATGAACATATGGTTTTATTGTCTGTGTAACATCTTTTAATCTTGTTTTTAGAATTTTTAAACTTGAATATAAGACTTCTAATTTATAAAATTTAATTAAAGCTTGAAATATAAATTAAAGTAAGCTATCCTTCAATAGGAAATAAGAATTCAATCCTATATAACAATGATTATGGGGTTGTATGAATAGAAGTATGAGTTGTAGTGAAATAATATTATTATGTATGAAGATTTTTATCTACCTAGTACTTATTTTTTTCTTATTATATTATTGATGATATTGGATATAATTTTATTAAAGGCCTTCATTAGTCCATTTTTGGTAATTTAATAATGGGATGAGCTGTTGGACTAAATTTTGGTACTTATGATATATCTTATTCAATTAATAGTAACAGAAATTGGAATCATTGCCCATTTATATTTTTTCAGGGACTCTGAATTCATTAATGATATTAAAAATTACAATGTTTATGAGAAGATTATTTATTAAACCATTAAGGGGTATGACCTGGGATATTTTAAAAAGCATTTAGTGGCTGTAAATATAATATTTAACTTCCTCAATGTGTTTAAAGGGTATATACCCCCGATATCAATTCCCCTATATGGTGGATGACCAGTAGTGTGTTACAATGTACAAAATTTATTGGGGTTGAAAAATAACTTTCATATGAATCTAACATGAATGGATAGTATTCATTTATTCCAAGTAGTCTTACATATTTGAAGTCTATAAGTTCAAATGGGATTAACAATTTTTCTCCACCTTTAACTTCAATAACACTATAATGTGCCTCACTTATCATCTGGGGTTTTTTTAATTTTTCAAACAAACGTTTTCACCCCTCTCGACACTTTCAGTAATGGCTAAATCATAAAATATAGAGGCTAGTCAAAGTCCTTCAATTTATTTTTTTTCTGTTTTCCCTCTTACTTGATTAGGCAATCCAATGAAAGGATTTTATCATTGTTATGGATATATATTGCATCAATTACACTGAGGATAACCCTTTGAATTTTATGGTATTTCATTTGGATCGTGCCTTTATTGTGAAGGCTATTGAATTATAGGGATGTGGCATTGATAGGTATCCCTATTCCATCCAAGATACACATTTTTATCATCATATTATTTATTTTACCCTTCTATTTTATTCCAAGTATTTGTTTTCCCTAAATATCTGGAATACATTGAACAAAATTTGGTCTTTAGCTTGTCAGATATTCACCTAAAGACTTTCACATATGGAATTCAACCCTAAAATTCATATTGGTCAATATCATTATTTTTATTTTATAATAGTTCATCACCTATTAGGTCCTCTCTTCCTCAGTGGTAGTTTCTATACTGGCCTACAAATACTTCTATATTCATATATATTCTAAAGAGGAGATTGTCCTATATCCAATAAAAATGAGGCTTTCTCATCATATGTTCATATATAAATATATATTAAAGAAAAAACTATCCAATTTTATCCATATAGGTTCATCTACCAATGTAACCCTACCCCTTATGCAATCTGATAATATTTATGGGAATAGCTAATTATTTTGTACATTTCCTATGAGATAATGAGGGTATTGTTAGAATAAATAACAACATATGAATTATAATTATCATTAATATGGGCATATCTTCCCTTCTTCCATAATGTATCCTTCTCGAAAAGGATCCACCATTTAATTACTATAAAATGTTATATTCATCAATAAGGTTGGTTTTCATTAGGAGTTCCACTTAAAATATCACAAAAATACTACTCATAGAAGATGATTCCACATAGCACATGTCCTATTTTAAAAATCAATTATGATTACATTTTTAGGGGCTCATTAAAAGTTTCATATCTCATTCCTAATATCACTAGTATATTTATGGGACAATAACCTTCTCAAGAATTAGATACTACCAAGGTCCCCTCTCCCAGAGTGACTATTGTTACCTTTTTTATTTCAAATGCATTTACTACTCTTCTAAAAGATGGGTTTGAAGAACAAGACATTAGGAGAAGTTATACCTAATGTCTAAACACTCCCTCTTTTGATCACTTCCCCTCATCTACTTTCTTCTTTTTTATATCCTATCACTAATTGATGATCTCAGCATTCTAGGAATAAACCCACACACACTCCAAGCCTATTCTTCTCCTCCTAATGGTGATCCTTAAAAGGAACCCTATAAACATCTCACCTAGTTTTGTAGGTAGAAATACGACGCTAAGAAATTTTACCCTCTTGGAATCTCATATTATCTAGTTACGTAGTCCCTAATGGATACCTATACCAAAGGCAAATCATTTCATGTTATATCTACCTAAAAATCCATAAAAATATGATTCCCACCTCAGAATTTATGGACTCTACAAAGGATTCTCTTTCAAACATTTTTTCTTCTTTGGTAGTAATCTATCACCCTTATCCCCTAAAGGATTTAATTATAATAATATATGAGATCCGAATTATGTCTCTCTCTAAAAGACATTTAAAGAGTATTTTTTCACCCTCTGCTAAATGTGTGTCCACTAGATCCATGTCCCTATCTGTTACCCCTTCTCATGGGATTCTAAATTCTTAACCTCGTAGGATACCACTACCAATTATAGATGTTTAATGTAATTATATAGAAAACTGAAGGCATAAGATATCTTGATGTGTGATAATCCTTATCTAATTAAATTAAAAACAAGATGGTTTTTTATCTATATTATTGAACATACGAATTCATAAGTCTCAAATCAAGAGATCACATAAAAATTTATCATTTAGAACTTCATGAATTATAGTCCCACTAATAGATTTATGTAGATCGTTTGGAAAAGATTTCTACATGTTTCTTTAAAAAACTCCACATCCAAGAATATCATGGTTGGTGTAATGATACAAAGGTATTCAATATATCCCTCCATAATTTGTGCTAAATGTGATATTGGTGAATGAGATCATTGAAAACATATTTCCCCATTGAATACTAACTCTAATTCTTGGTTTCATGGGGGTGATTTCAATTCAGTCCTTTATCTATTGACAAATAAAATAGTGGGTGTATTTTTATGGAATGTGATAGATTCTTTTAACATGTTACTGTCAAATAAAAGTCTCATAGTTCTTGGATACATAGGTGATATATTCAATAAGTGTAATGGAAAAATATATAATAAATTTTTTTAGAGTAGTTTCGATAACTGTTAGGTCTTCTTGGATGGAATATATAGATTTCACAACACTGGTGTTACTTTTATGACTCATGAATTATAAAATCAGTCCAAATTATTGATCAGGTATTGAAATTCAGTTGAGGATGAACAATGGTTCTAATTCTTGACTGTATAGATGTAACATAATGTATTCATGAACATCGTTAATTACTCCTATAATGCTCTTATGCGTGGTCACCCAGGGGTATTCTACTATAGAAAACTAAAAAATTTTAAATATTTTTTTCGGTATAAAATAATAACCATTATAACCCTCACTGCGACCTAGATAATTTGAAATAGCAGGTTAAAAAATATGAAAAAAATTACAAGAGAGATGGCATGATGAAATTCTCACATGCAATGAAAAAAATAAAATTATAGAGAAAAGATATTATTTAAGAAAATTTGGACATGGATATATCATGGGAATTATGATTTATATAGGTTGATATAATCTCCGATTAATTATACACATGCATCAAGGAATGGGAATTAATAGAGAGCCTCAATATGAAACATGGCATGAGGTGGTTTTTCATGGATCTGTGTTCAACAGATTTTTTACCTAAGCATATAATATAGTGCACACCCAAGGACTATCTCAAGGAGGCAGCTTACACGACAACATAATTATATTATCACTATTTGAATTCTAAACAATATAAAAATAAATAATATAATAAGAAAAAGTTTTATAGATTCCTGAAATATTTAATATATATAAAGAAATAAAAATATAATGAATGTAGATAGAATAAATGATGTTAAAAAATTGAGATCCACCTAGGAGAACATCTAGCGTGAACCTTTATAATCTCTTTATTAGATTCGAATTTTCTTAATGAACATGATATGTCATATATATGTAAATCCAATTATATTTATAATTTGAATATATGGTTCACTCAATGATCATTGAGAGAGCACACATAAACCTCTTAAAATTAAGGGATAATATTGTAGATGGGAAAGTTAAGCCTCATGTGGCATGTGGAGACCCAAAAAATACTTTCTTATTAAGATCCCCTCCAACTAACGACAAGAAAATTAGAGAAATTAAACATGAATTAAAAACTACTTAGATTAAAAATTGGATTTCTCCCCTATGAACGTTATTAGGATAGTTACTCATGATCACAAGTATTAGGGATCACTGTGGAGAAGAATGTGACGGAAACACAAAAAAAGAATGAATAAGATGAAGAAAAGTAATAACATATAATAAAATTTAATAATACTATCACATCAAAATTAAAACATAATATTATACTAAAAATGTAGAAAAAATGTTTCTAACCCATTGAAAATAATATTCAACACATTTTAAAAGGAGAGGGATGAATGTTTTACTATAAATTATTCCTCCAAAATTTTCCACAGTATAGCCCCATTAAACATAAGGATTGGAAAAAGTTTTATTGTTAAAATATATTAATTTTTTTTATTTTTCTATCTATGGACCTTAATATTTATTCAGAATGTGTTGTATGATTTTTGGACGATTTAATCTAGAAATTTATTCTACCCTGATAGACTCTTTATATTCCACATATTTGATTTCCAATACATTTATGGCCATAAAAAAGTTAGAAACATACATGTACATAGTAATAAAATTTAATACTATTTATTATTTATTATTAGATCTAAAATTTAATCTCCTTTTATCCACCCATTTTTGAGATATGGGCCCATCGTAAAAAATCATTAGATATGTACACATATTTTGAGGCCTAAGTTGTGATCATGATTTTTTTCATAAAATGAGGGACAGAACATAGGGTCTCAAAGAATGAAATGAATACAATTGAACATATAAACCTATAATACAATATTTTTTCAATTTTTCATAGTTTATAAAAATTTATGGATGAAATAATGAAATAAATTGAAATAATTAAAATAAAAAATATGTAATTTTTGAAATTATGCTCAAACAAATCTAAAACAATTAATTGTGAAAATTATACTTAAAACACATTTGGGTTTAAAACATAAAACTTAAAGTTATAATAATTGAAAATATTTTATCTTTCAATTTACCCAAACATAAACATTGAACTCTTAGGAAATCATTTAATACCATGGTCAAAACAACCTTTCCAAATCATAAATGACAACACCAATAAATTGTCATATAACTGTAAATATATTGCCTCAAACATGGTTAAAAATTCCCTAACTCATAAAAAATAATAATTTTCAATTAAATATCATGTTAAGCTTCAATTTCATGTTTTACCTAGCCCCTTGGAAAATTATTTCCCTATTCACTCGAGGATATTTTTTAAAATGTTTTCTCATTCTGAAGAATAAGTGTGATATTTATATTCTTGATATCCACCCAGTATATCCACTTCACAAAATTACCTATTTTTTTAATCACGAGGTCTCGTTAATGGGTTGTTATGAGGCAGAAGATTGGAAGGTCTTTAATAAAAAAACATCTGAGGCGGTATGAGGAGCGTTAAATTGTAAATTGAAGTAAATGCATGAAAACAGTTTCTTTTAGGAATGATGTGGTCCTCAATCATCTCAAAAATGAATTACCTCTAAACTCATATTTCTTTATTTGGAGAACTTACACTAGGAATGACAACATCAATGATTAATTTCTTCTCTCTTATCCTCATTTTCAACATTGTTTCAGCTTGAACTCGTAACATAATTTTTCTTCATCATCATTTTTTTAGGAAAATAAGAGAATCATTTGATCATTAAATATTAGTGAACACCTAAATTGTATTTCTAATGATATTTTAGACACCCATCCATATTTTCATTATGAAATTTATTCCATAAAATACGATATAAATATGGAAACACATATAGTTTCATTTCTTCACAGACATATTCTTTATGAAAAAAAATAAAACTCTTCTTCTCTCTAACATACACAAGAGTTTGAAAATAATTATTCATTTAAATTATAGATAAATTTGGAAAGGTAGAATTTTATTTTAATGTTGATGTATAACAAGGTATTTCATTGATATTGGGGGTTAATAAAGGACATATGAAAAGGTAAACCAAAATAAGGGTTGAATGCAAAAAGGGCTTGCAATGTGGTGCCTCAATCCTAGTTTACATATTCCATGAACTTTAACAGCTTTTGAAGATGGAAAATAAAAATTTATATATTACACAACAAGTATCATGACTATAAATTATAATAAAAATGTAAATAAAATGTCAAAAAGGTTTTGAAACGACTCATTTTAGGAAATGTTATTCATTGGGACAGTTCTAATTCACATGAGTTTCATAATGAATCCAAATTCATCAAATGAAAAGTTTAAAAATTGAGCCAAAAATGAATTCAAGAAATCATTTCAATCCTAAATAATTAAACTAAATATTTTTTTAAAAATATAAAGATGGTTTTAATTTTTAATATTATTATATTCATTTCATGAAATCAAAAGACAATCAAAAAAGAAAAAAAGAAAAACCTGATAAATTCATAAAAGAGAAGAAAAATATAATGGAATAATAATAAAAATTCTCAAAAATATATTTAAATCCCTTACAAAAAATTATTCCATTCACTACCATTACAATATTTCAAAATAGAATAATAAATATTTTCTTGAAAATTCAAAATTCTGAATTAAATAATATTAATAAAATGAAAGATAGAATTTGATTTATTTTTCAGTGGAATCTTTATGTTTTGTAGTATAATGAAACTAATTTAAAACTACAATAAATGAATAAATAAACATAAAAAAGGGAAAAAAATTAATTGGGGAATAAAATGGATAATTCTTTGTTTACACCTCCATGTGGGTGATAGGTTCTTACTGCCCCTATTCAAACTGTTGTAGTTAATTATCCCCAAAAAGAAGGTTGGTGTAGTTTATTTAAGATAAACCAAAACATGTGAATTTTCTCAGTTTGCATGATTAGACACAAATAATGGAGAACCCCAAAGAAGATATGAATATTATGAGCCCTAATAATGAAAAATAGTGAATTCAAGGTCCAGATAAGGATGGAAAAGAATATTGGGGTTCTCCTTGTAAATTATGTGATGCCCATCCATATGTTATACACTTTTTTTTATTATAGGTAGTCACACCTTCAAATTCTTCTCTAGTTCTTATTATATAGAAAACATATTGGAGGTATCTTACTTAACATCCCTAGAATGATCTATTTTTTATAATATGATAAATTTTAGAAAAACATATGTTAGAAAACAATTAATCTAGAATAATATTAAAATATGAAAAATCAATAAAAAATTCATCCCATTTAAGTTAATAAACATTGAAATTGATCTTTTCTAACATAAAAATTAGAAACTCAATATCATTAGGTCCATCTTCATAATCATATTCCAAATTAAGACTGAGTTATAAAGGTAAAAATATTTCACTATCACAGATATGACGATCAATTTTTAGGTTATCTTCATCATTTTGATTCCCATATTATTCCAAAAAAATATTGATCTTTTATGAGTGAATTAGTTTACTTGTGTTCTTAAGAGACAGAATCAAGAACTGTTTGATTGTGGGATGATAATATCAATGTTTTTAGTAAGCCATTTTAAATATCCACAGTTTATTTAATATAATAAATTAATATTGAAATCGATTCCACCACCCATTATGGTTTTGGTTCAGGTTTAGGTTCATGTTTTGGATTACCTTGACATGTATGTATATATTCCATTATCCAGCGTATTTTTCTCTCCAGGTTCTTCATTTAATCAATAATAATGTACTATTAATCTTCAATAATAATTTTAATTTTATCTTACACCATAGATTCATTAGTAAATGCGTAATTATTTTAATTTAATGATATTAAGAACAACGAATTTTTTTAGTTTTCGAATTTTATGATTTTTTAATAAAAATTGAGTGTTAAAGTGTTGATCATCATTGGAAATGGTTTTGAAATGATTCATGGGGATTTTACATGTATCCCTATTTAATAGTTTATTTACCTAAGAATTAAATACTATGCACACCCAGGGTTGGTCTCAAGGTGGCAGCTTACACAACACCGAAATTATATTGTCACTATTAAAGTTCAAACTAATATAAAATTAAATAAAAAAAATAAAAAAAATGATTAATAAAATCTTAATAATATATATTTATTTATATTTCAATAAAAATAGAAATAATGAATATGGATTGAATGATGTTAGATAGAAAGGAGATCCTCGGAGGAGAATACCCAAAGTGAACTTTCATCATAACTTTATTAGTTAAAAATTTACTTAATTAAAATGATACATAATATGTATTAACATTCACATATAACTATTTTTTAAATATGTGATGTAAAAAATTATTGCCAAAAGACCACACATCCACCTCCTCTATTGAGGGTGAATATTGCAGAAGTGAAAGCTATGGATTCGGTGGCAAGTTGAGACATAATGGCTCTTTTACTACAAAGATACCCATAACCATTACTCTAATAAAATTAGAAACATTAAACATTAATATGAAATTAATTGTGTATGACACTATATTTATCCCTTGGGAACTTCCTCGGGTTAGTTAGTCATGATCATGACTGTTAGAGAACACAGTGGACAAGAACAGGATGGAAACCAGAATGATAAAAAAAGGTAGAATGAGATTAAGAAAATGAACAAAATATACCCAAAATTCATAATTATATTTAATCAAAATAGAAACATAAAATTTTAATAAAAATGGCCAACTAATGTTTCATACCCTTTGAATTGAATATGGGACACTTTTTATAGGAAGGGGTGAAACTTTAACTCCAAAAATCATCCTCTTAAAGTTTCCACAAGTTATCCCCGTAAAATAGAATAATTGGAAATAATATAATTATTTATAATTATTTATAATTATTTCCCAATTTCCAACCTTTTTACCTAAGAAATATAATATTTAAAGGAAAATTAATGATCGATTTATAGTCGATTTACCTCATGAATTTATTCTTCATATACATATTACTTGTATTCCACATATCTGATTTGTCATGCCATTATGGACTAGAAAATAAAGGAAAAGAACATAGATGAAGTAATAAAAGTTTATCATCCATATATTTTCTTAATACTTAATTAATTTCATATCTATTTATAAATACAATTATCAGATATGGTCCCACCATAACAAATAGTTGTATCCTGGCATATATTTTAAGGCAAGAAATGTGAGCTGGATTTGGGCCTTTGAATGAGGGGTTGAGATTTCAGTTCAGAAGAATGAAATGAATCCCAAAGAAAATATAAACCGATAAAAGATTAATTTTGAAATAATTATCAGTGTATTATAAGTTATATAAAAAATCTAAAAATAAATTAAAATTATTAAAATAAAAATAGTCCATTTTTGCAACTAAGATTGAAATGCCTCTAAAACCATAAAATGTAAAAATGTACATTAAAATTAATGTTTGGAGGGATTAAAAATTTTAAATTCAATGAAAAATAATTTAAAATAATTTATCTTTAATATATATATTATGGTTTATACAATAGAAATTTTGAGGTCATTGGACCTTTTATAATTACACTTTTCCCATCCCTTATCAATTTTTTGAGGATTGGCATGAGGGAAGGATGCCTATGGGAAGATTATTCAGACACCTTAAATAATGTTACTAGTTCAATATAGTAGTTCTCTAATGGGTTTTTTATTCCAGTCCTCTTATGGATGATATCAAATAATCTATACTCAACCATAATCTGAATGGTGCCTCGGGTCCCAATGGATTTCCAAGTTCATTTTTCATTATTGCATGGGTGATCATCAATATTGATATTATTAATGGAGTGATAGACTAATTTAAATATATAATTACCCCAAGATCAACCTATGGGACCATCCTAATCCTATTCCATATGGTGATGCAACCCAATACATAAACCAATACCATTCATTCATATTGTCTAATTTATCACATAATACCCTAACCAAAATCATTAATGAACGACCCTTTTTTTCTATTCTATATTCATTAGAGAAGCACATGAATTTTTAAGGGAGGTAACATATATATTTTTATTGTATTATCATAATATATGATTGATAATCATAACAAAATAACAGATTTTTTATAATATTATCCTGAAAATATACATGTATAATTATTTTGATCAGATATAATAGAAATTTATCATGAAAATCAGAAGACATCGTGGATTCTTAAAATGGGTATGTGTCATATTCTTCTCAAAATATTCCTCCCTATGAATATCAATGTATCTAATGGGGTGATGTTTTGGTTCTTCAAATCCATATGTTGTCTCTATCAAGGAGATAAACTTTCATCAAACATATTTTTTCTAGTGTTTGTGTGATCATAAGGACCCCTAACAATGCAATATTTAATGGTGATATAAATATATATAGAGTAAGGTGTGGTTTCCATTAGACCTCTCATAAATGTTTCACATATGATATTTATTTTTTGAAAATAGATATAACAATATCTAAGGCCTAAAAATGATTTTGAGTTTGTTTGATAATTATAGTAGGAACCATATCAATGTTTCTTATAGTAGGGTTTATATTTCAAGAAGATTTTATTATAATACAACCCAATACAACAGAATAAGGTGAGGAATATCTCGGAGTAACTTCCCTATAGACTATCTTGTAGAACTAATAATAACAACACAAATTAAAATCCTCTATTTATATGGAATGGTGAATATAATCACTAAACATACCACTAATTGGAAAATGTACTTTCTTTCCATCTGAGATAGTACATACAAATAAAAATTTATATATATTTAAAACATATTAATATATTATATATTATTTGGGATCATAATTTATTTATAAAGAATTTAGATTATATAATTAGTCTATTTCTGTGGTATTCTCATTATAAATAAAAAATAAAATATACCAGTTGACCATTATAATAAAAATCCATTGAAAGAAGAATCAATATAAATATACATGATGATTCCATGAAAATCATTAATGGTAATATATTATAGAATATACTTGTAGGTAATTCAAAGTAGAAATTTTTTTTATATCAAAAATATAAAAATGTACATTATATTTTTGTAAATTTTCTTTGTACTCACCTTTTTAGTATCCTTTAAGGGTCACTTCATATACTACTTGATCACTCTCGATGGATCATCTAATTAAATGGAATATCTTTTTTGATGATAAATGGGTAGGTCCTATTCTTTTTTTAGGGTTCTAAACACCTAACTTGAGCTTTTTTTAATAAATTTGTTACCAAAAGTTCATCAATGTTGTTATTAATGATGATCAAAAGGCATACATCTCTAACATAATTTTGTAAGAGGACGCTAATTGGTATGCCTTCACTCCAGTAGGTTTAGGTTTATTAATTAAAAATAATTTTCACAATCGAATTCATGTGTAGACATGTTATTATATGTTGGATAAACAATTATAGAACAAATATTCCCATTTTATGTTTATAATTATGATTTGGAATGTTTTTTTCAGATCCATTCCAATTTAAAATTTCATACCAATCAAAGAAATATCCACATGGCATATAAATATTAGTGTTGTTGGGAACCTAAATTTGAATTTGGGGATGACATCTTCGTATAATTTGAATGGTTTATTCTCTTCTAGATATACATTGAGATAATAAAGGGATGGTCCATCAATATTTACACACTTGAAAATCATTTGATAACACAATCCCACTGCACTAATACTTATCCCAATGAAGCCCAATCTCATATACTAGTTTTCACTCTTTTATATTTGGTTATAAGGGAGAATCAAAAGAAGTCTAAAAATACTATATCTCATATTAGTTGTTCCCATATAATTTTCAGGACACTCTTCATAATAAAACGGTTTTGTTTTCTACTACATGTGAGTGACTAACACCCATCATTATGAAAATTGAATCTATAAATATATTTTATGTGGCCTAGTGGTGGAATAATTGATCAAGGAAACTAGTTTTATTTTATTCACTAATGTTGGAAATCATGATCAGCTATAATGGTTCTTTTGAAGGTGGTGTCATGCATGGTGGAGGATTTAATCATGATTTTAGGGTATCTACAATTCTAGACTTCAATTACATTTATATGGAATAAAACTATCTCATTATAGGGGATCATAGGATGATTAGTGTATTTATCATTTTCAATCTTAATGGAATATCCTCAATAATAGAAAAATCCGGAAAACCACTAGTTGTACATTATTTATATTTTAGGGAATATAACATCATGCTTATTTAAATTAGGGAAATTCATCACACATGTCTTTTGGGAAATAAGTAGGGAAATATAACATCTTTAATGTCGTTCCATAATTTTTTGTCCCCCAAATATTATAATAATACTGTATAAGGATATTCCCTCATAATCCTCCAATTAGGAACTTCTTTACGTTCTTTTCATTCTCCACCCACTTTAATAAAAAATTAATTTTTATGGTCATAATTATTAATGTCACCATAAATGGGGGAAAATATTTTCTACTCATTATTAATCCTCATATTAACCATTGTGGACTTCCTTTCTTACATTGTGCTTCTCTTATATATGCATAAAAATGAGGATGAATCAAATATAGACATATTTTGTAAGTAAATTCTGAGAATTTAGACCATTAAAAATGATAAATTTTATACTCATAGATAGATTTGATTCATCATTTATTGATCATGTGGAGGAAACCCATTTTGAAGATAGTCCATATTGGAAACATCTAACTAGTTATATTGTTAGTTAACTAGGGTGAGGATGCACTAAGATCTATGGTAGTATTTATTTCATTGATTTCTGCCATATCATTATTAATGAACAAATATAACACCATATCATGAGAAATAATAATAAATATTTCATATTGATCTGGTCTACTAAGGTTTTTGTTTCATTTTCCATTTCATCCTCATAAGTATTCTACAAATGAGGATTGTGGTACATTTTCATATTTGTGAGATATTCATCCAATAACCCTCATAAAAAATTAGTTAAGGTGATTATTTCTTACGTCTTGATGGAATATTAAGCACTGGTTAGTTTGACTACTATCCTTGAATAAGCAATGATGTCCAATTTAGAAACCAATTTTATTCTTTTGATGGGGCAATATTATTCTACCTCATTACTCGTACATACTTTTATAGTATGAAGGTGTGGGGAATTATTTCATTTTCTTTAGATATGAACATGATACCCAAACACACTCTATTATGTTTTTAGTCTTCCATCATTCATTCTGTCAGACTCATAAAAGAATTATTAAAGTATATTTACCCTAATTGGGATTGTTAATTAATAGATAATAATTATTCATCTGAGAGCTCCATGTCCAATGATGACTCTTCTAGAGTATAGTGTGCAATGAGAAAATCATTTAGTGTCACCCTTATGATTTATGTCTCTAACATAAGTTTCATATACATCTGTTATAAAATGACTACTCATTTCTCTAATAACATAGATAACAACAAAATTCTGAGGCTATATTTTATGATATTGATAAGGAGAAAAAGTGAGCATCATGATTGTAATGCCCCATGATTTTAGTTGAAGAACATTGTGGTCATTAATGTATACGACATTCACCTCCGATCCTAAATGACCCATGAAATATTTATTTTAAATATGGTCATTATATCAGAAACCTTAAATTAGAATGTATGAATAGAAATAAATATTTTATAAAAAAATATATGATTCACACATGTATAAAATAAATTCATTGTTTATCAATTGATTATAAATGAAAATAAGTATCAATTTAAAGTAAAGAAATATTTTTATAAATGAACATTTTTATGTTCAAAATTTTATTTTTTCTTGAAGAATTAAATTTATCACTATTGAATGATTTTAATTAAATTTATATATTATATTTTAAATAAATATTTTACTAATCGTATGATATATTTTATAATCATGGGATAAGAATAAAAATCTAGTTCAATGCTTAAAATAGTATTTCTCAAAAAATGGTTATGTTTTATTTTCCATAAAATTTATAAATTTAATATTTAACACTTTTTGAAATATTATTTTCAAAAAAATTATTTTTTATTCCAACATGTCAAAACCTTATTATAATATTTTTCTGAGAACATTCTAAAAATATTATTTTGTTGATGAATATTTAAATGAAAATGATTTTTATTAAAAGATGCCTTTTTGTTTAAAGAATATAAAACATCCATTTTGATTTAAAATTATTTAAAAATAAAAATTAGTTAAATTATGAGATAATTACTCAAAAATAATTTTATTTGAATTATTTATATATTCAAATAAGAAATAAAAACATTTTATTCTATTGAAAACTCTTCTAATAGAAAATAATTTTCATTTTGTCTTCCTGTTTAATTGAAAATTTAATTATTATGAATATGGGAATTGAATTTTGTAAAATATATTTTATATTTTTAATCTTACAAATTAATATTTTATAATAATTTCAATTAATTTTTTTTCATTATAAATCATAAAAATAATAAAAGTAAATTATCATGGATAATGTTAAAATGAGTTTACTAGGGGTTCAACTAATAAGATAATGGTTTAAATGATATAAAAATATAAAAATTCACATTTTTTCCCATATGGATAACTTATCACATGTAATTATTAATAATGATCCATTTTGGATCCTTTTTAATTTGAAAACACAGGTATAATTTTTTCTTCTCACAAATCCAAATGTGTCCTCTCCCCCACTTACAAAAGGGAACCCACAATCCTTTACAATTAAAACATAAAAATAACATTGGTTCAAACAATACCAATTTAAATACCTTTCATAAATAACTCTTCATTACCTTTATTCAATATTTTAGTAGATAACTATTTTAGAAAGATTATAGGAAAAAATATAAATAGGTTTTCCGAATAAGATGTCTAGTTCTCAACCATTAATTTCCATTTATTTCTTATTATAGATATTTATAATACAAATAAAAAATTTTAGAATAAAAAAATTTATGTCACATTAATTGGGATGTTATTATGTTAAGGAAAAAACCTATATCTATCCCATGTTCTATTTAATGGGAAACAACACCATTGATGATGTGTATGGTAGACAACCACCTCGGGACCCATTATAATTCATTTTCCATCACCACATCTCATTTCATGATGTAATTATTAATTTAATATATATATATATATATATGATAATTATTACATAATTAATCTTTCAAAACTATAATATCACATCCAACTTCTAAGCTTCCAATCTGTGGGAAAACAATAACATTGCTCATGCATACGTGTAGACTACCCCCTTCACGAAGTGATGTGAAATGTTTTTCATTTTATATTATAATGGACTGTAATAAGGAAATATTCAATGAATTAAAATGATATATATGATATAATAGTGATTCTGTAATGGATAAATACTATTTACATTTCATTGTTTCCATCCTTCTAAAAATTAAAACAATATTTATGAATTTGTATGGATTACCATCTATAGGAATGGTGTATTTAATTTTTATATCTATAAAATATGAGGACTATTCTAAATAATTATATAATAATTATATTTGATATTTATAAAATGTTTAAAATTATGGATTTTGTGGAACCTTAATCAATGTACAAGGACTAAAAATACCAAACCCAAACATTTATGATTATAATAAAGCGTTATTAATAAAAAGGTGATAAAAAGTTATAAATTAATGATAATTTGAATAATATATTTCATTAAATGTCTTACATATATGTATAACAAATATATATTTATTATACAAAAGTTCCAAACATGTGCGGAGGAATTTAGACCCTAGGTAAGGGTTTACCATTTCAGTTTTACTTTTATGAGAAATAAGCCATATTAACAACTTATTTCTTTTTTCTGGTGTATATACTAACCCTTTAATATTTTATATAAATTATATATTTATATTCATGTTATTTATATTTTCATTTTATTTAATGGGGGCTATGATAAAAAAGTTACCAAAGTGGTAAGAGTTTATTTTACAGTCTCACCATTCATCAGGATTGTTTATGATTATGTTTACAATGATTAAATCTTATTATATATCTCTTAGTAAACTCATTAATTTTTATTATCCAATTTTTTATTGAAATTTTCAAGTAATGTATCCATTCTTATCTCATTGGTACTTAAAATGATGGATAATTGTTTTTAAGAAAATCCTACATTATTTCAACTCTTGGATGAAAATGGATGTTCTTCAATGATAGTGTTTTCTAAAAATGTCCTAATTTTTTTTCACTTTTACATGATTATTATCAAAATTTAATTATACATATCTTTTAATTTTGTTAAAAAAATTTGAAATTAATATTCATTTCATTTTTCGAACAAGGTACTTTTAACAATATTTACAAATGAAAAATGAATGTTTTTATTGAATGTTTATAATTTCTTATCATCATGACAACCAATTTATTTGAATATTCATTTATTACATTACATTATTTTTTTCAAAAAAAAATGTTTTTCTTAAAATTCTATAATTTTTAAGGTTTTTAATGTGATTTTTAAATTGAAAATCATATTTTCATCAAGAATGTTTTAAGTCTTCTTTATGTTATTTATATAAATCAATAAAAAACCATTAATTTTACTTTTCTATATTAGGAATATGTTATAGTTATACCATAATTATTATTTCTCATAGTGGTTTAAAATTTTATTGATTGGGAATATAACATTTTGATACCATTTCACTCATTAATCTGGATTATTTATGAATATTATAAGGATTGTTAACAATTAATATGATAGTGTTCAATACAAATATTTACATTGATTATGTTTATTGATTAGGTAAATTATTAACATTATGTATGAAAGTTTTTCAATATGAATTATTATGTGATTATGTTTATCCCTTTTAATAGGAGGAATTCATTGGACATGGTAAGTAATGGGCGGGGAGCTCTATAACCCCTTCATACATCAGTTGGTCTCATGAGATAAACTAGCTTGGGTATTTGGCAAAGTCCATTACTATTTATGTAATATATCTTTGAATGAGGCCTTTATTGAATGTTATTGATATCTATTAATATGAATTTTCTCATTATGAGATTATTTATTGATGTCCATGTGATTATTCTATTAGTTAGATTGTCCATGTAAAAGTCTTTATCTTATGTGATTATGTATATAGAATTATTTTATCATAATTAATTCTTGAAATATTATTATTCATGTTCATTTTATTGATTAAATTTCATGCATTACAGTTATTTACCATTATATATTGATTATGATTTATTTATTTATAAAACATTCTATAGTACTCATAGCCTTATTGAGCATCAGATCTCAAACCATTCTTGTGTTTTATTTCACCATGATTATAGGAATTGTTATATGATTGATATGTAGGTATAAGATAAAGGATATTATGATGTGATTAAATAATATACAGTATTCTATTTTAAGGTTTCAATTGTAATTTTAGATTCAAATATGTATATTGTTTACAAATACTACTACACTATTCAGTGTGTTGGGAGGTGATCACTTATATATAGTGCTATAATAATAAAGTAACCACTGACTCTTGAATACTTGGTTAAAGACATTTATAGTTGGTAGTAGAGAATGTTTTGTAAAAAACATGAGAACTAGATTTATGATTACATAGATAAGATAATATAACCCTATGAATGAATTTGATGTTAAGTCTAAGTATAGAATAATATCGTGACATTTTGGTCAGGTAGAAATTCTACGGGTTTTCATGAAATACATCCTTATCTATATACTACCAATAGATGTGTCTATGAAATAGTTGTACCTATGTTTAATAACACGGAAAAGTGTGCATTGCGATTTGTCTCAATCATCACCTGTTTTACGAAAATGAGCCATTACTCAAACCTAGTTTGAAACACCTGAGGATATGGTTGGGTTTATTCATGTTTTTACAAAACCTTTATGAAGGATCATAATCAATGATGATAGTTAATGAAATTGGTTAAACCTATTGTTTCTTGGATTGAAAATAATGGGTTCGTAATTTTACCTCATAAAAATGATTATTTGGTTTCCAACTATGATTATTGTTTCTTATACTATGCTTTATTGTTTTAGTCAATCACTAGAACTAGATAGAATCATGTTAACACATAATGAAATGGAAACAAGAGTGATTGTGATAAAAAATTTGATGATGACTGGATAGAAAGATATTGTGATTATGACTAATAATTTATCAGGATATATGATTAAAAAATTACATCTTAACCATCTCTCTGACTCACCAAAAATAAAATGATGAAGTTTGCTAAAATAGATTGAGTGGTTGAGAATATAGGAGACTGCCTCAAAGGAATAGTAAAATATTTTATGAGTGGAATATATGGATATAAAAAAATTGATACGGAAGATTGAATATTTCAATGTAGAGAAATAAATTTCATCATAGATATCCATTTATATTTCATTTTCATAATTGTGGGTAATGTAGGAATTACCCTTGCCAATTTCTTATTTTAATGGTTATCTTTTTTATAATTGAACGATATATGTTATATTAGTCATTTAAGTGAAAGGGTGTAAGTATTTATGTATTGGGATTCTAGAGTCATGTTGTATAAGTATTTTATCAATGATATTTATAATGATCACGAATCATCTAATGATTGTGTTAATTATTGGAAACATATAAATATTCATATAAGGTTAAAATGATAGTTATAGATACCATCCTGGGTTTTGAGTTTTATGTTAATCTTAAATTTTATTGTTTATACATCGCTTTTGAGGTTTTATGTAATGAATGTCTAATATGGTTATGTGTATTTTGAGATATATTTATATAATATAAACCTTAGGGTTAGTATGGGTATTTTTGAAAACATTATTTTAGGAAGAATGAATTCAAATTGATTTCCCATAACATTAATGGTTTTGATAACTTTTTTGTTTATATGATCAATAATGATTAACTAGTAATATCCAATTGAGATTATCTAAATTTTTGGAACAAATAGGCTATATTGAAAAACTTAGGGGATGAAAATTTCTTTTAAGATTAATGTTATTTTTTATGATGTTACTATTTTTTTGAATGTTATAAGAATTATATTTATATAGTTTTGTAGAAGAAAAATTTAATTTTCTAGTGACAACCCGTCAAATTCAGCAAGGAAAACAGGGTAAAACCCACAACTAAATAGAGGCAAGGGTGAAATGGTTATCATTATACTATATGATATATTGATTAATATGAAATTACGTTTACTCAAATGGTTTGGTGGATAATGTTGAGGTCTATTTTCTGAAACATATTATATGATCAATTATTTTTTATTTTTATGAGATTAATGATATTTATGTTTTTTTATTGGGTTAAGATATACATTACCATTTGGTTTAACATAATGGGTTATTTAGGAATAATTATATTATGTATTTGGAGGTGTAATATCAATGATTAGAGATGACATTTTATGTTAAAACATAATTTGATATTCATATTGTTGTGGTTAATTGGTATGTAGGGTTATTTATTTTTAGAAATATCTAATTCACAACTTTGGTTTTATTATATATTTTTTCACTAAATGTATTACTCATTCATATGATGGTTCATTGATTTTGGGAATGGTCATCCATTTTTCTAACCATTTTTGTTATAATAAATATAATAGAACAATATTTTTACTGGCTTGTAGATTATATGATCTGTTAAAAGTAAATTTCTATGCTTTAGGAATAAAATAGTTATTTTAGAAATTCATTTCATGGAGTAAAAAATTATGTGGATGTTTATTTAAGAACAAAAAAGGATGAAACTATGATTATTAAAAAATATACAAAATAAGAATATTTTTTAGTGTTCTCTTTCTTGATTGTAAAAGAACCCCTAATATCGAGGAAAATTATCTTGAAATAAAATATACACATTTAACTTCATTTTTAATGAATCAATGCAATTAAATCATCATAAATTTATGGATTTATGGTTGTTAACATTCTCTTCATCATTCAATTTCTGATGATTAATGATCTATACCATTCTCCCTAATTACTTACCCCTTTATTCCATGACAATTTTTTTACTTCCTATTATTTTTTCCCTATGTGGAAATCATGTTATGTGTTATAATAGATGACCTTCATACTTCCCATTCTCTCTTACTATGAGAGTGTTTTATTAACCCTTTTACGATTTGAGTTTCCAATAGAGGTATTTTTAAATAGAAAAAAAATGATTTTTGAGCTCATGTTGTATTTGTGAGTAAAAAATTTATTTTATGTTGGGAGAATGTAGCTCTCAATATTTTAGAAGAGGAATATTTTGTTCGATGTAGTATACAACCCAAAACATCGATCTTGGAAAACCAATGAAATATATTATTTAAATATTACTATTACAAACTAGATATGAAATTGGAAGGTATGAATAGAGACAGATAAATAAAAAATATAATTTGTTTTAAACATTTATAATATAAATTGATAGGTTACCAATTTATTATAATTGGAAATAAAAACAATTTCATTGTCAAATAAATGTTTTTATAGAAGCCCATTTTTATGTGTGCTATATATTTTTATAATGATTAATTAAATTAATCAATATTTTCATATGATTTTAATTAAATATATGTATTATATATTCAATCACATTTATATAATTAACCTTATATTTTTTATAAAAATGGTATATGAATAAATCTAGTTTTATGATTAAATATTGTTATTCTCTAAAAAGTGGTTTTGTCGATGTTTCCAATCTATTTTAAAATTAATTTTATTATTTATATGAAATTTTATTAAAAAACTGAGCTTAATTTTTCAAATCATGATTTCAAAATTATCTTTCATTTTTTTGATTTTTTTATGAAACAGTTATTTTTTCAATGATTATAGAAAGATAAAAATCGTTATTAAAAACATTCTTCTTGTTTATATAATTTATATGTTACCATTTTTTAAAATATTATGTTTAAATTAAAAATAGTTACTTAATTTTATAATTAATTCAATTTATGAAATTTTAATCAAATATATGTTCAATTTTTATATAAAAACGTTTTATACTTTTGAAAACTTTTCCATTAGAAAATCATTTTTTTATCACATGTGTGGGTTAAATTTTAAACTAAATTCTATACATTATAAAAATGGGAATTTTTAAAAAGGGTTAAATGGTTCTAATAATAATAATTAATATTATATATTAATTCCAACATTATATTTTCAATAATCAATAGATAAAATAGAAAAAAGTAATTACCATGATTAATGTTAAAATGGGTTTCTAAGGGTTAAAATGAGAAGATAAAGTTTAATATTTAATAAAAAATATTCCAAATTAATTTTATAGACATATTTTGTTCTTATACCACATAGAGTTTGATAATGATCCATTTGGATCCTTTTTTTCTTGTGAAAAATGTGGTTATAATTTATTATTTTCAATAATTCCAACTATAACCTCACTCCTAATTATAAAAGGGAACCCCATATCTTCTCCTCTTCACATGTTCAGAGCCATTTAGTTTAACCATTCCCAGCCTAAATGCATTTCATATATTCATACTCCTGACCTATAGTTCATGGTTTGATCATAAAACTGTTTTATGAAGGATTTTTTTTAAACATAATGATATTGTCCAAAGAAGCGTTATAATTCTTAACCATGGATTTTCATTTTATTTATTCCTATAACTATTCAAAATATTCATAACCAATGGTAAAATAATAATACAAGTACCCAAAAATAATGACATGTTATTAATTTAATGTAATAACCTATATCTATCTCCCCCTCCATAAAGTGGTAATGAAACCATTGGTCGTGTGTATGGTGGACTATCACCTCACGAACCAATATAAATTGTTTTCCATCACCACCTCTCACGTATGGATGTCATGATGGATTTAACAGATGGAAAAACACACTCACTCTCACACAAACACATGGATATATATTATTTATGATATAATTAATCTTCTAAAATTATAATATCCTATTAATCTTATAATTCTCTAATCATTTGGAAGACGATAACTCTTCTCAAGCTAACTTGTGGACTACCACCTCTACAAAGTGATGTAAAATGTTTTTATTTTTACTTTATCACAGATGGTAAAAATTATATATCTGAAGAATATATATAATATATATATTATATGAAAATGATTCTTTAAATATGAAATAATTTTTAACTTTTTTTATTTCTATTTGTCGAAAAAATAAAGCCAATTTTCATGGGTATGTATGGGGTACCATCCCCAAGAATGATGTCACTAATTCTTATATCATTAATTTTTATAGACTATAATAAATAATTATATAATAAATATATATTATATTCATAACATTTTTAAAACTATTTATATTATTTAGCCATGATCTATGTAGATTGACTGAAACTACCAAACTAGAACTTATATGAATAACAAAGTAGTTATGTCTATGAATAATGATTTTAATATAGAATTGATAATAAACGGGAAATAAAAGGTTATACCTGAGTCATTTTTATATACATATATGGTTATGTAATATATATATATAATAGATATATATTTATTTTACAGTTTGTTCAAACCTGTGTGATGGAAATTAATCCTATGGTAGTAGTTTCTCATCAAATATTTATTACCATGAGACATATATCAAATTCACAACATATTTATTTTTATGGTGTTCATACATCCAATTTGATATAGTATATCATGAATATAATAATATTTATGGTATTCAATGTTTCATTTGAATTTTATCGGGCTATGATTAAAAAGTTACCAAAGCAGTATGGGTTTATTTTACGATCTCGTCATTTATCTGGATTGTTTATTATTCTGTTTCAAATGATTAAATCTTATAATTTTTCCCTCAATAAACTCATTAACTTTGTTTTACTATGGGTTTTCATTAATTTTTAAAGCAATAATACAATTTTACTCTCTTTTTTACTTAAAATAATTGAGTTTTTTTAAATAAAATATTTTTTCTTTTTTGATTGCAAATGATTTTATCATGTATCATTTTATTTTAAAAATGGTCTAAAAATGTATTTAGTATTATCATATGATTGTATAAATTATTTCCCATGTCTTAAATTGAAAAATATGTTCTGAAATTGTTTTTCTTTTCATTTACCAAATTAGGCACTTTTTATCCATTTTAGAATTGTGTAAATTCAATGATTAATAAGGCATATAAAAAATTACTTAGCAGAACAACCCCTCATTGATTTGAAGATAAATTTTAAAAGTTTCTGTGATTTGTTTTGGTTAATTTTTTATTTTAGTTCTCTTGAAATTTTGGTTTTTTACAGTGAAAAGGAAATTTCTTCACGAAATTTTGAGATGGAATTTTTATGCTATATATATTCATCAATTAAAAGGCGCCTCATTTTACACAGTATCCATTAAGAATATGTTGTAATTATACCATCCTTATTATTTATCCAAATAAATAATGATCAGTTTTATTTGGAATGTAATACTTTGATAAAATTATCTATATTAATCTTATTGATTTATGATTTTTGGGTAAATTGTTTACATTTTTTGTGCTAGATTTCAGTACGAATGTTTATACTAATTATGTATATTTTTTATGATAATTGTTAAAAGTTCATATGATACTTTTTTGAAATTTATTTTTATTTGATTATATTTATCCCCTTTCATATGAAGAATTCATTAGTTAGATTATGATTTACATGGGTTTTACATTAGCTTCTTAATGAATCAGTAAGTGTTATAATAAAAACTAGATTGGGTATTAAGATGAGGCCTTAACCATTTATGTAATATTTCATGGAATGTGGCCTTGGTGGTTTATTTATGATGACTAGAATTATGAATTCCTCCATTATGATATTATTTATTGATGTCTATGTGATAAATTGATGGGTTAAAATATTTATAAATAGGTTTCAATATAATTTTATTAGTTATATGACATTATTTGATCATAATTTATATCATCCCTATTACTAATAATGTTCTACTTGTCTATTAAATTTCATTTTCTTAAGGTATTTACTATTCTATATTGATTATTCCTTATTTATACATTATATCTTCCAATGTACATATATCATTACTGATCAATAGAGATCAACAAATTCTTTGTTTCCTCTCTATAGTATTTTATAAAGTGTATTATGATTGATAGGGAGTGATAACATAAGGAAATTATTAAAAAAACTAAACTATCTAGTCAATTTGGATTTAATCTCATATATCTAATGCCAATGTAATAATGTTACTACCAAATTTGGGATACTAGGGTTTTGGTTATTTATAGTTACACTGAAAACAATGTACAAGCTTCTACATCATAAAGAAAAACACAAGTTTTTTCTTTTAAACATAACTACATTATGTATTAGCTTCAATCATTATACATTTGAGATAATAACAATTATTTAATTTACCTGTATCATTTTTATAGATTGAAGGAAACCAAGAGATTACTATACGTTTTACCCATAGTGAATGATAGGTTTTCCTTATAATGGAGACATCAATACTGAAGGGTGAAAGAGATACTTCTTGAGGTTATATATAGCCTTCAAGAAGTTCTCACCCCATAGGTTGGTGAATCCTTTATTCCTTAACTTGAGGAAGGGAAATTTATTTTTTTGGAAATTTAGGATATGAAAGAAATAACAATGGTGATAAAATAGTAGAATGTTCTCATTTATTTTAGATTTCACTGAGGATTCTTATAAAGTATCACAATTTTCTTATCTGGTTTGACTATAATGTTATGATGTAATACCATGAATATAAGATATTTCCCTAATTTCACCCCAAATAAACATTTCAATGGGTTTATCTTTAAGTATTGTAGCCATATATTATAAAAATATAACTCAATATGAATGATACAATCACATCATCAGTAGTAAATTACCATTAGATTATCTGTATAACATTCTATAGTCATCCTTCTGAATGACATGAAAATATACAACATGGAATGGTGGTAGGTGGTTCCAATATTATTATAGAAAAAGGTAATTTCTTTCTAGTATTATACCCCTTGGGGTTTTTCTAAAGGAATAATATCATGATATTAAAATAAAATTATATCTGGAATTCTCATACATGAATAACACGTCTTGAAAAGTCATTTTTTCATAGGTCAACACCTCATTGATCAGAATTGGGAAATTATATTTGAGATAATGACGGTTTCAATCCATGAAGTCAGTATATATATTGATTTTATTATTCTTATTATCTATGGGTACAATATTGGCATAAAAATTTGGGTATTTAATATTTTATATGATGATCTAATTGAATTCAACCTCTATGATGGAAGTAATCGTCATGTGTATATCTTCCTTGTAACCTATTTATAGACATTGTTCTTTTATATCTGACCCAAGTGGTGAGTAGCTAATTGAGGATCTAATTTAGGTACATCCATGTAATTTATATAAAAATACATCTACATGTTTTTAAAAAAAGTTATTTATTTTTCCTATTAATCATGGGTTGTTGTAGAACTAATTAATGTTGGCCATAAATATTCTATTTTACCCAGGTTCACCTATTTATGTTCATCAAAGGTGTTTTATACTCATTCGAAAAGTAATGGATCTCCCATTATATATTAATCTAAATTTTTATTGTTGTAAATTTTATAATATGGAATCAACTTATAAGATTCTGTAGGTGATGTTGGATCATTATCACTCCCATTGAGATCAAACGTGTTGAAGGTATGAAAAGATTCTTCATGTATAATTAACACCATGTGGATATATGAAAATTCCCTAAAAGTTCATTTTCATCATCTTGAGATCATAAGTAGAAAATTAAATAGACTTATCTAAATAGAATGATGTCAATTAAAATTGATTTTGTGTAAATATGTTTTGTATAAATATTGACACACATATACTACATGGGATCTTTTTCTGCTATTGATAGTGCATTCTCCATACAAAAAATCTTATTGACTAGTATATAAGAGAATAGTTAATGGTTCTCTATACTATTCGCCAATATATCCAAACAAAACCAAAAATCTAGAGCCCCTTACTCAATTGAGTTTATAGGAAATAAAATGTACTCATCTAGTCTGGGTTTAGATTAACTAGGGAAGATTGTAAGCAATTAAGGGTGGTGATTTTCATGTCATTATTTCCAACAGTTGTTCATTATATACGAAGAGGAAAAATGCAATATTTGGTCAGAATTTAATTCCCAGAACATAATTATCTAGTATTAGTTCATATTGATATTTTCTATCCTCAAAATACGTATCAGAATTTTTTCTGTACCTTTCTAGTGGTCTTTTATTCTAATTTGATGAACGAAATGACTATACGACACTCTATGGGGCCTACATCGACATTATATGTATATGATACAGAAATATCAATTTTAAACTCCTGAGGAATTAAGGGTTATTAGATAAGGGCCTCCATTAGTTATTTATAGTGTTTAAGGGATTGAATAATTAATACACTTGATGGGAAAATATAAAGATTATTTAAATTTTCTAATTTGTAGATCAAGGGTTTGTGCTTCCTACCATGTGATTTTCCCAAACGTGGAAATTAGGAGTTGATGCTAACTTTGTTTATGACTCCTTTCTATAACTATAAATAGATTGTTCTTTTTCTCTAAATGGATAACGCTGAAATGATTGGCATGTATCGTAATGGTGACTTACTGACAATTTTCTTCTAGTTAGTCTATTAGTATAATCATATTGGAGCAAGCCCTAGTGGACTCATGGCAACATTGATGTTTACATTGATATTATTAAAGAGACTATCATTGGGTATTAATAATAAATATAAATATAGACACATAAATAATTATTACAAACCATCAATATTCTTTTATACCGCATCTTCCTTAACCTTTATTAACCCCTCATCAATTATTGGTTGGGAACTCAAGATTATATTAGTCCTCCTCATTGGTGAAGGGGTCTATCAGAAGAATGATTTTAACTATTACATATTGTGATTCCTAAATATATAGAAATATAGTTTTAAGTGAAGTTAGAAACCCCAAAATAATGGGGGAAGAATTTATTTTGGGTTTTGATATGATTGTTTTCATATGGTGGCTATCCTTCATTCACCGTAATTTATCTCTAATGATTTCATCCAATCTTATTAGACTGTAAAGAAAAATTATTTTCCATGGTTTATATAAAGATAATTAGGGATTCAATTATTTAATTTAGTTATGAACTTATGATTACATGTTTCTGTTTGACCAATTATATTGCCTTATATTCATTAAATTTATATATCCCCCTATTTGGGACTTTTCTCTACTCTTCTTCCTCTTCAAATGGGGAAGAATAGATGTAATTCAATTGACATTTTGGTTTAACCACCTATACATGTCTATTATCTATCAACTCCAAAATAAAATCCTTGGATAGGAAAAAAATTATTCTATATTATACTCTAACATATGATGATTAATGAAATAGTCAAGGAAGTCATTTAACCGTACCTCATTAATACTTTTATCTTCTAGAAACATGAAAAACAATTTTCCTATGTAAGCAATGAAAATTACTGGGTCATTTCCTTTTAAAATTAATATAACTTGTTCTTTTTATATTTGAAATTATAGTATTTGTATTATTTATTCGCATCCTTCGCATTTTTATTATGGTGTGAATATTATTGTTCTCCTTTAGTAAGGAGTACAAAATGATGTCTAGAAGACTAACGGATTTTATTTAACACCGATTCTTTTTTGAGTACAATGATTTCAAATTTTATAAACCTCTATTTTCATATGTTGATATTGATGACTTAGATTAGGATTTAAGGAACCAAATGTCATCTTTTATCCATTGTTCTACCCCAAAAAATTCTCAAAAACCACCATGGCACATCAAATGAATGTGTGGAATTTTAATTTCATCTCTAATATTCTATATTCACATCATGAATAGTTTTTTATAAATGTTTCATATTTAGGGAATAGTTAAAGACCTTTTATAAAGAGATGAAATTTGTAACCCTGTCATATTCACTTATTTTGTAGTTTTAGAGGTTATGAACAATGGTTTTAATCAATTTTTATTTAAATTGTTAACAAATTATCATAAATGATCTTACCAATTAGAAATGTGTCCAGCTTAAAAATTTAGATACCATAAAAACATGGGTCACTCTATGTTTTGGAAAATACACCTATGTTTTTCCACACACAGTACCTTCAGTGTTCCTATCACGGGGATTCGTCAAGATGAAAAGCGTGTGATATACTATTATGGTTCTCCCAAACTATTTTAAAGTATTAATATGGGATTTTTAATATATATTGTTGGAATATTTAGATCTATCCACCGATGATATGATTTTCTTTCTAGATGAATTGGTTAACATTATAAATCTATGGATTTTATTCAAGTGGGAAAGGACTCAAGGGATTCAAGATGTTATGGAAAAAAATCACCAAGGATTATGCTTGAATTTTATAGTTAGAGAAGCCTATTAAAATTTGTCTATTTTTTTCCATTGTCGATAACCAAATTGATTTAGCCTCTGGTAACTCCTTTGAAATGGTGGTAGTTTTGTCCCTAGTAGAGGAAACTCTAGATAATCTGAGGTTATAGCGTTTAGGTAAAATGGATTCCATTTCCATGGTTTAGTTCAATGTCTTAAATAATATATTTCTAGTTGTGTGGTTTCTTCTTATTGAATATAATTCTTCATTGGGTAAGTGAAATCATCCTAAAAGTTTCACTCCATAGTTATACTATATCTATGTAACTTATCATGTGTTCCAACTTATTTTCTAACTCATATTCATATAATTAAATATTATCTTCAATAAAAAGTGGCTGAAATTCATTATATAGTAGGTGGGATATGGATGTAGCTATAAATTTTTCTTTATCATTTATGGATGATTTTTGATATTGTGGTAGCAGGATTTTTATTAGATTTCATATGTCATGATCCTAACCTAGATGTTAGGTGCACACACTCTTCATATACTTTTGTGGTAATAATATTTTGAATTGATGCATCCTTAGTATTTTATTTTATACTAATACCATGATTCAAATTATCTATAGTTGTTATATGATAAAAAATTAATGAAATGAATAACATTGAAGGAATAACATACTCCTCGATATCATAGTAGTGTAGATCTTCATTGGTTCATATGACTCCTTCATGGGATGGGTTATAATATTCCTTCATGATTTCCCTAGAAGTAGCATTATTGGGCTTCTATTCCCAACACATAATTATATTTTCTTATTTTTTATCCTTAGAAATTTTATATAGATGGTTTTCCTGATATATTAAACTATGGATTCATCTGAACGTAAACTCTATAGAGGGGATGAATAATGAATCTTCAACATAGTGAACAGTGATGTTGATTGATTTTTATTTATTCCAAGTAGAGAAAAATAAAACATTGATAGAGGATATGGAGGTAAAAATGTCACCATCCTTATGGAATGTGGTGGAATATACATATTTGTTGTCCTGATTAAACTCAATTATGAGTTTGATGGATGAGGAGAGGGTGGGGGAAGTGAAAATTCCCCTAGCCTGGTGGTATGACGTTATATTAATAATGTTGCCTATGTTTTTATTATATCCCTACTCACCTTTAAGGATCTCAGTCTTGTTATATTTTTTTTATTATGTATGGTTTTCTCATTTAATGAGAGTTATTATCCATTAAATGTGGTTTTACTTTTGATTGATCATATTTTTTTAAATTTTATTCCTTCTTAACCTTTATAGAATTGATAAAAGATTTTATCAATAGATCATTCATATTTGATCCATATCCTTTTAGATTTTTTGGGTAGGATTTCATTTGATTGACTAATTATCATGGGTTTATCCAATTCTTGATCTAAATACCAATGAAACGATGTTACAAGAGACTTTCATAAGGATTATCCTTTTCTTAGAAGTGGAGTGATATGATGACCTCTATATTCACAAAAACCAATAATTCATTAATTGGTTGTTGTATCAATACAAACATGTATACGATTTTATATAACATTGATATTGGGTTTTTGGATACTCTCAAACAATTTTTGTAATTCTAGGTTTTGATCTATTAAAATGGATGATAGTTCAATATTAAGTCTTCATTTATTTATTTAATTGAGGTGATTAACATATCCCTCAAAAAGTAATAAAAAATATTTAATATAGTGGAGAGTTTCTAATCTGTTTTGATGAATATGAGTAATTAAATTATCCTATAGTGTATTCGGAATGCCCACTAAGAATTTGAAATGTTCATGTACAGGTTTTTTTATTATGTATTCAAATAGTTATCTCCACATGAAAATGAAATCATTATCTTCTTTAGTGGGGTTTTATTCAACCAGGTCTAGTGAAAAATATTTTTCTCCTATATTTTATCAATGAATGAATAATGTTTTTTAATATTTCATGGATACATCTAGGTAAACTTAGACTAAGGGAGGAAAAATAGTGATAATTTCCTCTTATTTCCAATTAACAAGGATGGAACACCATTGATTTCTTATAAACTTCCATGTTTTATTGATCTTTTATTTCCAAGTGCCTCTCAATATGAAGGAAAGAATGAAATGACTTATATTATTATATTTTTTCAAACATAATCTAAAATCCTCCATTATTTTGTTATATTGAATTATTAACTTCATGAAAATTATATGGGATTCATTAGGATAAATTTTCTATATCACCACTTGAAAAGTGAAAAAAATCCTCAATCTTTAATTTTTTAGGAAAAATATGTTTCAAATGGCTTTCCTAAAATCTATCCCATAATCAAATTTTCATGGTCATTTATTCTATATTTAAATAAGTTAAGAACCAAAATTTTAACAACCTTGATATATTCTCTACCAAGCCTTTTAAAAAACTATTTTGATTTTATTTATTTAGAAAAAAAATTATTATTCCTTCCTTATATTATCTTTAATTCAAGGAAGAACATCAAATATTTAATAATTGACATTTCAATCGTTCTCGACATGAATTCCAGAAACTCGTTTCATTGAGATTCATAAAATCTTCTAAATATTATGTCATATAAATATATAAGTACCACCCTCCTTGGAACATACTCTTTTATTATATATATAATATTATCAACTTCACTATATTAGAATCAAATCATTCTTATGTATTGATGATTCCTAGAGTACTAAGATAATAGTGATTAATTTATCCTATAAATTTCATTCATGAAGAGATATATGTAATTTAGTATCTTAATAAATGTGAAATCTATCCATGTATTAAATATTAATATCAACATAAATTACACCACCAAGAAATACATTGGTGATACACATCTATAAAACATTAACATACTTATCACCGCTATTACCAACATTAAATGTATTATTTTCAATCAATTGATGATAATAAATGTCTCAACCATAACAATTCCAATATTTTTTTACAGAACATACACATAAGACTTGAATTATTTTGAATCATTTTTTTCTTTATTCATTTTGTTCAAGAAAACCACACTTGTTTTGAAAATATTTTTGCACTTTGTAAAAAAATGATCATCCATATGATACCCTATTCAATATGGCCAAGAATGACATTCATATACTTGATCTGACTCTCATCCTTAGAAATCATGTCAAACACATTTATGATATACTTTTAATAAGAGTATTTTATATAGATATCTCATTATAATCATTTAAATTAGAATTTTCTTATTACCAATATTGTTTTTCAGAAATTTAATTATCATTTTGTAACTTCCTTTTAGTTGGTGAACATTTTTTAGAAGCATAATAATAATTTTATTCTTCATAATTCATATCGCCCCCTTGTTATATCCCTAAATTTATTAAATTAATGAATCCTTCTAGAATATTTATTCATATATTTTTTTAATAATGTACTCATTTTATACAATATTGAAATCTAAAATTTCAGAAAAATACATGTTTATTCTTAAATAACTTTTATGAATTAGTCTTTAAAGAGTATATATGATTTTTTCACAATTTGGATCCTTAAACATCAACTAGATCCAATTTTCATTTTGAGTGAGAAATTTTAATTTTAAAATAATATTGTATTATATGGTTGGATTTTTACCCTATCACATTTTATATCGTGTCTTATTTTCACCAGAATATAACAAAGCTTTATTTTTGATATGGACTAATTCCTAGACTGCATACCTTTAAATATTCACTTGTAGGTATTTTTAATTGGGCATTGTTGAAACCATGTTATTTATTATCTAACTTCTCATTTCAGTTATGAAATATTTTTAAGAGTTATCACTATCAAAACATGATGTGTTATCCAATGTTTCTTGAGATAATTTTGTACATGGCTATCTATAAACATCATGTTGTTATCTATATAAAATTTTAAAAAAAAATCCTAGAATATTATTTTTTTTATAAAAACAAATTTTTTATTCTATTAAACACCATTGATTTATTATTTATCATCATCAACCATTCCATTCTGTTATAATCATCAAGGAATAATACATAGTATATCTTTCTATCAATAATACTCGGTAATATCACCCAAAAACATTAGAATAAAATAATTTTAAACCCCAAAATGCCTTATAATAATTGTTCTTGTATGTATTTTGAATGATCATTACCTTTTTTATAATATCACACACTTCAGTATAATAATGTGAATTTTTAGGTAATAGATTTCACCTTCATGCTTCACTAAATCATCAATGTATTTTTAGCTCAAGTGGCTTGGTATTTTACTCTATAACTTATTTTTCTAGGCCTATGATACGAAGATCATAACTTAATATACACTATTGATTTTGAGATTCCCCATACTGAGCTTTCCTTAAATTACAATTGCAACACCCTTTACCATGATAGTACAATTCTTCTTATTGAAATTAATTACATTCTTGAATCACATAACTAGAAAACATTATGTAAATTATTATCAAGGCCATTTGAGACAATGTATCCCATTATAATAATATATTTTATATAACTTTATCCATTTTGAGTAAATAATATTCAAAACAAAGTCATTAGAAACTTGTATGTCTCATTGCATAATATATTTAACTCCTATCATGAGTTAAAATTCTTCGTTATATGTGAAATAAATCCACAAATAAGAATCCACACTCCTGTTTAGTTCATCTATTTTAAATAAATATCATCTAAATCTACTCTATCAACAATTTGGTTATCTATTTAATATTTTCTTATACACATCATTTGGATGTTAATATTCACATCCCTCATTTTGGTGTGAGGGATCCTCACCATATTGTAAAACTATAAAAATACGGTTTTTATAGTTCATCGTGAATCCTTAAGTTATTGTAAAATACCACATTGAGTCTCACATGGAACAATAAATTTAATTATATATGATATATGAATATATTTAAGTCCATAACCCTCATAAAATTAATATCAATTATAAACATAACGATAATATTGATTCTTCTCATAAATCTGTATTTCCCCAATAACATGAAGTACCTTTTTTCTATAGAAAACATGTCTTATGTTTACTCCATATTTAAATAATAATAATACATAAATTTAGGTGTATTCTTCTGTATTATTATTTTCCATATGGTATAATTATATTTAGAATCCTATTCCCAGATCACATAAACTGCACCAATGTCAGTGTGCCACAAGACCATATACATGAATCTGCATACACCATAGGTTACAATTAAGAAACGAGGGACTAATGTGTTATAGTGATGAGACTATACACTCAAAGTAAAAATAATATACAATGACCCACAATAGAATCAAATCACTAAATAATAAACAAATCGATTATTTGATGTATGAACAAAAATTTAATTCATCCTATGGAAAATTAATATCTAAAATATCATAATAGACACAAAAAAGAATCCAAGATAACAAATATAACAATTTCAAAACAAAAATAACCAATAAATACCAATATAAGCCTAATCCTAGCATTGATGATCCACCTACACCAAATCTAAAATCCAAATACAACTATTTAATGTACCTTCTTCACCACCTACTACTATGATCTAAACATCAGACCCTTTATCTTTCTTATGCCACATACTATGAATTATGCATGTGTCTCAAGAATATTATATAAGGTGTGATTATCCACGGGGTGATACACTACCAATAGTGTCCCTAGATATTATCCATATGTATTCTTGTGTATAAATAATCCAATGAAGGAATGATAATAACAGAATCATAACCCACTCCACCCATCCTCTTCAATCCACAATGATCATTTAACCTACTTCATCCAGTGCCAGAGTTGGGTGGTGTACTCATGGTCTATCATATTCTAAGAACCTTAAACATAAAACTAATTATTTGACCCTCTAGATTCATGTGATACACAAACCATTTATAAGTTAGAATACATTAAAATTTATTCCAAAATAAAATAAAATAAATTCTATAAATTCTTTAGGGAACTAATTTTCATTCCAATTGCCGGCTCAATATCCTGACTAATTAATAGGCCAATGATATCAAACTCTCATTCAATTATCTCAGTCACCCCAAGATATTATAACCATACAAATTATGTATCCATCCTATAAATACATATTCAACACATTCCATGATGAACTAATAAAATATATGGGATAGAACCAAAAAATTGTAACAATAATTTTTAGGAACTAATAATTAAACCAAAATCCTAATGGAGTTGGAATCTTGGAGAGTCGTATCGCTATAAATATACAAACACATCAAAAATAATAAATCACAATATTCATGCATGGAAATGATCATCACCAACTAGATTACACAAGTAAAGTGAAATCACCCCTCTTCCTTAAAAGCCACATAAATTGTGTTCCTAAGGAACCACATTGTGAATAACGTCACAAAAATCACATTTTATAGAATGAAATGACTTCACTCATATGAACCCAATTTATTTATGGGAAAAAGAATGACACGTAGATAATCCCCATCATTACCCATATGATACAACCCCTAGACATATTAAATAAATGAAAATAGGTATAATGGGTTCTATACTTAGTTGCACACATGTCCCTTCCAATGCCTGTAAGTCACATAATGTAAAAAAACATTTATAAAATTGGAATTTTCTTAGAAAGTAACCTGATACTAGTCAAGTCTGATAAGTTGAATATAGTTTCCTAATTCAATACATAGAATAAAAAATAATAAAAATATATAAATATCCCTAAAACATGATATTTAAATATAAGCACACAAAAATGGTGGGAACAACAGAAATAAGAACCTAACGATGATGAGCCTTACTCATAGAAACTCATAATGATTAATCACTCAAATAACTAAATAAAATGGTTAGAATCCAACTACCGAGGATAAAAAGGATAAATAATAGGATATAAGTCTTGATTTACCAAAAATTAGACCCTTAAATGATGTCACCCCTAATTTAAAATCAATTAATAAATTAATTAATATACTATAAAAATTAAAAAAACCCTTTAGATACACACCTCGTTCCTAGTTTACCACCATCGTATACAATTCGTTATCTCCATCAGGAGGCTGGTGGACCTTAGACAACCCCCTCCACCACTTTTTCTACTAGTAGGTACCTAGAACTATGTCACTTACTCCCCAGTGCCCTCTTTCTTCAATTGATAGAGCCTGGCATCTAGTCCAACATCCCAAATCTTACCCTCATCCCCTCATCAACCCCTAAAACACCTCAAAATAGTATAAATTTATATAGTTAGTAAAATATCAATCCATAATTTCCACACCTTCATACTCAATTAATTGAAGCCTCCACACTATAAAACACTCATATTTGAGCTTTCTTCGACAATAACATTCACTATACCCCAAGAAAACTGACAAATACCAGTCACTATACTCCTTGAACACTAAGGCGATGTTGAACACATCTGTCTACTCCAAATTACCTTAGTTAACCAACTTAAACACAATATTTCCATTTATAAGCTCTCTCAACCATATGAATCACTAACACAATAACTTCCCAACCAACCTATCTGATATACTAATGTTTATGTACCTGACTATCATCCAAATTTCCATATATATTAGATATCTTACACATTCTATAGTCATCAACCATAAAGATACACATACGCAAACATAATAATTGATTCCAATACCTATACCCACACTATTTTAATCTATTTAAAAATAATACACACCTTTCACCTATACCAATCGTGATAAAAACTAGAAACCAATATGCTCATGGAATACCAATATTCACCAAGAGTACTTCTAATTTCTCTTAAACAATTGGATTGATCACCATAAGTTAACATAAAGCCCAATTTCCTAATGGAGGTCCCCTATATGAATTCATACCCAATATCATCCACAACTTCCAAAACTGGATATCCTATCCACTACCATTATCAGAGCATGTGAATAAATCATTGCTAATCCCTCTCATTAATTCTATTATCCCCACCTCAATGTATGTGTTTGACCCAATCCAAGGCCAACAACTAACTATAAGATAATATGAAAAAACCTATCTAGATGTATGATCTATCTACATACCCAAAACTCATTAGGAGTTTTATGACACTAATTTTGATTATTCCCTATCTACCCTCACTAATTAATCCATGTTGAAGACCCAATTAATAGTAGTAATGTTGGTCCTCATCTTTTACAGCCCAATTGGGTCTCCTAATTTCCTTGCTCTCAACTACCTGAAGATACACTATGAGCCTCACCTAAAACTACTTTTTATTTTGGTATACTACCATATGTTATGTTTCTATACAATATCAATTCTTGGTTCAACACATCAATGAATAAGGTCAACTTAAATATATTCATGTGTACCATAATAGTGTGTTAAAGTCCATCCTCTAATCATTACTCATTACTTATCTCCTCTCTCTTCAACATTATCTTAAATAATAGACAATATATTATACTCATATAATCATCCCGGACTAATACCTCCCCTTTATGAGGTGCATGAACCCATGGGCATAGTTCATACTCAACATATCTAAAATGAAATAAATGAAAACCCCAGCTCAAAAGCTTTCCAAACCATATCCTCATGTCTGACATCTTGTATCTATACATACCACAAACATTTATTTGGTCCCTTGAAAATATACCTCACCAAATTTACCCTCTACCCTTGAGAGATTTTAATCAAATAATAAATTATGATGTGGACTTCATAAATAACATATCTACCTAGGGTCCACCTTCCCTCTAAAGGAGGATATTAATACTGGAAATCCCTTGTTAGATATTCCATGGAAGGATCAGTTCCATGAGTTCCCTAAATACTGATATCAATATACCATACCCGAATCACATTTATATGTCAATAAAACAACTACCTCTTCTCTTCTAGATATCTTGGATGACTCAAATACTACATTACCGCTACTCATGGATCATTCTCATCTTCTTCCTCATTTGTCTCATCAAGTGTAATCCTTGGTGGAACCACATCCCTGCCTTCCTGAAAATCTAACAAAGGATATTAAGGTGGAATATCATTAAGATCAAAATATCATAATTAATACATATATAATGGTTCATATATTACAATTATGGAATATTTTAAAAGTAATCACATCTCACTAGCCCATATGCTTCCCTATCTGCACCGAATTCACATTTGATCTAGCTTCACAACTCAACCTACTAGTATAAGTGTCAGACAGCACAAACTCCACAAAACAATCGGACCCACATATGTGATATCACATGGAATCATAATATTAGTTTATTTTAGTAGAATTAGACCATTAATCTAAATAGGAAAACACCATATAGGTTGTTTATTGCACATTAAATTACCAAAACATATTTCTAAACCACAATAACAATCATAATCAAACACACACGTGTTAGGTGAGTCCTACATACCTAGAGTTATTCATTAATACCACCTATTAATTATTAAGTAAATTATCAAAACAAAAATATATAATATAAAAACAACATATTTTATACTCTAAATAACCCAACTACAAAAATGAACACCAAAATGGAAATATATACATTGATGGTGTCGTAGACATCATCAAACACTTACAATGGACAAGGTCACACAATAAATTCCATCATAATCACTAAAACATCCAAAACCTTCAAATTCTATTTCTCATATAACAGATAGAAACTTACTCATCAAGAAGCTCTTATTCCATGTTATAACATCCTTGACTTAAATCTACTTAACAAAACATAAGTTGGAGTTCCACTAGACCTCATGTGTTCATCCCCATATGAAAGTGGTTGTTTAATAATATTGAGGGTCTATGGAATGATAGTGGGGAGACTATTCCATGTATTTATAAATAAAAGAGAACAATCTATATTTAAATCAAATAAAGAAATAGTCATTATATAGGTCAACAGGATCACAACCCAAAGTAAAATAGATTATAAGAAAAATGAATATCTATAATATCATACATGTCATATATATGAAAATTTCCCCACCAATAGATTGATCAAAGAATATAAATAACCCAACAAAGACATAAATAAACCTAGACATATCACTGAGGATCAACCTAATCCTTCTTCAAAATCGAATTACATATCTCTCACACACCTACTACACCACCATTTATTAAGCTTTGTACACCTTTTCCTTGAACTTCCATATTACACAAAACATGTATATTATACACATCTTATAAGGCATGTAAAAGATATGAGTATAGAGTCATAGTCTACCCGTGTTCTCTCATGCATGACAGTCATATTATCTACTTCATCCAATTCTATATTTGAATGATATACACATGGGTTGAAACATCAGAAGAACCATTCGAAATCTAATAAATTTCATAACACATGGTGATATATTCCATCCCATTAACTATATAGTTCATCCAATACAGTAACAAACACTAAAACATCCCGTACTCACCCCATACAACATGTCTCATTGCTATCCAATTCTTATTCTAATTTCCAATTCAGTAGCTTCACTAATTCCATAAACATAAATCTCTATCTCCCATTTTTGTGATGACCCAGGTATTTGGGTGAGGTGATTTGGATGTTTGAGTTATCTAACCATGTTAATATATGTGTATTTGAGGTGATAGAGGGGTTAGTGGATAATTAGGGGCCAACATTAAGAATTCATATCAATATTTATTCTCAGTATTTTCAACTTAGAGGGCACCATGTACCCAGTGACCTGGTTCTGGGTAATCAATGGTAGAATAAGTAGTGTAGGTGGATTGATGTGGTCTACCATACATCATAACGACATAACTAAAGTAATTAGTGGGATACCAGTACCCTAACCTTGGTGACTAGGTACCCAATGGGTATCTAAGTGTTTTTCAAAAAATCTAATTAAGTCAATTTTTTAATTAATTAATTTTAAATGTTTTGTGCCCTAATTGTTTACCCCATATCCACTGAGATTGATATCCACCCAATATCCTTTATTCCTTATTCATCCTAAGTGTGATTATTTCCATTTTCATTTGTTATTTATGCATTTGGTTAAGGGGATTCATTGTGTGTAAGGATTTACATTGTTCGATGTATATGCCATTTTGGTATTAAGTAAGGGTTGTCCAGAATATTCTTATGTGATACATTTGTGTATGAATAAGGAAATTAAAAGGAGTGGGTGGGGTTATGTGTGTTATCGTGTATAAAACTACTTATTTCATTTTTTCAGGTCAGATGGATAGGAGAAGTCTCATTAGGGTAATGATGGGGCTTGGATATATGTGTGGATTGTATTAACAAGATATATTAAGGACTTGTGCAGAAAGTCACTATATGGATATTGTAATTTTTTTTGATGAGTTCAATGTTGAGGTTCCTTGGGAAAACAATTTGTGTGGTTTGTGAATTTTGGGGGGTTATATGTATTCACTTGTGTAATGTGTGTGGTGGTGACCATTTTCATGGGATGTGATTATTGTTTGACATATGATTAGTGTCATAATATTTTTTATGATATATCTCACTAATGGAAAAGTATATTAAGGATGTGTGAACAGAGGATAGGGTTCGATAGGTAGTTTTTACCACTAATGTTTTATTATTATCATCCATATTTTATAGGAATGGTTTATAATATGTCGACCATATATTTATAAAAGGAAAACACCATAGGGATGTACATTGGAGCTTGGAGTGGTTGAGATAACGTGATGGTAGAAAGAGATCAATATTCTCAAAATTAGACATGTTTTTTAGCTTTTAGTTCAAATGGGAATTGGTTATATGTTCATATTTGGATTTGGAATGACGATTGACCTTTATAGGATTATTGATAATGAATTTGAATAGGTATATGTGTTTTTTGGAAAGTTTCATTTTTTTTGTTATGGAATTAGTTGGATTGAAAATAGACCTTCAATTTTGATCAGATGTGGGTACATCATCCCATTTCAGCACTGGCCAAAGTAAGTAAATTGATCACAATGGGTTGAGGATCTTTTGTGGTGGGGGTTTTTCTTGTTATATTAGTTATCAGTTATTTCATTTTTTATACACATATATTTGTACATATAATCATGGGACACCATTAGTGGTGGCCTACTTAGTTCATACCCACACACTATATATATCCTATATTCTATGTGTATGCTTCATGGTTCCTAACATAAGAAAGGGAAAGGGCCAGAAACTTCAGAGTTTAATATCTAGTATTCATTAGGTGAATGAGAAAGAAGTAATTTGGATTTAAAACTAGAACCAAGTGGATATAAAAGATAGTATTGTGTATTTTATATTTCTTAGTTATTATTATATTTTGATGATCCTATGGATGAATTTGGTTTCTTTTATATGACTTTTGTAGTATTATAGATATTAATTTTTCATATTGTGTGTCTTTACTCTATTAATAAAATATTGACTATTGACTAATTTTATTCTATCATGGGATATTTTATTTTTTTATACATAGAAGTTATAGTATCCCCACCATCGATCCTTCGACGCTCAGGTCTAGTTTCCAACCTCTTGCTTATGAATAAGTGCACAAGTTTCCTAGAATAACTCTAACAGGGGTGATGTTCGAGCAATCAAGGTCATATATACTACATTCAGGGTCTCTCCAAAATAAATAATTCTTCTAAGAGTGGGTTATTATGGCTTTACACCATCCCTAAAGAACTTTTGTTTATAATTAATCCCTACACATTTATAATGTTTAAGAAAAAAAACTATACTTATTATAAGAAATCCTAATACATTTTTATATGATATCTAGTCCTCTCCTTGATCTTTAATAGAAACTGTGTGAGATAAATTACAAAATTCTAGTGAGATGTCCTAAATTATTCTTAATTTTCAGGATTTTTCCATATCTTCATAACTTCTCCATCAACATCCTAAATATTTTTAATGTTTGTTCACTTTATTTTCCAATGAATTAATGATTTATGACCATTATTACACATTTATATTTATCTCATCCATGTTATCTAATATTTATTCGTCTTATATTAAAATCTATTAAACATAATTCACAACTCACCTATCACTGCATCCAACTATTTCATATATACCTTAGAGTCACATAGTATAATATTTCATTATTTTTTATAGCACTATAAATATATGTATTTCAGAACAAAAAAAATTAATTATAAAATAATATTTACAACTTCCCCAACATTATCATATTCTCCATAAATGTTGTCGTCAAATTTTGGGATTTTTATGACATCCATATGGATTTATTCACTATTTTTTTTGTGAACATAAATCTCATCTGCTTCTAATTCCATTAATCTAATCCTTATTTTTGAAACGGTGTTATTTTTATTCACAATTTGTTTTGTATAAAATTTATTACATTAAAATTTTAAGAAGATTTATTTAGACATGTCTCAGATGATTTATCCTATCTAAAAATGGTGTGACACTTAATAACAAGGTTCCAAACCTTTCCAAATTTAAATAAAGAAAGTGTGATCTTCCAATCAAAATTTATTTTCCCCCATTTCTGATTTAGGACAGTTATTATATGGCCTTTTCAAAATATTTTTCCTCTTGATTATCCTAAATATTTTTTTTCACCTCAAAGGAAACTTAATGAGATGAATAATTTTTCATAGTTCCTTAAAAATTAGTTCACATCACATAAGTAAAGAGCATGTTTTGAAAGATAAACAATGATACAGTTTTTAATCATTTTTGTTAATCATTGAGACCTTAAAATTGATGTAAGGTGAAAATAATGTAAATAGTCACCTAAAAATTTAACATATATACGGTTTTAAAAAACTATATCCTTGTCCCCCGTAATGAAATTATACTGAGAGAATAATTCATCCCTATTTTCATTCAAGTGAATCCTTAAATCCTCATATTTGTTCAAAATAACTTGTGATTTCACTTCTCATACCTTGGAGTCACCATCATAGTTGTTCCGAAAAATCATGTATGGGAATTTGAGGATTTATTCAACATCACATTTGTGTATATCACATTATATAATACACTACCTGGAGAAATTATGTCCAAATTAAATGAAATATCAGGTCATGTAGTTTTCAACTTATCCATACCTAATGATTATGAGTAGTGATTTATCTGATTCTTCTATAGTTGGATACTATAAAAATTAAATATTAGAATTCTCATGATGTTCACATTTTTTTACATGTCTAAAAATCTGAGAAAACCCTTTAAAACTACTACCTCTACATTGATACTACTTTTTAGTCCCATACTAGGAAGGATACCCAAAGAGGGGTGAATTTTTGTATATTAATTAAGAACATTTAATTTCTACAATATTGTTTCATAGCTAGTTGAAACATATTAATATACCCTAGTTGATATGAAAGTTATAAATTGAATACGTACACAAGATATTTTACTTGATTTTCCTTTAGTTTACTATTTCAATGGATCGTTCACTTATATAAGTATCAGTATAAAAGAATTACCATAAAAGAACATATTTTTTTATGAATTCTGAGTAATATCATTCCCTATGAACGTTAACAGTCAATAAAAATCATGAAAACTCATTTCTCACACATGTTAGAGAATAAAAACTCAATATCATGTGTACACAATAATCTCCACAAACCAAATCAAGATATTTAACCTACTCTAATATATAAATACATTTTGTATTAGTTTACATTATGATATCCATTGATTTATAAATATAATAAACCCCATAATTCCATATATCAAACTGATATCTCCTTGATCTATTCTCCAGATCTTTTTTCTGAATCACTATGAAATGGTTTTTCTTCGTTATACCTTTGTATTAATAATCCATGGTTATTTGATCCTATATCTCCACAAAATCTGACTATTTTACACCTTTTAAAAAATATATTTAGACTTTTTTGTGATATTTCATTATATAAAGAGGGAATTGTTTTTAATAGATTCATATATAGATAAAACATCCCTAACATCATGTTTCTTAGTTATATTTATTCAATCCATTGTGGCCACCATAGTCATTTTTTCATCCCATTTAATATAGTGGTTTTTCCAAAAATATGCTCAAATCATGATATTTAAAAAGAAATGAGAAAAGATTTATTTACACATTTTTTTAAACCATGACTTTTACCATGTCTATTTTATATAAAAATTAAAACATCCGTTATAATTCCATGTCTTCCATAATGATGTTTTGTAATCCAACTCCATCATTTTATAACTAATAATAGAACCATGTGGATCATATAAATTTTAATATCCCCTTATTTTAAACATTGAATAATACATGATATAATCCCTTTATCCACAATGTATTTTTGTTCTTCAATCCAATCTTTAACCAATTTTTTTCTACACTTCCTCCTTTATATCCTTGGAAAATATTTAGTGAAAAAAAGAGATGACTAGGTATGTGCTGAGGTATCACTATGAAGTGAGGTGAATCAATGATACATTTTTTATAGTTTATTATTTGAAATTTGAATATTAACTGGTTAAGGTCTTGATCAACACATTTTTAACTATATATATTAATCATATACAAACACAGTAATGAAATTCTAGGCACATAAAAGCATCTTTATAAGGATCACCTCAAATGTGGGTGACTACTCCTTGATAGGATGGGGTCAAGTTTCATACCTATATTTAATCAATAATATAAAGAGTTATTATTGTTTATATATCATGATATAAAAATATCCTTACTATTCTATAATTTTATGATTGATTCATTATAATAGTTCCCAGTAATTTAAAATAAGTATTCAAACCAGAACAAGTAAGGTCGCCCGCAAGATCCGCAATCCTCCAACATAAAAAGAGCATCTACTTCAAGCCTTTATTATATTAAAAAACATACATGATTCCATTTTTTTAAGATCTTATTACCTAAATAATTCTATAATATGAAAAAATTCTCTATTCATTGACTCAATCTCAAATATATTCTAATTCAAAAAAATTCACTATGAATATGAAATAAGTTACACCAAAAACTAATCTCATATATATATATATATATATATATTATCCCTTGTTAATTAATAAATAATTCATAATTATAACATTTCTAGGAAAAATAAATTATCAATGTATAACAAAATATTATCTTCATATATTTTCACAATATTGTTCTTCAATATCTTCCCCTTCTTAACTGATCATGTTGGTTTTCTCCCCACAAACCACAACTCAATTTCAAAAAATTCCAACACATATTCATTCAAATTTTGAAGCGAATTTTTTGGATAGTTTCTCCAAATATAATATTTAGTATTTATCATCAAATAATTTTATTTTATAATACTAAAATAAACTAGTAGTGATATTATGAATTTAATTTAATTGTATCCTCTATATGATTCATCTTGAATCATGTGTTAATCCATAAAAAATGAAATTTGATCCATAAATAACATCTTACTATCATCAAACATAAATCACCTATTCGGTTCTCATTCTATAAACACTCTCACTTCTTTTAATATATACATTTTCTATAGCAAGTTACATAGTCCGGATCAAAGTATCATAGAGAGGGGAGGGGGACAATCAATGATATATTATTCTTTCTTGTTTCCTTTATTTTTGAAATAACCTTCACCATCTCTTAAAGAGTTCATTCCCTAGTGAACACAATAACAACCCATATCCACCATAACACACAATTTACAAGGTTCACTACAAAAAAAGTATAATGGTACTGGAAAAAATTTAGTACAACACAATACACTAAAAAATAATCCTTTGATGTGGAATACATTGAGTATGATATTCCCTTTCACTCGTGTAGCACTTGTTAATCAATATGGAAGCATGTGTGATCCCTCTTTACACAAATAGGAAAAACATGTTTCATTTCTTCATAATAAGCATTCATAGTTTGATATTTAAAAATAATTATTTTCTTTCCAACCCTAAATCTAATAAAAACTACCTTATACACAACTTAGAGCTTGTGCTCAAATTAAATCTTCTACACACCCTTTTAGGTATCCTGAACTGATCTTTCATTCCTTGGGCACAATACTTTACATTTTCGCCAAAACCCAATTGTGCTCATCATTAATCATGTGTGTAACTCTCTTTTATCATGATACATATCATTCTTACACACATATTTATTTCATTCATGTGGCACACATTACATAAAATTCATCCATCCTATAGATAACAATATTTATATATGTTTTTATGCACTCAAATGAGAGGGGGTAACCTCTTATTTATAGGCATCGATGACCCATGCGTCTAAAAACCAGGACACGTCGTGCAAAATACTAACATGTAAAAATAGATCATTCATGCACTTCATACCTTTTCTCCGTGTTCATCTACTCATAATGTTATGTACTTGAATCATGGATTGCACTCAACATTCCAAACTCCCATCAATCTTGCACGTAAAAACCAATCATTCTTATAAGTCTTTTCTTTAACTTATTTTGATTTCTAGATCTTGGAATTCCACTTTTGTGAATCATACCAAGACATCTACATACATCCACACAACATTCATTTCCAAATGCACATTTATCCTTCTCCCAATTTTTAACCGAAAAAATTTGGAAAATAATGGAAAACAACATGACTATATAATATGCTTCTCCATGAATTCCAATGATTCTTCATTATCTTCTAGATTAATCAAAAAAACTAATTTAATCACAAACAGTATATTCCATGATATATGTTCATTGATGGAACTCTTTTAGCTTCATCACATTTTCAATGGTAAGTACTGAAATGTCTATATCTTCAACTGTCGGCTTCCATTCCAATCAAAATTGAATATGTCCTGTATCAGTCCTTTCAACCAAAATTGAATATGACTGGAAGCACCATTACTACCCCTTTCCTTCATAAAGCTTTCATAAAATTTTCTCCAATCTTATGATATTTGGGAAATTCAATTCCACAAATCATCATCTAGTTTTTCAATAATTTTACAAAGTTAATTTATTTATCCACTTTTTAACAATAATAGACATATATCCACTTCTCCATCTAACATAGACCCAAAACTATAGGAAATTGTTTATCCTTTTACATCTATTGAGAACTCTTACATATCCTTTGAAACTAATAATATATATATATATTGAAGATGTGTTCAGGTCAAAAGTCCAGAACCCTGTAATTTATTCAAAATAAAAGAGCATAAAAATTACATGAGCCGAAATGAAGGAAATTTTATAGATTATATAATAAAAAAGGAATCAAATACTGAGGGAGATCATTCCTCTAACTGATATCATGATATAATCCCATGTCAGTGAGGCCGTCAAAAATCTTGTTAGCTTCAGGGAAGGTGTGTGTAGCAACTAAATTGAGACTGTTGAAAGACTTGAGGCCGTTAATCCATCAGGGGGTGAGAGACCATGCTAGGTGAGTCTCGCCCTTCCAGATGGATTACACAATGGTAGATGAGTTGCTCTCGATCTAGATGTTGCTCCAGTTTAAATTTTATGCAAAAGAGATGGCATGGATGATACCCAACATTTCGGCTTCCAGAGCAGAAGCAATGCCGCCGCTTCTATAGAAACACCTAAGAATCTGATCAAGATGGTCTCTGAAAGCACCTCCGCGTCTCAAAGGTCTCGGCTTTCTTTTTGAGGCTCCATAAAATATTGACATTAATCTATCAAGGAGGAGGATCTTTCCAGAAGACATCGATTGTGTATTTCAGTTTTGGGAATATTACACTCACTCCAATACGTCGGAGGGTTTCAAGATCAATGAAAGAATTGTCACAATGATCTTTTTGGATCATCGCAGACTCATTGATAGTAATATGAATTATAATTTTACCTACAGTTAGTTTAAATTATATATTGTTGAAAATGAAATAATTTCTACCATACAAGAGAATATGTAGAATCTCGGAAATGATAGAAAGAAAAAGGGTTCTAATTGGCGGAGACCTCGAAAGCTCAATCGCCTTTTCAACTGTGAGAAAATAAAGTTATCCAAAATCCATCTACACCCAAAAAGATCAAAAGTGTAGTTACAAAGAGCAGTAGTAGTACCACAAGATAAAAAGAGGTGGTTTATGTCCTCCCGATGTTTATTGCACAAACAACATTTAGAGAAAAGATTAAAACCATAAGACTGAAGGCCACCATCGGTGGGAATATTTTGGTGAGAAATTCACCTAATGAGGGTAAGATATGAAGGTTTTATCCAAGCCTTATTGAAATTTGAAATCCAACTGAGATTATCATAAAATTTAGAGAGATGGTGATTATAATTTTTTTTGAGTCTAACAAACCATTATTAGAGGGTTCCTGAAGATGTGGGCCAGAGGAGTTGATCACATCTCTGATGGAGCAGTTGGTGGGATTAGGAGTAAAAGAATTAGGCATTTCCAAGACAAAAGGGGAACCCGTCCAGTTATCAAACAACAATTTTTATTTTTATTTTTTACTAACAATCCATCTATAATTTTCCAAGATAGAAAAATAAGAAGATTTAATCTAGGGCAGATAGAGGAAGACCTGTAGTGAAGGGTAATAGATTAATGTTTATTAAGAAAATTATATCTGAGGAAATTCATGGGATGAGAGTTATCATGAATGAGGGACCATGTAAATTTAGCTTGAAGATCCTCATTAAAGGTTTTATGATTTTCAATTCTGATACAACCTTCTTCAATAGGTTTACAACAAGAGGTCCAAGAAACCGTTACCAATTTTATCTTCATGATTATACCTCTCCAAATGAAGTTCTTTATTCAAGAATTTAAGAACTTAATAAGACTAGCAGGCCACTTGTAGACCATCATGGAGTAAACCAACTTAGAAACTATGGTGGATTTTACAAGGAAAATATTTCCAGCCACTGAAATGGATTTTCTTTTCCAGGAAGAAAGTTATTTATGAATTTGATCCACTATGTGCTGGAAATAATAGGATTTGGGCCATCCCTAGAAAATGGGGACACCAGGATATGTGAAGGGTAGAGAACCTTCGTTAACCCCTAAAACATCAAAAATATGATTTTTCCTATTGAGGGGGAAATTTTAAACAAAATAAATAGAATATTTATGCCAGTTAACACACATACCAGAAACCTCATCATAATGAGAGATAATGGATTTAAAGTTATTGATATTTCCTTTGTCTCCCTGGAGGAATAAAATGATATCATCGGCATAAAGAAGATGGGAAGGGGAATGTAAATTCTTAGAGGCAAGAATCGGTTTGATCATGCCTTCGTCAACATTGAGGGTAAGAAATATACAAATATAGTCTTCCCCAATAGAAATAATGTTAGCAGAGAGAGGGTATCGTTTTCTGACAACTTTGGAGCATTTAAATTATCCTCTAAGAGAGACATTGATCAAAATTGAAATATGTGATGAATTAAAAATGGTTTTAATTCTATTGACAAAAGTGTCATTAAAACCAAAACTAGATAGTACTTTAAAAATAGAGTCCCTGTCAATCGTGTCAAAGGAATTAGTAATATCAAGTTTAAGATAAATATTTAAACCTCTAGTGTTTCTATTCAATAAATTAGTGGATTCAGATGCAATAAAAATGCCATCTTGTATAGATCTCTCTTTAATGAAACCAAACTAGTTCTATGAAACAGTTTTGTTGCTAATATCAGATATTCTATTGGAAATGATCTTAGTAATAATTTTAAAAAGAAATTTTAAGAGGGAGATGGGTCGGAAAAGGTGAATTTCATCAGTATTTTCAATTTTGGGAATACGAGTGAGAAATTGAGAATTCAGACCATGAGGAAACACCCCTTTTTCAAAGAAGGTACGGACTAAATTACAAACATCATTTTGAATGAAATCCCAGTGTTTTTGGTAAAAATCGTTATTAAAGACATCAGGACCAGGGGAACTGTCTGGATTAAGTCGAAACATAGTGTATTTAATTTCAAAATCAAGAGGGATGTCGTTAAGTAAGTGGTTATCCTCCAAATTAACCATGTTCGGAATTATATCGAGCAAAATATCATTTTTGGTATTGGGGCCATTTAAAATGTCATTGAAATATGAGACAAAATGGTTGGTAATCCCTTATTTCATGTTGATGATGTTACCCTCAACCTCTAAGCAGGAGAGAGCCCTACTAGCTTTCCTATCTCTTTGAAGGGATTTGTAAAATTTGGTGTTCCTATCACCATATTTGATCTATTTAGCTTTTAAAATTTGTTTCTTTAAATTGTCCTTAAAGTTGAGCCAGGACTTTAATTTTGCAGAAATATTGAATTCATGTTGTGGGTCAGTATTAAATCTGGTTATGTTATTCTTATTTTGAATAAGAGTCAGCTCTTTCTTTAATCTTTGAATGTCTTTATCTATTAAGTCAGATTTGGTTATGCACCACTTTTTAAGAATAAGTTTGAAATTTTTCAACTTAGTAGTGCAAGAAAAGGATTCCATGGAGTTACCCATGGTATATTAGGAAGAGTTGATTAAAGTGACACAGCAGGGTCTGTGGACCAGGAAAAATTAAATCTAAAAGGAAGATAGGGTTTCTGAAAATTTCGACGGAGACTGACTAACATTGGGTGATGATCTGAGGCATGTTTGGTCAGAGTAACACTAGCGATCTGGTTCCATTTGTCAAGGGCTAAGTCTTTAGTGAACGCTCTCTCGAGCTTACTAGCCACAAATCAATTATAATGATGTCTATACCATGTAAATTGGGAACCTACTAGGTTAACCTCAATAAGATTTTTGGCCTCTATGGAGGCATTGAATTATCTAAAATAAATGGCAGAGAAAGTTTGTCCATGTTTTTCGGTGGGTGAGAGAATAACACTGAAGTCACCAACTAAGACCCAGGGGTCCTGAATTTTGGCATTAATTGTGGAGAGTTCATCCAAAAGAGGTCTTATATTTTGGTAATTATTTTTGGCATTAACAAATGTATTGTAAGGATGAGTGTTATCTAGGTAGTAATCAAAAGTCAAAGCTTGCTCAGAAAGACTAAAAGTATTGACATTCTGAAGAGATGACTGATAAAAGATCCAGAGAGAGTTCATAGCATTACCATTGTATAGGAATATAATAAGGAAAGGAAAAAATTGAAAAGATGCATAAATTTGGGAGCAAAATTCACCTTAGGTTCAGCAATATAAAGAAGAATAGTGCGATGAATATTAATAAATATTTTTAAGACATTAAGTGTGTCAGGATTAGCAATACCCTGACATTTCCAATATAGTATATTCATTAATATATTAATTATTTACAAATTTTTATCCCCATCAACACTTATTTATTAATTATAATATTGGAGTTAACTTTACATTCTCATATATTAATTATTTCACCTACAAAAAAAATTTAGAACCGCTATTATATATCTCAATGTCCCACTAGTACGTCCTCAAATATTTCCCTCCAATTTACGTTATGTATCACTTTAAAGACTCTGATTAGCCTTATTTATCATTCAAATTAATTTCTCATATCACAGTGTGACCCGATAGACTATCAATTTATTATATTCATGTTCAAGACCACCCTTATGTACTGACATTTATATAGAAACCTCTATATCAACTATTTCATATTATTCAAAATAGTAGAGTTTCTCTTACCTACAGATCTGGGTGACTCTTACAAGTATATCATTTTATAAATTTGTGAAACATATACCACTCAATAATTTTAAAATATTATTTTCAGACTTCATTCCACATATATTATTTCTATAAACCTCTTAATGTTATTTAAAAACTACCAAAAGTTGTATTTTACACCACAAAATGATAATTATTAAAATTTTATTATCTTTACTCATTGTTGATATAAAAATCAACACTTCCTCAATAATAACATGGGTTCTTCAGTCTTCCCCTTCAGATTAATTATCAACTCAATAAACTCACACTAATTTTCATTAAATCACTTCCTATATCACAGAGAAATATCCAAAAACCACAAAAATAGATAAATAAATGTTTTTATAAAATTATATCCCACTGTGATAGTAAAATTATTGCTTATTTTTCATTATCTTCCCCTCAATAAATTATATATTTTAACCCCTTCCCTTTAAATGAAAAGTTATTTGGATTGAGAATAAAAATACATAGGACGTTTTAGCTTTATCCCCCTTTTAAAAAATAATCTAATGGAAGGTTGGGTAGGGAAAATGTTCCTCAAGTGATGGGGGAGGATGAAACAATAATGTTCAACCTCAAAACATCAAATATATCCTTTGTCATGACATTAGTGAATATATAAGCAATGTTATACCTTTTAGAAATAAATTCTAGCCTTGTATCTCTACATGAATCGTTCTATTAAAAAAATATTATCTAATGTCAGTATGTCTATATCTAAAGTACCACCCTATAATTTTGAATGGATCAGTTTCACTTTCATTGTCACATGAAAATCTTAATGGAATATCAATTGTAACTATTGGTTATTTTAATTTTTCCCTTTTCTAGATTATTTATGTGAGATAATGTCTATAAGTCATAGTCCCATCTTCAATAGTGCTTGGGACCATTGAATTGTTCATTGTGCAATTCCATTTCCCGAAATTTTTTAACAAATTGAATCTACATCTTAATGTTTATTTTTTATCATTGAAATATCTATCCCAATAATTATTTTTATAATAAAAACAATTTATCTTCTCTCCTATTATATATAGAAACCCAAAGTTCAGTATCCCAACAATATATTTTAGGACTCTGTCAGTAGAGAAAATTTGATATTCTTCTAGGATACATTGACATATATCACATAATATCGATACAAAAACAATTTAACATCTTTGTTTTTTGATATAAAAATGCTTCTGATTAATTTTGTGAATTCAATTTTATTCACACTCTACATTGTATCATATATTCACACCATGACCCTAATAATGGTGGGTATGATTACTACATTGGAATACATAATCATAATTTTCTTCAGTAATTCCTTGGTATATTTTCATTTGGATAGAAAATTGAAATAATATTTTTTTATTACATGGAATCCTAGTATGAAAATCATATATCCCAGCATATAAATATCAAAATTCTTCATCATTTTCCATGTGAATTATTTGCAATCATAATATTTAAATCTTAAAATTTTGATTTCATAAATATAAAGAATGATAATAAGATTACATATTCTCATTTCCTTCATATAATAGTTGTTATCGACTATCCCATTAGTGAAATCAAACTCTATTAGGATGTCATCCTGTAGAGAAAATTTGGATCTATTATATTTTTTAAACCAATATAGATATTTATTCATTTTTTACACCATGGTTTTATAATTTTTTAGAATAACAACTTCGGGAGTCTATATATAAATTTATTCTTAAAATTATTCTTTTAATAAATCATACTTGACATCCTTTTGATATATTTGTTAATTTATAAGATCTATAATAACATTCAAGATCCTTATATTTTCATGTCATAAAATTGATGAAAACGACTCTTTATAATTAACTCCTCAATACTAATAGTATCCTTTTCAAACTAATTTAGATTTGTTTCCTAAAACTCCACCATTTTCATTGATCTTGTTTCAGAACACCAATTTGGTTCCAATAACACTCTTCCCATTTGGCCTTCTAAAAAGATCCAATCTTATATTCCTTTCAATATAATATATCTATTTATTGATTAAATATATTCATTATGTGTTCCCAACCACCTCAATAACTGATTATGGATTAACATGAGAAATTAGAGTTGTTTTGTTTTAATGTTTCCATAATATTCTACTCTAAACTTTTGATTTATTATTTCTAATTATATTTAATAGATATATATGCTTCTTCAACATCTCATGTTTTATTTTATCAATATCAAAATAAAAATCATCGTCACTAGTTCAATCTAAAACAATATCAATATTATCCAGTTCACATTCATCTTCCTCATCATTCTTTTTCTAAAAATCTTCATGATGTCCCCATACACATTAAAAATCAATTTCATTTTTCTCATAATTTTTGGATTTTTTTCCAATAATATATGGTATCCAGATACACTATGGGTGAAGAGGGGAGTGAATCCGGGGGTAGGGTGTTTTATATTTTCCTTTTACTTTTCTATTCCTTATTTATAATCTTATACCATGTTGGTAGTAACTAAGTTTAACTTTACTTATCTATATCTTTAAACTACTCCTCAATAAATATCAAGTGTGTGTGCATAAATATAAGTCATGTGGATTTAAATAGGGATTATAATTAGTTAATTAAAAAGGTATAATATATGTATCATTTGCCAAAAATAATTTAGGCATACTAGAAGGTAATAAATATCACTGTTTTTAATACATTAGTTATGGAATGATGGATTACCAATACCAGGTAAACTCCCCCTTCTTATCCTCATATCATTGCTTCACTGAAGGCCACATATTCCCTCCATTCACAAATATGGGAAGTTTTCAATAGTTTAGAGACTTATGGTCCTTTCCATTATTAACTTGTAAAGTATAACTTTTTACATCCCTATATTTAGTTAATTATGAATTTGAATTCCTTGTTTATTATAATTATGCTTATATCTAGATGAAATAAAATCCTTAATTCTTGGGTTGAATATATTTCTTCCTTGAATCAGACAAATAAAATACATCCTCAGGATGAGGAAAATTCCATGTAGGAATTATCATGTTTCTATTATTTAATTACATATTGTACCATCATTACACATCATTTTGTTAGCCTTATTACACAAATAGACTTGGATATGTTTAAAGGAATACATATGGGATCACTTCCTTCTTTTTCTTATATCTATATCTAGATCTTATATATATTATATGCTCAAACTTATTACACCATAAATGAACAAATATATATATATATATATACATTATTCGTAGTGTGGATCCAAATTTTTTATCCCCTTCATATAAATTTATAAAAACATTAGTTGACACAAGACATTACTTTCATTATTTGGAATTTGAAACTCCTCCTTCAATCTTATCCTGGATAGCTCTCTAATTTATCTTTTCAAGATTCTCCATGCAACTTTTCTTATTTTTTCATGATATATACTCCATATTTTTTCTATAGAAACCCCTATGAAAATGAACTTATTTAATTACACACACTATAAATGATCTTAGTTATAAATTAACATCTTTAATTATCTATAAAATCCATGAGTTCCCTTCCTCACAACAAGAAGAAATTTTTACATTTTTAATTTATGGAAGAATGAAGAGTCTAAAAAAATAAACATAAGGGGGTCTAAATTAATGTATCCTAAGAGCATTATCAGGAATGAAGCTATAACCCTATAGAGGAATGGAGACAATTGTAGAAAATAAGAGGATATAATACTCCTAGGATTCTCTAGAAGCAAAAAAGTCAACCACAACATTTACATCATGCTAGTTATGAAGGATGAACAAGTGGTGGTCATAAGCTGCTTCTAGCTTCATATGGATTATTCAATGGTCCTAGGAATGGATCACTTACCTGAAATTTCATTGTAAATTCTTAGTAAATCAGTCTCATTATCCCTGATAAGAATGTTCCTATGAACAAATTGTATAAGAATTATGAGGATGGAATGGGCTTCCGCCTGATGGGAGTCACCATTTCTAATGAAAGCTGAGAAAATCGCTACAACTTATCCTTTAGGGTCCCTAATCACACCAATACCCCACATAGACCCCATTTTGCATGTTCCATTAGTGTTAAGCTCATAAACTGAGATCATGGGTTACAATTTGATCCATTTTCCCAATATAGAAGTTCCATTCCTATGGGATGTGTTTAAGGTATGAAGGCCAGGGGAGAGGGCCCAACTGTGGATTCCTTGATTAACTAGAAAAAAATCCTAATGTATGTTTCTAGTTTTTAAAATAAATCCTCTTGAGGACCTCTATGGGGTTTTATATCATGAATCAATTTTGGGTGACCATATAACACAACATCCAACAATGAGAATTAAAAATTTGTCCCTCCTCTTAGGTTTGATTCTAAACAAACCTTGGAAACCATTGATGCCAGAAAAACTCAGCTAAAGTAGACTGCCCTGACCACCCTATAAACTGGCCAAGCGATCCCTATAATTTCATCCCCCAATGAATATTTAATAAATTTTGGTTCATGGACACATATTTCAGTTCCCTAGAGTATAATAATTTTGAATCAAGAAAAATTACTCTCCTTTTAATTTTATCATCAATTGGAAGGGCATTATTTCAGACACACCACCGTAGGAAATAGACCTTCAAAGGATACTATCTTCACCATAAATATTATCCCCATAGATCATGGTAATAAGAAATAAATTGTTTTGTATAAATGTATCATATTTTTAATGTACATTTATTTGATATAGTGAAAAACATTGATCTAGATCATCCGTGAGATCAATTCTATCACAGATACTCTTTGGGATATCATCCAATGCAGCATAAATGAGTGTGGGATGAATGAATTCTTCCCTAAATCTAATAATAGGGGTGGTGTATGTAGTATCAAAATGATTATATAGATGCTCAATATAAAAAAGAGGGTGAATTTTATACTTTTAATAATTCTTTTGGATCTTTTAAATATGGTAATTTTTAACAAAGTTAAAAAAATGTAAATTCACAAGACCTCTTAGTTCTAAAAACTTGATTGATTCCGGAAATGTGGTTCCAGAAATGCGACTTAAGAAAAGATTACAATGATAAAGATTCTACATCAAAGAATATAAAATCTAACTTATCAAAGTACAATTATAAGAAACTATAAGATAATTATACATTCCTCGACAACCAAAATGCAGCGGAAAACATGAAACAATACAAGTAACAATTATTAAATATTTTGACCCAAAGTGAAGGATATCCAACAACTGGGGATAAAGGTACCTTGCTTTATACTTTAATGAAGGTCTATCTTATGCACACATGGGTATGCCCTTGCTATGAATATCATAATATGTATTGCTATCCCCACATGAACTCATCTTCCAGGTAGTCAGAACCTCTATCTTCCTATCCCCAGAAGCCCACGAATGTACACAGCAACATTCAGAGTCGTCTGAAGAAATTATGAATAAGATGTTCGGTATGCACAAAGAATGATAGTCACTCTCTAGAAATCACTTTTTCATGTAATCTCTAGAGTTCTAGAACAATAATAAAAGTTATGAGCTCTTTCAAATGAGCTTCTATTTATAGGCACATCTTCATCTGTCGTCTCACACCACCAACGGTCATATATTTCATTTAATTTTAGAGGGACCAGTACATGTGTCCCTCAAACAATGGTTGGTTAGTAATAGAATTCACAACATCATTTTATAAATTAAACAAGAGTAAGGGAAAATATGGTTTCTTAACCAAATCCATTTTTCAGAGTGAGGAAAAATAAAAGTTCAGAGTATTACCAAAATCAAATTTGCTATCTATAATACCTGGATATTTGGATTCTATCTTCAAAAGAATTTGTAACCTGAATACTATATATTATAGAGTCTGAATTTCAAGAAAATTCGGATTCTAAATTCTAAAGAATTCGGAGTCTGAACTCATAATGTCCAGAGTCTGAATTCAGAGAATTTGGAGTCTAAACTCAGAAAGGTTGGATTTTTATTTCAAAGAATTCGGAGTCTTAACTCAGAATGTTTAGATTTTGAATTCAGAGAATTCTGACCCTGAATTGGGATCCTAAAAAAAGAATGCTCTATATCTATGTATTTATATAATTATGATGTTTTAGATATAATACCGAAATTTAAATATTATAAATAAAATGAGTTATATTATAACATGATCAATGAAAACAAGGTAAGGATAAATTTTCCTTGGGGAAGGAAACATTCTTTTATAAAAGAAAAACTGGTTAAGGAGAAAATTTCCTTGAGGAAGTAAAATTTTCCTTATGAATCATTAATGAAAACATAGGGAAAAAGAAATTTTCTTTTAGATAGAGTGTTTGGGATTTTCAAAACCAGTAGGATTGGAAAAGTCATAAGGAATCCTTATTAAATCAAAAGTGTAGTGTGGGAACCCATAAAGAGTCCCTGAATAGTTATGGTTCCAATAGCTAACATCACCCTTTCCATTTATCCATTGAGAATGATGTTTTATGATGAGAATATAGGGCGGGATAATCTTCTGGATTTTGGAGGGCTTAAATATAGATAAGTTCCCATAATTTCCAAAAGTTCTATTCATGTGTTTACCCTATAATGTTTTCCACGATTTTATTTGTTATGAATGATTATCATGAATAACAATCATGGTTGCTGAAATACTCTTATGATTAATACACCCTTCATAAATCTATTTGGTAATATTGAACCAAGAATCCCAACTAAATTTACTTTCCTAGCCACCATCCCTTAAAGAAGGATTTTAGAGTTTTCTCAATGTTGAAAATCACCTTCTTTAGGACCTATCGGGTGGCCATGATATATAGAGGAATGAAGAAAAAAATGGAGTTAATAAAATTTAATCACCATCCAAAAGATAAGAACCTCTTCATTTAGTTGATAATCTGATCCATGATTCTATCAATGACCAAATCAATGTGTTTGATGTGAAGGTTGTTTGGGGATATAGGGGAAACCTATTAGTTCACGGGAAAGTAACCTTTTAGCATATGAAGGATAGAAACTAAATTTTGTGTCCTCCCCTTTGATCATTTATTATGAATAAATGAGTTTCTTTTCTCACGGTTGTCAACATTACCACTCTAAGAATAATACACCTTTAAATCCTAATTAATACATTTAAAAACCTTTAAATACTATTAATAAATGGAATGATGTCATTAGTGAGAAAAGGATGGGATATAAATCCAACATTACATTTTATCTGGTAGGGGAAAATCATTCCCAAATCAATGTAATGATTAATGTAGTGACAGAGAACATCTTCAGAAATGATAAACGAGGGAGATAGGGGATATCCCTACCTCAATTATCTAAAAATTTCGAAACACTCAAAATTTTTACCCATAAAATTGGTAGAAATCCATGGAGAGCTAAAACCCCACAATAGAATATTAATGACCTAGAAAGAAAACCCCATGAATTCGAAGACAATGTTGATGAAACTCTATCTAACTCTATCATATGATTTACTCATATCCAGTTTGATGGCCACATTTCCACCCAATTTCTTTATGTTGAATTCACTTATCACTTCATGAGCTAAGGCAATAACCACTTGGATTTACCAACTTTTCAAAAACCTGTTTTGTTCCTCATCCACCCAACTAAAAAGGAAGGGGAAAGTATTTTTTTATAACACATGCTAGGACATTATATTATAGATTACAACAACTAATATAGAGAAACTGATTTAGTGACTAGGGATCTTTTAATTTGGGTACAATAACAATTTTAAAAAAACATTACACTCAGGGGATATTACCACAATGGAAAAATTCATGCACCACACTGATCATAATACCCTTCACTATGTCCCATGAGGTCTTGTAAAATGAAGCACGAAAAGCATCCGACCTCGGTGCACTATCAAGATATGAGGACCAAATCACCTCTCTCATTTATGCCTCACCTAAAAATATTTCAATCTACATTAACTTCATTAGACACATAGCGGGGAGTCAAGTAAAATAGATCATCATGCCCCCTCAAATACCCCCCACCATACTCAGATTATGAGACACCAATAATAACCTAATGAAGTAATCTTCTATATTTCTTATAACATCCTAGTCACTAGTGTATGATCCATCTTATAGTAGTATTTTGGGATTCATATTTCTATGTTTTCCTTTGAGACATGAATGGAAGTATACAATATTTAAATCCACGTTTTGAAGTCATTTAACTCTTGATCCCTCACTAGAAATTCCCTACATCATTAGAAAACATGTTTCTATGAAGATAATATTACATATCAAGAACCAAAGACATCATAATACCATGAAGACTCAAGGATGGACTCCTATCATTGAATGTCCATGTTAATATCTTCCAGTTCATGATCACTTGATAGAAGAGTATTTACCCAGGAGTAGAGATTTCCCTTGAGATGCCTCAAGATATTATGAAGAGAGATCTAGGGGTTACCTTTTAAGGAGATGTCCTATGAGTTCCTCAGGATGTACAAGAATTCTAGATTATCAACCAGATAGAGGAAAAGTGAAAAATTTATTCACTCTCTGTTTTGGACATAACAAAAATGAAAAGGGGGGGAGTGATCATAGAGACCACGAACTAGAGGAGGCACCTTAATTATAGGGAATGTAGATTGATATGTTCCATTCACAAGGAATTATTCATGGATACTGTAAGAGAACTTGTTCCCATGCTAATTATTTCACAAAGTAAATAGATCTCTAGAATCACCTACAACAATGATACCATGGCTATCCATTAATACACAATGTTCTGATTATCTCTTCTGGGTAAACAATGATTACCTTTCTTCTCCTCCATTCTAGCCACAATGTTTAATTCACCTGCAACCATCCATGGGAAATCCCCCATATTGAAACATCCGAATTCATCCTAAAGGGATACTTTATCTTGATGATCAAATTTTTCATTAAAGAAAAAAATAGTGACAGAACATGGACCCAATGAAAAATTGAAAATATTAAATTTATTTGACATAGAGAGTAAGTCCATAAAAAAATAAACATTCCAAAATAGCCAAATATAATAATTAGATGGAGAACTAGTAAGAAAAAATTAGACACTAAGTGAAAATAAAGATCCTTATCTTTCGGGGAGTCCTTTTTGGATTGTAGAATTAAAACCATGGAGAGAGAGAGTTATTAAGTACTTTTTTGGAAATAAAATATGACAATAATTGAGATCTCATTCCATTGGAATAAAATTTTAGGAGATTAATCATTGGGTGAAAAAACACGTAGAACTATCTCAAGACTCAAGGACATAGATCTTCATTTAAGGCATGGTTTCAAATTTGGATCTCGATTGAGATCCGGTTTGGGTTCCATAAGAGGGAATATGGATTAGAAAATCCAAAGATTTAAATTTGGACAAAATATATTTTGGGGATTAGGGGAGGCTATACATGGGTAGGGGATCAATAAATATCATTCCCCTTTGAGATGGAGGGGTGCTAATAACTAAATGGAAATCCTACGAAAGATAATTATAAGAGTCTCTAGGGTCATGCTCTCTGATAGTGAGGCACGAAAGGAATGGGGAAGTCCTGAGAGAATTTCTCCCATATAATTGGAAGAAATGTAATCCTTTTTGTAGTAGGTAAGAAGAGGGGATATTTTAATATTGAGTAGAACTAAATCCAAACATACTGTAGCTGAAGACACCATGAAGCTATTTTTCAAGGAAGAAGAAGATATTAGGTCCATAGAGGAAGGCGTTATGAGAATTACCTTATCTTTATCTCTAGGACCAAAATTCGATCTAGAAGGATATACATTTATTTAACTAGAATTGTTCTTTGTATTTTGGTGGATATTCACCTGATCATGATCTACTTTTTACTGTCATGATTTACGACATTTAGGGGATGCATGACCTTGAAAGTGAGAGAATGGGAGGAAGCGTAGTGGGGAAGGAAACAGTAGAGGTTTAGAACAATCAGGAATACCATAAACTATGAGAAAAATATCCAATGGGAGAGAGAGAAATAAATCCATCCCAACGAATATATAAGCCTTTATTGTATCTTTAAAATGAAGAGACCTCTTTTTGGTGCACGGAATGGAACCTAAAGATTTTCCGATACCACTAAGGAAATGAGAGGACATAAAAGGTTGAGGTATCCCAGGGAGAAAGATACGCACCACATATATAGAGGATTTTTTTTCCAAAAATATACATCCACTTACTAATAAATGAGGGATAATCTACATCGACCAACAAACCATGGGTTGTGGCACCAAAATGAGATGAAGTCTGTCCACAAAGCCAGCTCAATAGAGAAATATTTCGTATTCTACACTTAAACCCTAACTAGGGACTCCAAACTCCAAGAGTGGATAATGTGATGGAATATAGGGAGAGAAGGATTTATGATCCCAAACTAGGCTCCCAGGGTCCATTACATAGTGTCTAAAGCAACCTGAAAAGTAATCGTAGAGATGTCAAGTGCCAAAATGTTGTCTTTCGATCGAGAAGGATATCATAGAGATATATATAGTGGGTCTTAAAAACATGAGGGATGGAATGTTTTCTGAAAAGTACTCACTTTAATGATGGGGATGGATGAGTTTTACCTTTGGTTGGATCACTAGAGACTTGAGCAGAAACAAAATTCATTGAAACAGTTGATAAGAACATTGGAGGAGACATTAACACCGAAGGTGTAATCTAGTTAGATTAAATATCCATTCTAGTATATCCCTTTTTTATACTTATAATTGACCAAATTATTAATCATGTATTATTATTAATAATATCCCTTAAAAATTACATGTTGTTTAAGGATTTCAGCTATGACATGATTTCAAATAAGAACTCGGACTGTATAATCTATGCATTTAAAATCATTATAAATACCACACTATAATCCTCTTTTAATCAATAAATAAACTTATCAATCGTTTGATGATCATTAGAGTCACTAGAATCAACTGAATGGTGTTATCATCATCTTTGAGCTGATTCTTCATGAAAAATCACAATTGAAATGACAATTATGATTTGAAACTTGACCCTTTTGATTTTCCAAAAATGATGATTATGATCTATGGAAGACTCCTAAGAACCCTCAAATGATTCTTATATAATTTATTATGAATCTTTAAAAGTCCTTATAATCCCTAAAGTATTCTTGAATAAATCATATTGAATTTTCTTTATCTGAATTTAGCTATGGAAATGACACTTATAGAGTTTTTAGTAACTATTATGGAGTTCACAAATGATTATTATGAAGTTTAATTACCGTATAATGAATAGAAAATTATAAATTTTAAAAATTCATTTTTCATCAAAGTGAATAATCCAAAATGACTCTTACAGAGTTCTGTTTCCATTAAATGGACTTTATGGAACTTGTTATTCTCATTTTTTCCTTCCTTAATAGAATTAATATAGTAGAGATTATAATTATGAAATTTTTACATTTGGATTTATTATTTATTTTCCAAATACAAAATTTCATCGAAGATATTATATAGTTTTTATCATCATCTAAAATTACTTTTGGAAATATAATTTAATTCATGATTACCCAAATCCTTCAATTGGAGCTTCCATAGTTCTTCAAATTAATTCAAAAACATATATATCATGATTAAAAATAAAAAATAACAATAAATGGGTCTGAATAATTTGATCAAATAAACCAAATCCAAAATCCAAAATCCATTATTATCATTAACCAATTAATAAATGCATGCATTCCTCAAAGCTATATAATATGGTTTCTATGTGTATGGAAACAATATTTTCCTTTATCATTCATTACATTGCCTATGAAATGATGTATTTTATATATTAATTCTTATTACAAGATCAATGATTAAAATACTAGTTGAAAACTCCATATATGTTATTGTGATTCATTCAATCACTTCAACAGAAATTGTTAACAAATGAAACATACAACCTTGTGGTTTTACCAATCTCCCACATTTTATTTTGTTGAAAATTTTCCCTTAAATTGATGAAATAAGTTTAGATATGAAAAATAACTCCCCCTTTCCATTTAATCCTTTCAATATTACATCCACAATTTTTTTTATTTTATTCAACGTATTTACTTTCTCAAAAATATTGTAAAAGGTTATTTACATCTATATTTAGAATTTCATTTTATATTTCTATATTTTAAAACACATTATATGGATATACATGGTATTTGTTCCCCTCTATCATATATATTTATTTGATTACCTTTTCAAATGTGATCCCATTTTTTAATAAAAGTATTTTCTATATTTCCATAAGTTATTATAATGGTTTTCTTTGTGATAAAAAAAATATTATTTACACCAAATTTAGATAGAACCCCCCACCCATGTCTAGAAAAACTCATCTATGTTATTTTTTATGATACTCTATAGGATTTTAAAAAACCAATATTCACCAATTAGCCTGCCAGATTTTACCAAAAAAAACATCACCACTTGATCTTTTAGATCCACATAAAAAAATTTAATATAAGGTTCTTTCTTAATGACATGTTAATAAATATTTGATAATTATTTGGAAGGCGATGTTAAGTGTTGGATACAACTTGTTATATAAATTCACTTATGGAAATTTTTTCATTATCCATTAAACCACTTATTTTACCAAAATAACACTGATTTTTTTCCATTTTTCTCAAAACAATTTTTTTCAAACCCATTTATACATTCCTCTAAATAATTTTACTAACTAATTTTTTTACTAGTAATTTGAGCTACTTATGAATACTATAAGATGAAAACATATAGCTTTATGTAGGAAACAATATTTTAAGTTAAAAAATTAAATTTTTTCCATATCACTCACCCACTCCCGTAAGGTAATACATCATGATGTTTTATAATTTAAAATAATCTAATTGTCTTTGAAATAATGACATAAAATATATCAATATATAAAAAAAATATGTGATAAATAAATTTTTTAACTCTCCAAATATCATTTTTTAACAATAAACTAGTGATAAAACATAAAATTTGTGTTCTCAATTTATTTAAAGTACTTTATCTTTTCTAAATGAGGCTTAAAAGGATTTGAGTGTATTCCACCAACTCCATCTAAATTCTTAAAACTATCTACTATCACTAGTTAATATTAGAGTTGATATGATATTTATTTTTGGGAGATCACTAGTTTTTAATGACACATTATTTTGTAACATCTTCTTGGTATCATTAAATTTTTTTGTTGAAACCTCATGTCAGTATATTATCAAATAAACATGAAATGTAAATATGTTATTTCATCTTATTTATAAGTTTTAATTTTATTCATAGGGGTGTGATACAACTCTATACATGAATTATAACCACTCTTGTATCATAAAATTTATATTGATACTAATGGCCATCTCAGATAAGGTATTGAAACCACCCTTTTTCTAGGATATGACCTTATTTATGTTGTTCTTGATTCATATTGGGAGTATGTAGTGGTTGTGATTCACCAATTTTTTATAATTATCATCTCATTATTACCTTTTCTACTTTTTTATTTCAAAATTACACTTCTTGTATAAAATTTCATTTATCCTGATCAAATGTTTTTTTATAGTGAAACCATCCCATGAATTATATACCCCCTTAAATTCTCCAAAACACTCAACTAATTCTTATGAAAATTAATTATATGGGGATAGTGTCACCTTTAACAACATTAATTTGAGGTGTGTGGTTGGACTTTATAGGACAAACCTTTTTTTCTAGTTTCTTCTGATCCTTTATAGTGTTGTTTATTTATATAAATCAAATTCTTAGTAACTAATTCCATAAGATATCCTTAATATTTAATAACCACTTTTTTATTGGTCATCTCTTCTAGCGTGAGACACATCACTCTATTGTAATATTTATCTATTTGTACATCATATGTGCATTCCTTTTCCTATTTCTTTTTCCATGTAAGGATAGCTCCACTATTATTTCTATAAGGCTATGTATTGGTATTAATGATACCAATTAACATGCTTCATGATTTTGTTCTATAAAGGCCATCAAATAAGCTAAATTATTTTTAATATAGGGTGAATCATTCTTAAATTTTTTACTCTTTCCTAAAACAACAAGATATGCATCCTTCTTTTTTCATAATCATCCAAATATGATTCCTTTTTTTCATGAGTGATATTTTGATTGAATAATCATAGGTATGTGATTATCCCTTCATTGAGTTCCATGATTTTCCTAAATTATTTTTCATTTTTTAAAAATAAAAAAATTTACTCTAGTGTAGGTACTCTCTTTATACTTCATAGAAGTTTATGTATTCATCTTGACTTATTTTTCTCTCTTACTTCTAAAATTTATTGTCATACGACCATGATTACAACATAAAAATAATTTCATAAATAAATCAAACCTCATATCAACTTTTTTTATTGTTTTATAAATATAATAGGCCTTTTTACAACATTAAGACTATGGGATTTTAGAAACTCACTAATTGCGTATCTTAACTTTACAAAAAAGTAGAATATCATAGATAGCTTCTTTATTTATTTCATTCATCAATATTTTCAATGAATCATACTTTAATTCATACATATCAAATTCTAACTCTATTTCCTTTCATGTGTTGAGGTTCTCATGTAGGGAATCATCAGTATTTCATTTCCCATTAAAAATTTATTAGTTAATTCAAGATCCTTGCTGTTCTTATCATAATTATTTATTTGTTTTACCTATCTCTTTCAGTATTGATCCATTATTAATATTAAAATTTCTCATTTCTTCACATTTATATTTGATAGGAATAATAATATCTTTCCACTCATTCTCTTTGTCAAATTACATTCCAATCACTTGGGAAAAATCTTCAAGAATATCACATTGATCCTTTATATTTACATCCATATTCATTATTTTAGATTTTGAGGCCACTTATTCTACATTAATCAACTAATTATCTACAAAAATGTACATCAACAAAAATATATTTTTATTCATTAATGAAAACCCATTGATATTATTTTTCCTACAAGGATTCAATCTCTTTTTGATTACAATATACACTAACTACACATTGTAAGCTACATATTTTTTTTCTACTTCCTCAATTTAATCACCATCCACATCATTACTTTTGGGGAATCTGGTATTTTCATATTTACAAGAAAATTAAATTTTTTTGTTATAATGATATTCGAAAATAGATTCAAATTTTTTCACCTCTATTGGTAAACATGTCTTCTCAGGATTATTCATCTTATTTGTATTATTCTTTAATTTATATTCTAGGCATTTGAAATTTGGAATAATAAAAACATCCTCATTATAGAAATATCTATAATATTATCTCGATGAAAATTTTTTATCATAATTAACATTAACTTAATTTTCATATATATATTATAAAATAATGTTCAAATATCATAATTAGTGGTACAATAAAGGGTTTTATGACATACCTTGTTTCAGAAACCTCAATTTATATGTATTTTTGTTACAACATGAAAAAAAAAATTTGGGTACTTTGTAAATATGGAATCTTGTTTGACATATTCCCTAATTTCTTTACTAAAATCCTAAAGAAACAAAAGCATATAATTTTTTCCAACCATAGAAATTAGTTCCATTTAAAAATGATGTCTTCGTTATAAATTCGATGGGTTTTAAAAAACCAAAATTAAAATTTGATTTTGACCAATAAGATCATTCCTTTTGGATCTAATAACTCTTATTGAAACCAAATTCACACTTAGAGCTTGGTTTATTAGGGAAAAGAAAAAAATTTCACTATTCCCATTACTTTTTAGTTATTTATTTAGAATCTTATTAACATTATGGTAGTAGTTTTGTTAAACCATTCACTTATTTCAGTTTTTCATCTCCTCAATGAATATGAAGTTTATATACATAAATATCAAGAATTCGCCGTGGAAAAAGTAATTTACATTGTTCACCATATAGGGATAATACATGGACCATATGAATAAAATTTGGTTACCATTATAGTACATCATACTAATGACTCTATGTATTATAAAGATTTAGAAATGTTGAAATATTGATCCCAGGGAAACTCCCTCTTCTTCCCCTCTTCTCACTACTTCAGTGAAGGCCAAGCCATCAATATATTCACTACTAAAATGATATCATAATAGTTTATAGAATTGTGGGTTTAAATATGATTGGAATGTAAAAAATAACTTTATTCACCCTTAGCATTATGTAGATTTGATATTGAACACTATATATGATACACTTTTTCATTTATAAATTAAATAAATGCTTTCATATGTGGTTAATGTTTTTTTCTTCCTATAATCTCATATATAACAATAATTATTCCAAATGAGGATTATACACACCATGAATTTCCTATTTATCTTCTTTAATTACCAGTTATAGCATTGATACTTCACCTTTTCTTGATCCCACTCCCTTCAAAATAACCAGATATTAATTGTGTAATCCTCTTATAGCTTGCTTCATTCTCATTATTCTATTTTGAACAAAATAGTCAGTATTATGTAGTATCTCCTTTTAATATTTCCCTATAATTCATAGATATATCAATATCAACAATAATGTAAACCACATATTTTAATCTTCCCTTTATCATCTTATGAAAAACTAGATAAAATGTGTGAAACATTTCCATATTTTTAATATGGATGTTCTACTTTAATATTATCCCTAGGATCCCTCACATTTAATTTTCCATAATTCATTGTCCATATTATTTGATATTTCAATATGAAATATATACTATATTTTCAATATATAAACCCCAACTGAAAATACTTCTCTAACTCTCCAAAATCTCAGTGCACTTCCATATAAATCACTAATCTAAATTTTCCAAAAAATACATGGGTTTCTATTTTCATTATAGATAGAAATATTAATAATGTGTTATGATTAATAAAAAACCATAAAATATGAATTATGGTATTAGGATTTGAGTTCAGAATGGTTTCAATTAATAATCGAGTGAACATAAACATTATATTTACAAATTATTAGAAATTCACATCATAATCCTCTTCTATTATTAGAACAATCTTTTCAATCCTATCATGGTCACTAGAATCATAAGAATCATTTGACCAAAGTTATCATCATCTTGTAGCTAATGCCACTCAAAAAATCACAATGTAAATGACTTTGATGATGTGAAAATTAATCCTTATAGAAACCCAAAAATAACACTCACAATCTAAAAAGGTCTCTTACAGAGTTTCAAGAATTAGTTCTCTAAACTGTAATTGATCTTAAAGAGTTATGAAAATCCCAATAATATTCCTAAATTGATCATATAGAATTTTCATTTTTTTAATTTTTCTAGTTAAATGACCCATTCAATGATTTTGATGAGCCTTACAGAGTTCATGGATAAAAGATGGAAAAGGAAAAGTTGAAGAACCTATTTTTCAATAATTACTTCCCTTGTATTATTATAATAAAGATGGAAAAGGAGTTCCATGAGTTTAAGAAAAAGGATAATGAATTTGTTGGTATATATGGAGCGAATTTTAAAAGGCTTTCAAGGTATGTGTATGACTTTATCCTCTAACCTGAAAGTAAAGATGATCGATTCTTCAGTGGTTTAAAAACATGTCTTCGAAGGGAATTAGCTATAAGAGACATCAGTAGCTATGAAGAAATTATGCATTGTGTTATCAGGGTATAACTGGAATTTGGTGTCACATATCCATCTCATGGTTTTGACAAGAAAATAAAGATGGAGTTCCAGGAGAAACTTCAGAACAATGTTGAAAATAAGGTGAATGTGTCTTTATGCTCAAAGTGTGGAAATAATCATGGTGGAGTTTGTCTAAAAGGTACTAGAAAAGGTATCAAGTGTGGAAAAGAAGGACATCAGGAAGCTGATTGTCGGAGTAATGGAAAAAATCATTTTAATGAAGTGAATAGATAAAAGACTACAAAGAACGCTCTACCAACACTTCAATGATTCATGTGCAAGGAAATGATTAATTATACTAATAAATGACCTAATACAAGGGTTAATGATGATTGACATGAGAAACCTCTTAGGGAAATTGAAAATGGTAAGTCACATGCGATCACTATTTGTGATGTCAAGTATGAAAATGATGTGGTGGAATGATTATGTGTTTATCTAACATGATTTCAAAATATTTTTGTAGAATCTAATTTATAGTATTGTGGAATATTGGAATATCTATGTATTGGTTTATTGTGGTTTTCAATAATTATATGGTACCGATAACCATGAAAAGTGATTGAAATATTTTTGTAAAGAATATGATATGTGCATAATGAATGGATAAAGAGAAAATGAAATGAACTCATGACTGGTATAAGGACAAAGTTATATCATGGTTTGAGTATATAGAAATTTTGGGATTTTAGTATGTGGAAGGAGTTAACTTTTGGCAGCATTCATGTTTTCACTAAAGTTCAATGGGAATTCATTTTTTCAAAAGAATACATGATTAAGGTATTTACATGTTTGTAATGTGACCAACATGATATATCATATGATAAATTATGGTATTTAAATGCTCGCTAGATGACATTTCTAGAAATCGTTTTCTTTATACTATGAGAATGGACAGATGTATTTTGGATTAGTCAAAAGATTGGAATGGATTATACATCATATAGTATTGATTAAGGATATAACTTTTTTTTGATATTATTTCTATAATGTTATAATTGTGTAGTTTTATAGAAAGGACAACCTATAGGAAGGGCGACAACCCATAACATTAGACAAGGTTATGGGAATCGAAACCAAAACCAATGTGCAATAGGCCTTTATCGCCTACCACTAGCATATAGGAATTCCATGGATAGTAGAAACAATTTTATTTTATTAACCAGAATGATAGATGATATATAAGTCCATTTTGGAACCATATACGATTAACCTCACCATATATGGACTTATGTATATTTGAAAACTATTGCTAACATTTTGTTTGAGACAAATGGAATGACCCGTCATTATATCACATGATCTTCTAACACTTAAATAATGACAAATTCAAATTCATTTCATTATGAGATGAAGTGAAAATGATTTAGGGCACGAACAATGGTGAGATTGTAGCAAAATAAATTAAGTATTTCTTCTATTTCAAATTATTCAACTTTAGGGAAATTACCTTGACAAAAAAAATTCTTCATGTCTTGATATCCGATGAATAAGATGGTACCTTAGATCATTAAAAATTTATGGCTTTGTGATTATTGGATTTTTCATAGCCATGTTCTCTACCACTCTCCATCAGAACGTGATGGTTATATTTCTCTTTCATATACATATTTTCATCTATGTCCTCCTATGTGAAAACCCAGTGATTAGTTAATTTGGGTAATCGTTCCATTTCATACTTTAGATTTTAAATATATGTTTTGATATTCCTTTTTAAGATGTGGGTTTCTATGAAATAAACTCTCATGTAATAAACCATTTATAACCCCGACGAATTTCGAGGGGGAAATTCATTTTAAGGGGTGTAGAATGTAACACCTCAAAACTTTATAAGATATATTTTTTTTAATTTCATTCATATATTTTGTTGTACGCTAAACCAAGATTATCTTCAGCTATAAGCAACACCGTATTAACTTGCAGTATACGCAACACTATTCTTGGATCGTGTTACACACAATTTCTTGTCCATTTGATAGAATTTATTCTACGCAACATTGAGTATATATATAAATTCAATGTATAAATGAAATATGGCTGAATTCTATTATACGCAACAACAAAGGAATCTTTCAATACACGCAACCCTGACATGGATTTCATTACACGCTATCGCAACCTTCCTTGATAGCGTGTGTTGTACGAAATACCGAGTTTCAAAAAAACTACGATATGTTATTAAAATATTATATAAACTTGCTGTTATGAATAGTAATACCCACTTTTTGAATATTTATAAATTTTATCATTCAAAATTGACTTCATTTTTTGATTCTTAATATCGCAATTACCCTAGGGTGAAATTTTGGTATTTTTCTGAAAACGTTCAATTTTTTATGAATAGTGAAAACAGTGAGTTATTGGTTAAAACCGACTTTTTATTTAAATATTCATTTATTTTATTTAAATTAATGTTAGGTCAAAATAGACAAATAATTATTATATATGTTCAATGTAATTCATTGGAGTCAATTTATAATAATTTTAGATATATGAAAATTATTATTGAACATTTCACCATCTTTAACCCACCTCCTATGAGCATTTTCAATTGAACATAAAATGTAATTTAACTGCTTCTGTGAGTTGAATTTCGAAAATCTAAGAGACACGGTTATTATCAATGAGTAAAATGTGGTTCAATAAGATAAAAATAATTTTTGGTGAATAATAACTTTTTACTCTTATTTACCACGGTTACAAGTAAATAGGGTAATTAAGGGTAAAAATGATATTATTATTACCCTAAACATTTCCTAATTCTATTTGATAAGTGTAATTCAAAAAAAACAACCTTATGATTAAAATATGACCATTTAGGTCCACTTGGTTTAGATTAGGACAGTTATTATTATTTTATTTAAAGAAGAGTTAAAATAGTTAAAATAAATGTTTAATAACTAAAAATTTTAATACAGGGTTATACACAAGATAAATTTTCCTATAAATATTCATTAGAAATATAAAAATATTTCCTAATAAATGGTATTTTATTTATAATTTTTAGACATTAAATAATTTAATTTATTTATGACACATTGATGATGCAGTAATTACCTTATTAATGAAATATTAACACAATTGATGTTATAAATACCCAAATAAATTTAATTTGAGACATTTTATAAATTCCACTAATTTTTTAGGTTAATATGACATGTTATTATTTATTAGATTAACTTATTTTGAACTAATTATTTTGTTATGAGTTTCACAAAAAATCAATTACTAAATAGTGTCAAAATTGACATTAAATAATTTTTAAAACAAATATTATATTATTAATTTTTATTCTATTCTTAAAAAGCTATGGTTTAGTGAAATGAAATATATAAGGTTATATATATTAATAATGACCCACATGGGGTTCGTTTGGGTTGTTATAGTAATTTTATTAACCATATACTGTTAGAAAACAAGAAGACACGGTAAAAGTTCAATTATTTGACTTATAGTTAAATATAAATGATAAGGATAAAAAAGTAACCTAGACTTGTCTACAACAAACTAGTTGAGAGGCTTTAGACCCATCCCCACTTTATCTTAGAAATTAATCAATTTGGAGCTATCCTAAACCGAATATGACTTTATTATAAAATAATATTTTATGTTTTTCTTAAGGTACCCCACTCCTCCCTTATAAAAGGGCACCTCGACCCACTCCTCCTCACACAATTTTGAGCCTTAAAGCTCAGCCAACTCCTGACCATTTCCCTTATTAGCTTCCCAAGAAATGTAATAGTGGTCTTTTGCTTCTTCAAAGATCAATTTTAGTTCCCTAAGAGGAGGTTTCAAAGAGGCGTGTCGAAGAAGAGGTAATATCTGTTACCGATTCTTTCAAATTTATTTCCTTTTCTACATCCTATTCATTAGTTGTTTAATTATGAAGTAATAACATCAGTATCACTCATATACTGATATGTTAATATAAATATTAAACAACCCTATTTCACCTTCTATCAATCCTATGGAAAACGATATCATCGCGCATGCGTACGTATGGAATACCATCTCAATGCTGTGGTGTAATCTTTTTTCCACCACCACCTTACTTGGATGGGTATAATGGTGTAAATAATAACTATTTATGATTATTTTAATGTGATATTGATTCTAAAATAATATAAATACATTTCAGTACAATTCCATGATCATGGGTATGATATCAGTGCGCGTGCGTACGTACGGACTACCGTCTCCACGATGTCATGCGACTTGTTCTACATGATCTTCATTGAATGATGATTATATAAATGAATTTAATGAATAAATATGATATATATTTCACTAATACCATTCTGGAAATTAGTTATCTATAACCTAAAAAAGAAAAATAAGAATTTATTCGACAAAAATGCAGAAGAACATAAATCAATGATCACCCGAATAACAAGTGGCAATGAAATATTACTAATAAGAAGATAACAATATGACCATATATGATATCATAACAATGAATATGATTCTTTAATAAGTCAATGTCATTAATTAAATAATTATAAAGGAGGTTTGGATATGTACGAAGCAAATCGGACCTAAGGTAAGGGAAAATCTCACAATCTCATTTTTATCCAAGATTGTTTATACTTCAGAATTTACTGGGGAATATTTATCATCCACATCCATGTTTCCTCAATATGTTATATTATTTCTATCCTCCTAAAATTTTTTAAATCCAATTTTTCCCATTGGGGAGTTTTTAGTAAAAGATATGATAGGATTCTTTTGTCGTTTTTTGTACAAGGTACTTTTTGACTGTTCTGGCCAAAGTACGAGAAGAATGTTTTTTTAACTTATACGGCATGAACATGTTATTACGGTTTAATAACACCTTATTTCCATGAATCATCATATGAAATATTTCATTATTATTTTCTACAAAATCATCTTCTTTTAAAATTTCATTTCATTTTGTGAAAAGAAAATGATTTTGAAGAAGAAATGATATTTTTCCCAAGAATTAATTTCAAGTGATTTATCAAAACTATTTTCCATCTAAGATGACATTATTTACCAAGTTTATGTTTCATGTATATTTTATCTATTGTTTAAATGGTTTTACTCATCTTATGATTAAATGATATCCAATTGTTTTATATGGATTATGTTATGATGGGATGATGTTTATAAAACCCATTTTATTCATTGGGTTATGATGAATGATTTATGTTTATGTTATGGAACACGTAAGTATGATTTAATTATGAGATGGGCGGGACCTATATAAACCTCTAATAAATTGGGTGCATATTTATATCTCATGAGATAGACATGGATGGAATGGTAAGTTAATTCGGTTCAGTGATACATGACTGGAACGAGGAGTGAACTCTATTTCAGAAAGGGACTTTGTCCACTAAGATGGTCTTGGTAGTAATGCCTTGGCTAATATGGAAATCATATCTTGTTCTTAATAGTTTTCCACAATGAAATGTTTTATTCCCATGCTATTTTATCATGATTGATGTTCCATTATGATTTATGCCTTACATACTTCCATGATTTATGTCATTGCTCAATATTTTTATGTTTAAATATTATGTTCAAGTTTTTAAGTTCAAATGTATATGGTTTGTTTTATTTTCTCCATACATACCCTTAAATTTGCATTTGAGATCACCCTTTATATGGTTTCTTTTCCTGAGGATATAAAGAAATGTTTTAGGTAAGAAAACAAAAGTGGATGATATTTATGGGATATTTTGAAGATCTTTCACAAACATTAAAAGATTATGTTCCGAGTTTCCAAAGACACTAAACTATTACGGTCCTTTTGTGTTGGTTTTTGTAATGTATTAAGTATTCCGCAAAAGTAATGTAATGTACATGTACTTAATTCTTTGGGTATCTATAGTAGGTATCAGAGGAATGGTTTAGTTAACCTTTGGAAACTAGGATGCGAAAAATTTAGTGAGATCCCTAGAAATATTTCTAAGGTATGTATAGGGATGTCCCTAAGGTTAAGTATAAGTACAGGTTATAGTCATAGAATTACGGTAATGATATTAAAATTAAACCTAAGATGTTAAATATTGAAGGTACTCCTCCTTTATTATGTAGTTTTACCTAGCATGATTCTTACCTCTCACACTATTCATTTTGGGTTATAGAATATGGCTGGAACCCGAAGGAACCGTGTTGAATGTAATGGTAAATGAAATGATTGTCCTCCTAAACTAACCAATGTTATGGGATATGGAGTGAAAAAAATTATTTCTATATATACACAAGCTATGAATCGATGTGGACTTCCAAATGAGAAGAGAAGGGAACAATATTCTATTGAGTCCTTCATGAGGCAACATCCACCTTCTTTTAGTGGGTCTTATAATCCACTTGTTGCAGAAAAATGGATCACTACCATTGAAAAGATATTTTCCATACATCGCTATTCAGAACATGAAAATGTCATTTTGGTTGTTTACCAGTTTGAAGGTGAAGCAGACTAGTGGTGGTATCTAGGAAAAAATACAAGGCCCCAAGATGAAATTGAATCCATGGAATGGGACAAGTTCAAGAACCTATTTTTCAATAAGTACTTCCCTCGTATTCTTAGAACAAAGATGGAAAAGGATTTCCTTGAGCTTTAAGCAAAAGGATGATGAATCGATTGGTATATACGAAGCAAATTTGACAAGGCTTGCATGGTATGCGTAGGACATTATCCTCCAACCTGAAAGTAAAGATGATCGATTCTTCAGTGGTTTAAAACCATGTCTTTGAAGGGAATTAGCTATAAGAGACTGTTGTAGCTATGAAGAAATTTTGCGTTGTGCTATCAAGGTAGAACTGGATGTTGGTGTTACATATCCATCTCATGGTTTTGAAAAGAAAAGAAAGATGGAGTTCAAGGAAAAACCTCAGAAAAATGCTGAAAATTAGGTGAATGTTTCTTTATGCTAAAAGTTTGGAAATAAGCATGGTGGAGATTATCTAAAAGGTAGTAGAAAAGGTTTTAAGTGTGGAAAGGAAGGACATCAGACAGCTGATTGTCGATGTAATGGGAAAAAGGATTATAATTAAGTGAATTGAGAAAGGACTACAGAGAACGCTCCACCAACACTTCAATGCTTCAAGTGCAAGGAAATGGGGAATTATACTAACAAATTCCCTAATCCAAGGGTTAATGATGATCGACATGAGAAACCTCTTAAGGAAAATGAAAAAAGGGAAGTCACATGAGATCACTATTTGTGATTTCGAGTATGAAAATGATGTGGTGGAATGATTATGTGTTTATGTAATAGGATTTCGAAATAGTGTTGTAGAATCTCATTTATAGTATTTTGGAATATTGGAATATCTATGTATTGGTTTATTGTGGTTTTCAATAATTATATGGTACCGATAACCATGAAAATATATTGAAATATTTTTAAAAAGAAGATGATATGTGCATAATGAATGGATAAAGAGAAAATGAAATGAGCTCATGACTGGTATAAGGACAAAGTTATATCGTGGTTTGAGTATATATAAATTTTAGGATTTTAGTATGTGGAAGGAGATAACTTTTGACCAAATTCATGTTATCACTAAAGTTCAATGGGCATTCATTTTTTCAAAAGAGTACATGATTAAGGTATTCAAATGTTTGGAATGTTACCAACAAGATATATCATATGATAAATGATGGTATTTAGATGCTCGGTAGATGCCATTTCTAGAAATCGTTTTTATTATACTATGAGAATGGACAGATGTATTTTGGATAAGTCAAAAGATTGGAATGGATTATGTTGGAAATCATATAGTATTGTTTAAGGCTATTACTTTTTGTGATATTATTTCTATAATGTTATAATTGTGTATATTTAGAAAAAGGACAACCTGCAGGAAGGGCGACAACCCATCGTGTCAGACAAGGTTGTGGGAATAAAAACCAAAACCAATGTGTGATAGTCCTATATCACCTACCACTGGCCTATAGGAAGTCCCTGGTTAGTAGAATCTAGTTTTATTTTATTAACCAGAATGATAGATGATATATACGTCCATTTTTGGAACCATATACGATTAACCTCATCATATATGGACTTATGTACATTTGATAACTATTGCTAACCTTTTGTTTGAGACAGATGGAATGACCCATAATTCTATCACATAATCTTCTAAAACTTAAAGAATGAAAAATTCAACTTCATTTCATTAAGAGATGAAGTGGAAAATGTTCAGGGCATGAACAACGGTGATATTATACCAAAATAAAGTATATCTTCTAAATCAAATTCTTCAACTTTTGGGAAATTACCTTGAAAAAAAATGTTTTCTTTGTGTCTTCATATCCGATGAATCAGATGGTACCTTAGATCATCACAAATTTATGGCTTTGTGATTATTGGATTTTTCATAGCCATGTTCTCTACCACTCTCCATCAGAACATGATTGTTATATTTCTCTTTAATATCCATATTTTCATCTATGTTTTCCTATGTGAAAACCCAGTGATTTGTTAATTTGGGTAATCGTTCCGTTTCATACATTAGATTTTAAATATAAGTTTTGATATTTTTTTTAATATGTGGGTTTCTATGAAGGAAACTCTCATGTAATAAACCATTTATTACCCCGACGAATTTCGATGGAAAAATTCATTTTAAGGGGGGTAGAATGTAACACCCCGAGACTTTATAAGATATATTCTTTTTAATTTCATTCATATCTTCTATTGTACACTACACCAAGATTATCTTATGCTATACGCAACACCATATTAACTTGCAGTATATGCAACACTATTCTTGGATTGTGTTACACACAATTTCAAGTTCATTTGATAAAATTTATTCTACGCAACATTGTATATATATATATATTCAATGTATAAATTAAATATGGTTGGATTCTATTATATACAACAACAAAGGAATATTTCACTACACGCAACCCTGACTAGGCTTTCATTACAGGCAATCACGATCTTCCTCGAATGTGTGTGTTGTAAACAATACCGAGTTTGACAAAACAACGATATGTTATTAAAATATTATATAAACTTGCAGTTATGAATAGTAATACCCACTTTTTGAATATTTATAAATTTTATCATTTAAAATAGACTTCATTTTTTTATTCGGAATATCGATGTTACCCTAGGGTGAAATTTTGGTATTTTTCTGAAAACATTCAATTTTTGTTGAATAGTGAAAAAACTCAATTATTGATTAAAACTGCCTTTTTATTTAAATAATCATTTATTTATTTTAAATTAATGTTAGGTCGAAATAGATAAATAATAATTATATATGTTCAATGTAATTCATTGGAGTCAATTTATAATAATTTTAGATATATTAAAATTTTATTGAACATTTCACCATCTTTAACCCACCTCCTAGGTGTATTTCCAATTGTACATAAAACTTAATTTTACCGCTTCTGTGAGTTGAATTTCAAAAATCTGAGAGACACGGTTAATATGAAGCAGTAAAATGTGGTTCAATAAGATAAAAATAATTTTTGGTGAATAGTAACTTTTTACTTTTATTTAACATGGTTAAAAGTAAATAGGTTAATTAAGGGTAAAAATGATATTATTATTACCCTAATCATGTCCTAATTCTATTGGATAAGTGTAATTCTAAAAATACAACCTTATGATTAAAATATGACCCTTTAGGTCCACTTGGATTCGATTAGGACATTTATTATTATTTATTTAAAGAAGAGTTAAAATAGTTAAAATGAAAGTATAATAACTAAAACACTTTTCATATAGGGTTATACATACGATAAATTCATCTATAAATATTTATTAGAAATCTAAAGTGATTTCATACATAATGGTAGTTTATTTACAATTTCTGGACGTTAAATTATTTAATTTATTTATGACAAAATGATGATGCAGTAATTACCTTATTATTGAAATATTAACTTAATTGATGTTATAAATACCGAAATAAATGTAATTTGAGACTTTTTAGAAATTCAACTACTTTTTTAGGTTAATATGACATGTTATTATTGATTCAACTAACATTGTTCGAACTAATCACGCTGTTATGATTTTCACAAAAATCAATTACCAAATAGTGTCAAAATTGACATAAAATTGTTTTTAAAACAAATATTATATTATTAATTGTTATTCTATTCCTAAAAATCACTGGTTCGGTAAAATGACTTAGATAATGTTATAAATATTAATAATGAACCACTGGGGTTTTTTTGGCTTGTTATAGTAAGTTTATTAACCATATAGTGTAATAAAACAAGAAGATATTGTAAAAGATAAATTATTTAACTTAGACTTAAATCTAAATGATAAGGATAAAATAGTGACCTAAACATGTCTAAAACCTATTGGTTGAGAAGATGAGACCCATACCCACTTTATCTTAGTAATAAATAATTTTGGAGATTTTATAAAACGAATATTACTATATTATAAAATAATATTTTATGTTTTTCCTATGGTGCCCCTCTCCTCCATTATAAAAGGGAACCTCCTCCCAATCCTCCTCACAAAAGTTTGAGCCTTAAAGATCAGCCAAAACCTTCCCATTTCCCTCATAAAATTCCCTAGAAACATACTAGAGGTCCTTGTCTTCTTCAGTGATCAATTTTAGTACCCTAAGAGGAGGTTTCAAAGAGGCGTGTCGAATAAGAGGTAATATCTGTTACCGATTCTTTCAAATTTATTTCTTCTACTAATTCCTCATATTTAGTTGTTTCATTATTAAGTAATAACATAAGTATAACTAATATAATGATATTATATTATAAATATGAAAAAAAACCGATTTCACCTTCTATCTATCCTACAGAAAACGAAATCACCGCATGTGCGTACGTACGCAATACCGTATCCACGCCGTGGTGTAATCTGCTTTCCACCACCACCTTAATTGGATGGGTATAATGGTGAAAAGAATAAATATTTATGATAATGGAAATTTGATATTTATTCATAAATAATATACATACACTTCAATACAATTCCACGATCATGGGAACGATATCTTCGCTTGTGTGTACATACGGCCTACCGTCTCCACGATGTGATGCGACTCGTTATACAAAATCATCATTGAATAATGATTATATAAATGAATTGAATGATTAAATATGATATATATTACAGTAATACCATTCTTTAAATGAGGTATCTATATCCTAAAAAGAAGAATAAGAAATTATTCTACAAAACATGCATAAGAACATAAATCAATGAACACCCGAATAACTAGTAGCAATGAAATATTACTAATAAGAAGATAACAATATGACTATATATTATATCATAAAAATTAAAATGATTCTGTAATAAGTAAATGAAATTATATAAATCATTATACCAGAGGTTCGGATACGTATGAAGCAAATTGGACCTAAGGTAAGGGAAAATCTCGCAATCTCATTTTTATCCGAGATTGTTTATACTTTAGAATTTAATGGGGAATATTTATAATCTACATTCATGTTTCCTAAATATTTATTATTATTTATATCCTCCAAAAAAATTATATCCAATTTTACCCATTGGTGAGTTTTTAGTAAAAGATATGGAAGGAATATTGTGTCGTTTTTGGTACAAGGTGCTTTTTGACTTTTTCGGCCAAAGTACGAGAAAAACGTATTTTTATCTTATATGGAATGAACGTATTTTTACGATTTCATAACACCTTATTTACATGAATATTCCTATGAAATATTTCATTATTATTTTCATCAAAATAATTTTATTTTAAAATTCCATGGCACTTTGTGAAAAGAAAATGATTTTGAAGAAGAGAGGATATTTTCCTCAAGAATTTATTTCATGTGTTTTATCAAAACTATTTTCCATCTAAGATGACATTATTGACCATGTTTATGTTTCATGTATAATGTCTCTATTATTTACATGGTTTGATTATTCTTATGATCAAATGATATCCAATTGTTTTATATGGATTATGTTATGATGGGATGATGTTTATGAAACCCATTTTATTCTTTTGGTTATGCGGAATAATTTATGTTTATGATATGGCACACGTAAGAATGATTTCATTATGAGATGGGTGGGACCTATATCTCCTTAAAATGAATTGGGTAAAGATTTATATCTCATGAGATATACATGGCTGGAATGGTAAGTTAATCTAGTTCAGTGATGCAGGACTGGAACAAGGAGTGAAGTCGATTTCAGATAGGGACATTGTCCACTAAGATGGTCTTGGCAGTAATGTCTTGGATAATATGGAAATTATATCATTTGAATAATTGTTTTCCAAAATTACATGTTTTATTCCCATTTTATTTCATCATGATTGATGTTCCATTATGATCTATTCCTTACATACTACTATGTTTTATGTCATTCATCAAGATTTTGATGTTTAAATATTATGTTCATGTTTTTAAGATCAAATGTATATAGTTTGTTTTATTTTCTCCATACATACCCTTACTGAGAATTTGAGATCACCCTTTATATTTTTTATTTTCCCTTGGATATAAATAAATTTTTTAGGAAAGAAAACAACAGCGGAAGATCTTTATTGGAGATGTTTAAGATTTTTCACCATGATTAGAAGATTATGTTCTGAGTTTCCAAAGACACTAAACTATTACGGTCTTTGTGTGTTGGTTTTAATTATATATTAAGTATTCCACAAAATTAATGTAATTTTCATGTACTTCAAGCTTTGGGTCTCTACATTTATGTCCTCTAGATGAAAAATAACAACACAAATTTCTACATTTTAATCTAAATATAACCTTAAAAGTTTTTGACTAATTATTTACAAAAAAATGATTTTTTTAACTGAATCCAATAAAAACATGTATGGTTTCAAATTATTTTCATTATATTTTTATATGACCTCATTGAATTTATATAATTATTTTCTAGTTTATAATATTTCATGATTTTTGATGATTTACTAGGAATGGAGTTTTTAATTATTATGTGTAGAATTTATTTTACATAATGTATGTGATCCAAAAACATTTTTTTCTAACAAACTATTTAATATGTATTTTATAATATCAAGTGTTATTTTATATATAGAATACCTATATAAACAAAAATTTAATTAATTCAATGAAAATTTGTTTATAATACCTTTTATGATGGAAATGAGAATTTTGTACTTGATTAATTATTGAGAATGTGAGATTAATTTTTTTGTTATGATTATGCCTAATGATTAAGTTATAATAAATGAGGAATTTATTTTCTCACTAACAAAGATGAGGTTGAATGGTTAAATTTCCTACTAAAAAAGATGATTTAAAAATATATGTGATTTTTGGGTTTTTTGAGATGATTTATGATTTGTTTTCATAGTGAGTGATCTTTAAATGGTATAAAAGAACATATAAATATTGATTTACATGAAATGATATTAACTATGTTCAAAAATTGAAATTGGTGATTTATAAAACGGATGATTGATTAAAAATATCATATATTGATATTATGTTAATAATGGATAATTTTTGGGGATGGATAAAAATATTTTTTATAATAGATCCATTTTATAAAATAGTTATATAAAGATAGTGAAATAAACACATGTTTTTTAAAAAATGATAAACTATTTTCAATGTGATTTTTCATATTAGGAGGTATTAAAATGTTAAGGAAGTATTTTGTGGCATTCTAAATTTTTTATTTTGATATCTATTTAGTGTAATGAATGATTGATATTTCCAAAATATTTGTTTTTATATACGATACTTGTTAAGGAACAAGATTTTTTATAATTATAACAAATCCCTCTATCTAGATATTCCATGTGTTTAATTTTTATAAGAAATAGTTCATTTATTTTGTAACGACCCAATGTTTTATCAATATAATTCCCTTCATATTATTATGTATTATAGTATATTCATATATGACTAATTATAGAACATAATAAAAACCTTATAAATAAATAATGAGTTGAATAAAAAGTATCTCTAGAAGATAAGGAACATATACCAAATGAATAGTATCATAACCTTCGAAATAGTAATGTGACCCTTATGAATAGTAAATAGGCCAATGTAACTGTAACATCATCAATGAAAGTATAAATAACATTTATCCATCTTATAAGTTACAATATGGTATAATTATATCATAGTATATGTAAATAAATATTTTTAAAAAATATTAATAAAGTGTTTTTATTTTTCTAGTCCTAAATATTTAATTACAATTTTTTTATTAATTTAATTAAATGAAAAATTATTTTCCTTAAATTTATTCACTAATTAAAATTTTTATTTCTTATTATCATAGTAAATATTATATATCCTTGAGAAATTTTTCAACGTATTAAAAAACGAATTTTATTTTTAAAATTTTTATTTTTTATGTAAATTATGATTTTAATTAAAAAATATATTTATTAAGTTTATAAAATTATTATTGAAAAAATTATTTCATTTTTGTATTATATAAATTGAATAATGTTTCTAGTGACTTTTTTTATTTTCCTATAATACTTGAATTTTTGTTGAAAAGTAAAATACGATAGATTAAAAATTAAGACAAATACATGAATTATAGAGTCATGGATGATGTTATACTGATATAAGAAGTATTGGTTCCAAATCACATGTTCTATTTACTGTATTTATTTATGGATTAATCTATATTTATTGTCTTGTGGAAAAATAATAAACAAGTAAATTAAATATTGAGAAAACTCTCCTCTCCTCTACTATAAAAACCACGCCACCCCCCTCTTCTCCTTACACGTCTAAATACTTGTTCATAGTGCAAATTCAACTCAAATATGATCCTAATCTCATCCCCCACATCTATTATCCATTGGTCTCATAAAAAGGCCAAAACCTCTCCCCTAAAGAGTCTCTCAATGAAGAAATACTCAAGAGGTATATTTATCTTTTTCATTTCTTTTATTTTCTTTTCGTGGTCCTTTGTTTTCTTTTCTATCATCACCTCATTCCATCCAAATGTTATGATAACATCATTACCTTATATGTAATAGTTTTTTATGATAATTGAACAATTAAACATCATATTTCCTTCACCATCCATCTACACTAGAAATGAAAACACAATCTGATATGTTTTAATTTATAACATTCTACGAAGATGGATTATCAATTTCTATTATCATAACTTATTATCATCATGAAACCATTTTTATGGTTGATCAAGACTATAATATAGTAACTATTTATTATGTAAGGTTCTAGTATCATTTTTAACCCATGATATTAATTTATAAAGAATAATGAGTTTGTTGTGGTCAAAAACCTCCTATTAACCAAAACAATAAAGATTTATATTATGATCCATATTCAATCATATTAGTCAAATTAATTTTATAACCATGTAATATAATGGATGATAACTAATAAAAAAACTTCAATTTTGGACAACCATTCTCATCTCACATGTTTATCCTTACACGTATATAAGTAAACCAATCGTGAAAATAATGGAATAAAACCCAACCAAGCAATGGAATTAAACCTCTTAACCCCTAAAAAATATCATGAATGAAACAAAAAAGGATATTACATGTATAAGAGGTTATGTAAATATTAATTAAAGAATTTAATTTGGTTATCCTTGATATTAAGAAAAAGGGAAGAACACCTTTCGACAAAAGGTAAGGGATTCTACCCAAACCTCCCTTATTTCTTCAGGTTTCTCTATCCTTATTTTTACCCTAATAATGTCATATTTTCTTCATATATACATCTTATAAATAATTTTTATATTCTAAAAAATCATGTATCAATGTCCATTCATCCGTATATTGTGCTGATATTAATTTTTTAAGTGGTTCCCTCCTCAATACATCCTGATAAGCTAACCCGTTTTACAAGAACTTCCAAAATTCATACACATATTCAATTACAATATATAATCTATTTTTAAGCCCGCATTATATTATAATACCATTATTTTTTTATTAAATACATAATTTTTTACTTATGGATTTATATAAAATATTTTCCCATTTTATGTTTTAAATTACCTTTCATATTTTCTCTTAAACACAATAAATTGTTTTAATTAAAATTTTTCATAAATGATCTTTTTAGTTGTTGTCAATTAAATTTGAAATCACATTTCATGATATATTCCTATTATTCCTTATTATTTAAAATTCATTAACTAATTACTCTCTTTCATGGATAGTTTTATGAAACACCCATTTTTTATTTTTAAGAGATGATTATGATACCCCCATTTCCCCATGGTTAACCCTTATGAGTATGTATAATTTATTGTCTATTATTTTATATTTTTAAAGCATATTCATGAAAATTTTATGATGGTTGTGCATAGATATCACTCTAATTCCTTGGGTAAAGTTGAGTATTATGTGAAATTTTGTGCAATAGTCTTGGAAGTTATCCCTCAATCAAGCTACCTTGTGTAACGGTCTTGGTGTTTAAACTTGACTTGTGCTCCTTTATGTGAAACAATCCCTGACTCATGATAAAGTCAAGATTTATTTTTCTTCCACCTTACTATGACTCCATGTTTATATTATTCGATATATTTATGTTATTCTTCTATATGTATCGTTCCTTTTAATATTATTATGTCATTCCATATAATCCATGTGCTAAATCATTGTTATTATGTTCATTCCATTATTGTTATTTATAGCTCATCCATTTGTTTATGTTTTTCCCACGTTATCCTATGATGATATATGATCAAAATGGAAGTTAGGGGCTCCTTATGAAGATTAAGTAAAGAACTATCTTATTTAGTTGTTATGTTTTGTGTTTTATGATCATGGCCTTCTAATACACTAGACTTTATGATCCTTGGATAGTAATATGATCCTTTTTTAAGCTTCAAATCATGTAATGATATAGATAAAGGCTAAGGTATCTATTTCTTGAATCATAGTTCTGTATTGTTATTTTTATAGATTATTAATAAAGATATTTACTAAGAACATTAGGGATAACAGTAATTTTAAGAAAATATCACTACACTATGGTAAGTATTTAGTAAGTGATTTATCAAGAAAATATTAACCCGTCTAGATATTGACAAGTGGATGTGGATTTGGAATAGATGTATCTTGGGTTAACAGTTTAAAACTCCACATTTATCTAGACACGAATGGAAACTGGTTCACGACAATGGGCATTTCAGCACTCTTGGTTGGACACTCCCAGGGGATATGCATTGGTAAATTTATAATCTGATTATTAACCACTATTTAGGGAAAAAATCCCACAAGAAATTATATTAGGAAATAAATCATGGGTAACATATATTGAAACCTATAGAACCAAAAGTTAATATATAACATTCCTTTATGATTTTATACTTTTATGTTTAAAGTTTCCATTTATAATTAACTGAAAATCATTCAATCCCATAAATTTTACATTCATTTTCATAGCTAATGAAAGGAAATAGAGAAACGCATACAAAAATCAATGTGATAGTAAATGTGACGATTCCCATAATGATATGATTAATATGATAGGAATGGTTGATCAAAACATTAAGACAATAATTTATTAGCTATCTCTAGTTAAGGATAATAAATTGAATCATGCGGAGCACCCTCCTCCACAAAGTAAAGATAAAGTTGGCGTAGAATGCTTCATGAATTATATTCCTCCCATATTTAATGGATATTTTGATCCCCACCTTCCAGAATAGTGGATTAAATCCATTGAAAATATATTCTCTATCCTATAGTGCTTATGAAAAGTGCAATTCATGATGGCGGTATTTTATTTTGATTGGAAATCTGATCAGCGGTGGACACTAATCACGAATATGATGTCCCATGAGGAAATTATTTCCATGGATTGGGAGGAATTCAAGAAAATGTTTTCCAATTAATATTTTCCCCGAACCATCCATCTAAATATAAAAAGAGAGTTCCTCCTACTTATGAAGAAGTAAGATGAGTCCATCGGGGAATATGAAGTAAACATCTTAGGTCTTTGATGATACACCTCTGAATTTGTCATGAACACTGAATGAAATGTGGAATGTTTCTTTATCTGAATCAAGCTATGTCTATGAAAAATGTTGGAGATTTATAAATTTTATATTTATGAAGAGTCTATCCATTTTTTCTGCACAGTTGAAATATATATTGGATAATCATAGTGGTATCTTTGGAATTGTAAAAAAGGTTTAAATTTAAATCTAATATTTTCAGCTCCGAAAATAAAACCCATGATGGAAAGAAGGTCAAACATCCAACATTTCAAAATTGGGAGATGAAGAATTCTTGGAACTATCTAAAGGGAACCAAGAATTGATTCAAATGAAGAATAATTGGACATATGGAAAAAAATTGCTGAAGGGACATGAATAATCCCACTAATGTTAAAGAGGAATGGAAGGTTCATATCAAAACTCATCCAGTAGTGTAGTGTTTCAACTACACGGAATATGAGAATTATGAAATCAATTTTCCAAAACTAAGGGTTAACAAATTTAATCAAAAAACCCTCCAAGAAGACAAAATAATGACTATGATATCACTACTGATATGGAAGAGTCAGAAAACCATTTGGTGACAGGTACACTGGTTATTCATTCATGAATAGATAATGTGCTATTTTATTCTGGATCTACACATTCTTTCATATCATGAATTTTTTGTTAAACCATTCAAAAACTACCTCAAAATGTTGATATTGAGTTGTCTTTGAGAATATAAAATGGTGTAATTATTTCATCTAAAGTATATAACATCTCCCTGGTTAATTTTTTGGATTAAATATTCTATAAAATTTCATTATACTTCCTTTAGTAAAGTTCGATGTTAACCTGGGCATGGAATGGCTATATTTATACAAAGCCAACATCAACTTTCAGGAAATAGGGATCACTCTTCACATCCCTAAGCATCCTCCAATTATTTATAAGTGTAACAAGAAAGATGAATATCTATTAGAATCATTTTCTCATGTGTGGATGTTAATGCCTTACTAGTAAGCATATCTAGCTCAAATGATTGAGAAATGAGAGAATCGTGATTGAAAACATGCCTATTGTAAGGGATTACAATGATGTATTTCTTGATGAACTTTATGGTCTACCTCCACGTTTAGAGGATGAGTTATCAAATGAACATATTCTTGGATCTATAAAAATATCAAAGACACATTATAGAATGACAATTGTGGAGTTGGAACAGCTGAATAAGCAGTTACAGGATAATCAAGACAAGGGTTTTATATGCCCGACTACTTCACCATTGGGACAACCAGTACCCCTTTTCAAGAGGATTAAAGGTTTAATATGCATATATATTGATTATAATGAGCTCAATAAAATCATGATAATGAAATAGTATCTCCGTCCTCTAAAGATGACCCGTTAGATCGGCTTTATGGGGATAGTTATTTCTCTAAGGCGAGCCTTCGATCGAGATATCACCTATTAAAAGTGAGGAATGATGTTATTACAAAACATTCTATTCAAATGAGGTATGGAAACTATGAGTTCATAGTGATTCCCATTAGAATCAATAATTCTCTAGTAATTATTATTGATCAAATGAATATATTATTTTGAGATTACCTCGACAAATTTGTGGTAATATTTATCGATGATATTCTGATATACTCCACAAGAAAGGAGGAACATGATGAGATTTTGAATATTATTCTAAAGTCATTGAAAAAAATAAAATATATGAAACATATAGTAAATGTGTGTTTTGTATGGAGGAAGTATCATTCTTTGGGCATGTTATCACCATCAAAACGATATATGTAGACCCTTCCAAGATAAAGGAAATTGATGAGGTGCTGGACCAACATTTTTAATGGAGATCTATATCTTAATTTGTATATTTGGGTATTAGTGATGGTTTTTTGATAACATTTCATTATTTTTAAACACAATGATCATGCTGAGATGGAACAAAGTAATGTTTTTCTACACTTAAGAATGTGAAGACAGTTTTAAGGAGTTTAAAAAGAGTCTTATCACCATGTCAGTACCCACACTCCCAATAATCGAAGAACTCTATATAGTGTATAGTGATTATTTGAATAATATCTTTGGATGTGTACTAATTAAAAATGATAAATTGATATTATAAACCTCAAGATATTTTTAAATTCATGATCAAAACTGTCCCACACATGGTCTGGAGTCGGCATGTGTGATATTTTCTTTGAAAATATAGAGGCATTATATCTATGGGGAGAAATATGAGATTTATACTAATCACAAGAGTCTAAAATATGTATTCACATAGAAGGATCTTAATATGCACCATCAATGATGGTTATAGCTCATAAAGGATTATTATTACTCAATCTACTACCATCATGGTTAGGCAAATAAGGTGACACATGCTTTAAGTATAAATGATCCTAAATCTTTATGCATTATATGAGTTGGGAAAGATCCAATACTTTTAGATTTGTAGATGATGCGAAAGAGAATAATTAAGGGAGAAACATCATAAATACTTTCTCAAATTGTTTCTCAACCATCCCTTATGATGAAAATAAAGGATGCTAAAAGAAAAGGTGTAGAATTTATATAACGTAGGGAGCTATTAAAAATGAGAAAACCACTGAGTTCAAGATCAATGACGATGGATTTGTGATATTTGGTTCACAAGTTTGTAAACCATATGATCCAAATATAAATAAAGAGCTAATAAATGACACACATAGCTCAACCTTCTCTATGGACCTAGGGAGGACAAATATGTATCGAGATCTCTTATAGAACTTTTGGTTGGACATTATGAAGAAAGAGTTTGCTAAATATAAATGATAGTGCCCGGTATGTCAAAAACTGATGGTTGATTGAAAACAATATAATTTTAGGAGGAAACAACTTCCTATACCAACATGTAAGTGGGAGAAAATTTACATGGACTTTGTCACTGGAATTCTAATAATATCCAGAGGAAACCACACAATATGGTTAATTCTAGATCATATTACAAAGACAACACACATTATCACAATCCAAGTGAAAATCTCATTAGATCAAATTGAATGGATATATATCAAAGAGGTGGTAAATATTCATGTAGTACCAATGTCTATTGTATATTATTGATATAAAGTACTGACATTGATGTTCTGGAAAAGTATCCAACAATCTCTAAGCACTATGGTGAGCTTCAACATGACCTACCATCCTGAAACTAATGGCCAATCTATGAGAACTATTCAGACATTGGAAGATATGTTGATATCATCTTCTATGGAAATCAAATGAGGTTGGGACCATCATCTTCCACTTGGTGAATTCTATTACAATAATCATTTCCACTATAGTATCTGAATATCACCATATGAATCCATTTATGTGAATAGGTATAGAACATGGTGTGCAGGGATGAAGTCATTGTGCATAAGATGCTAGGACCTGAAAGGGTTGATGAAATGCTGGAGAATATGGAACCCGTTAAGTATGACATCATGGTATCCTAAAGTCGAAAAACATTTGTGTAGAAAATAGTTGAAGAGCTATTGAGTTCATAGTTCGGGACATGGTATTCCTCCACATATCTCCTTGGAAGAAGGCCATGAGGTTTGGGAAGAAAGGAAAACTATTTCATAGGTACGTAGTCTCCATCATGATTATTATTCATGTTGGATATGTGTTATATACAGTAGAAAATCCACAAACCATGTCTGAAGTACATGATGTACTCAACATATCCCTCATAAAGAAGTAAATACTAGATCCTTCACATTACTCTCTCTAGAGGTGGTACAGTTAAGGAATGATCATTCCTATAAGGAGAAGCTACTAAAGATCATGGATCATAGTGATAAAGTATAATGCAATAAAAATACTCACATGGTCATGGTAGTATGGTAGAAACACAAGTACAAAGAGGCAACACTGGAACTAGAGGAAGAAATAAAAGAAATTTACCCACACCTGATTACATCTTAGAATGTATCATTAATTTTTGAGGCTCAAATACGATAAGGGGGAAGAATCTAATGACCTAATGTTTTATAAATTTAAATCTGCACTTATAATTATTTCATATATTATAATCACATAATATTTCTTATAAAATAAAATACAAACCATATAAGTGAAGAATGAGTGAAATAAAAATTATATCTAGAAGTAAAGGAACATATACCTAAGGAAGAGTAACTTGAAATTTGGAATAGTTATGTGATACATATGAATACCACACTGACCAATGTAATAGTAACCTCATCAATGATAGTAAAAATAAAATTTATCCATATTATAAGTGACAATATCGAATAATTATATCATTGTAATTGTAAATAAATCTTTCAAAAATTATTAATAAATTGTTTATATAATGTAATTTCTAAATACATAATTAATATTTTATGATTAATTTAATTAAAATAATAACTACTTTCATTAAATTATTGAATAAATTACTATTTTTATTTTTTATGATTATAAGATAATTTAATGGGGCCTATGTTAAATTTTCAAAGTGTTAGAAAAGCAGTTTTAATTTCATAATTTGTTTATTTCATGTAAATTATGACAGTAATTAAAAATTAAATTTCTCATATATATATATATATAATTATTTTGAAAAACTGGATTTAATTTCTAGATTATACATTTTTAAAAATTGTTAGTGTGATTTTTTGGGATTTCTCTCAAATACAAGAAATTTTTATTAATAGTGAAATACAAAAATTTGAAAAATGTGGTAAATACAATAATTATAGTGTCTTGTATGATGTTATTATGGTTTAAGCCCCATTGGTTCGAACTCAAATTATCAAGTTACCATATTTAGTTGTGTATTCATCACTATTTGTTGTCCTTTGGAAAAATAATGATCTAATGAATTTCATATTGAGAAAACTCTACTCCCCACCACTATAAATACCATTCTCACCCCCCAACTCTCCTCACAACTATAAAGCCTTGTGCCTAGTCCAAATTATGATAAATTATATTCCTAATCCCCTCAACCAAATAGTTCATCCCTTGGTCTATGAAATAGACCATAACCTCTCCCCGACTGAGACATTCAAGGAAGATATATTCAAGTGGTAAATTCCCATATTCATTTATTTTATATTCTTTTAATGTTCCTTTGTTTTCATTTCTATCCTCGCCTCCTTCCATCAAAATGTTATGAAAACTCCATTACCTTAAATGTAATATAATTTTGTTATAATAATGGAATAATTTATCTTCATCTCTCATTTACCCTCCTTTTACTCTAGAAATGAAAACACCATCGATATAAGTTAATTTATCAAATTCAAGGATGATGGGTATTTAATTTCTATTATCATCCTCAATTCGGGTCATGAATTAATTTTTTTAGATGAAAAAGATTATAATATTTTTATTATGTCTTATTTATGGTTATAGAATCGTTTTTTACAAATTAAATTAATTTACAAAGCAAAATGAGTTTTTTGTGATCAAAAACCTCAAACTAACCAAAATAGTTATCACTAAAGTTTTATATAACGATTCATCATCAATCCAAATAAAAAAATTGAATTTCATAACCATGTAATCTAATGTATGTTCACTAATAACATACAACTTAAATTATTGACAACCATTATCAACTTACATGTTTATCCTTACATATATATTATTAAACTAATTAGGAAAAAAAAAGGAAACAATCATGCTCAAACAATGAAATTGAACCTCTTAACCCGTCAAAAAGGCCATGAATGAACATAATAAAGTTATTAAATTTATAATATGTTCTATTAATATTAGTTAATGAATTTAATTTGGTTATCCATGACATTGATATTAAGTTAATAACACCTTCATACTTGAGGTAAGGGATTCTACCTGAACCTCCTTTATTCCTTCAGGTTTCCCAATAAATCTTTTTACCCAAATCATGTTATCTTTTATTTTTATGTAAATATTATAAATTAGGTTTATATGCACCAAAATCATGTATCATTATCCATTAATAATTTTCTTATGTGGATATAGATATTTTAATGTGTTTTACTCCTCAATACATCCTGATATGTAAATTCTTTATAAGGGAACATCTTGAATTCTTACCCATTTTCAAGTACACAATATATTCAGTTTTTAAGAAACCATTGGTTTTATATAACCAATATATTTATCATTAAAACATTCTTGGTTAATTAATGGTTTTGTTTAAAATATTGTTCCCTTTTATGTTTTAAAAGACCTTTGATATTTTCCTTTACCTACCCAAAAATGTTTTAATTCTGATGTTTTATAAATTATCCTTTTACATTTTATCACTTAAATTTGACCTAAATTATCATTATATGATTATATTATTCCTTATGATTTTCCATGCGTGATCTAATTCATTTCCTTCATCGATACATTGATGATATACTCATTATTTATTCTTTACAGCATGATTATGACAACCAATTTTTTCCATGGGTAACTCTTCTGATTATGTATGATTGATTATGAATGATTATGTATGTGGAAATCATATTCATGAACAAATTATGATGGGAATGCCCAGATATAAATCTAATTAATTGGGCAATGTTGAGTCTCATGAGAAGTTATTTGCAATGGTCTTGGTGGTTAGCCTTAACTCATTCTCCCATGTGTAACGGTCTTGGTGGTTTACCATGACTTGTGTTTATTTATGTGCACCTAGCCTCGACTCTTGCTAAATTCATGTTTAGTGTTTCTTCCACATTACTATGACTAAATATTTATATGATTACATTTTTTTTATGTTATGCTTACATATGTTTCATTGATTTTTATATCATTATGTCACGCCTTATAACCCATGCACTCAAGCATTATCCTTATGTTCATTCCCTTATTTGGTTTTTAGCTCATTAATTTGTTCATGTTATTCATAGGATTACCAATGAAGATGTATGAGGAAAATTAAAGTTAGGATCTATTTATGAAGATTAAATAATGAAATGTTATATTTAGTTTCATGTTTTTAGTTTTATTTAACTAGTCTTCCATGAAATTTGACTTTACACTCCTTGGCTTGTAATATGATGCTTTATTATGCATAAAATCATGTAATTATATAGGTAAAATGATAGGGTCACTATATATTTAGTTAATACATATGTTTTACTATATTAATTAATAACCATGTTTTAGGTTATCATATGGTTCAATCCATGTGTTTGGATGTGACAAGAACAAAAATAAATACTTGGTATCCAATGGAATGATTAAAGTTAGTGTAGCAGTATTGAGGTGGACTTGTATGTAGGAAAATATATTTTATCAATGTAATTTTAAAAAATTTAATTCATTATATGATTTTATATGATACACATATGAATATATTATGAACGAGGATATGTTTTGGGTCTCTAATGGTATCCTACTAGGATTATTCCAACACCCAATTCATACAAATTTCATATACATACATACCTCACATTTATTATTATAAATAATCCATATGGACCCACATATATTAGATTTGATGATTGATATTATAGAGATAGTTTTAGGAGGGATTGTAGGATTATGGAGTGGGGTTTTTTTCTATATTTTATTTTAGTATTTTAGTTGTATTTCACAATGTCATGTTTATTTTCAACTTGGATTTTTTAGTTATATGAAATTATGGGAATTATTATTATTTAGTGCTTTATTCATTAATTTTTGTTATTATTTATACTATATTTGATTATTAATCATATTATTTTTCAATTTTATTCAACAAGGGATTTTCATAGAAAATAAGACCCCAATTGATATGTTTAGAACCATGATGGGAGTTTACTACTTCTGGTTATCAGGGTGTACACTTGACACCATGTAGAATTATGGTTTTGGATACATGATCATATTAGGGTGGGATGTTACACCATTTTTAAACAAGCATCCTGAACACCCAAATGGGGGTGAATCATGGTAACTATAATGTTTTTATATTTCTTATTAAATTAACATAAATTTGTTCTTGTTAAAATTATTATAAAGAACCTGAATAATATTATATTATCCTCATTTAAAAAACGATGTATATTTAAAGAAGATAATGTAATGAAAACACAAAAACAATATATTTTTCCCACTGTATAATGGTCAAAGGTAGATTGAATATACAAAGGTAAAATCTCTCTATTTTAATGTCAAAAATACGAAATATAGTTTCCCAGTATTACATTTTAAAGTAAGGTCACTCTGCATCATGGTTCAACGACATTAAAATTTTTAGTATTAGACATAAAAAAATTAAAAGGGTCACTCAATTTCCCAATATCTATATATAAATTTTTTATTAAGATCAAATTTTTTATAAATTTTACGTCCATTGAAAAATATGGATCATTGTCATTATAATTATTTAATATAAATTATAATATGAAAAATATAACCCACTATAATATTAGCTCAAAATTTATCATTAAATACCTTTTCTTGTTGTGAGTTCTCTTTCTCTTCTAAAAGTTCTTCCTCCTCCTCCTCCTCAAATGTTTATTGTAGAATCTGAATATTTTTTAAACTTATCCCCCTATAATATTCATAATATGGTATTTCCTCGTTAAATCATTATTCTTTTATTATTTATCAATTTTTCTGGTAATATTACATTATATAATGGTCTTGAAACCATGACTTATTCCACTTTAAAATATTTTAATTGTTATTCAAAACATTTAATTCATTATAGTGCATACACTTCAAATTATCCCCTGACCATAGTTAAAAATATTCATTCTAAAAGAAGACCTCTTGTTGAATCCTTCTTCGTTGGAAATATATTTTCTTCTTTTGTTAATATATAAAAAATTAATATTCACATTAAAATATTTATTTTATTCACAAATATCTATAAAAAAATATATTAAATATTAATTATTATATATATCATATATTATCCTTATATATATAATCATTGAACTTAAAATATGAATTAATTATGTTTTAAACACTATATTTTACAAACTAAAAGTATGTTTAAAATTTTCTAGTGATTTTTAAAATATTCATTAGATAACTTATTTAAACATTCATTGCATTATTTTCTATTTAATGATCTTATTTTTTTCATGTCTAATTTATCTCATAAAACTCTACTATATTAAACATCATATTTTATCCTATCATTCTTAAGTGAGTTATATTAAACAATTTCTTAGATCTTGTGTCACACAAACCTTCAACTATGAGTTATGTTTCATGCACCTCTCTAATGATATTTTTTCAGATTTAGTAAATCTAGTGTTTTTATGTCATGGATCTCATTATATTGAAAAACACATTTACTACCTGATATCTTATAACATTGGACAATATCTCACCTATGGGTTAACATTGAGTAACATCACAAACCTATCTCATGAGACTAATGAAACTCAAAATAAAATATATTAAATTTATTCAATATATAGAAATAAGTGGTTTATACAACATAAGATCATTAGTTTTCAATATTTCCTATAAAATTCAAATATTATTCATTAGATTAGGTTCATAAGGGTATCTAATGTAGATAACCAGGGGTGAATTAGGGTCTGATATTTATTCCAATTTACACCAACAAATCCTAAACTCTAACCTCCCTAAATTATCATGGACTAATTATTATTTTTGTTTTTATTGATTTATTATTTTAACAATGACCTTATTACTATTTAACTGAGTTTTTTCTTAATATAATTTTATGAATGATTATTTAACCAACACATATTGATTCATGTCTTGTAAAAAGTGAGCTAATAATTGAAAAAATACATCATAATTCAACATAGTTCAACCACATTGGGAAAATTTAAAGATAATACAATGGAAATGTCCCACTGTAAAATATTCTTATAAATAGTCTATATATCGGTGGGTTCTCATAACGGTCATTCGAGGAATTTGATCACTCATTTTACAATATTTAATGAAGGAAAAATACCTTCCAATGGAACTCCCTCATTCATATATATTTGGTCAAAAATGAATAAAGGAAAACACTTTGGAATGAAATTCAAGAAAATAACAATATCACATTCATCGTTGATTCATCAATGGTATATAGGTACTCATTGATCTCTACGTCATTATAAATTTTCAAAAGAATTTTTTGAATAGAACTATGAAAATAACTCTACTTTCATTGATAAAATTCAATTAATCGTCAATGAATAACTTCTTATTAATCAATTAATAATAAATTTAATGAGTGAGATTTATTTCTTTTATCATCTCTCTTTCTAGAATTATTTTTCTTCACTATTTATTCAATTTTATTTATTCTTACAATCCTTCTACAATGATGACAAACAAATAAATATATAGATAAATATATCAAAAATTTATTCATTTTTAATTTCCTTTTCTCAATTAAAGAGATATTCACATTTTTTCACTTTATTTAAATATTCAATTAACTATGAGGGAGATAGGAAAATTTATCCATCCATCTTATTTAAATTCAAGTCAAAGTAATCAATTTACATTTCATTTCCATAATGATCTTGATATTTAACTATCCGATCCTTTTTCAATTGTAAAACATATCTTAATTAAATATTATTCATTCCTCACATGAAACCTCTATTTACATTTCTAAAAAAATCTAGTCAAATATTTCCTTATGACTATATCTAATTTCCATATAAAAAAATGAAATTTTTTTGTCTTCTTTAAATACAAGAAAAAAATACACCCGACTTCTATATATGACACAAATAAGGATATCCAAATATATATCCATTGAAAATGAATACATCATTTCTAATTCCTATAACTACTAGAAAATTGGTACATATCCATTGATCCATAGCCACGAGCAGGATTTGTCATGGTTATAAGAGACTTTATAGCCATGGTTGGGCATTACCATGGCTACAGGTTTTCCCATTCTAGTGTGAATAAATATTTTACTTTGGGAATGTTGTAAGGAACATCATTGGGACATGAGAAAGATATACCCATGGCTATAGAACACCTATAACCACATGAACATTGGAACATGGATATATACTACCATAGTATGACCCGATATGAATTTGTTGATGTGACCAAGGCTATTGGGCCCTTATATCCATATGAAAACCTACCTATGAATATTGGGTTCCTATAGGCATGCGCACATCGGCTCATGGATATAGGAATCGCACTGAAAAGACACATGAAATAATTATACAATGGAAAAAATATTTTTATTGATTATTACATATACAAACTAACACACACATGTAGATGTAATAACTATGCTAGTAGAGTGGTAGGATCACTTTATCAGTTAGCGCCAAATATCTGCTCTAATCCTAGTGTGGTTTTCTTCCAAACCTATAACCACTAGAAATACCCCAAAACTATAGGGTGAAAATGATTACCTCATTCCACAAAAAATCATATATACATTGGAAATGACTACATATATATCCCTTGGAACTCTAGTAATTTAAACAGTATCCATGTGTAGCCCAATAATGGTTATAACTAATATCCATAGTTAGATGGAATATAGACATAGTCATGGACTATCGATATTTCCAAATTCCCAACAACTATGTTATACTAATTCAAATTTCCATTTCAATAAAAGATCTACCATAATCCCAGATCCATAATACTAAAAAATCTAATATAGTCAAATTTTATAGTATATTACCCATTATTTATGTAAAATCATTCCAAAATATCACTGTTGACTCTCATTAATGAATAACTATAAAATTATTATTAAAATATGTATGATTATATCAGATAATACACCTTAGTTTTCTCAATGTCAAACCAATATTAATTCACCCATAAATGAGTCTCCAAAATTTGAATCAACCTTCTTTATTTTCGATCATATAAAATCCCTAAAAATAAGAAATTTGAATTCAAGAAAATCTGTTTGATTTTTCCATCTTATAGTGTAACTAATAATATCTTGATGCTATTCCTTTTTCACTTGTAAACTTAGTAACCAAGATTCTATCAAATCTAAAAACATCACTACACAATGATCTATAGCATTTCAATAATTCTTCTACATCTATGAATCATTTCATGGACTGCTAAATTTTCATAGTGGTATTACTGCAGAATTTTTTTTGACCTAAATCAATTAATGCAAGAAAACTATTGTAAAACATACTTCATATTCTGGGAAGATTACTATATATTTTCTTATTTAACTCGCAGTACATTTCAAGAACTTAGGGAAAAACATTGATCTAATTTTCAGCATATCCCTCTATAATATGATTACCCTTCTAGAATAAGAGAGTGGAAAATTAATTTTTCACAGGGAATCTATCTTGGGATGAACTATTTTCCACAATAATTTCATTTATAATAGTTTATTTATATGTATCACAATTAAAAGTTTTCACATATCACATTACCAAGGTGTTTCAACATTAAATCATATGTGATAAAAATTAAGCATACAGTGAATGAATCATTCTTATTTAACTCTCAATTTGTTATTTTATAAGTATTTTGTGGTACAGATTCATCCCTCAAGACATAATCACTCTTTTAGCCACAAAACATTACTTTTACGTGAAACATGATTATTATTGATCTATATTGTTGTGGTGTGATTTTTTTCTTAGATAAGAAACTTATTAAGGTTTATTCAATTAACTATAAACAACATGATATTTTTACAATAAAACTCAATCACATACTTATTTTGGATGATAATATAAAAGTTTATTAACAACAACTAAAACACTAATATCAATTCCATTTAGATTCTAAAAATTCCTCCCTTTTGATTTTTTCGAATTATTAATCATAATTCTGATACCATGATACTTCTTACTTAGAGTCCATTGAAGCACCAATGATATATAAAACTTAATTTTGGATTCATGATGTTTATATTTATCACCAATGGACATTAAATCCAAATCAATATCTAAAAAAGTAAAAAATGTAGTATCTTTTAAAAAACAAATACCATGAGGGGTAAGAGAAATATATTTACTTTTATTATCATACATTCATTTTTTTTGAAAAATAATGTAAGATACAATCCTCTGATCCACATTTCATGTTCTCTAAGGGAAATTCTCTGATAAATATCATGAGTATTATTCTAGGAGTTTCCATTAATGTTTATTAGAAATTATTTCATGAAAATGTTGTCCATTATCTCTAAATAGAATATGGGAGTCATTAATAAATCTTCTCCCCATTTGTTAGCATAACACTTACACTAGATTTAGAGATACTAGGATCTCCCGTTTCCAAACACTTCATGAATCCTTCAATTTTATACTCCATATTATCTTCTTCAGAATTATTTCTTAATTGGATTTCAAGAACAAAATATTCTAAAAAAATAGTTTTATTCTAAAATATATTTAGGTAATTAATATACCACTTAGTGAATATTCATCAAAAAAATATATGGCTATTGCATCAGAACTTGGTATAGTAAATATGATTATAAATTAATACCAACATTTTTTCCATTGTATTCAGTTACTGCCATAAGATTCAAGCATCCCTAACTATTAGAATATACCAAGTAAGACCCTTTTTTACTCAGACAAAATTTCATAGAACTATTATCAAATAACCATTAGCTGCTAATTGTGTGATTTATATCAGTTTTCCCTTCCATGGATCATATGTAGACACCAATTTGTTGAAAAATTCTTCATGCATTCGTTGAATGATTTTTTTGCTCTTGGGGATAACAGATTTTGTATTGTTGAAAACATCTCCATAAAATTATTCAACTAAGTGTCAAAATATGGATTTGATATTCAAATTGAGATTTATCCATCCTTAAAAAATTTTATATTAAAATAAATTAGATGGAATCACATGTTATATTTAACTAAATAAATTATAAAAACACTTATTAATTATGATTCTACAAAAATAGATCTTTATTATTCTTCACTTTCTTATTCAAATTGATATTCATGTAATCTTGATGCTTTTTATTTCAATCAGGTATGTGAAATTAAATATTCAAAATGACACAACTTTTAGATCTCCAAACAAATTTTAATTATGAATCCTTCCTTGTATTTATTTATATAATATCCCTTGGATCATATATCTCTCTAAGACCTAAAACAATTCAACTTGGATTGTTGTATTTAATTACATAGGGAGACGGTATCCTCAAATATCATAATTTTAAAGAAAATTGTCAGTTAGTATTGAATAATGTTTTCCATTATCCTTTAATTTGTAATCCATATTGCTATCTATTTTTTTATAAAATCCAATGTTTCATTAATCTTCTTAGGTCTTTTCCTTTCTTCCTGGACTAAATCACAAGCTTTTCTAAATTAAATTCTCATTCATCAAGGATCAACCAAATCATAACAGATTGAAATTTTATTCTTTAAATCATCTTTTTTCATGTTTATTCCAGGGTCAATGATTATATTTCAAAATAAATAACTTTTTTTAGATGTTTCCTTTTCAACAAAAGAACTTAGTTAATTTTTCAAAGTCTTCTAATTTAAATTACAATACACTATTCTCTCAATAATAGATTTGGAACTTTTATCCATACTACATTCAAATGTATGATCTTCTTAGACCACCACATGATATGTATTTTTTAAAAAAATTGATTTTTTTATAAAATTCATGATGTTTTAATAATTTCATTCTAGTTTAACTTCTCTAAAAATCTTTATAAAAAGAATGATTAACATGGAAAGAGTTATTAGAATAAAATCCAATAATTTGTTTCTCTGATTGGTAACTCAATTATCAAAACATTACATCAACATCACAATAGTTAATATATTGCAATGCTTCATAGTAAAAAGAATAATTATTGAAATTTGTTCTATCTTAAAATCCTAAAAATAATCCTTTTATACATATTACTTTTAGGGAAATTATTTAATTTTTTTATTATATCTAGTATTTTCCATTTTCCTAGGTTCTCTCATGGTTTTATTCACCTTGAACATAAAATGGACTCCATCATACCTAATTTTAGGGTTTCCCATGAAATATTTCCACCATGTAACCATATTTTATCATTTTTTTACTTCTATTTATCATACTTTCTCTTTATATATCAATAAAATTACATTGTATAATCAAATAAGAAATGTAAATAATATTTTAGAATAGGGTTACACATGGTATTTAGTTGTTAAAATTTAGTTATAACCATTATTAATTAGCTTTGAATTTTCCAAATTTTATTCTTCTAACATAACGTTGAGAATTGCTTTTTCCTTGAGCGAATTCCCTTTAAAAATTTAGTCCTCTTATTTATGGGTAAGCTCATCCAATATGAAACTTTTTTCATTGACGGAGTTGTTCATAAAAGAAAAATATTCCTTATTCCTCACCTTCTCATTTTTCAAAAATTGATTGTCATCCATAAATTCATCTATGTGTTTAGAAAAAAATCCTTCTTGGAAATCGATTTTTAATCAGCTTTTGAGACAATTCCATATTCCATGGAACTATATTTGATCTTTTTCATTTTTTAACAAATATATTCAAACTCATTATGTTGAATATCCTTATTTTCCCTTATATCATTATCAAGTTCAACCATCTTATTGTTGAAGCATTTAAACATTTCTACCTCAACATATACTCCTTAAATATGTATCTCAGGTTATTAATTATATTTTATTAGCTTCATGATTTCTTCTTATAGTATTACATATATATCCATTGATAGGTGAATAACTTCCACCATTGGATATCTTGATATCTATTTTTGGAAATTTAATCAGTTTTTGAAGGATATATCTAGATCATCAACTAATCCTACAAAATCAATAAATTAATTAATTGATCTATAGTAGAAATCATTCATACCTTTGTATTAAAAGATGATCTAAATTCCATTTTAATATAAATGTCATAAAAACATTTTTATTATTTTGAATTCTCTTGAAGCTAGTATTCTACACTAGATTATTTTCTATTCCCCGTGTAATGAAAATATTATAATGAAATAATAACAATAAATAAAAAATTACACAATGAAAAAATCAGATCAATTCATTACAAAAAAAATAAAACAATAAATATTCATGCTATAATAACACCTTTTAATCCCACAAGAGACATTAGTGAGAGATATCATAAGATGTGGGAGAATCATGGTATAGATGTTATTTTAATCTAAACAAATTAAACGTCAAATCTAACCACCCAAAACGATTTTGATATAATTTTCTAATGACTCAAGTATTATTTTTCTTATATTTATCTTTGTATAATTTGAAATATTATTACATAACCCACACATACTAATTTATAACTTTTAAAAATTAAATAATTATTGCACATAGGATTGGATAATTTTACTTTTTTAGACACACTAAGATAATATATAGATAATAAAATTTTTAATTGATGTAAATGAATTCACTAAACACTCTATTTCGTGGTGGGTTTATACATGCCCAATCCAATCTATTGATCAACCTATTTAGAATATTTAGATATTGTGTACTCCACCCAAGGGTCACACCCTCACTCTTATATCTATCCATAAACTTTATGAAAGGAAAACATGGAATGAAAGAAAATAAAAGATCAACATAACAATCATCATTGATTCAATAAGTGTAGATAAGTTCTCATTTAAATACATTACAATACACCTCTTCGTAATAATTTTATGAAATCAAAATATATGCACTTTCCTAGCATATATTTATTGAGACCTTATGGAAAAACCTATCATTCATCCTTTAAAAATATATTAATTGAGTAACAAATTTTTTTTCAAAATATTTCCCCTTTCTATAATTTTTTCCTCTTTTATTTTTGTTAATTTTTACTATTTGTAAAATAATAAACATCATACAATTATAGAGATAGATATCTCAAGGATTTCCCCTTCCAAAATTTACTTCTCACAATTCAATAGAAGTTCACTAGTCTACCCACGATATATTTCATTAATTAACATGAAAGTTGTGGGATTTTTATTTCATACAAATTATATAAATTTGTGTCTATATAATAAATCCAAATGTAATATCCATAATAATCTAGAAGTATCTACCATATTAATGGTAAAACATATCTTTTATAGATATTTTTCTTTCCATCCATAGAAATATCATTATTATTTTCAAAAGAAATCATATATTTTACTATGACTATATACCATGAAAATATCAAATATAGAAACATTTCGGATCTACTAAATCCATGCCAATTCATATCCATAATTTTCTGAATTTTACCAAGTAAATTTTTGTATTAGATATAACTCTAAATTATGAATCTAAATTTTATATTTCTTCTTCGACTAAGTCAAATCACTGTATCTATCAAAGATCCATCATAATCAATTCCCTTTAATAAAAAAATATCTTTTATAGGCAAATTTCATAAGATATTATATATTATTGAGGTAAACGCCATCCAAAATATCGATTTTCACTCATATAAGTAAACTATAATTTATTTCTCAAAAAAATATGTAATATTTCTCCATGTTTTGTTTGGTTTTCTCTATGTCGACCTGCTATAAATTTACACATAAATGATACTCAAAAATAAAAATTAACCTCTATTTATTTTTATTTCATAAAATTCCAAATTGATAAAACTATAAATTAAAAAAACAATTTTTCATGACTTAATTTTTTTGTGACCATCAGTAACATGACAAAATTCCATCCTTAACCAAGAAAGTAAAAAACTGATTCTTCCAAATTTTGTATCAATATAAATAATGATGTGAATTATAATGAAAATTATTTGACTTATAATAATAATTAAATAGACTCTATCATTTGGGGAATGGTGATATTTTAAGAAAATTTCATTGGTTGACATGCCTTGGAATCATAAATACTTCATGGTACAAGAACAATTTTCTATGTAAATTACCGTATCTCACCTTCTTATAATTCACAACATAGTCTAAAAATACATGGCATGAACCCTTACTCCATAAATGGTCATTATCATCTCTGATGTGAATCCTTATCTAGGTCTATACAATGAAGAACCAATTTTTCAGGGGGAATCCATCATGGCATAAACTGTTTCCCATAATAACGACAATTGATATAGTTTATTCATATGTATCACTATTATAGAATCAATCATATCATTAAGGAATGATATTACAATGTTCAATTTTTTTAATGAATTACTAGGAGGTATCCTTGTGTCATTCATAAATAAGTATTGATTTATTATTTCGTAGGTCTATTGTGGCATAATTTCATCCCTCGTATAAAAATAAATCATTTAGCCACAAGAAATTACACTTTTAACAAAACTTTTATAGTCTGAACTATAGATATTTGGAATGATTATTTTAAAACATAAAAAAATTCTTCATCTTCTTCTAAATAACTCCAAACTTCACGATATATTTACAATGAAATTATAACACTTAATTATTTTTTTTGACAACATTCAAGGTTGTCGAAATAAAATCTAGAACTAGAAAATAGTATCAATTGGATGTTAACACATTCATCAATACACAACACTCTATATCATAACATAGTATATTATATTTATAAATCACTTTATCCTTTTCAACATAACTTCTTTCAAAAAAAGTATTACATTTTATTAAACAGTTGAGTATAAACTTACTGAATTAAAAAAATTTATTTTGATATTATAATGATTGACAAAGAGTTAAAATATGATTTAAAATGAATAAAACACTCAAAAAACCTTGTATATAAAATTTTTTCATTTCAAATTTATTTTAAAATAAATAAATAAATTCATTATATATAAATTACTTCAAATATATATCATTATTTATTTTTCACATAAAAATATGAATTTTATGGAATTTATCTCCCCCTTCAAAAAATAATAGAAATGATACAAAAACAAATTATTTAGTTATTTTTTTGAAAAATGCATTCCATCTTATATTCATTTTTATTTTAAAATAAAACTATATCAGTGGGTAAAAATTCCTTTTATAAATTATATTAGAACAATTATCATGAATGTTGTAAATGCTCTAATTAATAAATTATATTCTCCATCATCAACTCTAAGCTTATGAATGTCATGATTAATATATGAAAGTAAATATAATTTTTAAATAAAATAATCATTAAAATCTCAATCTATGTTTCACATTTTTGCTACTTCATGAAATCAATTGTACGATATATAAATTTTAAAAACTAGTCTTATATTTATTATATAATCCCATGTCATTCAGAAGACCATTTATATATGAAATATATATTCTATTATTTATTATAATACTCAATAATTATTATCGAAAAAAATATAGGTTACACTAGATTTAATCTCATTAAATATACTAATAGAGTAAATTAATAGTCCAAAAAACAAATAATCTCCCTCCAAAAATTCATATTTCAATGATCATTGAATATCAATTTAAACAATTGATACTGGTTGTCATTAAATTAATCATATTTCATAAATTAATTTTTATTACATATTATAATCAGGATTCTACCTCTTCTAATTCCATTGAGAATTTATTTAGTTTAAATAATCTTTATTTGATATACTATTTTAAGAGAACTTCTACCCAAGTATATGATAATACATTTTTATCCAAAAATATATATATATTTTTATCATTAAATGAATATACCTAATGGATCAAATATCCACTGTTCTTATTAATTAATTTTATTATTCAAAATAAATTATATTTTTTTCATTATAAGTATTATAATTTATAAACAACTTTCAACATTGAACAATTATTATTTAATTGAAGAAACAATTGGGAGGGGTTATTTCCAAGAATCAACAAGTCAATATTTGTGATTATAATCAATTATATAGCCCCTAATCTCTGTTTATTGATATTATTTTATATTCCTTATTTATTATGGTATTTATTGAAATATACCACTAGTAAATATTTTATCATTAAAATTTTCTTTATTCATCATGCTCAGTTTTTTTATTTTTAATAAAATTCAATGTGATATTGATCCCATTGGTGTAAATATTTTTTCTCTATAAATTTGAAAAATTTATCCTATGTTACATGTTAATTGATATACCTTCATCATAATTTTTGAATGATATTATATTATGTTCATATATTTTATTTATTCTATAAGTGTAATTAATTTCTTCTTTTCCCTCATGTGGTTTTTATTTTTCATTTCAATATGGTTATTATATAAAGATAAACTTTTATTCTTGTATCATACCCTTTTATCATCCAATATTTTTTCCATCAAATATATTAATTTTTTATTAATTTTAGATATTTTTCAGTCCTCACATGTATAGTATCACATTTCAAAAGGAATCATGTTTAAATTTTAGACACATTACCCATTTCCCTTATTATAACAACTTTCTATATGAAAATGTTTACATCCATTTAATGTTTGTATGGTAGGGTTTTTTTCATTTAGTGATGATAAATACAATAAATAGTAAAAAAATTATTTTCACCTATTAAAATAGTATAAAGAATAATTCAAGGAATGGATATGTAATATTGTAGGGGATGGTTGGATATAATGACTATATTGAGCCTGAAGCTACATTAGATCTACTTTTATGATCTAAGATGTATAATTTAATGTTTTAGGACTATAATTGATTATATGTTTGGTGATATAAAAGTTATAAATAATTATAGGATCATATATAATTAAGAACATGTTATAAAGAACATATGTAAAGGTAGTGAAAACTAACTATTAAATTTATATATGATTATGTACTAACTAAAATTGAATATTAAAATCTTAAATATATTTAAATAATTAGATTAAGGTTGGATGACTTGTTGGATTATTTTTTGGAATAACTTTTCACATCTATAAGAATTTTAGAACGTGGTATCGATGTTATAGGTTCACACTATAAAGGATATTAGAAAAAATTATTATAAATTTCATCAGATATATTTTGATATATGTATATATTATGAAGGATAATATATTAATGAATTTAAGGAATAAAATAATGTTTGAAATTAATTAAATATATGAAAATATGATTTTCTATATTAATAAATATTTTGAGGTTACTACTATATACTTAATTATATGAAGATGGGAGTGGGATGAATATCACAATAGATTATATAGTAAAATATCACTGGGTGATATAGATGAATATTTAGAAAAATAACTAAATATTTTTTAAAATGTTTGGTGATAAGGAGATATCTTTGTACATGATAAGAATTATTTATAGAAATTAAGACTATATAAATGTTATATAATAATATATCATAATTAAAATCATGATTCAAATCATTGTAAAATGTATATAATAGCTATTGATAGTGGTGATATCATAAAAAACATGAACAAATATCGATAGTTTCATATTTAAATATGTATAATCTAGTTTATCTTAGTGAAAATTATGTCATAATTTAATGTGAGACACATTTCATAGAAGTGTGAACACTGTTTTCATAGGAAATAAAAATGTGTACCATAATACACAATTTTATTCACTGATTGTAACAACTCTGCTTCTTTTCATGTATTACTTTTCAATATTATATAGACTTTTTTAGAGCTATGAACTGAGAAAACATAAGCTTCTGAGGTCCGGTGAGCAGAAAATTTATATTTGAATGAAATTAATAATATTAATATCACACATGCATAACTTTCCAAAAAATGCATAATAACTACTAAATGAAGGCTTATATGAGAAATATAAGGATTAGGAGCATGACCATTACCCTAGGATTGACATAATAACTATCAGCATTGGGTGTTTAGTTAAAATTCATCATTAGACTAAATAATAAAATAAATTTATTTATTTATTTATTAATTTTATTGTTTAAGTAACCTGCTTTACTTTATGAATTTGAATTCATGATTAGTTTTCAAGGTTGGCCACTAAACCTTTGAGATCTAGAGGAAGGTTGGAACAGATCATTCATTGCCAACATCTTCATATCAGAATGTGTCAAGATCAAGGATCGTAGAGTCATCATGTCTTAGGGACCTCACCAATGACAGCAATGTAGGACTCTTCGTTATCATAAATCAACCCAAAATCTATATAGTATGTTTGATTTTTTTGATTTCATCCCATTATTTTGTCCATATAAAATGAAAATAATTTACATGAATAAGAATTCATTCTCACATCGACAGTTGATTCAATTATCTTTGATTTATTTTATTTTATTTATTATTTACATCTTAATTAATATATCTATTGAATAAGGGATCAGTGCTTAAAATAGTATATTTCGAGTTTCATTCCTTCTGTTGGTGTTTTATTGATTTCTCCACCACCCATTTCTTTTCACATTTGTCATAGTAAAATACTTTCTCCCACATATTGATGAATTACTAGATATTCAATTTTTGTGGGAATATTCTTCAGTGAGACATATAAATACTATGGGTACATAGTGAAATTGAGTTTCTAATCAATGTTCATTAAAGATTTAGTATGATTAGATTTAGATTATAATGGATTGATGGTCCCATATGTCGATTTCAATGATGTCACTAAAGATGACACATGTTGATGTTTCCGGAGTGGTTTTGATGGTTGGATAGTAGAGATCATCAATGGAAGTGTTCAATCGATTTTAGATCCATGATTACCATCTATAATCATGGAAATGTCTATGTGGATGGAGACATAGAGAATAACTCAATGGTTTTGGAAAATCCCATGTTACAAAGCGTGTAATCTAGTTATACATGTCATGTAGGACACTCTATGTGGCGCTAGTGTTTCCATAAAAAATAAAATAGCACACAACACATGAAATATGGCACACAAAATATGGTGGATCAGTGTGTATCTTATATAATAATCGGTTATGTGATATTCGGGGTACACAGACACAGTTAGAGAACATGGTAATATCCTTGTACTCAAACACCACCTTGTGTATATAGGCATGACCAGGTGTACAAGGTTTGGTCACATGAAGGACTTGAATTACATGTTAATTAGAAGATGACATGGTAAAGTTTCAAGTATACCTCTACACACTAAGTATACATACTTACACACTATGTATTATTAGGATTTCCTTCTGTTTCAGGAAGCGACACATGGGAAGACCAACAGTTATCTATACATGTCTTCTACTCCCTCATACACATTGTGCACCCCCTTTCAAGATATTTAGAGCCCTTCATTTCATCAGTTTTGACAAGAATCAGTTGATTGTGTTTCATTAGTTAATACCCTTGAGGGTATAGTGTATCATTACATTCCTTAATCGAAATGAAGACCCCCTCTAATGGATGAGTCTTAGTTAGAGATTGTGGTGTCCCTCCCTAAGAACTGAGTGTGTTCCTCTATCAAATATTCTTATACCCTAGGTGGGGTTCTTGGAGTTGGTTTTACCTCCTTGAGGTGAGATTTGATCCCCCATAGAAAATTTTATTTCAATTGGGTTTGTGGTATCATTGGAATATGAACCTCTCGGTAGTGGTTGATGAAGATTAGGTTTATGGTGTCTCATAGAGGTCATGCGTTTAATCCCTTATCTGAATATTGTATTCTTCTCTCATGAGTGAGTTTTCATGGTTGCATACCCGTGAATATGATCTCTTGGATGAGTGTATTTTAATTTAGCATGGCTCAAAGACTGTGTTCTCCTAGAATGAGCATTGAATATAAGATTCAGGAAGAATATTGTGGTTGGTATTTTGGTTGATACCACTTCGAGGCACAATATCATTCCTGAGTATATCAAGGTATTCCTGTTGATGACTATATCTATTTCATGAGCTAATTATTCTTGATTCTTCTTGTTCAGTGTTTTTGGGGTGTCGAACAAGGTATTGTTATAGTTACCCCTACATGGGATCTTCCCACACATGACATGACTATGGTAGATGATAAACCATTTCATGGTGTCATGGGAGGATAGTGAGATAGCAGATCATAGATTGAGCTAGATAGATTTAAGTGTTTTCTTAGAGGTTAAATTTGATATTTTTCCCCACCATATGTGAATGTTTATAGGTATATAAGGATAAAACCATCCAAATGTGTGACATGCCTACTCATCATTGGTTTCTACCCCTGGCTTGTTGGAGGTGGGATTGGGGTATTTTTGGTTTGTGTCATTTCATAGTAGGTCATGATAGAGTTGTATCAGAGGATTCAGGTCCACCATATAACATGAGTCTATGGGATTGTTTTTGGTTTTATAGAAATATTGTTAAGTGTTATGAGTTTGGATTTCAGGCCAGGGACTCTAGTGTTGGTGCAGGGACCTATATATCCATACACCAGGACTCTGATCACCTTCTATTCAGCATGATACTAGTATACATTGGTGGTAGGAAAAATATTTTATATGAATCATATAATAATGGGTTGTAGATTCTGCATCCATCTTGAGTCATCACCCAGGATATACTCTTTAACTATGGTCAATCTTATTTATTTCATGATTCCTCCTTAAATATATCTATCATAAGAGTTATATGCATGATCATGAGGAACCCCCTATAAGTTGAGAGGATTTATTATAAGGGAATGTATTATAGATAGTAAATTGATGTGGTCTACTAGTTGTACAACCACCAATTGAGAATAGTTAGCTCCATAAGTACCAGCTAAGGATGCATGTAGGTTGAGTGGACTACATGAGTTTTATATAGATAAACTTTTTAGGTTTTAGTGTGTGCAATACCTCATGGTTTTTAAGGACTGGCTAGATTAATAACTTAATTTTTACACCGTTTGAGGTTTCTAGTAGATTAGATGGTATTCCTCATAGAGATTCATCTTCAAGGATCCAATGTGCGTGGGTGGATTTCGGCGACATAGTTAGATGATGAGAAAACTATATCTTGTCTATAAATCGAGCAACTCTTTAGGTAGAAGTTTTATCTATCCTGTTGTGATCAGTGTGAATCTAGGAACGTCTACATCTGTAGTTTGGTAGTTTGACCATGGAAGAGTATTCAGTGAGTTTTAATGATCCCTCATGATACTCCATTGATATGGTGTGATATATTTTATCCATTGAATAGACCTCTGATCATAACATACACCAATATATAATGTCTTCAATGATATCTCATTTCATTCCCACATATGTTTGATTTCTTGAGAGGTCCATAGTTGTGGATAGAACTATGGAGGAGACCATACAGATAGTGGGTTCTAGTAGGGGAAACCTCAGAGTTGAGACCTCAACACAAGAAGACGATGATGGTCATAGGGATGCTATTATGTTAGATTATTAAGGTGGTGTTATCAGTGTAGAAGATCATTGGTACAGATCTCTGAGGATAGATTGAGTCTATGGATGTAGATGTTGTTTTTCTCTTATGATAGTTAGGGACATATATCATTAGAATATCCGACCCATCAAATAGGAGTCCGGGAGATGATTGAGGGACTTCCTAAGAATAGATTGATTCTAGATCATGGTTGAACATAGGGTTGTGGTCAAGGAAGAGAGAATGGATTGGGATTAGGAGGTGCTGAGAGGTTTAGAAAATTACCATGACCAACCTCAGGTAGTCTATTCTATTGTAAATGAGCTGATTATATGGGATGAGGATAGATATATGATATGGATGCATATAAACCAATGCTCTAGGGATGATACAAAACATGAAATTTGTCTTTTCAAATATATTTGTAGCACTGATAGACACATGGTTGAGTCATTCATTCTGTTCCACTTCTCTGGTTAGGGACATAGAACTTCTATTTGATACGTTATCTTAAACCATTCACTTAGGGACACCAAAATGAGGTGAACCAGTGAGTGAACACTTCTAAAGATGGTGTGATCTGACATATGTAGGCAAGAGCTTCATATGAGATCTTGTTGTAGAAGCTATCATTCTTTATAATGTCGACTTAAGTATGGATTATCTATCTATAGTTTATTTGCAGATTGAAAATTTTAGGAGGATGTGGTTTTATCAAGGTGGACGGGTGAGGTTTTCTTTTATTGAGAAAGGGAAACCCTAGAAGAAATGGAAATTCTTAGGTATAAGAGAGTGCAGTTGATTAATCTATAGTTGGATATCATGACTCATAAAGAAGTTGGTGTTTTGGGCTATGAGTTTCCTATGGTGTTGGCATAGTGTGAGGATTTTTTTATATGAATGTTCCAATAATACCTCCCCATAGATAGCTATATTTCATCATTTAGTTAGACCCTACGATGACCTAGATATCTACAACATCATATAAGATAGCTCTTATAGAGATTTATGTGATGATGGTATAGTTGGAGGACTTACAGATGAAGTGCTTTGTGACATCAAGTGTTTCACCTAGGTATCCCCAATGTTGTTCCCCAAGAAAGTAGCTTCGATTTTGAGGTTTCATGGGGATTTACAATTATTTAACATTGTGATCATGAATAATAAGTATCTACTACTAAAAATTGATGACCACATTGATATGTTAGGTGACATGTAATGGTTCTTGAAGATTGACCATCTATTTGGCTAGCATGAGTTGTGAGTGTGGTATGAGGATATAGTAATGATGATATTCACATAATTTTATATCACTATGAGTACATGGTGATGAATTTTGGTGTGAAAAATTTTCTTGTATTTCTCACATGACTCATGAGTTAGATCTTTGAACATTTCTTAGATTAGTATAGGGTGGGCTTCATCGAGGATATACTATTGTACTCAGTGTCTGAGGAGGAGCATGTGAGACACTTGTGGATAGTCCTGCACACACTCTAAGAGAACCCCAACTATTTGAATCTATCAGAGAGGAAATTTGGATTTGATAGGTCCACTTCCTAGGACACATCATTTCATAGGTAGAAGTGGCAACAGATCTAGAAAAGGTTGAAAAAGTTCTAACTTTGAGTCCATCCATTAGTGTTACTAAGGTGAATAATTTCCTGGGTTTAGAAGGGTACTGTTGGAGGATTGTACCTAATTTCTATATATTTGTATCACCCTTTACATATTTTACTAGAAAAGGGCATCCTTTCATGTGGAAAACATGTGCTAGTAGTGATTTTAGGAGTTGTGGTAGAGGTTGAGGAGTTCCCCCATATTGAGATTTCCCAAGTAGGTTGATGAGTACATACTATTCTATGATTCCTCAAAGATTGGAATTGGTTGTGTTTTGATGAAGTGGAAGTATGTGATTTCCTATGTGTCCTTTTAGTTAAGCAACATGTTTATAACTATCCAACTCACTATATCGAACTGGAAGTAGTAGTCTTCACACTAAATATGTGGAGATAAATTCTTATGGGTGAGTAGTTTATTGTTTGATATGAACACAAGAGTCTCAATTATATCATCTCTAAGATGGATATTAAAATAATATAGAGTTTTCACATAGATTTATTTGAGTACTATGAATTTGAGATTGGGTATACTCATGGGGTGGGGAATCTTGTGGTAGATGCACATAGTTAGAGATCTTATTCTCAGTTTTTTCCTAATTCATTAGAGTAGTTTACCTCATTGTAGTTGTAAGTAATTGAAAAGAAAGTTTCTTCACATCCTTAATTTTGGGTTGTTACCCTTCCACATTTATAGTGTGTTAGGGAGTCTCAAATTATAGATATTTACTATATGATCTTACATACTTAGATACCAACTGGACATGCACCTAATGGAATTTATAAAGGTGGGGACAACATTATCCTTTTTAGAATATGAAATATTATACTAGTAAAATTATGGAATGTGTAGAAAACATATACTAATACCTCTCATGTTAGTTTTAGTGTCTAGACATGAAGAGTCGTGTTGAATATTTATCATATTAATGCCTCACTTTTCAAAAAGTGAAGTCTATTAACCAGGTTCATATGGGTTTATTTCAACCCATTGAGATGATAAAGAGGATGTGGGATGGGATATCCCTGGAATTTATTATGGTATTACAACATATATTCAGGAGATATAATACCATCTGGGTGATTATAGACCAACTCACCAAGTCATCCCACATCCTAGATATCTATGTGCAGAGTTTACTATAGATACTGGGATTCTTATATGTTTAAAAGATAGTTCGGCTCCATAGTGTTCCCTAATACATCATTTGAGACCATGTATTTTTACATCATTTCATGATTATGGATAAAATTGTCGGATTTCATTGGGATTAAGTTGCTTTTTATAATGGTTATTCACCCTATATTGTTGGAAAGACTGAGCAGAACATTCAGGATTTGGAGAAAATTCTATGGGATTTGATGTTGGATTTTAGGTATAGTTGAGAGGATCACTTACACATAGTGGAGTTTGTTTGAAATAATAACTACCATTAAACTATCAGCAAGGAACCATTTGAGGCCTATTAATGGAAAACCATTAGGTAAAAAATTATTAGGACTAATCGAGGTTATTCATCACTCATGGTCCCATGGTTTGTGTTATATAATATAGATAAGGTATAGATCATATAAGAGATGATGAGAACTATAAAGATCAATTCTATGTCATATACAGACTAACGATTGAGGTATCTAGAGTTCAAGGAGGGACACAATGTGTTCCTGAGGGTCTCACCACCTCATTTTTTATATATATTTGGTTGGGGATCTGAGATTCATTATCCCTTTCCAAATACCAAGTTGACTTGGTGAGGTGGCGTACCGCTTAGTGAGTGTCTGATGAAGCACCAAAATCTGAAGGAGAGCCCCTGGGAGTGGGAGAATCATATGAAATTTCATTATCATCATGTCATTTTGTATGTCTGTTTATATTCAGTATGAAATACCCTATGTGGGATAAAATTAAATGTCTACAATTTTAACATTTATTAATTTAAATATTATATGGATTATTTTCTAAGTAATTCACTAAGATTTCATATGATTCAGAGGCCTAGTAAGATCATAATTAATATTTAAAAAATAATACTAATATTAATAGTGTGAATTCACATTTTACCTAAAAAAGTATAATAAATTCAATATTGAGTCTTAGATCTGAAATTTATGGATGTTGTTGACTTTAGTGCATTTGATATAGCCTAGGCTAAACATAATATTTATCGGCTCTAAGGGTTTGGTTAAACACTATCATGGGTATAAATAGAAAATAAATAAATTGATTTATATATTTTATTATGTTGATGTAGAAATATATTTTCCTTTATAAAAATATTCTTATAAAGATATCTTAGGTTTGACTGCTTAACCCTATCTATCTAGAGGACCATTTGATGAGTACATTCTTAGTGAATTCCATAGGATTAAGATGGATTGAGATCAAGTATATTTTCTATAAGGCCCCGGCCCTAAAACATACATAATATTGAATTAAATGAATAATTAATATTGAGGATCTTTTCAGGTTTAGAGTTTTAGAGAATTAGGACATAACTATTACATCTCAAAAGATTACAAAGTAGTCACTTCTACTAAATTTTCATAAAATAAAAACTCTTAAAAAGAAACATGTCTAGTTCCATGTTTTAGAAAGCATGACTTTCCCTTGATCCCATCCTTGACCCTATTCCACATTAAGTCCTGGGAAAAAAATTTCAAAAAAACTTGGGGTGAGCATAAAAATCTCAGTAAGGGATACACGAAGAATGAAAACTGTTAGTTTTTCAAAACAACAAGTAAACCATGTATACTTTATCAAAGTAATACCTTTCACCTTTAAGAAGTAGTAAAAACTCTTCACTGAATAAAATATCATTACTTACCCTTTTGTAACCAAAAGATTACCATAAAACCCATATAAAGAACACATACATATAAAGGTAACTTGGGACATAAACATACTTAAATGGAGTAACCATACGGTCGACTTCCATGCATATCACTTAATGGATTAGCCATATGGCCGAATTCCATACCCTATGCATAGGAGGTTATAACGTAACCACCCATCCAGGTATTCACGCCACCACCCGTCATATGGTTTATCACATAACCACACATCAAATGTCCAAGTACCATTATAAAATCATAAAACATAAAACAAATTTAATGGAAAGAAAACATTTCCAAACTTTGATCACAATATATCACATAAATATATTGACATAACAAATCCATTATAAAAACCATTTTCAATACCAAAAGAAAAGAAAAGAAAAACATGGTATTTATTTTTCATTACAAAAGTTTTGGCTTGTAGAGGAAGCCGAAGCTCAAATAATGGTCACGACGGCGTAGAAGTCGTTGTTACCGCATACGTATGACAAAAACATTCCCTTTTGTTGTTTAGTAAAATGATTCATATAAAAAGATTCCTTTTGAATAAATTTAAAAGTAAAAGGGATTTATACACCATATAAAAGGAAGTGGTGTATAAAACAAAATATTCCTCAATGAAAGGAGATTGAGACGAAGTCCCATACCTCAGGACTGACTTGACTCGATCGTTCTTTAACGTCCTGAATAATAAACTTGAGTTAATTTCTTCTTGCTTAAGAACCTTTTTCAAGTTCATTATTCCTTTTATATCACTTATTACCATGTTATTAACACTATTAATTGTTTATGTTAATAATAGTCATTTTGCCGATCCTTGGTACTTGAGTCAAAAATAAACTCTTTATAATTACAAGTTGTTCATGTGGTAAAATATCCATTACATCAAAAATTATATTCAGGATGTAGATATCATATATATCATATATATACAGTATATACATTCACTTATAATATTACATAATCATTTAGAGGTAAGAAATGAAATGCACCGTTCATGGAGACGGTAAGCCGTACGTACGCATGAACGCTACTTTCATTTATATGTCATATTAATGGAATTAAAACTAAATGGGAGTTATATATATTTTAATTCCAGAATTATATTCATCACATAGATGTAACATACATCATATATATCCATTATATATATGTACTTATAATAGTACATTACATTTGGGGATAAGAAATGAAATGCACCATTCATGGAGACGGTAAGCCGTACGTACGCATGAACGCTACTTTCATTTCTATCTCATACTTTAATGGAGTGAAATCATAATGATATAAAGGTATATTATAATTCAAGTATAATATCATATATAATATCATTAAATACATCCTTTATAAGACCAACGTATGGCATTAACGAATCAAATCAGTTTGAGGGGGAGGTAGTCCGCACTTCCTAAAATGAAATTATCGTGTTTACCCACAATGGAAACCATAAAGGTATGTCACAAATGAAAAATAAGGAATCTTAAGTAAAAAAATAATCATATAATATATTATATATAAATATAGTGTCATATTAATGTCCGCCTTTGAAGTTGTTATATGAGTGTTGAACAATCATCATTTCGTGAGGTAGAAATTCGCCATCCAGAGAAACAGTATGTTATTTAACCATTAGATGAAGATGTGTGTAAGTGTAGCTCGAATACATATTATAAAAACATCCGAGTATATTGATTATACTGGTGTTTTTACAAAAGAAATGAATAAAAATATTTTATGGGGTTGGAGAAGCAAAATAAAACATAAGAACACAAGAGAAGATAGTACCTTTAAAACGGGTAACTCTTTTTTATTTGAGCTCAAATGCTTCCTTGGGAAGACTTCTGCGCAATGTGAGGCTTCTAGGAGTAAGAGAGGGATTTGAAGAGACAATTTGGGTAGAGTTTGTCTGAGCCAAAGTCTTGAGAGGTGTGAGTAAGGAGGTAGAGGTGGGGTCCTTTTATAAGAGGAGAGGAGGGGCACTCTTGGAATGTTAAGAAAAGATACATTATTATAAAATTATTTTCGGATAAAAAGGGCCCCACAATTATATATTTAGAGGATAATGTGATAAGGGTTGTAAATCCACCAATCCAATATCTTTTTGACATGTTTATGTCTTAGATTTTACATTATATTTTCATTTTATTTAAATCGTTAAATAATGAGGTAATCGATGAATCATCATGGTGTCATAAATAATTTAATTTATCTAATGTATAAAAATTATTAAAAAAATATCATAATGTAGGAAATATTTTTATCTTTATAATTAATATTTATAGTCAAAATTATGACTTGAATAACTCCCTTTAAAAATTGTTTTAGTAAAACATCTCATGTTTGTGACATTTTTATTTTAACATTAAATAAAACGTTATTAATGTCATTTTCCTACCAAAGTGGCTCCATGGGGTCTCCAAGATGACACATGGATTGTCTTCGTCGTCCATGACACATCCAATAAGGGTAGGACATGTGTCTATTTCATTTCATGTTATTAAAACATTATTTTTACCTTAAACTACATTAATTACCTCTAATCGCGATTAAGAACATAAAAGTTACTATTCACCAAAAAAATTATTTTAATCCCATTGAACCACAATTTACTTCCTAATGACAACCATGTATGTCAGATTTTTGAAATTCAAATCATAGAGGTGGAAAAGTTTCATTTAAACAAAAAATCAGTTTCTTTATCTACAACTTAGTGGTTTCACTATTCATAAAAAATTGATGTTTTTTAGAAAAATACCAAAAATTCACCTTAAGCTATATTTGATATTCTGAACTCAAAAATGATGACTATTTTGAAAAATTCAAAACATATAAGTTTCATTAATTAATTTAATATTTAATTACTGCTGTCAAAACAAATAGCGTGTTTTTAAGAAACAATATCTATTGAAAGATTGACACTAGTTTAAGTCCAATTTCAAAATGAAATTAATTCCAATGAACACTATTGGATTAAATGGTAAAAATATATTATAATTTTACTTTAAAAACAATTCAAAATATAATCTAATCATATAAATAAATTAGATTAAAAATAGTTTTTGAATTAAAATATAACATTTTTCACTATTCATTAAAAATGATCTTTTTCGGAAAGATACCAAAAATTTACACAAAGTAAATATTGATGTCTAGATACTAAAGAAGAATTTTATTTTGTCAAATATAACACATAAAATTTTAAAAAGTGGATTTAAATGAGGTTCACCATCAAAAGGCGGCTAATCAACCTTCTAAATAATATTGGAATGTTTACTCTTAAAGTTGAATTCATTCAAATTTTTAATCCTCTAACATTTATTGTAAAAAGTAAAAATATTTGGAAAACATATATAATCATTTTTTTGTTAGTTATATTCATTCCCTCCATTACAATGTCTAGGCGTTAACTACCATTTAAAATAATTTTTTTTATTATTATAGTGCAATGTAAGATTTCAAAGGAACTCGTTGTTGCGTATTGGGTAAGCCATCAAGAATAGTGTTACCTTTAAATTAATATTAACATTTTATTCACAAATAGGGATAAATAAAAAATTATCATATTCTTTATTTACCTGGGGTGTTACATCCTTCCCCCCTTTTGGGAATTGCATCCTCACAATTTTAAAATTGGGCTCGGAAACATCCTTGAAAGTCCCACATTGAGACAAGAGTTGGTAAAACAATCACTTTAAAATAATGAAAGATAAGTATAGAGGTCACCCGAGTTAACCCATACTAGGATTACATGTATGAAAACATGGACTTGGAGGAGAAAACATAGGGTCATGTTCTGATGGAGAGTGATAGAAAAAATGTTTAGGATAAAGTTAACCAGAAGAAAATCACAAACTTGTGATGGGTTAAATGGTATTTGATTCCCCGGTAGGAAAAGTTAATAGACAACATTTTTGTTTTAAGTTACTTTTTATTGAGGAATTTATTCATAAGGAAACATAATTACTTATCATGTTAACTTTCAACTTTTATTATATTTCTTACACAAACTCATATTTTCTCCAAAAGATGAGTATTCAAGAAGACTTGTTCCCATTAAGAGTGCTATAATCAACTTCTAGAGAATCACCTAATCCAAAAAAGAGAACTATGTACTTCCCATGTCATTAGACTTTAACCAAAACAATAACCAAAAAGGTTAGTACAATATCAGATAATCCAGAAAAGGATAACGCTTTATAAAAAGAAAATATATTCTTAATCTCCAAAATTTTTCCAACAAAACCCAGAGTTCAACGAGGACCATTCGATAAACAAATTTTTCCATAAAATTTTTCAAAGTAAACCAAACTAAGATTTATACCCATATATATTAAGGATTTAGTCACATAGTCTTCCAAGTTAAATCGTAACATTTATCTCCAAACAACATTAGTTGCTCTTAAAGTATCGTATTGAAAATTAATTAACCTAATCACATAACATCTATAATAGGTTAATAAATTTCCATAGATAAACCAAAATCAACTTACTCCTAATTCATAAAATCATCTAACTAAAAATAATCAGTCAACATAACCAGGGACTTCACATAGTCTAGTGGTAGGCGATAAATACCAGTTGCACTTTGGTTGTGGGTTCGATTCCCGTAGCTTTGTCCGACGCGACGGGTTGTCACACAGTCTGTGTGTTTTCCTTTTTCCAAAACTATATAATTCTTAAAACATTCCCCAACAACGATATAAAATCTTCAAAAATAACCATAACATTATTTAACCTCAATTTTATCTCATGACTTTAACTTTCCATCATAACATATAGAAACCCATAATTACCTCAAAAGTGAGAATCATATAAACCCAAATGGTTCTTTATAACTATGTCCACAAAAGAACAGATAACTATTCCTTGAATAAAATTTTCATATATCAAACATCAGGGTTACACATACTATAAAAGGTCTTCTAATGTAACCCCATCAAAAAAAGATACTTAATAATCTTAAGAATTTTACCATAACTCTTGAATACCTTATACGTTGACTTCTTACTCATTCAACATTCTTCATGATCCATTAACCATTCCTTTCCAACTTATTCTGAAATACTTATTTCCTACAAAAAAATCATAAATCATATTGTAACGCCTCGAACCCAGCTACCCATAGTCGGTGCATTGTTGCGTCACATTGGCATGATCACAAAAGATCATGTCTCAAAAAACCGATTAGTTTAGTAGCCTTGGAAACACTCGATACATTCGTTAGTCTTACATTACATCATAAATTAAAACAAAACTACAACAAAATCTTGTCTTTATATCCCCTCATACTATCCCTACAGGTCATTCATAATATTCTTCTTCACATCCTGGAAAAAATTAAAACAGTGTAAGGGGTGAGCTCAGATGCTCATTAATGATAACAATATAGTGGAAGCTTTCATAAATAAACATAAACATTTAAGGCAATGTATGACTAAAACAAAATCCTTTTAAACTTGAACTTCAACATAATATGGAAAATGTAAAATGATATAATTCCATTTACTTATTCACATGGATATTCTACTGGTCGAATAATCACATGCAATATCAATAACCACTTTCATAATGATGGAATGCGTAATACCAGACTATCATAACCACGTAGCCAAGGCCTCGTGCCAAGACTAAAAATATGATTTTGTCAAGGCATCGTGCCAAGACACTAGATTGTCTCATGAGACCTGCTGATGCATTGAGGATCTATAGAAGGCTCCACCCGTCACTTATTAAGTCAATTGCATTCCTCATATGAACAGGTTTAAAAATATCATAAACCATAACATAATTGTATCACATAAAACATAGATAAAGGAAACATAAGATTTCTAGACTTCAATCACAATATATCAATACAACACATTGATATAATAAAAACTTTATCAAAACCATTTTCAATACCAAAATAAAATAATAGTAAAACATGGTATTTATTTTTATTTTCAAAAAACTGTAATGGCTTATAGAGGAGGCTGAAACTCAAATAATAGTCATGGCGGCGGAGAATTTTTTTTCGCCACATACGTAAGAAAAAAAAATTCACTTTTTTCGTTTAGTAAAATACTTTTTATAAAAAAAATACTTTTGAATAAATGTAAAAGTAAAAGGGGTTTATACACCGTATAAAAGAAAGTTGTGTACAAAACAAAATATGCCTCAATGAAAGGATATTGAGAAGAAGTCCCTTACAAATATCATTGTTAAATAAATTATATTCACTATATATACACATAAATAAATTATAAATACAAGATAGGACATAATAATATCATGACATAATTTGAAAATAGGAGATTAACCCAAAGAATAGAAATTTGGTTAAGAAGTTCCCTTACAAAGATAATTTTTTAAATAAAATAGATCTATTATGTGTATTAACTATAAGTACACATAAATAAGGTAAAAATAAAAGAGAGGACATAATAATATCATGACATAATTTGAAAGTAGGAGATTAACCCAAAGAATGGTAATTGGGTTAAGAAATTCCCTTTCCTCGTGTCTGACTTGACTCGACCGCTCTTTAACCTCCTGAATAATAAACTAGAGTTAATATCTACTTGATTAAGAATATTTTTCAAGTTCATTATCCCCTTTATACCACTTATTACAATGTTAAGAAAATTATGTAGTCATTTAAGTTAATAATGGTTGTTTTGTCGATCTTTGGTACTTGAGTCAACAATAAACTTCTTATAATAACAAGTTGTTTATGTGGTGGAATATCCATTATCTCCAGAAATTTATTCATGATTTATATATCATATATATCTTATATATCCGATATATACATGCATTTATAATATTACATAACATTTAGAGGTAAGAAATGAAATGCACCGTTCATGGAGACGGTAAGCTGTACGTACGCATGAACGCTACTTTCATTTCTATTTCGTATTTAATGGAATGAAGTTATATTTATATAAAGGTATACTATAATTATAGTATAATATAATGTATAATACCATTTACTCCATCCTTTATACATCCCACATATGGAATTAATGATTTAAATCACTTTGAGGGGGCGGTAGTCTACACTTCCTAAAATAAAATTATCGCGTTTAACCATAATGGAAATCATAAAGGTATGCCATAAATGAAAAATACAGAATCATAAGGAAAAAAACATAATATATATCATATGTAAAAATAGTTTCATCCTAATGTCCACCATGAGAGGTGTTAAAAGAAGATTGAACAATCATCGTTTCGTGAGGTAGAAATTCGCCATCCAGGGAAAAGTATGTTCTTTAACCATTAGATGTAGGTGTGTGTAAGTTTAGCTCGAATAATTCTTATAAAAACATCCTAGTATATTTAAGATACTGGTGTTGTTACAAAATAAAAGAATAAAAGGAGTTTAGGGGGTTGGAGAAGCAAAATAAAACAAAACAACATAAGAGAAGACATTACCTTAAAATCGGGTAACTCTTTTTGATTTGAGCCAAAGGCTTCCTTGGGAAGACTTCTGCCCAAAGTTAGGATTCTAGGAGTAAGAGAGGGATGTTGGGAGAGTATTTTGGCAGAGGTTGGCTGAGATAAATGGCTTTAGAGCATGAATAAGGTGGTAGTGGTGGGGTCCTTTTATAAGAGGAGAGGAGAGACACTCTTGGAAAGTCATGAAATGTTACTTTATTATATAATGAGTTTCGGATTTTAAAGGTCCCAAACTTATATATTTTGAGGATAAGGTGATAAGGGTTCGAAATATACTCATCCAATAGGTTTTTGACAAGCATAAGTATTAGATTTTACATTATCGTTTTATTTTATTTAAATCTCTAATTAATGAGGTAATCGCTGCATCATCATGGTGTCATAAATAATTTAATTTATTTAATGTCTAGAAATTATATAAAAATTATCATGATGTAGGAAATTTATTTATATTTCGGATGAATATTTATAGTCAAAAATATGACTTGTATGACCCCATTTAAAAATTGTTTTAGTAAAACAACTCATTTTTGTGACATTTTTATTTTAACATTAAATAAAAAGTTTTAAATGTCATTTTCCTACCAAAGTGGCTCCATGGGGTCCCCAAGTTTACCCATGGATTTTCTTGGTCTTCCATGACTCATAAAATGGGGGTAGGACAAGTTTAATGTTATTTTCATATTTTTATAATATCATTTTTACCTTAAATTTCACTAATTACCTTTAATCGTGATTAATTAAACTTAAAAGTTACTATTCCCCAAAAAAATTATTTTTATCCCATTGAATCACATTTTACTTACTAATGACAACCATTTATGTCAGATTTTTGAAAATCAAAACACAGAAGTGTTAATGTTTCATTTAAACGAAGAATCAGTTTTTTAACTACCACTTAGTGGTTTCACTATTCATCAAAAATTGATGTTTTTCAGAACAATGCCAAAATTTCTCCCTAAGCTATAATAGATATTCCGAATTCAAAAATTATGTCTATTTTTAAAAATTACAAATATATAATTTTCATAAATTAATTTTATAATTAATTTCCACTATCACAACAAATAGCGTGTTTTTAAGAAACAATATATATCAAAAGATTGACAATTGTTTATGTCTAATTTCAAAGTGAAATTAATTCTAATGAACAAAATTGGATAAAATGGTAAAAATAAATTCTATTTACACTTTAAATCCACTCAATAGTATAATTTATCAATATAAATTATTTTGACTAAAAAATTTGTTTTTAAGTATTTTTCACTATTCATAAAAAATTTGAAGTTCTCAGAAAAATACCAAAAATTCATCATAGGCTAATTTTGATATTCTGAATCCAAAAATGAAGTCCATTTTGAAATATAAAATATATATAATTTCAAAAAGTGGGTATTACTATTCATAGTGGCTATTTTGATTGCTCGTGGTGTGTTAGAATCTCGAACTTGTGTACAATGCAAGCTGTTGCATTATTGAAAGAGAAGCGTATCGTGGAAGATCGGGGTGTTACATTCTCCCCTCATTCAATAAATTGAATCCTCGCAATTTGAAAATAAATGGTTGAAAATAGAAAATACCATTGTGGAAGACCCACATCGGAAATAGGGTTAATAAAAATATAACATTAAAAGAATGAAAGAGAAGTACAAAGGTCACCTGAAATAGTCCAGACTAGGATTATATGAAAATATGGATATGGAGGAGTAAAAAACCATCAAGGTCCGATGGAGAGTTGTAGAAAACAGGATTATGATAAATCTAACAATAAGAAAATTACAAACTTGTGATTGGTTAAACGATCATTGAATCCCCAGTTGGAAAAGTTAACCGGAAATGTTTTTGTTTTAAGTTACCTTTCATAAAGTTGAGAAATTTATTTAAGAGATTTACTAAAAATGTAGGTAAATATACTTACATGTCGTGTAGACTTTCATTATTTAATAAATTTTTACCACAAACCCATCTTTCACTCCAAATGGTAACAGAACTCAAAAATATTCTATTTATCCTAATTGTATAAGGTTGTAAATATTACCACATACCATTTAGATTAGGAAAACTATTTTGTAATAACAAGGGACTTCTTGTAGGCTAGTGGTAGGTAATAAAGGCCTGTCTCACTATGGTTGTGGGTTCGATTCTTGCAGCTTTTTCCGACGCGACGGGTTATGCCCCACCCTGCAGGTTGTCCTTTTCCTAAAACTATAGTATTATAATATTCCAAAAATAATCTTCAGAAATGTTTAAACTTTAAACAATACTATCCAAAGATCAACTTAATCCATTCCAACCTTTATAGTTATCCAAAATAACTATGTCCATACTTTCTCTAAAAGGTCTCTAAATTCCAAAATCAATTGTAACATCACATTCCCCAAACAAATTAAAGTTTCTCTTATTGTCACATACTAAAAATATGATTACCTTCATCATATTAAATCATTACTAAAATAACAAGTACTGAAGTACAATCCTTATATATCATATTATTCTTATAACCAGTACATCATTGATACAACACTCAAATGACATGATTCTTTAATAACAGCATAAGAACTCTAATCATTCCCCCTCATTTGTGGTATTATCATAACTTGATTATTATCCAATAGCATAATTTGGGGCATACTCCAACGATTTGGACATTGGTTTGTGTAGTGTCCCCACTCTTTATAGATGAAGCATTGTACATTTGAAACCTTTTTCTTACCCTCGAAGTCACGCACTTGGTGTCCTTTTTCTCCACACTTATAACAAACACCTATTCCCTTCAGGCAAGTTCCAAGGTGTTTCATCCCACAGTTATCACATATTGGAAAATTATTCTTTTCCCTCTTCCTTTTATGCATCTTTCTCTCTTATATCCTTTTCTTCTCTTGCTTACCTTCAAATCCATAGGACTCAGAAAATTCTTTACTTATCTTATTAACACATGATACTATTTATTCATATGTTGAGAACACATGGGAGACTATTTCCCTTCTAAATGTCAGCTTAATACCATGAATGATATGATCCTTCTTACTCTTTGGATCATATGTATTGCTGGAGTTCACATTCCTTCTACTGGGCTACATTTCTATATAATGGAATAAACTAGATTAGTTTATAAATCAAAATACATAATTCCATACTTGAAAAACACTTAACATAAATTGAACTATTTATGGATATAATCCATAATCATAAAAAGAAATGTTTTCATTGAGGAAGTATATACTCATAAACACTTAATAATGGTTTGTAAAGAAAATGAGAATTATCATAAGCATATCCCCCGAGAGTGTCGTAACCAAGAGTGCAGCAAGGCTCGTTGTCGTGTACCAGTTCCCGTTACAGTCTAGCTCAAAGCGGTGTTTTCAGGTTTTACCCCTAGGTATATCTATGCCAGAGCCGCCTCTACCTGCTCATATTCAGACAGGGAGGTATTTCTCGGAAAACTCACAAAATCTCTATAATACCAAAATTCTAGGAAGTTATTCTATACAAATCCTCAAAGTCTATCTTTGGGCTATGTGCTCTAATCAGAGTTTATCTAAATCTAGCTTCCAAGGTTAGTACTAAACTGCCTCTGATACCAACTGTAAAGCCCTGACCCCAGCTACCCAGAGTCGGTGAATTGTTGCGTAACATTGGCATGATCACAAAAGATCAAGTCCTGAAAGACCGATTAGTTTAGTAGCCTTGGAAACACTAGATACATTCATAAGTCTTACATTACATCATAGATTAAAACAAAACTACAACAACATGTTGCCTTCATATTCCCTCATACTATCCTTTCAGGTCATTCATAATATTCTTCTTCACATCCTGGAAAAAATTAAAACATTAGAAGGGGTGAGCTCAGATGCTCAGTAAGGATAACAATATAGTGGATGCTTTCATAAATAAACATAAACATTCATGTCAATTTATGACTAAAACAAAAGCCTTTTATACATTAACTTCAATATAATATGGCAAAAGTAAAATGAGATAATTCCATTTACTTATTCACATGGATATTCTACTGGTCGAATAATCAGATGCAATATCAATAACCACTTTCATAATGATGGAATGCATAATTCCAGACTATCATAACCACGTATCCAAGGCCTCATCCAAGACTACAAATAGGATTTTTTCAAGGGCTCGTTCCAAGACACTAGTTTCTCTCATGAGACCTACCGATACATCGAAAAGCTATAGCAGGCTCCACCCGTCACTTATTAAGTACAATGAATTCCTCATATGAACAGGTTTAAACATATCATAAACCATAACTTAATTGTATCACATAAAACATGCATAAAGGAAACATAATATTTCCACACATCAATCACAAGATATCAATACAACACATTGATATAATAAAAACTTTATCAAAACCATTTTCAATACCAAAATAAAATAAAAGTAAAACATGGTATTTATTTTTCTTTTTTAAAAAAGATATGGCTTATAGAGGAATCCGAAACTCAAATAATAGTCATGGCGGCGGAGAAGTATTTGTCACCACATACGTAAGAAAAAAAAACATTCCCTTTTTTCGTTTAGTAAAATGCTTTGTATAAAAAAAATCATTTTGAATAAACGTAAAAGTCAAAGGGGTTTATACACCGTATAAAATATGCCTCAATGAAAGGAGATTGAGACGAATTCCCTTACAAAGATCATTTTTTAAATAAAATAGATTCACTATATATACACATAAATAATGTATAAATATAAGATAGGACATAATAATATCTTGACATAATTTGAAAAGAAGAGATTAACCCAAAGAATACAAATTGGGTTAAGAAGTTCCCTTACAAAGATCATTTTTTAAATAAAATAGATCTATTATGGGTATTTACTGTAATTACACATAAATAATTTAAAAATACAATATAGTACATAATAATATCATGACATAATTTGAAAGTAGGAGATTAACCCAAAGAATGGAAATTGGGTTATGAAATTCTTTTTCCTCGTGTCCGACTTGACTCGACCGCTCTTGAACCTCCTAACTAATAAACTAGAGTAAATATATAATTTCTTAAGAACCTTTTTCAATTTAATTATCCCTTTTATATCACTTATTACAATGTTACAAAAATTATGTAGTCATTTATGTTAATAACGGTCATTTTGTCGATATTTGTTACTTATGTCAACAATACTCTTCTTATAATTACAAGTTGTTTATGTGGTGGAATATCAATTATCTCCAGAATTATATTCATGATGTAGATATCATATATATCCTATATATCCAGTATATACATTCATTTATAATATTACATAACATTTAGAGGTAAGAAATTAAATGCACCGTTCATGGAGACGGTAAGCCGTACATACGCATGAATGGTAATTTCATTTCTATTTCGTATTTAATGGAATGAAGTTATAATTATATAAAGTTATACTATAATTATAGTATAATATAATTTATAATTCCATTTACTCCATCCCTTATACATCCCACATATGGCATTAATGATTCAAATCACTTTGAGGGGGCGGTAGTCTGCACTTCCTAAAATGAAATTATAGCGTTTACCCATAATGGAAATCATAAAGGTATGTCATAAATGAAAAATACAGAATCATAAGAAACACAAAACATAATATATATAATATATAAAAATAGTTTCATCATAATGGCCACCATGAGACGTGTTAAAATAATATTGAACATTAATCGTTTCGTGAGGCAGAAATTCGCCATCCACAGAAACGGTATGTTCTCTAACCTTTAGATGTAGGTTTGTGTATGTGTAGCTCGAATACTTCTTATAACAACATCCTAGTATATTGAAGATACTGTTTTTGTTACAAATGAAATGAATAAAAAGAGTTTAGGGGGTTGGAGAAGCAAAATAAAACAAAACAACATTAGAGAAGACAATACCTTAAAATCGGGCAACTCTTTTTGATTTGAGCCAAAGGCTTCCTTGGGAAGACTTATGCCAAAAGTGAGGCTTCTAGGAGTAAGAGAGGAATGTTGGTAGAGTATTTGGGTAGAGTTTGGCCGAGCCAAATAGCTTGAATGTGTGAATAAGATGGTAGTGGTGGGGGCCTTTTATAAGAGGAGAGGAGGGGCACTTTTGGAAAGTCATGAAATGTTACTTTATTATATAATTCGTTTTGGATTCTAAAGGACCCAAACATATATATTTATAGGTTAAGGTGATAAGGGTTATAAATATACTCATTCATTAGGTTTTTTACAAGTTTATATCTTATATTTTACATTATCGTTTTATTTTATTTAAATTGGTAATTAATGAGGTAATTAGTGCATCATCATGTTGTCATAAATAATTTAATTTATTTAATGTCTAAAAATTATAAAAAAATTATCATTATATAGGAAATATTTTTATATTTCTAATGAATATTAATAGTAAAAAATATGTCTTGTATAACCCCATTTACAAATTGTTTTAGTAAAACAACTCATGTTTGTGACATTTTTTATTTAACATTAAATAAATGGTTTTTAATGTCATTTTCCTACCAAAGTGGCTCCATGGGGTCCCCAAGTTGACCCATGGATTTTCTGGGTCAGTCATGACTCATCCAATAGGTTTAGGACAAGTTTATGGGTATTTTCATATTTTTATAATATCATTTTTACCTTAAATTTCACTAATTACCTTTAATCGTGATTAATTAAACTTAAAAGTTACTATTCACCAAAAAAATTATTTTTATCCCATTGAATCACATTTTACTTCCTTATGACAACCATGTATGTCGGGTTTTTGAAAATCAAAACACAGAAGTTTTAATGTTTATTTTAATTGAAAAATCAGTTTTTTAACTACCAATTTGTGGTTTCACTATTATTCAAAAATTGAAGTTTTTCAGAACAATGCCAAAATTTCACCCTAAGCTATAATTGAAATTCCGAATTCAAAAATTATTTCTATTCTAAAAAATTCCAAACATATAAGTTTCATTAATTAATTTTATAATTAATTCCCGTTTGTGACAACAAATGGCGTGTTTTTAAGAAACAATATATATCAAAAGATTAATAATTGTTTATGTCTAATTTCAAAGTGAAATTAATTCTAATGACCACCATTGGATAAAATGGTAGAAATATCTTCTAATTAAAATTTAAAACCACTCAATAGAATAATTTATCACTATAAATTATTTTGATTAAAAAAATTGTTTTTAAGTATTTTTCACTATTCAGAAAAAATTGAACGATCTTAGAAAAATACCAAAAATTCATCATAGGCTAATTTCGATATACCGAATCCAAAAATGAAGTCCATTTTGAAATATAAAACATATATAATTTCAAAATGTGTGTATTACTATTCATAATGGATATTTTTATTGGTCGTGGTGTGTTAGAATCTCGAACATGCGTACAATGCAAGCTATTGCATTATTGAAAGAGAAGCGTATCATGGAAGCTCAGGGTGTTACACATATCCTAAGATTCCAAAATAGGAAACAAAAGTTAAGAAATAATCCATACCATTGACTGGTCATTGTCAGTTTGTTCATTCCCAATCGGAATGGAATTAGGTATTGGTAAACAAATATTTTTACGATCTTGGTGATCTCATTCCCGAATCTTATTCATAGGACATGTGTTTGCATAATGACTATGCACGCCACATTTAAAACATTCAATTGATCCCTCAAAAAGAATTTATTTCCCTTTCCACAAGTCAACTGGATGCTTCCTTTTTCCATGGCAGGTTCCTGCTTTATGACCTCCATTTCCACATCTATAGCATATTTCTGTCCCTTTGAAACATTTTTCTAGGTGTTTCATTCCACATCTTTGACACATAGGTTTTTGAACACACTTGCCTTTATGATTATACCTGTAGTTCCGTAGGGATTTTTTTCTCGCATATATGATGCCTTATAGAAATAACCAAGGTTTCAGTGGTCAATCATGACTCCAGATAGTTGGTTGAGGATAAACACAAGATTTATCATTTCAGGTCCCATATCATTCAGTTGCACGCTCAGAAAACTGTCACAGTTTCCTTCCCATCCACCGTTACTTTGGTGCCTGCTAGATCCAGCCATTTACTAAAACCAACAAGGTCAGCGTGAGCATATCAAAAAAACCATCATGTACTAAAGAGGAAGATAAAAACTAAGATATACTTACTCATTCACTTTATCTAAAACTATGATTCTTTCCGAAATCCTAACCATTATGTTAATGTCACTTATTCTTAGAGAATACCCTAACCTCTAAAGTTATCTAAACGGACCTCTGATGCCAACTATAAGGCCCCAAACTTAAACCTTAATTAATATTGAAATAAATGAATAATTCACATTGAGGATCTTTTCAGGTTTAGAGTTTTAGAGAATTAGGACATAACTATTACATCTCAAAAGATTACAAAGTAGTCACTTCTACTAAATTTCCAAAAAATAAAAACTCTTAAAAAGAAACATGTCTAGTTCCATTTTTTAGATAGCACGACTTTCCCTTGATCCCATCCTTGACCCTATTCCACATTAAGTCCTGGGAAAAACATTTCAAAAAAAACTTGTGGTGAGCATAAAAAGCTCACTAAGGGATACACAAAGAATGAAAACTGTTAGTTTTTCAAAACAAAAAATAAACCATGTATACTTTATCAAAGTAATACCTTTCACCTTTAAGAAGTAGTAAAACCTCTTCACTGAATAAAATATCATTACATACCCTTTTGTAACCAAAAGATTACTATAAACCCCATATAAAGAACACATACATATAAAGGTAACTAGGGACATAAACATACTTAAATGTAATAAACATACGGTCGACATACACACATATCACTTAATGGAATAGCCATACGGCCGACTTCCATACCCAATGCATTGGAGGTTATAATGTAACCACCCATCCTAGTATTCACGGCACCACCTGTCATATGGTTAATCATGTAACCACACGTCAAATGTCCAAGTACCGTTATAAAATCATAAATCATAACACAAATATAATGGAAAGAAAACATTTCCACACTTTGATCACAACATATCACTTAAATATATTGACATAACAAAGCCATTATAAAAAAACATTTTGAATTCCAAAATAAAAGAAAATAAAAACATGGTATTTAATTTCCATTAAAAAATTTATGGCATGTAGAGGAAGCTGAAGCTCAAATAATGGTCACGGTGGCGGAGAAGTCGTTGTCGCCGCATACGTATGACAAAAACATTCCCTTTTGTCGTTTAGTAAAATTCTTCATATAAAAATATTCCTTTTCAATAAATGTAAAATTCAAAGGGGTTTATACACCGTATAAAAGGAAGTGGTGTATAAAACAAAATATGCCTCAATGAAAGGAGATTGAGAAGAAGTCCCATACCTCGGGTCCAACTTGACTTGATCGTTCTTCAACATCCTGAATAATAAACTTGAGAAAAATTTTACTTGCTTAAGAACCTTTTTTGAGTTCCTTATTCCTTTTATATCACTTATTACCATGTTATAAACACTATGTAATTATTTAAGTTAATAATGGTCGTTTTGTCGATCCTTGGTACTTGAGTCAAAAATAAACTATTTATAATTACAAGTTGTTCATGTGGTAAAATATCCATTATATCATGAATTATATTCATGATGTAGATATCATATATATCATACATTTCCCGTATATACAATCATTTATAATATTACATAATCATTTAGAGGTAATAAATGAAATGCACCCTTCATAGAGACGGTAAGTCGTACGTACGCATGAACGCTACTTTCATTTCAATGTCATATTAATTGAATTAAAACTAAATGAGAAGTATGTATATTTTAATTATATAATTATATTCATCACATAGACGTAACATACATCATATATATCCATTATATATATGTACTTATAATAGTACATTACATTTGGTGATAATAAATGAAATGCACCGTTCATGGAGACGGTAAGCCATACGTACGCATGAACGCTACTTTCATTTCTATATCACACTTTAATGGATTGAAATCATAGTTATATAAAGGTATATTATAATTCCAGTATAATATCATATATAATATCATTAAATCAATCCTTTATACGTCCCACGTATGGCATTATCGAATCAAATCACTTTGAGGGGGCGGTAGTCCGCACTTCCTAAAATAAAATTATCGTGTTTACCCACAATGGAAACAATAAAGGTATGCCAGAAATGAAAAATAAGAAAGATTATGTAAAACATAAACATATTATATATCATATATAAATATAGAGTCAACTTAATGGCCACTATTGAAGGTGTTATATGAGTGTTGAACAATCATCGTTTCGTGAGGCAGAAATTCTCCATCCACATAAACAATATGTTCTTTAACCATTATATAAAGGTGTGTGTATGTGTAGCTATATAATCCTTCTTATAAAAACATCCTAGTATATTTAGGATACATTTTTTGTTACAAAAGAAATTAATAAAAAGAGTTTAGGGGGTTGGAGAAGCAAAATAAAACATAAGAACACAAGAGAAGACACTACCTCTAAAATGGGTAACACTTTTTGATTTGAGCTCAAAGGCTTCCTTGGAAAGACTTCTTCCCAAAGTGATGATTCTAGGAGTAATATAGGTATGTGGAGAGACAATTTGGTCATGGTTCGGCTGAGCCAAAGGCTTGAGAGGTGTGGGTAAGGAGGTAGAGGTGGGGGCCTTTTATTAGAGGAGAGGAGGGGCACTCTTGGAAAGTTAAGAAACGATACTTTATTATAAAATGATTTTAGGATAAAAAGGCACCCACAATTATATATTTAGAGGATAATGTGATACGGGTTCAAAATCCACCCATCAAATAGGTTTTTGACAAGTTTAGGGCTTATATTTTACTTTATCTTTTCATTTTATTTAAATCGTTAAATAATGAGGTAATCGCTGCATCATCATGGTGTCATAAATAATTTAATTTATTTAATGACTAAAAATTATAAAAAAATATCATTATGTATGAAATATTTTGAGATTTATAATGAATATTTATAGTGAAAATTATGACTTGTATAACCCCCTTGAAAATTTGTTTTAGTAAAACATCTCATGTTTGTGACATTTTTATTTTAACATTAAATAAAAAGTTATTAATGTCATTTTCCTACCAAAGTGGCACCATGGGGTCCCCAAGTTGACCCATGGATTTTCTTGGTCTTCCATGACACATCCAATAATGGTAGGACATGTGTCTAGGTCATTTCATATTATTAAAACATTATTTTTACCTTAAACTACATTAATTACCTCTAATCGCGGTTAAGAATATAAAAGTTACTATTCACCAAAAAATTATTTTAATTCCATTGAACCACATTTTAATTCCTAATGAAAACCATGTATGTAATATTTTTTAAATTCAAAACACAGAGGTGGAAAAGTTTCATTTAAACGAAAAATCATTTTCTTTAACTACCACTTAGTGGTTTCACTATTCATAAAAAATTGATGTTTTTCAGAAAAATACCAAAAACTCACCCTAAGATATATTTGATATTCCAAACTCAAAAATGATGTCTATTTTACAAAATTCATAACATATAAGTTGCATTAATTAATTTAATAATAAATTCCCGATGTCAAAACAAATACCGTGTTTTTAAGAAACAATATTTATTAAAAGATTGACACTAGTTTAAGTCCAATTTCAAAGTGAAATTAATTTCAATGACCAATATTGGACTAAATGGTAAAAATATATTCTAATTTTACTTTAAAAACAATTCAAAAGATAATCTAATCATATAAATAAATTAGATTAAAAGAGGTTTTGAATTAAAATACAACATTTTTCACTATTCATTAAAAATGATCTTTATCGAAAAGATACCAAAAATTTACACAAAGTAAATTTTGATGTCTCTATTCTAAAGAAGAATTTTATTTTTTCAAATATAACACATAAAATTGTCAAAAAGTGGATTTAAAAGAGGTTCTCCATCAAAAGGCATTTAATCGACCTTCTATAGAATATTATAATGTTTACGCATAAAATTGAATTCATTCACATTTTTAATACTCTATCATTTATTTTAAAAAGTAAAAATATTTGACAAACATATATAATCATTTTGTAGTTAGTTCTGTTCATTCCCTCCATTATAATGGCTTGGCATTAACTACCATTTAAAATAATATTATATTATTATTATAATTTAACGTAAGATTTCAAAGGAACTCGTTGTTGCCTATTGGGTAATCCATCAAGAATAGCATTCCCTTTAAATTAATATTAACATTTTATTTACAAATAGGGATAAATATAAAAATTTCATATTCTTTATTTACCTGGGGTGTTACATTTTCACTGACAATTTTCATGGATATCGCCAATGATGGAAACATAGTACCATTATTCATTAATGATAGATTCAATATATAGGTAGGATTTTTGATTTATTTGATTTCATACTATTCTTTTAATAAGATAAAACATGGATGAATTCCATGAACAAGAATTGATTTTCACATCGTTGGTTTATTTATTTACAGTTGATTTAATTTCTTTACTGATTATTTCCCACTTTTTTAGCTTATTAGTCAATAATGGATCAATTATGAAATAAAAAAAGGCTATGTTTTATTAATCATGTTTTTGGTTTTTTTATTTCTCCCCTCATTTCATTATACATTCACATATGGTAATTTCTTTGGTTCACAGTTCAATTAAATCAATGATATGTGATCATTTCCTAACAGTTATTTGGTGAAAAAGATCAATATGGTGGGTACAACATGCGATTGAGAGTGATATTGAGGTGTGATGATGAAAAATTTTGATGAAAGGATTATTGGAATGGGTCAATGGTTCTCACTCATCCTGGTTCAATAGTGCAGATACAAACAATATGTGTGGGTGTTTCTCGGGTAGTTTTGAAGGCCGAATCCTGAAGATCAGAAAGGGGAGGGTTAGAACTACCTTAGATCCATGATTCATGACTCTAATGGTGGATGGGGATACATATAACATGATTTGGAGAAGTAACATGTGGTTATAGAAAATACCAATTTAAAAAGAATGTAATCTGGATAGACACACCATGTGCGACCCTCTATGTGGTGCTTGATTTTCTTCAGAGAATAAAATTTCACACTGCATTAGACACTTGTCACATGTTATGCGATACATGGCGGTGGATTTATGTGTATCTTGGATGATCAATGGGAATGAGTAGGCCAGGGTACACAGACATGACTGGATTACATGAGAAGAGTTTTAAACGGCTAAGTGTACACGGGCATGGCTAGGGGTACATGAGCTTCTCCATGGGCACTAGCAAAAATACACATGCCTGGATAGAAGACATAGGCAGTGTGTCAAAATACTTCTACTTCCCATATATACATACTTACACATCATTTATTTTTAGGTTTACATATTTTCTGAGGTAGTGACACTTGGGAAGACCAGGGGAACAATTGAAAACCCATGTACTCTATAATACATGTTGTGTACCAACTTTGAGAGTTATTATAGAATTTATCATATTTATTTTGGAATAGTATCTGTTGAGTGGGTTCCCATGATCCATCACCTCAAGGGTATAATGTATTCTTACATCCATAGATCTATATTATAATCTGCTTTGTGGAATCAGTATGACCTCCATGAGTAGGGCATTTATACCCCATCTAAAAGGTCGTTTCTATAGGGTTTGCAGTATCATTGGAATATGATCCCCTACATAGCTGGTTGATCTAGATTGGGTTTGTGGTATCCTACATTGGTCCTATATATTATCTCCTATTGATGTTTTGAGGTCTTCTAAGGCCAGTGATTTTTCTTATGTGAGGTCCAATGATAACGGCCTATTTGATGAGTTTCTTTGATAATATCATGGCTCATGGAGTGGGTTCTCCTAGAACATGAATTTCATTGAAGCTTTGAGAATAATCTGGAATCTATTAGTTTGGTTGAGACCACATAGAGGTGTAGTGTCTATCTATTGTATATTTGGGTTCATTTTTTGATGGATATATCATGATTATGAGATAACTATTATTGATGATTCATTTTTAGTTTTTTTTGTGTTTACTACTAGTTATTGTTATACTAACCCCTACAAGGGATCATTCCACACATGTAATTTACTATACATATGATGTCCAATTTTATGGTTTCCTATGAGGAAAATGATTTGGTGGATCACAGATTGATGTAGATAGACCGAGATGTTTTCTAGGTGGTTCATTTGATTGTATTCCCCACCATCTGAGCAAGTTGGACTCTGTTCTTTTTGGTATTTCTTGTATTTTTCCCCTATATCACTATAAACACATTATTATCATAAACTATTTAATGTATTATTGATTAATTCATGAATTCTTTCAGTTGTTTTATATTTGAGATCTTATTTTAATATATATGTGTTTGTGTGAACAAGTACATTAAGATAATTCCTCTCATGTGTGTGACATGCCCACTCGGTTCCAGTCTCCCACCCATTGGTCTATTAGATGCGGGATTAGGGTAGTTATGGTTCAGGCCCTATCTGGCTGTGTCATGAAACTAATATTTACATAGATATTTTACACTACATGATATAAGCAAAAATTTAAGAATTTATATGTATATGGTAGAATATTATCTAAATATAAGGTTATAATTAAAAAAGGAAACATTATTTTATACTTTTCAGCTATTCTAATTCAGAAAATAAATTTTATCACTTTGGGAATATGGTATTAATATGGGATCATAGGAAGAATTAATTTGAATTAATTGGGATATTTCACTAACCTTATTATAAGATAAAACCAATAAATTATCCTTATATTATTCATAACTATCAATCTAGTAGTTTGTTTTATTGAGAATTGTTTTAATAAGGATTCATAGGGATTATTCAAAAGTGTTTATGAAGTTTTTTAGTAGGCTTTCATAATAATAGAATCAAGGGAATAATTTCTTCATGATGATTTAATAAATACACTAAATGTATAATGGAATGTCTCACATAGAGACATTGATTTTTTGTTCTGTGATATAGGTTGAATAAGAGATTTGATATGGGAGTATGGGGAATCACCTATTTTGGTTGTATAATATCAACAATATAGGTTAGAAATGAAAATGACATCATATCGATTTTCAAAAAACAATCATAGTACTTGAACATGTAATAAAAATAGAAACTATTTAATACAGGTTATATTTTAGGATAATACTTATACACAAATTCAAAATGGTATATATTAATATATAATATATTATTCAATTAAAATGAACCATAGGATTCAAGATTATCATACTACATGAAATGTATCATATAGAGTGATACACCATGTAATTTTATTGGAAAAGATTATTTTTCGGGTTTATTTTCAATTCAATTTGTATCTCATTACGTACATGAATAAATCACATAATAAAAAATGTGAAACATAACATAAATCAATCAAGGTTACTTTTTTAACAGTATAATTGTATCTAAAGGAATTGAAGAAGAAAAAAGGTTTACTTTTTTTTAATCATGTAATTCAATTAATTTAGATATAAAAAAATATAATGGTTGTGAATATTAGGAATAATAGAAATATAGGTTATAAGAATGGATTTATAGTAGTTGTGGGAGTATCTTCTATAGAATTTAATCAATGTGATATATAGAGATAGATTTATTGTTGGATGATTTTTTAGATACTAAAAAGTAGAATTGATTTGATATGATTCATGATTATTATATTCACCTATTAATAGCCAAAATATATATTGAAGGTCTGAGTTTAGTGATCTTATAATAATAATGGAATGTGAAGAAGAGAGACACCATGATTAAAAGTGATGAGGTTATAGGTAATAAGAATAAATAGTTTTAGAAATAGGTTGATATAATGTTGGTTTATATAGGTATATCACATAGTATCATTGAGAGAAAAAATATGATTATATTGTCTTCTTTTGTATCCTGTATGAATGATAGTGAAAAAAAATATTAATGAATATAAATGATAATTGAATATTTATTATATGCTCACTAGTCATATTTTATTCAAGTTATTGTAAAATATGTTTCTATAAAGGAATGAGTTGATTCATATATATCTTAGAAGATAAAGAAAATATCTAGTGTGACAAATATCACACACCCATTTTTTTGGGTGACATTTAATACCTCTATTGTATAAAACATTGATCCAAACTATGTATGATTAGTGTTCCCTAATTCATTTTCTTTACAAGTAACCCATATAAAGGGAGAGATTCTTTGTTATGATGATAATACTAAATTTTATAAATGTGGTGAATTTTTAGTGATCTATGGGTGGAGTGGTGAGATACTTCACACCTTCGATATATTCAACATTGAGTGAACCAAGTAAATCTTCTGTATGTTTCTTTATTATTAGTTTTTGTGGGTATTTTGTTTGTATTGAATACATGTGTGGATAAATTGATAATAAATGAAGCGTAGCTGTGTTCCTTAATACTAAGATTTCAATTCTCAAATGGGCAGTAAAATATATTTAAATAAATTTATTTAAAAATTACAAGGTTAGAGTATAGTTTGATTCACCCCCACCCACCCACCACCCTTTAGGATGTCTCTCTCATAAAATTAAACCACATATCTAATAAAAATTAGTGTCAAAGAAAAAAATAATATGTTTTTAAATTTGTGTTGATCAAATAAACATATAAAAGTTCATGGTACAATAGGATATCTTCTACACACCACATTCACAAGCCCCCTTTTTATGAATTTATTTTTGATACATATAATGTTAGTATTACGAATCTATTTGTTCCATTATAATAAATTCTCATATGTAAATATTATTAAATGATTTATGATATAGAATACAAGATGTATTTTTAAAATGGAGTCAATTAATAGAGTTTTTTGATTCGATATAATGTCCATGAAAGTGTTAAATCCTACATTCACACACAATATACATAAATAATTAGTATTTTCTTAAAAAGGATAAATGGGATATGTTAGATATTATGTTCAATTACATCCACCACCATAGAACAAAATGCAAGGAAAGAAACAATAGTAAATAGACACATTCATAGACTTGAACCAATGACCTGCCTCACCCTCAAACCATTACCACACCATCACTAATGGTGGAGATTATATAGTATATAAATATAATGATAATTATGAGAATTTAGAAAATATGTATTCATTGATGAGTTGTTATAAGAGAAAAAAATAATTAAAATAATTAGATTAAAGATGAATATTATTTCACATTTGAATATGAAATCATCATCGGTGATAACAGGGAACATGATGAAAAATATTAATATACTATATATATAGATGTAGATGACTTGTTAATAAATAATTTTAAAGAAAAAGTTGTTGAAAATGTTGAGATTTTTATAATAAAAGGAAATATAAGATTTTATGAAAAAAGTTCAAATGTTATAAAATGAAAGAAAAAAAATCTCCATAAATATGAATAACCTAAAAACTAAAATAAAAGTAAAAAAAGGAATCAATTAGATAAATTTTCATGTAATTAGAATAAAAAATAAAAAATAACAATGTATTATAGAATAATAATTCTTTAATAAAACAAGTTGTAAATCAGTCCTCGTTGTTAAGAATGACCAACACAAATTGGGGGAAATACAATTTCATAAACATAAATAAAATATCATATTTAATATTTTTTTTATTAGAAAATAAGTCTAATGATTGTAAAAATTTATTGTAAACAAAAAAAATATACAACATGAGGTTTTTTAATAAATATCTGGAGTTAATTTTTTTTAATAATGTAACTCATTATTTTCAAGTAATAAATTCCCACAAAAAAAATTTAACTCATAAAAATAGTTTAAATAATGAATTAAATACTATATGTCACGTTACATGGGTAAATCTAGACTCAATTATGATGAAATTTCATCTCAATAGAAAAGGAATTATTTTATTTGAATCTAAACAACCATAATATTGAAATGATGATGGGTATTTAAAAATTTAGAAAGAAAAAATAATTATCACTAATAGAAATAGAAATGAAACGATTAAAATTTATATTTTAATGGGGAATGGAATAAAATAGGAATATATGAATAATTTTTTATTTTTATGAAATATATAGGAATATTTTATGTTATATATTTGATGATATGGAGTTTATCAAAATATAACAATATGGAACTAATTTTTACAATGCTTACCATCGAGGCCACGTATCGAGTTAGTGATGATGTGATTTTCATTATTTTCCTCTCCTTAACTATTTTACTTGCATGGAATTTATGAAACCTTATTTATGGTTCCTATCGATTGTCCCCACATTCCCACTTTCCAAAGGCTGGCGACCCCTATTACCATGATTTTTTATGATAACTCCTTAATCGAAATAGGGTGGTGGGATATCGGTTCCTCCTTTAATAGATTTATAACTAGAGCTCATTTTTTATTCCAAGTATCCATCATATATTTGATTCATGTTTATGAATCTTGTTCATAGAACTATCGCAAGGTGTAATCCGGTTAATTACACTACTTCTTTCATGATAGAGAAAATACCAATAGTCAAAACTGATTTTGATGTTGGACATATCTAAACATGCATCGTTATTGGGAACGTTGGGAACCTATAATGTCTTAATATTTCAAATTATGGGGAATCTCATATATGAGTAATCTTAGGTGTAGATCTTAGGGAAACCCATATCAATCACATGTGTAATTTGCACTAGGGGAGTAAGTAGTCCTAGGTTTCTTACATCAAGCATCCCATTTCCATCACATAAAGAATATATTTTTATGTATCTAATGTGATTCATAGGTTAAAGGTCTTATGACGAAAGGTTATTAATATCTTTAGTAACTTTTAGGTAAATGTTGGTCGTAGTTTTAAAATCATGTGTAGACATGATGGTCAGGTTGAGTGTGTACTAGGGGGTGATGCTCACACTTTAGTGTGGCCATCTTGTAGGGGATGAAATGTAAATTTATTGGAATTTTTACAGAACATGTTGAACATTATTTATGTATCCTAGGTGTGTTGGTATTTATCCTTTCTTAGGCATCCAACATACAATGTTAGGAGATTTAGATCAAAACCCGCATAGTTAGAGTACATAATATATGGTTGTATGGCATGATCATTCCATGTTATTTAACTTATTGTGGTAAGGATGGTGATTTCATGGAAAGAGAGAAAACAAGGGAATCTGTGGATATTACCCATAGGGGATACCCAGTATGTGATATATCATTCACTTTCTAGTCATACATGGGGTATCCTATGTTAGTATCATAAGGTGATGCAAGAGTTTGACCTTGTGTGTTGAGAATGTTGTTGTATATTTTATCATCATACGACTTGGAAGCTAGGATATACAAATTAAAATCATACAACTTGGATGTGGTAGGAGAAATTACTAGGGATTCTATTTCCATGTATGAGAGAAGGATCTAACACTAGGCCCCCTCACAAGTATAGGTTGGGGAGACAATTTATAGGTTGGAGAGGAGGATACGACACCAAACCAACCCATAGGGAAAGGTGATACGTTTCCCCTCATGATTCCACCTCTAGGGATTATGAGTCTATTATGCATGTAATTTTTGATGGAATAAAGAATAAACTCTACCATTGTGAGGCAGAACATTGGGGTCCCTTCATTAGGGAGCCTATGTTTAAGATAAATAGGCGATTCAACTATCTAGGGTATGCTTGTAGTGTAGAGATCAAGCATTATGGTTAATTCCATTTGATGTACTGAATACCTAGGCATGAACGAACTGGCATTGAATGTGTATTATTCCATTAAATGTTTTTTCATGAAGATGGTTTTTCTAAAATGATGCATCATGTATGTCCCTTTTATGAGACTTTTGTGAAGGTTATAGGTTTTAAAAAGTTTGCATTGTTCGTGAAGGTAAATCTATCATGAAGCAGAGGTACCCTACAATAGGATGAGGCCCCAGTTCCCATTGAGATAATTTCATGATTGATAGGGATCTCTCAAAACCACATAATGTTTTAATGGATTTCCACTAATGTATAGGTTGTGAGACTTCAAACAAATCATCTCCACCATGGTCTAGAATTTTCAAGATCCCATGAGAGGTTTTTTATAAAAGATGGAAAACTATAGGAATCCATATTAACTGTATATAATAAATGATTAAATAGTTCCTTACTATCAACTGGTTCATCTTCTGATAATCTACACAAAGTCTAAGGGTACCATTCTCCTTTTTTGCAAACAGGACAGGTGAATCCCATGGAGAAGAACTGGGTTGGATGAAACATTTTTCCTACAACTCCTCTGACATCTTCTAGATCTCATTTAACTATATTATAGCTATCCAATAAGGAGGAATGGATACTGATGCCTCTATTGGAACAAGATCAATAGAAAATTATACCTCTTGATTTGGAGGAAAACTTGAAAATTCCTCTACAAATACATCTCTATAATGATCCACCCCTAAAGGAAATTCTATCTGTGAAGTTCCTTGGTCATCCAGATATAGACTAGAAATCTGGGCTATAACTCCTACAAACCTATGATACTCAGGTCATTCTCTTCTTTCCTGGACATCACATTTACTATTATGAAGAAATGATATGGCCTCTAGTTACATGAAAATCACCTTACAAAGATAGAAATTGACAACAACCAAGATGGGAACTAACCAATCCATTCTATGGATGACATCATATCCTATCATCTCTAAGACAAATAGGTCCCACAAGATGATACACCCAATGAACTCAATAAGGAACTCCTTGAGCTGATGTACACTAGTCGTTCTAGTCCCCAATGAAGTGTCTCGCATGAATATATCATCATGGGTAAGGATACAGAGCCCAATGCTTCCCACAATAGAAACTTATATGAATGTATGGCAATCCCTTTTATCAAAAAGTGTAAAATAAAAAACATAGGCAACTAGAATTGTATCACTAACTATAGATAGTCTGAGATCCTCCTCTTACTGTGTTTGATCCACTGAAAATGTTTGTCATGTATCGTGGCCCTTGAACAGTACCTGACCACTCGAAGATGATCCACATTGTTATCGCTAAAATCCTAGTGACTAGATTCCATAACCACATCCTCAACCTCAACCTGAATAGACAAAAAAACTCCAGTTCCCACATTGATGAAAAACAGGTGGTCCTTCTTTTGAATGAGGAATCATAGAATACCTTATTTCTCTAGTTTATAGTGATAAGAATAAATAGAAACGCTGATGATGACCCATCTTTCTCCAAAATCAACACTCAAGTGGGTCTCTCGGGTAATGTGGCCTTGTGTGACCACCCTTCCCACACTGGTAGCATACCACCTGGCTACCTGAAGGTGCATCCTTCCTAATCAGATCTCCATGTGTAGGATCCCAATGGTGCTTTCTACTATCAGTCGGATAAGCACTAACTCTGTATGTTGAACTGCCCTGGCCCATGACTCTGGAATCCCTCAGGTTGGCTCTGTGATCTATGTCAAGTTGACTATTACATATATGGTTGTTAACGTGAATATGTTCACATGAGATTAGATGTCATGCCTAAGACAACCCTTAAACATCTTCACTAGAAATAGCTCATTACCCCTATAATAGTTGTGAAGCACTACAGCTCTGTGAAGCGAGAATATTACTCCATGATCATGAGTGTATCTTAATACATACTCACGAACTCTTTACCCATACATCTAGTAATATGGTTTAGAATTACATGGGTTTTACATATAGTACATGAAATATACTTAAGGAATTTTTTTCCCTCCCGAACAGAATGATACATGGTGTGTATTCATGAATACACACCATGTATTTTAGGTTTTTCCAGACAGTAAGCCACAAAATCTACTCTAGAGCCCCATAAAACACTGAAAGAGACATTAATGTTCCAGAATCTGATCCGTGGGAGGCCATAATGACCACGAATCAATGTATGAAATCATTTATATGTATATCACAAGTTATAACAGTGAAATCAATACATGGTCCACCAAATTCGGATCCATAAGGGCCCATAACACCTCCAGGACCAATGCTTGGTGGTCATTCAAACGAAACCGTACACAATAAAAAATACCCTATCATGTAGTAGGTATTATATCAAATCATATATCACAAAATCATGCATATCTATCACAAAATCAATTACAACATTATAAAATCAGTAATGCACCCTAAACGGCATGACAGGTATACATGACATGTGATCTCTAGCAAGTGCCTATATGATGCATGAGAGGGAATACCCTCATCTAATCAGGTTCAACAGAAATATAACCTCAATAACATCAATTATAATAAAAAAAACATGTGAACCCCTAAATGGTGAAATCGAATCAACTATAATAATTGAAAAATGTGAAAAATTGAAATAATCGAGGTAAATTAGCATTTCCTTATACATGGGTTAGTTACTTCAAGGAAAAAATTATTACCAAAAACATATTACTTCTAATCTCAGGTTGTAGGCTCCAAATATTAAGTCAAGAAAAAGAGAATTCCCTTTGATACTACTTTGAAATGTCCTGGTTCCAAGTGCCACCCAATGTTTCCCCGTACCCGGTTGGTCACAAGGCCTCAATCGAATTTCAATGAATGACAGAGGCCGCAGACTAAAATTTAGGGCCTTGGGTGTGATAGTTGGGAAACTATTCCCTCATTAGTAGAGTAACAAAGTGAAAGAAAACATATAATAGTAGGAAAAACATTAATGACATACAATAAGTAAACATCGGATGAATGAATGTAAATAAAAAACTACAGCATATATATTTAAATAATGATGTATGTCACAAATATCTAGGAAAGCAACCAAACAACTCACAATGATGGAACACATTAATAAACCAAGGTTCAAAGAAATCAACTAAACTCCATCATCATCACAAGCCTCATCTTGTTCCCATTATCCTCTGCTCCATGGCAATCTTGTACCTGAAGTAGAAGGGTACTTTCCCTTATCTATACCTACAACAATATAATATATTTGGGCCCAAAAGATTAACCCAAACAGGGTGTGAGATGAATCCTAGCAAGAACCCACCCAAGGATCTATTTCTAAGTTTCAGTGAATATATATATATATATATAGTAGGCAATGTGAAAAATGATGTAATAAATAAGGAAGTACTCATAAGTAAAAAAGACACACAATTTCAACTACATTCATTTTCATTATCAATTATTCAACCAGTCATTCACAAGTAACCCTCTGGAAAAGTTATCACAGTCTAAACCCTCTAGTTCAACATGTCATTAATAATAAAGGTAGAATGATCCCCATGGGATAACTCACACAGTTTAACCCCTTTGGTCTCATGAAACCGAAGACTCTATGAGGAAGTACCAACCGTCAATCCCCACTATGGTATTTTCACAATAAACTAAATACACTCTAAGAAAGCACCTAATGTCAATTCCCCACATGTTCTCATAATGATAACTATAGAAACATTGAGCAACCAGTCAAAGTCAATCCCCCTATGGTATCGCAGTATGAAAAGTACAATAGACACTCTAGGGAAGCTCTCAACATCAATTACCTCTTTGGTCTCACTACACCATGTTTTCACATCCTTGTGTAAAGTAATCATGCACAAATGATATTCAGCAGACAATGTAAATAATAAAAATAATACTTGGCTAAACTGATACAAAGCTTAACACAATCACATCAGATAATATCACTCTATCCTGACAACACTAGGCATAGAAAACAGAGCAACCTAAAAGAAAATTCTAGACACAATGACCAATAAAAGATCAAACATGGTAAAACAAATCCATAGCAAGGTAAATAACCCTATTTAAAATAAAAAACACATTCTCATGCAAAAAAGGCATAACGGGAATTAATAGGGTCAAACTACCTGAAGACAAAATACCATAAACTAGGGTATTAAAAACTTTTTTTACATATAAATCAAAGATAATCTACTGAAGGGAACAAACCATCTAGCTCGACCTTGTATAATCGATATGGTTGACTCTCAGCCTCTTAATTGACCTTAAACTCTATATATATACAAAAACATAAAAAAGTTTCAACCATGTACATATCAAGAATGAAGAGAAATCAAGAAATGAGGCTATAGAAGAAGGAAGAACTCCTAGATGTGATTCCAATGCAATCGATGGTGTTTAATTAAGAGCACATACGGTCGATCAGGGGATTGGAGAAGAATCAACGATCTTCATTCACTCCTAGATGAGATGGATCCAAAATAAGATGTTTTTATAAATGAGATGTGACCCCAGTCTGATATAACAAATAAAAATAAAAATAACTGGCATCTTCTTTAAATATACAAGGTGTGTATATGCCTTTATTGGGCCCTTCTTTAGGCAGTATCTTGGTTACCTTACACGGCCATGTACTCAGCCAATACACAACCAGTACACGGCTACTAGTAACAATCAGGCACACGACGTGTACTCCTATGTACATGTCGTGTACTCTCTAAATTTCCATGACCTTTTCTTTTTCTCAAAAACACTAAAAAACAAGATCCATTTTTGATATGAAGACCAATTTTCTTACACAATCGTTGGTAATGTTTTATAATAACTTATTAAAAATAATTGTTAATATGTTTTGCAAAACCATAGTGATGATATTTGGTGATATGTTTATGAATGTATCTTGTTCTTGTTGTAGGACCATTTCTATGATATATATTCAGTAAAAATGATTATTCTCTCATGATATGACTCAACATTTATACATGATTATAATTCTTGTTTCATTTAATTTTTCTCTTAATGGGATTTATTCCTACCATATTCTATTGATTTATGTCCCCAATAAATTATTTTTAGTGAGGATACATGTGATGGAATAGCTGTGGAGTATTTTCAAAGGATTAAATAATGTTTATTTTAATTTTATCATTATGTAATTAATGTGTTATATACCTGGTGTCTAAGACACTAGACAATAAAATATCATTAAATGTTATCAATGTAATAGTTTTTAATTAATTATATTAAAATTAATTTATTTAAAATAGGTGTCATCATACATACAGTGTCCTATGTGTTACTAATTCTATATGGAAAAAAATAAATCTTCTTATATATAATATTTTTAATTTTCATTTTAGATTAAAAAAAATAATAACTAATAAACTTATTATTTTTTTAAACTAGCCTGAGGATCATATAAATTCAAATCCTAAACACTTGATTTGAATAGGATTATTAAAATTTTATGTGGTGATTTCCATATGAATTTTTGTGTGCTCAAACATTATAACTCTCAAAAACATATTGATTTCTAAAATTTCAAGAAAAATCCCCCTTAAAATAAGCTTCATTATTAACACCATGATGTGGTATGATGAATATATATGCGAATACCCCTTTATAATTCTCATATCCTTAACCTATTGGCCATTTTTTACATTCACACTATAAATTTGATAAGAAATTTTTATTTACTGTAGAAATTTCTTCCACCACGGGTAGCACCATGCCTGTTTTGGGAGAAACATTTCTCCCAAGTATAAAATAATTTAAAAAAACATGATGAAATTATTTCATATTTTTCATCATTTTGTATATTTCACCTCTATAATTCACTTCACATTATTCCACTAAGACTATCAACACACTTTAATTAGGCATCCCATTTCTCCCATGTGGATTAGGAAAACCACCATGTGTACGACTACAGTGTCATCCATCCTATCAATACATTTTTAGATTCACATGAGTTTACAATGGATATTGAAATAACATATCTCTCTTTACCTTTTTATATATTTGAAATATTAAATTTTAAATTATGTCCAAATGACCACTACATATCCCTTCTATAAATTTAAGATGATACAATGGATTAAGCAGAATCACTATTTAATATTCCAAGATGTGGTGATGATTTTATTTACCAAATATTAATCCACATTTAAATTCATCGATATCCTTCAAAAGATCTTTAAAATATATATTAAAATATGAAAACTATATATTATTCCAAATCCAATAAAAAATAAATTTTCTTTCATCAATTTTTATTGAGGATATAGAAGAGTTTATATTTGTACCTAGATAGTATATAAGATTTTATTATCTTTTTTTCTGAGGGTAAAATTATGTTTCATTCACAAAGGTGAATTGTGTATGATGTATTCTTTTTCAATGTCAACTTATACTCAAGTAGTCAAAAATTAATGAGTTGTTCATATGGGATTGTTGTACAACATGTTTCAGTGGTACTCGATGTATTAGACATAGTTATTCTTTGAAATTCCATGATATAATGAGTTACAGTTGGTGGAAACATGTATAGAGATTCTCGGGTTTAATGCATATCATTCCAGATACCTTTATAGCATGAGTGGAATTGATTGTTTTCTAGAGGCCTGCCTTTGATAACATTTAAAAATAAAGAGATTCAAATATGTTTTTAGTACTATAATGGATCATAGGGTAATGTTTTGAGGTTGATATACTGAATATTGAGTTAAACATAGTGAGATGCTAAAAAAGTGTAGAGTTAATCCAAAATAGTGTTGGAGAAGGTTATAAAAATAATTCTATTTGATTTAATACAAAAATAAGTTAATGATAGATTTCAAAAATTGTTTTGGAAGATATCTAAAAGATAATTAGATATGGTTTCACAAGTTATTTAATATTATGTAATATAAGGTAAAATGGAACAAATTACTTACCCTTCACTAAAAGTGGGATATTGAATGATATTGACATCCCCTATAGCCTTTGGCATTGCATGCACTTTGGCCAATTGTAGGATATGATTGGGTGATATTGTAAGGAATATCAATTCATGAAAATCCACTTCCTTACTAAATTATAGATAATGAATGACTACATATTATATAGCATGTAAATAATAAAACATATATATTATATAACCCATCTCATAATACAATTGGACCGATATTTTTTTTTTTTATTAGTCACACCCATGTATCATAGTGTATAATTGATTATTTTATATGGAATAGAATATTCTGCTGACATCAATTATATGGGGGACTGAGCATTAGTCTCCCATTATGGTGTCATTAAAAGGATTGATAAATGCGATGTATCATGAAGGAATTTATTAAATTTATAAATATGATTAATAAAATAGATGAAATATTAAATCATGTGTTATAACGTAGATTAAATGCATATATTTTCAAGGATAATCTTTAGGTCTATATAAAGATAACTTTTATGTGATGGAAATGGTGTTCATGCTTACACGATACTTAGATGAGACTCTCTATCACCCATAGATCTCGTTCTCTTATCTCATTTACATCATGTAATGTTTGAACATCTTTGATGATAGTGAGTTACTCTTGTTCAATGAGTGATCCAATTGGCTTGTAGATACACCATAGAGGAGGGATGATTTTACATCTACTATGATCATCATTAAACATATTTTATTATGTTCAAAAAAAATTAGTATCTCTTTGGTGTAAGTTACACAAATTATAGTTTTCTTTACTTCCTTTTCGTAAAGTGTTTTATATTTCAAGGTATAGAGATCTTGGGAATGGATTTTATATTGCTTCTAAATGTTCTATGAAGTGTATTTAGATTCTTAAGAGTCTTAGAAAGATTATGGGTATATCTTGTTTTATTTGAACATGATATGGTACCCATGTATTGATAAAAAGTTTGGTGTTATTGTATCAATCACAACACTCTATCTATAGTTTACCATTTCCATTCTTCTGGAATGGATTTACTATATGTTTACCGTGAGATAGTATTCTATGTCTATGAACTTGTAAAAAAACACACACACACCGAGATATATATATATATATAACTATATATATACAAAAATGTGTGTGGTACACATAACATTGAGAATTTTATCCTGTAGAGGATGAAACTGATATGTCTTTTTCGACTCCTGGTTAAGCCCTGAGAAGGTAAATCAGGTATGGACCAACCATGTTTAGAGAGTAACATGTTAAAATTTATTATCATTGATTTCCTCTATCAAATCCGGATGTTTTTTTATAATTATTATTTCTCTTGATATATAATATTTCCCCACAAATCCAGGTCTATGAAATTTTGTTTGTGATGTGATGGTCCTCTAGGTATCATTGAACTGACACCCCATACATGTTCATATAGGGTGTGTGCATATTTTTTATACGTCTTCTAGGAAATAAAAAGGCCCCTAATCATGGTATCTAGTTTAATGTGGTTTTAGGTGCTTGGGTGGATTCAATTTTACCTTTTGGATGGATATGAAGATCATGATTAGTGGGGTTCTCCATAAACATTCATTTGGGAGTTCTATGTATGTGGTTCTCCATTCATGGTCACATAAAACTTGTTTAGTTGGACCACAATATAAAAATCATAAATATACATAGTATAACATATTTTATATTCTTCATATACACTTTTTTAACTATGAAATGTTTGGTAATGTATATCATCTAATTGTCTCTTTTGTGTTTAGTGGAAATTTATCACCTGATTACCTTTGTTAACTGACAATATACATGGCATTCCATTTGATAGGACCGATCATTCCTATTATACACATGAACCTTATATGATATATTGTATTATCTAAAGGGGATGACCATATCCCCCTATGTTATACTCATCCACTATAATTTATTTAAACCATATAGGGTTGAGGGATGTGTATGATGGGTTGTTGTGATCCAAACCACAATCATTTACGTAATTGGGTCACAATCATTAAATTCACCCTTAAAGTTCTTCTTTAAATTTTGGTAGGTTTTGTATCCCATTATTATATTAATTTTCATTCTAATTATATTTCATACACATTATTTGAAATCATATTCAAAATATAAAAGTAATTATCCATAATAATTTCAAAGAAAGTATTATATGTAGTTAAATAGTGGATATAATGGATAGACTCTTATTGTGGATAAATACAAAATATTGATTATTATTTTTGTTATATACTTGTATTTTTATTAGGTTTTATTCCTTGAACATAAAATATGAATATTTTCTTATGTTACCAAATGGGATAACATGTTGGTGTTTTTGTTATAAAATTATATAAAATTAAAAAATTTGAAAAAATCATCTTTTTCAAACACATTGATCATCAATAAATAAATTATTCAACTAGTTTAAGAGTTAAATGAAATCACATGATGCCTAAATGATATATAAAATATAACAAATTTTCAGACAAGGATGATTTGATCCACCACTAAAAATTTGCACATAAATTGGGCTAAGAGAGTACATTTGATTTTGTTCTCATGTTTTTTGAAATATAACTAGTATACCATGTCATTTAAAAACTAATGGGCCAATATTCACACAAAAAATAATATGTCCATGTTTTTTAAATAGGGTTACATATAAACCATGGACATTTGAACAACCCAGGATAAATATTGACAATTTTTCTACAAACTTCTATGAATTGTTAATAAAAATATGCCTATAGCTCAATAGCATATGATAATATACCATATATATATATTAGGGAGTTTTGGGTATATTTTTTCATTCTATATAGTGTTCTAAACTCATGGTGATCACTCAAAGAACACCATTAAACATGAAATCAATTATATCTATTTTCAATTATAGTTTTATATCATGCATAATTTACATTATCTTTTGTTTATTTTTTATTTAGTTGAATTTAACTCTCTCACTCAAAGTATAATGTTTGGGGGTACTCATTTATTTGATGATTCACACATTCATTCAAAATATAAAATCTTTTATTAATGTTTTTTTCAATTTTATTCGTTAATTGACTCCACATGAACAATGTAATAACATTCCACATTAATATGAATAAATTATCTAGTAAAAGAGATAGATTTTTAAAACAAGTTAATTTATCTATATGTTTCCATTATGATTTTGAGTCATTTATTTTTCCACAAATCAATCAATTCCATGTGTTTATTAGTGAATCACATTTTTCTTCCAATATAACCTTAAGAGGGATGAATGTAGGTCGTTAATAAAATATTTGTTCTAGGTGAAAAAATAATGGTAAAAAAATATTTAACCATATTCCTTTATGATATGTAAGATGAGTATTAAGTGAATACCCTAAATTGAATCATGTTTAACCTTTATAGACATTTTATCCTATTTTAATTTATTTTTCTAGTTTCTTTCTTATTAGATCTATATCAACCCATTTTAATTTATCTGATCTCTTTTTTTATAAGTTAACAATTCTTTCAATGATTTTCGGCTTTATTGAGTGATGAACTAGTTATCCTGGTATTATATACAAATTCATTTAAAATGTAAAACCCAAATTTGATGCTAAAAAATGACATGAATGTTATTTAATAATTTTTCTATGGAATCCATTATCTAATAAACTTAATTAATTAAATTTTTATGCTTCCATTCTAAAACTTATATTATCCCTTTCTATTTTATTAATTTTTATTTAACAACTATAAGCTTTTCATGGAGATGAAAATTTTTAAATAGACATAAATTGAAAAAATGAGTTATAATTATATATAGAAGGTTTTGATAAACATTAAAAAAATATTTACATAGTGATCCAAGGCCTTTATTCATAAAATTATTTCATTATAGATGAATTTTCTAAAAATTTTCTACTTTTTCATATGGTTCATCATGAATATTTTCTCATTTTTTCCTTTTACCATTATTTTTTAACATTTCAACTATTGAATTTAAATTTTATTTTGATGCTTTATCAGATTCCTTATGTTTCATTATATTCTTAAGATAATTTTTAAAAAATTAACCGTGAAATAATTATTTTTTGCACAAAGTAATAGTTTTTTTTAATAGAGTAATAAAAACACATCAAAGAGCACATTATCAATGAACCTAAATATGTTTTCAAAAAAACCAAAGGGTGAACCTAGTTAATAATTTTAATTAATTGGTGAATATAATCAAACCTTATGAGAATTTAACACCTCTAATATAGATTATTAACCTATAAAAATTCAATACCCCATGAAAGAAAATTATTTTGACCTTAGTTTAGGTATTTTCCACAACCTATTATTATTTCATAGTCTAATTAATGATAAATCACAAACAAATATTATGTTGTTCCACATTTATTTCTCTATAGATTATTTTATTGAATATAATTTCCATATTAATTGGTTACCAAATGATTAGTTATACCATTAACTTTCCTCTATCACAGGTTGGGTTGACATGAAATGAATCTTTGTATAAAATCGTTCCCATCCTATTATACGGAATCAACTAGAAAATAAGTGTTCGGTATTAATAAATCATAAGAAGATGAACCTCATGAATTTTATAATAGATTAAAGAGAGATTGATAGTTTTACCCCCTATATGATAAAAACAAAATGTTGACTAAATACTTATATAGGGACTTATCCTTTTGATTTTTATATAATCATTGTCAAAGATATTAGTTATATAGCTGATAAAACCCATTTTATCACCCAAGACATGATATTCAATGTGGATCATGATAAAACAAATATTCAAGGAAAGAGTGATAACACCCATAGGGGGTGTTTATGTGGTAAACATTCATGGATTATAATAAAAAAAACATTAATAATTAAATAACACATACCCTTTTTTGAAAAATAATCATATATCAATGTAGGAAAAAGTCACCACCAAGTCCCATATATTTTTTCTACTTGTACAAATTTTACAAAATAATGTCTCCAAATTAAGTATTCATTTATGTATTCTATAAGAATATTTCTTGGGAATAAATTTTAGTAGTCACCCCAATTAAAAAATTAAAACTGCATGTAAAATACTTGCACTAAGTTGGAAGGTAGTTAATAAAATAAATATAATAGAATCAAGTCATCCTGATTAGTTTTAGTAAAACTATGGAAAAGGTAATTATATTCTTTCTACCACAAAGAAACGAACCTCAACCACCTACTAGATAGAAACCTATTATTAGGGGAATGGTGTTGTAAATGGATTCATAAAACCATTAATTTCAATATAAAATATAATTCATTATTCAATACCTTCATACTCAAGTTCTATAATTATAAAATATCATTGGGGATATAAAAATTAAATGTTATGAATAAATATTATCTCAAATTATTATGAACCCCATGGTAAATGGTAATGGGTTTTTTATCACACTTCATTAAAGTAATGATTTATCTACATAAAATGATCTTACACGTGATTATACCTCCTATAAGGTGAGTATTACTTTTAAATACTCATTTTCTTAAATCATAAATGATATAAGCTGAAATAATTGAAAAGAAAGGTATAAAATTGGTTGAGATACCATATGAATTAAAATACACCTCAACCATTTCATCAACGATATTCCCAATCATAAAAACATTAGGAAGTGAAATTAAAAATGAGATATTGGATACATTCAAAATTTTAAAGGATAATATTCTTCTTCTTGGATACTGTAAAATGGATTCTTCCCTATCGTTCAAGTTTTAATGATATTTTCAGCCATCAGAGGATAATATTGTGAAATGAGAGGGTGGAAAAGAGAAGATTTTTATCCATTGATACAACTAGTGAATCTAATAAATTAAAGGATTTAATTTGTATCGATAAAAAAATTCCGTGTAATTTTTTTAAATTAATTGGGAATTTTACGTGTTAGTAAAAATTTTGGGCATGTGATATTGAGACCCGATGGGTCCGGAATTAATTTATAATCTTTTTTAAGGTATGTTCAGTTAGCACACGGGCAACATTTTCTATCATTTGAGCTGGTACACAGATTAAAAATCTGATGGTACCGTTGATTCTATAATGTTGGGATTTGCTTAGAGAAGCTTTAATTAGACCATAGTAGGTCGGGAGAAAATGTTAGTTTTATTGGAATTTTTAACAAAAAGTAAAATAACATGTAATTGTTATTTTATTTTCTTTTTCCCCAAAAGATGAGAGGCGGTGGTGGGGCCTAGGACATGTCAATCCATTTAATTGATTGACTCATTAACTGCATAAAAAACCATTGTGAACTAAATGAGGTTCATTAATACATTTATTGAACCTCATTAACACTAAAATGAATTACTCGCAATTCTCCCTTCTATTTAAATGGAGCTCAAGGTGGGGTTTTTGAATACCTTCTTCAAGTGAGGAAAGTCTGGTGAATCCCTACGGCAACATCCAATGATGGATGATAGAAGCATGGGTGGTAATGATCTGCAATTGATGAATGCCGACGAATCCATCCAATGTGGATGCTCCACCTTCCGCAACCGCAACACCTCCAACGAATCATGAGGTAGGGGTTTATTTTATTAAATATTATATTTGATGAATTCTTCTCCTGCTTGTTATTATGTTAACCTGGAGGGTGTGGGCCAAACAAACTATGCTCGGACCCTCCAATGCGTCGTTCATATTTCATTCTTCAGTACAGGTTTCCTCAATTTGACGACAACATGATGATGCAGGTCACGCTATGACAGTGACACCCCGGAAGACCCATATCTTTAGGTGGGAGTGAAAATAGAGCTAAAAAGTGTCATCGGAGCCCCAAAGAAGATATGTTGGCGTGACACCATTGTGGAAGCAGGCAGCGTGCCATCATGCGCTGCAAAAGGAAGTTGCTATATCACACTGTTGTGGATGCAGAAGGGGGATGACCCTCCGCTAGTTATAGATGTAGAGGCGGCATGCCGTTACAGGCCGCGCAGAAGGGTCGCGATGAGATAGCAAGGGACTCACCTCTGGAAGGACCCACTAGTGACATTGCATCACCACCAGGAGCCACCGATAAAAATGCCTAATGACTCCATCGAGCCGTTCAGGAGCTGGAGACCGCACGACCACAGTGCGGGTCATACTAGCGAATGGGCTGGACTGCCAGGCAGGCCGTTCCCAGCTGGTGGATCGGGCTAGTCCGCAACCCAACCCAACCTGGCCGGCCCTGGCCGGTTCGGGCTGGGCTGGGTCAAACCCAGACTTGGTCGGGTTGGGCTAGGCTAGGTTAGGCCGAGTCAGTCTGCATGGGTCAGACCAGACCCCGACCCCTCTCGGGGAAGAAATGCATAAATGGCCATATCATGAGAACTGTATGTCCTTTTGATGAACCTTCTGTAGTTCTTGGATCCTTGGAGAGAGACGGTTCTTTTTAGATACTCCATGAGAGTTTTGGTGAAATTTGGAGTATGACTAGGATGGATACACCCCGAACATAACCGGGCCCTCGACACTATAATACCAATACCATACAGACCGGGCGTTAGGTTTACACACCGTCTGTTGCATTGGAACCCTTATGATGTGACAAATAATCAGGGTACTTCTTCATGGGACTTCATGATAATTTAAATACAACAGATTGTTTGAGGAGTGGTTCTCCCAGAATCAAGCGTACTATGATCATAAATCTAGTGGCTGGCGGTGAGGAAGAGGATGTAGACAGATCATACGGAGGATAGTACCTGGAGATCATCTGTGGACCATCACCTATACAATGTTGGACATATCCTCTATGGGTTAGTGGGGGTTAGTACCTATCTATAATGGTCAGTTCAGATCCTTTGTGGGTCAGCGAGAGTTACTACCTATCGATCCTGTGTGGATCAGAATCATAATGGTTAGCAGTAGTGCCTCTCGATAGAATAAGATGATATAGATTCTCGACTGATAATCTGTACTTATGTGCATTACTTATACCAATATTGAGATGCATCTTTTAATTTATGCTTTTTAGATGAGATCATTCTTTGTGGTTTTCCTTTGTGGAATTCTGAGAGACCTTCGGGGATCTTTGAGGTCCCTACATCGCAGTTTTATACTCACACATTCATGTGATTTTCCCAAACCTTGTTGTGTCTTGTGCAGATGATGGGCATCCTTGACTGAGACTCAGGGAGCTAGGACCTAACGGTGGATGGAAGTGATGGTGATTTGTGATGTGGAGAGTGGAGCAGACGTGTTGTACCTACCCTTCAGGTAGGATCCTTAATGGAAGATCTCAGGAGCTGTTTTCTATTTTCAATTTTAGTTGTACCTTTTTAGTCGGGCTTGTATCCCCCCCACCACATTACTTTAAATACACACATTTACTACTACAGGTTTACTTCATGGTTGCATCATCTTGTGTTCTTCAGTTGTGTGTTTGTACAAGTTTAAAGGCAATGCCTTTATGATTTAGGGATATGCCTTTCTGGTGATAGTATCTTACCACTAGACTATGCAAGGCGGTCATGGGGTAGTCACAGAATTGGCCTCGGGGGATGGGTCGTGACAATGTGGTATAATAGGAGTTTGTTCTAACGAAGTACTAGGACTATGATCTTTCAATGGATCAATAGTGTTCAGTGTTTTGACTGTGGTTTTAGTTTGAGGAGTCTAGTGTTGTTGCGGTGGCCGATATATCCATACACCATGACCCTAAATTCTGATATCTGACTCGGTGCACAAAAATATTGATTATGTATGATTTGGGTAAGTTTTTACTTTGATCTCTTTGAGTCATCTCACCTTGTATAAATTATTGACTATGGGGAACATATTTCTTTTCAGGATGACACGGCATAGATAACTTGTAACGCCCCAACCCAAGTTACCCAAATTTGGTGCATTATTACCTATCATTGGCATGATCATAAAGGATCAAGTCTCTAAAGAACAATTAGTTTAGTAGTCTTGGAAACACTAGATATATTCATAAGCCTTATAAGGTAAAAAAACTACAACAACATCTTGTATTCATATCCCCCCATACTATCCCTATAGGTCATTCATAAATTACTTATTCACATCATAGGAAAAATAAAACATTCAAAGGGGTGAGCTCAGATTCTCAGTAAGGATAAAAATATATTAGAAGCTCTTATAGATAAGCATAAACGCTGAAGGCAATGTAAATCTAAAACAAAAGCCTTTTAAACTTGAACTTCAGCATAATATGGAAATGATAAAATGAAATAATTCCAATTACTTATTCACATGGATATTCTACTAGACAAATAATCACATGAAATATCAATAACCACTTTCATAATTATGGAATTCATAATTCCAAACTATCATAACCATGTAGCCAAGGCCTTGTGCCGAGACTACAAATAAGATTTTGTCAAGGCCTCGTGCCAAGACACTAGTTTGTCTCATGAGACATACTAATGAATCGAGGAGCTATAGTGGGCTCCACCTGTAACATACTATTTCCAATGCATTCCTCATATAAAAAGGTTTGAACAAAACATAAACATTTGTATTAAAACTAGTATATGAAATGTGAATACTTAAACCACAAACAATGAATGGTACAAAAATAGCACATCCACAGTAAAACATAACTCATTCGATACAATATGGAAGATTTTATTGTATCATATTAACCTCAATTGAGAATAATGGAGGATATTGACATAGATGGAAATAATCATCAAAACTATTAGAGAGAAATATCCCCCTTTTTCTTGAAATCACTTAAAAGTCACACTATATGTCAAGAAGCCATTTAAAAATAGATTTTTGAATCAAATCTTCCCATACCACATTGAAACATTTAATAGGATCTTTGATTTTAGAACTTTAATTTTCATATAAATAAATCCTTAAAACTGTTTTTAAAACATGGGCATTAATTATAAGGATTTGGAATAATAAATAATTAAAACATTTAAAAGAATATTTTAGTTAGAGTTCCTAACCAAAAGAGAGACACATGAATACAAATAATTGAGGTAATAAAAACATTTTAATATCATTAGAATACGAGGATTCATGATATACTATGTCAATGTACAATAAATACACCACATAAAAGTGAATTGGCGTATAACAACAAATAAGTCTCAATGGAATCTAAATTGAGATGAAATATCTTATAAAGACCATATCCTTAGGTTAAGGATAAACCAATGACATAATTATGTGTGAAAAATATAAATACACCTAATATGATTGGATATTCAGTGTAATTCAATCTGAGGACATTCACACATATTCTTGTAAAAACAACATCAATGAATTGGATATTTAATTCAAAAAATAGAGATTGAGTTAAGAATTACTCTTATCAAGTTCATACCGATCACATGAGAATTTATCAATGGAGAGATTATGTGCATAAAAAGTATATCCACAAAAAGGGGAGTGGAAATTCTGACATAAGCAAATGAATAGTGATTCCACACATAATCTTGGAGTAAAATAATCAATGAAGTATGCATAAATCCAAATGAGTGAAAATTGAAATTTCAAATTCCCTTATTGATTTGGTAACATAAGAAACATACAACCATGAAAGTAGGATCATAAAATGATGATTTAAATAACCATGAATTAAATTGTATTACACAATGATTACAAACATGGGAAGTACACACAGCACATGCAATAAAAAAAGTGGTGAACAATGGAAATCTCACAGAATTAAAAGTGAGATAAGAAACCCCTTAGTTCTTAGTTTTTACTTGGTCGACGGTGGGTTAAACTCAGGTATAATGGTGAAATAATTGTTATTTAATTATCGAAAAATAATTTACACTAATATGATATCATATATGATCTTTTAACATTGATTTGTTAATAATATCTTAGTATTATCGTCGTTTCGGGTGTTAAAAGATTTGTTTTCCTTTATATTATTTGTTATGCGAGCCATATTTTTTATAGATGGGATGTAAATTATTCATATCCAGAATGATATCATGCCTGTAAAAATAATTTTTATTCATCAAATGAAATTTAGTCTTGAATGGATATGATGGGGAATGAATCTCATCACGTTCGTGGAGACGGTAATCCGTACGTACGCACGAGCGACAATATCATTCATTTGATATTAAAATAATTTATAATTGGATGTTATATCATACAGACAGAATCATTATCATGTTATATTTATTATTTAAATGAATTATACATCATTATTTTACCCATCTAAATAATAATATATTGAATAACAATTACACCACAACGTGGAGACGGTTGGCCGTACGTACGCACGTATGGTGAAATATCCTTCAAGGGATGGATAGAATAATGAATATGTTTGTTCCATAATTATAATAACATCACAGTATAAATAATATATTGTATTTATTATTTTATAATGGAAATAACAAGGAAAGAAGAAGTTGATGAAGAAAGGAACTTTAAAGTGGGTGGTGAAGACGTTACCTCTTCTTCGGGTTCTTCCTTTTGATTTGATCAAAAGGGCTCCTTAGGTTGGCTTTCTGATCAAAATAAAGCCTCTAGGTTGATATGAGGGAAGTTGGGAGGATATTTGGGCAGTGTTTGGCCGAGCCAAAATGCCTTGAAGGTGTGAAGAATAGGTTAGAAGTGGTGTCCTTTTATAAGGGGGAAAGAGTCTATTTAGAAAAAACATAAAGTATTAATTTATAATAAATTAATATTCGGATTTTAATGGCTCAAAATTGGATAATTCAATGTATAAGGTGGGTATGGGTTTAAATCCTTTCAACCAATATATTTTAGACTGGTTTGGGTCATTATATTAACCTTATCTTTTTAGTTTTAATTCTTGGTTAATTAGTTTGACACTTACCATGTCACACTATATTTTCGTATTATATAGTTAATAAACATACTATATACCTCAAAGAGACCCCCAAGTGGTCCATTAATGATAAAATATCATGAAACAAGTCTTTTGGCCGAACCATAGATTTTTAGGAATTTAATATCAATTAATAATATAATATTTGTTTTAAAAATTATTTTAAGTCAATTTTGACACTATTTGGTATTTGATTTATGTGAAAATCATAACAGCATGATTACTTCAAAAAAAGATTATTAAATAAATAATAACAAGTCATATTAACGTATAAAATTCGTGTAATTCATTAAAAGTCCAAAATTATATTTATTTGGGTATTTATAATATCAATTATTTTAATATTTCACTAAAAATGTAATTACTACATCATCATTATGTCATAAATAAATTATTTTATTTAATGTCTAAAAATTCTAAATAAAAACAAATTATGTCCAAAATATTTTTATATTTCTAATGAATATTTATAGTCTAAAATATAACATATATAACCCTATGAAAAACTTTTTTTCCTATTAGATATAGGCTTATGACATTTTTGTATTTACTTTAACTTAATTAATATAAAGTGTCATTATCACTTACAAGTGGATCCAAGGGGTGACCAAATCGACCCAAAGATGCCCATGGTCGGACATGTATCAAAAAAATAGGGTTAGGACACATTTTAGGGTAAAATAATAATATTATTATATTATTTGTTTACCCTTATTTACCTGATTTACCCTTTAACCATCGTAAATAAAATATTTACCGAAGTAATTATTCAAAATATCTAAAAATAAGAGTTAACTATTTACATAATTTGTACATCCGGATTCTAAATATGGAATCCATTTTTCCAAATTCAGAACACAGAAGTGGCAGAAATTAATTTAAAATTAATTCCCACTGTCAAAACAAAAAGCGTGTTTTTAAGAAATAATAACTATCAAAAGATTTACACTTGTTTATGTTTGGTTTAAATGTGAAATTATGTCCAATGACAAACATTGTATTAAATGGTAAAAATATATTCTAAATATACTTTAAAACCATTCAAATTCATAATTTATCACTATTAATTATTTCAATTAAAAAAGTTGTTTTTAATTAAAATTTAGTAATTTTCACTATTCATCAAAATAAGAAAGTTATCCGAAAAGTACCAAAATTTCACCCTAGGATAATTTCAATATTCCAAATCAAAAAATGAAGCCCATTTTGAAATATAAAATGTATAAAATTTCAAAAAGTGGGTATTAATATTCATAATGGCTTGTTTTATTAGTCGTGGGGTGTGTTAGAAATTGAAGTTGCGTATAACACACGCTATTGTATTATTCAACGAGAAGTGTACCATGGAAGAGTGGAGTGTTACATTCTACCCTCCATAAATAAATTCTGTACTCTAAATTTTTAAAATTGGGCTTGGGAATATAATGGAAATTCCCACATTGGAAAAAGAGTCAATAAAACTATCAATTTAAAAGAAAGAAAGGGAAGTAAAATGGTCACCCAAGATAACCTATACTATGATTCCATGTACAAAAACATGGATATGGATGATAAACTAAGTGTCATGTTCTGATATAGAGGGATATAAAACATGATTAGTAGAAAGCTAAAAATAATAATACCATAATCTTGTGATGGGACAAACGGTCATTAGTTTCCCAATAGGAAAAGTAAACAGACAACATTTTTTTAAGTTACATTACATAAAGATGAGGAATTCATTATTGAGATTGACTAAGAACATAAAAAGATATACTTAATATTTAACTAAATTTTCATTCTTTTATAATTTTCTACTACTAACTCATTTTTAAACGATGAGTATTCCGGAAGACTTGGTCACACTAAAAGAGCTACAATAAAATTCTTATAGAATCACATGATCCACGAAGAATAAACTTTATATTTGCCTTGTCTTTAGAGATTAATCAAAACCAAAATGGTTAGTATAAGATCTGATGATCCCACAAAAGGTTATTTCATTAGAGAAAGAATCACTAATCTTAATTTCTAAAATTAAACCAACAATACCCCAAAGTTAAATAAATAGAATTCAATAAAGAATTGTCCTTAAAAACCATTAATAAAATCCAAAAATAATATTGAAACTCAAAACATAGAAGAATATGGTTATGTAGTCTTCCACGTAAATAGTATCTCCAAATGAAATCAATTACTCTTAAAGTCACATACTTAAAAGTATTTAACCTAATCATATATTCTCTATTATAGGTTAATCATTTGTATAAAAACCCAAATCACTATAAATCCAAAATAAAACATAGATAAAAATCCACCATTACTCTTTAAATGAAATCCCATACTATTTTATTTTTCTTGGGCATATAGTGTTCCCAACAAAGCGAACATCTTCCAAAATAACATTTATCACTTAAACACCAAATCATTTTCCTATACAAATGATATTCATTTGATAAGACATAATATCCCAAATCAAATTATTATTGATAAATAATATCATTTAACTAAAAATAATAGTCAAACTAACCAGGGACTTCACGTAGTCCAGTGGTAGGTGATAAATCCTAATCACACTTTGGTTATAGGTTCGATTCCCACAGGTTTGTCTGACGCGATGTGTTGTCACATGGTCTGCGTGTTATCCTTTTTCAAAAAATATATTTTATAAAATTACCAAAATGAGATAAATTCCTCAAAATAAACATAACATAATTTAACCACAATTGTTATCTTATACCTTGCATTTTCATCCCAAATTATAATAACTTGTAATTTCCACAAACCCAATGATTATATAAAACCAAATGGTTTGTTATAAATATATCCACAAGAGAAAAGATAATTCTTCCTCAAATATCATTCTCACATGGAAAACTGAAGGGTTTAAAATACAAGAGAAAATTATTCCTATGTAAACACATCAACAAGGAGCACTAATACTTTTTAATCATTTCTCCAACCATTTATTTCCATATAGATTTTTATTTAACCAAGAAAATATCATATAGAATAGGGCATTCACTCGGGTAATGGCCAGGTCCCCTACATTTATGGAAAATGACTGTAAATGGATTCTTGGGACCATTTTTATCTTCTTCCATAGTACTATTCATTTTTCATTGCCAATTATTCACTTTATGTCATTCCTTCCTGCACGTAAAGCATTTCTTTGTCCCATTGAGACAGTTTCCTGGGTGTCTCCTTCCACATTTCCTGCAAGATGGAAATTGAGGATTCCATTCTCCATGGTCTCCACTGCTAGAGCTCTTATCATTCATCACCTTTCTCTTCTTTGTTGAGTATGGGAATTGGTTAATATATATATTTTTGATCATATTTTTTGGAAAATTGATTTGACATGAAGATGATATATTTTATGCCTATCAACATTCCATTTTGTTTCTCATTTCCACCATTGTTCCCACCTTGTACATCATTCTCAATGTCACTATGACTTCCTTGGAATCCAACCATTGACTAAAACCAGAAAGCATTGTGTGAGTAACAGCAGTCATAAAATCATTTAGATAATATCATGTCACCATATTCTCAATTTGAAACACATTAGGACTAACCATGGTCATTTACACTCATCTTATATAAAATACATCAAATCGGGTTTTAAAGAAAATGTAAATTATCCTAAGCATATCCCCCAAGAGTTTCGTAACCAAGAGTGATGCAAGGCCTGTTGTTGTGCACCAGTTCCCATTCGAGTCTAACTCAAAGTTGTGTTTTCAGGTTTTACCCCTAGGTACATATGTGCCAGAGCCTCCTCTACCTGCTTGTATCCATACAAAGATGTATTTCTCAGAAAACTCACAAAATCTCTACAATACCAAAATTATAGGAAGTTCTTCTATACTAATCCTCAATGTTTATCATAGGTCTATGTGCTCTAATCAGAGGTCATCAAAATCTAGCTCCCAATGTTTGTACTAAACTTTCTCTAATACCAACTGTAATGCCCCAACCCCAGTTACCTAGAGTCGGTACATTATTACGTATCATTGGCATGAGCACAAAGGATCAATTCTTGAAATACCGATTATTTTAGTAGTCTTGGAAACACTAGATATATTCATAAGTCGTACATTACATCATATGGTAAAAAAACTACCACAACATCTTGTCTTCATATCCCCTCATATTATCCCTACAAGTCATTCATAAATTACTTTTTCACATCCTGGGAAGAATAAAACATTGAAAGGGGTGAGCTCAGATGCTCAGTAAGGATAAAAATATAGCATAAGCATTCATAGATAAGCATAAACACTTAAAGTAATGTATAACTAAAACAAAAGACTTTTAAACTAGAACATCATCATAATATGGAAAAGATAAAATGAAATAATTCCATTTACGTATTCACATAAATATTCTACTAGTCGAATAATCTCATGCAATATCAATAACCACTTTCAAAATTATGGAATGCATAATGCTAGACTATCATAACCACATAGCCAAGGCCTCATGCCGAGACTATAAATAAGATTTTGTCAAGGCCTCATGCCAAGACACTACTTTGTCTCATGAGACCTACCGATAAATCGAGGAGCTATAGTGGGCTCCACCCATCACTTACTATGTCCAATTCATTCCTCATATGAACAGCTTTAATCATAACATAAACATTCTTATTAAAACTAGTATACAAAATGTCAATACTTTAACCACAAACCATGAAGGGTACAAAAATAACACATCCGCAGTCAATGATAATTCATTCGATACAATATGGAAGATTTTATTATATCAGATTGACCTCAATTGAGAATAATGAAGGATATTTACATAGATGGAAATAATCATCAAAACTATTACAGAGAAATATCATCCTTTTTCTTGAAATAATTTAAAACTCACACTATTTGTCAAGAATCCAATTAAAAATAGAATTTTGAATCAAAGTGCCACATACCACTTTGAAACTTTTAATAGGAATTTTGATTTGAGAACTTTAATGTCCATATAAATAAACCAATAAAACTATTTTTAAAGCATGGATATTAATAAGAAATATTTAGAATAATAAATCTTTAAAACATTTAAAATGATATTTTAGTTAGAGTTCCTAACCAATAGAGAGACACTTGAATACAAATAATTTAGTTAATAGAAACATTGTAATATCAGGAGAATATGGGGATTCATGATATACTATGTCAAAGTACAATATATACACCATATAAAAGTGAAATGGTGTATAACAACAAAAAATTCTCAATGGAATGTAAATTGAGATGAAATCTCTTATAAAGAATTAACCCTTTAGTTAAGGATAAATCAACGACATAATTATGTGTGACAAATATAAATACACCCAATATGATTGGATATTCAGTGTAATTAAATCAGAGGACATTCACACATATTCTTGTAAAATCAACACCAATGAATTGGATATTTAACTCATCAAATAGAGATTGAGTTAAGAATTACTCTTATCAAGTTCATACCGATCACTTGAGAATTTATCAATGACGTGATTATGTGTATCAAAAGTATATCCACAAAATGGGGAGTGGAAATTATGACATAAGGAAATGAATAGTGATTCCACACATAATCTTGGAGTAAAATAATCAATGAAGTATGCATAATGCGGAATGAGTGGAAATTGAAATTTCAAATTCCTTTATTGATTTGGAAACTTAAGAAACATAAAACCATGAAAGAAGGATCATACAATGATGATTTAAATAACAATTAATTAAATTGTATTACACAATGAATACAAACATGGGCAGTACACACACCACATGGAATAAATAAGTAGTGAACAATGGAAATCTAACTTAATTGAAAGTGAGATAAGAAACCCCTTACTTTTTAATTTTTCCATGGTCAACGGTAGGTTAACCTCCTGTATAATGGTAAAATAATTGTTATTTAATTATAAAAAAATCATTTACATTAATATGATATCATTTATGATCTTTTAACATTGATTTGTTAATAATATCTATGTATTATCGTCGTTTCGGGTTTTAACAGATTTGTTTTCCTTTATATTATTTGTTATCCGAGCCATATTTTTTTTATGGATGGGATGTATCTTATTCATATCCAGAATGATATCATGTCTCTAAAAATTATTTTTATTCATCAAATGAAATTTATTCTTGAATGGATATGATGGGGAATGAATCTCATCACGTTCGTGGAGATGGTAATCCATACGTACGCACGAGCGACAATATCATTCTTTTGATATTAAAATAATATATAATTGGATTTTATATCATATAGACAGAATAATTATCATGTTATATTTATTATTTAAATGAATTATACATCATTATTATACCCATCTAAATAATAATATATTGAATAAGAATTACACCACAACGTGGAGACAATAGGTCGTACGTATGCACGTATGGTGACATGTCATTCAAGGGATGGATAGAATAATGAATATGTCTGTTACATAATTATAATAAAATCACAGTATATATAATATAATGGAGTTATTATTTTATAATGGAAATATCAAGGAAAGAAGAAGTTGAAGAATAAAAGAACTTTAAAGAGGGAGGTGAAGACGTTACCTCTTTTTAGGGTTCTTCCTTTTGATTTGATAAAAAGGGATCCATAGGTTGGCTTTCATATCAAAATAAGGCCTCTAGGTTGATGTGAGGAAATTTGGGAGGATATTTGGGCAGTGTTTAGCTAAGCCAAAAGTATTTGAAGGTGTGAAGAATTGGTTAGAAGTGGAGTCCTTTTATAAAGGGGAAAGGGGCTCTTTAGGATAAACATAAATTATTAATTTATAATAAATTAATATTCGGTTTCTAATGGCTCAAAAGTTTATTATTCAAAGTATAAGATAGGTATGGGTAGAAATAATCTCAACCAGAAGATTTTAGAAAGGTTTGTGTCATCATAGTACCCTTATCTTTTAGTTTTACCTCTTGGTTAATTAGTTTGACACTTACCTTGCCACTTTATATATTTATATTATATAGTTAATAAACTTACTATATACCTCCAAGAGACCCCCAAGTGGACCATTAATGATACCAATATCATGATACAAGTCCTTTGGACAATCCTTAGATTTTTAGGAATTTAATATCAATTGATAATATAATATTTGATTTAAAAACTCTTTTATGGCAATTTTGACCCTATTTGGTATTTGATTTTTTTTAAAATCATACCAGCATTATTACTTCGAAAAAGGTTAATTAAATAAATCCTAACATGTCATATTAACCTATAAAATTATTTTAATTCATTAAAAGTCTCAAATTATATTTATTTGGGTATTTATAATATCAATATTTTAATATTTAACTAATAAGGTAATTATTGCATCATCATTGTCTCATAAATAAATTAAATTATTTAATGTCTAAAAATTATAAATAAAATACCATTATGTAGGAAATATTTTTATCTTTTTAATGAATATTTATTGGTGAAAATATAACATATATATCCCTATGGAAAAAAAATTCTAAAAGATATAGGTTTATGTCATTTTTGTATTTACTTTAACTTAATTAATATAATGTGGCATTATCACTTAGAAGTAGATCCATGGGGTCCCAAAATCGACCCAAATATTCTCATGGTAGGTCATGTATCAACCAATAGGGTTAGGACATGTTTTAGGGTAAATTAATATTATTATAATATTATTTGTTTACCATTATTTACCAGATTTACCCTTTAACCATGGTAAATAAAATATTTACCGAAGTAATTATTCAAAATGACTAAAAAGAATAGTTACCTATTTACATAATTTGGACATCCTGATCAAAAATAAGGAATCCATTTTTCTAAATTCAGAATATAGAAGTCGCAGAAATTAATTTAAAATTAAATCCCGCTGTCAAAAAAAAGCGTGTTTTTAAAAAATATTAACTATCAAAAGATTGACACTTGTTTATGTCTGGTTTAAGTGTGAAATTATGTCCAATGAACAAAATTGTATTAAATGGTAAAAATATTTTCTAAATATACTTTTAAACCATTCAAATTCATAATTTATCACTATTAATTATTTCGATTAAAAAAATTGTTTTTAATTAAAATTTAGTAATTTTCACTATTCATAAAAATAAGAAAGTTATCTGAAAAGTACCAAAATTTCACCCTAGGATAATTTCAATATTAAAAATCCAAAAAAGGTGTCCATTTTGAAAGATAAAATGTAAAAAATTTCAAAAAGTGGGTATTAATATTCATAACGGCTAGTTTTATTAGTTGTGGTGTGTGTTAGAACTTGATGTTTCGTACAACACATGCTACTTTATTATTCAGGGAGAAGCGTACTGTGGAAGATTGGGTTGTTACACAGCCAACTAGGTTTCTTGAGAGAGTATACGATGATATCCCACTGACCGACGGGGCTTCGGTGTAGGGACCTCTTACTATGTTTGAACCTTCGGGTGGTGTACGAGCAGAACCACAACCCGTTGGGAAGCAGATGCCACCATCCCCACCAGCAGACTCTGTACGCTGACTGAGCATGTCTCATGAGTTCCAGAGGCAGAGGCCTTTGACTTTTTGAGGCCAAATTGATCCTCAGGCAGCTGAGGAATAGATGGAGGCTGTTGCAAGAGTTTTCCACTTGGTTGAGACACCAGTAGAGCATTTGGTTATCCTAGCTGCAAGATTTTCTAGGGCACAATAGGGAGATGGTGGATCCTAACACTATAAACACATTACGAGGAGACCCTCACCTTGATGGACATTTAGAGCCTCTTCCAGGGAGAATTTGTTCAAGAAACTCTATGATCTGGGCGTATCTAGGAGCTATTGCACTTATAGAAGGACAGCCTCACAATGGACCAATACTCGGCGAGATTCCCTAACCTCTCCTACTACTCCACCAACATGGTATGAGATCCATTATTCAGGGTTCAAACCTTTGAGTAGGGTCTCCAATTGGAAATCAGAGAATTGATGATATCAGGAAATATCCTGATTCACGGTGGAGTGCTTGAGCAAGCATTGTTGGTGGAGAGCTTCATAGTTGAGAAGGAACTGACGGTGAAATCCTCCACCGGATGATAGATAATAAAGTCATCTAAAAGATGTAGTGGATAGTTGACACAGAGGTCCATGCGAACTAGACCCACTAGTGGATGACCCCGGGATGCAGGGTTGGAGGTGTGAAGCTCGAGGGGCAGAGAGGGTCAGTTGGGAGGCAGATTGTGCTTGACATGCGGGGGTAGGGCAACATGGCTCGTGACAACCTGACCTTCCATAAAAATGATCAGAGGATGGTCAAGGAACCACCTAAGAAATGAATGATATTTGAGAGAGTAGGATCATAGGGTGGAAGATGAGGTATATGAGCATGTCGTGCAGTAGGTGGTGGGCGGTGATTTGAGGATCCACTACCACTACCACTAGGAGGTCCACACTGACCATAAGGAGAAGGTGGACAAGGATGAGCACAACTTTATGTAGATGAGGCCTTATACCAAGGTGCCTCAATGATTATTATAAACTTGATCTGTGTCTACTTCACCCTAGCTGTAGTACTTATAGACATAGGTGTTAGTCACTCTTTCATTACCAAGACACTAATTCGGGGCTCGAATATTCTGATGGACCCATTTCCTCGATCCATATGATAAGAGACTCCTATGGGAGTGTATTCAATGATTATGCATTGGTTATGATGGTGTGGGATTACTCTAGGAGGTGAGAGCTTCAGCTGGGATCTCCAAGTAGAATAATCGAGGCCTTAGTATGTCATCTTGGGTATGGACTGGCTATGTGTAGTCCATGCTTAGATCAACTTTTCTAGGCGCAAATGATGGTGTGTCCGTGAGGATGGGAGCAGGTTCTTCTTCACCAGTGAGAAGGAATACTTTTCAAATTAGGATTAGAATTTCCAGAGGAGGTTGCATCCAATCACTCACCAGTTGGATAGCCTCACCCTTAGAATAGCAGGCGTGAGGATTCTGAGATACACTATAGTGGTTGATCAGTATGTTAGCAGGCGTTAGGAGTCTGAGTTACACTATAGTGGTTGATCAGTACGTTTATGTCATTCCGAATGATGGTCTGGGACTACCTTCTCATATAGAGGTAGTCATTCATATCGAACTTTACCTCAATGCATCACTAATATATACAAAAACATATCAGATGGCTACGGTGGAGCTTCTTGAGTTACAGGTACAACTAGAGGCTTGTAGGGAAAGTGTTTCATAAGGCACATTGTTTCTCCATGGCCATCCCTGATCTTGTTCTCCAAGAAGACAGATGGTAGATTGTGGATTTGTGTGTACTATTGGATCCTTAACCAAGAGACTCTGAAGAACAAGTATCCACTTCCAAGGATCAATGATCTCTTCGACTAGCTGAAGTGAGCTCGATGGTTTTTGAAGATATACCTCAGATCAGGCTATCACCAGCTCAAGGTACTGGACTAGGACGTACTGAAGACAACCATCAGATGTCGGTATCGCCATTATGAGTTCTTGGTGGTGCCTTTCAGTGTGACCAACGATCTGAAAGTGTTCATAGGACTCATGAATAGTATCATTCAACCATTCCTCGAACTGTTTGTAGTGGTCTTTATTGACAAAATATTGATATACTCGGCATCGGAGGAGAAGCATGTCATGCACCTTCAGATAGTTCTGGATAAAATCTGACTGAACCAGATTTATAGCAAGCTCTCAATGTTCCAGTTCAAGATACTAAAAGTACATTCCCTGGGGAACGTTATCTCGGAGGCTGGAGTTCTTGCGGATCCAGAAATGATAGAGGTATTGGTTTATTGGGATCCACCCAATAGTGTGTCCAAGGTGCAGCGTTTTCTTGGATTGTCTAGGTACTAATGAAGATTTGTACTGGTCTTCTACTAGTTAGTGTCACCCTTTTCATCCTTGATGAAGAAGGGGTAGTCATTCTAGGGGATATAGAAGTTCCAACAATGTTTTTAGGAGTTGAGGCAGAGACTAAAGAGTTCCCCCATATTGAGGCTACCAGAAGAGGTTGATTGGTATATAGTCTATTGTGATTTATCATGAACCGTAATAGGTTGTGTCCTAATACAAGAGTGAGTAGTGATCACTAGCAGTTCACAATAGTTGAGATAGAACAAGAAAAACTATGCTACCCATGATCTAGAGTTCACAACAGTTGTCTTATTGCTAAATATATGGAAGTTCTACTTGATGGGTGAATGATTCACAATTTACTCTGATCACAAGAGTCTTAGGTATATCTTCTCATAAAAGGACTTGAACCACAGATAATGGCGATGGATGGATTTCCTCTAAGACTATGACTTCGAGATATTCTATACTTCTAGGAAGGGGAATGTAGTAGCAGACGCACTCTACAGAAGGTCTGGTCTACAAATACAGAGTGAGGTGAGAGATCAGGTAGTTGTGTTGCAGTTATCCATTGTAAATAGTGACTGAGTAGCTTATCTCCAGTCTATGATAGTAAATCCCCCACTTATATGGCGATTCAATGAGGCACAAATTGAATACATAGACTCTGAGGCACAATGTGCTCAGATATCCTTAGGATAGGCTCTTGATGTATTTTCTGAAGGTGGGGAGCATGTCACCCTCTTTAGAGGATGCACTATGGTACCAGTGATGCATCGAGGGGATGTGTGGGGGGAGGTGTTGAGGGAGTTCCACACATCCCCTTTAGTGGTACACCATGGATTGGAAAAGATGTAATAGGACCACCGGTGTTAGTACTGGTGGATAGCGATGAAGAAAGTAGTGGTAGAGTTTGTATATCGATACCTCACTTGTCTATATGTGAAGGTCGGGCATCAGGTACCAGTAGGCCTAGCTCAGCCACATGCGGTATCAGAGTGGAAGTGGGATGGTATATCCAAGGAATTTGTGATGGGGTTGCTGTGTATGTCCAGGGGCCATGATTCCATCTAGGTGATCGTAGACCAACTCACCATGTCAGCAAACTTCTCGCCCATGATAGATCATGGATTAGTTGAGGGATTGGGATGACTCTACATGCAGAAGATAGTGTGACTCAACATGGTGCCATTAACGATCGTCTCAGATCACAACAAATGTTTTACATACCTCTTGTGGAAGGTATTGCAGGAGGCGTTAGTGAATCCGCTACTCTTGAGAACCTCGTTTCACCCTCAGATATATTGTTAGATGGAGCGGACCATACAGACACTCGGGGACTTTCATTGTGCATGTGTCCTTGATTTTAGCTATAGTGGGGAGGACAACCTAACCTTGGTGTAGATTTTATACAACAATAGTTATCACTCCACAATCGACAAGTCCCAGTTGAGGCTTTGTATGGGCGAACATGCAGATCACCTCTTTGCTAGAAAGACCAAGGGGATTCGGCACTTATGGGTATAGAGCTGGTATATTCTACCATAGATAAGGTTTATATTATCCAATAGTGAATGAAGGCTGCACAGAGAAGTCATAGGACTTATGCTGACAGGAGGAAAAGACCCTTGGAGTTTTAGGAGGGAGGTCATGTCTTCCTATGAGTCTCACCCTGACAACGATTATGGAGGTTTGGTTGGAGAGGAAATATGTCTATGTGGTTCATTGGACCTTTCCAGATCCTCAACAAAGTAGGTGAGTTGGTGTACCATCTATCTCTTCTCCCACAGATTCACCGTGTGCATAATGTTTTCCATGTGTTGTAGCTGAGGATATACGTGCATGATCCATCACACATTATCGATTGGGGAAATCTGGAAATAAATTATGGGGAGATGTTTGCAGGGTTCCCAGTGGAGATAGAGTATAGATAGGAGTGGTTCCTTCAAGGGTGGTTGATTTATCTGGTGCAAGTTCGAGGGTAGCATAGGAACCTCTAGGAGAGCACATTGGAGTGATAGCCTCAGATGCATGCTCAGTACCCCCATTTGTTCCCATATTTTTGTTTTAGATTTTAGGGATGAAAAGCTATAAGGTGGGAGGAATTTAAAGACATAGAAATTCCATGTTAATATTTATTAATTAATTAGGACTTTTACGAGTCTGCAAAAATTGATGGCACCTGATTCCATGGCCGGATGTTCCCAGAATAAATTTCTGAATTTTTTTTAGTAATATTCAGTAAACGCATTGGTGGAATTTTATATCTTTTGAAACAGTGCACAGATTAAAATTTTTAGGGAACCATTGAATTTGGAGTTCCATGATTCACTTAGTGAATGCTTCACTTCGACTTTAGTAGGTCGGGAGAAAAATTTAGTTTTTGTAATTTTTAAGGAAAAGTAAAATAACATGTAATTGTTATTTTATTTTCTTTTTCTCCAATGGATGAGTAGCAGTGGTAGGTTCACTGACTTGTCAAGAAATTTAATTTCTTGACTGATCAACTTTGTAACTTCACTATTTTGAATTAAAATATGTTCAATAATTTGTTTAATGAACCTCATTAACTCTACAATACATTAATCATCTTCCCCCCTCCTATATAAATGGATCTCAAGGGTGGGGTTTTGGAACGTCTTCTCTAAATGAGGAAACTCTGGTAAAGTCCTATGGAAACATCCACTGATGGAGGATGGATGCTCGGGTGGCAACGATCCAAGATTGATGAATGGTGACGACTCCATCCAATGTGGACACTCCTCCCACTACAACCACAACTCCTAAAGTAAATCTTGAGGTAGAGGGTTTATTTTTAATAAATATTATCTTGGATGAATTCTTCTCCAACATTTTATCATGTTAACACGGAGGTAGAGGGCCAAACAAACAAGGCCTGAACCCACTGCAGCTTCATTTATGATGCATTATTTGGGACTGGTTTCCTTAACTTGATGTCAATACGAATCAGCGGTTCACTCCATGACGGCGGCATCTCGGGAGACCCGTAGGCATTGGCGGGAGTGAAAGAAGAGCTCTGGAACGTCACCAGAGCCCCGTCGAAGATATGTTGTCATGGCACCGGCGGGGTGGCTGGCATCGGTCGACCGTGGTGACTATAGGTGGTGTGATATCATGCGCTATGGAGGTGACCTGCGACATCATGTCGCGGTAGATGTATAAGGCTATCATCCCACAGCTAGTTGCGGAGGTTGAGGCGTTGTGCCACACTAAATGGCTACCATTAATTAATATAAACGGCTCCATTGAGCCGCTCGGGATCTGGCTACCACGCGACCCTAGTGGAGGTCGTACCAGTGAGTGGCTCGGACCACCTAGCAGGCTAGGCCGATCCACAGCCTAGTAGGCCGAGCCCTCCATGACCTCGCCCAACTGGGCCATCCAAGGATGTTTGGGCTAGACCTGGTAGGGGAGGCTGTAGATGGGTCGGGTTGGGTCTGTCTGACCAGGTGGGACAGAATTCAGACCCATCTCGGGCCCAAAACACTTAAAGGGCCATATCTTGTGAACTAGACGTTTGATTGACGAACTGTTTATGACGTTGGGATCCATGGAGATAGACGGTACTTTTGAGATACTCCATGATTGTTTTGGAGAATGTTGGTGTATGGATAGGTTGGATCAATATCGAATCCATCCGGGCCCTCGGAACTAAAATTCCAATAACATACAAATCAGGTGTCTGGTTGACGCTTTGTATGTTGCATTGGAACCATTATGATGTGAAAAATCATTAGGTCACTTATTTACTGGACTTTGTTCTGGTTGAAATAAAACCTATGGCATGAGGATAAGTTCTCCCAGAATCAAGAGTATTATGAGCAGAAATCCAATGGCTAGAAATGAGTAGGATGTTAGAGACAGATCATACAGAGGTTAGTACCTAGAAATCCTGCGTGGATCAACACTGATCATGTGTGGGACAGATCCTGTGTTTGTTAGTAAGGGTTAGTACTTATTGATCCTGGGCGGGTTGGATCATGTGTGGGTCAGCATGGGTTTGTACCTATCGATCATGTGTGGCTGAGACTTCGTATGTTCAGTAGCAGTGCCTCTCGACATAATATGATGATCTAGTTTCTTGATTAATCGTCTGTATTTTTGTGATTTACTTATTCCTAGTTTGAGATGCATCTATTTATTTATGATTTGTGATTGAGATCAATCATTGTGGCTTTCTTTTTTGGATTTTTGAGAGACATTCAGGGGTCTTGGGGCCCCTACTGAGTATTTTTATACTCACCCTTACACAGGACTCTCTCGCACCTTGTTGTGTATTATAGAGACGATGGGCAACCATGACTGAGACTCAGGGATCTAGGACTTGACTATGGACAGAGGTGATGGTGAAGGGTGCTGTAGAGAAATGAGGAGATGGGTTGTACCTACCCTTCTGGTAGGATCCTCGGTGGACAATCTTAGTATCTATTTTTTTCATTTGAAATTGTACCTTTTAAGTTGGTCTTGTATTCTAGCCCCTTAATTTTTAGTACAGACTTTTACTACATCATTTTTCACTTCGTATTTTAATCTTATTGTGTTTGTGGGCTGTGTGTTTGTATAGGTTTAAAGGGAATTTATTCCTGTTTTAGAGATACACCTTTCTAGTTCTAGTCTCAAACCCCTGGCCTATTGTAGGTGGGCTTAGTTTAGTCATGGAATAGGCCCTAGGGGACAGGTCGGGACCTAATTCCAATATTAAATATGGTTAATATTTATTAATGGAGTATATAATACCCAAAAAAAATTGATTAAGTACATCCTTGTGCAAGTAAAGAACCTCAATTTCCCCATGGAATTGTATATTATTGAAATGGAATGTACTAAAAAAACATGATCCCATGGACATAGTCAGCCAATTTTTTGGTTTTAAATTTAATAATAGATAAATAATAATAATCAATTTCATGAAAATAACATTTTTCATAGATTTAAATGTATAAACAATAAATTTTAGCAATTTCTATTTAAAAATAATCTTATAGAGTAGAACTATAAAAAACCTATTTATAGAATTGATATTCTCCTGGAATATAAAAAATCACCATATAAATGACTTGACTCACTTTTTCGATTCTCACCGATTTCATACATATTGGGGTTTCTTTCATGTTTTTAGTGTTGTGTTAGTTTTTATAAATAAAATGGATATTTATTAATTTTTTACTGACTTTATTATAAGGCATATATGGTCATTAATAACTATAAAAATATTATTTTTGATGATAATATTTTTATAGAGACTAGTCATGTGTATATATCCTATTCCAATAACCTCAACCCCCCCCCCCCCCTAAATCCACTACCATAATACAAAAAACATCTAATGATGGATTTAAAACACCTTTCATTAAATTTAAAAAATATTTTTAAGGAAATGAATTAATTACTTTACATTATATACCATAACCTCTCAAAATCATGAATTAAAATTGATTTTCCTTTTTAGAGAGTATAAAAAAGGTGAAAGGATTGAAATTATATGATATTAATGATATTAAACCATATACATTCATAAATCGTATGATTTTAAAAGTTATTGTTAACCAAATAATGCAAGGTAAACTTTAGTTTAACACCAACCTACATGAATTCGAAAAAAATATGGATATAAAATTACATATAGGTATGATTTTTATATCACATATGTAAGAGAAAATATGTTTTCCATGTTCAAATAAAACCGAATAAAATCTATACTCGTTATAGGTTAAAAAGAATGAATTAGTGGTTTATGATATGTAACATAAAAGGAAGTATTGACCTTTTATATCCATTTTTTCTATTTATAAATCCACTTAAGAATTATTGGGAATGAATAAAACCCCAATTTACCACCATAATCCCAGTAGACCAAAAATATAAAGAAAAATGAACAACTGTAATTCCAACTATCCACAATTCATGTTTTAGAAAAGGATTAGTTGAGATAAAATACACCCCAATAGAGGTAGAATTTCAGTCCGATAATGTATATTTATTATGAAACACATAATAATCCCTATCCCTCATGATAAATAGTTCCACACATTTCCCAAGTTCTATACTATATTCATACACACATTTTCTAATACCTTCATCACCACATCCTCCTTCACTAATAAGAAATCAATGAAAAGTATCATCATAAAAGAAACACTAATATAGATAAAACATACACATTCACCTAGTCTAAGACCAATATTCCAAATCATAATCATTATCATTGATCATAAAATCATTGACACGTAATATCATTAGAACCACCAAAACCATGAAACCACCTATAAATAGATGAAAATAATAACTAGAAGAAAAATATTTAAATTATTAGAAAAAAACATCAATGAAAAGGTTGATTTAATTACATAACACCCCCACCGATGAATCTAGAAACTGGAGAAGGGGATGAAATTTTGAAAGACCCACTCATGATGCCAAAAAATCCACAAACATCATCATTAAAACAACACTTTAATTCCAGACCAAAATTATGGTCTAGCACAACGGGTTATGTGGAAATAGTATAGTAATTAAAATAAACGAATAAATAGTAGTTTCCAATTATCACTACCATCCTAATCTCAAACCACCAATGAACTTTCATATTAATGAAAATTGGGGTTTAGCATAATGGTTCAGGATATAATAGAAGGTTATGAATGGTCAATGAAAATGAAATTAAAGTAAATGACCTATAAATGTAATAACTTAATGAAAGGGATACCCAAATTCAAGAGGGAAAAAACCTAAATCTAAGAGAAACATCATTAAATGGAAATAATGAAGCCCCAAATTCAAACCTATTGTGAAAGGATAAAACTAATAAAAGATCCAAAAGATAATTAGAACACGGGTGAAATGGATAGAATTGAAGAGACAGAAGATATGGGTTTATAATTTTATCATAAAATGAGAGAATAAAAAATGAGTAAATAGATGATGTGAGTTTAAAGAAAACAACAACATGAATGAAAGATAAAAGGAAAAAATCCAGTTAAACTCAACCGGGGAATAACAATATGAGAAATCATAATGGGGTAGAGGATCAACACAAATGAGTGAAAATAAAATCCATAAAGAACCAGAGAGAAACCTAAACCCTGAATGAAAGGCTCCTGTATTTTCATTATTGAATACAATTTGATTAATATAGAAATGTTGAAGGAACATATTCCACTTCCATTGATGAAAAAATGTAAAAACATTAGTTGGTATGTCTCAATTTTTTCTTGTATGGGTTTTGGGTTATTTATAGATATATATATAGACCATTGGGATTGTGAAAATATATCCTTTACCCACAAATTTTCCACATTCACATAAAAAATAGCACCATTTTATAGGGAAATTATCCTAATACTTTCATGAGACTTTGTTACTATCATCTATTTTCCTCCACCAATAATAAACAAATATTGTACTAAATTCAAGTAAATTCCATTTTTTATTAAATTGGGGGATAACTCTTGGGGATATCATTTTAGAGATTGTATAAAACATTTGGAATAGAAAAATTGAAAAAATTTCCCACTTATATATATACTAAATATGTCTTTGAGGAGAATTATTACATGTTTCATGTTTTTTTACAAAAGGATCCTTAAATACATAATAAATATTGTCAGAGTTATTAGAATTATATTATATGTGTTCCTATAATGAGTATTACATAAATGATTTTAATACACAAAAATATAGTTTCACATCACCTTCCACCATCCAACAACCAGTGGATGTTTCCTTTGATCTTATATTTGATGAATAAAACTATTCATGGTGGGGAGTATTTATCACATGTTTTTGTGGGAGATTCTAATATCACTACACATGTCTCATATACCTTATAAAATGCTGAATAAATCTATAATAGTTCTAAAAAATTCATTGTGTTTTGATTTACCTGGGAAAATACTTGTTCTTATATTCATGGATTAAAGGAAATTAAGATTTCTTATCTTGTTTCCCTTCTATTTATATTTAGTATGATTGAGGATAAACTTGACCTTATATAATAAATACTTATTATCTAATAGTTTTACCTCGATATTATTAATAACATGGGAAAATAAAATATAGTTGTTGACCTCATTAAAAGTATTGTCCCACCCTTAGAAAACCATATAGACATTCCACTACTTATTGGAGAATAATTACTAAATGATTATCTTTGTAAAAGATTACTAAATACACTATATTATATTGATATTATTAATTATTTGGTCATTTATATGGTTCCTATTAATTTTAGGAACATAAAAACAAAAAGGCTTATTTATGAATCGTGATGGAATATTTGTGGTAAACCCAAATGGAAGAAGATTTATAATGACAATATTATTTGGTGGTATATATTCAACCATAACATACAATATATTTTCATTCTTTTAAAACTTTATATTGAAATTTATTCATTATAACTCAGTTAATGGATCAAAATATCCTTAATTTAGACTTTATCTACCAACATAGTATAGTGGTGATCATTATGATTATAGGTCAGTTACATGATGTTGATATATAAGGGATATATCTAGTTAGAATTATATTATATATCAATATATTAAAGTATATAACTCTTTTTACATGGGGTATTTATTTGTTTCATCTACATAAAACAAGTATTTTGAGAAATAACTTATAGTAGATAAATAACACTAGGATATTTAGAGAGTAATTGTTAGTGTGACATGAATAGTGTGTATTTAGAAGAGGTTATTTGAAGAATTCAAAATAGTGGAGAGAGAATAGGAAAACATGAAAATAATTTTTCTTGTTCATCATCTCATGAATTTAATTTTTTAGAGTTTTATAAATTTGGTCTCATAGTCTCTTATAGATCTGCCCATAATTATGAATGGAATGAAATCATAATTAATGGAAAATTGGTGTATCCTCAACATTTTTTGATATGAGTCTAAAAGAGTGTTGAAATAATTTCTGATTTAATTTATGAATATCACTCCAAGATGGATTTATCTAAAAAAATTTAAAAATTCTATAATATATGATCGATATGATGGAAGAGTTTTTATTCCTATCTTCAATAGGGTGGTGTAGATTAGGGAACTCAAGTATCCCAAGGTTATTATCAAGGATCAGGTTTTGGTTACATATTTATAATGGATGATGTGTTAATGTACATCAATGATGGTATATTCAATAATATTTTTATTTTAGAATTATATTATATTATTTCTAGTATATTTTTTATATAGGTTCACCTCATTTACTTATTTATACACACCTAGTTTCTGATATGGTATTTAATTTCGTGTTGCTATCTAGGGTGATGAATGTGGATGCTCTACTATAGAGGAATACATAGTTGATCGAGAATTTTTCATCACAATAACACATTATTAGTGGTTTTGAGAAACTTTATTATTTCTATACCCTAGATATTTTGTCTTTTTATGTGATATTAATGATGGAATATCTTACTTTATTGGATTTTATTAATGTTATCATAGTTGGGTGAGCATATTTACTAAATTGGATGACTATTTTAATTTCATTAAAGAATTAATTTTTTAATCCATTCAAACTGGTTTAGATATAGGGTAATTGAGAACCATTAATTCTTAGATAGTAGTATGAGATCTTGGACTAATTTAAGTGGATGTTTGTGTTTTTTCCTGTAGAATGTTAATTTTTTCATGATATATCTTTATAATATTTCATATTATTTTATCCAACTAGGGATATGAAAGTTACCATATACCTAATATATGGTATTAGGCCTTTCTTCACATAATATATCTCTAATTGGTCTTAAAGAGTTGATGATTCATTTAGTGGATCTTGAATTAAAGGGGTTAATTGAGAATAGTATAACTCCAAGGGGTAATAAAATGATATTTTCTAGACGGCAAATATTTGTTAGAGGTTGTGTATAAATTCAAAGAATTTAATTATAGAAATGATTAAAAAATAATATTTATTTATTTGTATATATGATCTATTTAATTTTTGTAGGATAGATAATTGGTTCATCATGATATATCATTAGACTGATTATCAGAATATTTGGGATTGGGTTGAGGATCTATGAAATACATTATTCAACAATAAATATGAGGAATATTTTTCATAGAGTTTTTATTTATTTTTTGTAAGAAACTGTGAAGGATATATTCAAATTGAATAGGAGGGGTGAATTATGGAATGTTTATTACAGACATACACTTAAAATTATCTTTTTCATGGTTAGTTGGAATTGACCTCCCTCCCAAAAAAATGTAAATGTAAAAAACACAAAGTAACAAAGGAGATTTTACATGGTACAACTTTACCATGATAGATAAAATGAGTATAAATGAGGTTTTTTATTAGTGTTCCAAAATTAATTACTAATGTACTACTTGTATTAAAAATTAAGATTTTACCAACTATCCCCCTAGGTGAAAACCCTATCATATAAATGATCATTAACTGATCTACGACTCAAAAGGAACTCATTACTCCCTATAGTGAATAACATCATCAATATGAACAATAAAAAATAAATTTCACCTTTATTGTATTAAAAGTATGATCCATATTTACCTATATATTTATCTATTTTGGTCTCTTAAGATAATTATACCTAGAAACTTTTTTTTCTCAAACTAATATATCTTCTCTTCAACACTCTTCTACTACCACACTTTCCTTTCACTCATCTATATGAGAATTTATTTCATCAATTAAAGATAAAATTTATAATATACCAACAATTAATGTCATATATTATCGTAAAAATTCCTTAAAAAAATTTCAATAATGTATTTAAAATATAATTCAAAAAGTCCCTAATTAAATTTAAAAATATTCCTCTTTAGATAAGTTAACATGAAACAAATATTTATATTTCTTTGGACCCACTATGTCATGTTATTTCCTCACTAAAGGATGGATGTTTTTTTATCCCTAAACTATAAAAATAATTTCCATTTGATATTATATATCTATAAAATCTATGCACTTTTATCGTTTTAATAATCATAATTAGAATTGATATTGACATAGCATTGTGTAAACTGTACATGTTTTTCTCAGCTGAATCTCAAAATAAAGTAACCAATAAGAATAAAATAATCTCCATCTTGTCATATTTTTTTATTTCAAACCACTGTGACCACTAAAATCATTTTTATCCTTTTAATGGAATACATTGATGTGTTTATAAAGATTTGGTAAGACTTTTCTAAAGTAGAAAATGAAATTTAAAACCGAAAATTCCAATATCTACTGTGTATGATACAAAAACCATATGTATATAAATTGGATATTTATTTGTACATAAAATTGATGAATAACCATATTTTTTATTTCATCATAAACATGATTAAAATTTATAAGAGTCATAAAATAGACCTTCATTTCTATTATGTATCTACATATCAATAGGGTTTCCCGATTCCCAAGCTGACTCTCCACTCTTCTACAATAAACTAGTATCTCATGTACGAAGGGAAGGAGGAGAAAATTTATAGTAGAGAATTGATAAAAGTATTGGTAAATATATAATTCACCATCTCATTGGAAGAAATATAATATATATAATATTTAGATAATTATTGATAATTTATATCATTCACTCATATATTTCATAATATATATGATAATGATTCATATGGGTTTACTATTGAACCTATCATGTGTTTCATATTTTGAAATGATTAATATATGATAAATTGTTTTAGAATATTCCTTATCATTAATAATTAACATTTAGACAACTATTTTTTCATACAATATTATTGATAGGAAATAGTAAATATCTCCAAATAGGCCTTATGATATTCTTAATATAAGGAATATAACATTACCAATATTTCATAGATGTCATACTATACAATATACATATATAATATAATAATTTATATCCAAAACCAAATTATTTCTTTAGATTATATCTCTAAAAATAACAAACATTTAGTAAATACTCAAATAGTATATTCCATTTCGCATTATATTATATCATATATAATGGCTTCTAAAATCTTATCTAAAAGTACATTTGGATAGCACCCAAAAAAATATTGTGGAAGGATATAATTAAATTCAATGTGTATCCCATCATATTAAATTATTTTTCAATTCCAATAAATAATCCCATATAAAGTATATCTAAAAAACATTTATAGTAACTCTATTAGTGAAAATAAATATTTATTCAGTGAACTAGTAAGTGATACCTCACAAGCCATTGTAGATGTTGATATAAGTATTAATTCATGAAGTAAAAAAATTAAATCCAAGAGAATACTATAAAGAATCATCAGTTCTTATCAGGATACAAAAAGATCTAGCTTTATCTCCATCAAACATATATTTATTTATACACATTTTAGGAGCTTCATCACATGTATTCATGCATTTACATATGATCAGTTTTTCAAATACATCAAGTAACTATGAGACACATAACATGTAAATCTCATATGTCTACTCAAATACTCTAAATTATCCAAGTATAGACAAACCATGTCGATGAATTTATCACATTTCATTATCATTTATGGATGAGAAAAATATGTAAACCTTGTATTATTAATAATCATAGCTTATGTCTTATATAGGTATGACCATATACTCCGTTAATGTATCTCAATAGATGTCCTAGATGTAAAACTTTTTATACAAGAGGGAAAGTCCCATCATGGTTAATCTTCAACCGATTAAATGTTCAAAAATATACCAAATAACACTTTTTTAGCTAAGAATTAAGGCTGGTGTATGAAATGGATCAATTTTTGAATGTTCTCAATCATGGAATCATGCTATCCTCGGGAATGGGTAATTACAAATATGAAACATTCTCCCCTATTATTAAAATGATATATTGAATAAAACCCTATGTGGTGTACTTGGGGGGGGGGGGTAATCCTGTGCATAAAACTCATTTTTTTCCACATGATCTTATTTTAAAACTAAATATGAAATATTACGTGATCTAACCTTATATTTTCATGATAGACAATAATACTCCTTGATGATAAATAGTTAGTGATAACACAAATCCAAAATTTAAGATGTCAATTATCATTTCACTTCATGTGTACATATATCCATCCTGATATATTGATAATGTGGATATCACATTTTATATATCATGATGAATTTTTATTCTGAATGTAATTTAAAAATAAATAAAAAAATAATACATAAGTTCCTATCTCATCATATTACATATTATAAACTACCAAATCAGCCTTATGTCTACTGCACTTTTTTTATTTTTTAAACTCATTAAATTATATGACATTACATTTCATATATATATGTGAGCATATAATAAAACCCTCTCACTAATCTATTTAATAATTATCATATACGAAGGAAGTAATTTTTAATAATTATCAAACTTGAGAATCATATTCCCAATATTAAAATCTATGGAAAATGTATTTAAACTCTTTAGTTCACAACATACAATGATGAAGGTTTAATAAAATATATTAAATACATTGAATAATTTCTAATTTAATTATCATTATCATTCTTATAACCCTTACCATCAAGTTTTTTTGTAGAAATATTTGGGTATCTAACATAACCCTTTACATTATTCTTTTACAGACCTACCCTAATCCTTTTATGATATTATGTGACATTAAAATTATATTTTGATAAGCAATATATTTTATTTACTATCTTTAAAACATATCATAGTCTAAAAAACTCACCCTAATATCTAATAAAAATTAATAAATTTATAATTTCATGATAATATACAAACACGAATTTGGGTCAGGAAATAAAATTTATTTCCAATAGTTTTTATATTTAAAAAAACTATATATGTAATGACATGTAATTTTATAAAGACAAAAATAATTTTTTTACATATATATATCTTTTCGTATCTTATTAAATGTTTCTTATGGAATTTGGATGGTCTCATGATTATTTGAGGTTTTGTCAGATCCTAGATCTCCAAGTTATGAAGGATCTAGGATGAGAACATAATTTGTCCAAATCGTGCCCTTGATCATGAACCGTTTGTCCAAACTATGTGGGGTGATATATATGGTTATATAGGGCCGCATAGGTAGGATAAACCATGCAACCTTAGACCCATGGATTTGTGAATTCTATTAGAAAAGTGAAATAGGTCACCCACATGAGCTGTGCATGGTTTGGAAAACCATGCAAATAAGTGGCAACCTTAGTGCCACTATAGGAGTAAACATGCATAGTTGGAGCATGATTTTTCAAAATGGTGTTGGATAACCATGTGAAGGGGGTGAATTGGGGAGTTCTTACTACATGTTTGGTGAAATAATTAGAAACAATGCTTCCAAATGGTGAATCTCTAAAAAATTGGTAAGATTATGTTTTTACCCATCATTCAATTTAACAAAACCCTCTCTTTTCTCTCTTCCTCTAAGAATAGTACAGCCTCCTCCTCCTTGAGAGGCACATGTAATTCACCTTAGATTAGAGGTATATCTTGGATTATTACTCCATTTCCTTCACCATCAGTTTCATTATATAAAATATGGTGATCTATCCATTCCTTTCCATCCATTATTCATTTATCTTTCCCAGGAATGAGTTATTTTGGTTTGAGAAAATATGCCTTATTTCTATAAAATGTATTTATTTTTATGCTTTCATCTATTTTACCTAAAATTTGAAGCTGATACTAGATGAGGAGTCACCCACAAGCCTAGGGTAGATATTATAGTAATTTTACATAAATATTTAAGTGTTTCTATAGAACTCATCATTATTAGGTGAAACCCAGGGTAATATTGGGTTAAATGATTTTAAATACATAAATTGGAAATTCCATATGATTATTATAAATAGACTATGGATATAAGTCAATGGAAAATGGGTAATGTAATTTTTAATCATGGAGTTTCATGCTCTATTAAATTGGGTGTTTAGAGTGGTATTTAAAACGATTTACTTATAATATGGACCTGATATTCTATGTTCCCTTTTTTGGGTGTTATAAAAGATAACTCGCCCTTCTATCCTAAGTGATGGGAATTAAATCTCTCATTATAAGGAGATCTTTGGATAGTACCCTTATTAGAGCCTATAAATAGTTTTACTATGCTTCGACTCCTCAGTTTCACATCAGATCTTTCTAGCACATAGTATCTATGTATATTCCAATATATGTACTTTCATATATAGTGTATATAAATATACATATATATTAGGTATAATTACTAATCAATATTTGGATGAGGTAAATTGATATCAAAGTTATTCCGGCTAATTCCCAATCAGATAGTATCAGTGAGGTGTCCTATTAGAAGTTTTGATTACTAGGTTATGAATTTGAGAATTTTTATTATTTTTTATACCTAAAACCTACTAGACATAAGTACTGATAGAATTATTCTATATAATTTTGGTGGTGGACCACTGAGTGTTTCTCACAACCTGTTTCGGCCGCCGATTGGAGCATAGAGGGATGATTAAGGACATGTTACTTACTATCTTGGGGAACCATTCAGTGCCTCCTAGGATAGGATATTATGATATGGTATCACAGTTGTTTTTTAATTCAATATTATTGTTTGGTTAATTTATAACAGACTAATAATATTCCAAAATTTTTAAATGATCTGGTACTTGGTAGTAGATTACAGACATATAGGGGAAATCCAAATGTGCTTGGCTTGAGATGTTGTTGTTATTGGTTTTTTATAGTTATAGTTATATAATTTTCACCATTGGGTGACACGTATGTTTTAAAGCAATGTTATTATTTATATCAATATTATAGACAACCTTTACCATTGCCTCGATATGTTATGGAGGTAGTTTTATAAAGAATTATAAAATTCACTTTACAGATTATATTCTATGCATTATTTCATGAAAAATTTACTTACTATTTGAATTATCTTCAATTAATATTTTTGGTTCTGTAAGTATTATATATATAAATTTTCTAACACTTCTTGTAGGGATAAAATTATTATAATAATTAAAATTTAAACATTATTATAAATGGTTTTTTACTATATAGATTGATTTTGGATCCTCAATTAACCAATTATACGATGTTTGGGCACTAAATCCCAAGTTCCATGGGTAGAAACAATATCTTATTTAATTTTTTTAATTCCAATCGTGATTTCTAAATAAATTACATCTACAAAATTTCATTGGTAATTATTTTAATGGAATAATTTTATATGACTTGTTACATCTGGATACCATATATAGGGGCTATATCGCAGTTACACGATGTTCCAATTGAAATTTTGAAATATTATGACTTTTATATATTTGGAATGGTGATGAATTTAATTATACTATGATATATATAAGATATTATGAACATAAATTAATCTAAACTTTTAAATGATATTAAAATTGTTAAATGGGTATTCCAATTTCAATGTAAAGGGTTTTTTCATCTATAACATTCAATTGAAACTCCATATAATATTAATTTAGTCATGTTTAATTTTACCTATACCATGTCTCAGATTTATTAGTTGGTAGTAGGGAGAATCTCTTATAACTCCCATGGTCTGTTATGGTTTCCCTTTATCACCTTGAGTAGGTTTTCTGAGCAGGAGGAGTGGTGTTAGTTTTCTACTAATAATTCATGTGCTAATCCTAATTTTTCTTATGTGATATTTTGACACGTTGAATTATTTTCTAAGGGAATTATTGAATTATTATTCCAAAAGGGACCAAATTCATATTCTAGGAGGGTAGTGATCACCATATTCCAAAGGTTGTGTTATTTGATTCACCAGTGTTACCTATCTTACTTCCACCGGTGACACCACCTGATATTCCCAACATGGGATCTGAAACCTTTTTCCATAGGTTTCGCTTCATCTGTTATTTTATATGAAAGGATTTTATCAACCTACCCCATCAATGGTAGAGCTAACATGGGAGTTCATGTATCAACCCCCTATAATTTTAGGTCAGAGTAGTCGTTAGGTAGCTGAGATAGTAATATATCCCATTATTTTTATATTTGAATATCTAAAGACACCTCTAGATAGGAGGGTCAAGATTGTGTCTTATATTTTATTCAGTTATTACAAGTGATAGTACGATTTCATTACCTAGATATACTAATATTTAGACATCATATAGAGGTAATTCTAGATGGTATTCGATGATAAATGTTTTCCAAAAATCATTTGGGCTTACTAAGCTAGAGATTTCATGAACTTGTACCTAGGAGCTATGTTTGTGATGAAGTATTCTGTGCATTTTACTAAGCTTAAAGTATTTTTTCCGACTCTAAATGGTTTTGAGCTAACGAATATAGGGATATTTGAGGATGAACTAGAATATTCCATCTGATCATTGGCTAATGTCTTTTAGTTGTCAACAATTTTTGAGATAGTCAACTGTGCCCTCAATACTGAGTTGAATTTGAAGGAAACTAAAGGTGTGATCTATGGTGGTTAAACATAGAGACTAGACATTAGTTCTTCTAGAATAAGTATGTTTGTATTTGATTATTATCATGGGTATAGTGGTAGTCATAATTCTCATACTAATATTTTCTTTTTGTCACTAGTGATTGATGTTGGTGTATAAAAAACTCTAATGCATGAGAGTTCTAGTTGAGTGTAGAGGTTGTGGTAGGATGGGTATTATTTCAGAACTTCAATAGGAAATTACCACTAGTTTCTAGTGATGGAGGATCTACACTATCTTCAAATTATATAGTAGGTCTAGTGGTAAATCATTGGTCAGGTATCTGAAGTACCATTGGCCTCCCAGGTCGAGGTGGTGGTCGAGATAGAGGGAACAATACTCATGATTCACAGTGCTAGTAGAGCGGGCCTACTCAAGGTAGTTAGGGTGAAACTCTTGGCCTTTTTATATGCTAGTTAAATTTTGTGAAATCTATTCTTGAGAAGCATATCTCTAGGTCTTCTACATTTTTAAGTACTATTCTAGTATCTCATATATTAGTGTTTTCCTTTTTTGACATTGGTTCATCACACTCTTTTAAATCTATGTCAATTATAGAGACTCTAGCCATTAAGATAGATTACGTTTGTGGAATTAGGAAACATTATATTCCATTGGGTATCAAAGAAGAGAGTATTTTCAGACATAAGGAATGAACCCTTGAGATAGGTGGTTATATATTCATATGGATTGTTTTCATCCTCAAAATGTCATGGTTTTATGTAATTATTTAGATGGAATGGTTGGTTCCCTATCGATCCAATATTTATTATTATCATTGTATTGTGGACATTACATAACTATATTTTTGTTGGCGTATTTACAATGGAAAATGGGAATTACCTGCAACATGAGCTAGACTAGAGAATCAGGGGATGGTTAGAGTGACAACTCATGTCACTAGTATTTTCTTAAATGTTCAGACAATGTGTCCTACTGATTTCCCTCATTTGGTGGATAATTTTAGGTATATATTACCTAATTAATTTGTTAGGATACCATTGGTGAGATAGGTATAATTAAACACTGATCTAGGGTAAGGAGTACCACCAGTGGCTATTCGTCAGTATTTGATGGAACCTATGGAGATTCTTGAGCTCAAGAAGCATTTGGAAGTCCCAAAAAATAAGCGCTCATGGTATTTTGTTGGTTTCCTTATGAAAGTTATTAAATGGAATCTAGAGTTTGATCCTCATTCAAAATCACACATATTACCTGTATGGGTAGGTTTTCTTGAGATACCCCTTCACCTATTCAATAAGGCTGCTTTGATTCATATTTCTACCCTCATTGTATCCCCTTTGAAGCTGGATTCAGCTAAAAGACTTCTTTCCAGAACTTCAATAGCTAGAATTTGCATCAAAATTGATGTATCACAATAGTTTCCTTCACACATATGTGTTCAAAGTGGTGATTTTGGCTTCTCTTAAGATGTATTATATGATAAAAACCTAACTATTGTCACAAGTTATTTAGACTTGGTCATATCACAAACAATTGTGGTAAAAGTAAGGATTATGATACAAGATGGAAACCCACTTGGGATGAAAAGGGTAATGTTGGAAACAAATACATGGAGGTACCCTCTAGCTCCTCTAAAAAGGAATGCTCTAAAAATATTTTAGGATTAGATAATACCAAATCACCAGAGAATCAAATCATAGATTATGTAAATGTTTTCCTTGAAATCACTTCCAATATTCCTTCTTACAAGGAAGAAAATTCTTACCAGTATGTGTCCTCTCACGAAAATGAAATAGAGGGAAATTGCCCTGATCCACCCATTTTTGATTAACCGGGAAATCAAATTCACACTCTAGAGGAGGGAAGCAAGAAATAGGTTTATGTTTCAGACTCCAGTGACTCATCAATTTAGGAAGATGATCATTCAAGCCAAATTGAGGAGTCCTATTTGGAAACTATAGCCAAAAATGGAAAAAAGGCCGTGGTGAATGCTGACGGATTCATCATTCCAAAACTGATGAAAACTAGACAACGTAGGGATTATTCTCACACTAAAATAACTATTGTTACTTGGTCACATGATGCTTCCAATAAGGTTCCTAATGAACCTGCCCAAGAAAATACTACTGAACCACCTCAGAAAAATCCACTAACTTATGTCCCGAATCATTTTTTATACTACTTTTCACAGCACTTCCCAGAGGATCAGATTAAGGACTGGAACACACATATGAAATTGCAACATGAATTGGCCCACCAAATACTACAAAAAGGTGTTATCTCTGCTGATCAATACCTCAGAGTAAAAAATTTCATCTTTAACTAGAGGATGCAGATGTCTATTCTGGCACCTTAATATTCTTGATCTTTTTCTAACTCATAATCTGCTTTAGTGCAAGATGTTGATGATATGAAACTTTGGGTTTTCTGGGTTTTGGTGATTCTTTCTTATCTCTTGCTGCTACAACACTGTTTTTGCCTCCATGATGGATCTATGAAGCCTGTTTGAATTCAGATTCTAGGTTTTTGTTGTGATGTGAATTTCAGAACGATGATGAAATTTGGCTATTTTGGTCTGAACCTCTTCTATGCTTCAATGTGATGCTTTCATTCTTCCCCATTTGAGCAGCTACATTGGTTATTTTTAGATACTTTAACTCTCGTCTTCTCTATTAATAAATCTTCTTTGAGATTCTTATGTTGAAAACATATTTTTGATCTAGATCCTCTATGTTTGCACGCACCTCTTTTTTTGTACGCACCTGGACGCTGATGTCTTAATGTGCAGTTTTAATTTCCTAGAGACTTTTGATGTTGTATACCAGGTTCTTTAAAGATGAATTTCTTTTTGGCTTCCTTCTTGATTTCTGATGGTGTAAGCTCATTACACCTCGTGAAATCATTGTAAAATTTTCATTTAATAAATTCTTTACGGCATGGATTGGGAGACCAATCCATGTCACCTTCTTATAAATAAACTAGGTCTCATTTAAGAATCAATATCCACTACCTCAAGTAAAAGACTTATTTGTTCAGGTCTGAGAATCTAGTGTGTTTTCAATGATTGATTTACAGTCGGGCTACCATCTCATGTATGTAAAGCTTCCTAAAATACCTAATACTACTTTATGGTGTATTTATGGTCTTTTTGGTTACCTGGTAATTCCGTTTAGTCTCAAAAATGAACCAAAAATTTTCAGGTCCCTGATGATTTGTGTTATCTACCCATATCTAGATTCATCCATGGTATTCTTTGTGGATAAAATGTTGGGGTATTCTAAAACGTGAAACAACCATTACCAACATATTCATAATGTTGAATACACTGAGAGAGCACCATATATATTAAAATATTACCATGTTCCACTTTTTTGTTGATAAAGTCCACTTTTTGGTTCACGTCATCATAGTGTTGGTAGTATCAGTAGACCCAGAGAACATGAGGGTTATAGATTCTTGGGAGAAATCCAAAAATAATGACTAATATATAGTGTTTATTTGGGTTAGCTGGGTATTATAGGAATATCATCCATTAATTTTTATTCCAAGAAGCACCTATTATGGGATTGACTAAGAATGGTGTGAAAAAAAAGGTCAAAATATTATAAAAAACCATCCTGAAATTGAATGGAAAGTTAATTTCGGAGCATATATTCATAATTACAAATTCAATAAGGAACTATATTTTGTATTGACATGCATCAGGCATCAGCCTAGGAAGAGTTCTAATGTAGGATGAGCGAGTTGTAGTGTACATGCCTTGTTAGTTGAGGGCTTCTGAGAATAATTTTCTAAAACATGAACAAGATTTGGTAGTAGTGGTGCAATCAGTACTCATTTGGAGACATTATTTTATTGGAGATATTTTTTTTTCTGAATATTGATCAAAAAAATCTCAATTATATATTTTAAAACATAATTTTTTTCTATATAAGTGCATATGGGATGAATACCTATAGAATCTTCAGTTTTATCTCCAATATATTCCTAGAAAAGGAAATGAAGTTGTCAATTCTATAAGATGAAATATGAATAAACAACATGTTTAAGAGGCTAGTGGTTGTGGAATTATTTTTATTGATTCATGTAGAGGTTCATGAGAGACAAGGGTAGAAAATACTAACTATATTATTTTCTACCTATACATTTACAAAATAGGTAAATAATGGGAAACATTCAGATCCTAAGGGCCTATTCTTAAGGGGGCGTGTTTCACATTAGGATTCATTTCCTTATTAGACCATAGATAATGATGAGACCTTATGAATACATAGAAATTTCTGGATTCCAGAATAAATATATGAGTATTTGATGTGGGAATCTAAGGCCTTAATATAGACAGTTTAACTTGGCGTCACAAATCTATTTCAAGACTGAGAATACTATTATTGGTGTTCGTGTGTGAAATAACTGATAGTTATATTTTTTATTTGGTATAAAATATTTCTATAGGTGAAGTAGGAACATCAGTGGATAGTGTGGATTTTACATCCATTTTTCATCCCTAAGAGGATGTGAAAGGACGTCACTATGGATTTCATGAATTTTTTTCCTAGATCTCCTTGAGGTAATGATATAGTTTGTGTCAATGTTGATAGGTTGATGAAGGTAACACAATTTCTTACCTATAAGGTAGAACATATAATTAGATGATATAGGTAGGATATATGTTATGATGATCAAACACCTTCATGGATATTTGAATTTCAATCATATCTGATTGGGACAACTGTTTCACGTTTATTTTTAGGATGGGTTGTAGAAGGCCTTGGGTACATTTTTAATTTTGAGCATGGCCAAACACCCTTAGATGAATAGACAGATAAAGTTCACAATTCAACTTCTTTAGTAAATTATATGTCCATGTGTCCATGAATTTGGTGGTTCATGGGAGAAAAAATTACCACTATTAGTGTTTTCTTATAATAATTTATTTAAGGATACCATTAAAATGGATCATTATGATACCTTGAATAGTAGACCGTTTCATTCACCTATATGTTAGATAATGGAAGGGATGGAATCATAGATTGGAACACATCTCAGTAAGGATACTTGAGAGTAAGTTCCACTGATAATGAAGTATGTGATGATAGCCCGGTTAGGACAGTAGCCATATGGAAAACACTTTCAATGAGTAGTTAAGTTTGAGTTTATGAATCATTATTTCTTATTTGTTTTTTCTATGATAGGAGAGAAAAATATCGGGATGTAGGGTAAATTATCTCCTTGATTATTGATACATTTTAAAATCATAGAGAGAATCAGACCAGAGGCTTATAGGATAGAAATTCCTTAGATATACCAGTGTGTGAATGACATTTTTCTTTTTTCCAATCATTGTTGTTATTATCTAGACCCATCACCTAATATATATCTATATGTAGTTGAGTAAGACATTTATTATTCTTCTAAAGAGTACCCCATGTGTATTTTGAAACTAAGTGTGGTGTATCTTTGAGGTAGGTCAGTTCCTCTGGTGTAGGTGCTATGGAAGCATAACCTCGTATAGGTTGAAACATGGGAGAGAGAGGCCGATTTATGTGATAAATTTTGGGATTTTTTCTTATATTATCCATTACTACCCTCATATGGGAAACTCGGGGATGAGTTTCTATAGAGAGGAATGTTTATAATGACCTGAATTTTAAGAATGGTATGAATTATTTATGGTTTTATATAATTTTTTGATCCTATTAACTATTACTTATTTACTAAAGAAGATCTTAGTAGAGTCTGAGGCATGTTCAGATATTGGATATCTGAGTTGTGAAGGAAAAAAGGATAGTCACATGGTCTATCCATATGATGAACCTGATCCCACATGGTTTTTCCAAACTGTGTAGGGTTCTCCAAGTGGTTTTATATCAGTACATGGTAATGCTAAACCATGTAACCTAGGCTGCATTAATATGTGACTTGTCTCAAACAACTGATAGAGGTCACCTTCATAGTATGCACAAAATGTTACAAATTATCCACTAAGCCTACCCACATAGAGTCACTTAGGTAGTAACCCCACATGGTTGGAGCATTGTTTTTCCCAACCTTGTGGGATAGCCATGAGAAGGGGGTGCTTTGGGAAATTCTAGCCATACAGTTGGAACACATTTTGACAAACATTTCCAAACAATAGTGTGCATCATAAAAATTCAGTAAATTACGATTTTTACCCTCTTTCTACTTATCTCACCCCTCTTTTTGTTTCTCTTCCTCCACACACAATAGTACCACCTCCTCCATAAGAGTCCAATGGAATCCACCTATTTTTTTAGGAATCTCTATCATGTACTCTCCATTTCCATCATCATGTATTGTGTTGGATAGCTAATGGTATGCTTTCCATTCCTTTCAACTATTTCATCATTTATCATTCCCTTGATAAAGTTATTTTTTTGTGGACTAATAATCCCTATTTTTTGGTCATTTTCTTTTACTGATGATTTTATTAATTCTATAAAAATTTTAATTCTATAGAAGACGAGGAGTCATCCAAGGTCCAAAAGTAGGTGGTCTAGTAACTATACCTAATTTTTTAAGTGTTTTTATAACCTTATATATCATTAAAAATATTGGAATCATCTTTTTGAGGCCTAAAAAAGTTCATTAATTTTAAAAATAAATGAACGATTTTAAGATACTCTTGTATAACCATCTAAATCAATTAAATGATGTTGACCTCATTGGTTGACACCCCTTGTGTGTGTTAAATTAGACTAACTCATGGATATAAATGTTTAATTGACTAAAATACATAATTAGTTGTATGGATTGACTTAACATCATATTATACTATAATTATAAATTAAATGGTTTAATTTAAATAAATTCAAGCAATTGGCAGGACTACAAAACATGTTATATAAAGATAATGAACTATATTATTTGGTAAAACAAATTATTAAATTTGGTTAATTGAATGTAAATACTTAAAAATGAAATGGATTATGATTAGTATAAAGAAACATGGACATTGGTCAAAGGGAAAGGGTTGAGGGACTTGTAGAGTAGTTGGATTCACACTCCCTTACATCGGGATTTGGTCATGGAATCTCACACTGTTTACTTAGATGATGGTCTTGGTGTTCCATGTTCCCTTTCATCAGGTGTTAGGCATGATAAATCACCACACTATCTTAAGATATGGGCATGGAATCTTTCATTCTCAGGGGATTTATGGATAATATCCTTATTGGATCCTATATGTTATTTGATTATTCACTTATACCTTAGTTAGTCCCCGATACCTACTAATGTATTTTATATATGTATATTACTACATATTTCCATCTATATATAGTGTATATACACACACATATATATATTATGTATAATTAGTATCATCTTATTTTTCGGGTAAACTCAGATCAAAGATATTCCATCCTTTGCCAACGTGGGTAGTATCATCTAGGTGCCCTATAAGAATAGAAGCAAACTAGGTTATGGATTTTAGAATTATTATTATATGTTATACTTGCACACATTATGGTAGACACATTGACTGGATTATTCTAAACACCATTGATGGTGGCCTATTGGTTTTAACTCACATTCTATATGGGTCACTGACAAGTACTTAGATAAACCGTATTGATGTAGATAGGGTCAAGGTAAAGCACCCGATCATGGATGATTGATCTGATTTTCTTATAGCATCGGAGTATAGGAGTAGATGATTGAGCATATTCTTATGATTCTAGTGGATATTCCATTTTTTTATTTTATGATTTTTTATAGAATATTGTATATGTTTGTTCTTCATGTACCCTTTACCCTAATGTTTTCACATCACGGTGATATGATATCTTTTTTTATATGTCTTATCTTATAGATTGGATATTATTATTATTATTTCTAGGATGTTATAATCCATGGTTGAATATTGAACTTTTTTATTTTGTGATATCACCTATATAATGCTTCTTCTATTTATTTTTTATTATTTTACCACCCAGATACTCTAATAAAAGAGGGTATTGTCAACCCACTATACCATCATAGACCCTCAATCCTATTCGAAAACATCTACTATAAAAGTAGGCATGATTGAGGCCATGTGACTCACCAACTCGAGTCACTATGTATTGGATCCTGTGTTGCGGTGAAAAAAATGATTACCAAATTTTGTAGGTTATTATATGTTTTTGTATATTTATTATGAAAATAACAGTTTATTCTAAAAAATATTCCACTAATGGGTGGTTGAATTATATCCTTCAAATGTTAACATAAAACCATAAAAAAATATTTAACTAGGGAAAAAAATACATTTATCCTTTTCTTCATTTGAAGTATGTTAATGAATTTTATTAATAATAAACCATGTATATTGAATCCATTTTCTCATATTGTTTAAAATAAAAATTGTTAATAATAAAATTATCTTGTCATATAATATAAATAATATGTAAACACACATCCTTTTTTATATCCATAAGTGTTTTATATATTCCTCTACTTTTAATTCTTTAATTCAGTAACCATTTTATTCTCCATTTTGATGAAAACTACAAGCTCCTTCCACAATTTCATTGATTTTGAAATATTTTATATTTAAAATGATTGTGAAACATATAGATAGTATCATATAACATCAAAAATAAAATAATTTATTTCTATAATATTGATACTTAACATGGACTCTCTATGGAGTCTCTCAATCCCCTTTAAGTATTCTAGATAATTTCAAACTATGGAAGCAATCTAATTCATTCTCGACATTATCTTTATATTTCAATGAAATTGAATGTATATTTTTGAAAATAGTTATTAAAATATTCTACTGACTTTTATTCTTATGGTTTTAACTTTTACCTATTTGTACTATTAATACATTACTAGAACATATACATCAAATTCTATGGTTCATTAATCCTAAAAAATTATGAAAATGTGGTAAATATTTCGTGAATTCATTCACACTGTCAAAAAAATTACAATGATTATTATAGAATAAATTCCTTAACCAGATTAATTATTAAGGAAATATCTACTCAGTTAATTTAATTAACACCTGATCATATTGAGTGCATGAAAAAACACTATTGTTCCTTCAAATACCCATGTATCTAATTCTTTTCAGACTGATGTTGAATCCATCTATTATTCTCTTAAGAATCAATATCCACTTATTGAAAAAAATCAATATTTTTAGGCTTAGGAAGGATTTACAATAAAATATATAAGTTGGATCTTTATTATGAATTATTATTATGTTTTACACTAGTTTATTAAATTTCTTATATTAACCACCACCATTCCATATGATTGATATCAAGGTAATTTTTGATGATTATGATTCCAATTTATCTATACAAGAATCTTTAATCATTTGAGTACTAAATATTACATTCATTTAAACTAGGAAATTAATTAAATGTGATTATTCTTAAATGATGACCCCTTTTAATTATTTCATGTCCATTAGTGACCCATGATCCATATCTCCCCATGAATTATACTAGTTAACCACAAAAATAATACCTGATAATATCTGATAGACAACTATACCAATCATATAATATTTGAATCATGAATAGTTGAGTGGATAAATCTATACACAAATCCATTATTTGGATTCCCTCAATAATATTACATTGGTATCCTAATAGTTAGGACTTTTCAACTAAGTGTATACAAATGTACATTCTAATAAAAAGACACCTAATATTTATGATGAATTTATTACATTCTTTCGACAAAGAAAAAAAACCATGGACACCAAGCTTTGGCATTACCTGCCATGTTTGATGATTGAGGTCTTGAAAAGTGTTCTCTTTGGAATGAACTTTAATCTTAGTATTTTTAAGTGAATTTAATATTCCTATCTTATCTTATGTTTTCAACATTATGTATGGATTTTTATAATGATTAATTTCAGAATACATTTCCTTTCTCTTAATTAATATATTAAAAACATATTAATGTATAACCCTTTTCACAACATATATCTTATGTTACTAACCCATATTAAAAGTTAACTATATTTATATATATTGAAATTTATATCATGCATAAGGTACCTAAAACAAATTTTATGTAAAGGATTAGAACTACATAAAATAAAAAATCCTTACAAGTGTGATCTTAGAGTTATAAATCGATATCCCAAAGTTATATGGAAACTAGATTTGAGAGGAACACTTTGGGATATGCTCAACAAATATAGGTGGAGTAAATTAGTATTGAGAACATTTTAACCAATTATAACATTTTATCCATTTACCTCTATGACTTGTTAGGATCTAGATTATCCGATTCACTTTTCATTAACATATTCAAGGGTATGGAATAAAGTAAAATATGACAAAAGATAAATTTACAAGATTTAATACTCAATATGAGTATCTAGTCCTTTCTGGGTGTATGGATGATAAGTACAATGATTCTCTACTATAATGTGACAAAAACACAATTTATTCAAAAGAAAACAATCATTATACAATATATGAGTACCTAAACATTAGGAATGGGGATAGAAAAAATTCAGTATCCTTAGACCAGTGATGACCTTATCCAACTTTCATCTCCATGTTGGTTCATTATATTATCAACTAAATATAGTTTTCAACATCTTCTTAAGGTACATTGTAACACCAAGAAATTATTCTACTTGATGAGACTTATGATGGATGTCACAATTATACTTTGGTATTCTCTTCACTCTAATCTTACTCAGAAAAAATAATTTATGTAATTCTTATTTTTCTTCAATGTAGTAAACTAAAATATGCACTTATTATTTTATATAGATATTTTCTTTGTCATTATTCCTTCTTATTCACCCTATTCATATAATAAAAAATGACAATAAAATATTATTCTATAATATTTCAAAATCCTTCTTCACTGTTACAACCTAAATAATAATCCATTGATGGAAATGAAAAATCTATTCTCTTCTTTAGTATCATTGATATGAAAATTAAACTTTATATAAATGACATACTTTTTTGATGAGAAAATTCAAAAAATTATTATTTTATATATTATCAATTCTTCTTCTTGGTGCATGAAGATTGTATGAAATTGAATCATAGTAAACATTAAATATAATTTTATTCAATAATGATCATGAACAATCTCAAATGTGTCTTCTTAGGTAGATAAAATATAGAAAAAATTAAAATAATTAAATTTTTATTTTATATTCTATTTGAAATATATTTAATGTTCAAATTTAGTATTCATTATAATTTAGTATAAAATACACATATTCATGTTTAGGTATATTTATCCATGTTCATGTGAATGAATTTTGTATAACCAATCATTCATGAACATTATCTTCTCATGAAAACTGAAATGAGTTTTTGATAATGCATAGTTTTCTTTTGTCACAAAATGTTTGTGAACTATTCCCTTTCTTTTAACAAAGGTTTGTGTGTGGAACTTCTCCTTCATGCAATAAATAATAATTATACACATCTTATTCATCAAACAAGTGATGATCGTAAGTGAATGATTTCTTCTTAAAAAATGTTGGTGTACTTAATGGAATAATTCTTCTTCTTATAAGGTTTTATACATTGATACACTTCACATAACAAAGTGAGTGAATAACTTGTGAACTGGATCATGGAATTAGTTATTCATGAAATTGATGAGAATGTGATAAAATCATGTTTTTTGTATCTCAATCTCTTTATGAAACTCTTGAGTGAAAGAGTTTCAAATCAAGAGGTAGTGGTTCTTCTTCACAAAATCAAAGTTCTTTTTATAACTCTCCATTAAGTATAGAAGTTGTTCAAAAAACTCTCCTTTAGAAAACTAGTTGTCCTATTAATCTTATATTTATTCACATAAATTAAATGAAAAGGATACTATTATTTATAAATATCGAGCTCTCAGATGAAAAGATGAATGATAGGGCTGTTCTCTGAGCCTTATGTTACGGGATTCTTGGCTGAGTATTCCATGAATCTTCTTTATACATTCACCAACATAGAATCTTGAATTTTATTCTATGTAAATAAATATATTCAATTATCTATTATATCAATGTTTTGGAAATATTTTTACATGTATTTCATTTTTTACTTGATTTATAATATCATGAAAACTTCACATATTTGGTTACTTCCTTCACGAGTTCAGACTCATGTGCATGCAACAATATAACCTAAATCATTGACCCACACCTATCTTGGTGAGTGTTAAAACTAATTTAATCACATATTATTTAATATTATTTAACCTATGTATTCTCTTTAGGTGGAGTTCATGCAAAATGGGTTTGTCACGTTTTAAGTGTTTTATTGAAAACATCGTATTTTTAATTTATGTTGCGGATTTGATAAACTAGAATGTCGTTTGATTTTATATATTTTAAAACAATTGAATAATATTGATATTGGAATGTTTTAGGAGAACTACAATTATGCTATCAATGTTTTTCAATTTTACCAACTATTCTTCTACTAGCTAGTAAGAGAGATATTCCAATATTGATTTATCTATGGTATGGCCTGGATGTTAATGTAAGAGTATGCCTAAAAATGTATTAATCAGTTTTCCCAATTTCCTATCTGTAAATATTCTTCATCGGACCTTTTGATAAATTAGTGAAATCCCCAATTGGGTATTGTAATTCCTTAATAATGAATTGTTCCTACCAAAATCTTATGCATGTGATGGTGATTGTCGAGCACCCACTATCCAATCTTCATATATTATATACAAAATGGATGGGAATTTGGTAGAGGGAGATATGGATAATATACCAAGGTAATTAAAATTAAAATAATAATTCCCTAACATAGTTTAATTTTTTTATTAAAATGTAAATTATGAATCGAATCCACTTGGTAGAATATAGGATGGATTTTATTCATTTTGGAACAAAAACTAAGAAAAAGAAGATAGGTCCAATCGCCCCCTTTCCTAATCACTCAATTAAACTACCCATCTATGTATGGGGAACTGATGATAATTTTGGAGTGTGGGGAAATCAAAGGAATTTAATGAAAATAAAATACATAAACAAAAATAGTAGAGTCGTGTTGCAATAGGTTTTCCTCATCTACACTTCCCCATATGTAGTTGATACATTCCATCCCCTAGGAAGTCTATTTATAGTGATGAAGGGTTTTCTTTAGGCATCATAATTGGGTCAATTAATGGGTAAAAGTATTCTTGGGTATTAAATATAAAATTTCAAGGTCTTCCATTATTAATTCCATCAAATCTACTTTTTTGGACCTTCTTAAAGGTTTCGGGTCACGAATGTTATTCATGATGTGTAATGTGTGGAACATGAACTCTAACTTCTAAAATATTTCAGTTCATGAATAGTGGATACATGATGTCAAATGTAAATTTTCACCAGAAATTGATAGTTTAATTCAATTTATTCTATTATGAGATTCAAGCTTGGGCCTTGACTTATCTATGATTTTATTGTTTCTTCAATCGTACATAACAAATTTAGTGTCCCACTATGGAAAGAAGCATCATGACATGAAATGTGTCCAGCCTTATTATCTCTTTATTTTTTTTCATTATAGAAAAAGTAATTTTATCCCACAATAAATCACAAGAAAAATTAAAAACCCCATATATTAATCATTTAACATGCTTAAAAAATATGTTTAATATTAAAATACTAATACAAAATATGACACATTAAATTTTATGATGCATGAATCTATCTCTCGCCATATTTCTTTTTAAACATTTCAGAATCATGCTCTTTATATAAAATAATTCATGGCATAAAGTATGATTAATCATGTTTTATATCATCTATTCTATTAAATATGGCATCATTCATCAACATATCATGATCACTATAGATGGAAAAATTTGTTAAAATTCCGACATCAATCATGTTAGGGTTTCCAAAGATTGAAGACAATGATGTTGGTTTAACCTTGTATAACATGGGAGATTATACGTCCAATTTATTTCATATCGAACACTTTATGTTATATCCATATCATTTAAAAAAGATGAATAATACTTGTTTCTACACCATCCTACATAAGAGTTGGCATCATTTATGATACTATTATTATGTAAAACTGTTATCATTTCTTATTTGATCTGGAACTGGGGTTTGACAACAACAACTCATCACACATTCCCTTCACGGGATTCACCTCACCTACACAGTCCACCAGAATGCCTTCTTGTGTGACATGCCTGCACCTATACAGACACTATACATCCAACCGCTTTTAAATATTCACTGCACTCCATGTCAGAACTATACTCCCCCTCTATGCCACTACGGGATATCTAGGTCACCCATCGGGTTGACCACCTAGGTCCCATATGTAGTTGAGGTTTTCCTATGTCAGCTTGTGGATAGCCATATTTTTTTACAAAGGCCAACTAAAATACATGGAAAATTATATGTATATATATATTTTAGTAACACCCTCTTCTCAAATATTCTTCATAAAATATACATCATCAATGATATTTTTTAAATTTACTTTAAAGAAAACCTATTTTTTAATTTTGGAATACATTTTCCCAATGTTACTTCAATATCAGATCATATTCCCCATTGATGTAAGAAATGTTCAGTTCATAAAATTATACTTGAACATGTATTTGGAAATAAATAAGGTTCAAATAAAATCATAATTAAATTCAATGGAATAAAAATAAATTCCATATGGTAATAAGGCTTAGATTACATTATTTTTTATTCATCCATTCATCTAAGAAGTATTGACATTATTGCCACGATTGGATACTTCCTCTGATCAATCCAACACATTATTATTTATAACTTCTTCATCATGTTAAAATAAATTAAATATATATATTTCATTTATAAACAATGAAAAAAAATCCTACTCATACACAAAAAAAATTGTCTCTTAAATCTCCCCATTTTATTTTCTTGAAAAAACATAAGTGATCATTCCAAATAAATATGTGACTATATTAATCTCCTCCCTTTACTTTTAAAAAATTCATTTCACTTCTCCCCTTATAGTAATGAAATAAAAATTTCAATGTAAAAGGGTATTAGTTTATACTTAATATATATGTCACCCATAATTTCACTCTATGTCTATATGATCCATGTTTGGAATTGAAAACAAGAGGATTTTATATAGACAACAATGTTTCCATTACCAAAAGATAATAATACCACATCAAATGAGAACACATATACATGACTTTTAAGGGTTATAAAATTTTATCCCATTATTAAGATACAAAATTAGATATTAATATTTTATATTAATAATAAACCTTAAAATATTAATCCCAAATAATTCAAAATATTAAAAACATTCAAGTGCAACATGATAGATAAGTAGCCTTTGATAACTTCCATTCATTCACATTTTGTTTTTTATGTTATTAATTCAATTACACCCCCATATTGTTATGTTTTTTATTTTTTTAAACAATGATTAAGGATTAATGAAAAAGATCCTTTTCATATAAAATTATTTTTGAGAAATTTATAGAATAATCTGATTTGTACGATACAATATTTTCTGGAAGATTCTTTATCTTTCATCATTTGTCTCCCACTAAAGGGAAACATTCATCAACATATTCAAATTTATAGATCTATAAAATAATGGATTCAAAGATGTTATAATATTTTTAATACATATAAAAGGATATTCAACTTATGGTCTTCTATATTTGACAACTTCTAGAACTTCACAACGGATGATCCACTTAAGAAATATGTCTACGAGATACTAGATAAAAGATCAAAACCATATGGTATATTATTTTCAATTAATTTATAGGATATGAAATCACACACTAAAATATCATAAAATATAATCCTTTTTCATATTTTTTTGAATAAAAATGGAGGAATCATCCATGGATGATGGGTACTTTAGCATTACTAACATGAATTGGTAGAAACAACTACTTCTCATGTTCTCTCCTAGAAAACATGATTCACTATTAATTCCCTACATGATTATAAAAAATAATATATATAAAAATTAAGTTAATAAAGTGGATATTAATGTATTATTAATGTGAATATAATGGTTGATATAGTTTTCTCAACCAAGATTCCATGTTTCCTCCAATATTCACACTTGAATGTAAGAAATTCAATTGTTAATGGGGTTTCCTAGATCTTATATCATCTTAAATTTCTTTGTGTGTGAAAATAATTTGTTTAATATATTTTAAAAAACTTATATCATATATTGAATCATTAGTCTTCATAAATAATCCTTCTTGTACTGGAATTATTACAGAATAAATTTTAGGACTGTGTCTAACTATGTTGCACCGCACACATAGAATATCTTTGTATTCATGTGAAATATTTTCATATGGTTTTTCACTATAATTTACCTATTATTATTCTATTTCACTCATTATTAACAATATTATATCCTGATAAATAACATATCATTAGAAACATTGGATGAAGTTTTAGTTTTTTTGACAAGACTTCATCTGAGCGTCATCCTTTTTATTAGTTCTTTGAGATGCTGCATATTTATCCAACTTATTAAATTTATAATTAAAGGTATTCTCGCCATTAATAGTTAAAAACATTATTTAGATAATTTTGTTTACAATAATTTGAAACTTTCTTTTCAAGTATTATTCATTTTCATCACTAAATTTAATCTTCTCCTTTTCTTAACATCATTAGATGCATTTTTATATGGCCATACACCATTATTGTGACTACTATTATTTCATACATCAAATATATTTTTGATATTTCAAAATATATCTGAAGTATATATATTTTTCCTAACTTTTGGATGTTTCTTTATTTATCTCTAACTTTCTCCAACTTAATATGGGATTCATATTAATTTATAATTTTTTTATTGTACCAATAACCTAATGCACATTGCGTGAATATATTAAAACACCAACATTGACCCAAAAACCATGATATTTTTATTTTTTTATGGTGGATGATTTTGGGTTTTCCTCATAACTTGTTGGGATATTTGTGGGGATCTCTATTCCACCCTCTTTTTCCTATCCACCTTGGACATGGTGAAATGTTTTATTCTAACATTTCATTATACATACTTGTTCAAATATTTATTTCCAACAAAAAGTATTTAATAAAACAGATTTAGAAACATTATTGTATGATGGTATGGATGATACTTATTTCTTCACAGATACTTGATATATATCATTGAATGAAGTCAATACCTTCTAAAAACATTTTGAATGTAATTAACCTTAGAATATCACATTGAACATTGAGTAGTTGTATTCATTGTCTCCTTATTTGGGTAAGTCTCAATATGTGTATTCTTAAGATTATCCAACTAAATTTTCAATTCATCATATCTCATATTGATATTGTTCTTCTGATCATCAATAATAATCGAAATATTTAACAATAATTTTTCATTAATTCAACTTCCTCTTCATACATCTTATACATTATTTGTAACAAAGATATAATTTTCTTGATCTTCTTTAATTTTACCTTCAATTTTTTCTCCTTGACATCATTTCTATTTTTCAACTTTCCTACAAGTGAATGGATCTTTTCTTCTAAAGTCTTCGTGGCTATTTATTTCTCTGTGAAAACATTGAGCTCGTTTTATTGAAAAAATAAGGAATTTATTTCATTCTACAAAAGTTCGTTTACAAATTCCCCTACATTATTGGAGATAATTATACATTATATATGTTTTTATATTAATTCCTTCTTAATAAATTCTATCTTTTACTAAAGATGAATTATCTATTCCTATGTGATTTCAAATATACCATAGATAATAACAACTAATTATTTGGAAAATTCATGAAACATATCCTTTAATTCATCAATCGAAAAATCATCAGACATGTGGTCACGTCTCCTAGTGCATAGATCATCTTCTAGATAGATTGGATAAGAACAAACACTTACCTCTTGATCATTTTAGCTAGTGATATTATTCATATCCTTTTTGGAAATTTAACACGCATTCTCCTCACATTAATATCCTTATTTATTCTTCTTTTGTAATAGGAAATAGAAAAACTAATACTTTATTTTTTTAGGAAATAGGTCTTTATTCTTTAGATTTATTTTTAATTTATATATTCTATTCATCAATGTTATTATAGATATCAAATTATTTCTTGGAGATAGTTTTTTTAACTAAAAATAAAATTTATTATTAATATTGGAATAAAAACTAGAATTTTAAAAAACAATAGCTTCACTATAGAGAATATAATATAGGTGAACCTCCCTCTGATACCAATTTAGAGGACCACATCAGGATATACACAATAATATGAGTGGTGAAAATTTGTGTTGGGTACATTTTAATGAATTATAAATTTTTATCCCTTAACCTATTATACCTATTTGGATCTTAATTCTCATATTATCTTTTATTTATCATATTCATGTGTATAAAATAAATTAAATTTTGGGGAAAATATTTTTACAAGGTCTACTACTCCATACAAGTAGTTAGTCATTATCATATTTATTTATGACCATTAAATAGATTATATACAATAATGATAAACCAAATACAATGTTTTAAATGGAAACGAATCATTATCCAAAGAAATATTACCTACACATTAGGGGGGTGGGTGATAGAAACAATCATGTATCCCAAAACTGGTGAAAAACCATCCAACTTCAAAATCATTGTTGGTTGTTTGTACTTCCTACTGAAGATATATTTAATATAATTTTTAATGTACATTGTAACACTAAGAAATACTTCCACAATATGATACATATTTTGGATCTCACAATGTTTATTTGTTCTTCTCTACCCTCTATTCTTGATTTCATTCATGTTTATAAGTAACTGTTCTTATTCTTCTTCTTCACAATAGTAAACTGAATGTTGAACTTATTGATTCATCTATATATTTTTTATCTAAATATTCTGTTTTATTAACTCTATTCATCTAATACCAAATGATAATAAAATATCATTCAATTTTTTCATCAAATCCTTCTTCAAATTTCTTGCATGAATAATTATAAAATAATAGTTCGGAAATGTTTTTATCATCATCAATATCAATGATATAAATATTATTATGGAAAGAAATCATAGACTTCCTTAACAAATATTATAAAATATTAATATTTTATCAATTATAATATTTTCTTGTGGGTGTAATAAATATTTATGAAATAGTATTTCACTACTCATTTAATATTTATTCATACAAGAATGATATTTAACAATTTCAAATTCCACTTCTCAAGTTGGTAATGCCTAAAAAAATAAAAATATTAATCATTTTATCTTATGTTCAATTTTATTTTGATTCATTTTTCAAATTTAGTACACCTTATACTTCATTACCAATTTCACATAGAGATGGTTAGTTATCTTTATCTATGTACATATACATGAATGTTACACAACTAATCTTACACAAACATTTTCTTCCTCATGTAAATAGTTAAGTTAATAAGTTCCCTTAATACTTTTCCATTTCATTATGTTTTGGAAATACCAAACACATTTTTCCTAAGGAAAAATATGTTTCTCTAGGTATAATTTTTTTAAGGAAAATTTTATTTCTTAAAAAAAATATTTTTGTAAACCTCATGTTTTCTTTTAGATGTTATATTTAATGATCGTTATCTAATTTTAACCATATTTTTTTAAGACCGAATCTTCATGAAAATAATCGGATCCTTATCTAAAAACACAGAATATTATAGTTCCTTAAATACCAAGAAATACTATTTTGAGACTCTAAATTATATGAAATTCCAACTTCAAATTCATTGAAATATAGAGTTCAAATTCTATAAAATTTAGACTGTGAATTCTCTGAAATCAAGACTCATAATTATATGATATTCATCATAATTTAAACACCGAATTTCCATTTTTCCAAAATCCGATTGTTCATATTTTTAGTCTCTAATTTGTAATATTCCTTGATTTTGATTATTTATATTTTTTAACCTTAAATTACATTATTAAAAAGTTATTTCATGTTAATAGGATCCTAGATTCATAAACATCAAATGTTTTACTTAGATATTATTGTTTCATAATCATGATTATTTTTCCCATGTTTTACTTACATTAAACGATGACATACAATCTATTTTTTAATAAAAGTTGGCAGAGTGACATGTGTACAAGTCACTCAGAGATTTAAGGAAAAATATAATTGGTTTAAGAGGGAGATATCTATTATATTTTATACTTATAAATACCCCATCCATTTGAAAAGTGAATATATTTGGAGATCTTGAGATTATATGTTTTAATGATGTGATGTAATTTCTAGAGAGAGATACTCTCATTCCTTGTGCGATCTGTGAACATCTTGTTTAATCATGAACAAATTGTTCCGCATTTTTAGTGAGCCTCTGATTGTTGCTATGTAAAATCGAGGACATACAGGGATATGAAGATAGAGGTTCTAACTACCTTAAGGTTCAAGGTCTTCCGGGGATAAGAATATAGAGGTTCCAAATACCATATAGTTCATGGGATTTTTGGGATAGAAAGACAGACTCTAATATTATTATCGAGGGCTTAACCTAGTATGGGTAATATAGACTTTCATGAAAGTATAAATCAATGGACCTTTATCCAAGGTTTTTGGATACCCATCTCTGTTGGTAGTAGTATTTTCTACTCGTTTACTTGTTCTTGTTAAATGATTTATTTCAGATTAATTTTGTTAATGAATGAAAGTCTACCTTTCTTAAAATTGCTTATAATTGTATACACTAATAAATAAAATTTTATACACTTTAAGGTAGAATATTATCTATGTAAACCATTATTATGTATCTTTTCCAGATCAATATTTCTGAATTCTAAGAAATATTGTTTCTTAGTTAAGAAATAAAGAGGGTTTTTGAATTCACCTTGTTTAACTTTGTTAAACATAGTTTTCCATATGGTTAAAAATAAATGTTTTTAAATATAAAATTCACTCCTATTGTAATTGAGCATGTACATCTATGTTGCATTCCAACAATTGGTATCATAGGAGGTCTATAAAATATTTTTACTTACATATATGTTTTTCTAGTCAAATCTTATTACACTTATTTAACTACTCATTTTTCCTTAAATATTATTTTTGATTATAAAATATTTTTACTAAAAATTTTGTGGAAAAGTACTTTTCTTAAAAAATGGAAGGAATTAATAATGGATCTATAGATACTATAGATCACAACAGAACACCAATTTTTTAGGGTAGTTATTATGAGTATTGGAGAGATAGGTTGAAGAATGTTTTTTATTAACACAGGTGTGGGTAATTTTTTCATGCTCACTAGTGAATACAAGAATCTTGGAAATAAACTTAAAACCATCAAAAATCAAGAAAACCCAGAATATCAACTAAAAAAACAGGGTTGACATATGCTTTTATGTACAATGACTATGAATATCTCTAGTCAAATATATTCTTGTGAAGCTACCAAATTTATTTTGAATAAACATGATGTTAAACACTTTGGAACATAAAAAGTGATAGAAACAAGAAGAGAAATTTTACGTGATGAATATCATGTATTTTTTATGGATATATTATTTGAAAAGTAGAACAGGGATTCATGAAAATCTTTGATAGTATTTAATCGATGCGATAAAAATTTCTTGATGATCATGTTCTTGTGGACAAGATAATTGACATCATTCCCAATGAGTGGGAATCTAAAGGGAAAGCTGTTGACGAAAACATGAATTTGTCTAACATTACTCTAGATGAGTTATTTGAACACTTATTTAGCATCAAACAATAATTAAGAGAGATTATAAAATTAATAATAAGAATAATGGTAATGGAAGTGTTTCTTTCAATACTACATCTATATCCAAGAATCTGGAAAGGGTTACTAGATATAAATCTAAGAATGTTTTTGTTATATCTGAATCAAGTGATTGTGATTTGAATGAAAATGAACTAGACAATTTTTCTCAAAGGATAAGAACCATTGTGGTAATGAAAAATTTTCAGTATAGATATAAAAGATGGACATAAAGGAAATGAAATATTATAAAGTAACTTGTAATGAATGGATAAGGGCTGCACACATTAGGCCTAATTATCATATTCTAAAGAGAAAATATAGAATGGAAAATAATTTTGAATGGAACTGAAATAATTACTAAAAATCTATGTCTTGAAATGTCTTAAAGTATATGGAATCATGGAGTGCCATGGGTGGTGACTCTTGATATGAATCCTCGGAATATGAATCTTTTGGTTAGAAGTATATTGGTCTTATAGACATATTCTCTATTGAAACTCATAGTCTTATTCCTAATGTACATAACGATGAATCATTAACCAATATTTCATTAAATGAAAATTTTAATAATGAATAATATTATGAATGTTCAGATGAAGAATCTTCTTCGTCAAAAGATAATACTTGACCTTTATTTTAAAAAGTCTAGATATTTTCTAAATTACAGGAGAATGACAACTAAAAGATAAACAAAAGTTAGAGAATAAAAATTCTAGAATTTTTTTTAATAAAATATGATGCATATCCTTATAAATATCTTGATCATAAAATTATTTATTTAGAAAATATTTCAAAATTCTATAAGGAAGTTAATTCGAAAATAGGTATACAATCTAAAGATCTTTAAAATGTTATTTCTAAGAAAAATGTTTTAGAGAATAACTCAAACTCCAAGAATAATGAATATGAGGAAATGAATTTAGTTATCCGAATAAAATCATAAATTTTATCCTTAAGGAATATTTTATGAAATTTTACATTTAGAAGGAATGAATTTGATAAATTAATTCACAACATCATCATGTTATGAAATGTTCTAGATTTTGTTATACTCATTCAAAAACAGTTTTTGGGTACAATTTTTTTTCACCCCAAACTGTTTCATTTTATAAAAAGTGTAAATATGGTGGATATTGGGAGAATATTTTTCTTTTATAAAATCCCAATCCTTAGGTTTTCTTAAAGATTACTTTTACTAAACATTCAGGATCTATGAAATTTTCAATTCTGAAAGTCTAATGAGTTTATTTTTTTTTTTGAAAATAATTGAATAATCAAAAAAAATTACACAGTACATGGATAATGGATGTTCCTAGAATATGACTTGAAAAAAACTTATTTTAAAAGATTATCAAGACAAACGGAAGAAAATAACTTTAAGAGATAACACTCAGGGGTAATTGTTGGTGTAGGTAAAATTATTCTTCTTAGAAAAGATTTAGTTCTAAATGTTTTATTTCATAGAGTTCTTAAGAACAACCATATAAGAATAATAAAATTATTTGATTAAGGTTACCGTGTAAAATTTAGGAATGATAAATGATTAGTAAACAACTCCATGGAATAGTTTATAATCTCTTCCAATAGGCATGAGAATGTCTATATACTGAACTTAAAAGGCCAAGGGGTCCAAGACCTACCTTGCCTTAGTTCCATGGAATATCAATCTTGGTTATGGGATAGAAGACTAGGAAAATGTAGCCTTAGAAACCTATGAAATTTTTTTTAAACAAATTAAGGATCTACCAAAGCTTAGAATTGATTCCACAAATGGTTGTGATCCTTATTATTATTGCAAGAAACATAAGTCGAGAATTAAATTAATTAGTTAAGTCTCAACTTCTGATGCATTGTAGCTATTTCATATGGATTTTTTGGTCCAACACAAATTTGAAGTATCATAGGAAAATACTATGCATTTTTTAGTTTATGATTCCACTACATATATATGGATCTATTTTCTTGAAAATTAATCTACAACCTTTTCTTAATATAAATCATTTTCATCTAATATTAAAAATTAGAAAACCCTTTCATTTATAACTATTCATAGAGATAGTGGGAGAGAATTGGAAAATTTTGATTTTGAAACATTTTGTAGTAAGAGAGGATTCACTCATTACTTGTGAACTACTAGAACTCCCAAAAAATGGTGTTGCTGAAAGAGGAAACCAAATTCCTCAAGACATAACTAGAACCACGTTGAGTGAATATTTTAATGCTAAATGTTTTTGGGCTGAATGTATAAGTACTACATGTTATACTATAAATTGATTTTTAGTAAGACCGTTTCTTAATTAAACACATTATGAATTATGGACTGGTAGAAAACCTTGACTTTCATAGGTAAAAGTATTTGGATGCAATGTATTCATCATGAATACAAAATATAAATTACATAAATTTAAACCCAAATCCGATGAAAGAATTTTTGTAGGCTACTCCACTACATCTATGATTTATAGAGTTTTTATAACAAATTCTTGTACTGTTGAAGAAAATAGTGCATGTTAAATTTGATGAAACAAAATATTTAGTTTTCAAATAACCCCAATATACATCTTCAAATTTGTTTCCAAATACTAATTATCAACATTTGATGGAATATTATTCTAATAAAGAAAATACTCATGAAAATTCTTCTGAAGTATTTACCCTAGAAGATATTTTACCTTGTATTGATAAGAAGATTTTATAAAACACATACTAGTTTTTTCATAAGAATAAAAAATATGATATTACCATTGTTGATGTAAATCATCCTATATGGAATATAAGTTCTTTATGAAATGAATTATATAATCAAATATTTTTCCCAATTAGAACTTAAATCACTAGTGAAGGTTTTGGTTTTGATTGTTGGATTAAAGATATACAAGGTGAACAAAATGAATTTGAATGAAACAAAGTCTAGATCATGGTTAAAAGACTTAAGGAAACATCGTAATTGGTGTAAAATGGGTATTCAAAAATAATGTGATGAAAATGGAGTAATTGTAAGATATAATGAAATATTAGTTTCTAAATTCTATAATCAACAAAAAGGAATAGACTATGAAGAAACCTACACTCCAGTAGATAGATTTGAATCTATTATTATTTTACTATTCTTTGTTGCATTATTCAATTTCAAACTTTTTTCAATAGATGTGATGTGTGCTTTCCTAAATGGATATGATTTATAGAAATTTTCTATTGAACAAAATCCTAGTTTTGAAGACACAAAAAATCCTGAACATGTTTTTAAACATTAAAATGCTTTATATGTACTTAAACAGTCCCCTAGATCCTAGTATGATAGAATTAGAAGATTTTTTTAACAAAACATTTATGTTCTGGGAACTTCTAATCCAACTCTTTTTGTAATTAAGGATAATAAAAATATTTTTATTATTCAAATTTATTTTTATGAAATTATATTCAAATCATATCAGCAATCATTAATGGATTAAGATGAAAATATTATAAAATCATATTTTGAAATGGGTATGATTTGTAGATTAATATGTTTCCATGTTTTTAAAATTTCTCAAAAACGAGAAGGAACATATATATCTCTACATTAGTATATTAATGTTTTTTTTAAAATATATAGATATGACAACCTAAAAAGTATAAGTACTCAGATTGGTACCTCAAACACTCTTGATCTTGAAGAATTTGTAAAATTAGTAGATCAAACATCTTTTAGAGGTATGACAAGATGTTTATTATACTTAACAACAAGTCGTCCAGAACTAATGTTGTTCGTATGATTATGTGAAAGTTATCAATATAATCTAATGGAATATAATTTAAAATAAGTGAAAATAATTTTTCACTATTTAATATGAACCATAGACTTAGGACTTTTTTATTCTTCTAGAAATGATTTTGTCTTAAAAAGGTTTTCATATGATGATTTTGGTGGATGTATAATGGATAGGAAAATTGCATTTATAACTTGTCATTTCCTAAGAGATTAATTGGTTTCAAGGTTCTGCAAGAAGGAACACATAGTAAAACTTTCCACTACTGAAGCTAAATATGTAGTACCTGGATGTTTTTTTGCTCAAGTGTTGTGGATTCAACACACACTCATATAATATGGCATGATTTTTACCAAAAAATGTATATTGTGTGATAATAAAAGTTCTATTGACCTAAAAAACCCCTCACATCACTCTCATTAAAAAAACACATATATTAGGCATCACTTTCTTAGGGATCACACTCTCAAAGGATATATCATTCATAAATTTATCGGAACACAAGAACAAGTTTTTGATATTTTTAAGAAATTGTTATCATATGATAGATTATAATATATTAAATAAAAGTTAGGAATGAAAATTGTTTGTTAATAATTTATATTAATATTTTTTGGAAACATATCTCTTTACATTAAGAAACTCTTTTTCTTATGGGGAGTACATTTAATTATTCATTCAAAAAATTTGTTGAATTTTTTTTAACCTAATATTTTTCTTTTCTTAACAGATTTCTTGAAAGCTAAATTTTTTTTTATAATAATGTTTTTAGACTCTAAAATGTATCATTTCTTTGATAAATTTTTTCAGAGCCTAATATAATTCTTTCCTTAATAAAAATTTCAATTATATAATTTATTTAAGAAGAGCCTTACCAATATTGACAATTCATTCTATGAAATCTGGAAGTTATGTTTATTTACTTAAATCTTCGTAATTGTATTTTTTACGAGTTGGTAGTTCTATCCTATTTTTTGAAAACTCTAGGATTCACTTTCCTTAAATTCAAATTTTCCTTAAAACCTCAAAATATCAGAACCATCATATCCTTCTTCAGCATTGATATGAACTATCAGATAGTATCAATCTTATATCAACCGTTGGATTTATTATTGAATTTGAATTTTCACAGAAAAGCCTATATAAAGTCCTCCCATATACATCCTATATCAATCTTCATGTTTTATGATTTTCTAGTTTTTTTTCGAAGCTATGACACCCTAAAAATCATTCATTATGTATTCATAGCTTTCTTACATTCCAGATGTATCTTGAAGTTTCCTCATAAAATAAGATGGCCTTAATCAAGGAACCTAATGATTGGAAAATTTTCAGAGAAAGGCTAGTCAAAACAAATTTCTTTCTGATGTATGATTCCTTGATTTGGAAAGTTATAAAGAAGAATAGTTTGGAATGTATTCGGGTTTCCAAACCAAAAAACCATGATCCATTTTGTCTTCATATCATTTTAAAATTCATGATACATCCAGTTTTTATGAACAAGGGTGAAGATAATTCATTTCATTCAAGAGATATGGGAACACTTACCCCTTATCGTTCAACAAAGATACAAGTATTCCGGATATTTATTAATAAGGATAGGCTATCTTTTGATCTCACGAGTTTTTTGAAAAGGAATAATTTTTTGACAAGGTTAATGAAATTGAGTACCACGGACAAAAATGATTTAAGTCGCCTATGATCAATCACCTTACGACCATCTACTATTTGATAGATTTGTTGATGCAAGTTTTTCTCATTCTGATAAAGGGAGATAAGGATACCCTTAATAAGTGTTATATTTTTATGATGGATTTCATAGTGAATCAATGAATGGTATGGGTTTTCAACTATATTCTCCATATAATCACCAATATCAATAATTTTACACTCATGTATCAAATAATTATATATAAAATGATCTTGTCAAAGATCCCAGTTATTTTCTTATAATCATTTATGATTCCTTCCATTTAAAACCCAAATGTTTTTAAGATTTTATTATTGATTGATGATACTCTAATAAAAATGTAAATTTGTTTATTATTTAGACAGAAGGGTCATAAGATATTCCTGAATGTGAGGTTCAAGCTATCAGCGAGAAAGGGAAAGTAGTTGAAACATCCAAGCAAAAACCAAGTAGAAAAAATAGAAATAACTATAATCAAAGAAAATCCCCAATTTGGGAAACTCAATCATCTCTAACCACACCAAAAAAATGAAAATTTACAATTAATTCATAGACATATAGAGAGATATGAAGAATAAAGATGGATGGAAAGATATTCATGTTTTGTTTTAGACCATACTCAGGATAAGGCATTGAAGATTCAGGTAGAATAAGAGTTTTAAAGAAAAGATAATGAGAAAGGGATGAAGAATAAGATGTGAGACTCTGAAATTGTCCAAGATTTGCTTAAAGATAAATGGAAATATTCAAAACAAATCCATGTAATAGAATCATTCTTGCAAGAATTAGTTTCAATAGAATCTTTGGGATGTAAAGTTTCAATTCTAGAACCCATCACTGATGAATAAGTACATTAAAAATAAGATCAAGAAGATGAAGTAGAAGAAGGATAAATAGAAACTAAATATGTAATCAAATCGGTGGAAGAATACCATGAGAAGGAAAGTCCTTATGAAAATTGTTCGACCAGAACATCCCATTTTGAATCCCAGAACATAATTTTTAAAAGGAAATATGATGATGCACAAAATAATGTTAATAAACATACTAATAATGAAAAGAACAATCATAATTTTATTCATCCTGAAGATATGAATGAATTTGTTGATAAAGATAATATTGATGATGATAAGATAATCTACATCTCTGATAGTGAGCATGAGACTCCGAAAGTCAAGAAGGTAATCTCTAGAGCTGACAAAGGAAAATAACTGGTTGTCGATTCACTTAGAAAAGCTATCTCTATTAAATATAAGAAATATTTTATTAGAAAATCCAAGAGGAAAGTTGATGATAAATATAATATTTATTCATTTGAAAAGGAATATTTCTCCAAATCTTTATCTTCCATAGGGAATGATTTTGTTTTCCAATATTTTAAAAAGCTAGTGAGCATTGTTCCCTTATTTCCATGTATTGATTCGATATTTCAGTTTCTTCACCATACATTCAATTAAAAGTCAGATTTGATAAATAATTCTCATAGAAATGTATATCAATATTCAAGAATAATTAAAATATTTTCACATTAGTTATGATACTCATAGGTGACCATGGAAGGAAATAACAAAATGGTGTAAATTTGAAATTGATGATATTAGAATCATGGATTATTTTCATGCTTAAATAAAAGATTATTTTGATATATCCAATGATATCATCAATAACCTTACCAAAATATTTTCAGAAAAAATGAATCAACAAAAATTCTTCCAAATCTAAGAGGATGAAAGCCTTAAATGAAAACTCAATTCAGTTGATTTAAATTTCACAAGGTAAAGGGAACTGAGGGATGAGTTAGAAGTAAAATTCAATGAGCAAAAAGCATTAGTAAAGTCTCAAGACTAAATTATTAAGAATCAAGAATAAATTACTAAAGTTATTGAAAAGAAAAATCAAGATCATGATCAGCTACTCACGAGATTTGAAGATAATCATAAAGAGCTAAAGAAGCTGAAATTCACTCTGAAAATGATGATGCTAAAAGAAAATAAGGATTAATGATTTCTTAAATAATGATCTTTTATCGTATTCTCCGTGTAATATATTTCTTCTAACATAATGAATTTTCTTTATCTTTTTATTGTTTTACATATTCCTGACCATTCATGCATAATTGTTTTTCATTCTCCCCATTCAATTTTGTAAATCACAAAGGGGTAGAAGATAATGATCAAATAAATATTATGATGAAAATAATAGAATTCCTTATGTAAGGGGGAGATTATATAAGGGGGAGATTACATAAAGAAGATATTCTTTAAAATGAAGAATTACAATCTCTATGAAAGACTTGAATACGATGAATTCACTGAAATTCAAACTCCAAATTATCTAAAATTCAAACTCGAAATTCTTTGAAATTCAGACTCCAAATTCTCTAAAATTCACACATTGAATTCTTTAAAATTCATACTCACAATTCACTAAAATCCAGACTCTAAATTCTTTGAATTCACACTCCAAATTCATTAGAATTAAAATTCAGAATTCCTTAGAATTATGATTCTAAATTCCTCATAATTTCAACTTTGAATTCCTTCGAATTTATAGTCTCAATTCCTCGTAATTTAAAATTGGAATTCATTAAAATTGAGACTCTTAATTCATAAAAATTCAGACTCCAAATTCCTCAAAATTCAGACTCTTAATTCCTCAAGATCCACACTCCGAATAACCATTTTTATAGAATCTAATTATTCATATTTTTTTACTCCAATTTATAATTTTATTATATTCCAATTATTCATATTTTTAAAAGTTTATTAACTTTCTTAACATATTGTTTCATTTTTATCATATCCTAGTTTCCTAGACATGATATTGTATTCCTTAAATATTATTGTTTCTTAATCATGGTAATGTTTCCCATATTTTTCATACATGAAACAATGTCGTACAATATGTTATTAAGTAACTTTTGGTTAAGTGACATGTGTATAGGTCCCTTCGATATTTAAGGAAAAATATGACCATTAGAGTAGGGAGATGACCATTGGAATTTCTGTCAATCAATATCCCCAACCATTTTGAAAGTGAAGTGATATATTTATATAGAGATTATATTTTTTGATGATGTGAAGTGATTTCTATAGAGACAAACTCTCATGCCTTGTATAATCTGTGATCATCTTGTTTAGCCGTGAACAACTTGTTCAAACTACTTAGTGAGACTCTGATTGCAGCTACATTAAATCAGGGACATATAGGGATTGGAAGACAGAGGTGTTAACTACCTTAATGTTTGAGGAATTATAGAGATATTAAAGGATATGTGCCAACTACCATATATTTCTAGGTCCTACAAGGATAGAAATATAGAATCCAATATTCTTATCCAAGGAATACCTTGTTGTGGGTAGGAAAGGCTTTCTTAAATGTATAAGTCAAGGGAACTTTATCTGATGTTGTTGGATACCCTTCTCTTTGGGTTAAAATATTTTCTACTTTTTACTTGTTCTTGATACATGTTTTATTTTTGTTTCATTTTTTAATAAATGAAAGTATAACTTTCTTATATTTTGTTATACTTTTAAAATATGATAAATATGATTTTATGTGCCTTAAGGTATAATTTTTCTTAAGCAATATTTTCTTAAAATTCATTTCTAGATCCATATTTCTGAATCCTAAGAAAGATTCTTTCAAAGTTAATACCTAAATAGGGTTTTTTAAATCACATGAGTTTCACAATCAATTTAAATTCACATGAGTTTCAAAATAAATCCAAATTATTCAAATGAAAAGTATAAAAATTGAGAAAAAAATACATTTAAAAATCATTAAAATCATAAAAAATTAAAATAAATAATTTATTCAAAAATAACAAGATGTTTTCAATTTTTAATTGTCTTATATTAATTTCAAGATCCCAAAAAATGTAGAAAAAAAGTAGGAGAAATTTATAAAGAGACAAGAAAAATAGAATGGAATAATAAAAAAATTCCAAAAAAAAAGATTCAAATCCCTCAAAAAAATTATTACATTTACTACCATATCATTATTTAAAATTAGAACACGAAATATTTTCTGGAAAAGTTTAAATTTTTAATCAAATAAAATAACTAAATTGAAAGACAACCTGATTTATTTTTTAGTGGAATCCTTGTGTTACTCCCCTTAATGATACAACATTAATACTATAAGAAAGTAAGAAATAAACATAAGAAAGATAAAATATATATAAAGGGGAAATAAAAGGGATAATTATTTGTATACACCTCCAAGTGGGTGATTGGTTCTTACTACCCCTGTTCAGGTAGTTGTAGTAAATTATCCCCAATAATATGGTGGGTGTGGTTTCTTTAAGACAAACTACCACATGTGAATTTTACCAATTTTCATGATTAGAGAAAAAAATGGACAACCCCAAACAAGATAAGAAAATTATAATCCCTTAATAATGAACAAATATTGAATTTGAAGTCCTGATATGAAGGGAAAAGAAGATAGTGGTTCTCCTTGTTAATTTCTATCATGCCCCTCCATATGTTATACATGTTTTTTGTATTAGAGGTTGTAGAACCATTAAATTATTCTCTTGGTTTTCATATATAGACAACATATTGGCAGTCTCTTACCTATCATCAAAGTAATGATCCATTTTTCTTATATGATAAATTTTAAGAAAAATAGATGATAGAAAACAATTAATCTATAATAAAATTAAAATAATACAAATCAATAAATAAGTCATCCCATTCAAGTAATTCAAATTATAAATTTATCTCTTATAACATGACCTTTCGAAACATAATCTTATCTGGTTCTTTTTCATCATCACATTCAAAAGTAAGAGAGAGTTATAATGGCGATAATATTTCATTATTAAGGATATGAATATCAATTTTTTGGTTATGTTCATCAATATTATTCCCATATTATTCCAAAACAATATTGATCTCCTATGAGTGAATCTGCTTCCATGTGTTCTTGGGGGACATAATCAAGAAATATTTGAGTCTGGGATAATGATATTAATGTGTTTAGTAACCCACTATCAAATTTCTTAGGTTATTTAACATAAAATATTATTGTTGAAATCTCTTCCACCACCCATTCTATTTTAGGATCAGGTTCAGGTTTATGTTCTGGTTGATCTTGACATGCATGTACATATTCCATTATCCACTATATTTTTCTCTACATGTTCTTCAATGCATCACTAATAATATATAATTAACCATAACTAACCATTTTAATTTCATCTTACACCATATATTTTCCTGTCTATGTGTAATAATTTTAAAGGAATGATACCATTAACAAAGAACATTTTGTTCTAGTTTTCAAAATTTGTGATTTATTTATAAAAATAGTGTCTTAAAGTGTTGATCTACATTAGAAATGGTTCCAAATTTATGCATAGGTATTTTACATTTATACCTAGTCAATAGTTTATTTACCTATGAACGAAATATTATACACACCGAGGGTTGGTCTCAAGGAGGCAGCTTACACAACAATGAAATTATATTGTCACTATTAAAATTCAAACTATTATAATACTAAATAATAAAATATGAAAGATAATGAATGATTTATGAACTATTAATATAATATATATATATATATCAATTAAAATAGTAAGAATGAATATATATTGATTGATTTCAGATAGAAAGGAGATCCTCTGAGGAGAACACCTAGAGTGAACCTTCATCGTATATTTATTATTTTAAAACTTAATTAATTAAAATGATACATAATATGCATTAACATGAAATTATACATATTTTTTGAATATATGATGCAATAAATAATTGCCAAAATTCCACACATCCACATCCTCGGTTAAGGGATAATATTTTTGATGATAAGGCTACGTCTGAGGTGGAAATAGGGGACACAAAGGATCATTTACCACAAAAATATCCCTAACGCTAAATCATATAAAATAAGAAACATTAAACATGAATGGTAAAAGACTTGGGAAAAACATTGGATTTCTCCCTTGGGAACATCCTTAGGCTAGTTACTTATGATCATGAGTATTATATAACATATTGGAAAAGAACGGGCTAAAAACAAAAAAGATAAAAAGGGGAGAATGAGATGAAAAAAATGAATAAAATATAGAACAAAATGATAATAATATTTAATAAAAAGGAAAACCTAAAATTATAATAAAAATGGAAAACTAATGTTTCCAACCCTTTGAAAAGGTGAAGGGACCCTTTTTATAAGGAGGGTGGAATTTTAACTCCAAAAATTATCCTCCTATGGTTTCCACAAGTTATCCCCATCAAATGGCATAATTGGAAAGAGTATTCTTAATTATATTTTTTTCCCAATTTCTTAAATATTTAACTAAAAATTTATATTTAATGGAAAATTAATAAATGAGTTATTGTAGATTTAATACATGAATTTATTCTTCCTATAAATACTCCTTATATTCCACATATCTGATTTTTCATACATTTATAACCTAGAAAATGAACTAAAAGCACCAGGATGAAGTAATAAAAGTTTTTCATTCATATATTTTCCTGATACTTGGGTATTTTCATATCAATTTAGCAATCCATTTATGAGATTCTTCCCCCTATAAAAAATAGTTGGATCATTGCATAGATTTCATTGAATGAAATTTGAGCTAGATTTGGTCTATCGAATGAGGGGTTGAGATTTGGTTCAGAAGAATAAAATGAATCCCAAAGAAAATATAAACCTATAAAATATTAATTTTTAAATATGTTCTATTGTATTAATTTTTATGTAAAAAATCTTAAAAAAATCTTAAAATAAAAATAGGCCATTTTACAACAAAGATTGAAATGCCTCTAAAACTATAAAATGTATCAATTTCCATTAAAATTAAAGTTTGGAGGGGTTAAAAAAATTAACATCAATTTAAAATAATTTATTTTTCACAAATATATGATGGTTAATAAACTAGATATGATTAGGTCATTGGACCGATTATAACCACATTGTTCCCATCACTTATCAAAGGTTTTAGGATTGGAATGAGGGAAGGTTACCTATGGGAATATTATTCAAACATCATATATAATGTTATTTGTTACTTATATTAGTTCTCTAGTGGGTTTTTTATTCCAATCCTCATGGGGTTGATATCAAATAATCTATACTCAACCTTAATCTAAATTATGTCTCTGGTCCCAGTGGATTTTCATATTCATTTTTCATTATTGAATGGGTGATCATCAATTTTGGTATCATCAAAAGAGTCAAAGACTACATTTAATAGAGAATTATCTCATGATCAACCTATGGAACCATCCTAATCCCATTCCAAAAGTTAAATGAAACCAAATACATCCACCAATACTATTCTATCATATTGTGTAATTTATCCCATAATACCCAAACCAAATTCCTTAATGAAATATCCAAACATTTCCTCATTTCTACAATCTTAAGAGAGGAATTCTATTTTTTAAAGAAAGTGACAAATATTTTTTTTCCATAAGATATGATGGATAATCTTAACAAAAAAGTAATTTTTATAAAAATATCCTAAAATAGGCATGAAGAATTATTTTGATCAGATATAATAGAACATTATGTTGAAAATAATAAGACATCGTGGATTCTAAAAATGGGTATGTGTCCTATGCTTCTCAAAATATTCCTCCCTATGAATATAAATGTATTTAATGGGATTAATTTTTGTATCTTTATATCAATATGTGGTCTCTACAAAGGAGATAAACATTCTTTAAACATATTTGTTCTAGTGTTTAATGTGGTCAGAAGGTTCCTTAACAATGATATCTCTAATGGTGATATGAATATATATAGAGGAAGGTATGCTTCCCATTAGACCTCTCAAAAATTTTACACATATGATATTCATTTTTTAGGAACATATATAACTCTATCTAAGGCCTAAAAATGATTTTGATATGGTATGATATTGTAGAACAAATTATATCAATGTTGCTAACATTAGGGTTTATATTTATAGAAAATATTCTTATAGTACATCCTAATACAATGAAAAAAGGTTTTTCATAACATATAAAAAAATCCCTATATACTATCTTGTAGAACTAGTAAAAACTACACAAATTAAAATCCTCCATTTTGATGGGATGTTGAATATAATCACTAGACAAACCACTAATTGGAAAAGCTAGTTTCTTTTCATTGGAGACATGTTCAAAGTCATAAACATTTTTCTATATTCAATACATATGAATATATTATATATTATTAGGGATCATAATGTATTCATCAAGAATATAGATAATATAATTAATCAATTTCTGTGGTATTCTCATTAAAAATAAAAAATATACTAGGCTAGTTGACCATTGTTAGAAAAATCCTTTGAAAGAATAATCAATATAAACATACATGAGGAGTCCATGAAAACCATTAATGGTATGATAGATATATATTATACATGTACATAAGTCCTAGTGGAAATATTTTTATATTAAAAGTATAAAAAGGTACCATTGGATTTGTAAAATAAAAATTATTTGGTTACTCCCCTTTTTAGTAGCCTTTAAGGGTCACTTCATATACTCCTTAATCACTCTCAGTGGATCATCTAATTGAATGGAATCTATTTCTGGGAAGTTAAATGGGTAGGTACTTTTATATTTTTATAGGGTTCCCAAGACCTAACATGGGATTTTGTTAATAAATTTATTACCCCAAGTTCATCAATATTGTTATCAATGATCATCAAAAGGCATACCTATCTAACATCATTTTGGTAGAGGAACCTAATTGGTATTCCATAACTCTAGTAGGTTTAGGATTCTTAATTGCAAATAATTTTCACAATATCATTCATGTGTAGACATGTTATTATATCTAGGAATAAAAATTATGGAACAAATATTATCATTCTATGTTCATAGTTAGGATTTGGAATGTTTGTTTTAGTGTCATTCCAATTGAAAATTCCATACCACTAAATTAAAAATCCAGATGGCCTACAAATATCAGTGTTGTTGGGAACCTAAATTTGAATTTTGGGATGACATATTTCTAGAATTAGAATGGTTTATTATCTTTAATGCATACCTGGAGATAATCATGGGACAGTCCATCAACATTAACTGACTTGAAAAACTTTTTAAAACACCATCCCACAACACTAACACTTATCCAAATGAAGCCCTATCTCATATCATGGTTTTCAATATTTTATGATGGTTTATATGGGAGACACCAAAGAAGTCTAAAATCATATATCCCATATCAGTTGTTTCCATATAATTTCCAAGACACTCTGCATAATAAAAAAACTTTTGTTTTCTACTAAATGGCAGTGACAAACACCCATTGTTCTAAAAAATGAATATACAAATATATATTATGTGACCTGGTGGTAGAATAATTGTTCAAGTAAACTAGGTATACTTTATTCACTAAGGGTGGGAATCAAGATCAATTATAATTTTTCTAAAGAGAGTGGGGTCATGAATGGTGGAGGCTTTACTCGTGATTTTAGGGGATCTATTGTTCTAGGCTTCAATTACATTTATAGGGATAGAAAATATCTCATTATAGGGGCTCATATGATTATTAGTGTATTGACCATTTACTGGTGTAATGGAATCTCCTCGATAATAGAGGAATCAGGAAAAACACTATTGTTTACATTCTGTATAGTTTAATCCCCCATTCCTCGGTACATTACTTATATTTTAGGGAATATAAGATCATACTCAGTAAAATCATGGAAATTCTTCAAACATGTCATGTGGGAAATAAGGTGGTATACCTACTAGCCTAAAAAGGTTGGAAATATAATATCTTTAATGTCTTTTCCATCTTTGGTTCTCCTATATAATATTTTAATAATATTGTACAATGATATTCTCTCATGATCCTCCACTTAAGAACTCTTTTACATTCATTTCATTCTCCACCAAATTTAATAAAATATTAAATTTTTTAGGGCCATACTTATTAAATTCATTATATATGGTGGAAAATATTTTCTACTCAATATTAATCAACATATAAACCATTATGTACTTCCATTATTGAATTTAGTTTCTATTCTTTATCCATGAACCTTACGATGAACCAACCAAAGCCATATTTTGTGAGAAAATTTTGGGAATTTAGACCATTATAAATGAGAAATTTAATACTCATAGATAGAGTTGATACATCTTTTCCTGATCATGTGGTGGAAGTCCATTTTTATGATACTCTATTTTGGAAACATCCAACTAGTTATATTGTTACATAACAAGGGTGAGTATGCACTTAGATCAATGGTGGTATTTATTTCATTCATTTCCTCTATATCATTACTAATAAATGGAGATAACACCATATCATTAGCAATAATAAAAGCTATCTCATCTTGATCTTGTTATAATAAGGCTACAATGTCATTTTATTGTGAATCCTCTTAAGCATTATACAAATGTGGAAGGTGGTACATTTTCATATTTGAGATAAATTCATCCATTAACACACATACATAAACAACAAAGGGTATTATTTCTTACTTCTTGATGGAAATGTCAGCACTGGTTCACTTGACTTATCTTTGAATAAAACATGATGTTCATGATGGAAACCAATATTTTCATTACCAATTTTTTTATTGTGACGAGGAAAGAGTATTCTGCATTATTATTGGTACATCTGATTGATAGTATGAAGGTAGGGGGGATTGTTTCATTTTCCATGGATATGAACATGATCAACAAGTACACCCTCTTATGTTTTTTGTCTTCCATCCTTCATTCTATCAAACTAATAAAAGAGTTATTAAAGTATATATCCCATGATTGGGATAATTAATTAATAGATAATAATTATTCTTCAGGGAGTTCCATGTACAAAGATGACTCTTCTAGGGTATAGTGTGCTCTGAGAAAATCAGTTAGCATCACCGTTTTTATTTCTATCTGTAAAATAAGTATCATATGTAGCTGTTATAAAATGACTACCCATTTTTATGAACACCTAGTTTAATGAAAAATTCGGAGGCAATATTTTATGATATTAATAAAGAGAAAAAGTGTGCATCAGGATGGTAACACCTAGATATTTTGTTTGATTAACATTGTGTTCGTTAATGTATACGCCATGTAACACCGAGCATAAATGACCCATGAAATATATAATTTAAATATGGTCATTAAAACCTATACATTAAATTAGATGATATGAATATTAATAACTAAATTTTAAAATATATATGGTTCACACATGTATAAAATAAATTCATTGGTTATCAATTTATTATAAATGAAAATATGGATCAATTAAAAGTAAAAGAAATATTTTTCTAAATGACCTATTTTATGTTCGCAATGTGTTGTTTTCCTAAATATTTAAATTAAACACTATTTGTGAATGATTTTAATTAAATTTCAATATTGTAAATTAAATAAAAATTTTACTATCCATATGATTTTTTTTCATGGGAGTTTTATGCTTAAAAAAATATTTCTCAAAAAAATGGTTTTTTGGTGTTTTCCATACATTTTTTAAATTTAATATTTAATACTTTTTTGAAATTTATTTTAATAAAATAATATATATTTTTCTTTCAACATGTAAAAACATTCTTATAATATTTTTTTATGATAATGTTTCAATAAATATTATTGTATTGAAAAATATTGAAAGGAAAATGATTTTTGTCGAAAACTACCTTTGGTTTAAAGAATTATAAACATCTATTTTGATTTAAAATTATTTTAAAATTAAAATTAGTTAAATTATGAGATTATTATTCAAATTAAGGTTATTTTAATTAGTTATATGTTCAATTATGATATTATAACATTTTTTTATTTTGAAAAATCTTCTACTAGAAAACCGTTTTTATTGCGTCTTTCGATTTAACTGTAAATTTAATTATTTTACTAATGTGAATTGAATTTTTTAAAATATGTTTCATATTTTTTTTCATAATAATTAAAATTATATATTAATTTTAACTAAATTACTTGTCATAATGAATAGTAATAATAGTAAAAATAAATTATAATGGTTAATTTTAAAACCTTTTTACTAAGGGTTCAACTAATAAGATAATAGTTTAAATGATCTAAAAATAAAAAATTTCATAATTTTTCCCATATGGATAGCTTGTCACATGTAATTATTAATAATAATCAATTTTGGATTCTTATTCATTTGAAAACATGGGTATAATTTATTCATTTAACAAATCATAATTTTCATCACCCCCACTAATAAAAGGGATCCCACTCTCCTCTCCACTTCAAACTATCGAAGAACATTGGTTCTAAATATACTTATTTAAATACCATCGTTATGTTCCTACAAAATTCCTTTATTCAATATTAATATTAGAAAACTATTTTAGAAAGGTTTTAGGTAAAAATATAAAGAGGTTTTCCGAAGAAGATGTATATTTCATAACAATAAATTTTCATTTTATTTCTTCATCGAACTATTTATAATACTCATAAACTATATAAAAATAATAAAAAACATTATATACCATTTATTGGGATTTTATTACGTTATTCTATTTCTTTATATTAATCCCCTCTTCGATTTAATAGGAAACAACACTGTTGATTACATGTATTGTAGACTACCCCCTCATGAACCATTATAATTCATTTCCCATCACCACCTCTCATGTATGGATCTACTGATAGAATTAATATATATCTGATACTTATCACATAATTAAACAATTGAAGTAATAGTATCACATCCATCTTCGTAGATTCTAATATGTTGGAAAACAATATCATTGCTCATTCGTATGTGTAGACTACCCCCTTCACGAAGCGATGTAAATTGTATTTCATTTTATTTTATAATGGATTGTAATAAGGACATATTCAATGAATAAAAATGTTATATATTATATAATAATGATTATATAAAGGACAAATATAATTTGCCTTTATTTATTTCCGCCATTCAAATAACGAAAACAATATTTATGTGTATGTATGGCCTACCGTCTCCTTGAATGGTGTAATTACTTTTTATTTCTATAAAAATTATGGAATATTCTAAATAATTATATAATATTCATATTTTATATTTATATAATGTTTAAAATTATGTATTTTATGGAACCATTATCATTGTACAAGGACTAAAAATACCAAACCCGATCATATATGATTTTAAAAAGGATTAATTAATAAAAGAATGATAAAAATTTATAAATTAATCATAAATTTTATAATATATGTCATTATATTTTTTTTACATATATGTATAATAAATATATATTTATTATACAAAAGTTTCATACTTGTGCGGAGTAATTCTGACCTTAGGTAAGAGTTTCCCATTTCAATTTTACTTATGGGAGACATATTCCATATTCACCACTTATTTATTTTTTATATTGTATACACTACCCCTTTTATATTTTATATAATGGATATCATTACATTCATGTATTTTAATGTTTCATTTTATGTAATGGGGGTTGTGATACAAAAGTTACCAAAGTAGTAAGTGTTTATTTTACAATCTCATCATTCCTCAGGATTATTTATGATTAAGTTTATAATTATAAAATATTATTATATATATCTTAGTAAATTTATTAATTTTATTATCCTTTGGTTATTATTGATATTTTTAAGTAATTTATTCATTTTCAACTATTTGGTACTTAGAATGATTGATAAGTTTTTAATGAAAATCCAACATTATTTCAACTCTTGGTTAAAAATAGATTTTCATCCATGTTAGTGTTCTATTAAAATGTTCTCAAAAATGTTTTTTCTATTCCATGAAGATTTTAAAAAGATAATTTTAACCATTTTTTAATTTTTTTAAAAATTTTGAATTTAATATTTATTTTATTTTCTGTACCAGGTACTTTTAACTATTTTTAACAACAAAAAAAGAATATTTTTATAGAATGTATATAATTACCTATCATAGTGAACACCCATTTATTTTAAGATTAATTTATAACATTCTATTATATTCTTTTGAAAAAATCCTAAAATTCATTAATTTTTATGTTCATAAAGGTGATTTTAAAATTAAAAATATAATTTTCCCCAAGAATTTATTAAGTATTGATTATGTCATTTCTATTAATCATTGAAAAAACCCATAATTTTACTTATTATTTATAGGTAATATGTTTTAATTATACCATAATTATTATTTCTTATAATTGTTTACAATTATTTTGATAGGGAATGTATCATTTTGATACCATTTTACTCATTAATCTAGATGATTTGTGATTATTATGGACATTGTTAACAATTCATATGCTATTGTTCAATATGAATATTTACATCAATTATGCTTATTGATGAGGTAAATTATTAAAATTATGTACGATAGTTTGTCGATATGAATGTTTTTGTGATTATTTTTATCCCTTTTCATATGAGGAATTCATTGGACATGGTATGTAACAAGTGGGGAACACTATAACCCCTTGATACATCAATAGGTCTAATGAGATAAAATAGCTTGGGTATTAGGCCATGGCATTGCCCACTTATTTAATATATCTTGGAATGTGGCCTTGATTGTATGTTCTTTATATCTATAAATATGTATTCCCTCATTATGAGATTTGGTATGGATGTCCATGTGATTATTCTATTAGTTAGATTGTCTATGTAAAAGTCTCTATCTGATGTGATTTTTGATATGGAATTATTTGATCGTCATTTATTCTTGACATATTATTCTTCATGTTCATGTTATTGAATAAATTTCATTCATTCCAGTTATTTACCATTCTATATTGATTATGATTTATTTATTTATGAAATATTTTGTAGTACGCATAGCTTTATTGAGCATTTGATCTCAAACCATTCTTGTGTTCTATTTCAACATGACTATAGGAAGTGATATATGATTGATATGTAGGTATATTTGAAAGTATGGATGATTGTATTATGTCGACCGTTCGAAACTCTGGTGCTCTACTAATGTGTATAGCAGCACTCAGGTCGAATCCTCGGCAAAGATAATTTTTAATAGTCAATTGTTTTTAGTTGATTGTATTCTGATTGGTGGGTTTGTTTGCAGATATTATTAAATGATTGATTGATTAAGATTTACTTAACAAATTTATAAGTATTAGGGTGAGTTCATAATTAGGTAGTTAAGATTGTGATATATTTGAGCCTTCTTTATATTTCATTAAATTAACACCCATGTAACAAGTTGATGTTGATTGGAATTCGTAAGTGTTAAGGATTTAATCGAATCCTTAACTTAACATGGATTCTAATATCAATAAGTAATTGATTGTGGTAGTCTATTTATGTTTCCAATAATCAAATTAATCCATATGTTAAACAATACAATTCATTAATTCAGGACATGTAAAGTCCAACAAACACAATGCAAATTTAAAGAATATTCCTCAAGCAAAATCTCTCAATCGCTTAACATACATAAATTATAACTCATAACAATGAAATATTTACCTATCCATTTAAATTATCAGTAATTTGGATATAATTATTATGATGATAATTTAAGAATATAAGAAAAATAATGGGATAAGAAAAGATTGGTGAAATGAACACACACACAAACGATGATGATAATTAAAAATGAAATTTAGATTGAATGAGAAAGAAAAATAAAGGAAGGGGATTAAACTATATTTAGACTATTTTAAGAACATTAATACTATACTACATAATGTGGAAGATAATATATATATATATATATGTATGAATAAACATTCATTAAAATAGAATTACAAATACAAACACTTACGAAATTAAAATTGAAAATAAACAGAAAGAACATGTAATCCAAGAGAGGAGGAAGGGTCTATCAAGTGAAAACTATAGTTTGTAAAGTCCTACAAGGCCTTTGGAATAGCCTTGGTTATGAAAATTGATCCTCATCTATTCTGAATTGCCATCCCTTTTCAAGGAGAGGATAGGGATGTATTTATAGTTCATGGAAGTGGAATGTTTGCATTCCCAATATATCCCTCCACTTGAATTAACATTTTGAGAATCCAGACAGCCGATTATAAAGAAATATCCTACTTCAAACATGTATATAATAATGTTGGCCAACTACTCTAAAAATATGGAGTCATTTGGACTTATGAAGCCAACATTATGTATGTATGATTAAATAATGTCAATTTATCCATTTCAATCCAGACATTTTATATGGCCAAAATGTGAATGGGTTTATCAATAGTAATATGGCTTCAAATCTGAATAATTTATTCAACATAGTCGGCCGAAAATATACCTTCTTTAACACTGGAAAATCGAAAAATTATTTTATAGATAGATTAGAAGACATTTCATGAATAATGTACTGATTTTAATTCCCAGCCATAATGGTGGGATGAGTTTAAATGAATCAGTTAGGCCCCTTGTATTTGGATTTGGGCCTTGAAATATTTTCCAAGACACCTGAAATTTTCCCCTGAACATTTTAGAACAATAATAAAATATGGAATTATGTATTAAGACCAATAATTCAATCTTCTTGGCTGGTCCAGTTTTTTCACAATTCTTTTATGTCTTATTATGTGGAAGATATGGCCCTTAAAATGGAGGAATTGTCCCCTGATTCCTTCTAATGAATTGTTTTATATTTAATGAGGAATCCATAAAAATAAGAACCATTCAATTTGTATTACTAGGGTGATAGTTATTATTAAAATAGTTAATAGACTTTAATCTGGATGAATTCAAATAGTGCTCAAAATTTGTATTTAATATGTATACACTAATATTTTAAACAAATAATGTACATATTATATAAAATCATTAAAAGGGTTATATTAAAATTTATGAAAATATTTCACAAAAATAGGACCAAATCAAATTCACTAACCAACAAATATTAAAAATTTTCTTTCCCCAATCAGGTGAGGTTTAGGCAATTTCACTCATCCATATTGAATTCCACCACAACTTGTTATAGAAATAATGTTTTAAAAATAATTAATTTTTTAATGCTAACATTTAGAAATAGAAAAAGGTTGAACAAAAAACATACTTCTCTCAAGATGGTAAAATTAATTTATAGACCTTCTTTCATTGATAAACCAAATGTAAAAATATTAGAGTTTGTAAGAGCTCTCAGATTATACTCCCTATCCTAAAGTTCTCAAAAATCAAGATGTATTTCTATGGGGTTTTCTGTGGCTATGGGACGATAGGACGATGATATCAAAAATATAGTTAAAAAGTCATAAAACACCAACATGGAGAAAATAATGCACACTTTTTTTGAAATGATACGTGGAAGGAAATGAAATCACATATTTACAAGGGAATGTTTGTATATAGAAATACACAAGATAGGAAGAAATTTTCAAGGGGATGAGAAGATGAGATATTTACTAAACATAATACTTCTCCCAATGACATGAGAGTTCTTGTTTTTCTTTTATTTTCCTTTTTTTCATTTTTATAATGTTGAACTTGAAAAATATCTCACACTCATATACCAACCCATGATTCATCTCCTCACGACACAAAATTTAATAGTTATAACATGATCAAAAGTTGAGCAAGATTGAATTTTGACATGCCTAATACACAACCCATTCTTTTTTTCATTTTCTTTATTTTTTTTTGGAAAACTTTTCAATAAAATTTAAAAAATTAAAATAACGTGCATTGTATTCCCTAAAACTCATTGAATGACAACATATCCCCCACAATTAAATTGATTCTTTCCCTCAAGAATATGATAACTCGTTGAAAAACAAGAAAAGGGCACCCAAAAAATGAAATCCATTCACCCCACACATAAATTTCAAAAAATTATGAAAGGAAAATCCATTCTTATATTGGTAGGGATAAGGTATTGGGAGGGTAATGTGGCTAACGAATAAAAGCTTTTCATAGTAATGAAGGGGCTTTCAAAATGAGGATTAATTTTTGGTTAATGGAAGGTTATTTGGATATTAAAATTATCATAGGTTTTAGAAATTCATCTGTAATATTAATGCACCCCAAATATGGAAATTCAGCTTTTGATCTACAAACTGAAGACTCACAAATATGGGTAAAAAACACACATTTTGAAAAGATTTCCATAGGTAGATTTGGAATGAAAGAAAATGATGTTCCTCACATGTGGGGAAAATCATTTTACAAATAAATAACTATACATTAAAACTTTATTATTATTGACACAAAATTCTTTATCCAATGTCATGATTAAAATACAAAAATATTTGAGATGAAAACATGTCTTTTTGACTTGCCAAAATTGTTGAAGAAAATTTAAAATTTTGAAGATGATTAATCATGAATTTTCTTTTCATATTTCTGTTAAATTATTTTTATTATTATTTATATTTAATTTTGTTTTTTATAAATACACCTACAAAAAAAGAAATAAAAAATAAAAAATGTGATGAGGAAAGTGAAAAAAAAAACAAAATGATAATGATGGAGGAAGAAGATGAAAGGAAGAGAGAGAGAAGATGGGTTATAGGGAATGAGGTTACCCCTGGTTTGGATTTGGTGGGTTTCCACATCAATCCAATGGTGGTTCAACTATAGAAGTTGATGATCTGATGGAAGTCGACATGGTTCCATGATTGTGTTTCCTCACATGGTGATGCTTTAACTAATGTCCTTTTTTGAAGAGGGGTCCTGGACTTGCACTGTACAAAATGGGTAAATATTAGTAATAAAAAAAGGACCTTCCATGTGAGAGTTACGCTTACCTAGGTGAAGTTGAAATCGAGGTTTGAAAAGAATTAAATTTTCACCTTTATGAAATAACTTTCTCAGGATGTATTTTTCATAGAGTACCTTAGCCTTTTCTTTGTACAGATTGGAATTCTCGTTATAATCAAGTCAACGATCCTCCAATTCAGAAAATTGTAATAGTCCTTCCTCACCAGATTTTTCAGAATCAAATTTATAAGTTTTCACAGCCCAAAATGACTAATGTTGGATTTCAACTAAAATATTACATGATTTACCAAAAACTAGCCTAAAAGGAGACATCCCCATGGGTGTTTTATAGAAGATCGATAAACTGAAAGTGCATCAAAAGGTCTAGCAGGCCTGTCTTTTCTGGTGGGTTTTACAATTCTCTCAATCACTCTTTTCATACCTCTATTAGAATGTTCAGCCATGCCTTCTGTTTGGGTGTGATATTAAGTTGATGTTTTATGTACAACACTATTAATTTTGAAAATAAATTCCATGATTTTATTACAAAAATGGGTTCTTAAGTCACTTATAAAGGCATGTGGTGTGCCAAATCAATAAAATATGTGTGTCTTTAGGAACTCCCTAACATTATGTGAATCATCCTTTATATTGGGTATAGCCTTGACCAACCGAGAAACATAATCAAACACAAGAAAGATGTATGAGAATCCATTATAAGGGGGAAATGGTCCCCTGAATTCAATGCCCCAAACATTGAAGATCTCACAAAAAATTTAAGGCTTCGGGGCCATTTCATTTCTCTTTGAAATTGTTCCTTTATTTTGGCATGGGGGACATGATTGAGATAACTCATGTGAGTCCTTTAAGATTGAATACTAGAATACTCTAGATTCTAGGACCTTTTGGGAAGTCATTTATGGCCCAAATTGGCCACCTTTGGGAAGTGAGTGACAGAATTATATGTTAGAGTAATGTTAATATTCATCAAAACATCTCATAAATACCATGTATCACCAGTTTTCTAATGTTTATTTTCTTCCCAAAATAGTTTTTTGAATCACTTTTCAACTTCATTTTTTGTTCTTTTGAAAAAATTTCAGTAAAAACACAAGAAACAAAGTAATTTATAATTGGGGAATACCGTGGTAACTTTAAAGGGAGAGATAAAAAGTTCTCAGTGGGGAATTTCGGATCAAGGATTTCAGAACAAGAAGAATTAGAAATTCAACTCAAGTGATCAGCCACAGTGTGTTCTTTTACAGTTCTATCTTTGATTTTAAGGTCAAACTCTTGGAGCATTAGGATCCATCTTATTAGCCTCAGTTTGAATCACTTTTCTTGAGTAAGAACATTATTGCAGAATGGTCTGTGATGTTGATGATTTTGGTACCTATGAGATATGGCCAAAATTTATCTAAGTCAAATACCACTACTAAAATTTCTTTTTAGTCACAGTGTTGTGAGATTTAGTTTCATCCAATGTTTTTTAGGCAGAATATATGACATGAGGAATTTTTTTCTCTTCTTTAACAATGAATAGCCCTAAAAACTCTATCAGAAGCAGCACACATGAACTCAAGGGGTATGGAAAAATTTGGGGATTTGATTATTGGGGAAGATGTAAGAGCAGTTTTGAGTTCAATGAAGGCTCTCTTACAAACCTCATCGAAATGGAAAGTCACATAATTTTGGTGAAATAGAGTGAGTGGGAGGGAAAATCCTACTGAATTTATGGATTAATCGCTGATAGAAACCATCGTGACTGAGGAATAAATGGATTTCTTAAACAGAAGTGGGTTATGTAAGTGATTGGATCACTATAATTTTGACAGGATCGACTTCAAAACCATATTTTGAAACTATGTTCCCTAGAACAATCCCATTTGAAACCATTATGTGACAATTTTTAAAATTTTACACAAGGTTACAATTGACACACATTTGAAAGACTATAGTGAGTGAATTTAATAAAGATTCAAATGACTCATCATAAATGGTAAAGTCACCCATGAAGACTTCCATTCAGTGTTCAAGGAATTTAGAAAAGATACTCATCATACACCTATGGAATGTTGTAAGATCATTGAAAAGGACAAACAACATTCTCTTATATGCATATGTTCTAAAGGGGCATGTGGAATTAGTCTATTATGGGTATTGAGATGCGATTAGGATTTGGAAGTAGTCATTGTATCCTTCAAGAAAGTAATATAGTGACATTATGAATAATCATTCTATAATTTGATCATGAAATGAGAGACAGTAGTGATCTTTTCTTGTTTGAGCATTCAATTTCCTATAGTCGATGCACACACTCCATTTGTTCTTCACTTGAGTTGTGACTAACTCACCATGTTCATTTGTGATAATAGTTATCCCACCCTTCTTAGGTACAACATTAATTGGACAAACACATTAACTATCTGAAATTGGGTAGATAATACCAACATGAAGAAGATAGGTAATATATTCCCTAACTACCTCAAGGATGATTTGATTGAATCCTCTTTGTGGTTGTCTAATTGGTTTGGATGATTCATCAATATGGATATGATGTTTTCAAATATTAGGTTTGATTCTTGGTATGTCGTCTAGGGTCCACCCTAAGTCCTTTTTGTTTTACTCTATCACAAGAAGAAGTTTGGACTCCATAGTTTTAGTAAGTGAAGTGGAAATAATGATAGGATAAGAGTGATCGTGGAGAAGGAATGCATATTTCATGTGTTCAGGAAGATTCTTCATATCAGTATCATCTTTTATTTTTTGGTTAGGAAACTCATGAATGGAGGAAGGGACTTTATTTTTTCATATTCATTTTCCTTAATACTGTCCAAGGTGGAGCAGTAGAGATCACAGTTGATGTTGGATTAAAGGTAGTTTTCATGTTCTTCTAGATTGATGGAGTCTATGAATGAGAGGTCCACACCAACATCACCATTTATGACTTGGTTAATAATGGTGTAGATTTTACATGATCCATTACCAATTGAACATGAAGAACATGATGGATTGGGGTTTAATTAACTCTTAGAAGTGTCCCCAGAAAAATGGATTGAGAATGCAGAGTGATCCTCGGATACGTATCGCATGGCATGGAAAATGTTGAACTTGACTAGTTGGTCACTAAATTCCATAGATAATATTCATGAATGGATATCAATATGTTTCCCAACTGTCATTAAGAATGGTATTCCTAGAATTAAGGGAGATCGAGAAGAGTTCATCTCAACTTCAATGTCAAGGACATAGAAATTTCCAGGGATGATAAGATCATTTACATGAATAAGGACATCCTCTATTGTACCCTCAGAACTAGAAGTGCTTCAATTGGCCAATTGAATGACAACACCAATTGGATGTAAGAGACCTAGACCAAGGTCAGATAATATGAAATTTGGGAAGACAATAATTGATTCTCCTAGGTATATGAGTCCATCATCGAAGTTGTAACTTCTTATTTGGCATGGTACTATAAGGATCCCATGATCTTTCCACTTAATGGTTATGGAATCTTGTGTTGTAAAGTTTTCAATGGTCCTATGTTCCCTCTTATGGGTACAAAACTCCTTGAGAAACATTTAATCCATAGGAACTGGTTTAATGGCATCTAAGAGGGGAATGTTCGCTTCAACATATCTAAACATGTCGGGAATTTTAGGATTGGGTACAAAGGGATTCTTTGGCTTACAAACATCTTGAGGAAAATGAATCAGGTTCCTAAGTGGAATGGAAGGACATGAGGGAATAGTTTCAGTTTCATTTCCATATTTCTTTTTCTTTTCATTTTCTAGGTCAACATTCATAGTAGTGTTGGATGACTTCTCTTAACACCTAGAAAATTGTATTCTTGATCGAAGTGAAATTGTACATGAATTACCCTTGGGGTGGGTAATGGTTGAGCTGGGGGTTGGGAAGAATTTTATTGTTGTTGCTGGATCAAGTGGGATGAAAGTTGACCAACTTGTGTTTCAATGTTTTTGAGGCTAGAACGGGTGAAGGATGCAAGATCCTCAACTGCACTTTCTCATGGTTTCATGGAAGAAGTGGCCTGTCCTAGATTGGGATTTCTTGGTTTTAGTTCTTGGAAAAACTATTATATTTCTTTTAGAATTGGGAAGGCTCGCTGTGATGGTAGAAACCTATAGAAGGAAGAGCATTATTGATCCGTTGAGGTTGAGGAACAAAAGGGTAAGGTTGATGAAAGTATCCAACAACTTGATCATATTAGAACTGGTTATGGTTTTGATGACGGTATTGGGGGGGATGATAAATGGGATTCCCATATCTTAAGTTAGGGTTATATGTAAAAGAGAAGGGTTTAGAGTGGGTTTGGTTTATGATTCTAACAAACTGACCTAATTGTTGAGGGTTGGGGGTCTGCTGATCATTTACTTCTTTGAGATCCATTTGATCGAATAAATTAGATGGTTCATCTTGAATTTGTGGACATGTGTCTATTGGATGATCTAGTGATTTGCAGATTCCACTTTTTTTGATAGGTCCAAGAAACATTGATTGTGGAGAAGATGAGGTTGAGGCTTTTGTAGCCACCTCAAGTTGTCGCACAAGACCTGTAAGTTCACTAATCCACTCTGTCATCTTGTTCGGCTCTATTGATTGATTATAGTGGGATTTTTTGACTAGATCTTGTGCCTGAGTATGGAATTTTTTTGTTTTTTTAGTCATGTTACTTATAATATCTCTTGAAACTGTGGGAGTTTTATTAACAAGAGAACCGCCACTTGCAGCATCAATGAGAGTTCTCTCCATATCCAATAAACCCTCATAGAAGTATTGGATCAAGATTTTGATAGGGATTCGGTGGTGTGGGAAGGTTGCAACAAGAATTTTGAACCTCTCCCGGTATTCATGGAGTGATTCACTTGGGAACTGGCAGATCTCACTTATTTCTTTTTGGATAGAAGCAGTACAATAAGTAGGAAAGGATTTATCTACAAAGAGTCACTTTATGTCATTCCATGTGGTTATAGAACCAAGATTAAGGTAGTAGGACCATGACAAATCAGTTTCAGCTCGTGAGAAAGGGTATTCTCAGATTTTGATTTGTTCCTCAGAAACACCATGAGGATTCATGGTAGAACACAACACTTAGAACCCTTTAAGGTAGAGATGTGGATCCTCACCGACTAGCTCATGGATATGAGGGACGAGATGAATAAAAACCATTTTTAGTTCGAAGTCATCTTCTATGATTCGATATTGAATAATAAGAGGTTGGTAATTCATATCAGGGGAAGCAATTTATTTTAGTGTTTGTTCCCAAGGATTGGCCATTTCTAATTCAACTGGTTAGACAAGGACTGGTTCTTGAATTATTTGATTATCCCTAATGTTCCTTCTATGTTGAAGAAGTGGTATCTCAATTTTAGGGTCAACAAATATGAGGTATTGTTTGTACGGCTATGGGGAATTCAGAGAGATGTTGCAAGAAAAAGGAAAATGATTTTATCTTTATGTTTTTTCAGTTTATGATTTTTATGTGGCTGGTTTTTCTTTGTGTTTTATTTCAATTTTTTTAAATTTTTTTTTTCGTTTTTTTACAGTAAATAGAAACTGATAGCTACATTAAGCACCATCCCTAGAAATAAAACTATTAAAATGTGCGACCAATTATCCCCTATCGACCGTTCAATGTTTTGGTGCTCTACTAATGTGTATAGCAGCACTTGGGTCTAATCCTCAATAATGATACTTTTTTATTGTCGAATTTTTAATTGATTGTATTGAAATTGGGGGGTTTGTTTGTAGATATTATGAAATGATTGATTTATTAATATTTATTTAAATGTTTTAAATATTTGGGTGACTTCATCATTAGGTAGTTATGTTTGGGATATCCTTGATCCATTCTTTATATTGCATTAAATTAACACCCATGTCACAATTTGACTTTGATTGGAATTTCAAAGTGTTAAGGATTTAATCAAAGCCTTAACTTAACTAGGTTCTAATCTAAATCTATACATGATTGTGTTAGTTTATTTACTATTCCAATAATCAATATAATCCATACATTAAAAAATACACATCATTAATCTATGACATGTTAAGTCTAATATACATGATGTTAATTTAATGAATATTTATCGAGAAGAAGCTCTCAATCGAATAACATGCCTAAATTATAACTCACCCCAATGAGAGATTTACTAAAACATTTATATGATTAGTAATATGGTTATAATTATTATGATGATAAATTAATAAGATAAGAAAAATAAATGGATAAGAAAATATTGGTGTGACGAACATACACACAAATGATGATGATAATTAAAAACAAACATTAGATTGAATAAAAATGAAAAATAAGGGAAGGGGATTCAATTGTATTTAAAATATTTTAAGAACATTAATATTAAACTACAGAAGGTGGATTATAATAATATATACTTAATAAAAAACTTATATTGAAATATAAATACAAATATAAAAACTTACGAAATTACAATTGAAAATGAATGCAAAGAACATGAAATCAAAGAGAAAAGGAAGGGTATCTCAAGTGAAAACATGAGTTTTCCACTTCCTCCTGGGACTTTTTAATAGCCTTGGTTATGTCAATTGATCCTCATATATTCTAAATTTCTCCCTCTTTTGAAGGAGATGGGGTTGTATTTATATCCCAAGGAAGTTGACTGTTTGCATTCTCAGTTGGTCCCTCCACTTGCATCACCATTTTGATAATTCAGATATTTTAATCTCAAGAAATATCCTTCTTAAAAGTATTAGATATTAATGTTTTACAACTACTCTCAACATTTGGAGGAATTTTGACTTATGGAACCAATTTTATTGTCATTTTATTAAACAATGTCAATCTATCCATTTCAATCCAGAGTTTTCAGAATTATAAAATTTGAATGGGTTTACCAATAGCAAGATACCTTCAAATCATAATTATTTATGCAACAATGTTGGCCACATGTATCTCATCTTTCACACTGAAAAATATCAACTTGATTAGATGACTAGATTAGAAGATATGTCATGAATACTATACTGATTTTAATTACCACCCAGAATGTTTTACTGAGTTTAAATAAATCAGTTGGGCCCCTTGTAATTGGATTTGGGCCTTGAAATTTTTATCCAAGAATCCTGACATTTTCACCCAAACATTGTTGAATAATAAAAAAATTTAATTTTGGATTGATTCCAATAATTCGATCTTCATAGATGGTCCAGCGTTTTCACAGTTTCTTTGGGTCATCTTTTGTGGATCATATGACCCATAAAATGGAAGAATTGGACCGTGATTCCTTCTAATGAAATGTTTTATTCTGAATGAGGAATCCTAAAAACAATTACCTTTAAATTTACAGCATTATGATGATATTTATTATTAAAACATTAAATATACTTCAATCTAGATGAATTCAAATAGTGCTCAAAAATTATATTTAATATTTATACAATAAAATTTAACACACAAATTTTTCTCATTTCCTATAAAATAAATAAAGGGAGTATATAAAAATATATTATAATATTAATAAAATCAATAAGATAATGAATATTATGATGTTATTAAATAATGTATTGTATTGTATTTTATATTTTCAATTGTAATGTGAGATTCAAATATGTATATTGTTTGAAAATACTACTACAATATTCAGTGTGTTGGGACATGATCTCTTATATATAGTGATAATATAGTAATGTAACCACTGAATCTAGGATACTAGGGAAAAGAAATTTATATTTGGTTGTAGAGAAATATTTTTAGAAAGCTTGAGAACTAGATTCAATATTACATAGATTAGATAAAATAACCTTATGATTGACATTAAGGACAAGACTAAGTATTGAATAATATCCTGATGTTTTTCTTGGGTAGATATTGTGTGGGTTTTCTTGAAATACATCCCTATCAGGATACTAAAAATGTATGTGGATGTGGAATAGTATTACCTATGTTTAATATCTCAGAAAAGTGTTCATTGGGATTTATCTCAATCATGACTTGTTGTACGACAATGGGCCTTGCTTCAAACCTAGTTTTGACACACCTGGGGATACAGTTGGGTTAATTCACATTTTTTACAAAGAATTATGATGGATCATAATCTTTGACGATAGTGAATGAATTAAGTTAAAACCCATATTTCTTGGATTGAAAATAAGGTGTCATGGTTTTTACATCATATAAATGATTATGTGGTTTCCCACTATGATTATTGTTTCCTATATTGTGCTTTATTTTTTTATTTAATTACTAGAACTAGATAGAATCATGTTAACAAATAATGAAATGGAAACATCAGTGATTATGAGAAAAAAATTGGCCGATGACCGGATATAAAGATATTGTGATTATTACAAGTAATTTATCATAATATATGATTAAAAAATTATTGCTTAACCATATCACAGACTCACCAAAAAGAGAATGATGAAGTTTTCCAAATGAGCTTGAGTGGTGGAGACTGTGGGGGAGAATGATCATTTTCATTTATGTTAGAAATTTTTAAAGAGATGTCATGGGGAATGTCTCAAAGGAATAGTAAAATATTTTATTAGTGGAATATAAGGTCATCGAATAACAAATTTCTAAGGAAGATAGAATAGTTCAATGGAGAGAAACAAATTTCATCATAGATATACATTTACAGTTCATTGTAATAATTTTGGGTAATGTGTGAATTATCCTCGTCAATTCCCTATTTTAATGGTTAAAGTTGTTTATAAAGGAAATGCCAATGTTATATTAGTCATTGAAGTGAAAGGGTTTAAGTATTAATGTATTGGAATTCTAGAGCCATATTGTATAAGTATTTTTATTGATGATATTTATAATATTTCGTGAATCATCTAATGATTATATTAATTATCTGAAATATATATATATTCATAAAAGGATAAAATATTAGTTATGTATACCATAATGGGTGTTGACTTTTAGGTTAATCATAAATAAAATTTTTTATACACCCCTTTTGAGGTTTTATGCAATGGATTTCTAATATAGTTATGAGTATTTTGGGATATATTTATATAATATAACCCTTCGTGTTAGTATGGGTATTAGTGAAAACATTATTTGAGGGAGAATGAATTTAAATTTTGTGGCATAACTTTAATGGTATTGATAATAGCCAATTGAAATTATATAATGTTAATATGATCAATAATGTTAAGGTAATAATAGCCAATTGAAATTATATAATTTTGACAAAAAAATATGTTGTATAGAAATCCTTATGGGTTAAAAAGTTATTCGAAGATTATTGTTATTTTTTATGATGTTTGAATTTTTATTGAATTTTTATTGAATGTTATATGAATTATATTAATATTGTTTTAAAAAAGGAAGACTGACTTTTCTTCTGGCATCTCATCAAATTCCGTCAAGCAACGATTCTTAAACCAAAAACAGAAGACAGACATGGATGAAATGACTACCATTAGATTATATGATATATTGTTTAATATGAAATTTATTTTATTCAAATGGTTTAGTGGATAAATTGGTGGTCTATTTTTTGTAACATATTATAAGATCAATTCTTTTTTATTTTTATGAGATAAATGATATTTCATGATATGTTTTATTGGGTTGAGATATACATAATCATTTGTTTAAACATAAAGGATTACATAGGAATAATTATATTATTTATTTAGAGGTGTAATATGAATGATATGAGATGAAATTTAATATTAAAACATCATTTGATATTGATATTGTTTTGGTTAATTGGGATGTATGGTTATTTATTTTCAGAATTATCTAATTCAAATCATTGGTTTAATTATATAATTTTTCATATTAATGTATTATGCCTACATATGATGGTTTATTGATTTTCGGAATGTTTATACATTCTGCTAACCATTTTGGTTTTAATAAATATAGGGGAACAATATTTCTATTTACTTTTGGATTATATGATCCGTTAAAAGTTAATTTTTAGTGATTTGGCATAAAAAATAATCTTTGATATCCATTTCATGGCGTAAGAAATTATATGGATGTTAATTAATGAACCAAAAAGGGCTTAAATTATGATTATTAAAAAATATACAAAATAAGTATATTTATTAATGTCCTCTTTCATGATTGTAAAATAATCCCTCGTATTGTGGAAAATAATCTTGAAATAAAATATTACACATTTATCTTCATTTTTAATGAATCAATTCTTTTTTCCGTCATCAATGATTTATGAATTTATGGTTGCTAAGGTTATCATGATCATTCACATTATTTTGATCAATTATCTCTATCATTCCGCATAATTTTTTATCCTTTTCTTTGATGACCGTATTTTTACATCCTATTAGTTTTTCGCTACATGGAAACCATGTTATTTGTTATAATAGATGACCTACATACTTCCCATTCTCTCTTAGTATAATGGAGTTTTATTAAGCCTTTTTATGATTTGAGTTTCCAACATTGGTATTTTTACAATATCAAAACATAGATATCTAAGCACAATTTCTAATTGTGGTTAAAAATTTTATTTAATGTGGAGATAATGTAGATCTCGAGATTTTAGAAGAGGAATATTTTGTTCAAAATCATATACAACCCACAACATCGAGCTTAGATGTCCAATGAAACATATTATTTAAATATGACCATTATAAACTAGATATTAAATTGGATGGTATGAATAGAGATAGATAAATTAAAAAAATTATTTGTTTTAAACATTTATAAAATAAATTCATTTGTTACCAATTTATTATAATTGGAAATAAAAATAATTTCATAGTAAAATAGTTTTTTTCTAAAATATTGTTTTTATGTGTGCTATGTATTTTTATCATAATTAATTAAATATATATATATATATATATATTCAAATGATTTTAATTTAATTAATATATTATATATTCAATAAAAATCTTTTCATTCACCTAATATTTTTCAATAGGATGTTATATGAATAAATCCAGTTTTATGATTAAAAATTATAATTTTCTAAAAAGTTGTTTCATCGAAGGTTCTAAACTACTTTAAAATTAATTCGACCACATATATAGAATTTCTTTAAAAATGAGATTAATTTTTCAAATCATGATTTCAAAATTATCTTTCATTTTATTTGAATTTGTTATGAAATGATTTTTTTCCCAATGATTAGAGAAAATATAAATATTTTATTAAAAAACATTATTTTTTGTTTAAAGATTTTATAAGATTAAATTTTTTTAAAAAATATTGTTAATGTAAAAATAGATAATTTATATTATAGTTAATTCAATTTAGGATGTTTTAATCAATTATATGGTCAATTTGAATATATTGTTTTTTTATACTTTTAAAAAAATTTCCATTTGAAAATTATTTTTTCATCACATTTGTGGGATTAATTTTAAATTAAATTATATACATTCTAAAAATTTGAATTGTTAAAATGGATTCAATAGTTTTAATAATAAATAATAATATTATATAGTAATTTCAACTTCATTTTGTTTCATAATGAATAGAAAAAATATTAAAAATTGATTACCATGATTAATGTTAAAATGGATTTACCGAGGGTTAAACTGAGGAGATAAGAGTAACATTTAATAAAAACGATTCCAAATTATATTTTATGGACATATTTTGTCCTTATATGATATAAGGTTTGATAATGATCTATTTAGATCATTTTTTCATGTGAAAAATGGGGATATAATTTATTTGTTTCATTAATTCCAATTGTGACCTCCCTCCCACTTATAAAATGGAACCCCATATCCTCTCCTCTTCAAATATACATCACATTTAGTTAACCCAATCCTAGCTGAAATGAATTACAAAAATTCCTACTCCTGACTTATAGTTCATGGTTTTATCATAAAACTATTTTATGGAGTATTTATTTTTAAACATAACGAGGTAGTCAAATAAAGTGTTATTATTCTTATCCATGATTTTTCATTTTATTTATTCCAATAAATATTCAAAATATTCATCAAAAATGGTAATATAATAATAAAATTATCCCAAAAATAATGAAATGTTATTATGTTAATGGAATATCTAATATTCGTCTCCTCTTCCATAAATTGGTAATCAAACCATTGATTGTGTGTATGGTGGACTACCACCTCAAGAACTGATATAATTCGTTTTCCATCACCACCCCTCACATATGGATGTCATGATGGATTTAACAGACACACAAACACACACACAGATATATATATATATATATTATTTATGATATCGTTAAACTTCTAAAACTATAATATCTTATTTATCATGTTACACTCTAATCCTTTGGAAGATGATAACTCTTCTCTAGCCTACCTACAGACAACCACCTCTATGAAGTGATGTAAAATGTTTTTTGTTATATTTTATCATGGATTGTAAAATAAATAGATCTAAAGAATATATAAGATATATATATTCATTATAATAATGTTTCTTTAAATATGAAATATTTTTTAACTTTTCTTCCTTCCATCCATTAAAAAAACCAATGTTCATGGGTATGTATGGTGTACCGTCTCCAATAACGATGTAATTAATTATTATATCATTACATTTTATAGAGAATAATAAATAATTATATAATGAATATATATGATATTTATAACATTTTTAAAATTGTTTATATTTGTTTCGGACACTTTCGTTGGGGCATGCGAATTTATTTGTGGAGGATGCGTAGCTGTTTCCCCGCATTCCCACTTTCCAATGGCAGGCGACATCAGCCACTTATTGAGGGGGCATCTACTAATTGATAGAAACAGGATAATGGGATGTCAGTTCTGACATATGTGGATTCATCCTTGGAACTCCTCATCTATTCTGGGTCTACCTTATAGATCGGGACAGTGTTCGTGAAACTCTTCCCATGGCCATTTCATCATGGATGCCGCATAATTACACTTCTTCTGTCGGGACATTCCAATGGGTCCGATTAGGGCAGAAACCTTCGATCGGGGGAGTAGTCATGTTCGACATCGCTAGCATGTCTGGACGCTGGAACACTAGCGCGTCTTGGTGTCTTCCCCCTATTATAGGGATTCTCGAGGGTGCTGAAGCCTGAGGCATCCCACTTCAAATGTGGGAAATTTTATTCCATAGGCATGTATCTGAGGTTTTCCTCAGATTCCCATGTTTAACATAGGGTATGATGTGAGTCTAACATCTAATAGAGATGGATTGGACAGACCAGAACATTGACTAGAGGGGATTAGATTTGTTCAACCCCAGGTGGGAACACTGATTTTGGAGCTAGCGTGTGGTTAGATACCCAATTTTTGTTTAATGGAATGGGGAATGGGATGGCATGATCCCACAGGGATGTGGTGGCCCAAGTAAGAATCAAGATGGATAATGAATGGTTAAGTATAGTTGGTGGATAATGAGATGGAGTTGACTCGTGGTAAATGGTGATGTTGGGCATGAGCCTCAAAAAGACCTCCTACGTATCCCTATAGTAGGGAATCAAATTCCACATAGTTCAGGATGGGGCTATAGAATTGGGGTGTGCATAGATGATAGCGACCCAATGAAAAACTGGGGCTTATGTTTGGTTTGCAGCCCAAGGTTGTTCATATTCCACAATTATGGAAAACCAATATGGGTCTCAATTTAAGGTATGGTAGAAACTTACCACTAGGTTTGGGATGACAATTTCTAACCACCAAATGGGGTTCACAACAGCTTACCGTTGGATGAGGGCACAATGTCTTACCGATAGATTGGGGAACAACGGCTTACCCCTAGATGGGGGCACAACGGAATACCTCTGGATGGGGGCACAAGGGCTTACCACTCGATGGGATTGAACCTCACGGATTATTCCTACGCATCCTATATTGGAGAAAAGTATCAAATCCCACATAGTTCGGGATGATGGATGCAGTTTAATGTCATGAAGGATAAATTGGGGAAATGTAGTTTAACATCTTGCAGGATGAAGGTGGTCCGTCGTGAAGGGGGTCGGAACCAGTGGACGTTGGGATTGAACCCCCGAGAGTCTTCCTATGTACTTTTCCTTAGCAAGGATCAAATTACATGTAGTTCCATAGGGGTGTTGGTGAGCCGACGTAAATATGGTCGGAACGTGTTGGGCTTCAACCTTAGGGTAGCTACCTACGTACCTTGCCTTGGAAAAGATCAAAGTCCAAGTAGTTCAATAGGGTAGTAAACTGATGTGAAATGGTTGGAACCAATGGATGGTGTGCTTGAACCTTAGAGAGGATTCCTATGTACCTTTCATTTGCAAGGATCAAAGACCACATAGTTCCGAAGGAGTTTGTGTTTAGGACTTACACTCTACACTGCCCAGAGAGAATTTCCTGGTCGATGCTTTCTCTAAGCCCACGTGATTCATGCTTGGTTTGAGAAATAATATGCAGTAAGGACCTGGCAATCACATCATGAATGATGTATCCATGGTATGTGAAATGAGTCTTACACGTAGTTAGTGACCCGAAAAAGAAATAGGGGCTTATGCACTATTAGCAGCCCAAAGGGAAAACATGGGCTTACAAGTGGTTAGTAGCCCAAGAAGATGGATATTGGGGATTAATCCAGATTGGAGGCCCTGTGGAAAAAAAATCCCAAAGGGAGAGGGATTTAGCAACGATTAAAGGAGGGCTCTGGTGCCCATCCCCCCCCCTAGTACTTAGCACTGAGAAGAGAGGAGGAGCAGGGATGTTACCACCTGTAAGAAAATCTAGGGTCTTACACCAAGGTTGTTTCCCTTTCCCATGGATATACGCCACTCCAATAAAGAGGATATAATTCCATTTGAGGAATGATTTCTCTCCTATGGAGACCAGTGGTTGTCCAGAATGTCTATGGTTGGGAACCCCATGTACAACGCCTGGGGAGAGGCTACAGTTTAACGCCATGTACTGAGGATAATGGTGGTTGGCAGTTTAATGTCCTGCAGCTCAAACGAGGTGGGGTCACTTCACACCCCTTAGGAAATCAATAACTGATACCTCACACCCCTTGGGGAAGGAAATGAATCAGTAATTCCATGGTGAAGGGGTGTTATGGACTGATCCATTGAGGGGTCCATGTTAGCATGGATATGTGAAAAAGAAATAGTAGTTAGAGTGCCTATGTGAAGAAGCATGAGGCAAAGCAATGCAATGGGATGCACCACCCAAGGGAAATTGAAATCACTTTGTTCAACCCTGGATGGTCACACGGGAAAAGGTGTTCCAGAGAAAAGAGGTTCATTTAAAGAAGCCTAGTAAAGCTCTGGTGCTACGTGATGTGAAGAGGCTTCGCGAAGGGGTATGTTTCACGAAGTGAAATGGCCTTGCCTAAAAGTAGGGCATTGGTGCATATGGAAGGTGGTTTGTTAAGTGGAAAGGTATCTGCAGAGTACTGATTTTTGAATAAAGGGTTCCTTTTGAACTATAGCATTACAATGCAATGGGCTTTGCAATGCACAATGACCCTGCCTTAGCATGTGGGTCACATGTGCATGGAGGGTACTTCGTGAAGCATATGTACTCAACGAATACCTGAGTCCCTTTTGGGATTACCTTCCTTTGAAGAGGCCCATCGGATCCATGAAGGAAATACCTCCCTAAAGAAGGGTCAAATTCATGCCATGGGGGAGGCACTTCGCAATGGAAAAGTACCTTGAAGAGCCCATGGTTCGCAAAATAGATATTTCTTTGCGATTTGGGATCTCAGAAGAAAAAAGATAGAGGATCAGTCCATTGGGCTTGAGGGTATTCTAGTATTTATAGGAAAGAGGATCCATGAGGTCAAGCTCTCTCGGCATGAAGACCGAGCTTTCTCCACAGTTGGTTTGCGAATGCCAATGGGGTTCGCGGGGCATCTCTCCTCCTTACTCCACAGTGGGTTCGCAAATGTTAATGGGGTTCATGGGGCTTTCCACATCCTTGCTCCATGGCTGGTTCACGATCATCAAATCGTTTGGTGGGGCATCCTGCCTCCTTGATCCAAGATGGGATTGTGAACATAAAATGAGTTCATGGTGCATCCCACCTCCTTGCTTCACTATAGGTTTGGGAAGATCAAAGGGGTTCACGGAGCATCTCGCCTCCTTTCTCCACGGCGGCTTCATGATGGAGGAGATGGGTACCGATCATGGGGCCACAGGGGCTCTGTGTATTGTCTTTGTGCGATAGCCCCTAATGCTTTCCATTTGTTCTCATTCATCCCAAATTTTGGTGCCAACAAATTTCCCCCCTCAGACTGGGAGCTGAGGAGAATTAAAGGGTCAATGTCTTAGGCTAAATTGCCCAAATATCTCATCAATCGTGAAGAAGCCTCGCGAAGATGACTCACGAAGGAGGATCTCAATGTATAGAGTTGATGGGAAAGATGAGCGCGCCTTGAATCCCACCGTGGTTATCCACACAGTAAAGCATTGGGGGTCCTCGCCTATAAATAGGGGAGCAGACCTTTCTTTTTTCCTTTCTTTTCTCTGCAGTTTTGGCTTTTAGCGCTCTCGATTCGTGAAGCACAGTGTACTCTGCAAATTTCTATTCACAAATAAACCCTTATTCTCTACGGCGCATAGTGAATCTTTGACTTTGTGAAAGTATACTATGCAGCTTGCGTCTGATGGTCAGGGCAGGGCTCTACGAACAGTCTTCATGAATGACCTATATGACCGGGCTCTGTGAAAGAGCTTCGTGAACGAGAACCAAAAATTCCCAAACTCAAAAACATAATGTCTCATTGGGAGGCTGCCAAGGTGGTCATTATAGATGCTGCTTGGAGGGAGGAGATAGTTGATAGCTCTAGAATTGGGGATTTCATGTAGAGACACTCCAACGATAATTTTCTGGTGGCGCTAATTTCAGAAATCCAAAAGAACTACTTGTTGTGTAAGAGGCTTCATATCTATGGATTTTGACTAAGGGACGGTGTCTTCATCTCTAAAGCGAGCATGGATGAGCCAGCGTACTGGTTCAAGAGCATGTTGTTCCATCACCAGTGGTTTAGGGCACCTGACGGCTATGCCCGGGACGACTTCATGCCTATTAATGTCAACATCCATTGCAATCGCCTGATCAAAATTGATTGGAAGGATCTACAGCTAGAAACATCCACTCCCCCTCTCTACCACACTATCTTGAAGGCATCTCTAAGAAACTCGATAAACGGTTGGTCGGATGAGTGGTATTTGGGCCAGGGTGGAAACTTCACAGACGGCTAGGCCTGGGCATACTGGGTAGGAAACTCATGTGAATAATTTAGGGTAGAGATGTGGAGAGTGGGAATGTATGAGGCTGGTTGGGCCTCCCAATTCCATATCTATCTTCTGAAGTAGCTGATGCCAGAGTTTCTAAGCGGATGTTCATCGAGGAACAATACCTTCCACTTCAGATGGTGGTTCAAGCAGTTCTTGAACATTCTGGAAGATAAGAAGTTTCTGTTTAGGCCTTGAACATTCCCCAAAGAGGCCCAATGGGGAAAGGAGTGCTCATACTACAGGATCATAGAGGACAATTAGTGGAAGAAATGGGTATTCAGCGTCAGTAACGAGTAGTAATTGGTAGTCCGGTTGGCTTCCATTATTACAGTGCTCATCTGCGGCCAGATACTGTTGGTGAGGTACACAAACAAGGATTTGTGACCGAGCATGTTTATCATGGCATCCATACTGGCGCTAGGAGGGAGATTCAACCTCAGGATCCCAATGGTCACCAATCTGTAAAAGATGTTCTTGAATTTTAGCAAGGGGAAGAAGCCACAGAGAATATTTGGGACATTCCACCTACTATATGGGTGAATAGAGGCGCACATCAGGGGGTCTATGAATATCCTAACCCCATATCCCCTCCTGGATCAAACTTCTACTCGTCCATTCTAAATGTCCTAGGGATATTTCCATCCAAGATGATCGTGCAGTCGACACTGTACCGGGTCTAGAAGGGGGAGGAGTTCAACATTCACCCATTCCCATTTCCAATGGGTTTATTCACTTATTATGGTCTAGTAATGGAAGGTCATAGGTCCTACTTCCAGTCCTTTTGAGGATGAGTCCTTGTGGCACTGGTGGACCGTGAGCCCCTCTATGAGCCATACATCCCGCATTGATTTGAAAGGAAATTATGGTGCATGCAGCGACAGACAATGTGGGTCTATTTGGGGGTGCACCATGAGGAGCACCCATGCATGATGAGAAAAATGTGTCTCATTTTTACATCAGAAGATGCGAAGATGTGAAATGAGCTTCCTCCACCCACAACCATCTTTGGGTTGGTGAAATAGAATGTCAAAATATGAGAGGGGTCCTACCCGGGGGAGATGCTGAAGTAGCCAGCCATTCGGGCAAGTAATGGTGTGCCTCCCCAACCTCAAGGTTGGGGTCAGAAGGTGGAAAGGGAATCCTATAGTGGTGGGTCTGTCGTGGCTGTGAATCCCATACTAGATGAGGGGGAGGCTGTGGGTACATATCCAGCTATAGCAGCGGACCTAGCGGTCCCAGAAGAGTAGAGTTATCCAGATGGTGGGCTGCCAAGAAGATTCCACATGATATCCACTCAAGCTCTGGGGAAGCGACTATTCCATATATAAATTCCAGAGAATTATTCTTTCCCAGAGGCGCGGGACATCTGGTATGTCAACATAAAATTCCTCGGCCCGTCCATGATGGGGCAACACTTGAACCACCTCGAGATGAATTTTCGGGGAATCATCCCTATCATAGTGGGCTTTGTAATATCCCTGGCAAAGGTGGAGAAATACCTGGCTGAGTTAGAGGACTTCATTTACTCTCATCGTGTTCCACGTCCAATGATAGATCTGTTGAAGGATTTGTTGGATCAAACAGCTCCCCCACAATTGTTGGATGCTGATTTGAAGAAATGGTTCCCTCTACCAGAATAATTAGATGAATCCTCCATAGGGGAGGAGGATGGTGGAGGGATCCCTATAGAGGAGGTTGAAGTCTGTGATCAAGGCTCAGATTTTGAAAAATTTACAGAGGACCTTGAGGTAAAATCCTGATCCCCTTACCTAAGATCTTCTTACAAACTACTTTGATCCCCTCACCAATGTTTAAATTGTTTAGGAGAGCCTCATTCACCAAACCCTTTCCCATTCATCAGTGGATGTAGATGTAGGGCCTTCAGGATCCACTCCCAAGGCAGTGGTGATTACCATATCCAGTGGGGCCAGGATACCTGAGGTGGCTCCTCTACAGTTTTCAGACCTTCTAAAAATATACGGAGGGCTACGCCTAGGGGTCCCTATAACAACACCCCCTGAATGAGACCAAGAATTCAATCATTATATGTATCCATTAAAAAACTCATGACTTCCACCCATTGACCAAGCTAACTAGAATCCATGATTTATTGGTATGTACAGTTTTGTAAATGGCGTGTGCTGCCTTGGCGAGGTTGGTTTGTATTATGGGAAGCACTTTTCCCATGGGAATTCTAGTGTTCATGGAGGTGAATATCTAGACTGACCGAGATTTGGTGCTCCCGATCACTGGTGGGACCGTTGGCAGGGTTGTGCCTGAGATTATTGAAGTGGGATCTGATGAATAAGATCGATTGGACAACTCGGGTCCTACCAAACCAACATCAGACACTAGATGTGGACCCTATTGACATGTTCTTGGGGGAGTTCCATGTGTGCGTGCCTTCCAACCCCATGGACTGGGATGAAAAATCCTCTGATGAAGAGGATTGTAAGATATTCCATCGTCGGCCATGGAAGCTAATCATGAACATTATCGATGAAACCCCTCAAGCACAATAGATGGACTATATGGATAGACTCCATTCATGAAATTACGAGCTGTGCACTATGGGAGTGGATTCCCAACATCCTCACATGCTCATCCGAGATATCATGTTAGAGAAGATTCAAGGGTATGATCGTGGACTTGGTGTGGGTTGGCAGTGGAGGAAACCGGTGAACATAAAGAGGCTCCAAGAGGGTGAATATGAGATTCGGCATCTGTAGGTCCTAGCATATGATCACTCTTCTCTCCTCAATGTGCAGCTGGATATTATATCACAGCTGAAGTCCTAGCTAGAAGAGGCCGAAGAGTGGGTGAAACATGCCTCCGCAGAGATTGCTATTGTCCAGAGCGACGAAGAATGGTCCTGGGTTGCAGCTGATGAACTGCACCCCATTGCTACTGATGAGGAGCTGTAACTAGACAGACGACAATAGATCTTGGAGGCCACGAGCCAGAGGGTGTCGGAGCTACAACACTCTTTTGATGGGGTCAACCCGTCCATGGGAGGGTTCGATCATAGGGTACAATGATTCATGTAACTTTTGAACACATATTCATGCTTTGACTATTTATACAAGATGCATGCATGAGTTCTGTTATTCATTTTATGGTTTATTGAATTGTTTTATATTCATGGAACATTCGGTGAATAGTCTCTAAGCTCGCATGGGTCGGGCCTAATGAGAGAAACACGGGATGGCCACCGTATCATTCCACCTAAATATAAGAGTTCAAACCAAGCTCTGGGCATCTGGGTTTTGAACAACCAATCCAGATATCCAGGAAGAAAGGGAGAGGCCTGGCTGGAGGATGAGGACCTCAAAACAATTGACGTTCAATCTTCCCAATGTGCTCTTGTGCATGAGTGGGGCGATGTTAGGGGATTTGGAAGTAATCCTAACATAGGAGAGTGGAATATGTAAATCATGATACCCAAAAATTCAGAACACTATGGGGATGTTGTGATAGCAAAGGATAACTATTTACCATGTTCAAAACACCACATCCTTAATGTCTTTTCCTGAAATAGTGGTAACAAACAAGGGTTGACTATTTTCCATGTTTGAATCAAGGGGCCTTACTAAAATTCTACCCTTAGTCTTCTAGAAATTTGGCTCTAGACCATAGGCGATCCAAAGGTCGATCATCCATACAGTTAGGGGGTTATTTTAGACACAAATGAGGATGAGGGTCCGAATAAAGGGCGCACCAAGCATGGAGTGTGGAGTGATGGGTTACTTTAATGGAGTCCAACACTCATTAAAGAACGCCACCTTGGTGGAAATACATTTGGTGGGCATATCTATCTGATTAGGGATCAAACATACTTCTGAAAAGGACCTCTTTGGCAAGGGATTTTGTGCATGCCATGATTAACATGGGGAAACCTAAACTTGTTAAGGGAAAACCTGCAGTTTAGTGTCATGCATTGAGGACATATAGACTCATGCAGTTTAACGTCATACGATAGGTTGAGCAGTGATAGGGAAGATCCTAGGAAGGGAATATGTGGTGTAGTAGCTATAAACTAGATGTGAATGAGGACATATGGTGTCCTCACCACACCACATATCCCTTGAGTAAGTTATTTTGGTCAAGGGACCAAAAATGAAGGTTATACTAGGCCTAAGGCAAATATCCCAAGTGTTCCAATGTACACCATGAAGATGGGAATTAATCCATATGTTGTTCTAACAGTGCAGTTTCATGTCACGTTGGATGATGAAAGGCATTTGTGGCATGGCTGCACCAGTAAACGTCCTACCATAACTACTATGTCCCTGTGAGTCATGCTCAATGTGGGAAACAAGGAGTAGTGATTGAAATTTCATGGCACCGGAAGGATCATGTTGGGGGTGATGAGATGCTAATAGAATGACGTCCAAATGAATCTGAACCGACTATACAATTCACCTAGATACGAAAAGGAGTAATGATGAGTATGTTGGATTTCCACATGGACATAAGGAAGTGGAAATATGTGAATCATGATGCTTTTGATATGGACCACAATGATTGTGTTGTGATGATAGGGGATAACTATTGACCATGTTCAAAACATACTATCTATTTCAAGTTATCTGGGAATGGGGATAGACAAATGAGGGTCGACCACTGACCATGTTCAAAGAATGTGACCTATCGCAAATGTCATTTGGGGTCCTCAGGGATGTTGGCCCATGACAGTAGATAATCCGGTGTAGCATGAGACCAGGCCGAAAAGGGGATCCCTTCAGACATGGAAGAGGATGAATATCCAATTGACGGGCTCACGAAGATTGGACATGAGACAAGTGTATACCCTTGGGAAAATTCCAAAAATCGGGCATTGCCACAACACATATATGTATGACAACCGGACGTATCAGATAGTGAAATTCAAGTCCCATGCCAAGGACAATGGTCCTGAGGTTGAACGCTTCCCAAATTAATGGTTATATGATGGTCCATTAAGGGGGGGGGGTGATTTAATGGACTGTGTGTAGGTTTGTGAAGTGGCCAATCATGATACACATTTCCCATAGGGAGATCTTGTTTTAGGGCCATTGAACTTGGACCATGTTGAAAAATTACAAGGGAGGCACATTGTGCGGCTGCTGCAAAACCCGGTGTGGATGAGGACCCAAGAGGTTCTCGCCACACCAAATGTTCTCAAAATTGTTCAGTCCAAGGGGTTAAAAGAGAGGGGAAGGATTTTAGATTACTGGGGCTAGACCCGAATAAATGATTCATGGGCGCTCCTATGTATCCCATGAAGATAGAAATCAATCCATATGTATTTCTAGAAAATGTCATCCAATTTAACATCTTGTCGTAAGGATATGGAGTGATCTTAATTTATAGTCATATAAATCAGACCAGAGATGGTAGGTAATGTGGGAGAAACATGGTGAGGTAATTATACAACCTGTCGTGAATGAGGACCTGGAGTATAGAGAACTATGTGTTCCTTGGGGAGGTTTTAGGTCGAGGGACTAAAAAAAGTTAGGATATTCTCAAGGAAAAGGGCATGGGAATTCCTACGTATCCTCTAAGAATGTGAGTTAAGCCACACATTTTTCTAGGGTTGGCATGGTAAGATACTTGTTCCAGATATAATAAGGTTGTTTCGGTCCATCCCTTGCACTAAAATAAGCGGCATTTGATAGATCTTCTGTATCCTTTAGGTTGAATGTATGTTGTTTTTTTGTCAAGCGATGGACCTAGGATAGAATGTCAGGGCATCACAAAAAGAATCAATCCATGTGCAGGCATTGAAAAATGTTATGGTTCAGGAATAACGCCATGTATGATGTCCCCTCGAGTGAGGACACTACGATGCACTGTCGTTTTTCGTCATGCAGCCAGGATGATAATGTCACAGTTTAGGGTCATGTTATGGGACCAGCCATGCACTTTAACATCATGCAATATAGACGTAACAGTTTAATTTCATGTACAACTATGTAGCATAGTTTAATTTCATATGGTATATAAATATACATAAAAGATGAGGTTCAAAATGGAATGTACATGGTGTGATAAAGAATACCTAACTTGAACTAGGACATAATTCCATATTAAACCATGCGCAATTCCAAGAAAGAAAACTCGGGCCAATAGGGGCTGAAAAGGTTAGAGAATATGGGGTAGGAGGTAGGAGGGAATATCTCATTGAAGGGGATAACATGATGCAGAAATTGTAAACCCGACAAGAATAGAGGCATAATCCCACACATGCCACATCACACGGTACTATAATAGCTGGGGCCTAAATTGAAGAACAAAAGAGATAAATTAGTGGAACTGAAACTAGACCCCAAGACAAGATTTCTAGGCATTCCTACATATCCCATGAGAATGAAAATCAATCTTGACATAGTTATAGAAGATGAGGTATAAGGTGATCTTGGTTTAAGGTCATAGTGCAAAGACCATGGAGAAGTAGAGCTCTTCCTAGTTGGCATAGACCTCAATTTAATTTCTAATCCCACGTGAGTCAATCTCAGTGTGGGAAACATGGGAGGATGGGGTTTTTAAAATACCTGAAATACAAACTAAAGGGAAGTCGGTGTGGAGCCCATAATTACGCTTTACCACGACTTTGTCCTCCTAACGTGAAAATGTGCACCGAGGGATAATATTGGGAGTGTTGAAATTCCACTTGGACACACTGGAGTGGAAAATGATGTGAATCAGGTAACCGACATATAAGTATTTAAGTGGATAGCATGATGATAGAGGATAACTATTAATAGTGTTTAAAACACAGTATCTATATCGTGTGACCTGAAATGAGAACAACAAATGAGTGTCGACTTCTGAACATATTCGCAATGTGGGACTTGTATCAATTTGTTGTCTAAAACCCTCAAGGACATTAGATCATAATAATAGGAGATCCCTTAGGCCTAGTATCCATGCCATTTGGGGGTCCCTTATGATGTGAAAGATAATGGATAACCAAATGAAAGGGACCACAAAGCCTAAAAAGGGGGTGAAATCATGTCCAGGTAGAATCCGACACTCCAAGCTCTAAACTAGAGTACTCGTGGGAACATTGGAGAATAACTGAAGAGGATCGAGGGACCATACATAAATTTATCCGACTTGAAGAGATTAATGTAGGGAAAGGAAGAGAAGGGAGCTCGGTAGAGAGAGGTATGTGGTGTAGTTGTTATTAGCCCAAGGTGAATAAGGACATGAGTCTATACCACTCTATATACCCCTATCCTAGAAGAATCCTGGCCAAGGGTCCAAGATAATAGGGAGGTTTGTAAGATATGGGGTTGGACCCAAAAAAATGATGTTCAGGTAGTCGTACATATCCCATAAAGATGGGAATCATGTCTCACGTTGTTCTAGGAGATGATGACATACAATTTATTTTCTTGCTGCAAGGACCCAAATAAGGGAAAGATACCCTAGTGAGGGAAATGTACGGCATGATGAGTAACCCGACATGAATGAGGAAATAATCTCATACCACACCGTAAAAACCTATATGATAACTTGGGACAGGGGTCCGATAAGGCCAAAGGACCAATAGTTGGTCCATAGATAGAATATCATAGACATCTTGAAGTTTAACATCTTGCAGTGAGGATGATTATGATCCTAGTTTAAGGTCATAGATCTCATACCACATAATTCAAGTTTAGTGACATTTTATAGGGATATAAAGGTGAAATCATCATGCCTATGAAAGACCACAAAGAAAAAACAATGATAGAGAACAAATGTTGATCAGGTTCCCAACATAGTATCTACCCATGTGTGACTGGAGTTCGGGGAAAACAATTGAGCATCGACCACTGAGAATATTCAAAACATGGGACTTGTATCAATTTTCTGATCTCAATCCTCAAGAACGTTAGCCCATAATGGTAGGAGACCCCTTAGGCCAATCATCCACGCCATCTGGGGGTCCTTTTGGATATAGAAGTTGATTGAAACCCAAATAATGGGACTCACGATGCATGAAAGGTTTAGTGCTCATGGGAAGGATAATAAATGAGGGAAGGGATGTCTCAAGGGGATATGAGTGGCATGTAAAAATAGCCTAATGTGAAAAGGGACATGATTATATACCACACCACACAATCCCAAATGAGAAATCGGGCTAAGGGGGTGAACGAGTTGAAGGACCTGAGGCTGGGCGCCATGGCCAACTATTTCCATATGACCTCTCATGTGGGCATTGCCTCATCATATCTCTTAAGCCCATGTGAGCAATCTTCATTGTGGTAATGAAAAAGTATGAATAGCCTCTCCCCATCACATAAGGGTCTGACAGCTAGAAATACACTCCTGCTCGAGGCAGACCGAGGTTTGAAGATATGGCTGTGTAGAATGATCCACTACAGTCCATGTTTTGGGAATATGGGGTGGTGACAAAAAATGGATAGTTGTGGACCCGGATTGGAACACTGCATCCACATCATGTAACATGGTACGATCATGATGAAATCGACGTGAATGTCAGAAAAATATTTCACCACAACATGTGTTTCATCCCAATGGGAGGTCCCGAAGTTTGGGGCGGGTCCTATGGACGAAATGTTTGGGTGGTCCTATGTATCCCCTGACGATGTGAATCAATCCATACATAGTTCTTAAGAAGAATTTTAACGTCTTGTAGGACTATTACACAGTTTGGGGTCATACAGTATTGTACATCTTAAATTCATGAAGGGCCAGACAGTTTAAAGTCATGTAGGACCCTAATGCATCATTGGGTCATGTGGGACTATAATGTAATTTGGGTTCATGAAGGACCGTTCATTTTATGTTCATGTTGGACTAGACAGTTTAATGTCACGTATGACCCTAATGCAGCTTAGGGTCGGGGCGGGACCATTAGGTAGTTTTGGGTCATGCAGGATCATTCAGTTGAAAGTCATGTAGGACCAAAGAGTTTAAGGTTTTGTATAACACTAATACAACTTAGAATCATGTGGGACCATTACATAGTTTGGGGTCATGTGGGACTATTCATTTTAAGTTCATGTAGGACCATTGTGACTCAGGCAATGTATTTATTGAGGAACTTGGCATTGGTGGGAGGAGTTATATGCTCACCATCCATGGTAACTAGTGCCTATGCGCCATTGGAGTAAACCATGTGAATGATGTAAGGTCCTTCCCATTTGGGCTCCAACTTGGGTGGTTTCCTACTAGGTTTATTTATTTCCCCCAGGACCAATAAAAATTTTCCTTACAATAGTATTTACAGCAAACATTCTTTTTGAAATATTTTTCTACATTATTCTGATGCCTTTCCAGATTGTGCAGTGCCTGAAGCCTATTCTCGTCAAGCGCTTCTAACTCAGTAAGACTGATTTCAGCTACTTTACATGTCCCTTTCTAATCATAGACATATGTTCTCAGTGAGGGAAATTGAATCATGATTTGGATTATGGTATTTGTTTTGTACACCAAGGAAAACAGGGTCACCTGGGTGGAATTACATGTGATCATCTGATAAGCCCAAAGGGCATTGGGGAGCTTGTCTGGCAAACTCTTCTTATTATGACCAACCATTTTCTGCAGAATGTCAGTGAGGGTTTTGTTGAACTCATGGATCTATCCATTTGCATGCACATGATAGAGGGATGTATGGTTAGAATGGATGTTGTACTTCACGTACCATTTCTTCAGCTCAGCTGCTAAGATGTTCGTGTCGTTATCGGTGAGGATGGCATGAGGGGATCCAAATTGGTATATGGTGTTGAAGATCACATAGTCAACGATGGAATTATCCATGACCTCTTTTATTGGAACTGCCTCTTCCCACTTTGAAAATAAATCTGTATCAATCAGGATGAATCTGCACTGGCGAGCTATCATTGGTGGATATGGTCCCACGACATCGAGCCCTCATACAGCAAAAGTCCAAGAGTAATTGGTGGAGTGGAGGGGATATAGAGGCCGATGTATGAAGTTACCATGAATCTAGAATGCATGTCACCTTTTTTCAAACATGATATAGTTGTGGATCCTGGAGTTACAGAAATACCCCAGTCTCTGAATCTGGTGAGATATCTTCATCCTAGTCTGATGAGCCCTTCAGAAACTAGCATGAACCTCCTGCATGACCTAGGAAATCTCATCTCCATGAATGCAATGGAGGGGGACCCCATCTAACCCACACTTGTAGACGATCTTCTCATGATAAGGGTTATCCTGGAGGGTAAATTGTAGCGCATAGCGTCAGATTATCTCGTGCTCAGCCCAATCTGATGAGAGATTACCATTCTAGAGATACTCAACAAAGGGGGTTCTCCAGTCTAAATTCACGTCAATCAATGCATTTGGGGGACCTGGGGATCCGGACATGGAGGTTTCAGAAACAATTTGGCTTACCTACAGGCTTTCTTCGTCACATGGAGTGACAGGGGTAATGACTATTCGGTGTGCCATATGGATAATCAGATCATCCTATTCGGGATCTGCAAGTGATACAGTAAGGCCATCCAGGGTGCCAAATCTACCTTTATGAGATCATGGGACATGCGTAAATTCTGGACGATATGGGAATTAGGTCATTAGATGGGGAGTGTGTTTCAACAGTGGCACAAGCACTAGATTTCGGATGACATCGCCACCATTGATCTGCTTGATGACCATTTTGGAGTTCCATTTCACATGCAAATGGGGAACATCTATCTCGAGGGCCATCTCGAGGCCATTAATGAGAACCTAATACTCTACCTCATTATTAGTGCAGCCTTCTGACAACAATAATGAGTACAACATAATAACTTGAGTTAGGGTAATGAAGACGATACCCATGCCTACTCTGTTGATCCTCGGGTTATTGATCATTCTACTGGTGGGCCTCTGGGAAGGACCATCAAAGTACATTTTCAAACCTGGGATATCTTGGTCTACTGGTAGGATTGTGTCATTTAAAAAATCAATGTCTAGGGACTGGTTCACAAGTGATGGATGGGAGTCAATGAATTCTACCAATGCTTCCCCTTAATATCCTTCTGAGGGACAAACCTAATGTCGAACTACTAGAGAATCACTTCCCACGGGGCTAGATGGCTTGTAAACATGGGGCGGTTTAGGATGTACTTCAACTGATCAACTCAGGGTACCAGCTATATCTCATGGTGTTACAAGTAATGTCACAATATCTATACTATGAATTTGAGTGCAAGTCAGCTCTTCTTGATTGGGGAGTATCTCGTCTCTATATCGAGGAGCATGCGGCTGAGGAAGTAGAGGCTATTCTTTGTTCCCTTGTTGTTCTTCTGGGTGAGAAGGGTGGTGAGAGATAATTCCAGGGTAGTCACATAAACGACTAGCGGCTTTCCAGAGATGGGTGGAATTCAGACCAGAGAATAGAGAAGATACTTCTTGATTTCCTTGAAATTAGTCTAACACTCTTTGTCCCACTAACAGACTATGCCTTTCTTTATGAGCCAAGAAAAGGGCTTACACTTGCCAGCCAAATTTGTGATGAATCGATGCATGTAGGCTATGTGGCCTTGGAAACCTTGAATCTCTTGAATGTTTCTTGGAGGAGACATCTAGCTGATGGCCTTGATCTTCTCTGGGTCAATTTCAATGCCCCTACATCTGACAACGATGCTGAGAAACTTTCTAGAGGTTACCCCAAAGGCACACATCAAAGGGTTCATCTTCAGGTGACAGGAATGAAGGAAGCCAATCACTTTCTAAAGATCCTTGAGATGTTCCTTATACATGTGAGATTTTACCACCAGGTTATCCACGTAATGTTCCACCAATGTTTTGAGGATCAGCATAAATATGCGATGCATAGCCCGCTGATAGGTGGAACCCGCATTCTTTAAACCGAAGGGTGTGACTTGGTAACAGAAAGTACCTTATACTCTCCTAAAGGCAGTAGAATCCTTATTCTTAGGGTCCATTCGGATTTAGTTATATCCGGTGTACCCATACATGAATGAAAGGTCTTGGAACCCAACAGTAGCATTGATCAACAATTCTATCACAGGAAAGGGAAAATCATCCTTCAAACAGTGACAATTGAGATCCCCGAAGTCAATGCAAACTCTTATCTATATGTTATTCTTTCATATTTGGCACAATTTTGGCCAGCAACTTGGGATACTATACATCCTTAATGAAATTGGATCTGATGAGCTTATCAACTTAGACCTCAACCATGGCACCATGAAAAGGGAGCATCTTTCTCGGAGGCTTCTTGAACCCGATATGATTTACTAGGAGACCGAGGTGGTGGATGGATACCTGAAGATATATCCCCGACATATCTTTATAAATCCCAGAGAATACATCACAATGTTTTATAAGTAAGTCTATGTACATTTTTTGCTTTTTGAGGGGCATGGTGGCACTGATCAATGTGGGGATTGGGTCTGCCTCGCTATCGATGTTCACCTGTAGCAATTCATCAACCGTGGAGGAGATTCCATCTTCAAAGGCAGGGGGAATCCTCTAAATTATATTCTTCAATTATATAGGGGGAATTTGTGGAGGGAGGAGATTCCTCTGAGTCAGCAACTCCTGATTAGAATTTGGTACCAGCCTGAGCGGTAGTGGACAGTGGATTAGGGAACTCCTAGTGCTGCCGAAACCAAATTGATGAAGGTTGTTGATGTAACATTCCAAAATGATAAAGGGTTAAATGACTAAATGATATGACTCATGTCAACAAGGTGCACCTTCCTTTTCGGGAGCCTTTCTGATTAGAACTCCACAATTAAGCGTGCTTGCCCTGGAGTAGTGATCAGGATGGGTGACCTTCTGGGAAGTATCTCAGGGTGTGTGTGAGTGAGGACAAAGCACACTGGAAAGGACAATTGTTGGCCTATGGGGACTATCATTAGTCAGATAACCCTTTCAGGCACGTGGGTGGACCCTGGGGTGGGCCCCACGTGTTTGCGGGGCAACTGGTGGTACTTGGTGGGCCAAGACCTGATGACCATGTTAAGGCGGGCCGGCTGTGCTGTCACCGGGACCCGGTTGTCACATTTGGTATCAGAGGTGGTACCCAGCCTTAAGTGTGGTGCACTGCCGGGGTTGATATGTAGGGCCCACAACGAGGGCGTTGTGCCCTAAAGGGGGGGGGGGGTGATAGTAACATCCCAAAATGATAAAGGGTTAAATGACTAAATGATATGACTCATATCAACAAGGTGCACCTTCCTTTCCGGGAGCCTGTCTGATTAGAACTCCACAGTTAAGCGTGCTTAGCCTGGAGTATTGATCAGGATGGGTGACCTTCTAGAAAGTATCTCAGGGTCTGTGTGAGTGAGGACAAAGCACACAGGAAAGGACATGTGTTGGCCTGTGGGGACTGTCATTAGTCAGATGACCCGTTTGGCCCGGTGGGTCGACCCTGGGGTGGGCCCCACGTGTTTGCGGGGCAACCGGGGGGTACCTAGTGGGTCAGGACCCGACGGCCATGTTAATGCGGGGTGGTTGTGCTATCACTGGGACCCGGTTGTCATAGTTGATCCAATCACATATGGTCTTTGGACCAAGGGGCCACGCTTGATGATGTCAGATAAATAGTGGCATGTCGGCATGAGCCATTAAATTCTAGCCCGACAAAACAAGAATGTTTTATGTATTTTCGTTTCCATGGGGTGGACATCTTGATTACTTATGAGAGTAGGAGGCTTCGGGATCACCTGAGCCTGGTTTGTGTAGGAGTGTGAGGTGATCTTCCAACATCCAATAGACTTAAGAATTTTCTCCGCCTCATTCCAGAAATAAAGAATAAGTTTCCCTTGTCCAGAGTTGTAGCCTCCAATTGATGTACTGTAAAGGCGTATGCATCATCCATATCTACCCACGGGTCAGTCACAACTGTAGCATGCTTGACCTCGTTAGTCTGAATCTGCTTGTCCTTTCTCTAATATTAGTCAGCATCCAGATAGCAGGCTTCACAGGAAGAAAAGGGGGATGCATCACCATGAAGTAGACCCACATGACCATTAAGGGTGTACTCAAGGCACTGGTAATATGATGAAGGAACCACTACATACAGGTGGAGCCATGGCCTACCCATTAATTCATTGTAGGCAGTGTTCTATAAGACAACCATAAACTCGGTGCTGGAAATTAGTCCCCAAAACTGGGTCTCCAAATGGATCTTTATGACAGGTTTCAGCTCTGTTCTATCATAACCATGGATTTATTGGTTAGAGGGACTCATATAATACTCTGAAAATTCCATTTTTCACAGTGTCTAAGTCGGGATTAGGATGATTCCAAAGCCCGTGTCAAAAAGAGAGTGAAGAACCTACATGCCATTGAACTTTCCAGTGATGTTCAATGGGATAATGTGACCTTACATGGGAGATAATTCGTCTTCTCTAGAGAATGAGACGATGGATTGGAATTCAGAATTCTCGACTGCCTTAGTGTGAAAGACTTTTGTGGTTTCTACCTCCGTCTCAAACTAGAGGGGGCTTCTTGAACCCTCGGAAAGGGAATCACACAAATGAGATAATAGGCAAATGACCTACATGATGGAGAGATTTTCTAGAATCCTGGAAAAATGTTTGTGAACAACATACTTCCATGAAAGGCATGAGTTTCTTCTTACAAGAGTTCATTCTATGAAAGGAGGTATGGTGGGCCCTGTCGACTAGGTCGACGACTGACTGGTGCTAGGAATATCATACTGATCACTAGTCGATGCCTGTGAAGTGACAACCAGATGAGGGTCAGATGACTGAGACAAGGTTGTGGCAACGCGTGGCTGGTCACGGTGTAGTGGAGGTGGCTCCGCCTGATCCAACAACACGAATGGCAGTGATGGAAGGCCTGATGTCACCAAATGAGAAGGATGCATATACTGAGCTATGTGTTGGGTATGATGCATGGTTTTGGTTGCGTGCATGGCCTGGCTGGATGTACTTACCATGGAACTCTAATGGCCCATATTTCTGTGGCTCTGTCGATCTTGACGACAGCTGCGGACGTTGGGTGGATTCGCCTGGCGCTCCCCATTGTCAGGAATCATATAGGGATTTCCGAGCTCCATTGTATTAACCGAGGAATACCCTTGACCATCACCTGAAGATTCATCCACTACTATACAGATTCTGGGAGGGATCAACATCACTGGGGGGGAGGGCATGAAGTCGCCGAGAGTATGGGATGATAATGGATTTGTCAGGGGACATTGATTTCCATCACGTTGTCGATGATTTCTCTTCTAAAAAGGGGACTATTGATACGATGATGCAGAAGTAGTAGCTGTGTATTTTGAAGTCTCTGGATGATTTAGGCATGCAAAGATATCACCATGGGAATGGGAACCTATTTTACATGCCATCCAGTTGTCATACTTCTAGGACCTGTGGTTAGAAACCTGATTCCGCTCTCCTTCATTGTTGCTACTATTATCTAGGCTCACAGAGACGCATGCCACATGTGCTAGCGCTGGGCCCAACCAGACTATATTTTTTCCACCTTGTCTTGAATCCATTAATTAATCACATAGCCTTGTTTGAGGGTGTTCTCTAGGATCATGTGGTGGGGGAAGTAATTAGGGTGATCCGTGAGGTTAGCCTCTTCTGGAATCCTGCACTCAGGAAAACGTACAATCCCCTGCTCTTGGGAACATCAAAAATAACAAGGGACTTGTGCCTCATTAAATGAGTAGGTCCAGTTCCTCTGGTCTGTGAAGGGGTCCCTCAGAACATGACCCTGATGAGGGGATGGATGTGCCTTTTGAGGATGTAGATCTTGGTTATCTCACCTATGCGGTGGTGGCACATTGCGCGAGGGTACGTGCCAATTCTGAGGTGGGAGCTGCTGGGCCAGAGGCTAAGCCAGTGGTGGAGGGCCTCTACAAGGATATGGATGTGGATCCACTAGAAACAAATCTAGTTTCCTAGGGGCCTCTATTTGACCCACTACAGCAGTCATGGCTAGGGTGACCCTTCTTGTGAGGATTGCATGAGGCAACGAATGTGATTTCTTAGCCTGTTGTAAGGATACCTCTTGGCGTTGGGCCTTATAAGAGACGTATCAGAAACCCCATGGTAGTTCTTGGTGATCAGAGATGTGACTAGTTCTATCTTGATGTTCCCTACACACATCATCTGTAATTTCTCATGATTCAGCGGCATGTCAAGAGACTATGTGAGTCATTTCCACCAGGTGAAAAAGTTGGCAACACCCTCATCTGGCCTCTGCTTCCACTTGAAGAGGTCAAAAATACTCATCTTCGAAGTGGTGGAACTGAACTGGTAGAGGATTTACCTATGGGGGTCCTCCCAGCCGGCCATTGACTTGATGGGCGTGTGGTTGTACCAAACGAATGTCATCCCTTCAAATGTCTGTACCAAATAGCAGAGTTTGGTAAATTCCTACTACACTGGAGATCCAAACATGGATCCACAACTTGATATAAAGTGGGAAAGGTGTTGTGGCAGGTTCCCCATCCTGTTGAAGGTGGAAAAGGTGTTATTCCTGAAACATGAGGGTGTTTTCATTTCATCCACCCATGCCGAGTATGGCTTCCCATCTGGAAGGATTTCCACATGTCGAGTCTATAAAGAATCTAAGCAGGAAATGAGTGACGACATTGGATCATCTAGGTGAGGATTCCTATCATGACAGGGATCCATTACCACCAGTGTGTTGGGGGTTCCTCAACACGATAAATAGGCCCAACAGCTTGAGGATTGGCTGGTGGAATAAACTGTGCAGCTGTTGGGGGATTCTGAGCTGGGTCCTAAGGATTGCCATGCCATTCAGTAGGGTATGGTGTCACATACCACGCCCTCTTACCATAAGTTCCAGCCTCAACCCTTTCTATGTGGGTATGATGGTCAGGGTTACCTAGGGGTAGTTTTCCAAGGGGATGTTGTGCCTACCCCTCCTGCCCTGGCTAAGGATCATTGTAGTCTAGCCGTAATTCCACAATGCTTTTAGAAACAAGTTCATCAACCACCTTCTTATGTTAGGTGAGTTGTTGATGTAACACAAAATTTTTGGGGTCATCTTCTACCTATTTCACTGAGCCAGACGGGCCGGAGGGTTTGAATGCTCCGAAGAGTTCCTTGACCTTGTTGTGATTCTGGCTGAGGACTAGTGCCTTAGTGGGAAAGGGAAGACCCAATTGATTTCACTGATGGTGAGTGACCCTTCCCAACAGATCCAGTAGTTTCAGCACTCCCCAGGGGGTAATTCCCCATCAAGGATCTCCAGATCATTCACTCTCTCTGATAGGTTATCCATGTTAACTACGACCTTGCCTGGAGGCATATACTCTATGTCTCCTGGAAAATCATGATGCCACTGGATGAAATTGAAATTGAGATCCTCCTACTACCCCCAACCATGAATTTGAACATGGGAAGAAGACTCTTTGTTACCTTGTCGAGAACTTTAATTCTCCTAACGCATCGTTGTTGGAAGGTCTTATGGTGGCCTAGTGACTCAGGGCACGGGGACATGGGAAGTTCATCCAAATCAACCAAACGGCATTGTTGGATGATATCTTCGAATTTTTCCTAACTCTTGGGGTAGATCCCTCATTGATTTCAAAGTTGGAAATGAATTTCCTAGAGGGTCTGGAGAAAGCATCCAGCCTCCTCCTGGGTGACCGCTTCTTGTTCCCTATAATGCGGCATTGTAACTGGCCATAACAGCTCAGGGAAATTCACACCTGCAAAGATATCCCACAATATTTTTGGTCTATATTTAGGTTCTGGTTCTTCATTGCCCACTCATCTATTAGAGTTGGTTATGGAAACGGTAGTGGTATTGATGCAGACCACTGATATGGCAGGCTAGTAGGTGGAGAATATGGTGAGCAGGATGAAAAGTCGTCGCATCTTGGGCTATCCTCTGAAGAGTGTACTGATTTGGCCACAACATCGTGGTAATATGTTATGACAACCACAGTTTCTAGCATAGTGGCTACGGCTGCTGGCGAGGGGTTATGTTGATTATCTTCCACCATTGATCCCCATAATAGCTCTCTGTGATCTCTTGTCAAGGTAGAGAGTGCTTCTGGTGATTCTTGTGATGATTTCATAGTTGTGACCTGTGGTGTGGCCAAATATTCATCCTCTAGGATATACCTGCGGAGGGAGGAGGGAATCCGAGGGACCTCACATTATAGAAGTATGAGGATAATGCACCTTGTTCCTACCCCAACCCTCAACACAGAGGATCTAGGTGAGGGTTCCATCATATAATTTTATTCCACCTCTGAATATAAGAATAAAATGTGTTTGATCTCAGTTTGAATCTTCTAAACATTCTTTTTATGGTGCAAAATAACCACCATACTACACTGGGATGGTTCTTCGGTACATGGTAGATTTCTGGAATGAGGAGGTCCTTCGGCCATACTGCTACTGGGGCGGGGTGGACATCCGCCTGAGTAAGCTGGGGTGAGAGGAGCACCTGGACAGATATCAACAGGAAGACGGGGAGGACCTCCATTCATACTTCCACTGGAAGAGTCAGTGCAAGGACGGTCCTCCTATTGGTCAAAACGAACACGGGTAGGACCTCCGTGTTGGGTGCTAGTGAAGCGAAGCTGACCTTCCCTCCTCTGATTGCTGAGGTGAGGAGGACCTTCCCCAGCTACTGCATGGACATGAGGAATCCCCACTTACTAAAGACTGACCATATGTGTAACATCTCCATATTGGTGGTCTGTGGTAAGAGGAATGACCCCATACCCAATGTAATGATAGAGGGAGAGGCTTCTATACTGAGTATCACTACTGTGGGTAGGACCCTCATTTGGATTGATGGTAGCACAGGGAAGACCCCCATTACAATCATGGAAGTGGGGAGGACCCACGTTCTCTATGGTGGAATTATGAGGATGACCTCCGTACTAGGTTTCGTTACCACAGGTCGGTCTGCGATGGGTGTTCATTACGCCAGTGGCCCAGAGAGTTGACCCAGCCAGCCTGTGGGGCAGTTGGGGCCTTGATCCAGGCCGGGTATATAAATTCTCCTGGTCAATGTGAATAGTATATTTATGATTACATCGGTGGTGGCTCGGGCCACAGTAGTTTCTAATGTCAACGCCCCTTGGCCGACGTCTTCCTCAGACAGCAGTTGACGCTTGTTTTGGGACATTCGGACCATGGATGGTGGTGCAGTTATGTAGCATACCAGATTTTCAACTCTTGGTACTGGGTGGGGGTGCTGGCATGGCCAAGTGGGGGCCCTCTTTGGGGGCCCTGGAATGGGATCCCAGCCAGGCTAGCCCAGAAATACCTTACCTCATTGGCATAGATAAGGTAGTAACCAAGATGTTATGGGGAGAGGCTCCCAAAATGATTGTATTTTGGGGTGGGGAGAAGTGGACCCATGTGTGGCCCTTGGGGGAGGTGGTGTTGATGAGGCGCAGACACCTATAAATAATTTTGAGACATATACCGAGTCGGTATAATCCCCTCCTCCTCATATCAGCGCATGGTCTCACTTATCACCCTTCATTGTATGAATTCAGAAGTGAACAAGGGTCATGGGTGCCATGTAGCATTGGGTGTGGATACTGTCACAGAAGCGGTTGATCCACATAGGATTGATGCATTGGCATTTCCCCTGCCCTTGCATCGGAGGGTGGGTGGCGATTTGGTTCCTGGTGCAGCAGCATAGTTCCTGAAAAGCAGAGAGATTAATCCATTAGTGCTGAAACAAAGAAATCAATGTCCAGTGCCCAAGTTCCATTCCGTTTTGCATGGATGGTAAGAAGGATCTACGCTGACAACGTTGCAGACCCGGATGTCCAACATTTTGACTGCCCCAACTTCTAGTGATTTTCACACTTGGCCTACTATTTTCTAGGCGGGAACCGACACCAAATAACTAGATCTGATGACACGCTAATCCAAAATTTCTTGAAATCTACTAATATCCACATTGAGGGAAAGATCATCACATTGGGTTCACCATTTCTATTGTCCAATGATTTCACTGGGGCGCACGCCTCTATCGGTGGAGGATGCGCAGTTATTGCCCAGCATTCCCGCCTTCCAAAGGCGGGTGACATCCGTCGCTTATTCAGGGATGTCTACTCCTTGATCTAAACAGGGAGATGGGGTGTCAGTTCTTCTTTCTGTGGATTCCTCCTCAGAACTTGTCACCTAGTCTTGGTCTCCCTTATAAACTAAGACATTATTCTTGAAACTCCTTCCAGTGTCATTTCATGATGGACGCCGATTAATTACACTGCTTCTATCGGGAAATTCTAAGGGGTCTGGTCAGGAAAGCAACCTTCGGTCAGGGGAGTAGTCACATTTGACATCATTGTCATGTTGGGACACTAGAACACTAGTGCGCCTTGGTTTCTTACAATTATTGTAGGGATTATCGAGGGCACTGACACCCAAGGAATCACACATCGAATGTGGTAAATTGTATTCCATATGCATGTATCTGAGGTATTCCTCACCTTCCCATATTTAACCCAGGGTATACCACTAGTTTAACATCTAGAAGAGATGGATCAGACTAATCATAAAACTGACTAGAGGGGATCAAATTGGTGAAACCCCTGGAGGGGACACTGATTTTCGGATTAGTACGTGGTTAACTACCCGATTGTTGTTAAAGGGAATAGGGAATGAGCTCGCATGATCCCACCGGGATGTGGTAGCCTGGTTATGAATCAAGATGGATAATGAATGGTAAATTGGAGTGTATGGATAATGAGATGGAGTCAACTCGAGGGTGACAGTGATGTTGGGCTTCATCCTCGAAGCGACCTCCTATGTATCCCCATGGTAGGGAAACAAAGTCTACATTGTTCAGGATGGGGGTATATAATCGAGGTGTGCACAGAGGGCAATGACCCGATGATATACTAGGGATTACATTTGGTTAGAAACCCAAGGTTGGTCTTATGCCACAGGAATGAACCAGTAATATGGGTCCCAATAGAAAGGTCAACAGTGTCTTACCACTGGGTTTGTGTTGACAACATCTTTCCACTAAATGGAGTTCATAATGGCTTACCGTTGGATGAGGGAACAACGACATACCAATATATGGGGTCACAATCGCTTACCGCAAGATGGGGGCACAAAGGCTTACCTTTGGATGGGGTTGAAACTTACGAAGGCTTCCTAAATACCCTGTCCAGGAGATAACGATCAAATCCCTTATAGTTTGAGATGGTGGATTTAGTCTAATGTTGTGAAAGAAGAAAATGGGGCATGCAGTTTAACAACATGTGGGATGAAGGTGGTCCGACATAAAGGGGGAAGAACTAGTGGTTGTTGGGCTTGAACCTCAGGGAGGAATCCTACTAACTTTTCATTAGCAAGGGCTAATGTCTATGAATTTCCAGAGGGGTGTTAGTGAGCCGACGTGAAGATGGTCAACACCAATGGGTGTTGGGATTGAACATCATGGAGGCATCCTATGTACATTTCCATGGAAAAGATCATATTCTACGTTGTTTGGGAGGGTGGTGGACCAACGTGAAATGGTCGGAACCAATGGATGGTGGGCTTGAACCCCATGGATGCTTCTTGTATAACTTTCTATAGAAATTATCAAATACCACATATATCAAGAGGAGTGGGGGTTTGGGGCTGACACTCTAGGATTCCCAGAGAGGATGTCATGGTAAATGCTTGCTCTAATCCCACATGATTCATGTTTGGTGTGAGTAAGAAGAGGTATAAAGGACCTGATGATCACGTCCTGAAAGGTGCATATGTGGGAAGTGAAATAGGGCCTACACATAGTTCACAACCCCAAAAGGAAACAGGGGCATACGCACGGTTATCATCCCAAAGGGAAAACAGGGTCTTACGCGTAGTTAGTATCCCAAGAAGATGGATATTAAGGCTTACTTCAGGGTGGAGGCCCAATGGTAAAAAATCCCATAAGGAGAGGTATTTGGCACCAAAGAATGGAGGCATCCAGTGCCCACCCCCCTCTCTGGTCCTTGGAACCAATGAAAATAAGAGGAACAGGGATGCAGCCTCTTACAAGAAATGATTGGGGCTTAAAACAAGGTGGGTTCCCTTTCCCCATAGATAGATGGAATTCCAATAAATAGGATCTCATTCCATGTGGGGAATGATTTCACATTCGTGGAGACCAGTGGGTGCACAGAATGTCCAATGTGGGGAATCCCGTTTATGATGCATGGGGTGAGGCAACAGTTTAATGTCATGTGCAGAGGATAATGTCACTTGGAAGCTTAAAATCATTTAGCTTGAACAAGGTGCATTCAATCTGTACCCCTTATGAATTACATAACTGATTCCTCCCACCCCTTGGTGAAGGGAAGGCATCAGTAATGTCATAGTGAAGGGGTGTAATGGAATGATCCATTGAGGGGTCCAAATTATCATGTCTATGTGAAGAAACAATGGTCGTTAGTGTGTCTATGCGAATAAGCATGGGGTGAAGAAACTCAATGGGAAGAACCACCCAAGGGACTTTGAAATCACTTAATGCAAACCTATAGGGTCGCATGGGAAAAGGAGTTGCAAAGCAAAGGGGTGAAATGAATGAATCCTCGTAATGCTCTGGTTCTCTGTGAAGTGAAGGGGCTTTGTGAAGGGGTGCGCTTTTGAAAGTGAAGTGACATTGCTTAAAATCAAGGCATCGGTGCATATGGAATGTTCTTCTTGTGGTGGAAATGTATTCACAGAGCAGTGACTCGAGAAGCAAGGGTACCTTCTGAAGAATAGCATTGCAAAGGAATGTGCTTCGTGAAGCATAGTGACACTTCCTTAGCATGTGGGTCACATGTGCATGCAGGGTACTTTGGGAAGCATAAGTGATCTATGAAGGCCTGAGTCCACTTGGGGATCCCCTTCCTTCACAGAGTCTCGTGGGCTCCGTGAAGGGAATCCCTCCCTGAAGAGGGGTCGAATTCATGCAATGGTGGAGGCAATTTGTGATGCAAATGTACCTTGAAGAGCCGATGGTTCACAAAGTAGATATTGCATCGCAGTTTTGGAGATAAGAAGGAGAAATGTTAGAGGATCTGTCCTTTGGGATCGAGGGGTGCCTCATATTTATAGGAAAGTGGTGCCGTGAAGCAGAGCTTGCTCGGCATGAAGTCAAAGCTTTCTCTGCGGTGGGTCATGAATGTCAGATGGGTTCGCGGGGAATTCCACCACCTTACACTATGGTGGGTTCCTGAATTTCATAGGGGTTCGTGGAGCAACCTATCTCCTTACTCTGCAGTGGGTTCATGAACATCAAATGAGTTTGCGATGAATCCCACCTCCTTGCTTCGCGGTGGGTTCACGAATGTCAATGGGGTTCATGGAGTATCCTGCCTCCTTGCTCGGTGGCATGTTCGAAAACATCAAAGGGGTTTGCAGATAATCTCACCTCCATGATTTGCGGGAAGTTTGCGAATGTCATGTGGGTTCATGTGGCATCTCGCCTCCTTGCTCCGTGGCAGCTTCACGAAGGAAGAGCTGGGCGCCAGCCATGGGTCACATGGACTCCGCAAATGGTCTTCGTGAGGCAGCCCCTAATGCTTTTTTTGTTCTCGTTCTTCCAAAATTTTGGTGCCAACAATATGATTTAACCATGATCTTTGTATATGGTCCCAAAAAACAAAACTGGAACATAAATGAAAAACAATGTAGTTATTTTATAGGAATAATGATTTTAATATAGAATTCTTAATAAACGGGTGATTAAAGTTATACCTAAATCATATATATTAATATGTGTGTGTGTGTGTGTGTGTGTGGTTATGTATAATGTTAATATATTTAATAAATATATATTTATTTAATTGTATGATCGAACATGTTTGATGGAAATTAATCCAAATGTAACAGTTTCTCATCTCCCATTTACTTCCATGAGACATATGCCATATTCACAACGTATTTCTTGTTATAGTGTCCATAAATAAAATTTGTTATGGTATATCATGAATATATTTAACTTTATTGTATTAAAATTGTCTTTTTAATTTTTTGGGTCTATGATTCAAAAGTTACCAAAGCAGTATTGGTTTATTTTACAATCTCATCATTTATCTATATTGTTTATTATTATGTTTCTAATGATGAAATCTTATAATATAACCCTCAATAAACTCATCAATTTTCTTCTACTCTAGTTATTCATAAAATATTATTGTACTAATACAATTTATCTCTCATTTTTACTTAAAATAATTGATCAAATGATTTTCTTTAAATTACATCTTTTCCGATTTCAATCGAAAATGTTATTTATTATTCATCCTATTATTCTAAGAATTTCATAAAAATTTCATTAATATTATCCTATCATTTTATAAATTATTTTCCATGTCTTAATTTTTAAAATATGTTTTTAAATGATTCTACTTTTCATTTTCCAAATTAGGCACTTTTTACATTTTTAGAATAGTAAGAGAAGAATTTTTTTGTGGCATATAAAAAATTACTCAACAACATGACTACTAATTGATTTGATGATTACTTTTACAAGATTATATGACTATTTTTGATGAATTTTTTATTTTAGTTTTAAAGAATTTGTTTTACAGTGAAAAGGAAATTTTTCCATAAGGACTTTTGTGATGTAATTTTTGTAACACCCCAAGATTTCATAGTACGTTATTTCTTCAAAATAATTCTATAACTTTCACTACACACAACACCAAGTTCATGCCCACCATGACTTACCAAACAAGCCATTCAAAAGTTGTTATGAATAGTACTAACTGAATTTTGAACTTTATATAATCCTTATAATTTTAGAATCCATATTATGAGTTTCTTATACATAATGTAAGAACAAATACATTTTTTTCAGATAAAAGAAGTATTTTTCAAAAAATGAAGTTTTACCGCCTTTTAATGGAAAATCCTTTTTAAATCCAATATTTGAATCTTTTATATATTAAATTTGACAAAATAAACTTCTTCTTTAGAATCAGGACATAAGAATTTAGTTTTAATAAAGTTTGGGTGTTTTTTTAATAACATTCTTATTTGGGTGAATAGTGAAAAATACTATATTTTAACTGAAAACAACTTTTTAAATAAAAATTATTTATATTGTTAAATTATAAATTTTAATGATTTGGAAGTATAATGAGATTATATTTTTACCATTTAATCTGATGATGTTCATTGTAAGTAATTTCACTTTAAAATTGGGCAAAAAAAAGTGTCCATCTTTCGGTTATTTTTTCTTAAAAATACGCCTTTTGGTTTTGACAATGGGAATTAATTTTAAATTAATAAATTAAACTTATATATTTTTAATTCGGTAAAATAGAATTCATTATTGAATTCAGAATATAAAATTTATCTTTGGGTAAATTTTTTGTATTTTTCGGAAAACATTTAATTTTTGATTAATTGTGAAAAAAACTGAGTTATAGTTTAAAACCAAATTTTTATTTAAATAATAATTTATTTTATTTAAATTTATTTTATTTCAAAATATATACATACTACCTATATAAGTTCAATTTAATTCATTGTAGTTAGTTTATAATAATTTTATATATATACAAATTTATTGAACTTTTAACTGTCTTTTACCAACCTCCTAGAAGAATTTGCAAATTCACACAAAACTTAATTTTACTTGTTCTGTAGGTGGAATTTGGAAAATCCAAAAGACAGAGCTAATATCAAGGAGTAATATTTTGTTCAATAAGATAAAAATAATTTTTTGAATAGTGTATTTTGACTTTTATTTACCGCTGTTAAAGGTAAATAGTGTAATTCAAGATAAAAAGTATATTATAATAATACAAAATTACCTTAACAGTTGTCCTAACCTTATTGGATGAGTCATGTCTGACCATGGGCATCCGAGGGTCGATTTGGGGACCCCATTGAGCAACATGATAGTGATAATGACTCTTTAGATTAATTAATTTAAAGTAAAGACAAAAATGACAGAAACAAATATCTTTTAGTAAAATAGTATTTACAATGGGTTATATAAGTTATATTTTCAACTATATATATTAATTGGAAAGATAAAAAAATTCCTACATAATGGAAGTTTTTTTATAATTTTTACACATCAAATAAATTATGTTATTTATGACATAATGATGATCCAGTAATTACCTTATTAATGAAATATTAAAATAATTGATATTATAAATACCCAAATAAATATAATTTGAGAATTTTAATGAATTACACGAATTTTATTGGTTAATATGACTTGTGAGGATTTATTAAATAAATTTTTTTCGAATTAATAAAGTTATTAGGACTTTAACAAAAATAAATTATTAAATAGTGTCAAAATTGACAAAAAGGAGTTTTTAAAACAAATATTAAATTATTAATTGATATAATATTACTAAAAATATAAGGTTCAGAAAAAGGACTTATATGATGATATTTATGTCATTAAAGAACCACTTAGGGTTCTATTTGAAGTTTAGAGTAAATTTATTAAGCATATAATATAAAAAAAAGAGATAGGGTAAATGTCAAACTTTTTAACTAAGAGTTAAATCTAAATGATAAGGGTAAAATAGTGACCCAAACGTGTCTGAAACCCATTGGTTGAGTGGTCTTCAACCCATACCCACCTTGGACATTAAATAATTTAGTTTGGAGCCATTATAAAACGAATATGTCTTTATCATAAAATAATACTTTAAGTTTTTCCTGAAGAGACCCTCCCCCCATTATAAAAGGACACCACTTCTAACCAATTCCTCACACCCCTAAAGCCTTTTGGGTCATCCAAAATCAACAAAATTAATCTCCCTACATCCATATCCTCCTTCTAAAAGCCTTACCTTAGGCATATGACACTTCAAGAGTCCTTTTTGCTTCAAACCAAAGGGAGTTACCCAAATTAAAGGTAACGATTTCTGTTAGCTTCTTTTCTTTTATTTTACTTCTCCAACCCCTAAACTCTTATTATTATTTTCTTTTGTAACAAAACCAGTATCCTAAATATACTAGAATATAGTTATGAGAATTATTTTAACTAAACATACACACACCTCCATCTAATGGGTGAAGAATATAATATTTCTGTGGAAGGTAACCAAACGCCTCGCGAAAGGATGATTGTTCAATTATCTCATACCACCTCTCATGGTGGCCATTATGATGGCACTATAATTAAATATGATATTTATGATATCTATTTTATATATAAGCTTCTATAATTCCATTTTATTGCATAACATTATTCGTTTCATTTGTATATATATACGATAATTTCATTTGAGGAAGTACAGACTATCGCCCCCTCCAAGTGATATGACCCATTCATACCATACATGGAACGTATAAAGGATGATGTTAATGAACTTAAGTAACACATATAAGATATTATATTATACTGGAATAATAATATACATATTTATCATTTTGTTTTGATTCCTTTTAAAATGAAAAATGAAATGGAAGTAGCATTCGTGCGTACGTACGGACTACCGTCTCCATGAACGCGATGAGATTCATTCCCAATCGTATTCATTCAAGTATAATTCTCATTTTATGATTAAAAATAATGTTTAAGGACATTATATCTTCCTGGATATGAATAAGATACAACCTATCCATAAAAAACACGGCATATGTAACAAAAAATATAAAATAAAATGAGTAAGTTAACACCTGAAACGACGATAATACTAAGATATTATTAACAACGAAATGTTAAAAGATCATATATGATATCATATTAATGTATATGATTCTTGTATAATTTAATAACAATTATTTCACCATTATACAGGAGGTTAAACAGCCCTCAACCAAGGAAAAGTACAAGGTAAGTGTTTATTTCTCAATCTCTTCATTATCTGAGGTTGTTTATACATAATTATATATTGTGACCTCTTTATCATCCACATTCATGTTTCTTAGAAATGTATATCAAACAATTCTTACTATTTTACAGAATATGTCTTAAAGTCATGTATAGCCTTGTTTGACTTTTTATAAGAAGTTTATAAAGGAATCTTTCCGTCATTTTCCATACAAGGTCATTTTTAATCTTTTCGACAAAATTAACTTAAGAATGTATTTTTTTAACTTATATGGTGGGGGAGGCTATTTTCCATCATTATAATGTCATATAAACTTCCTATATTATATTATAAGAATATTTTCAATGTAAAGGTTTTAATTATCTGGCTTTTAAATGATTTCAAAAAAGGAGATACTTCTCTCAAATAGTTTTGATTTTAGCTATGTCAGCATCCTTTGATGGATTTTAAGATTATTTGAAGTTTAAATATTATGATACAAAACTTACATATAGTATTGATGGTTTTGTGATATGTTTGACTTTGTATGTGTTATTTTTATACCATTCTGGGTTTGTGGAGAAAATATTGACAATTTGTATGATAGTTTAAATATGAATGTTTATGTTATGTTTAAACATGTTAATTTGAGGAATGATTTGGACTTAATATGTGACTGGTGGAGCCCTCTATAGCTCCTCGATACATGAGTTGGACTAATGAGACAAACTAGTGTCTTAGCACAAGGCCTTGACAAAATATTATTTGTATTCTTGCCACGAGGCCTTGACTATGTGGTTATGATAGTCTGGCATTATGCATTCCATCATTATGGAAGTGGTTAGTGATATTGCATGTGATTATTCGACAAGTAGAATATCCATGTGAATAAGTAAATGAAATTATTTTATTTTATTTTTTCCATATTATGTTGAAGTTCAATTTTAAATGGCTTTTTTTAGTTATAAATTGCCTTAAATGTTTATAATTATTTATTAAAATTTCTGCTATATTGTTATCCTTACTGATTATCTGAGCTCACCCCCTTGTATGTTTTATTTTTCCCATGATTCCAAGAAGTGTATTGTGATTGATATGAAGGTTTAAGCCAAGGGAAAAATTGAATTCATAAAGTTTTATTTATGTTCTTTTGTATGTTATAAAGTGTAATGTAACATTCACGTATGTAATCTGTTTTCCAAGACTTGTAAACTTATCGGTCCTTAGGGACATGATTCCTTGTAATCATGCCAATGTATTAAAATAATGCACCAACTCTGGGTAACTGGGGTCGGGGCGTTATAGTTGGTATCATAGGAAGTTTAGAAATAACCTTGGAAACTAGATTTAGATAAAATCTTATTAGAGCACATATCCCTAAGATAGACTTTGATGATTAGTATAGAAGAAAATCCTAGAATTTTGGTATTGTAGAGATTTTTTGAGTTTTTCGAGAAATGCATCTCTGTCTAGATACGAGCATGTAGAGGCAGCTCTGGCATAGATTTACCTAGGGGTAAATCCCGAAAACACTTCTTCGAGATAGACTCAAACGGGAACTGGTGCATGACAACGGGCCTTGCTGAACTCTTGGTTACGACAATCCTGGGGGATATGTTAAGGATTTTTCCCATTTTCTTTACAAATCATTATGAAGGGTGTATGAGTATATAATTTCTCATTGAAAAGATCTTTATGATTATGGATTATATCCATAAACCATTCAATTTACGTTAGGTATTTTACAAGTTTGGAATTATTCATTTCATTTCATAAACTGACCTAGTTTATGCTATTGTATAGAAATGGCGCCCAATAGAAGGAATGTGAACTCCAGCAATAGGTATGATCCAAAGAGTAAGAAGGATCATATCTTTCATAGTATTAAGCAAACATTTATAAGGGAAATAGTATCCAATGTATTCTCAACATATGAAGAAATAGTATCATGTGTTAATAAGTTAAGAAAAGAATTCTGTGAATCTTATGGCTTTGTTGGTAAGCAAGAGAAGAAAAGGATCGAAGAGGGAAAGTTGGATAAAGGGAAGAGGGAAAATAATACTTTTCCTATATGTGGTAACTGTGGAAAGAAACACCCTCGAACTTTCCTGAAGGGAATGGGAGTTTTTTATAAGTGTGGAGAAAAAGAACACCAAGTACGTGATTGCAAGGGTAAGAAAAAGGTTTCAAATGAAAAATTCTTCATCTGTAAAGAGTTGGGAAACTACGCGAACCGATGTCCAAATCATCAGAGTATTACCCCAATGATGATATTGAATAATAATCATGTTATGATACTACCACATATGAGGAGGACTGATTAATGTTCTTATGTTTTCATTATAGAATTATGATATTTGAGTGTTTTATCAACAATGAACTGTTAATAATAATTATGTAGTATATAAGGATTGTATTGCAGTACTATTTCATTAAGGACTTGAGATTGTGTGGAACCAAGAAAAGTGACTCAATAGCAGGTTAAAGTTTTGGAAAATATATGGTTGAGAGAAAGATAAACCATAATATGGTTCTGATACCAAGGTAGTGATTTTAGAATAATACATTATTGATTTGGATAATTTATATTGGATATTCATGATTACCTTGAAACTGATTAATGATTTATATATTCCATCATTTTTTTAGTTTAAAACATTTTTGGATATAAGGAGTATATCCAATATTCTATAAGGAATAAGGGATCATGAATGTAATAAATAAGGTTTTATGGTAATTCAGGATGTTACAGTGTTTTAAAAGAATACATGATGAAAGTGTTCAAATGTTATTACACAGAAAAAAGGATCTTCATTGTGTTTACCTTCCTTATAAATTTTGTACTATGAGTTTGTAAAGAATAATTTTGGAAAATTCTAGTTTGAGATTATTTTTGGATTGCCATAAAAGGACAACTCGGAGGTCGGGCAACAACCTGTCACGTCCGGCCGCGAGAGTTGAACCCACAACTGAAGGGAGACAAGGGTGTATCACCTACCACTGGCCCACGTGATGTCCTAGATTTAATAATGTAGAATTTTTTAAATAAAATTCTGTTAGATGAATTATAAATTCTTTTGAGCCAAATGCGAATATGATAAAGAGAATATTATTTTTATGTTTTATTATCTTTTATAGTGAAAGATGAGTATATAGAAGAAATTTGTTAAAGTATGGGACTCTACTTTTCAAGTATATATTTTTCTTCTTCTCTTATTCTATGAAAAAAATAATTATAATACTTTAGTGAAGGGATATTATGACCAAAAATTTGTTATCCTAATGCCATATGTTTTGATGAACTGATGGTATTTTAAATCATCATAGATTGATGAATTTAAGGCCCTCAATTTTACACATGTTTTTGATTGATGACCTAAATCAATACCAATAAATATTTACGTTTTTCGTCTAATTAAATGTTTTTAGTTGCCACCAATGTTCTTGTAATCGATATCATAATTTGTTAGTGACCCTTTCATTTCCCTTTTCCTCTTATTAAGACTAAATTTTATTAACCTAATTTTTGTTGTAGGTTTTCCCAATGGTATTTTCTATTTTCAACATTTTATTTTCAAAAATTAATTTCAAATTGCGAGGATACAACTTATTGTAGGAAGGAAGAATGGAACACCCTAAGATTTCATAGTACGTTATTTCTTCAAAATAATTCAATAACTTTAACTACACGCAACACTGAGTTTTAGCACACCATGACATACCAAAAACGCCATTCAAAAGTGGTTATGAATAGTATTAACTGAATTTTGAACTTTATATAATCCTTATAATTTTATAATCCATATTATGAGGTTCTTATACATAACGTATGAATAAATACAGTTTTTTCAGATAAAAGAATTATTTTTCCAAAAATGAAATTTTACCACCTTTTAATAGAGAAGCCTTTTTAAATCCAATATTTTAAAATTTTATATATTCAATTTGACAAAATAAACATTCTCTTTAGAGTCAGGACATAATAATTTTTTTTAAAATAAAGTTTTGGTGTTTTTCTGATAACTTTCATATTTGGGTGAATAGTGAAAAATACTATATTTTAATTAAAAACAACTTTTTAAATCAAACTAATTTATATTGTTAAATTATACATTTAAATGTATTGGTTGTATAAAGAGATTATATTTTCACCATTTAATCCAATGATGGTCATGTAAGTAATTTCAATTTGAAATTGGACATAAACAAGTGTCCAACATTTGGTTGTTATTATTTCTTAAAAATACGCCTTTTGGTTTTGACAGCGAGAATTAATTTTAAATTAATAAATACAACCTCTATGTTATGAATTTTGTAAAATAGACCTCATTATTGAATTAGTAATATCAAAATTAGCTTAGGGTAGAGTTTTGGTATTTTTCTGAAAACTTTTAATTTTTGATGAATAGTGAAAAACACTCAGTAATAGTTTAGAACCGATTTTTTATTTAAATAATTATTTATTTGATTTAAATTTATTTTATGTCAAATTAGAATAATACAACCTATATAAGTTCAATTTAATTCATTGGAGTCAGTTTATAAAAATTGTAGATATATAAAAATTTTATCGAACTTTTCACCATATTTTACCCACCTCTTAGAAGAATTTTCAAATTCACATAAAACATAATTTTACCACTTCTGTGAGTGGAATTTCAAAAATATGAGAGACACAGTTAATATGAAGGAAAAAATTTTGGTTCAATAAGATAAAAATAATTTTTAGTCAATAGTAACTTTTGACTTTTATTTACCGCGGTTAAAGGAAAATAGGGTAATTCAAGATAAAAAGTATATTATAATAATACAAAATTACCTTAACACTTGTCTTAACATTATTGTATGAGTCTTCGAAGAACATGGGAATCCTTTTGTAGATTTTGGTACCCCATGGAGCCACTTGAGAGTGATAATTACTGTTTAGATTAATAAATTTAACTTAAAGACAAAAATGACACAAACAAATATATTTTTGTACATTAATTTTTTCTTGGGGTTATATAAGATATATTTTTGACTATAAATATTCATTGGATAGATAAAAATATTTCCTACATTATGGTCTTTTTTTATAGTTTTTAAACATCAAATAAATTTATTTATTTATGACCTAATAATGATGCATTAATTACCTTATTAATGAAATATTAAAATAATTGATATTATAAATACCCAAATAAAAATAATTTGAGACTTTTAATGAATTACATGAATTTTATTGGTTAATATAAAATGTTATAATTGATTAAATAAATTTTTATATTATTAATAAAGTTATTAAGACTTTAACAAAAAATAATTATTAAATAGTGTCCAAATTGACATAAAAGAGTTTTTTTTAAAAATATTATATTATTAATTGATATAATATTTCTAATAGTCAATGGTTTGGCCAAAAGACTTATATGATGATAGTTATTTCATTAATGAACCACTTGGGGTTCTCTTGGTAGTCTATAGTATTTTTATTAACCATATAATATAAAAATACAATGAAACACGGTAAATGTAAAATTATTTAACTAAGAGTTAAATCTAAAAGATAAGGAAAAATAGTGACCCAAACTTGTCTAAAACCTATTGGTTGAGTGGTTTTAGACCCATAACCACCTTATAATTTTAATAATCCAGTTTCAAGACATTATAAAATGAATATGAATTTATCATAAAATAATACTTTAAGTTTTTCCTAAAGATCCTCTCCTCCCCCTTATAAAAGGACACCACTTCTAACCCATTCCTCACACCTCTCAAGCATTTTGGATCAACAAAACTCTTCCCAATTAAGCTCCCTACATACCTATACTCCTCATAAAAGACATATATTTGGTAGAAGGTACTTTAAGAGTCCTTTTGGTTCAACCCAAAGGGAGTTACCCAAATTAAAGGTAACGATTTCTCTTAGCTTTTTTTCATTTATTTTACTTCTCCAACCCCTAAACTATACTTATTCTTTTCTTTTGTAACAAGACCAGTATCCTAAATATACTATGATATTGTTATGAAAATTATTTTAAATACACTTACACATACCTCCATCTAATGTGTGAAGAACATAATGTTTCTGTGGATGGCAACCAAACGCCTCACGAAACGATGATTGTTCAATTATCTCTTACCGCCTCTCCTGGTGTCCATTTTGATGGAACTATAATTAAATATGATATTAATGATATTTATTTTAAATATAATCTTTTTTAATTCCATACTATATCATACCATTCTTCTTTTCATGTTGTATATATATACGATAATTTCGTTTGAGGAAGTACGAACTACCACCCCCTCAAAGTAATATGACTCATTCATACCATACATGGAACGTATAAAAGATGGTGTTAATGAACTAAAGTAACACATATAAGATATTATATTATACTATAATAATAATATAACTATGTATCATTTGGTTTTTATTTCTTTTTAAAATGAAAAATGAAATGGATGTAGCGTTCGTGCGTACGTAAGGACTACTGTCTCCACGAACGCGATGAGATTCATTCCCCATAGTATCCATTCAAGTAAAATTCTAATTTTATGATTAAAAATAATATTTAAGTACTTGATATCGTTCTGGATATGAATAATATACAACCTATCCATAACAAAAACTACTTATGTAACAAAACATATAAAATAAAACAAGTTAACACCCGCAACAATGATAATACTAAGATATTATTAACAAAGAAATATTAAATGATCATATATGATATCATATTAACATATATGATTCCTGTATAATTTAAAAACAATTATTTCACCATTATACAGGAGGTTAAACTACTCTCAACCAAGTAAATGTAAAAGGTAAGGGTTTATTTCACAATCTCTTCATTATCTGAGGTTGTTTATATGTAATTATCTACTATGACCTCTTTATCATCCACATACACGTTTCTTAAAAATGTATTTCAAAACATTCTTACTATTTTATAGAATATTTGTTAATGTCATTTATACCCTTTTTTACTTTTTAAAAGATGTTTATACAGGAATCTTTTTGTCATTTTCCAAACAATGTCTGTTTTAATCTTTTCGACAAAATTAAGGTAAGAATGTATTTCTTTAACTCATACGGCGAGTGAAGCTATTTTCTATCATTAAAAAATCATCGAATCTTCCCATACAAGCTTATATGAATATTTTCAATGTAAATGTTTTTACTATGTGTCTTTTAAATGATTTAAAAAAAGAGATATTTCTCTCAAATAGTTTTGATATCATCTATGTCAACATCCTTTGATGGATTTTAAGCTTATTTGAAGTTGAATTATTATGATACAAAACATCCATATTCTATTGAAGGTTTTGTGATTTTTTGACTGTGGATGTGTTAGTTTTATACCATTCATGGTTTATGGAGAAATTATTGACATTTCATATGTTAGTTTTAATACGAATATTTATGTTATGTTTAAACCAGTTCATATAAGGAATGCCTTGGAATTAATAAGTGATAGGTGGAGCCCGCAATAGCTCCTCGATGCATCGGTAGGTCTCATGAGACCAACTAGTGTCTTTTCATAAGGAATTGACCAAATCTTATTTTTATTCATGGCATGAGGCCTTGAGTATGTTGTTATGATAGTATGGCATTATGCATTCCACCATTCGGAAAATGGATAGTGATATTGTATGTGATTATTCGACTTGTATAATATCCATGTGAATAAGTAAGTGGCATTAGTTTATTTTATTTTTTCTATATTATGTTCAAATTCAAGTTTAAAATGCTTTTTTTTAGTTATAAATTTTCTATAAATGTTTATGATTATTTATTAAAGTTTCTGCTATATTTTTATCCTCACTGAGCATCTGAGTTCACCCCTTTCTATGTTTTATTTTTTCCAGGATTGCAAGAAGTGTATTGTGATTGATATAAAGGGTTAAGCCAAGGGAATAATGAAATTCATAAAGGATTATTTATGTTGTTTTATATGTTATAAAGTGTAATGTAACATTCATGTATGTAATATATTTTCCAAGACTGCTAAACTGATCGGTCCTTCAAGACAAGATTTCTTGTAATCATGCTAATGTATTAAAATAATGCACTGACTCTGGGTAACTGGGGTCGGGGAATTATAATATTTATGATATTCCTATTAATAAATGACAAATAGCCTCATTTTACATATGATCTATTAAGAATATGGTGTAAGTATACCATCCATATTATTTCTCCAAATGAATTATGATCAGTTTTATTGGGAATGTAATACTTTGATAACATTATCCATATTACTCAAGAAGATTTATGATTTTGGAAAAAAAATTAACATTTTGTATGATATAATTCAAAAAAAAAGTTATTCTAATTATATTTATTTAGTAGGATAATTATTAAAATTTAATTTTAAAGTTTTTCAAAATTAATGTTTATGTGATAATATTTATCCCCTTTCATATGAGGAATGCATTGGTCATAGAAACTTTCATGTGGGGTTTACATTAGCTCTTTAATGAATCCATAGGCATAATAATAAAAACTAGATTGGATATTCGGATGAGGCCTTAACCATTTATGTAATATTTCTTGTAATGAGGCCTTGATGGTTTATTTATGATGTCAAAAATTATGAATTCCCCTATTCTGAAATTTTTTATTGATGTCGATGTTATTATTTGATCAGTTAAAATAATTATAAATATGTTTCAATATCATGTGATTAGATGTATGAAATTATATTATCATCATTTATATGATCCATATTACTATTTATGTTCTATTTGTTTATTCAATTTCATTTTTATCAGTTATTTACCTTGCAATATTTATTATTCATTATTTATCCCTGATATATTCAACTGTACGTATATCCTTTCCGAGAAATATAGATCAACTATTTCTTTTTTTCATCTCCACAAAATTTTAGGAAGTGTATTATGATTGATAAGGATTGATAACATAAAAAATTAATTAAGACTACTAAACTATCTTTTCATTTTGGATTTGACCACATATAACTAGTTCCAATGTAATAATGTGACTTCCAAATCTGAGATACTAGTGTTTAGTTATTTATAGTTACATTGAAAACATTGTACGAGCTTCTACATCATGAATAAAAACAAAAGTTAGTTCTTTTAAACATAACGATATTAGCTATTATAATAAATCATTTTTCATTTGAGATAATAACAGTTATTCTATTTACATGAATAATTTACATGAGATTGAAGGAAACCAAGAAATTACTATAGGTTTTACATAGAGTGTATGAGAGGTTTTCCTTATAAGGGAGGTATCAATTCTGAATGGTGAAGGAGATACTTCTTGAGGTCATAGATATCTTTCTTGAAGTTCTCACCCCATAGTTTGGTGTCTCATTTCATTATTAACTTCATGAACGGAAATATTGTTTTTGGAAATTTAGGACATGAATGAAATAATATTGGTGAGAAAACTATATAATGATCTTATTTTATTATATATTTCAATGAGTATTACTGTAATGTATCATATTTTTCCTATCTGGTTTGATTATAATTTTATGATGGAATACCATGGATCTATGAAATTTCCATAATTTCACCCAAAAAAGAACATTTCAATGGGTTTATCTTTAAGTAGTGTATCCATATATTTTTGAAATATAACTCAATATGAATGATACATTCACATCATTAGAAGTACATTACCAATAGATCATCTTCATAACATTCTATGGTCATCCTTTTGAATGACTTGAAAACATTTAACATTGAATGTTGGTAGGTGGTTCCAATATTATCATAGAAAAAGGGAATTTCTTTCTACTATTATACCCTTTCGGGTTCCCTAAAGGAATCCTATTGGGCTACACAAATAAAATTATATCTATAATAACCATACATGAATAACACATATTTAAAATTAGTTTTTTATAGGACACACCTCTTTGATCAGCGTTGGGAAATTATATTAGAGATAATAATAGTTTAAAACCATGAAGAAAATATATATACTAATTTTATTGTTATTATTCTCTATGGGTATAATATTGGAATAATAATTTTTCTATATAATTTTCTATTTGATGAAATAATTGAATTCAACCTCTATGATGGAAGCAATCATCAGGTGTATATCTTCCTTGTAACCTGTTTATAGATATTGTTCTTTTCTAACTGACCAAAGTGGTGAGTAGCTACTTGAGGATATAATTTAGGATAATACATGTAATTTCTATAAAAATACATCTACATGTTTTATGAAAAAGAGATTTATTTTTCATATTCTTCCTGGGTTGTTTTGGAACTAATTAAGGTTGTGCATAAATATTCTATTTTACCCATGTTCACCTATCTATGTTCATCAAAAGTGTTTTAAATAACATCTTAAAATAGTAATGGATCTCCCATTATATATTAATTTAATTTGTTATTGTTTTAAATATTATAAGTTGGAATAAACTTATATGATTTTGGAGATGATGTAGGATCATTTTCACTCCCACTGAGATCAAACATGTCTACGGTATGAAAATATTCTTTATGTGTAACTAACACCATGTGGATGGATAAAAATATACCAAAAGTTGATGTTCATCTTCAATATTTTAAAATTAGAAAATCAATTATTCATTATCTAAATAGAATTATTTCAATTTAAATTGATTTTGTACAAATATGTTTTGTATAAATATTGACATACATATACTACATTGGATTTTGTTTCTATATTTATAGAAATTTCTCCACAAAAACATCCTATTTACCAGTATATAAGAGAAAAGATAATGGGTCTCTATAATATTAGCCAATATATCCCAAAAAACACAAAAATAATTAGTCACTTACAAAAAATTGATTTTATGGGACATGAAAATTGTTCATCTAGACTCGTTTTTAGATTAACTAGGGACAATTCTAAGCCATTAGGGGTGGTGATTGTCATGTCATTATTTCCAGGGGTTGTTCATTATATTCTTAGAGGAAAATTGTCAACATTGGTAGGAAGTTAATTCCCAAATAATTATCGTCCAGCACCAGTTCATATTGATATTTTCTAGCCTCAAAAAAACAAATAGGGATTTTATGTGTACAATTATAGTGGTGTATTGTTCTGGTTCGATGAATGAAATGACCATGCGACTCTCTGTGGGACCCAATCCTAAATTATATGTATCTGATATATAAATTTCAACTTTAAACTATTATGAAATTCAAAAAGATTAGGTAAGGGCCTCCATGAGTTCTTTATAGTGTTAAAGATATTATAGAATTTATAATCGTGATGGGACAATAGAGATATTATTTAAATTTTCTAATTTTTATATAATTGGATTGTGTTTCCTACTATGCTATCTTTCCCAAATGTGGAATTTAGGATTTGATGCTAACTTTGTTTATAACTCCTTTCTATAACTATAAATGAGGTGTTCTTTTTATCTCAAAGGATTAGGATGTAATCACAGGAATGTATTATGATGATGCCTTGCTACCTATTTTCTTCTATTTAGTCTATAAGTATTATCATATCAGAGAAAGCACCAGTGGAATCATGGCCACATTGATGTTAACAGTTAGATTTTTAATGAGCCTATATTGTGTGATTAAAAATAAAAATACATATATCCTCATAAATAATTCATCCAAAAAATCAATATCCATTTATACCTAATCTTCCTTAACCTCTATGACCACTTAATCAATTATTGTTAGGGAACTCATGCTTATATTAGTCCTCCTCATTGGTGAAGCGGTCTATCAGAGGAATTATTTTTACTATTCCATATTGTTATTCCTCACAATATAAAAAACTACTTTGAACGGTAGTTACCATCCACCTAATAATGGGGTGATAAATTTCATTTAGGTTTGGATATGATTGGTTTCCCATGGTGGATCCCCTTCGTGAACCTTATTTTATCTATTATTATATCATCCAATCTTATAATATTATAAAGAAAAAGTATTTTCCATGGTTTATATAAAGGTAATTAGGGTTTCAGTAGTATAATTTAGTTATTCCCTTATGATTTCATGTTCTTTGTTGACCAATTATATTGTCATATATTCATTAAATTTATATATCCATATATTTGGGACTTATCTCCACTATTCTTCCTATCCAAACTGGGAATAAGATATGTAATTCAATTGATCTTTTGGTTTAACCATCTATACATGTATATTATCTACCAACTCCTAAATAAAATCATTAAATAAAAAAATTCATGGATACTATACCCTAACATATGATGATTATTTAAATAACCAAAGAAATCATTTAACCATACTTCATTAATTCTTTTATCATTTTTCAACATGAAAATAAAAATTATTTTGTAAAGAAATGAAAAATACTCGGGCTTTTTTTATTTTAAAATTAATATACCTTATTCATTTTATTTTTTAAATTATAGTAGTTCTATTATTTATTCACATCCTTCCCATTCGTATTATGGTGTGGTCATTATTATCCTCATTCACTAGGGTGTAAAAAATTATTTCTAGAATACTAAGGGATTATATTTGACAATGATTCTTTTTTGAGTAAATTGATTTTAATTTTTCCTAATTTTTATTTTCCTATGTTGATGTTGATGACATCGATTTGGATTTAGAGATCCCAATGAAATATTTTATCGATTTTTCTACCCCAAAAAATTCTCATAAACCACCATGGAACATTAAAGGAATGTGTGGAATTGGAATTTCATCTCTAATATTATATATACACATATCAAATAGTTTTTGTTTTGAAATGTTTTCGATTTAGGGAATTGGTAAATACCTTTTATATGGAGATTAAATTTGTAACCCTTTTATATTCAATTATTTTGTAGTTTTATAGGTCAGTAACAATGGTTTTCATCATTGTATATCTAAATTGTTGATAAATTATCATAAATGATCTTAACAATTTGTAATGTGTCCAATATAAAAATTTATTACTATACAAACATGGATCCCTCTATGTTTTAGACAATACACCTATGTTTTTTCACCGCCATCACCTTCTGTGTTACAATCATGGGGATTCATTGAGATGAAAAGTGTGTGAGATACTATTATGGTTCTCCCTAACTATTTAAAAGTATAAATATTGGATTTTTAAATTACGGTGTTGGAAAATTTAGATCTATCCCCTGATGATATTATTTTCTTTCTAGATGAATTGGTTAACACTGAAAATCTATGGATTCCGTTCAAGTGGGAAGGGACTCATTGGAGTCAAGATATTCTGGCAGTAAAATCATCAGGGTTGATGCTTCAATTTACACTGATGGAAAAGTCTATTAATATTGGTCTATTTCTGTCCATTGTTGATAACTAGCTTGATTTAGCCTATGGTAACTCATGTGAAACAGTGGTAGTTGATTCCCTAGTATAGGGAACTCTAGATAATATGTGGTTGTAGGGTTTAGGTAAAATAGAATCATTATCCATGGTTTAGTTGAATGACTTAAATCATATATTTCTAGTTGAGTGGTCTCTTCTTGTTGAATAAGACTCTCTATAGGGTAACCGATATCAACCTGAAAGATTCACTCAGTAGGTATACTATGTCAAAGTAACTTTTCCTGAGTTTCCCCATCATTTGTTACTCATCTTCATACAATGAAATATTATCATTAATAAATAGTAGATCAAATTCATTAGATAGTGGGTGGGATATGGATGTAGCTGTATCTTTTTCTTTATCATTTATGGATGATTTTTGATAGGGTAGTAGTAGGATGTTTATAGGATGTCATATTTCATTGTCCTAACATTGATGTTAGTTGCACACACACTTCTTATACTTGGGTGTTAATAATATTTTGAATGGATGCATCCTCAATATTTTATTATATACTAATAACATGATTCAAATTATCTAAAGTTTTTATATGAAAAAAATAATTAAATGAACAACATGGAAGGAATAAAATACTCATCTATATCATAGTAGTGTAGATCCTAATGGGTTTACAAGACTCCTTCATGGGAAATGTTATAATATTCTATCAATATTTCCCTAGTATCTCCTTTCTTGGGCTTCTAGTCCCAATAAGTACTTTTATTTTCTTCCCATTGTACCCTCTGAAATGTTCTTTAGATGGTTTTTCTGATAGATTCAACTATGAATTCATCTGAACGTAACTCTATAGAGGAGATGAATCATGAATCATTAATATAGAGAATAGTGGAGGTGATTCATTTTTATTTAACCCATGTATGGAAAATGACAACATTGATAGAGGATATGGAGTTAAGAATTACACCATCCTTGTGGTATGGGGTGGAATCTACATATTTATGGCCCCTATTCAACTCAATTATTAGTTTCATGGAAGAGGAGTTGGTGGTGGAAGAGAAAATTTCCCCAGCCCAGTGGTATGTGGTTATATTGATATTGTTGCCTATGTTTTTATTATATAACTCTTCGCCTTTTAGGATATTAGTCTTAAAATAGTTGGTTGTTGTATGAATTTTATTCTCTTTGAATGAGATTTATTATACATTGACTGTGGTTTTACTTTTAATTGATCAGGTTTATGTAAATTTGATGCCTTTTTAATCCTTCTATAGAACTGATAAAAGATTTTATCAATAGATCATTCATATTGGGTCTATATCCTTTGAGATTTTTTTGGTATGATTTCATTAGATTGACTAATTATCATGGGTGGATCCAATTATTAATATCTATCCCAATGAAATGAATCTACAGGAGACTTTCTTAAAGAATATTTTTTTCCTACAAGTGGAGTAAAGTGATGAACTCTATATTCATGAAAAACACTAATTCATTAATTGGTTGTGGTATCAATACTGACCTGGATACTTTTATCCAAAACACTAATATTGTGTTTCTAGAGACTCTAAATCCTGTTTCTTAATTCTGGGTTTCGATCCATTAAAATGGAGGATGGTTCAATATTAAGGCTTCATTTATTTAATGAATTGAGGTGATAAATATATCCCTCAAAAAGAAAGAAAAAAATTTATTATGATGGAGATTTTCTAATATGTTTTGATGAATCTGAGGTTTGAAATTATCCTATAGTGTATTGGGAATGTCAAACTAATAATATAAAATTTTCAACTACAATGTTTTTATTATGTATTCAAATAGTTATCTCCACATGAAAATGAAATCTTTATCTTCCTTAGTGAGTTTTTATTCAACTTGGCCTAATGAAAAATATTTTCCTTGCTATATTTTATCATTGACTGAATGATCATTTTGAATATTCTTGGTTACATCTAGGTTAACATAGTCTAAGGGAGGCAAAAATAGTGTTAATTTCTTTTTATTTCCTATTAACTAAGATGAATCACCATTAATTTTTTATGAAGATCCCTGTTTTATTGATCTTTTATTTCTAAGTGCATCTCAATATGAAGGAAACAATGAAATGATTTGGGTATGGTAGGGTACTTTGTGCTGATTAGATAATTCACTGTTAGTAGTGCCTTACAAATAATTTTAATTGGGAAGAATTACATGGTTATTAATCATCAAATCACTATTGTAGATTGGACCTCTATATTAGTAAGTTTTTTCTTATAAGGAAGATCCTATAGAACATGTTCCCTGGGGATAACCACCTAGTATATTGAATATTTTACCATGGGAAGGAACATTATGATAATCTATATTTTTATTTTCTTTATAGGGAAGACCACCATATTAACTATTTTCTATTCTATCATAATATGAAGGCCCTTCATGTTTTTAAGTTATTTGTGGGTTGGAAAAGTTAGGGACTCTTTACTGGTTATTTACTTCTTGAAAACTATTTGGATGACCTCTATGGTTATTAGATTAGGCTTGGTTGGTAATGGAAGTCCAGTTTACTTTTGAGATTTTCATTGTGGGGGAGAACATCCATAATTGGATTCTTGAGGAGGGACTCAATGATCGTTGGATTTGAACCTTCTATATATAGGAATTCAACATATTATCATAATATGGATTAGAGGAGGACATTAATTATATGGTTATGCGGATAAAATCAATAAATTTTAATTTATGTATGACCATGGGGAGGACCTCTATGGTTAGTGATTTATTGACGACTATCAAGGGGAGGACCTTTATGGAATGTTTATTGGAGAGGTCCCATAAAATAATTATTGGATATATCATTGTGAGGAGGAACAATATAGGGGGTTTTTTTATCTCATGTGAAAGTGGATTGTAGAAGTAGTCATTGATGTCTACCGTAACATGATCATAGGTTTATTGGTAATGGTTCTCCAGATTCATCCATTAGTCTCCTTTGAGATATGTTAGTGGGTGATGAGAAAATTAGTGGACTCAATAAATATATCAATTTTATTTGGATTGAATAGTGGAAGACCCTTGATGAATCCTCCTCCTTGGTTTAATGGTATAAAGAGACTGAGTGGAAATGGTTTAAATATGTTCCTCTAGGACCTCCTATGATATTGATGTCAAACAATGATCAGGATAGCCATTATTATTTATATCCCTTAAATGAATATCATGGGTGACCATAGAGATATAGTGAACGTCCTCCTCTACTTCCCTAATATAGTAATGGTGGTTTTTTTATTTTTATGATGAGAGAATATTTAATTCATTTGATGTTGTTATAGGTACCACTCTTCTTCCATTGGATTTTCATTGATGATGTGTCGTATAAGGTTTGAAATCTAAAAGGATTTCATGATCCACCTCTAGAGACAAGATGGACCCACTATTGTTTACTCCCAAGATAAGTTGTCCAACTCTTGGAATTTGAGGTTCGAGGTTAGTGAAAAAATGCATTGAGACTTGATGGATATAATAATCATTGTAAAAGAACATTGGTTTACCTTATATTACCCTTTCCTGGCTAAGTAATTTAATGTTTTTATGATGCATTATGTGATGATTCCATTTGTATTTAAGGGATATCCTATGTATAAAATTATACAACACAAGCCCATTAGTTTATCTTATTAAGTAAGAATATACGATCAATAAATATCTTTCATGAGTAAATAATTCATGCTATATTCACCATTTTTCTTCATGATTATTTACACGGAAAATTATATTTAATAACAGATTATATTTCCACAGGTAATTTTTTGTTAAAGAGATCTAATAAAAATTTTAAGTATGTTTCATAGTGGTTTAATCATCACTTTTATGTGTATTAATATCTATACTATGTAACTCTTATATATTTAATATAAATTCTTGAAATCCTTCCTAGTAACAATAGTAGTTACTGATATTGTAATATACAAGAATACAATGAATCAACGTGAAAAAATGTATGTATCAAAGATTCCCCATATTCATGTATGATATATTATCCTCCCTAATCCTCTTTAGTTATTTAATTATGTTATGTTTTAAATCCACATAGTTAAGATCTTTGGAATTTATTTCCATATATGGATGTTCTAGGTGTTGTGATTTTGGGATTGGGCCCAAGAAAATATCTCTATATATATCCAAATAAAGGGAATAAAAATCAATAATGTATGATTCCACTTAACTTGACATGTACTACCTTTTATGTTCACATTAAAAATAATAAATAAGTACCGTTTTTGGTCATGTTATTAATAAAAAAAGAATTTCTATTAATGGTTGTGCATCTAATACCATTATGTCTTGTTTTTTGAGTTCAAAAAAATATGTCTCATATAATGTACTTTAATTTCACGTGTAATTGAGCTTTAATTGAAATTAACCTAAAAATGTTTTTTTGGGAAGCACACATGAGATTATTGGAAGATTAAATAATATGTACGGTGCTTACACTGGGGTGGATTCTAGTGTACTAGGGTATTTTAACTCATTGATTAGAAACGGAGATATGAATACCAATGAGAACATAATTGGGGATTAAATATATTAGGAGGTGCATTCATATTCATAGCTAATTGAATAAACATGGTAGGTTAATCAAGGAATTTATTTTGAACTTATTAAATATTGTATTGATTTGAATCTTTGGAATTAGATGAGCAGGGGGGTTGGGTGAGAGAATTTCTAGTGGACCATTTATAAGAAAGAGTCAACATGGTCAAGGGGATACATGATTGACTATATCTCAAGGATATTAATAGTAAAGGATAAAAACCATGGAAGAACTATTAAAATATACACAATTACCATTATAAAAGGAATACATAATCGAAATGATATACACTTGGTGTGAATAACTCAATCATTTATCTTAGGATGTCATGGAGGAGGCCTATGAAGATGGGACCCACCAGTGGGAAATCTGGGGATAAAGAGTCTCAAAGAGATATTATGGGAAATTATTTTTACCTAATTAAAGGAATATAGATAATGGGTCACCAGGTAGGTTTCATGATGGAGATATATTCGGAAATAGGCCTGACCAAGAGTATAGAATCTGGGTGAAGGTATTCCCAATTTGGTAAGACAGATGAACTAATACCTAATTGAGTAGAATATGAGAATTTGTGGATAGATAAGTGATGTGAGTATGGATATAATGATGAAAACCTAGGTTATATGATGAAAATGCCTTATTGGTTTCCTTTCACCTTGAGTTAGGTCCCATAGTGAAGGGTTTCTCGGATGGGTGGCTCCAATGAACTAGGAACTTATCCTTTAGAGACTAACTGGGAATGACCCTTTTATAGAAAATTGAAAAACATGATAGTTCTCACATATTAAATATAATAAATTCGAAATAATTGACCTTTTACATTTTTTGGTGATTAACTTCTCCTTGTGGCCATCTAAAATGATTACAATCATTTAAGGGCACAAAACCCTTAATTTCTATCATTTTCCCCCTAAATGTTATTTGTAATCACCTCAGGGGAAATTTTGAAAGGGATGGGTGTGTGGTTTTTTTACTCATATATTTTTATGATTTATTACCCTTATAAATGGGAATCTTTGGGGTCTATATATAGGTAATAGAACTTATGAACCTAGAAATAATTGGTAAACATCCTGGGAACCTAGTTCCCTTGAATAAAGAACAAGATGTTAGAATGAGTAAAACAAAGTTTGAAGCATGGAGTTATAGTAAATGTTGCATGTATTGGTTATTTTAGGAAGAGTGTGAGTCAAAACAACAGAGGACATGGAAAAAGTTGTTGTTCTAGAAGATAGGTCACATATAATGGTTTCTTATTAATCTTTATCACTTCTATAATCATGGAACTTTTCTATGAACATTATTTTGTTCTTTTTTTAGTAAAGTTTGAGTCCAAAATAGCATAAAAATATTGTAAAATAAAATATATCCAAAACCTTCTCATGGATTTAGGTTATATCTACCCACATTGGGACCCTATCAAAATAAATTTTAATCCTAGAGATTGAATATGCATTTAATCATGATATATTTGGGTTCCTAAACCCTCACATAAACCAATGATATTTTTTAATAAAATCCCATTTTCAATCAATATTTATATCATATATTAACACACCACATAGATTCACCGTGAAGTATTGTAATATAGCTCATCATTTTCTTGACCTGTAAGATAACTACAAGGATATCTACACTTGTTCTAGCGATATTTTTTAAATGTGGTGTAAACGATGATGTAATAACCCTACCCATGATATGGGTCTTTATTTAACCCAAACAAACACTAAATTTAGTAGAAATATTCTAAAATTATTATGATGAATCATTAATGAAAAAATAGAACATATAGATTATTTTAACATCATTTATTCAACAAACACTGCCAAAAAATACTAATAGTATTTTTCCTAACAATCTCACCTTTCAGATTTATTGATACAATTTTCATTTAAAATCTTTATTTAAACTCTATATTTTAACTATCATTATCATAAATTATATATTTTAATAAATTATTCAACTTACTTCTTTAATGAAAAAAATAATTATGCTCACACTTTTAGGTGACTTTCACAAAACTATCATGCCTCGTGCGTGAGATTTTACATTTGTCACAAAAAACTGCTTGCGCTCAACTTTAATCATCTGTGTAACTCTCTTATTGTGGGAAAAATATCTTTCTTACATTCATCTCTATATCATTCACACAACTCCATTTACATAAAATTCATCCATGCTATATATAACATGATTTATCTACATGTCGACCTACTCAAATGACAGGAGGTAACCTCTTATTTATAAGAAACATTGATCTATGAGCGCAAAAACCCGGACATGTCATGAAAAATCCTAACACATCACATAAACCCCCATTTGACATCGCATTGGGCATGTAAGTCTCTTTCACACCAACCTCATATATTGGGAACTTCTTCAGTATTTCTATCAATTCATGCCTTTTCCATTTTTTTATGTTCTGAACATGAATCATAGATTTTGCGTAACATTCCAAACTCCCATCAATCTTGCATGTAAAAACCAATATTTCATGTATGTCTTTCCTTTTCCATATTTTTATTTTCAGTTCTTGGATCTCCAATTTTCACAACATACCAGGACATATTCAAATGTGTGTGCAACATTTAATGCCAAAAGCACATTTATCCATCTCCCAATTTTCAACCCAAAAATTTTGGCAAACAATGGAAAACGAAACCACCATAAAATATGATTCATCAGAAATGAAAATAATTCTTAATTATCATCTAGATTAATCAAGAAACAACTGATTTAATCACAATCCATATCTTCCATGATATATTTTCACTAATTGAAATCTTTTAACATAGTCATATTTTCAGTGGTATATACTGAAATGTCCCTATATTCCCATACCAACTTTCATTCCAATCAAAACTGAATATGACAGGCATCAATTCTTCAAATCAAAACTGAATATGTCTTGAAGGGCCTTTATTCCCCCATTCTTTCATAACACTTTCATAAAATGTTCTCTAATCATTTGATATTTTGGAAATAAAATTCCTTAATGCATCGTCTAGTTTTTCAAGGCATTTACAAAGTGAATTTATTTATCCCCTTTTTGACAGTAACAGTCATCTATCTACTTCTCCATCTAACATGGCCTAAACACTCTAGGAAATTGGTTATCCTTGCATATCTATTGAAGAATCTTATATATCCTTTGAAACCGATAATCTATTTTTATATAGGTAATAAAAAATCAACATTACCCTTTCATGTTAACTTTTCCATAGTTTTATCCCCATCAACACTTATTTATTTATATAATATCAGAGTTCACATTACATTCTCATATATTAATTATTTCACATACACAGTAAATTGGAACCACTATTATGTATCATAGTGTCCCTCATGTACTTCCTCAAATATTTCCCTCTAATTTAATTTATGTATCACTTTAACGACTCTAATATCCCTTATAAATCATTCAAGATAATTTCTCATATCACAATGTGACTTGGTAGACTATCAATTTCTTATCTTCATGGTCTAGATCACCCTTATGTACTAACATTTATATATAAAACTCTATATAAACTATTCTATCTTATTCAAAATATTATATTTTCTATTACCTACAAATCTGGATGACTCATACAAATAGAGGATTTTTGGAATTTGTTAAAAATATACAACTATAGAATTTTTAGATCTTATTTTTAGAAATCTTAACACATATATAATTGATATAAAACCTCTTAAAATTATTTAAATATCCACAACGTTCTATTTAACACCTCAAAATGATAATTAGTAAAATCCTATTATCATTACTCATGGTTGATAAAAAAATCAACACTTCATCAATAATTACACGGGTTCTTCACTCTTCCCCATCAGAATAATTATTAACTCAATAAAATCACACAAATTTTCTTTAAATCACTTCTTCTATCATAAAGAAATGTCCAAAAACCAAACTAATAAATAAATATATGTTTTTCTCTAATTACATCCCTCTATGATAATAAAATTATATATAAGTTTTTATTATCTCCCCCTCAATAAATTTAATATTTTAACCCCTCCCCATTAAAGGAAAATATATTTGGATTGAGAATAATAGTACATAAGATTTTGTACCTTTATCACCTTTTGAAAAAATAATCCAATGGAAGGTTAGGTATGAAAGACGTTCCTCAAGTGAGGCGGAAGTATGGAACAAGCATGTTCAACCTCAAAACATCATATATATCCTTATCATGGACTAAGTGAAGATATCAACAATGTTATACCTTTTAGAAATAAATTCCACCCTTGCATCTCCAAAGGATTCATTTTATTAAAAAATATTATCTAATTTCAGTATTCTTATATCTAAAGTACGATCATATAATTTTAAATGGATTAGTTTCACTTTCATTATGAAATTAAATTATTAATTGAATCTCATTATCACCATTAATTTTTTAAAATTGTATCTTTTCTAGTTTATTTGTGTGAAATCAGGTCTATAAGACATAGACTCGTCCTCTATGGTGCTCAAGACCATATAAATTTTTTGTGCACTTAAATTTCACACTATTTTGTCTAAACATGAATTTACATCATAACGTTTATTTTTTATCACAAAAATATATATCCCATAAGCATTTGTATACTAAAAATAACTTATTTTCTCACCTCTTGTATATAGTAGCCCAATGTTAAAATTACCTTTGATAAATTCGAGGACTCTGTTAGTAGTGAACATGTGACATTCTTATGGGTTACTTTGACACATAGCACACAATATCGCTACAAAAACAATTTAACATCTTGATTTTGTTATATAAATAAAGCTTCCGATCAATTTCCTGAATTCCATTTGATTCACACTCTATAATGTATCATATTTTTTCACCCTTACCCCAACTATGGTGGGTATGGTTACTACTTTGGAATACATAATCCTAAACTTTATCAATAATTCCTTAGTATATTTATATTGGGATAGAAAAATGAAATAATCTTTTTTCATTACATGTAATCCTAGTATGAATCTCATATATCCAAGTAGTGAAATATCAATATTCTGTTTAATTTTAAATTAAAATTACTTACAATCATAATATTTATCTTTTAAATTATTTTTTCATCAATATAAACAATGACAATAAGAATACATATTCTCATTTCCTTCATATAATAGTTGTTATCAACATTCCCATTAGTGAACTCCAACTCTATTAAGATGCCATCTAGCTATGAAAATTTGGATCTATGAGATTTTTTAATCCAAGATAGATATTTATTAAATTTTCACACCATGGTTCTATAATTTTTTAGAATAACATCTTCGGGTGTCAATATATAATGTTATTCATTAAATTAATCATTAAATTAATCATTCATGACATCCTTATGATAGATTTGTTAATTCATATGAGCTATAATAACCAAGAATATCCTTATATTTTCAAGTCATAAATTTGATGAAAATAAATCATTAGAATCAGCTCCTTAATATTAATAGTATCATTTTCAAACTAATCTGGATTTGTTTCAAGAAACTCCACCAATTTCATTGACCTTGTTTCTAAACACCTGTTTGATTCCAATAACACTCTTCCCACTTGGTATTGTAAAAATATCCCATGATACATTAATTTCAATATAATTTTTCTATTTATTCATTATATCTATCCATTTTATCTCCCCAACGACCATTATGATTGATTATGGATTAACAAGAGAAATTGGAGTTGTTTGGTTTTCATGTTTCCATAATATTCTAGTATAAACTTATGAATTATTATTTCTAATTATATTTTATAGCTCCATGTGAGTCTTCAACATCTAATGTTTTATTTTATCAATATCAAAAAACATTCATCATCACTAGTTCAATCTAAATCAATATCAATATTATCTAGTTCACATTCATCTTATTCATCATTTTTTTCTAAAAATCATCATGTTGTCGTCGTATATACTTTTCATATCAATTTAATTTTCCTCATGAATTTTGGATTTATTTTCAATAATCTATTGTATCCAGAGACACCCTAAGTGAAGAGGGGAGTGAATCGAGGGTATGGTGATTTTAAATTTTCCTTTTACTTTTCTATTCTTTATATATAATCTAACACCACGTTGGCAGCAACCATGTTCAAAATTTACTTTTCTATATATGTGAAATAATCCACAATAAATACCAAGTGTATGTTCATAAATATAAATCATTTAGATTTAAATAGGGATTTTAATTAGTTATTTACAAAGGTATACTCTAAGGATCATACACCAAAAATAATTCTAGTATACTTGAAGGTTATAAATCACAATATTTTAATTACATTAGTTTAAGAATGAATAATTCCCAATACCATATAAAATCCTCCTTCTTATCCTCAACTTATTCCTTCACTAAAGGCCACGTATTCCCTCCATGCACAAATATGGGAATTTTTTAATAGTTTGTATACTTACAGTCATCTCTGTTATTAATGTGTAATGTATATCTTTCGACATCCTTATATTTAATTAAATATGAGGATGATCTCAATGTTTATTATAAATATTCTTATATCCAGATGAAATATAATCCTCAATTCATGCGTTGAATGTGTTTCTTCCTTGAATTAGAGAAATAACAATACTTCCATAGGATAAAGATAATTCCACATATGAATTTTCATATTACTCTTATTTAATTACATGTTATAGAATTAGTACACATAATTTTTTTGAGCTTTATTACACTAATAGAATTGGATATGTTTATAGGAATACTTTTTGGCTCACTTCCTTCTCCTTGTTCTATATATATATAGATCTTATATATATCATATTCTCTCACTTATTCCCCCATCAACTCACAAATATATCAATATCAGTTGTAGTGTCGATCCTAATTATTTATCCTCTCGATATAAACATATAAAAAACTAGTTGACACAATATATTCCTTTACTTATTTTGAATATAAAAATCCTCCACCAATCATGGCCCTGATAGCTCTCTAATTTATATTTTCAAAATTCTCCATCCATCTTTTCTAATTTTTTTCATGATAAATATACCATATCATTACTATAGAACCCCTATGAAACTGTCCTTGTATAATTATACCCAATAAAAATGATCATAGTCATAAAATAATATCTTCAATTACCTATAAAATCAATTAGTTGTCTTCCTACCCACCAGAATGAATTTTTATTTTATTAAATGAAGGATGTATGAAGAGTCTACAAAAATACACTTAAGGGGGGACTGAATTAATGTATCCTAAGAGCATCATCATGAAAAAATTTAGAAACCTATAGGGAGAAGGATCCAAGAGTAGAAAATAATAGGATATGATCCTCGTGGGATGATCTAGAAGTAATAAAGTCAACCAAAAAAATTCTCTCATGCCATGTATGAAGGATGAACAAATGGTTGTTCATAAGAGGCATGCAGCTTCTTATGGTGTATTCAGTGGACCTAGGAATGGTTCCCTTACATGACATTTCATTGTAAATTATTCATGAATCAATCTCATTATTCATTATATTAATGTTCTTATGGACACATTGTAAAAGTATCACGAGGATGGAATGGGATTCCACCAAATTGGAGTCACCATTTCCAAAGAAAGATGATAAAACTGCTACAACTGATCCTTTGAGGTCTCTAATCACCCCACCACCCCACATAGAACCCTTGATGCATGATCCATTAGTGTTAAAATCATTAGCTAAATTAATGGGTTCCTATTTGACCCATTTTCCCAATATAGAAGTTCTGTTGTGATGGGATGAGTGTTTGGAACGAAGGTCCATGGGAGAAGGTCCATCCGCTAAGTCCTTTATTAACTAGAAAAAAAAATCCTAAACGAAGTTTCTAGTTTTGAAAAGAACACCCATGGAGGACCTCAATGTGGTGTTATATAATGAATAATTTCTAGATGTCCATAGAACACAACTTCCAACAACAATAATTAAAAATTTTGTCTTCCTCTCAGGGTTGGTATAAACAAAACCGTAGAACCATTGATGCTGGAAAAACTCAACTGAAGAAGACTGTGCAGACCACCCTAAAAATTAGGCAAACGATCCCCATAATTCCTTCCCCAAATCACTGTTGAATATGATGTGGTTTATGGTCTCATATTTGGTTTCCCTACAGTATAAAAATCAAGAATCAAGAAAAATTACTCTCTATTAGATTCTATCATCAGTTGGTTGTGCATTATTTCAGACCCACCACCACGGGAAATAGAACATCATAGGAAATTCTCTTCACCATAAATATTATCCCCATATATCAAGGGAATTAGAAATAAATTGGTTGTCAAAATAGTATATTGTTTGAATGTACCTTTATTTTACATTGTGAATAACAGTGATCTATATCATTAGTGAACTCAATTCTATCAAAGATAATCCTCTTGTTATCATCCAATGTGGTATGAATGAGCGTGGGATGAATTATTTATTCCCTAAAGATGATAATGTCTTTGGTGTAGTGTGGGAAGCCAAGAAGAGTCCCTGAACAGTTATGGTTCCAATATCTAACTTCATCCATTACAATAATCCATCAAGAATGATGTTATATGATGAGAATATATGGGGGGATCATCTTCTGGATTCTTGAGGGATTAATTATGGATAAGCTTACATAATTTCCAAAAGTGATATGCATGTGTTTACCCCATAATGTTTTCCCCAATATTATTTATTAGGAATGATTATCATGAATACCAATCAGGGTTTTTGAACTAATCTTATGGTTAATACACCCTTCCTCAATGTGTTTGGTAATCTTGAACCAAGAAGCACAAAGACATTCACCTTTCCAGTTCCCATCCCATAATAAGGATTTCAGAGTTTTCTCAATGTTGAAAATCACCATCTTTCGGACCTATATAGTGGCCAGGATATGTAGAGGAATGGAGTAAATAATGGAGTTAATAAAAGTGTTTCACCCTCCAACAGATAAGAACCTATTTTTTCATTGAGAATCTGACCCATGATTTTCTAAATGACCAAATCCATGTGTTTGATGAGAAAGTTGTTGGGGGACATGGGGGAACCATGCAAGTTTATAGGGAAGGAACCTTTCAACATTCCATGTATAGAAACCAAATTTCGTATCCTCCACTATGATCATTTATTATGAACAAATAAGTTTATTTTCTCATGGTTGTCAAATTTACCACTCTATGAACAATACACCTCTAAATCCTCATTAAGCCCTTTATAGAACTTTTACTACAATTAACAGAGAGAATGGTGTCACCTGTGTGCATAGGATGGGATATAAATCCAACCATAAAATTATTCTGGTAGGGTAAAATCATTCCCAAAGCAACATAATGATTAATTTAGTGACTAAGACCATTTTAGAAATGATAAAAAAGGAGGGGGATAAGGGATATCCTTTCCTCAATCATCAAACAAATTTGAGAAACACAAACATTTTACCCATAAAATTGGTAGAAAACCATGGAGAGCTAAAACCCTACAAAAGAATCTTGATGACCCATAAAGAAAACCCTTTTCATTACCGGACAATATTGATGAAATGCTATTCGACTCTATCATTTTCATTACTAATATTCAATTTGACATCCATATTTCCACCAAATGTATTCATGTTGATTTCACTTATCACTTCATCAGCAAAGGCAAGATCCCCTTAGAGTGACCAACCATTCAAAAACATGTGGTGTTCCTCATCTAACCAACTAGGAAAGAAGGGGAAAGTCCTTTTATAGAACACCCACAAGGACTTTATATGATATATAACACAAAATCATAGGGATAAACTGATTCAGTGATTGGGGGTCTTTGAATTTGAATTCAAGAACAATTTTAGAGGCACATTCCTCTCAAGTGAGATTATCACAATGGAAACAATCACACACCAAGAAGATTATAATACCCTTCAATATTTCCCATGAGGTCCTATAAAATGATTTAGGGAAATAATATGGCCCTAGAATTCTATCATGCTCTATGTACCAAACCACATCTCGCATTTATGCCTCATCTAGAATAGCTTTTAATCGATCATTAACTTCATTAGAGACATAGTGGGGAGTCAATTAAATGATATCATCATGACCCCTCAGATACCCCACACCATACTCAGATTATGGGATGGAAATAATAACATGATGAAGGAATCATCCATATTTTGTACAACATCCTAGTCTTGAGTGTTCAATCCATATTATAGTAGTAGTTTGGGATTCATATATCTGGGTTTTTCTTTGAGACATGAATTGATGTATTCAATATTTATATCCCCTTTATGAATCTATTTAACTCTTGATATCTCATGATAAGTTCACTACTTCATTAGAAAAAAATATTTATAAGAAGACCTTTTGGAATCTCAAGCACCAAAGACATCATAATCCCATGGCGACTCAATGATGGACTCCTACAATTGAATGTCCATGTTAATATCTTTCAGTTCAAGATAACTTAATAGAAGATTCTTTACCCAGGATTATAGATTTATCTTGAGATGCCTAATGTTATTATCAAGAGAGATCCATGGGTTAACTTTAAAGAAGAGGTCCTATGAGTTCTTCATGATGTCCATGAATTCTGGTTTATCAGCCAAGGTGTGGGGAAATGGAAAAGTTTATCACTATCTCTCCAGGACATAGCCAAAATAAAAAAGTGGGGAGTGATCATAGAGACCACGAACTATAGGAGGCTCTATAATTATAGGTAATTTAGATAGAGATGTTCCATTCACAAGTCTTTCATCATGGAGACTGTAAGAGAACATGTTCCCCATGCTAATTATTTCACCAAGTAAATAGATCTCTAGAAAAACCTGCATCCATGAGATGATGGATTTCCATTAATAACCTGAAGTCTGTATTATCTCTTCTGGGGAAAGGACCACCACCTTTATTCTCCTCTAGACTGACCACAATTTTTATTTCACCAGCCACCATCTAAGGGAAATCCCCTAGATTAAAAAAACCCAAGTCATATTAAAGGGAGACACTAGCTTGATCATCATATTTTTTTATAAATGACCGAAAGAGTGATAGAACGTGGACCCAATGAATCCTTGATACTAATAAATTTATTTTACATAGAGAGTAAGTCAACTAAAAAACGAAACACTCCAAAATATCCAGATATAATAATTAGATGGGGAACGGTAATAAATCCTTAGGCTAGAAGGTGACAATAACGATCTTTACCTTTCAAAGAGTCCTTTTTGGGTTCTAGAACTAAAACCATATAGAAAAGGTTAATAAGAAATATGTTTTAGATAATATATGACATTATATGAGATCTCATTCCACAGGAACTCCATTTTAGGAGATTAATAATTGAGTGAAAAAACGCATAGTACTATCCCTAGACTCATGGACATAGATCTTCTTTGAAGACCTGGTTTTGAATTTGGATCTCGATTGAGATATACTTTTGGTTCCATATGATAGAATGTGGATTAGAGAATAAAGAGACTGAAATTTTGAAAACATATCCATTAGAGTGTTGGGGAGACTATCAATAATTAGTGATCAAGAAAGTTCATTCCCCATTGTGAGGGAGGGGAGCTAATCAATAATTGGGAAGCCTGCAAGAGATAATTAAAAGAGTCTCCTGGGTTAAGATATCTGATAGTGAGGCACGACAAGAAATTGGATGTCCAGAGAGAATTTTTCCCTAAGAATGGGAATAAATGGAAGCCTTCTATCATTTGGTAACAAGGGGGTTTCTTTTAATGTTGAGAAGAACTAAATCCCAACATATTATAGCTAAAGATATGGTGAAACTACTTTTCAAGGAAGAAGAAGATACAAGATCCACCGAGGGATATGATTAGATAATTCCCTTATATTTATCTCTAGGCCTTAATATAGATCTATAAGGATAAACCAATAGTGAACTAGAAGAATGCTTGGTATTTTGGTGGAGATTCACCTGATCATGATCTGCTTTTGACTATACGGATTTACAACATTGGGGGGATGCATGACCTTGAAAGTGACCACATGGGTAGAAGTGTAGTGGGCAAGGAATTAGTATAGGATCATACCAATCTAAAATAACATCAAATCTGATAAAAATATTCAATGGTATAGAGAATAATAAATCCATCCCAATGAATATCTGAGCCACTATTGTATCTTCTCAATGAAGATACCTCTTATCGGTGCACAGAATGGAACCCAACGAATTCCTGATACCACTAAGGTAACTAGAGGACATGAAACGTAGAGGTATCCTAGATAGATAGATCCACAATACATCCATAAAAGAGTATTTATAGAAATACACATCCACTAACCAATAAAATATGGATAATCTACATCATCCAAAAAACTAAGTGTTGTGGCACCTACCTGAGACAAAGTCTTCCCACGAAGCCATCACAATAGAGAAATATTTCATATTATGCACCAAAACCCTAGATATGGAATCCAAAATACCAGAGTTGATGAAGTGATGTAATATAGTGAGATGAGTCTTGTCAATACCAAACCAGGAGACCAGGGCCCATTACATAGTGTCTGAAGCACCCTGAAAAGCAATCATATAGATGTCAAGTGCCAAAATGCTTTCTTTCAATTGAGAAGGAGATCATAAAGATATATCTAGAGGATCTTAAAAATCATTAGGGATGGAATTTTTTTGGAAAAGGTATTACTTGAATGATGGGGAGGGAGCATTTCTACTTCTTTATGGATCACTAGGGAGAACAGTAAATACAAAATCCATAGAAAAATTAGATAAGAACATTGTAGGACACACTGGCACGGAAGGAATGATCTAGATAGATTTGATATCCATTATAGTATATCCCCTTTACTTCCTTATAATTGACCAAATTATTAATCTTGTATTATGATTAATAATATCCCTTTAAAACTAACATGTTGTGTAAGGATTTGAGTTGTGACATGATTTCAAATAAGAACTCAAACTATATAATTTGTGCATTTAAAATCATTAGAAATACCCCCACCATAATTATATTTTAATAAATGAATAACATTATCTATTGATTTATGATCATTGGAGTCACTATATTCAATTGAAAGATGTTATAATCATATTTATGCTAATTATTCACCCAAAATAACAAAGGAAATGACCCCTATGATGTGAAAATTAATCCTTTTGATATGTCTAAAATGACGCTTATGATCCATTAAGGACTCTTATGAACCCTCAAATGATCCTTATAGAATTTATTTTGACACTTTTAAAGTACTTATAATCCTTACAGTGTTCTTGAATAACTCATTTAGAATTTTAATTTTCTGAATTTATCTATGGAAATGAAAATAATAGAGTTTTTTTGTACTATAATGGAGTTCACAAATGATTTTTAGGAAGTTTCATTACTGTATAATGAATAGAAAATTATAAATTTTCAAAATTTATTTCAAATCAAAATTAATCTTAAAAATGACTGTTATAGAGTTATTTTTACATTGAATGGTCATTATGGAACTTGTTCTTCTCCATTTTTTCTATTCCTTAATAGAATGAACTTGACAGAGATAATACTTTTGAAATTTAATCATTTGTGTTTTTTTATATATTTCCTCAATACCAAATTTCATAAAAGATATTACATAGTATATATAATCTTCCAAAATTCTTTTAAGAAATATCACTTACTTTATGATTACCCACATCCTTCGATTGGAGATTACATACTTCATTAAATTCATTAAAAACCATATATATTGTGATTAAACATCTCAAATAACCATAAATGAGTATGAATAATTTGATCAACTAAACGAACTCCAAAATCCAAAATCTATTATTATTTCTAACTTATTAATGAATGTATGAATTACTCATAGTTATCTAATATGGTTTCTATGTGTTTGGAAACCATCTTCTCATTTATCATTCATTCCATTATCTAAGAAATCATGTCTTTTATATATTAATTCTCATTCCAAGATCCATGATTAAAATACTAATTGAAAAATATATTTAAGTCATTTTGATTCATTCAATCACTTCAACACAAATTTTTATCAAATAAAACTTACAACCTTATGGTTTTAACATTCTCCCACATTGTATTTTGTTGATAATTTTCTATTAAATCGATGAACTAATTTGAGATGAGAAAAATTACTCCCCCATTCCATTTAATACTTTCTATATTACATCCACCATTTTTTGATTTTATTTCACACATTTCTATTCTAAAAAATTGTCAAAAATGAAAAGGTTATTTACATCTAAGTTTATAATTTCCTTTTCCCTCTCTACTTAAAACTCCTTATATGGATCTACAATGATTTTTTCCATTCTATTATAGATATTTTTTTGACTATGTTTTCAAATGTGATCAACCTTTTCCAATATAGGTATTCTATAGATTTCTATTAAATATTATAAAGGTGTCTTTAGTGATAAAGAAATCATATTAACTCCAAATTCAATGTGTTCCCACTGTCCCCCTCTTACAAGGGAAAAATAATATATGATATTGTTATGAAACTCTATAGGATTTTAAAAAACCGATATTCACCCCTCTGTGAGCCTAATTTAAAAAAACAACTACATCTGTTGATCTTTTGTATCCATGTAGAAATTTTTAATATAAGTTTATTTCTTAAGGACATGTCAAAAAAGATTTGATAATTATTTGGTAGGTGATGTTAAGTGTTGGATACCACTTGTTAAATAATTTCACTTATGGATATTTTTTCTTTATCCATTATAACATTATTTTACCAAAATAACTCTTGATTTTCATCCGTATTTCTTAGAACCATTTTTTTAAACCCATCTATATATTCATTTAAATAATTTTACAAACTGATTTGTCTACATGGAATTTTACCCACTTAATAAGCCTATTAGCTTAAAAATTTAGATATTTATGTAGGAAAAAAATAGTTTAAGTTAAAAATTTCAATGTTTTTCATATCACTCACCCACTCCCGTAAGGTAATACAACTTGATATTTTAAAATTTAAAATTAACCTATGATCTTAGTCATAATGACATAAAATCCTTCAATATATAAAACATTATAAAAAACATGTGATACATACCATTTTTTAGTTACACTAATACAACTTATTAACAATAACTAGTGATAAAACATACATGTTTTGTTCCAACATTCTTTATAGGACATCATATTTTTTTAATAAGGCTTAAAACTATTTGAGTGTATGCCACCAGCTCCATCTGAATTTCTAAAACTGTCTAATACTAATTGTTCATACTATTGCTGATATTTTCTTTATTTTTGAGAGATCACTAGTTTTTAATGAGATATCCTTTTGAAACAAATTATTGGTATCCATAAAAGAGTTTTCTAAAACCATGTGTCAGTATATTATCAAATAAACATGAAAAGAACATATGTTATTTCACCCTCTTTATAAGTATTCTTCTTCTTCTTAGGGGTATGATACCACTAAATACATGAATTATAACCAATTTTTTATCATAAAATTTATTTCGATATGAATGGACATCTCAGATAAGGTATTGAAACCACCCTTTTTCTAGGTTAGGACCTTCTTTATGATGTTCTCGATTAATATTGGGAGTATAGAGTGGTTCTATTTCACCATTTTTAGACAGATCATCGCTTTATCACTATTTATAATATTTTTATTTCCTAATTTCACTTGTTGTATAAATATTCTTTTATCATGATAAAATTTTATTTTTAAAGAAAAACCAACCCATGGTTTATATACCCCCTTAAATTCTCCTATACATTATATTAATAATTATGAAAATTAATTATATGTGGAGAGTGGCACCTCCAACATCATAATTTGGGGTGTGTGGTTGGTCTTAATGGATAAATCCTTTTTTATAGTTTCTTCCAATCCTTTATAGTGGTGTTTATTTACATAAAAAATTCTAAATGATTATTTATAAATGATATCCTTAATATTTAATCACCTCTTTTTGATTGCTCGTCTCTTCTAGAGTGAGATACATCAAACAATTATAAAATTTATCTCTTTGTATGTCATATGTGGATTCATTTTCTTGTTTCTTTATCCATGTAAGAATATCTCAACCATTCTTTCTATCATGCTATGTAGTGGTATTAATGAGACAAATTAATCATTTTTTATTTTTTTCTTCTCTAAGGTCCATGAAATTATCTTATTTATTTTTAATATAGGTTGAGTCCTTCAATTTTGTACTCCTTTATCTAACAACAAGAGATACATACTCTATTTTCTTAATCTCCCAAATATGATTCTTTTTTTCTCAAGAGTTATATTTTGATTCAATCATCATAGGTCTATGATTATATCTTCAATATGTTCTGTGATTTTCCTCTATTATTGTCAAAAAAATTCAAACTAACATTTTTTGTCTAGTGTAGGTACTCTCTTTACATTGATCTTTGAGAGGAATAATAATATCTTTCCACTAATTCTCTATGGCCAAATGCTTTCCAATAACTTGTGAAAAATCTTCAAGAATATCACTTTGATTATTTATATTTACATCCATATTCATTATGTTAGATTTTGAGGCCACTTATACTCCATTAATCCTCTAATTATTTATAAATGGTACTTCAACAAGAACATATTTTGATTCATTCATGATATCACATTAATATAATTTTTCTTAAAAGGATTCAATCTCTTTTTTATTACTATATACTCTAACAACATATTAGAAACTACATATTTTTTCCACTTACTCTATTTAATAATCTTCCAAAAAATTACTTATGTGGAATCTGGTATCTTCATATTTACAAGAAAATTAAAAAATATTTCTATAAAGATATTTGAAAATAGATTCAAAATTGTTCATCTCTATTGGTGAACTTGTATTCTCAGGATTCTTATTCTTATTTCTATTATTCATTCATTTATATAGAATGTAGATTTCATTTGGAATTCTCAAAATCTTCTCATTATAAACATTTCTATAATATTATCATGGTGAATGATTTTTATCATTATTCAGTTTAACTTTATTTTTATATATATTCTACAACAATGCCCCTATATCATAAGTAGGATTACAATCAATGGTTTTCTGATATACCTCATTTTAGAAACCTCAATTGTTATGTATTTTGGTTATAACATGAAAAAATAATTTTGGGTACTTCTTAAATATATAATCTTGTTTGACATATTCCATAATTTCTTTACTACAAGCCTAAATAAACAAAAACATCTCCTTTTTTCAAACAACTGAAGTTAGATCCATTAAAAAATGGCGGCATCATCATATATTCAATGAGTGGTAAAAATAAAAACTAAAAATTTGAGTTTCAAAAATAAGACCATTCGTTTTGGATCTAATGACCCTTATTGAAACCAAATTAACATTTAGAGTTAGGTGAATTAGGAAATAGGAAAATTTACACTCTTCCTTTTACTTTTCAGTTATTTATTTAGAATCTTATTTCCATTATGGTAGGAATGTTGTTAAACCATTTAATTATTTTAATTTTTTTAACTCCTCAATGAATATAACGATCATATTCATAAATATAATGAATTCATTATGCAACTTGGAATTTAATTTGTTCACCATAGAGAGATAATAAATGAAGCATATAAGTAATTTTTTTGACCATTCTAGGATATAAAACTAATGAATCTATTTATTATAAACATTTAGGAAAGATGAAATATTGATCCTTGGGAAACTCTCACTTCTTCCCCTCTTCTCACTACTTCAGTGAAGGCTAAGGCTTAAATATATTCACTACTATTGGGATATTATAACAATTTTATAGACTTGTGGGTTTAAATATTATTGTCATGTAAGAAATCACTTTATTAACCCTAAACTTTATTTTGATTTGATATTTAACTATATAAATGATACATTTTTTTCCTCTAAATTAAAACCACTCTTAAATATGTGGATAATGTTTGTGTCATCCTAGAATCCCATAAATAAATAAAAATTACCAAATGAGGATAATCCATACTAGAAATATCATATTTTTCTTATTTAATAAGTAGTTATATCATTGATACATCACCTTTTCTTGATCCCACTCCCTTCAAAATAACCAGATATTTATAATGGAACCCTCTTATAGCTTGTTTCTTTCTCTTTATTCTATTTTTAACTAAATATTAAATATTATGTAGTATCACATTTTCATATACCACTAAAAATCATAGATATATCAAAATGAACAATAATATAAACCCTGTATTTTTTCTTCCCTATATCCTCTTATAAAAAACCATAAAAAATGTTTGAATCCTTTACATATTTTGAATATGGAAGTTCTACTTCAATATTATCCGTAATATCTCTAATAATTAATTTTCCAAAATTTATGGTCCATCCTATTTTATATTTATATATGAAATATATTTAATAGTTTCAATATAAAAACAAAAACAGAAAATACTTATTTAATTCTCCACAATCTCAGTTCTCTTCTTTATAAATCACAACTCTAAATTATATACAAAATACATGGGTTTCCATTTTCTTGACTGAATGAAATATTAATCATGTGTTATGATTAATAATATCGCATAAAAGTTGAAACATGGTATATTGATTTGAGTTCAGAATGGTTTCAATTAATAACTGAGACAACATAAACACTATATTTTAAATTATGAGAAATTCACATCATAATCCACTTATAATTAGGGAACAATCATATCAATCTTTTCAAGGACACTATAATCATAAAAATCATTTGGCCAAGGTTATCATCATCTTGGAGAATATTATAATCAAAAAAACACAATGTAAATGACTATTATGATGTTAAAAGTAATCATTATCAAAATCTGAAAAAAACACTCACTTTATAAAAAGGGATTTTAAAGAGTTTCATGAATTGCTTCTATAAAGTACAATTGATCTTATAGAGTTAATATAATCTTAGTTATATTCATAAATAGATCATATATAACTTTCTTTTTTGAACTTCTCTAGAAAAGTGACTCATACAATTTTTTTTTATAATCTATACAGAGTTCATGAATGATTATTAATGTGTTCCTATATTGTAGAAAGACTCGTATTGAATTATTCATAAAATATTCCTTTGTTGTAGAATGAATCTTATGAAATTAATCTTATATATTTCCTTTTTATTAAAATAATCCCCATGAAAATTAAACATTTCCATGTTTATAATTCTTTAATAGAATAAATCTTAGGGAAATGATTCTTTTAGAACACTGGATTTTCCCACTTTTCATAAATGTACTCAAAAATATATTTCTTAATAGATATTAAAATGAATAATTTATATTCAAAAATTATTTCTAGACATGCAATTTACATTATTATCAGCCACATCCTTCAACAATAATTTCCATACTTCATCGAATACACTAATAACTTTTTACAAACAGAATTAATATCTACACGTCACCATCACCATGCATGAAAAAATTGATCATAAAAACCGACTCCAAACTCGAACAGAATTTGATATACTTAATTTATTAATCCAAGAATTTATTATTTATATTAATTAATATGGTTTCCATGTGTAATAAAATTGTCTTCCCCTTTTAACTTAATTTTATTATGCACGACATCATGTCTTTTATATCATCATTCTCATTCCAAGCTCCATGGTATATGCACTAGCCACCAACTCCATGTAATTCAATATGTTTACTTCAACCATATAAACACATATTATTAAGAAATATAACATAAAAACTTGTGGTTTCAGCATAATATTTATATAATAATAGAAAGATAATGGTAATATACTTTTTTCCAAACATTTCAGCCTCTTCTATTTGATAAATAGCCTATGGATACTTATTCCACAAATTTCTCATCAAATTTTCCGAGATCTGATATTTTGATCTTCATAAATAACGGGACTCAAAAATAATTTATGTAATTAATAGTAGGGTTACTATTATAACACATTTAATAAGTTATAATTTTTTTCCTAAAAATGACCTATTACAAACGTACAAAATTATACTATAATATTATCTGATGAAAAATTCTGAACTACAAAATTCTGTGAGTGTGGTTTTTCTCATCTACACTAATATTTTTTCCACTTAAAAAATATAATTTCATGTGGTTTTTTTGGTTTACTATATTTATTCATTATCCCATGCATATATATATCATATTCAAAGGAATTTCTTATGATCTACATTTCCTTATCATTTCTCATATTCTTGTTATAAACCCCAATAAATTTCTCAATATCTTATCAAATTTTTAAAACACCTTTATATCATACAATTTTATCCTCATAAACATCACATTAGCCATTATTATAAAATCATCAATGAATTTAAAGAATTAATTATCCCCTCTTGAGGATTATTTTATCATTAAACTATATAAATATATGCTAATAATTCCAAGTATAAAAATTGACTAATGTATACTTTCTAGTTACGCCCTTCTATAATTTTTCCTATTTGGAATATTTCACAATCAAATTCACTTAATTTATTTAATTTATGATATGTTATTATAAAATATTATCTAGAAATATTGATAATACTTATTTAACTAATAATATGATGTCTTGTATTCCATATTTTGTTATCATCTTGTGAGATCAAATAGACTATATCACATGAATTTACAATTTGGAAAATGTTATCATTGCTCCTTTATCCCATTTTATGTATCCTATTAAATTATATGTGTAATAATTATCATGTATCCATATAATTATTCTCATTATTTGTTTTTGAGACACCATAAAAATAAATGCGTTCTCATATTTTTCTCTTCTTTGATCCCTATTCTCTCTATTATCATAAAATGTTTGTATTATAATTATTTCGATAAATTATTAAACATAAAGAATTGTTTTTCAAATTTTTCATAAATATATTCTATATAGTCAAATATAGTTTGAGTTGAATGAATTGGTGATGTTTTCTTCATAAATATATTATTCTTAGAAATATTTCTCATCTTCTTAAGGTATATCCCCCTTATATTATACCTTCTATAACTTTAAATAAATTACATGATATGAAATAAAATAGAATATTTATTCCCAAACACATCACAACAGCAATAGTGTATATTAAAATATAATCTTCCATATAAATAATAAGTCTATCTATGAAAGCTTGATTTAAAACTATGTACATTCCAAACATGTAACACCCCAAGCTTCTACGGTACGCTTCTCTTTGAATAATGTGATAGCGTGTGTTGTACGCAACACCGAGTTCTAACACACCATAACCAATCAAACTAGCCGTTATGAATAGTAATACCTACATTTCAAAATTATATATATTTTATATTTTAAAATGGACTTCATTTCTGGATTCGGAATATCGAATTTAGCCTAAGGTGAAATTTTTGTACTTTTCGGATAACTTTCATATTTTGATAAATAGTGAAAATTACTAAATTTTAATTAAAAACAACTTTTTTAATCAAAATAATTAATAGTGATAAATTATGAATTTGAGTGGTTTTAAAGTATATTTATAATATATTTTTACCATTTAATATAATTTGGTCATTGGACATAATTTTACAATTAAAACGAACATAAACAAGTGTCAATCTTTTGATAGTTATTATCTCTTAAAAACACGCTTTTTGTTTTGACAGCGAGAATTAATTTTAAATTAATTTCTGCCACTTCTGTGTTTTGAATTTAGAAAATTGGATTCTATATTTGGAATCATGACATCCAAATTGTCTAAATAGGTAACTTTTATTTTTAGACATTTTGAATAATTACTATGGTAAATATTTTATTTACCATGGTTAAGGGTAAATCTGGTAAATAAGGATTAAACAATAATATCATAATAATACTAAATTACCCTAAAACGTGTCCTAGCCTTAATGGTTGATACATGTTCGTCCATAGGCATCTTTGGGTCTATTTGGGGACCCCATGGTGCCACTTTTAGGTGATAGGGACACTTTATTTTAATTAAGTTAAAATGAATACAAAAATGACACAAGCATATATCTTTTAGCAAAACAATTATTACATAGGGTTATATATGTTGGATTTTAGATTATAAATATTCATTAGAAATATAAAAATCTTTACTACATAATGATATTTTATTTATAATTTTTAGACATTAAATAATTTATTTTATTTATGACACGATGATGATGCAGTAATTACTAAAATAGTGAAAAATAAAATTAATTGATATTATAAATACCCAAATAAATATAATATGAAACTTTTAATGAATTTAAATAATTTTATAGGATAATATGATATATTAGGATTGACTTAATTTACTTTGTTTGAAGTAATCAATCTGTTATGAGTTTCAAAAAAATCAACTATTGAATAGTGTCAAAATTGACATAAAAGAGTTCTTAAAACAAATATTATATTATTAATTGATATTAAATTCCTAAAAATCTAATTTTCGGCCAGAAGACTTATATCATGATAGTTTCATCATTAATGGACCTCTTGGGGGTCACTTGGATGTATATAGAAAGTTTATTAACCATATTATATAAAAATACAAAGAGACATTGTAAAAGTGAAACTAATTAACTTAGAGTTAATACTTAAAGATAAGGTTAATATAAGTACCCAAACCTGTCTAAATTCTATTGGTTGAGTTTTTTTCGACCCATCCCAACCTTAAACTTTGAATAGTCAACTTTGGAGCTATTGGAAACCGAATATTAATTTATTATAAACTAATATCTCTAACTTTTCCAAAGGTTCCCCTCAGCCCTCTTATAAAAGGGCACTCCTCCTTCTCATTTCTTCACACCTTCAAAACCTTTTGGTTCGGCCAAACTCTGCCCCAATACTCTCCCAACTTCCCCCACTACAACCTAGAGGCCTTAGTTTGATCAGAAATTCAACCTAAGCATCCCTTTTGATCAAATCAAAAGGAAGAACCCGAAGAAGAGGTAATGATTTCACCACCCTTTTTCCAAGTTCATTTCTTCTTCAACTTCTTCTTCCTTTGTTGTTACCATTCTAAAATAATAACTCAAGTATCATATATATACTGTGATGTTATTATAAATATGGTACAACCATATTCAGTATTCTATCCACCCTTTGAATTACATGTCACCATACGTGCGTACGTACGACTTACCGTCTCCACGTCGTGGTGTAATTGTTATTCAATATAATATTATTTGGATGGGTATAAAAATGATATGTAACTCATGTAAATAATAAATATAAAATGTTAATTATTATGTATATATGATATACCATCCACTTATATATTATTTTAATATCAAAAGAATGATATTGTCGCTCGTGCGTACGTACGGACTACCGTCTCCACGAATGCGATAAGATTCATTCTCCATCGTATCCATTCAAGTATAATTATCATTTGATGATTTAAAAAATGATGTTTAAGGACTTGATATCATTCTGGATATGATTAATATACAAACTATCCTTTACAAACATGTCTTACGTAACAAAACATATAAAGGAAAACAAGTAAGTTAACACACGAAACAGCGATAATACTAAGATATTATTATCAAATCAATATTAAAAGATCATATATGATATCATATTAATGTATATTATTCTTGTATAATTTAATAACAATTATTTCACCATTATATAGGAGGTTAACCTACCCCAACCAAGGAAAAGTACAAGGTAAGGGGTTTTCATCTCACTCCTTATTTCCGTGAGAATCATTCCATATTTCCACTATCACCTTTTGTGTGGTGTATGTACTGCCCATAATTATATTCTTTGTGTAATACACTCTAATTTATTTGTACTTACATATTCATTGTGTGATACCTCTTTCATGGGTTGTATGTTTCATAAGTTACCAAATTGGTAAGGGTTATTTCACAATCTCTTCATTATCCGAGGTTGTTTATATGTAATAATCTACTGGGATCTCTTTATCATCCACATCCATGTTTCTTCAAAATGTATTTCAAAACATTTTTATTATTTACAAGAATATGGGTTAAAGTAATTTATACCCTTGTTTGACATTTTATAAGAGGAATAATTCCGTCATTCTCAAAACAAGGTCCTTTTTAACCTTTTCGACAGAATTAAGGTAAGAATGTTTTTTTTAACTTATACGGCGAGTGCGGTTATTTTCTGCCGCTATAAAATATTCAAAGTTTTCCTTACAAGCTTATAAGAATATTTTCAAGAAAATGTTTTATTTTATATGGCTCTTAAATGATTTCAAAAATAGAAAGATATATTTCTCCAAAAAGTGTGTTGATTTCATCTATGTCAACATCCTTTGATGGATTTTACGCTTATTTGAAGTTGATTTATTATGATACAAAAATTCTATATTGTATTGAAGGTTTTGTGATATGTTTGACTGTGGATGTGATATTTTTATACCATTCATAGTTTATGGTGAAATTATTGACATTTGGTATGCTATTTTTAATACGAATGTTTATGTTATGTTTAAACCTTTTCATATGGGAATGCATTGGACTTGATATGTGATGGGTGGAGCCCGCTATAGCTCCTCAATGCATCGGTAGGTCTCATGAGACAAACTAGTGTCTTGGCACAAGGCCTTGGCAAAATCTTATTTGTAGTCTTGGCATGAGACCTTGGATATGTGGTTATGATAGTCTGGCATTATGCATTCCAACATTATGAAAGTGGTTATTGATATTCCATGTGATTATTCGATTAGTAGAATATCCATGTGAACAAGTAAATGGAATTATTTCATTTTACTTTTGCCATACTATGTTGAAGTTCAAGTTTAAAAGGCTTTTGTTTCAGTTATACATATCCTTAAATGTTTATTCTTATTTATGAATGTTTCCGGTATATTGTTATCCTTACTGGGCATTTGAGCTCACCCCTTTTATATGTTTTATTTTTCCCAGGAAGTGAAGAAGTAAATTATGAATGACCTACAGGGATATTATATGGGGATTTGAGTGTGGTTTATGGAGACAATATGTTGTTGTAGTAGTTTTTCATTTCATGATGTAATGTAAGACTTATGAATATATCTAGTGTTTCCAAGGCTACTAAACCAATCGGTCATTCGAGATTTAATCTTTCTTGTGATCATGCCAATTTTATGTAATAATGCACCGACTCTGTGTAACTAGGGTCGGGGCGTTACAGTTGGTATCAGAGGTAGTTTAGTACAAACCATGGAAGCTAGATTTAGATAAACTCTGATTAGAGCCCATAGACCTAAGATGAACTTTGAGGATTAGTATAGAATAACTTCCTAGAATTTTGGTATTGTAGAGATTTTGTGAGTTTTCCGAGCAATACATCCCTGTCTGGATACGAGCAGGAAGAGGCGGCTCTGGCACAGATGTACCTAGGGGTAAAACCCGAAAACACCGCTTTGAGCTAGACTCGAACGGGAACTGGTGCACGAAAACGGGCCTTGCTGCACTCTTGGTTACGACACTCCCGGGGGATATTCTTAGGATAACTCTCATTTTCTTTACAAATCATTATGAAGGGTTTATGAGTATATACATCCTCAAAGAAAACATTTTTATGATTATGGATTATATCCATAAATAGTTCAATTTATGTTAAGTGTTTTATAAGTATGGGATTATGTATTTTGATTCATAAACTGATCTAGTTTATGCCATTGTTTAGAAATGGCGCCTAGTGGAAGAAATGGAAACTGTATCAATGCACGCACTCCATGTAGGAATTGACCTCTTGCTCAAGATAATTATAGTGGAGCTGGTGATGCAACTGGTGCCGATCAGCTAATCACCATACTGGGACAACTTACTCAGGTTATGAATAATAACCTTACCCATATGGAGCACCCTGATCCACAGCGTGGAGGATCAATGTTAGATCGATTCATGAGGCAACAACAACCAACGTTCAATGGGAGTACAAATACCTTAGTAGCTGAGCAATGGATAAATTACCTAGAGAAAATATTTCAGGCTTTGGGGAGCAGTGAAAGGGAAAAAGTTATCATGGCAGTTTACCGCCTCACTGGAGATGATGATCAATGGTGGTCATTAATTAAAAATATGAAGGAAGATGATGAAGTATCAAATATGGAATGGAGTGAGTTCAAAGATCTGTTTTTAGAAAAATACTTTCCCTGCGACCATCGAGCAGATATGGAAAGACAATTTCTAAGTCTGAGACAGAAGGTGGAAGAGAATGTCACAAAGTATGAGGCTAACTTTACAAGGTTCGCAAGGTATGTTGGTGATTATATACGTAACCCAAGAAGTAAGATTGATCGTTTCTTTTATGGGTTAAAACCATTTCTCCGTCGAGCATTAGTCTCACAATCCTTTTCGTCGTACGAAGACATTGTCTCATGTGCTATCAAGACCGAAAAGGAATTCTCTAAGTCTTATGACTTTAAAGCAAAGAAAGAGAAGAAGAGACCTGCTGATCAATCTGGGAATGGAAATAAGGGGAAGAAGGGAAAGGTTGAATATCCATCTTGTGGTAAATGCGGGAAGAAACATCCTGGTACTTGCTTGAAGAGAATGGGAGTCTGTTACAAGTGTGGTGAAAAAGGCCACCAAGCTCGTGATTGCAAGGGGAAGAAGGAAGCTACCAACGTTCAGTGCTACAATTGCAGGGAGATGGGGCATTATGCAAATGAATGTCCTAAGCGTCAGGAGAACTTACCTCAGAAAAGGCCAAGGGATCAAGGCCAGGCTTATGAAATCACTACTACTGAGGTAGAAGCTCCGAAAGACGTGGTGGCATGTAATTTAATGGTTTCCTCAAGTTTAGCAAATGCATTATTTGACTCTGGATCATCGCATTATTTCATATCTTCCCAATTTGATAAGAAAATTAGATATTTCCAATTTGATTTAATAAGGGAATTGTCAGTTAAAACTCATAAGGGAAGTATCATTGTAACAAAGTTTTGTGAATCAGTCCCTATTAGAGCACATAAATGTTCTTTATCTGTTGATCTCGTCGTCATACCTATGATTGAGTTTGATATAATCCTCGGTATGGACTGGCTTTCAGACTATGATGCGAAGATTTATTGTATGAAGAAAGAGGTTACGATTCTTGATGATAATGATAAGGAACACCTTATCTTTAGAGCAGAATTGTCAACACCTAATTCTTATTTAGATCCACCCCCATTAGCTCAAATAAATTCAATTATTGGGGAGGAAGAGAATGAAATAACTTTCGGTGAGGAAAGGAATGTTCAAATAGAGGATGTACCTGTTGTGAACGAATTTTTAGATGTATTTCCAAAAGATTTACCTGGACATCCTCCAGAACGAGAAGTTGAGTTTTCCATTGATTTAATTCCTGGATCAAGGCCTATATCGAGGACCCCTTATAGAATGGCCACTGTAGAATTAGTTGAACTAAAGAAACAACTAGAGGAATTGAGTAATAAGGTATTTATTCGCCCTAGTGTTTCTCCATGGGGAGCCCCTGTTATTTTTGTTAAAAAGAAAGATGGATCTATGAGGTTATGTATCGACTACAGGGAGATCAATGCTATAACGATAAAGAAAAAGAATCCCCTACCTTGTATTGATGATTTATTTGACCAACTACATGGATCTCAATACTTTTCAAAGCTTGACCTTCGATCTGGATACCATCAGTTGTGTGTGAAGAAGGAAGACATTCCGAAGACAGCATTTCGAACCAGGTACGAGCATTACGAGTTTACCGTAATGCCGTTTGGATTGACTATTGCACCCTATGTATTCATGGATCTGATGAATAGAGTTTTCAAGGAGTATCTCGATGAATTTTCGGTGGTATTTATTGATGATATCTTGGTATAATCCAAAACCTATGAAGATCATGAAAATCACTTGCGCATTATCTTGAAGACTCTGAAGAGGCATGAATTATATGGGAAGTTTAGCAAGTGTGAATTCTGGCTACAGGAGATTTCTTTTCTTGGCCATATTGTCTCTAAAGATGGAATCTCTGTTGATCCTTCTAAGACCAAGGCAATCCAAGAATGGCCAGCACCTACCAGTATAACTGAGGTACGTAGTTTTATTGGTTTGGCAGGTTATTATCGACGTTTCGTCCAGAATTTTGCCAGATTGGCTAACCCATTAACGAAACTCACACGTAAAGGGGTTAAATTTGTTTGGACAAAAGAGTGTGAAGAATGTTTTGAAGAACTGAAGAGAAGATTAGTCAATGCTCCTATATTGACTCTACCATCGGGGAATGATGGGTTCGTTATTTATAGTGATGCATCAAAGATAGGACTTGGTTGTGTCCTTATGCAGAATGATAGAGTTATTGCCTATGCATCACGACAGTTGAAAATTCATGAACAAAACTATCATACTCATGATCTCGAGTTAGCAGCTGTGATCTTTTCTTTGAAGATACAGAGGCACTACCTCTATGGTGAAAAATGTGAGATTTATACTGATCACAAGAGTTTGAAGTATATTTTCTCACAAAAAGAACTCAACATGAGGCAAAGGAGATGGCTTTAATTACTCAAGGATTATGATTGCACGATACACTACCACCCGGGGAAAGCAAACAAGGTGGCAGATGCTTTGAGTAGAAAAGACCATGGAGTTTTGAACAATATGAGAATTGAAAGGGATCCAATTTTCATGGATCTAGTGAAGATGGACATGGGAATAACCAGGGAAGGTGAAACATCAATACTTTTTCAAATGGTTGCCAAACCATCTTTACTAGAAAGGATTATGAGTTCTCAGACCGATGATGAAGAATTTCAAAATAAGATTAAAGCCATGAATGATGGGATATTGAGAGACTTTGTGTATAAAGATGGAATTTTGAAATTCGGGAAGAGACTTTGTGTTCCCGATTTACCTGATCTAAAAAGGGAATTGTTGGATGATGCTCATAGTTCAAATTTCTCTATACACCCTGGGAGCACGAAAATGTATAGAGATTTAAAGGAACATTTTTGGTGGGACAACATGAAGAGGGAGATTGCTGATTTTGTGTCAAGATGTATGGTTTTTCAACAAGTGAAAGCTGGAAGGCAACAGCCTGGAGGAGTCATGCAACCTCTTCCCATACCGGAGTGGAAATGGGACAATATTACGATGGACTTTGTTATGGGGATACCAAAGACTCCTAGAAGGAATGATGCAATATGGGTTATTGTTGATCATCTTACCAAGTCATCACATTTTCTTGCTATAAGAGAAGATCTACCCATGGAACGTCTAGCAAGACTATATATTAATGAAGTTGTGAGACTTCATGGAGTACCCCTATCGATTGTTTCTGATCATGATCCCCATTTTACATCAAGATTTTGGAAAAGGCTTCAGAAATTCCTGGATACTGAACTTCATTTGAGCACTTCTTACCACCCTCAGACAGATGGACAATCAGAACGGACTATTCAGACCTTAGAAGACATGTTGAGATCTTGCTCACTTGACTTTCAGGGTATGTGGGATCAATATTTACCACTGGTAGAATTTTCCTATAACAATAGCTTCCATTCGAGTATTCAGATGGCACCATATGAAGCGTTATACGGAAAGAGATGTCGTACACCAACCTGTTGGGATGACGTTGGTGAAAGAAAACTTGTAGGCCCAGAACTGGTGGAGGGAACGGTGGAAAAGGTGAAGGTAATCCAAAATCACATCAAAGCAGCTCAAAGTAGGCAGAAGAGCTATGCCGATAATCGAAGGAAGGATTTGGAATTTCAAGTCGGTGATCATGTTTTCCTGAAGGTATCTCCATGGAAGTGAGTCATACGTTTTGGAATGAAAGGTAAATTGAGTCCCAGGTACATCGGACCCTTCTAAGTTCTAGAACAAATTGGGGTTGTAGCTTACTGATTGGCAATGCTGCCAAGTCTCTCCAAAGTTCATGATGTGTTCCACGTATCTCTGTTGAGGAAATACATGCCTGACCCAACGCATGTACCCACCTATGAGGAATTAGAACTGGAACCCGATCTGTCTTATTGTGAAGAGCCTGTTAGGATTCTTGATACAAGAGAACAAGTACTGAGAAACCGGACGACGCGTCTGGTAAAAGTTTTGTGGAGAAACCATAAGATGTAAGAGGCAACGTGGGAACCCGAGGAACGTATGATGAAGAACCACCCGAGTCTTTTCATGCGGTAGTATTCTATAAATTTCTAGGACGAAATTATTTGAAGGAGGGGATAATGTAACACCCCAAGCTTCTACGGTATGCTTCTCTTTGAATAATGTGATAGCGTGTGTTGTACGCAACACCGAGTTCTAACACACCATAACCAATCAAACTAGCCGTTATGAATAGTAATACATACTTTTCGAAATTATATATATTTTATATTTTAAAATGGACTTCATTTCTGGATTCGTAATATCGAATTTAGCCTAAGGTGAAATTTTGGTACTTTTCGGATAACTTTCACATTTTGATGAATAGTGAAAATTACTAAATTTTAATTAAAAACAACTTTTTAAATCAAAATAATTAATAGTGATAAATTATGAATTTGAGTGGTTTTAAAGTATATTTAGAATATATTTTTACCATTTAATATAATGTTGGTCATTGGACATAATTTTACAATTAAACCGAACATAAACAAGTGTCAATCTTTTGATAGTTACTATCTCTTAAAAACACGCTTTTTGTTTTGACAGCGGGAATTAATTTTAAATTAATTTCTGCCACTTCTGTGTTTTGAATTTAGAAAAATGGATTCCATATTTGGAATCAGGATTTCCAAATTGTGTAAATAGGTAACTTTTATTTTTAGACATTTTGAATAATTACTGTGGTAAATATTTTATTTACCATGGTTAAGGGTAAATCTGGTAAATAAGGGTTAACAAATAATATTATAATAATCCTAAATTACCCTAAAACGTTTCCTAGCCTTATTGGTTGATACATGTTCGACCATAGTCATCTTTGGGTCGATTTAGGGACCCCATGGTGCCACTTGTAGGTGATAGGGACACTTTATTTTAATTAAGTTAAAATGAATACAAAAATGACACAAGCATATATCTTTTAGAAAAAAAATTATTACATAGGGTTATATATGTTGGATTTTAGATTATAAATATTCATTAGAAAGATAAAGAGAGTTACTACATAATGATATTTTATTTATAAATTTTAGACATTAAATAATTTATTTTATTTATGACACAATGATGATGCAGTAATTACTAAAATAGTGAAAAATTAAATTAATTGATATTACAAATACCCAAATAAATATAATATGAAACTTTTAATGAATTAAACTAATTTTATAAGATAATAAGATATATTAGGATTGATTTAATTTACGTTTTTTGAAGTAATCAATCTGTTATGAGTTTCAAAAAAAAATCAACTATTGAATAGTGTCAAAATTGACATAAAAGAGTTCTTAAAACAAATATTATATTATTAATTGATATTAAATTCCTAAAAATCTAATGTTCGGCCAAGAGACTTATATCATGATAGTTTCATCATTAATGGACCACTTGGGGGTCTTTTGGATGTATATAGTAAGTTTATTAACCATATTATATAAAAATACAAAGAGACATTGTAAAAGTGAAACTAATTAACTTAGAGTTAATACTTAAAGATAAGGTTAATATAAGTACCCAAACCTATATAAATTCTATTGGTTGAGTTTTTTTGGACCCATCCCCACCTTAACCTTTGAATAGTAAACTTTGGAGCCATTGGAAACCGAATATGAATTTATTATAAACTAATATCTCTAGCTTTTCCAAAGGTGCCCCTCACCCCTCTTATAAAAGGGCACTCCTCCTTCTCATTTCTTCACACCTTCAAAACCTTTTGGTTCGGCCAAAATCTGCCCCAATACTCTCCCAACTTCCCTCACTACAACCTAGAGGCCTTAGTTTGATCAGAAAGCCATCCTAATCAGACCTTTTGATCAAATCAAAAGGAAGAACCCGAAGAAGAGGTAATGATTTCACCACCCTTTTTCCAAGTTCATTTCTTCTTCCACTTATTCTTACTTTGGTGTTACCATTCTAAAATAATAACTCCAGTATCATATATATTCTGTGATGTTATTATAAATATGGTACAACCATATTCAGTATTCTATCCACCCTTTGAATAACATGTCACCATACGTGCGTACGTACGACTTACCGTCTCCACGTCGTGGTGTAATTGTTATTCAATATAATATTATTTGGATGGGTATAATAATGATATGTAACTCATGTAAATAATAAATATAAAATGTTAATGATTCTGTATATATGATATACCATCCATATATATATTATTTTAAAATCAAAAGAATGATATTGTCGCTCGTGCGTACGTACGGACTACCGTCCCCACGAACGCGATAAGATTCCTTCTCCATCGTATCCATTCAAGTATAATTATCATTTGATGATTTAAAAAATGATGTTTAAGGACTTTATATAATTATGTATATGAATAATATACAACCTATCCTTTACAAACATGTCTTACGTAACAAAACATATAAAAGAAAACAAGTAAGTTAACACCCGAAACAATGATAATACTAAGATATTATTATCAAATCAATATTAAAAGATCATATATGATATCATATTAATGTATATGATTCTTGTATAATTTAATAACGATTATTTCACCATTATACAGGAGGTTAACCTACCCCAACACAGGAAAAGTACAAGGTAAGGGGTTTTCATCTCACTCCTTATTTCCGTGAGATTCATGCCATATTGCCACCATCACCTTTTGTGTGGTGTATGTACTGCCCATAATTATATTCTTTGTGTAATACACTCTAATTTATTTGTACTTACATATTCATTGTATGATACTTCTTTCATGGGTTGTATGTTTCATAAGTTACCAGATTGGTAAGGGTTATTTCACAATCTCTTCATTATCCGAGGTTGTTTATATGTAATAATCTACTGGGATCTCTTTATCATCCACATCCATGTTTCTTCAAAATGTATTTCAAAACATTTTTATTATTTACAAGAATATGGGTTAAAGTCATTTATACCCTTGTTTGACTTTTTATAAGAGGAATCTTTCCGTTGTTTTCAAAACAAGGTCCTTTTTAACCTTTTCGACAGAATTATGGTAAGAATGTTTTTTTAACTTATACGGCGAGTGCGGTTATTTTCTGCCATTATAAAATCTTAAAAGTTTTCCTTACAAGATTATAAGAATATTTTCAAGAAAATGTTTTATTTTATATGGCTATTAAATGATTTCAAAAATAGAAAGAGATATTTCTCAAAAAATTGTTTTGATTTCATCTATGTCAACATCCTTTGATGGATTTTACGCTTATTTGAAGTTGATTTATTATGATACAAAACTTCTATTTTGTATTGAAGGTTTTGTGATATGTTTGACTGTGGATGTGCTATTTTTATACCATTCATAGTTTATGGTGAAATTATTGACATTTTGTATGCTATTTTTAATACGAATGTTTATGTTATGTTTAAACCTTTTCATATGGGAATGCATTGGACTTAATTTGTGACAGGTGGAGCCCGCTATAGCTCCTCGATGCATCGGTAGGTCTCATGAGACAAACTAGTGTCTTGGCACAAGGCCTTGGAAAAATCTTATTTGTAGTCTTGGCACGAGGCCTTGGCTATGTGGTTATGATAGTCTGGCATTATGCATTCCAACATTATGAAAGTGGTTATTGATATTGCATGTGATTATTCTATTAGTAGAATATCCATGTGAACAAGTAAATGGAATTATTTCATTTTACTTTTTCCATACTATGTTGAAGTTCAAGTTTAAAAGGCTTTTGTTTTAGTTATACATAGCCTTAAATGTTTATTCTTATTTATGAAAGTTTCCGGTATATTGTTATCCTTACTGGGCATTTGAGCTCACCCCTTTTCTATGTTTTATTTTTCCCAGGAAGTGAAGAAGTAAATTATGAATGACCTGTAGGGATATTATGTGGGGATATGAGTGTGGTTTATGGAGACAATATGTTGTTGTAGTAGTTTTTCATTTTATGATGTAATGTAAGACTTATGAATATATCTAGTGTTTCCAAGGCTACTAAACCAATCAGTCTTTCGAGATTTTATCTTTCTTGTGATCATGACAATGTTATGTAATAATGCACCGACTCTGGGTAACTAGAGTCGGGGTGTTACAAAACATCCATTATCATTTTATATTTTAGGGTTTTATCTAACATCACTTGATATATATATAGAATTCTCATTATTATCATCTATATAAAAATGTCTATATTTTTCTTTAGAATATACTCTATTAACCAAAACATATTTAACATTCATATGGTTTATAAATATAGATTTTACATCTGATTTTGAGTAATTATTCTAAATGTTTTGGAAACATTAGCCTTTATATCCATATTATTTATAGTCATATGTCATCTTTTTATGATCTTTTCATCTTTAATACACATTGAATATTTTTTGTTTAATTCCTATTAAATTGAATTAAACTTTTCTTTAAAATATTTTCTTATTTTTTCTTCTTCAATAATTTTTACTTTGAGAAGTTTGATTTATTAAATACAAACATTCTTCTTTTTGAGTAACACATATCAATCATTCCAATCATTTTCATGAAATATAATCATTTTCTATATATTTTTTTTTCATGAAATGATTCAAGTTCATCTATCAATATAATCTCAAAATGTATTTATGTTTTTCATCACCACTTGAAGTGAATTTATGTTCTTTAATATGATCCATGATGATTTTTAGTGGTTCTTTATCAATTGAATCACTACATTGTGATGAGATTTCATCTTTGTCTTCTTTTATAATAATATTCCTTCAAATCCTTATAAGAACTTCTACTTTCCAAAATTTCCATTTTATAGTTTTCTCTTCCTTATATATAGGTGTAAACTCTTCTTGATCATCTTTCACAATTCCCATACACTCATTCTTTGAACAATAAAATAATTTAATTTAAATACCATAATAATTATTGAATTATATTGGATTATAAAATATTTATACACCTATTCCTCTTTAGATGTTATTATAAATAAGATACAAGATTCTATATTTATCTTCAACCATTTCTGTATCATTTTTAGATTAGAAAATTATTCATTATTATTTTCATTAAAACTGTGACCTTTCATGGTTTTAAGAACAACCGATTTTAACTATTTAATATTCTTTAAGAAAATATAATCCATTATCATCTTATAAGATATAAGAAAATTATAATGTTTTTCAAGACATAAGTTACCTATATTCATCATGGTAGAAACCTTTTCCTCAATAATGTTAGGGAATTTCTAATTAAAATCATAAAAATAGTGGAATATTCAAGAGTTTCTCCAAAACCTGTGATGTTACTAAAAATTTAATTCACCTTTGTGAAATATTCATGAACACTCTCATCAGAATCCATTATAATATCATTAAAATGTTCTGGATAAATCAATAGTTTTCTTCTTTCAATTTCAAATTCCCATAAAATTGTTCTCAATATTATCCCATATGATTTTTTAATTATTGAGTCCCATTTTTTAATAAAATATATCAAATAAGGAAATTAAAATTTCAATCCTTACTTTCCAATCAACTTACAAATCCTTTTATCTTTAAATATCAATGGATCCCCTCTATAAAGAAGTGTAAAACCCACATTAGTATCAATAATAACTTCTAGGTCATGAGGGAGAATAAATGATATCATCATATTCTTCTACCATAATAATTATGTCCTTAAAATATAAGAAAACCAAAATTGTTGAAAAAATTAGATTATCCATCTTGAAAAAATAAAATGATCATTCATAGAGAACCTAGATTTTCTCTAATATCAGTTAAAAAAAATAATATTGTGGTAATGTATATTTAATAATTCTAGATGTATCGATGATAGTATATTTATAATTTATTATTTAAAATTATCCTCTATAACTTTTTGAATTCATGATATAATAATTTAAAAATCCCACTCTTACCTTTATTTTAATGAAGTAATAAAATACATGTCACTTTGGGATATTTTATAGGGTTCTCCTATAATGTGGGTGACTACTTCATCCTTGTTTCAGGACAATTGTGAGAATGATATTTAGTCACTACTATCAATATTTATTATTGTATCAATTTCAAAATAGCTTAGTCTTAGGATTGTCTTACAATATCCTGTGTGTTTATTTATACTCGATCCCATTGATTTCTAAACATAATTCATACCCGAACTAAAATATGACTATAAATTTCATGGATAGTCCATCATCAATTAAAGAACTCCTTTATGACTTAATAATATTCAAAAAATATAATATTAATCTTCTTATATATCACGATTCTCAAATTATTCAATAAGAGGTATTTCATCACAAGTATTTGATTTAATCTTGGATCTATTCAAATTTTATAATTCTCAATTGGATTAGGAAATATTTTTCACAAAAAAAATTCTATATTTTTTATTCATATTTATATAATCCATTGGGAATTAAACACTAATTCATAATTTTTTAATTTATCAAAAAACCAAATGTTCAATGATTTTTAAAATGTTCTCATAATTGATTATCTAAATATTATTCCCCATGATGTTATCCACCTTAACTAATCATATGAGTTTTATCTCCATTATCCTTTACTCAATTGACAAACATTTCACACACTTACTCATACATATGGTTAATGGAATATTTTCATAATTGCTCTAAATATAATCTCCATTAATGATTTTCAAATATTTGTATTTTAAAATCAAATAATAATCAATAAATGACCTTTTTAATTACTTCTCAGTTTTTCTACCTTCTGACATGGATTATGTAATAGATTAATATCTAGAAACATGATATTTATTTTATGAATAATTGTTCAATATCTCCTACCATAATTCTCATTTTGAATTCTCCATCTATAAATACTATCATTTTTTTGAAAATACTATATTTTTTAAGGAATATAGATACCCTTACAAATGATTTGTGAACTCTTATATATCCTTTGAAACTACTAAGTTACTCTTTCAAGTGTTCTGCAATAGAAAAATTACCCTGATAAGTTGCCTTCTACATAATTTTCTCTCAATAAACTCTTACATATTAATTATAATATAAAATATTCATTTATTTACAATACTTTAAAATCTTCTAGATGCACTAGAAATTTGGAGTCACTTTTATATATCACTATGTAGCTCCAGTTATTTTTCAAATATTTCCCTCTAAATAACTTTATGTATCAATTTAAAAACTATGAAAACCAATTTATACCAGCAAAATTACTTTTATCTATCATAATGAGACTTGGAACATTTTCAATTTTTGGTTTTTATTGTCTTGAAACCCCTTATGTACTACCTTTTTTAAAGATTCGACTCTATCATCCCTTAAATATTATTTAGAATAATAGAGGTATTACTAAATATAAGGATGACTCTTATGTGCATTGTATTTTTTACAATTTCTCTAAAATCAATAACTCATGAATTTCTTGAGCATTCTCATAATAAATTTTCTTACGATTTCCCCTCATGATAATCTCCATCTTAATAGATCATGTGGGTTTTATCCCCATGATCCTCAACGTAATTTCTGTAAATGAATATACTTACTCATTAATCTAGTTAATAGAATCATTTAATAATTTATTTATCTTTAATCATGATTAATTATTTTCTAATTTTATATATGAAAATCCCCCAATAATCATGAAGTGTTATTTTCAACTTCCTATCATATATACATCCTTTTGACTCATCTTCAATCACATCTTCATTACTAGTAATTTATATTTAATTCATCTATAAAATCTCATAATTTTCTATCTTCATTCTCTAACTGAATCATTCTTCTATAAATACTCTCAATTACATAAGAATAATACTTTTCCATATGTAGCTCATTACCCATGTGTAACATTTAGTTACTCTAAAGTATCCTTTGAAACATAAATTTTAATCCTACATTGGTGTTAAAAAATATATATTAACCTTACATTCTTCCATATTTATAGTTTTAAATCCATCAAATCTTACATATTACTTAAAATATCATGTTTACGATTATGTACTCCGACGTTAACTCTTCAATATGTATTTGAAATTTTGAGTCATGCTTTTATATCATAGTGTAGATTAGTAATTTTTTAAATTATACCATTTAATTTTCTTTATCAATCACTTAGAAAAATATGACAACCTATACATATCTTGAAAATTATTTTAACATATCATTGTGTGACATAGAACTTTTTTAATTTACAATATTCATATTATTGACAATCCTTACATACTTTCCATATGTAATATACATCTATATAAACACTTAAATATTCTTTATAATAGTAGAGTTACACTTACGTATCGATATATATGACTCTCATATAAAGTTGAGTTATTTAATTTCTACAAAATCTATATCCATGAAATTTTTAGATCTTATCTCTAGACCTCACAATTCATCTCTAATTTAGAACAACCACTTTAAATAAACCAAAAAACCCATGAACATGTGTTTAAAATCTCACAAACATTCTCAATAAATTCCAATTATCATCAGTCATGGTTAAAAAATATATAATACATCCTTAATAATTCCACGTGTTATTGGAAAAAATTATAGAGAGTATTTAAACATATTGTTATAAAAAAAACAGCAAATTTTTCAAATTATTTTTTTCTAACATTTTTCTGATTAACACCCCATTTATGTTTATGTATTTGATGAAATAAATCATGTACCTTTATCTAGAATCATTTTTAATATATTTTATTGATTAGATTAGGATTTATTCTCGATTTTAGGAGGTTTATGGTGATTGTTTTAATATTATACTAATTAATCTAAGGGAGAATATATATTATTCAAAATTTTCATTAAGAAACTTCTTGATTAAAAAGTTAAAATTCCTTAATCATGTGGTGTTACAATCTTGTACTTATTAATATCATGAGAAGGTGGTGTTAGTGATATCTTGGGAAGTGCCTAAAATAGATTTTAGTCTAATATTTTTCATTTTTTTAATTTATTATATTTTTTTAATTTTATATTTATGATAATATGGGACATTAATGATATATTTAACCAAGAATGTAGTAATATTTTAGAGGGTTAATTAAATATTTAATTCATTTTGTAAATAAAAAATTAATCTTTCACTACTAAAAATTCTTATTTTACCTTATTTGGGTAAGCATTATGAATTATATTACCATGATTTTAGAGTGATATTTCATTGTGTAAAAATAAAAGAGTGATGATTTGTATATTGTGGTTCTCATTTTCCAATTCTATGTAAGAAGAATTAACTAATTCCGGATATTGATTTGTCAATAGTAGTTCATGCATTGAATTATTAGTGAATAATTTTGATTGTTGACTAATTTTTAGTTTATATAGTCCATAAGATCATGAAGTATTTGTTGTATCAATAACATATTAATATTGGGAATTGGATATTATGGGAGTACAATATTTCAACTTTGTGATGGTTTATGCTATTGGGAAGTGGAAATTTTTTGACAATGCAGTTCTTTATAAATCTCTGTTATAAGTGATGTGATAATATAATTATAATTTTACCTTATGTGTATACTCTCAAATGTAAATATAGTTGTGTCTAAGGAGTATGTATATGTGTTTTTAACACCATGAACTATTAAATTATTGTTTATGATGTTGGTGAAAGAGAGTCATAGATCATGTTATCAGTGGAAGGTCATTTAAGAAAAACAATTTTATAGAGAGTATGTACTCGGAAGAACTTTGGATACCAAGACTACATTGTATATGAAAGGATATCTAAGTGTTCCTTTATAAATGTAAGAATATTTTTTTATTACATTTTATATTTATTGAAGTTTTTTTATGTTTTTTGGCCAGTATATATCTTGCTGTTTCGATGTATTTTTATTAAATAATGATGAAAATATGTATTTTTTAATTTATTAGATGTATTACATGTCAATAATTAAAAAAAGAATATAAAATACTAGTGGGTAAATTTTATTTTTTTCTATAATATTATTGGAATGGGATAAGGCTATATTAGATCACATGAAAATTATTCAAAAATTATTAAAATATCGAGATACAGTTATTGTATTGGCCATAAATTTCATAGACCATTAAATTTAATCTGTTGGGTCTTGAAGGTTCTCTGAGAAGACTAGATGCATGAATATAGAGTTAAATATAAAATTTAAACTGGTGGGATGAATTTCAGAATGACCAAATGTACTATTCCATGAAGAGTTTTTTATTATAGAATGTTTTTCTATAATATGGTGTGAATTTACATGATGATTTAGGTTTCAGTTTTGTTTTTTATTGTGACATGGGGTATAATCCATGAGAGTTTAGTATCACTCTATCTTAGAGTGATAGGAAGGTTTTAAATTGATGAATATTGGTTTTGTAATTAATTCCCTGTTTATTCCATTGTATGGAGTCCCTTGGTAAATCTTATTTCAAGGTTCTTGGGTTAATTTTAAATATGTTCTATTTCATCCTGGTCCCTTTCATTATATTGTGTTGTTTGAGGTTTTATTGAGTTTGTCGGGGAAATACATAGGATCATAATGTGATCCTTATGATTCTAAGTGTTTTTTTATTAACACTTAATTTTCATTATGAAAACATATGTTTTTATTTTGTGTGAATACTATACATCTTATATTTTCAAGACATTTATTACACACCACCACTAATGATAGGTAACCATACTAATTCCCATACTGGTTTTAGTAATAAGTGTTTTCCCCACCATATAGGTCATATAGGGAAGGAATTAAAAACTTTTTTATCTCCACTTCTTCCCCTTTTGTCATATAATGGGTTATTTTGGATCATGGTATGTATATATATATAGGATGTTATGGAATTATATTTTTATGTTTATTTATATTGGATATATTAGTTATGTGATTGTGGTTTGGATGCATGTTTGGGATTACGTATAATTGAGGAGGGAATTATGTTGATGTTTGTCATGTTCTTGATATTTCACTGTGATGGGTATATGATGTATAGTTTTTTATGTTTGTAGGTTGAAATATATGTTTTTGATATTTGGATTTTTGTTTATGAGTTTAGATGGAAAGTGTTGAAGAATGTGACATGGGAAAGTGGGGTGTGATAGTGACCAGATAAGTGTTCATGTGGTAATAGGGTTCCTTTTTTACATATATTCATTTGATAATATGTTATTATATACATATTTGATATTGGGTGTTTAAGGATTGGTGAGTTTTAGTGCTAGTTGACCTGTCATAGGTTTATTTTTATTCAATTATTGATTAATTATGGATTTATTATGCTTCCTCCACAGTTTCATGATATTTTTTAGAGAGTATCCTATAGTTTATAATCTTATTCTCATTCTTATATATGAATATAATTTTTAACCTATTTCTATGTGGAATTTTGAAATCAATCTAAACTATACTCTCTTGAGGAAGTAGTGATCAGTGTTGTCTACACATCAATAAGAGTTTCATTTTTTTATTTTAGAGCCCTTATTTATGTGTGACATTAAAATTCATTATAGATTAGGATTATTTTACCTTATATTGAATTGATTGGTGATTTCACTTATATTCCTGATATTATAAGTGTAATTCCTCCAATTTATGTGTGATCATACCATCAGTTCTACACTCCAACCCCTGGGCTATTAGAGTTAGTCTTTAGAGGACACGATAATATTCACTATAGCATCAGGAAGGGTTACCAATGGGGTTGATTCATGACAGAGTGGTATCAGTTATATGGATGATATTTGGGATGTGAATTGGATTTAGTAATTGGTGAGGATTCATGGATTTGGTAGGGAAACAATATTTAAAGAACATTTCATGGGAAAAAACTAGGGAAAAAATATTAGACATTGGTTTTTAAGGACCTCCATGATCTAATGAAATGACCATAATTTTACAGTATGTTCTAGAAAATATATTGCTTATTATAGGGTAGAAACTTTGGAACTATAAATTAATCATGTTGGGTGTTCTTGTGATAAAATTGGGATGATTATTGAAAGTGGAATAAATTTGATTAAATGATTATATGTATTTTTTATTATTCATGGTGATTAATAGGTTAGAAGTTTCACTTAGATAGATAGTTTTTGGTCATTTTGTATTCATGGTTTGGTTAGCGAGGTTCATCCGGATGGACCATTTGACCATAGAAGGGTTCACTCAGCTAAGAGGACTAATTTTGGAGGAAGTCACTACATGAGTTCAAATATAAGTGCTCGATGAAGTATGAGGGATTTACCTCTTACCAAGATATAAATCACTATATCAAGGAGTTATAGATTTATTCTAATATGATCTATTCATGGATTGAGAAATTGAAACCATTGGTTGTTTTTCAGTTGATGGTGTAGCATTTTGTTGGTGGATTTTGTTTCATCAGGAGTACAAGGAGTTAGATATCTCATCGGATGATTTCTATATGTAATTTCATTTGAATGTTCTTTCTTTGATGATGAATATATCTTGTAATTAAGAGTTTTTTCTCTCTTATTGGGGGAATGAGTGTGGGGTTTAGAATTATATTCAAGGACCATCTATATTATTTTATTGATTTTTTTTCTATTTAAGAGGTCATGGAATGATATGTTAGATAGGTTATACATATCACTATTTATCATTAGTTTCCCCATATTAAATTTCCTATATATATATGATGGTTTTAGATATTAAAATGTTGATTGAGAGGATGCATGAGTGGTTTGAGTCATCTCAAGAGATAATTAATTTAAACATGCCGAGGAGAAGAGCTGGAGGTGGAGGATGTAGAATTTTATGAATGATATGTTTTTTATCAGCATAGGATCATAGCCTAGTGTCTTCATTATTACTATATAAAATTAAATATTCATATTCTTATATTAGGAGCTCTATTCTAATGTTATTTTTATACGGGGGTCAAGTTCATTAGTGATTTTAGAGCCCAAACATTCTTGATGATCTGAAAGGAATAGGTGGTAAATTTTGATTTTAACCTTAATAGAAAATGAATCCAAGGACCTTATATTACTATCCATATTATTATCTATAACAACATAATATTTTATGATTTTTTTAAATAAATTTAATTTCATCTACATCTTGTGTCACACACAACACCATGTTTTAACAAACCGTAATATAGTTTACCATTATAACATAGTAATTAAATTGATGACTATGAATGAGACTAACAAAATTACGAAAATTATATGTTTTACAAGTTTATAAAATAAATTAATTAGTTATCAATTCATTATAAATGAAAATACAAATATTTGAATGTAATATAAATATTTTGTCAAAATATTTATATATGTAAAAAGGGGTTTTTAGGATAATAAATTAAATTCTTAACTATTAGTGAATTATTTTAATGAAATTTATATATTATATATTCAATAAAAAGTTTTACCATATATCTAATATTTTTTCATGGCATGGGATAAGAATAAAATCAATTTTATGTTAAAAATGTATTTTTTATAGAAGGTTATTTCATCACTTTTTTATCACTCTTTTATAATCAATTTTGAACAATTATAAAAATATATTTGAGAAAATTAAATTAATTTTTGAAATAAAAATTTCAAATTTTACTTATATTTAATTTTTTGATACTATTATGAAAATATTAATTTTTCAAAGAATAGTAAAAAAACTAATTTTTTATAAGAAATATATTCCCATTTTAAGTATTTATAAAGTTAAATTGTGCTTTAAAATGGTTTTAAAAGCTAAATCAGGTGAACCATTTTATTATTAATATAATTTAGGTATTTTAAATTAATTTAATTTAATATTTTAATATAAAAACCTTTTATACTCATGAACAATATTGACTTTGGAAAACTGCATTCTCGCCACGATTGTGGGATTAATTTTAAATTAAATTTTACCACTTTTGTGAATTTAATTTTATAAAATGTATTCAATATTTTTTATAAGAATAATTAATATTTTATAATAATATAATGTTAATTTTTATCAGGATGAATAATAAAAACTGTAGAAATTTATTTCCATGGTTAAGGTTAAACAGTATTTTCTACGTTACATGCATTTTTCTAATTAATTTTCTACACACATAGGTTTTTAATTTGATTATTTGGATTTAAAAATAAAACTCATAGAGTATAAATTATCTTATAATTTAAAATTTTCAGTTATTATTAATTGAAAAATATCCCAAGTAAAAATATTAATTATCGTAGTGAAAACTAAAATAGTAAAAGAAAGTAAACATAATGTTAAAAGGAATTAAATGTTCTAAGAATGTTTATTTTTTAGTGTTGGAGTTTTTTTAATGGAAATATATTCCCTTAAAAAATTTATATCAATTTTGGAGTCACATGACTTGAGAGAGACTTCAAATTATTGAATAATAATCTGTATTTACCAAAATGCCAATCATTCTAAATTATAAAACAACACCTCCTCTCCTCTTTTCATCACACATAAAAACACTATTTTCAAACAATATAAATTTAAAAATACCTTCCTTAATCCCCTTAAAATTTACTAGATGCATTTTTTATTATAAAACCCTCCGAGAATGATTTTTTTTTAAATCTAAAGAGGTTGTCAGAAGAAGATGTATCTTTCTAAACCTAGCATTTTTTGTTTTATTTCATCATCCACCTCCTTAAAAATTTCCTCAAATATTATTAAATAATAAACCTAGTATTCCCATTTCTATAGAGTTTATTGTTTTATTATAATATGTTAAATCCATCTCAAATATTATCAAATGGAAAAAAGACACCATCATTCGTGAATACGGATGACTAATGCCTTGTGAACCGATGTAATTTGTTCTTCATCATTATCTCTCACTGATGAATATTATGATAGTTTTAAATTATATTTATATATATGATAATTTTACATAATTATATTTTCTTAATTTTAATATAAAATCTTCCTTCTTTCCTTCCAATATTTTTAAAAACGTTAACGGCACTCATGCATATGTGTGGACTACCACCTCCATAAAGTGTTTTGATATGTTTCTCATTTTATTTTGACATAGAATGTAATGAGGATATATATAACGAATATATATTATATATATGTTATAAAAATTATTCTTTAGTGGTGAATTAATATTTAAACTTCTTTCATTCCATCCAACGATAAAACGGAAACATCATTTTTTCATATATATGGGAAAATGCCTCTATAAATGGTGTAATTCACTTTTCTTCCCTAGACTTTTATGGATAAATATAAATATTTATATATTTAATATATATAATATTTAAATAATTATAAAAATTTTGGATTCAATGGAACCATATTAAATATTAAAGGACTAAATCCCTAGAACCAAAACCTACCTGAAAAAAGATGCAATTATTACCCAAAATAGTGAATTTAACAAAGGAATGTTAATAAATAGGTTATAAATTATATTAAGTAAATCCTATATAGTACGATATATATGAGATTTTTTTGTAATAGATTTATAATAAACCTATGTTTTTTAAATATTATCTCCAAATGAATGTGAATGATGTTGAATATTGAGGTATTTGATTTTCATCTCACTTTAATTTATTTGGGGCACATGCCATATTCACAACATGTTTATTTTTTGTGGTGTATATACATACCATTAATTTATATTATGGTTATTATTATGAATATTAAGGGATATATATTTATTTATTTATTTATTTATTTATATCCATATAAGGTGATTCATTTCATTGGAATTTTAATTCAAAAGTACTAAAGTGGTAAGAGTTTTACGTTGTAATCTCATTATTTATAAGGATTATTTATGATTAAGATTTTGATGATGAAATATGATTAATTATATATTAATTAAATCATTAATTTTATTGTCAATTTTTTGTTTATGTAAATTAATTTTTTCCCTTTTATTTTATTCTATTTATGTACTCATGATTCAAAAATAATGTTATATGGAAACCTGCTTTATTTCTCTTTTAAGTTAAAAATCCTCTCTATTACATGTCCATGTTTTATTAAATTATTTTAAATAATATGTTTAATATTATAAAATTTCTTTTTAAAGTTATTTTTAATCATTTTTAATTTTTTTATATATTTTTCTAAATTAATCTTTTTGTTGTTTTCTGAATGAGCTACTTTTGAATTTTACAAAAAATGTAAAATGAATCTTTATTTTAACATCTATTAAAGGAATGGTATTTCCCATTATCATGAGAAATAAATGATTTAAAAAGTACTTTACAAATTAATAGAGATATTTTATAATAAAATTCATTCATTAATATTTGGAAAATTTTATGATTATACAAAAGGTGATTTCCAAATTGGGAAGTGCATTTTCCTAAGAATACTTTAATGATATTTTAATCGTATTTATATTCATCAATGAAAAAATTTGATTATAATTATTATATAATATATATATATATATAGTTCAATGATAGTATCCCCCTAATTTATATCGGTGTCCTATGATTGTGATGAGAATATTTTTATATAATATTTTTCTTTTCCATAGGTAATATTTATACAAATTGTTTCTTTTCCAGGGTTTATGTTCTGATGAATTGTTTATAAAACCCATTTCCATTTTTTGGTGACTCAATGATGAATATTTTTTTATAATATGGATCACATATATATTATTTTCATTATTTTATGGGTGGTCCTAGAATTATATATCCCTCTAATACATTCGGTAAAGATGGATATCTCATGAGAAAAAATGACTCGAATAGTGAGTGAATTTTTTCAAGTAAGGTAATCTATCCACTATGAAAGTCTTAAGAGTAAACCGTGACTACTAAAATGGTTTTTAGAGTGATATTGTTCCACTATTATTGTTTTGGAAATGATCCTTGACTACTAAGAAATTTGTTTTATATTCTTATGTGTATAAAACAAATCTACGTCTTAAGATGATGTTATTCTCTCATGGATTAGGTTTTTTTATTCCTATTTGATTCATTTATTATGACATATAAATATTTAGTCCATGACTCAATTTTATTATCCATGATATTTAGGTTATGTTTTCAAAGGTTTATTCCAATTATATATTACAGTTATTCTTGTGTTAAGTTGATACCTCTATTGTTTTCCCTTACTGTGAATATGAGATCACCATATATTATTTTTATTTTCCCTATTTTATAAATAAAGATATTATGTATTATATTTTATTAGGGGATATAGTTTTCATGTACTTAGTAGTAAATTATGTACTTCACTTATGAACAAGTTCATTATGTATCCAATTTTAAAATTATTCAAGAAAAATGTGGTCCTATCTTAGATTGTTTTGTATGTAATAAATATTCATATAACAGGATGTAATATATATGCATAAAAGCTATGGGTTGTTGTATTTAGGATAATAGAAAGGTTTAGTTAAACATTATATACTATGATTAGAAAAATTTAGAAAAAAACATGGGATAATTCTAATTATATGTTGACAACCTTTGTCATGGTAACAAAAGGGGTGTGTTTTTCTGATAAAAACATCCCACTATGGATATTACTAGTGTACATGGTTTTGGAATAGATTTATATAGGGATAATAACCCTGAAAATATTTACTCAAGTATATCTCATCCCTTATTCTTTTGTACGATGAGTATTCCCTTACTACGCACTTCTTTTGACACTTTTAAGGGATATTCTTGGATAACAAACATTTTTTTATGAATCATTCTAATTTATTTCAGTATTTATGACCATGAATGACATAGGTTAAACCTAAGTAGTCATATACTGGAAAACGTTTAATATGTATACATAATATGATTGATTTTTCTTGATTTATTATTTTTATTAAAGTTGTTTAATGGTCGTGATAATCATTTTGGTTTTAGTATGGGATTGAATACAGATTTATGAATTTGAGGTTGTAAAAAGTAAAATAAAATATTAAAGTACCCTATTTTATCTTAGTTAAATAAATACAAGTATATCAAGAAAATTCTCAAGGAATAATAATTCATATCCTCAATTATTATATGATGAATTAGCAATGAGACCCCAACATATTAGAACGATCTCATATCAATTCTATTATTCTTATCTAATTGAAGATTATGAAAATGTGCTTCCTAAAAATCATGTTATTCTCCTTCTTGTTTAATTTGATGTTATATTTGGAATAGATTGTATTTCTATTCATAAATCCCACATCAAATTTTAAGGAAGGTAAGTCACATTTGATATTCCAAACCAATATATGATCTTCTATCATATGGATGATAAATATAACCATCTCATGGAAATCACATCCATTGTATGGGTCTTGATTTATATTCAAAAGGGGAGTTAATCTAATATAGTTGGATAGAAACACAAGATCAAATATATGACTATTATATATGAGCTTTTTTATGTCTTTATAATAGAGTTTCCTAGTCTTCCAAAACATCATGATGTTGATTTCTTAATAGAACTAATAACCAATTTCACACCTAATTCAAAGACTAATTATTAATGTTTTCTGATTTAGTTATAGAAATTTAAGAAGAAACTATAAGAGAATATTAGAAAAGGATTAATTTTTCCTAGTGTGTCTCTTTCGGGTACACATGTTTTTTTTAATAATAAATATTAATCAATCCAACTCTTCATTGATTATTAAGATCTGAACAAGACCAAAGTCAATAACAATTATCATCTACCCGATATTGAAGTCTTTGTTGATCAAATTTGTTGAGAACATTACATTTACAATATTGAACATTGTTCATGATATTATATTTTGATGGTTAAGAAGAAGGAAATACCCAAAAAAATATTTTATACAAGGTATAAACAATATGAATATATAGTGATTTCATTTTTTCTTACTAATTGCCCCACTATCTTCATGAATTTTATGAATAGTGTCTTTCGAGACTGCCATAATCAATTATTGGTAGTCTTTAAAGATGATATTATTATATATTCAAAGACAAAGGAAGAGTTTTAATATTGCTTATGAATTTCACTACAATACGTAATGAAGGATAAACTATATGAACAATTGAAAAAGTGTGAATTATAGATACAAAAGGTATCATTATTGGGTCATATAATCTCAATAGTCTATATATCGATGGATAAATCAAATAAAGAGGAAATGTAATGATGTCTTAGAGTAAAAAAATTTACTGATTTGGAATGTTTTCTTTGTTTTCCTAGATATTATCTATGCTTTGTAGAAAATTTATAATAGCTACCCAATATACTATATAGGTTTAGTATTAAGGGATATAACTTCCATTAGGTAGATAAATGAAAAAAAATATCGATGAACTAAATATATTAATAGCCAATACACCTTTGATTTTATTACCATATAGTGTAGATGGGTTTCTAATCTTCAATTATCCATTAAATAAGGTATTGGGATGCATTATCACACAGAATGATAAGAGTATATATTATACCTCATGAAAATTAAATGTTCATCAGAAATATATTGAGCTCATGATTTAGGGTTTGTTATGGAAAGGTTACGATTAAATATTTGAAGGAGTTAACTTTATAATGAAAGTTTTAACATATATATAGATTATAAAATTTTAATAAATAATTTCACCTATAAATAGTTGAATTTTTTCAAGGGAATATGGTTATATATAATTAATTATTATGAATACTAACTAAATTCCCAACCTAAAAAATTTAATTGTGTGGTTGATTATTTGAGTTGAAAGAATCATGTTATATTATATATAAGGTGAGGATCATAAATGATCCAATATTATTGGATATGAAATGGATGGATCGTGAAATCTTGAAGGAAGGGGATTAACTATATTTTTTCAAATGTCTGTTCAACAATCTATCCATTTGATAATTAAAGTGGAATATAATAAATTTTTTCAGATATAGTAACCGGTAAAAAGATATCCTGATTTTAATATTGATTTTGATGGAATTATAATGTTCAAGAACATTGTACCTGTTTCATCACTTATATATGTAAATGAGTTGTTGGATAAGGCTCATAGTTATTCATTCTCTATTTAAACATAATGAATGAGGATTTATAGAGATATAAAATACTATTTCAGGTGGTACAACATAAAGAGAGACATTTATTATTATGTATCTCAATTCTCGTTATATCAGTCTGTTAAGGATGAAATAAAAAAAACTAAGGTGGTGTTGCAACCATTACCCATACCAAGGTGGAAATGAGAAAACATCCCAATTTATATTGTCATTAGACCCCCCCAAAATATCTAAATATTATAATATTTTTTAGGTTGTAGTAAATCAACATAAATACATAGAACATATAATTAATAATAAAATGTATTTATCTCTTGATATACTTTCTAAAATATACATTAATGAAGTTGCTAGGTAAAATGGAGTACCACATTCTTTTGAATTTAATCGGGGTCCTAGGTTTACCTCAATGTTTAGGTAATGTCTTCCGAAGGCTATTGATATAGAGTTAATTTTAAATATTTCATATCATCCAAAATCATTTCTCCTTTCTAAGAGAACCATTGAAACCCTAGAGTATATATTGACTTCTTGTTCTACTGATTTTAATGGTAGTTGGTATCAACAACTTCCTCTAATCGTGTTTTTTTACCACAATAGATTTAACCTTAGAATTCATATGGATCCTTATGAATCCATATATTGAAAGAAATGTAGAAATATAATTTTCTAGGATGATGTTAAATATATAAATAAATTGTGACCTGAACCAGTTAAGGAAATGATAGAGGAGGTTATAGCAATTTAGCAACACATCAAGATAGCTCAAAGTCGATAGAAAATTTGGACCATAAATCAACATTGTGATATGGAATTTAATGTTCATGATAATTTTTTCCTATGAATTTATTCATGTAATATGGTAATTTTATTATGAAATAAATGAATGTTCATCTCTAGGTATATTGTCCCTTTTGATATTCGTTATCTTGTAGGGATGGAGGCATATCGCTTCACGCTTTCATCGAACCACTCTCAAGTAAATAGTGTGTTTCATATATCAATCATAGGGAATTACATACTCAAAACTTAAAATATAATGAAATTAAAGGTAATTACATTGTATTTTATCACTCTTATGAGGATAAACTAGTGTAGATTTGCAGTCATTTGGAAAATTTTATATGAATCAAGACCACTCACCTGGCTAATGTTTTGTGTTGAAACCATTAATTTTAGGAAGCTACGTGGGAACTTTAACATTTTATGAGGTATAAGTATAATCTTTTATTGTGTTATAGTAATTTAATATATATGGTTAATTTCATTTTAATGTGTTTTGAATGTAACACACTAATATTTTTTGAATTTTTTAAAATAAATATAATTAATTTGAAAGCTCGTGTTACATGAATCATAGAGATTCAACAAACCATAATATAGTATACCATTATAAACAAAAAAGAAATTAGAAATTATTAATAAGAACAAACGTAGTTGGTTTATATATTTATAAAATAAATTCATAAGGTATAAATTTATTACAAATGAAAAGAAATCATTTCAAAGTAAAAGAAATATTTTTGTGAAAATCTATCATTATATATTAAATGTTTATTTATCTTCATAAATTAAATCACTCAACATATTTAAATAATTTAAATTATATTTATAAATAATTTATTCAAAAAAATGTTTTAGTATAAATTTAATATTGTTTTTAGGCATAGGATAATAATAAATCCATTTTTATGTTTAAAAATGTATTTTTTTTCTAAAAAATGGTTTTGTCATGTTTTTTCACTTATTTTAAAATCCATTTTTGACACTAATAAAAAATATATTATAAAAAATTATAATACCTTTTTAGATCATTATGTAAAAATTAGCTTAGAGTATATTTTAATAATTTTATAAATTGATTAAAGTTTCAATTAATAGAAGAAAATATTTATTTTTATTAAAAATTGTATCTTCATTAAAGAATTAAAAAAGTTATTTTTTTTCATAAATTAGTTTAAATGTAAAATTAGTTCAATTATTTCATTATTAATATAATTTATTTCATTAATAAATTTAATGATGAATTTTGATATTAAACCATTTTATACTTATAAAAACATTTTCTTCGGAAAACTACAGTGCATCATGATCATATATTTAATTTTAAATTAAATTATTCCACTTCTATGAGTGTAATATTTTAACATGGTTTCCAAATTTTTTAAAATAATAATTAATATTTTTTAATAAATTAATCCTAATTTTTTTCAGAATGAATTTTGAAAAGAGAAACAAAAATTAATTATAATTATTAATGTTAAAATGGGGTTTTTTTCCTTACAGGCACTAAAGTAAAAATTAATTTCCCCAACATATTTTATTATTTATTTGATAAATTTTATTTAATATTTAGAATAATTTAGTATAAATATCTAATTATTCTCATTTATTTTTTAGTCTTATAGGATAAATTTCCTAGGTAAAAAAATTAGTTACCAAGGTGAAAACAAAAATGGTGAAAGTAAGCAATCACAGAGGTTAAGGGAATAACAAGTTTAAAAATGTATTTTTTTTATTTTAGTAATATTCATAGTTTATATAATACCTCTAATAAATTATTTATCAATTTTTAGTCACCATTATTCAGAGTGAATTTTCATTATTGAATAATTTTGGGTATTTAATAAATGTCACTCATTTCCACATATAAAATAGAACCTCCTATCCTATTTTGTTCACACTTACAAATAATTTTTTATCAAAAAATAACTTCCCAAATAACTTCATTTATACAATTACTATGTCATAAAATCCATTTTTATTATAAATCCATCCTATGAGGTTTTTTGGTTCAAACCTAAAGAGGATGTCCGGAGAAGAGGTATCGTTCTTAATCGAGTATTTTAATTTTAATTTTTACTCGACCACCTTAAAATATACATAATCTATGATAAAATAATAACACTAGTATATTAAACTTTTTTTTTATTTTATTACTTTATTATAATAATTAATATCTATATCCCCTTCCATTAAATGGAAAATGAAATCATCGATCGTGTGTACGGCAGCATACTACCTCACGAATTGAGGTAATGTTTTCCATCACCACGTATCATTGATGGATATAATGATGTATTTAAAGTATATAAATTATATTTATGACCCAATTATACTAATTTAACTATAATATAAAGTATAACTTCTTACTTTTCAATCCTTTGGAAAATTATTACGTCCCTCATGCAAACGTGAGGACAATGGCCTTCATGAAGCGATGTGATATGGTTTTCATTTTAATCTAACATGGAAGGTGATAAAGATATATTTAAGGAATATATAAGAAATTTATCATATAAATATGATTCTATAAAACTGAATTAATATTTTCCTTTCTTTTTTTTCCATCCATCAAGAAAATGGAAACAATGCACATGCGTACATACAACCTACCATATCCATGAATGGTGTAACTCATTTTTCTCTCTATAACATTTATGGATTAATATAAATATGTATATAATTAATATATATTATGGTTGTATAATGATTAAAATTATATATATTTTGGGACCATAATAAAATTACAAGGACCAAAACTAATGAACCTATATATACACATAAAATATGAAGCAATTATTACACTAAGAAGTTATTTTCACAAAGAATTGTTAATAAATGAGTGTTAAATTTTTATAATTAAATACGATATGGTATTATATATATGAATATATTTCTATAATATATGTTAAATATAATTATATTTTTTATATAGGAGTTTATAATGTATATGAAGGAAGTTGGGACGGAAGGTAAGTGATTTTTTGCTCACTTTTATTTTCATGGGGCACGTTCCATATTCAATAATTTTTTTTATTTTTTTGATATATATACTTCCCATGATTCTATTTTAGGGTTATTATTATTAATATTATATAAAATAATTACCCATATAATGTTTTTTATATAACGGGGCTTAAAATTTATGAAATTGGTAAGAGTTTTATGTTATAATCTCATTGATTATCAGGATTTATTATAATTAAATATGTGATGATGAAATGTTATGAGATATATATCAATTATATAATGAATTTTATTTTCATTCCATTATTTTGTGAAATTATAATATTTTTTTACATTCTTCCCTTAATGTATTGAAGAGTTTAAAATATTATATTTATGAAAAAATGACATTATTTCACTTTTCAGTGGAAAATGATTTCTCTTCTATATGCATGCTTTCTAAAAAAATTTAAAGAATTTTTTAAAATTAAATAAGAATTCTATAGATTTATTTTCACCCTATTTTAATTTTTTAAATAAAAATTAAATGGAATATTCTTATCATTTTCTAAATGAGGTATGTATGACATTTATCAAAAATGTGAAAGGAAACTCTATTTTAACATGTATGAAAAGGCTAGTATTTATCATTTTCATAACCACATAATGAATTAATGGTTAATTTACATGTTTATAAGGTTATTTTTAATTATTTTTTATTATTATATTTCTTAATTTTTAATATTGTATAAAATTATTTTTCAATTTGAAATTCGATTTTTGTCAAGAATGTATTTAATGATATTTTATGTGTATTTCTATTAATTAATGAAAAAACAATTAATTATAATTTTGATCTGCTGGAGATATTAACCAATAGTTGAACAAAATAACTTCATGGCATGGTTTATGATTAAGATTAAAATATTTTTATGAAACCAATTTCATTTCTACAGGTTATGATTATGAAAACCATTCATTTCCGAGGGTTTTTCTAAGATGAAATGTTTATGAAGCCCATTTCATTTTTATGGGTTATTCTACAACAAATGTTTTATTATAATATCTAACACATATTTTTTTCCTTCTTCAATGGGTGTTCCTAGTATTATATATCCCTCTAATTCATTGGGTAATGGTGTATATCTCTTGCGACAAACATGACTCGAATATGCATTGAACCCAGTTCACTATATGACTATGTTTACTATCATAGTATTTGAAGTGAAAATTTAATACTATGATGGTTTGAGTATTAAACCCATTCCACTATTATTATTTTTTAAATGATCCTTGACTACTAAGGAACCAATTTTTTATGCTTTTTTTTATTATATAAATCTATTTCTAATGTTAGTGTTACACTTTCATGGATTTTGTTATTTGACTCCTAGATGATTTATGTCTTCAAAACTGAAAAGATTTATGTTATGACTCATGTTTTTTATCTATATTATGTAGAGTATGGTTTGAAAATATTATCCTTGTATGATTTTACCTCTATATTCATGTTTTTTAATCTCCCTTCATTACCCTTATTGATCATCTGATCCCATATTTTATTATGTTTCATTTCCCTAAGATCAAGAGAAATAAATTATTTATTACAATTCTAATAAGGATACTAGTTCTAAATAACATAGAGGAAATTATGTAGTTCACTTTTGATCCAGTTTTCTCTATATCCTGATTACAATGATAATTCATCTAAATTATTCTAGGCTAGATCATTTTTTATATAATTAATATTTATCTAATAAGGTTTAATATCTATGTTTGAAAATTATTGGAATCTATATTCTTTTAGTTATAGGATGGGATATGGGGTAGGTAGAGGCAAGCCCCATGATTTCCATCATATTTATTGGCATAGGGTTGAGCATGGCCAAGTAGGTGGTCATAATAAATGGTTTGTATGGCAGATAAGTAAGACATGGCTAGTTTAATTCAATGGAGTTTCTAGTTCCAGTTGGTCCAAATATCATCCAAGTAAATATCTATGTAAATTATATATTGGTTTCATTGTATTTTATTATATAGATTCAGATTATTATATTTTACCCACCTTGTTCCATCCCTTGGGACTGAAAGTGGAGAGGAAAACAGTACTCTTGGTGTCGATTATGCTTGTTGGAGTTCACTCTAGTTTTCATATTTTGTACAAAAATTATTAGTTGATGATAGGATACAAAATATCATTTAGTGACTTATTTATCTGTTAAATATAACCATATTATGTTATTATAGGCATGGATTTGTGTTAATATGGGATTAAATTCCTTGATTACATTGGAGGAGAGTTATGTTCATTGATGTGGAAGGAGGAATATGGTGATCATTAGGGAAGAATGCCATTATATGGGTTATAGGGATTTGGATCCATCATATTTTCATCTATAATGGTTTAAATTATTCTTAGAAGAGGATTAGGAAGCAGTGTTTTGTAGAATTAACGAATAATTTCGGGTTGTTTCCCCTGAATGGGTTTTGATGCAACCCCCTAAATGTGATATCAATTTCAAATAGATTTTCATTTAGTGTCATTACTATTTTGATTTATACTTATCATATTACACTTTATGAGATTCTTTTGTTGAGGATTCATATTGATGATTTAATTTAGAATTATTTCCTTCATACTAATATGTTACCATAGAGTGCTCCAATGTTATTCCCCTAGATGATGGATTATATTATGATGTTGTGTATAGAATATTGAAGAATGAATAAGATAAAAATAAATAATCGTAACTTTATTCTAAGGATATAAGATCAATTAAATTATTTGATGGCATAAAATTATTTTCTAATGATATAAATTTACAATTTATATAATAATATGATAGTGAAGGTGAAAGATATCCCAAAGCCTACTTTAAGGTAACATTTGAGGACATTGGGTTCTTTATAATTCTATTTGGTTTCAAAAACACCACAACAAGTTTCTTGGGACTCATGAACTCCATGTTTGATAAGATCTAAGATTAGTTTATTAGGGTGTTCATCGATGATATACCTTTGGACACAACATTAGAGAAGAATCATGCTTAGAATTAGAGGACTATCCTAGGAACTCAACAGAAACAAAAGTTTTAGGGGATTTTATTGAAGTATATGTTTTCTTTGAATGGGGTTTATTTTATGAATAATTTTTTATCTTGTAAGGGAGGGTAATTCATCACTTCAATGATCATATTAGTTTTTTATTTATTAGATCCCATGACCGCTACATAGATTCATTATTTCCTCAGTTTATAGATTCTTATAAAATATCCATGTATTAGTTATCTCATAATAAAACCATTTAAAATCTTAAAATGGGAAGTAAAAGGACGTAATATGAACTAATAAATTTCATGCAGCATTCAATTATATAAAGGGGAAGAAAATAAACACACCTAACCTTTGATTTTCTATCAAGGGAATAATTTCTGATGGTTTATATAACACTTTATATATTTATATGGGGGTTTTAATACATTAGATGGTAGTGACCACATATGGGTCTAGGTAGTCACATTCACATGAGTATAAATAAACCACTCATGATAAAACTTTGGAAATAGTGGTATTTTCTATTAATATAGGGTAACATTACCTCATAAATTAATACTTTATAGTGTAGAAAAATAATAACATAGTGAGTTATATCTACAATCATTTGGATTTTAATCATACTAAATGTAATTTTATAGAGTTCATGTTGGAATATTACATTATGATCTCTTACAGAATGGGGAAATTTAATATAGTTATTGATGCACTAAGAATAAATTCATGGGGATGTTTCATAATGGAGTCTTAATAATAATATAGAGTGACTGGGGATTATACTAATTTATCTTGAGGTGGTGGAGGATTCTGGAAGATGTTTCCTATTCCAGACTAAATTACAATCATCCATGTCATATAAATTTAAGTAGTATGAGTGGGGAGCCTCATAGAATGTGGTGTTTTGAGATAGTGCCTTTTCATTTAATGATTTTAAGGGTTGTATAGATTCTTATTAACAACATGTGTTGTTTTGAGGGAATTTTTCCATCCATTTGGTGATTTAAGAGTTTTTCTTTGAGAGATTATTATATCATTATTGGTTACATAGCTAGGTATATCCAAGATCTATCACACATTAAGGATTAATTTTTTTGGGTAGGGATAAAGTGTTCAATGGTGGTGTTTGTGACACAGTGATTAATCCACTAGAAATTAATATTATATAATCATGTTTTTAATGTCTTTCAAAAAACATTGGATGACCTCGAGTGGATTTTGGAGGAAATATCAATGGATTTTATCATTTGTTTTCCTCAACTATTGGGTGTATGTGATTTCATTTTAGTGATCATAGATCATTTGATGAATTCAGCTCATTTCATAATGATTAATGATCCATGTGTAGTGGATTCATTAGAAAGGTGATATATGGATGAGATAATGAATATTTTTGTGATTTAGAGGATGATAATATCTAATAAAGATCATTTATTTACCTTTTGATTCTATATATATCTTAAATATGATATGGGTTCCCATATAGACCTCAAAAATACATTTTATCCATCGATAGATGATCAAATAAAAAGACCATTCAAACAATATAGGGTATATTTTTTGGATTCTTCTATATTTTCCATGTTCCTAGGTGAAAGCATTTCCTTTTTTCAATTATCCTATAATAATAACCATCACACATTGATTAGAATTTATCCACTCATGAAATTTTATAAGAATCCCTTAAAATATCTATCATGTTAGACCGAGGAAAGGGATTTGGAGGTCCTTAGACAAAATGTACTATTGATCATGACCATGAATATTCATATAGTTTATGAGTTGATAAATGAGGATAAATAATATAATAATTGTTATTTTGATCAAAGTATAATACCTCTAGTATTTAAAGATAATGATCATGTGTTTTTTATGGTTTCTCATAGTCATGGTATGTAGAGGTTCAATGATGGTTTTCAGTTGTCTCATTGATTCATTATGTATTTCTATGTGCTATATCATTTTTCTAGATGGTTTATTAGTTATAATTTACATCATAGTTGGATAAAATCCATGATGTATCCCATATAATGTAGCTTTACCAATATCTTCACTATGATATTCATGTCATTATTTAGGTTGAGATAGATGTTGATAGTGATGTGACTTTTATGTAGTATATATTCAATATTCAAGACCATCATGAGACAATTCTGTGTGGGTGAATCATTAAATGGGTTCTTTCTTGTGTGGGTATGGTGCTTTGGAGTAGTTTACATGGTAACATGATTCATAGATACACACTTAGTATCCCAAGATATTTTGTAAAAAGTTTCTTCTTGTGGTTAACATGTTTGTTTTTTTATTGATTTGGTTGAGATTATTTATCCTTGTATCATGTTGTTTAATATTGATGCTTTCATTATTATTTGAGAGATATCTCATGTCAGAGATTCAAAGTTACATATTTCACCAAATTTTGGTTTATATTATCAAGTATGATAATCATTGGAGAGGTATCTAATAAAATTGATTATAATTTATAGAAGCATTAATTTTCATATTTTAGGTGTTGGAGGTTTCAGGATAAGGATAATGAAATAAAGATGGACTGGGAGATAGAATTTCAGCTATATAGATTCATTATAGTGTGACAAATTCACTACATCATGATGTGTTTAGTGGTATATATGGTTATTCTACAATATGTTGGGACAAATCCTGAAGAATCATTATGAATCATGGTTTTTTATTATGACATGGGAGATAATCTATGAAATTTTAGGGTCACTATGTCATGGAGGGAAAGGTTGGTTATAAAATGATAGATATAGTTTATGGTGTGGATTCTTTTAATTACTATTAAATTAATAATCATGGGTATTATCCTATATAAATTCCATTAGTTTAAAATTATATAAGCGTTTTTTCGACATAAAACATTTTGGTTCTTTATTATATTTTCTAGCATGTGTAAGGATTAAGGGGTTAAGGCTAAAGATGATGTCATGATACTCATGAGTTTAAGTGTTGCGACATAGAAACCATGGTCACTCTAAAAACATAATTAATTATATTTATTTTAAGGTTATTTTAATTCTCGGATATGTGGAATAACATGCCATAATTTTTTGATCATGTTTTCACTATTTCATTATTGCTCTTGTCATGTCATTTTCTTCTATTTTTCATGATTTATTCTAAATTTGGGTTATCTTTTAAATAGTACCATGTTGTCTTAATATCCTTCAAACCTGTAATTGAATTAGAAGAGTTTGGATAAAAGTTTCATCATCATTTGTTAGCTATTGGTCATTATATTTAATTGATCAACCTCTTGTGATAGTAGGTGTAGGTGTCCACTATTTTCTCGATTCCCCTCCATCTATATAATTCAATTATTTCTCAAAATCCATGGATATATATTGGATTTAGTTCAATTTTCTATGAGTCCTGATTTTGATTCGTATTAGTGTTATATACACTATGAAGGTAATTTCTTGATTTATATTAGTGGTTTGATCATTATTCCTTCCTTTTTCATGTGGTAAATTTTAAAAAACTCTAGTTAATGTAGGGGATTTGAGACTTCTCCTTCTATATTCATGGGTATTTGTTGGATTATCATGCCTTTTATTTCATTGGGTGGGTGGTATGAATTAAAATAATAAATATATTTAATAATACCAATGTAATTTAAGGAAAAATAGGCAAATAAAATAATATTTTTATAAAACCATGTTATAGTTATTTATTGATGATTTTCAATTGAAATTTTCTTTTTGTAGAACATGTCTGATATTTCTGCAGTGTTCGATTCACCAACAATAATTGGGTTATCATTTAAAATTTTTTAAACTAAGAACATAGAAATCTGAAATTATATGGTTGTATATTATACATTAAATTAAATATTATTTATAAGAGATAAAAAGAAGAAAATATTTATATACTGTGAATTTTATTGTTTACTTAATTTTTTCAATATTTATTTTTAATGTGGTCATGTGTGTGGATTTTGGTAATTTATAATGTGGGTGATGTTGTAGTTTGGTTGGGTGGTTGATGTTGGATTGTTGTGATAATTTTGGCATGATGGAATGGATGGTTTTGTGACTCAAGGGATGGGGTTCTACATATTATGGTGATTGTTCGTTTATGGCAGTGTGGTGGTTTTTTGGAATCGGCAAGAGGTTGTTTGGTTTTCCTATTGTTTTCCATTGGCATGGAACATTTTTAGACTTAATGGTGATGATAAGAGTAATGGCATTTAAGTTAATAAATGATGTTCTTTTTAATGAAGTGAGGTGGTTGGGTTTTAATTATAAAGGTAGTAATAAATATAGAGAATAAATAATCTATTTTTTATATCAAATATGGTAAATAACTAAAATACGGTTCATTGTATTAAGGTAGTTGTAATGGTGAATGAAATATTATTTCGGTAATATTTTATGGTTGTATTCTATGAATAAATGATGTTAGTTTGAGATGTAGTGATAATAGTGGTTTTTAGAAAGTGGTAGTAGAGGTGTGATGGTTATTATGGGTGATATTGGTGTTGGTATGGAATGAACACTTAGGTTGGGATTGTGTGTATCTGTTAATTCTTTTTATTTTCTCGATATTTATTTCTCATCACCATCCAAGTCAAGTAACCTTGTTTATTATCATATGGTAACCAGTTTCGGGTATTTTTTCGAACATCCAGGTTTTAGAGAAAATGGATAATTGACTACGTCCTCTTCATATTACCCACTTTATATATGGTAAAAGTAGTGATATCTCATTCTAGGAATATATATAGGTTGTTATGGATTTAGTTTTTTGGGTTTATATGTACTGGTTGACCATGTAATGTGGTTGTACTATAGATGCATGTTGGCGCTCATACATGGTAGGAGGGGAGGATGAGGTTTTGGTCTGTTATTTTCATGATACCCTACCATGATAAGGATGTGATTGTTTACATGTGATGATGATATGGTGTGAGGTAAGTTGTTGTGAAATGTAGAAATGTGGTTATGCGATTGTTTTTAAGGTTTTGAAGAACATGACTTGGGTCATTGGGATGTGAGAGTGGTCATATCAGTTGGTAAGTGGTGACAAGGTACTTTCTTGATATATATTATTTTGATACAATGTTACTTAACATGGATTTGATATTATTTGAGTTAGACTTAGTGTGTTTGAGTGATATTTTACCAAGAATAGTTTCTTTTTGACAGAATTGTTTATCAACTAGGGACCTTGTATGCTTCTTCCACATTTACATGAGAGGTTTTTGGGAGTAACCAAGTAGAATAGTTTTTCAATCTTATATATATATTTGTGTGTGTGTGTGTGTGTGTTTTTTTTTACATATTTTCAAGAGGGTTTTGGTTATCATACAGGACCGTACTAGCCTTAATAGGTTATAATTTGTGTCTTTATCACTACCATAAGAGTTTCATTTTGGTATTTTATATTTGAGATATTTTTTATGTGTGAAATTTAAATGTATCTTTAATTAGGTTTATATTATATTATATGGATTTAATTTGTTTTTTATATCTTTCTTTTGGTATAATGATGATAATGCATCATATTTATGTGTGAGTATACCCTCAATAATAGTCCTTGATTTGTTTCATATTGGAGTTGGTCATTAAGGGTCATTCTAATCTTCACTATATGATAAGAAGGAGTTCCTAGTGGGGTTGAGACATTACATTTTAGGTAATTGTTTTCTAGTTGATGAAATGTTCTCATTACTTATAGATTTCGAAGATTAAGATAATTTGTGAGTTTTGAAGATTGTGAGTGTGAGATATTTTTAGACTACATGGATTTCCTATAATTATATTGTAAAATTGGGATACGTGATTTAAATATCATTTATTTATGGTTTTGTAGTTGGAATTAGTTATATAAGTTAAAATGAGTATGACATACCATCCATATATTAACAAGAAATTTGAGTGAGCTATATATATTTTGGAGAATATATTGTATTATAGAATTCATGATTTTGGTGGTTTATGGGATATTCATCTATAAAAAGCCTAAAAATTTTCCTTGACAATAGGATTTAATGAACTCTACATTTAAGTGTTGGTAGTGGAGTGTTTATTTAATCTTTACCATGGTTAATAAAAAAGTCTGTTAAATCATAGAAAAATAATACATTGGTTTGTGGTTCCTTTTAATATCATTATAATGATTTTGTATATTAATTTTGATTTGGAATTTACTCCATGGTACAATAAAATGAATTATTCCATTTGTTTATCATAGATGATGAATTATGATTTGGACCAATCTTGTGTAGTTTGTTTTGTGTCATTGAACTATAAAGGTTGCTATTTTAAATTCCTAAAAATCTATGATTTAGTAAAATGGTTAATATGATTCTAATTAGTCATAAATAACTTTTTTGGGGTCTTTTGATAGGATATTGTAATTAAATTAACCCACAATATGTAAATAACATGATATCCTAATAAGATTAGAAATGGTAAAATAAGGGATAAAAAATATAAGGAAACAAAATACTCAAAACATGTCTAAAAATTATTGGATTATGGTTATTAAGACCAAAATAATCTTATATTTTAATTAAATAAGTTATGGTCCATTTTTAATGGAAATTGAATTTATATTAAATTAATATTTTCTGCTTTTTCTAAAGTGCCCCTCTCATATCTTATAAAAGGGAACCTCCTCCCTCTTATATTCACTCTATTTTGACCCTTCATCCTCAGCCAAACCCTAGAAATTTCTCTTTTCAGATTCCTTATTTACATTTTAGAGGTGCTGTAATTCTCAAAATACCAGCTCTAGTTCCAAAAGAGGAAATTTAAAGGAGGCACATCTAGGAAGTGGTAATCTCTTGAACTGATTCATTCAAATTTATTTATTATTTTACATCCTTATATTTAGTTATTTCATTATAAAGTAATAAAATTAGTCTCAATAATATATTTATATATTATTATAAATATTAAAAAACACTATTTTACCTTATATCCATCCTAAGAAAAATGAAATCATCATGTGTGTGTTCTCACGAATTACTGTCTCCAGGTCATAGTGTAATTTATCTTCCACCACCACCTTACATGGATAGGTATAATGGCCGAAAAAAGTAATATATATAATTATTATAAAATTATACTAATTATTAGATATTATACACCATACACTATAATATGATCCAACAATTATGGGAACGCTATTGTCGCTCGTGCATATGTACGACTTACCGTCTCCATGACGTGATGAGATTCATTTTCCACATTAACCATTCATGAATTATTATAAATTAAATATAATAAATAATAATTTAATATATGACATAATAATTCTAATGGATTTATTTATATGTTTCCTTTTATTACTTCCATTCAATTTAATAAGGAAATGAAAATAGAGTTCTTGCGTACGTACGGCCTACCATCTCCATAAATGGTGTATTCCATTTGTTTTATCAATCTGTTATATATATATATATATATAATTTTTTACATTATGGAAGTAATTAAATAATTATATAATTAATAATATCAAGAATAACCATTCACTACACGTACAATGAATAAAACGATTATTACACAAAATGTTGTTTTAACATGGAATTAACAAATGAACGGGTAATATAAAGTTGTATGTGAATCATATAAGATATCATAAATATTATTATTGTTTTTTAACAAGTTAATAGTATTTTTAGACCCATTATACAGGAGATTGGACACATATTGGCGAAATCATAACAATGGTAAGGGATTACTTTTCCAATCATGTTTTGTATCTGAGATTGTTTATTTGTATGTATTTACAAGTGATATATTTATCATCCATTTCCTTGTTTTCTAAATATGTTTTCATAAACTGTTTACTTTTATTCTATTTATATTTAAAGAAATTTTTACCCCTTTTTTACGTTTACTACATGTTATGGAAAGAATATTTCTTGTGTTTACCATACAAGGTATTTTATGACTTTTCTAACAAAAGTAAAAGGATAATGTTTTTTAAACATATACGACAAGAATGGATTTTTACAGTTTCATGACACCTTATTTCCATGAAGCTTACTCTACACTATTCCAATATTATTTTCAAAAAAAAAACATTTCTTTTAAAATCTCATGTCTCATTGAAAAAAGAAAATTTTATCTAATAAAAAAGTATATTATCCTCAAGAACGATGTTCAAGTGTTTTGTCGAATTTATTTTCCATCTAAGAAGAAATGGGGTTATGTTTCTATCCTTTTTATTACTTTGATTTGATTGTGTTTATGATGTATTTTTTTTCATGATGTCCATTTAACTTATGTGGATTATGTTATAATGAAATTATGTTTAAGAATCCCATTTTATTAAATGGGTAATACTATGATGAATGATTTATGTTTTTGTGAAAAAATGTAAGAATGATTTCATTATGAGATGGGTGGGACCAATATCTCCCTCTAATGTATTGAGTAAAGATTTATATCTCATGAAATAGAAATTAATAGAATGGAAATTAATTCTGGTTCAGTAATGTAAGCCGGAAAGACAATAAAATATCATTCTACAATACATGGATGTAGTGACAAGTAAAACTGGTTCGGTAATAGACTATGTCCACTATAATGGTCTTGGAAGAAATGACATGGCTACTCTGGAAATTATATTATGTTCATATTAGTTTTCCACAATTACATATGTTGTCCTAATTTTATTAAATCATTGTTAGTGTTCCTTTATGATCCATGCCTTATATACTTCCATGATTTATTTTATCATTCAATATTATTATGTTTAATCATTATGTTCATGTTTTGACATTCAAATGTTTATGATTTTTATGTGTTATCCTTGTTTACCCTTACTAAGCATTTGAGATCTCCCTTTCTATGTTTTCTTTTCCCCATAATATAGATAATGTTTTTAGGTAGAAAATAAAATTGGAATATTGTTATGTGAGATATTGAAGATAATTTACAAAGATAGAATATTATGTTCTGAGTTTCCAAAGACAGTAAACTAATATGATCTTTGGGCATATTTTTTTGTCATGTATTGTCTATTCCACAAAAGAAATGTAATTTCCACGTACATCAATCTTGGGTCTCTATATAAACCCTCCCAAGATCTCATTTCACATCACTAAAACTCTATTTATCAAGACCATACTCTTCATTATACTCCCTAGAGTCCACCCAAGGTGACCCCAAGATTTCAAGAAGCCCCTCCCAATCCATTGGAGTGACACACTCAATTAAGGGAACCTCATCTTCCACTATCCTGTTTTATCAATCACTCCATTAATGTTATCTATATGAACTTTCATTTGATTATTATTGGATATGATATTCCATATTACCCTTTCCTTAAATTTTATTTATAAGTTCTGGGAGCATCCTTTCACACTCATTAAGCCTCCCATGACACTTTATGTACACCTATTATCATGTCAAAATTTTGTAAGGATTATTTTCACTATTGTTGTTTCTTCATTACCTTATTCATTATATTTTCAAATTTATAATGTTGGTATATGATTTTACATGTTAATTTACTTCCCCATTTGATTTAAAAATAATGATATACCCCTTTCTCACATATTAGCCATTTTTTAGGTAATGTCATTATACTGTCAAAATTTCACCATAATTTTCCAAGAAAAAATAATCTTTAAAAAAATACCATACCCATTTTTCTATCAATTTTATTCACCTTTATGAACATATACTCATTTATTGGAGACTTTCATGTATGTATTCCACATTTCTTTATCATTGTATAAATTATGATCTTGAATGAATCCATGTTGTATGATCTATATGGCACACATAAGCATGAGAATGAAATGGTTTTGATGAGATCACCCAGATAGAACTCTAGTGCACTGGGTAATGTTTATTATAATGATACTTCATATTAATATAGGGGTGCACCAGATTCCTTTATGGGACTTTTTCCACCATGAAGTCTTGGAAGATTTAGTGTTTACTTATGCTTATGATGAAGTATTTTATGTTATTTCCACATATGCTATATTATAATTATCATTCTATATCATTCCTTATTATTCATGTTCCATTTAAAATTCTTATTGAATAACATATATTATCATCTTTATGTTATTCCTTATTTATTCCCTTACTAGGATTTTTAGATCAACACTTTCTTATGTTTTCTCCAAGTTATCCCATCATGTTTTTTGTTCGTTGTAATATTATGATCATGTCAAGGAATTTTTCCATAATGTATTGTATCCCATGTTAAAAGATGTTATGTAATGTATATAATTCCAATATATGCTATAATTCTTGTTCTTTAGGGTTGTATAATGTGTATTTTAATATAACAAATCAATTATTATTTTGTAATAAAGAGTGGTGTTTTTATTGTTGGTATCTCAAAAAATTGCTAAGTTTAAAGTAGGTGGCTTATTAGAAAAATTAATCCATATCATGATACATCATGTGGAAGTTGTTTTCGTACTGATGTACATAATAGAAAGAACTAGGACTATATGTTTAGGTATTGACTTGAGGTAATCTGGTACAAGAAAATGGGACTTACTACATTCCTAATTTGAGACATCTATGGGATACTCTTTGGTAAATTCAAAAGATCCTTAAGAAACATTATTGAGGGAACAAAAATATGACCATAAGAATATAAGATAGTACTGATATCATGGATAACATAGATTAAATCCTAGAAACACATATATTGTGGAGATATATGTAATTTATAATTTATACAATTAATTTCATTTTATTCCCCTTTATGTGATTAATTGATTAATATGCTCTTACATAATTTTCCTTTTATTATAGGCAATGGTTGGAAATAAGAGGGATTGTGTTAAAAATCAAAGTAAAGGGAAGTTTGATGATTTCCCCAATGATATGCCTAACCTGATTGCATAGGAAATAAATAAACTTTTTAATGATACTCTCATAGAAAAAATATGTTCTAAATAAAAACTAGGATCAAGAGAAGCACTAAAAACCCACTTAGAGAGAAAAAACAACAATCAATAACTTCGTGTGGAAAAGGCCTCCTACTTTATATGGATCATTTGATTGCTTAGTCATGGAAAAATGGATAAAATTAATTGATAAGATCATATCCATACTTAAATGATCCAAAAAATAGATGGTTCTTATTGGTATTTGTCATAGGGAGGGATAAGTTTATCAGTGGGAGTAATTTATAAACAATACACAGACTGAAGAAGATATCGAAGTAGTGGAGTGGGAGGAGTTCCAAAAAGGTATTTCCAGAAATATTTTCTTCCACTCTCTTTCTTTAAATGGAAAAGTAATTAATCATACTCATGAAAATATATGAAGAATATATTTCTGCGTACCTTGCATAATTCATAATACATGCATGATATTCGTCTGATTTTATCATTACTCCGAAATGCAAGGATTACTGCTTATTTAGTGGGATAAAACCTAGTCTAAAGAAATACATGGTAATCCATCACTTTGATATCTAAGAATAAATTTTCTGATTTCCCTCAATGTTGAAATGGATATCAGTGAATCTCTAGGGTATCTTGGGGATAAGAAGCAGAAAGCGGATTTTAATTCTTGTAGTTTGATAGAGAGATCTAACAGTGCCAAGAAATTAAAACATCCCACTTTTTTATAGTGAGGGAAGAACCATCCCAAAATATACCTAAATGGGACAAGGAAATGTCATAGGTGCTGCAAGGAAGGAAACCTAGCTAGGAATTTCTGACATAAGAAACCCATGAAAATGATGGAGGATAGGAATACTCAAGTCCACCATCAGTTCATTGCACATTGCTACAACTATAAAGAGCCAGAACAGTTTTAAAACAAATTACCTACTCCATGGGTTTTCAGAGGCAACCAACAACCTTAAAGGAAGAAAATGTTATATTTTTACATCACTACCATCGAAGTGAATCCTATAAACAAGTTGGTGAATGGTGTGCTTGTTATTAATTCCAGAATATCTAACATACATTTTAATTCTTATTCTATGCATTACATTATACCATAAAATGTTAGTACAACTATACAAACACCACCGCAAATCCTGGAAGTAGAGATGTCGGTGAAAATAGATAATGGGGAAATTATTGCATCTAAATTATATAACTCATCCCTTATCAATATTTGGGGGTTGATCTTCCTGTTAAACATTATCATACTCCCATTGGTGGAATTTGATGCAATTATATGCATTAATTGTCTTTCCCTATATAGTGACAATATAAGTTGTCATGAGAAGAAATCCCTCTTCCTATGGAGAATTAGCCTGTGATACTATACAATTGCAAGGAGGAGGATAATTATTCATTGGAACCATCTTCTCAACAATGGATATTACTACCCTATAAGAAAGAAAATCGTGCTCAGATTATTTATCCAAGGAAAGAAATTTCCTCAAAGACATACTTAGTGTGAGGGAATACACTTATGTGTTTCCTGAGGAATTTTCATGTCTTCCTCCTAGTGGAGATGTCAAACTTTACATTGAGTCTATACATGGGGTATTTCCCATATCCAAGACTCTAAATAGGATCGATGTTTTGGAATGTAAAGATCTGTGGAAAAAACTACAAGAGAATCAGGGTAAGGGGTTTATATTCCCAATTTTTTCAAATGGGTTTCACCAGTCTGCTTCCTCAAGAAGAATCATGGTTCAATACACAATTGAATATATTATTGATAGAATAAAAATATCATGTTAAAGAATAAGTATATATTGTAAAAACAATACTTATTATATAAGATATGTGGAGAACAATACTTCTCCAAGGAATATCTACGGTTGGGATATTACCATGATATGTTGAAGAAGGATGATATCCCCAAGACTTCTTTCCTTTTAATTTATGATCACTTGGAGTTCATAGTAATTTCATTCAGAGTCACTAATTCTCTATAAATATTCATGGAATTGATGAATAGAGTCTTCATAGATTACCTCAACAAATTTTTGGAAGCCTTCATAGATGAAATTCTAATATTCTCCAAAACTAAGGAGGATAATGATGAGTATATGGTCACTATGTTGATGACATTTCGAAATAATAAACACTATGAAATTTATAGCAATTGTGAGTTCTGGTTGAAGGAAGTCCAATTCATATGGATTGTCATCATAAGAAACAGGATATCTATGGATCCATAAAAAACAATTGATGGATGGCTGAGGCCAACATTCATTACTGATATATTTTTCTTTGTTATGTTAGTTAAATGTTTCACCAATTTGTGAGAAATGTTTCACGATTTTCAAACACACCTACCAAGATAACAAGGAAATCAGTCAAGATTATCTTGGAATGATGAATGTAATGAACTATTTATAGAGTTCAATAAGAGTACTATAACCACCATTGTACTCACACTACCCACAAGTGGGGAACATTTTATAAGTTTCAATGATTCATCAAAGAAGGGATTAAGTTGTGTGTTGATTAAAAATGAAAAGGCAATTACCTACACCTCAAGCCAGTTAAAATTCATGAGACAAACTATCCCATTCATAATATGGAGTGGGATGTTTTGATCATTGCATTGAAAATATGGTGGTATTATAATTATAGGGATAAGTGTGAGATATATACTAATAAAAAGAGACTCAAATATATATTCACTCAAAAATAGCTTAATATATGCTAGTTATGATGGTTATAGCACATCAAAGATTATGATTTCTCAATTCACTACCATCCTGGTAATGAAAATAATGAGGTATATTATCTAATTGTAATAAACCCAATAATTCTATTATTAACATGAATTTAGAATGATATGATATTATTTTACTTGAAGAGGATGGACCTAGGAACATAAAAAAATAACATAACCAATCCTTTCAAAAATGATTTCTCTACAATCCCTTTTAGAAGTGTTAATGGATGCTCAAATAAATGATGTGGGAATTTAGAAGAAATTGGAAACTATAATGAAATGGAAATCCCCAGAGTTCAATTTTAATGATGAAGGTGGTTTAAATATTTTGTCAAAACTATGTCTTCCATAAAATGATGAGTTAATGAAGGAACTGTTGGATGGGGCACATTGTTCATACTTCTCCATCCACCCAGGATAAACAAATATGTATCGAGATATATTATAATACTATTTGTGGGATAATATAAAGAAGGAGATCTTGGAATATACATCAAGATGAATTCTATGGAACCATGTGGAAGAGGAAAGGAAAAAATCAATGGGGATGATGAAACCATTACACATACCTATATGGAAATGGGAAAAAATTACCATAGATTTTTTCACAGGTCTTCCAATGAAATCAAGAGGGAATAATGCTATATGGCTTGGGGTGGATCATCATATAATGATTTTACACTGAATTATAGTACCAATGAAATTCTCTATGGATCTACAAGTCTGGATATGTATCAGGGAAGTTTTCAGGCTTCATGGACTACCACTATCAATTTTATTAGATTGAGATCTCAGTTTCACCCCTGTGTTTTGAAAAAATCTCTAGCAAGCTCTAAATTTTGGGATTTTAGTGCTTCTTGTCACCCTCAAATTGATGTCTAATATTAGAGGACTACCCAAACATTTGAGGACATGTTGAGATCTTTTTAAATGGACATGAAATGTGGATGGGACCAAATCCATCATTTGGTCAAGTTCTCTTAAAATAATAGTTTCCACTTGACCATACATATTGATCCTTATGAGGCCCTTTATTGGAAGAGATGCAGAATACATGCATGTTGGGATGAAGTTGGGGAATGAAAATATATAGGTTATGAAATGGTTTAGGAAATGGTTGAGAAGGTTTAGACCATTTCATATCACATCAATAATTCTTAGAGTGGACAAAAATACATATGCTGACATTCATCGATGATACCTAGAGTTTGATGTTTGAGTCATGGTATTCCACTTCATATTCCCATGGAATAAAGTGATGGTATTTGGAAATAGGAGAAAGATTATTCCAAGGTACATCAACCCTTTTTATATCCTTGATCACATTGGATTAGTGGCCTACCAACTTTCACTCCCATCAATCATATCTCAAGTACAATATGTTTTCCATGTATCCCTCTTTAGAAAATACAAACCATACACCTCACATGCACTAAATCCTGAGGTGGTACCAATAGTAAATGACCTTTGTTTTGAAGATAAGTCATTGATTATTATTTAATGTATAGAAAGATTCCTACAAAATAAGGCAATTTCCCTAATCAAAGTGTTGTGGAGAAACCACATGTTTAAAGAAGATACTTAGGAATCGAAGGGGATGATGAAGCATAGTTACCCTAATCTATATTACTGTGGGAAAAAATTTTTTTATTGATAAATATATTAAGTGGGGAGATTGTAAAAACACAAAATATGATAAATAAAATTACCATTTTTATTCAATTAAATGTTATATTATTAAATATGGTTATAGAAAGAACATGAACAAATTTTATTTTATTATATACAATTGGATTTTAATGAATGTTAAGTATCATTACCACTGATAGTATAGAATTTGAATAGTGATAACTTGATTAGTATAAATATAGGGTATTAACAAACCCAATTGACAAAAATAAAGGAAGTGATGGACTCAACTAGTTGGATCACACGGATCAAATCCCATTTATCAGAGCTTTGAGGGATATAAGGTTTCCAGAATTTCCCTAAACCAATCCCAAACAATGATCCAATATCATAAGAAGGAGCTAAAATGTTTACGGGAGAAGTTCAAGCTCATCAAGATCTGAACCCAAATTATGTTCGCTGAATGGCCCTATAAAATCCCCAACACAACATGTAACGCCCCGACCCTAGTTGCCTAGAGTCGGTGCATTATTACATAACAATGGCATGATCACAAGAAAGATCAAATCTCGAAAGACCGATTGGTTTAGTAGCCTTGGAAACACTAGATATATTCATAAGTTTTACATTACATCATAAAATGAAAAACTACTACAACAACATAATGTTTCCACAGTCCACACTATAATCCCCTCATAATATCCCTGCAGGTCATTCATAACTTACATCTTCACATCCTGGGAAAAATAAAACATAGAAAAGGGGTGAGCTAAAATGCCCAGTAAGGATAACAATATAGCGGAACATTCAAAAATAAGAATAAACATTTAAGGCAATGAATTACTAAAACAAAAGCCTTTTAAACTTGAACTTCAACATAGTATGGCAAAAGTAAAATGAAATAATGCCATTTACTTGTTCACATGGATATTCTACTAATCGAATAATCACATGCAAAATCAATAACCACTTTCATAATGTTGGAATGCATAATGCCAGACTATCATAACCACATAGCCAAGGCCTCGTGCCAAGACTACAAATAAGATTTTTGCCAAGGCCTTGTGCCAAGACACTAGTTTGTCTCATGAGACCTACCGATGCATCGAGGAGCTATAGCGGGCTCCACCCGTCACTTATTAAGTCCAATGCATTCCCATATGAAAAGGTTTAAACATAACATAAACATTCGTATTAAAACCAGCATACGAAATGTCAATAATTTCACCATAAACTATGAATGGTATAAAAATAGCACATCCATAGTCAAAAATATCACAAAACCTTCAATACAATATAGAAGTTTTGTATCATAATAAATCAACTTCAAATAATCTTAAAATCCATCAAAGGATGTTGACGTAGATGAAATCAAAATTCTTTTTAAAGAAATATCTCCTTTTATTTTGAAATCATTTAAGATCCATATAAAATAAAACATTTTCTTTGAAAATATTCTTATAAGCTTGTAAGGAAAGCTTTGAAGATTTTATAACGGCGTAAAATAACCGCACCTTCCGTATAAGTTAAAAAAAACATTCTTACCTCAATTCTGTCGAAAAGGTTAAAAAGGACCTTGTTTTGAAAACGACGGAAAGATTCCTTTATAAACCTCTTATAAAAAGTCAAACAAGGGTATAAATGACTTTAACCCATATTCTTGTAAATAGTAAAAATGTTTTGAAATACATTTTTAAGAAACATGGATGTGGATGATAAAGATATCCCAGTAGATTATTACGTATAAACAACCTCGGATAATGAAGAGATTGTGAAATAACCCTTACCTTGTACTTTTCCTTGGTTGGGGTAGGTTAACCTCCTGTATAATGGTGAAATAATTGTTATTAAATTATACAAGAATAATATACATTAATATGATATCATATATGATCTTTTAATATTTATTTGATAATAATATCTTAGTATTATCATTATATCGGGTGTTAACTTACTTGTTTTCTTTTATATGTTTTGTTACGTAAGACATGTTTGTAAAGGATAGGTTGTATATTATTCATATCCTTAATGATATCAATTCCTTAAACATCATTTTTAAATCATCAAATGATAATTATACTTGAATGGATACGATGGAGAATGAATCTCATCGCGTTCGTGGAGACGGTAGTCCGTACGTACGCACGAACGCTACTTCCATTTATTTTTTATTTTAAAATAATTGAATCCAAATGATACATAGGTATATTACTATTCCATTATAATATAATATTTTATATATGTTACTTAAGTTCATTAACACCATCCTTTATACGTTCCATGTGTGGTATGAACGAGTCATATCATTTTAAGGGGGCGGTAGTCCGCACTTCCTCAAATGAAATTATCGTATGTATATACAACATGAAACGAATAATGGTATGAAATAAAATAGAATTACAGAAGCTTATATATAAAATATATATCATTAATATCATATTTAATTATAGTGCCATCATAATGGCCACCATGAGAGGCGGTAAGATGTATTTGAACAATCATCGTTTCGTGAGGCGTTAGTTTGCCATCCACAGAAACATTATGTTCATCATCCATTAGATGGAGTTGTGTGTATGTGTAGTTTGAATACTTCTTATAACAACATCCTAGTATATTGAGGATACTGGTGTTGTTACAAAAGAAATGAAATAAAAAGTGTTTGGGGGTTGGAGAAGCAAAATAAATGAAAATAATTTAAGAGAAAACGTTACCTTTAATTTAGGTAACTCACTTTGGTTGGAACCAAAGGACTTCTTGAAATGCTTTCTGCCTAAGGGGAAGCTTCAAGGAGGAGTAGAGGGATGTGGGGAGCTTATTTGGGCAGAGTTTGGACGAGCCAAGTGGCTTGAGAGGTGTGAGGAATGAGTAGAAGTGGTCTCCTTTTATAAGGGAGAAGAGGGGCTCTTTAGGAAAGAGTGAAAATATTACTTTATAATATAATTATATTCGGTTTATAATGGTCCAAAAATCATTGAGGTCGAATATAAGATGACTAATATTCTAAATAACATCAACCAATAAGAATTGGACAGGTTTTAGATAATATGTTAATCATTATAATCTTATTTATTTAAATGATTTATTAATGAGGTAAACATTGCATCATTATTGTGTCATTAATAATTTAAATTATTTGATGTCTAAAAATTGTAAATAAAATATCATTATGTAGGAAATTATTTTAGATTTCTAATGAATATTTATAATCGAAAATCCAACATGTATAACCCTATGTAAAAATTGTTCTTCTAAAATATGTAAGCTTATGCCATTTTTATTTTTATTTTAACTTTATTAATATAAAGTGTCCCTACCACATACAAGTGGCTCCAAGGGGTCCCCAAATTGACCCAAGGATGCTCATGGTCGGGTATGTGTCCACCAATAAGGTTAGGACACGTTTTAGGTTAATTTTGTATTATTATAATATTATTTTTAACCCTTATTTACTGGATTTACCCTTAACCATGGTAAATAAAATATTTACCACAGTAATTATTCAAATTGTCTAAAAATAAAAGTTACCTATTTACACAATTTGGACATCCTGATTCCAAATATGGAATCCATTTTTCTAAATTTAAAACACAGAAGTGGCAGAAATTAATTTAAAATTAATTCCCGCTGTCAAAACAAAAAGCGTGTTTTTAAGAGGTAATAACTATCAAAAGATTGACACTTGTTTATGTTCGGTTTAATTGTAAAATTATGTCCAATGACCAACATTATATTAAATGGTAAAAATATATTATAAATATACTTTAAAACCACTCAAATTCACAATTTATCACTATTAATTATTTTGATTAAAAAAGTTGTTTTTAATTAAAATTTAGTAATTTTCACTATTCATCAAAATATGAAATTTATCCGAAATGTACCAAAATTTCACCTTAGGCTAAATTCGATACTCCGAATCCAAAAATGATGTCAATTTTCAAATATAAAATATATATAATTTCAAAAAGTAGGTGTTACTATTCATAACGGCTAGTTTGATTAGTTATGGTGTGTTAGAACTCGGTGTTGCGTACATCACACGCTATCGATTATTCGAAGGGAAACGTACCGTGGAAGTTTGGGGTGTTACACAACACACCATATGTAACACCCCAAGATTTCATAGTGTGTTATTTCTTCAAAATAATTCAATAACTTGCACTACAAGCAACACCGAGTTCAATAACTCCATGACTTACCAAAAAAAATCCATTCAAAAGAGGTTATGAATAGTATTAACTAAATTTTAAACATTATATAATCCTTATAATTTTAGAATCCATATTATGAGTTTCTTAGACATAATGCAAGAACAGATTCATTTTCAGTATTGCACTTTTATCAACTTTTTATAGTGAAACCTTTTTAAATACAATATTTTAAACATTTTGACTAAATGGGGACATCAAAAAATTTAAAATGAAACGCCCCAAGCTTCCACGGTACGCTTTCCTTTGAATAATACAGTAGCGTGTGTTGTACGCAACTTCGAGTTCTAACACACCACAACCAATCAAACTAGCCATTATGAATAGTAAAACCTACCTTTTAAAATTTTAGAAATTTTATCTCTCAAAATGGACTTCATTTTTGGATTCGGAGTATCGAATTTAGCCTAAGGTGAAATTTTGGTACTTTTCAGATAACTTTCATATTTTGATGAATAGTGAAAATTACTAAATTTTAATTAAAAACAACTTTTTAATCAAAATAATTAATAGTGATAAATTATGAATTTGAGTGGTTTTAAAGTATATTTAGAATATATTTATACCATTTAATATAATTTTGGTCATTGGACATAATTTTACAACTAAACTGAACATAAACAAGTGTCAATCTTTTGATAGTTATTATCTCTTAAAAACACGCTTTTTGTTTTGACAGCGAGAACTAATTTTAAATAAATTTCTGCCACTTCTGTGTTTTGAATTTAGAAAAATGGATTCCATATTTGGAATTAGGATGTTCAAATTGTGTAAATAGGTAACTTGTATTTTTAGACATTTTGAATAATTACTGCGATAAATATTTTATTTACCATGGTTAAGGGTAAATAAGGTAAATAAGGGTTAAAAAAATAACATTATAATAATACTAAATTACCCTAAAACGTGTCCTATCCTTATTGGTTGATAAATGTTCGACCATAGGCATCTTTGGGTCGATTTTGGGACCCCATGGTTCCACTTGTAGGTGATAGGGACACTTTATTTTAATTAAGTGAAAATGAATAGAAAAATTACACAAGCATATATCTTTTAAAAAAACAATTTTTACATAGGGTTATATATGTTGGATCTTAGATTATAAATATTATTTATAAAGATAAAAATATTTCATACATAATGATATTTTATTTATAATTTTTAGACATTAAATAATTTAATTTATTTATGACACAATGATGATGAATTAATTACTATAATAGTGAAAAATTAAAATAATTGATTTTATAAATACCCAAAAAAATATAATATGAAACTTTTAATGAATTAAACTAATTTTCTAGGATAATATGATATACTAGTATTTATTTAATTTACATTGTTTGAAGTAATCAATCTGTTATGAGTTTCACAAAAATCAACTATTGAATAGTGTCAAAATTGACAGAAAAGAGTTCTTAAATCAAATATTATATGATTAATTGATTTAAATTCCTAAAAATCTAAGTTTCAGCCAGGAGACTTATATCATGATAGTTTCATCATTAATGGACCACTTGGGGGTCGCTTTGGTGTATATATTAAGTTTATTAACCATATTATATAAAAATACAAAGAGACATTGTCAAAGTGAAACTAATTAACTTAGAGTTAATACTTAAAGATAAGGTTAATATAACTACCCAAACCTGTCAAAATTATATTAGTTGAGTTGTTTTCGACCCATCCCCACATTAAATTTTAAATAATCAACTTTTGAGCCATTAGAAACTGAATATGAATTTATTATATACTAATATTTCTAGCTTTTCCAAAGGTGCCCCTCACCCCTCTTATAAAAGGGTACTCCTCCTTCTCATTTCTTCACACCTTAAAAACCTTTTGGTTCGGCAAAACTCTTCCCAAATACTCTCCCAACTTCCCCCACTACAACCTATATGCCTTAGTTTGATCAGAAAGCCAACCTAAGGAGCCCTTTTGATCAAATCAAAAGGAAGAACCCGAAGAAGAGGTAATGATTTCACCATCCTTTTTCCAAGTTCCTTTCTTCTTCCACTTCTTCTTCATTTGTTATTACCATTCTAAAATAATAACTCCAGTATAATATATATACTGTGATTTTATTATAAAGATGGTACTACCATATTCAGTATTTTATCCACCCTTTGAATAACATGTCACCATACGTGCGTACGTACGGCTTACCGTCTCCACGTCGTGGTGTAATTGTTATTCAATATATTATTATTTGGATGGGTATAATAATGATATGTAACTCATGTAAATAATAAATATAATATGTTAATGATTCTTTATATATGATATAATAACCATTTATATATTATTTCAAAAGAATGATATTGTCGCTCGTGCGTACGTACGGACTACCGTCTCCACGAACGCGATGAGATTCATTCTCCATCGTATCCATTCAAGTATAATTATCATTTGATGATTTAAAAATGATGTTTAAGGACTTGATATCATTCTGGATATGAATAATATACACCCTATCTATTACAAACATGGCTTACGTAACAAAACATATAAAAGAAAACAAGTAAGTTAACACCCGAAACAACGATAATACTAAGATATTATTATCAAATCAATATTAAAAGATCATATATGATATCATATTAATGTATATGATTCTTGTATAATTTAATAACAATTATTTCACCATTATACAAGAGGTTAAACTGCCCCAACCAAGGAAAAGTACAAGGTAAGGGGTTTTCATCTCACTTCTTATTCCCGTGAGATTCATGCCATATTGCCACCGTTACCTTTTGTGTGGTGTATGTACTGCCCATAATTATATTCTTTGTGTAATACACTCTAATTTATGTGTATTTACATATTAATTGTATGATACCTCTTTCATTGGTTGTATGTTTAATAAGTTACTAAATTGGTAAGGGTTATTTCACAATCTCTTCATTATCCGAGGTTATTTATATGTAATAATCTACTGGGATCTCTTTATCATCCACATCCATGTTTCTTACTAATGTATTTCAAAACATTTTTACTATTTAAAAGAATATGGGTTAAACTCATTTATACTCTTATGTGTTTCGAAAGGAATCTTTCTGTCTTTTTCCAAACAAGTCACTTTAAACCTTTTCGACAAAATTAAGGTAAGAATGTTTTTTTTAACTTATACGGCGGGTGTGGCTATTTTCCGCCGTTATAAAATCATCGAAGCTTCCCTTACAAGATAATAAGAATATTTTCAAAAAAAATGTTTTATTTCATAAATATAAGACTCTTAAATGATTTCAAAATAGAAAGAGATATTTTTCTAAAATAGTCTTCATTTCATCTATGTCAACATCCTTTGATGGCTTTTAAGCTTATTTGAAGTTGATTTATTATGATGCAAAACATCCATATTTTATTGAAGGTTTTGTGATATTTTTGACTGTAGATAAGAAATTCTTATGTCACTCATGGTTTTTTTAAAGTATTGACATTTCAGAAGATATTTTAATCCGAATCTTTATGTTATATTTCAACCTTTCATTCAGATGAATGTGTTAGACAAGTATGTTCCAGGTTGGGGACCGGTAAAAGTAAGCCCTCCGGTTTGGTCTCCAGTTATTAGAGGAACTCCGGTTTGGTCTCCGGTTATTAGAGTAAGTCCGGGTTGGTGTCCGGTTATTAGAGGCACTCCGGTTTGGTGTCCGGTTATTAGAGGCACTCCGGGTTGGGTTCCGGTTACAGTTAGCCCCTAAGTCTTGGGACGAGGCCTTGATAAAGAAATTAAAGTTCATCATACTGCATTCCGACATTATGAAAGTGTTTATTGATATTTCATGTGATTATTCGATTAGTAGAGTATCCATGTGAATAAGTAAATGAAATTATTTCATTTTACTTTTGCCATACTATGTTGAAGTTAAAGTTTAAAAGGCTTTTGTTTTAGTAATGCATTGCCTTAAATGTTTATGCTTATTTTTGAATGTTCCGTTATATTTTTATACTTACTGGGCATTTGAGCTCACCCCTTTTCTATGTTTTATTTTTTCCAAGATGTGAAAAAGTAAGTTATGAATGACCTGCAGGGATATTATGAGCGGATAATAGTGTGGACTATGGAGATATTATGTTGTCGTAGTAGTTTTTCACTTTATGATGTAATGTAAAACATTATGAATATATCTAGTGTTTCCAAGGCTACTAAACCAATCGTTCTTTCGAGATTTGATCTTTCTTGTGATCATGCCAGTGTTATGTTATAATGCACCGACTCTGGGTAACTAGGGTTGGGGTGTTATAGTTGGTATCAGAGGATGTTTAGTACAAACCTTGGAAACTAGATTTAGGTAAACTCTGATTAGAGCACATAGACCTAAGATGGACCTTGAGGATTAGTATAGAAGAACATCCTAGAATATTGGTATTGTAGAGATTTTGTGATTTTTCCGAGAAATACATCCATGTATGGATATGAGCAGGTAGAGGCGGCTCTGGCACAGATGTACCTAGGGGTAAAACCCGAAAACACTACTTTGAGCTAGACTCGAATGGGGACTGGTGCACGACAACGGGCCTTGCTGCACTCTTGGTTACGACACTCCTGGGGGATATGCTTAGGATAACTCTCATTTTCTTTACAAATCATTATGAAGGGTTTATGAGTATATACTTCCTCAAAGGAGACATTTTTATGATTATGGATTATATCCATAAACTATTTAATTTATGTTATGTGTTTTACAAGTTTGGGATTAGGTATTGTTATTCATAAACTAATCTAATGTATGCCATTGTTTAGAAATGGCGCTCAGTAGAAGGAATGAGAACTCTAGCAATGAACATGATACAAAGAGAAATAAGGATCATATATTTTATGGTCTTATGCCAGAATTTACAAGAGAAATAGTATCACATGTATTATCATCATATGAATAAATAATATCATGTGTTGATAAGATAAGTAAAGAGTTTACTGAGTCCTATGGCTTTGAAGGGAAGAAAGAGAAGAAAAGGATGGAAGAGAGAAAGATAGATAAAGGGAAGAGGGAAAAGAATAATTTTTCCATATGTGATAACTGTGGAAAGAAACACCCGGGAACTTGTCTGAAAGGAATGGGATTTTGTTATAAGTGTGGAGGAAAAGGGCACAAAGTACGTGAATACAAGGGTAAGAAAATGGTTTCAAATGTACAATGCTTCTTTTGTAAGGAGTTTGGACACTACGTGAACCTATGTCCCAGTCATCAGACTATGCCGCAAATGATGCTATTGGATAATAATCAAGTTATGATACTACCACAGATGATGAGGAATGATTAGAGTTCTTATGTTGATTATGTCAATTGAGTGTTGTATCAACAATGTACTTATTATAATAATTATGGAGTATATAAGGATTTTACTGCAGTACTATTTCATTAAGGACATGAGATTGTGTGGAAAAAAGAAAAGTGACTCAATAGTAGGATAATTTTTTGGAAAATATATGGTTGAGAGAATGATAAACAATAATATAGTTCTGATACCGAGGTAGTGATTTTGGAATAATACATGATTATTTTGGATAAATTATATTGGATATTCTTGACTACCATGCAACTGATTAATGATTCTTATATTCCATCATTGTTGGGGTCTAAAACATTTTTGGATTGACGAAGTATATCCAGCATTCTATATGGAATAAGGGAGCATGAATGTAATCAATAAGGAACATGGTAATTCAGGATGTTTCAGTGTATTAAAAGAATACATGATGAAGGTATTCATATGCTATTACGGGGTAAAAAGGATCTACATTATGTTTACCTTCCTTATAAATGTTGGACTGTGAGTTTGGACAGAAGTATTTTGGATAGTTCTTGTTTGGATTATTTTGGATTTCCATAAAAGGACAACCCGGAGGTCGGGCGGCAACCCGTCGCGTCCGGCATGGCTGTGAGACTTGAACCCGCAACCGAAGGGCGACAAGGGTGTATCACATACCACTGGCCCACGAGATGTCCTGGATTAAATAATGTAGTTTTTTTATAAGATCTGACAGATGAATTATAAATTCATTTATTTTCGTACCCTGTACGAATAGTATAAATAGAAAAAAAAATTACGTTCTATTATCTTTTAGAGTGAAAGATGAGTTTGTGGTAGAAATTTATTAATGGATAAAACTCTAATTATAAAGTAAGTATATCTCCTTATGATCTTATCCAATCTCATAAATAAATTCCTCAACATTAATAAAAGGAACTTAGAACTAAAATGTTGTCCTAGATGGTACCTTAAATCATCAATAATTTATGGCTTTGGGATTGTTAGCCTTTTCATAGCCATGTTCTCTACCACTCTCCATCAGATAATTGATGGTTAGATTTCTCTTCCATATCCCTATTTTCCTACATGGAACCCTAGTATGTGTTATTTTTGGTAATCTTCATACTTTCCACTCTTTATTTTAAATAGAGGCCTCATTAATTCATTTTTCGATTTGGATTTCAACTAAGATATTTTGAAACGTCAAAAATGTGTTATCCTAATACCCTATGTTTTGTTGAACCGATGGTATTTCAAATCATCATAGATTGATTAGTTTAAGGACCTCAATTTTATACTTGTTTGTGATTGATGACCTCAATCACTACCTATAAATATTTACGTTTTTCCTCCAATTATATGTCTCTAATTGCCACCAATGTTCTCCTAATTGAGATCATAATTTGGTGGTGACCCATTCATTTATCTTTTCCTCATATTAAGACTAAATTTTAGTAACCCAATTTCCGATGTGGGTTTTCCCACAAATATATTCTCTATTTTCAATCTTTTATTTTTGAAGAACAATTTCAAATTGCGAGGACGCAATTTATTGAAGGATGAGAGAATGTAATACCCCAATATTTCATAGTGTGTTATTTCTTCAAAATAATTCAATAACTTGCACTACACGCAACACCGAGTTCAATCACACCATGACTTACCAAAAAAAATCCATTCAAAATAGGTTATGAATAGTATTAACTAAATTTTAAACTTTATATAATCCTTATAATTTTAAAATCCATATTACGAGTTTCTTAGACATAATGCAAGAACAGATTCATTTTCAGTATTGCACTTTTATCAACTTTTAATAGTGAAACCTTTTTAAATACAATATTTTAAACTTTTTTGACTAAATGGGGACATCATAAAATTTAAAATGAAACATCCCAATCTTCCACGGTAGCCTTTCCTTTGAATAATACAGTAGTGTGTGTTTTATGCAACTTCGAGTTATAACACACCACAACCAATCAAACTAGCCGTTATGAATAGTAATACCTACCTTTTAAAATTTTATAAATTTTATCTCTCAAAATGGACTTCATTTTTGGATTCAGAGTATCGAATTTAGCCTAAGCTGAAATTTTGGTACTTTTCGGATAACTTTCATATTTTGATGAATGGTGAAAATTACTAAATTTTAATTAAAAACAACTTTTTAATCAAAATAATTAATAGTGATAAATTTTGAATTTGAGTGGTTTTAACGTATATTTAGAATATATTTTTACCATTTAATATAATTTTGGTCATTGGACATAATTTTACAATTAAACAAAACATAAACAAGTGTCAATCTTTTGATAGTTATTATCTCTTAAAAACACGCTTTTTGTTTTGACAGCGGAAATTAATTTTAAATAAATTTCTGCCACTTTTTTGTTTTGAATTTAGAAAAATGGATTCCATATTTGGAATCAGGATGTTCAAATTGTGTAAATAGGTAACTTTTATTTTTATTCATTTTGAATAATTACGGCGGTAAATATTTTATTTACCATGGTTAAGGGTAAATCCGGTAAATAAGGGTTAAACAAAATAATATTATAATAATACTAAATTACCCTAAAACGTGTCCTAGCCTTATTTTTTGATACATGTTCGACCATAGGCATCTTTGGGTCGATTTTGGGACCCCATGGTGCCACTTGTAGGTGATAGAGACACTTTATTTTAATTAAGTTAAAATGAATACAAAAATGACACAAGCATATATAGTTTAGCAAAACAATTTTTACATAGGGTTATATATGTTGGATCTTAGATTATAAATATTCTTTAGAAATATAAAATGATTTCCTACATAATGATATTTTATTTATAATTTTTATACATTAGATAATTTAATTTATTTATGACACAATGATGATGAATTAATGACTATAATAGTGAAAAATTAAAATAATTGATATTATAAATACCAAAATAAATATAATATGAAACTTTTAATAAATTAAACTAATTTTCTAGGATAATATGATATACTAGGATTGATTTAATTGATTTAATTGACTTTTTTTTAATTAATCAATCTGTTATGAGTTTCACAAAAATCAACTATTGAATAGTGTCAAAATTGACATAAAAGAGTTCTTAAAACAAATATAATATTATTAATTGATATTAAATTCCTAAAAATCTAAGGTTCGGCCACGAGACTTATATCATGATAGGTTCATCATTAATGGACCACTTATGGGTCTCTTGGATGTATATAGTAAGTTTGTTAACCATATTATATAAAAATACAAAGAGACATTGTAAAAGTGAAACAAATTAACTTAGAGTTTATACTTAAAGATAAGGTTAATATAAGTACCCAAACCTGTCAAAATTCTATTGGTTGAGTTGTTTTCGACCCATCCCCACCTTAAAATTTAAATAATCAACTTTGGATCCATTAGAAACCGAATATGAATTTATTATAAACTGATATTTCTAGCTTTTCCAAAGGTGCCCCTCACCCCTCTTATAAAAGGGCACTCCTCCTTCTCATTTCTTCACACCTTCAAAACCTTTTGGTTCAGCAAAACTCTGCCCAAATACACTCCCAACTTCCATAACTACAACCTAGAGTCCTTAGTTTGATCAGAAAGCCATCCTAAGGAGCCCTTTTGATCAAATCAAAAGGAAGAACCCGAAGAAGAGGTAATGATTTCACCAACCTTATTCCAAGTTCCTTTCTTCTTCCACTTTGTCTTCCTTTGTTATTACCATTCTAAAATAATAACTACAGTATCATATATATACTGTTATGTTATTATAAATATGGTACAACCATATTCAGTATTTTATCCACCCTTTTAATAACATGTCACCATACGTGCGTACGTACGGCTTACCGTCTCCACGTCGTGGTGTAATTGTTATTCAATATATTATTATTTGGATGGGTATAATAATGATATGTAAATCATGTAAATAATAAATATAACATGTTAATGATTCTATATATATGATATAACAACCATTTATATATTATTTCAAAAGAATGATATTGTCGCTCGTGCGTACGTACGGACTACCGTCTCCACTAACGCGATGAGATTCATTCTCCATCGTATCCATTCATGTATAATTATCATTTGATGATTTAAAAATGATGTTTAAGGACATGATATCATTCTGGATATGAATAATATACAACCTATCCATTACAAACATGGATTACGTAACAAAACATATAAAATAAAACAAGTAAGTTAACACCCAAAACAACGATAATTCTAAGATATTATTATCAAATCAATATTAAAAGATCATATATGATATCATATTAATGTATATGATTATTGTATAATTTAATAACAATTATTTCACCATTATACAGGAGTTTAACCTACCCCAACCAAGAAAAAGTACAAGGTAAGGGGTTTTCATCTCACTTCTTATTCCCGTGAGATTCATGCCATATTGCCACCATTACCTTTTGTGTGGTGTATGTACTGCCCATAATTATATTCTTTGTGTAATAAACTCTAATTTATGTATATTTACATATTCATTGTATGATACCTCTTTCATTGGTCGTATGTTTCATAATTTACTAAATTGGTAAGGGTTATTTCACAATCTCTTCATTATCCGAGGTTGTTTATATGTAATAATCTACTAGGATCTCTTTATCATCCACATCCATGTTTCTTACTAATGTATTTCAAAACATTTTTACTATTTAAAAGACTATGGGTTAAATTCATTTATACCCTAATGTGTTTCAAAAGTAATCTTTCTGTCGTTTTCCAAAAAAGGCACTTTTAACCTTTTTGACAAAATTAAGGTAAGAATGTTTTTTTAACTTATACGGCGGGTGTGGCTATTTTCCACCGTTATAAAATCATCGAATCTTCCGTTACAAGATAATAAGATTATTTTCAAAAAAAATGTTTTATTTCATAAATATAAGACTCTTAAATGATTTCAAAATAGAAAGAGATATTTTTCTAAAATAGTCTTTATTTCATCTATGTCAACATCCTTTGATGGCTTTTAATATTATTTGAAGTTGATTTATTATGATACAAAACATCCATATTTTATTGAAGGTTTTGTGATATTTTTGATTGTGGATAAGCTATTCTTATTTCACTCATGGTTTTTTTTAAATTATTGACATTTCAAAAGTTATTTTAATCCGAATGTTTATGTTATATTTCAACCTTTCATTCAGATGAATGTGTTAGACAAGTATGTTCCGGGTTGGGGACCGGTAAAAGTAAGCCCTCCGGTTTGGTCTCCGGTTATTAGAGGAACTCCGGTTTGGTCTCCGGTAATTAGAGGAACTCTGGGTTGGTGTCCGGTTATTAGAGGCACTCCGGGTTGGTGTCCGGTTATTAGAGGCACTCCGTGTTGGGTTCCGGTTACAGTTAGCCCCTAGGTCTTAGGATGAGGCCTTGACAAAGAAATTAAATTTCAGCATATTTCATCCCGACATTATTAAATTGGTTATTGATATTGCATGTGATTATTCGATTAGTAGAATATCCATGTGAATAAGTAAATGGCATTATTTCATTTTACTTTTTCCATACTATGTTGAAGTTCAAGTTTAAAAGGCTTTTGTTTTAGTAATGCATTGCCTTAAATGTTTATGCTTATTTTTGAATGTTCCGTTATATTGTTATCCTTACTGGGAATTTGAGCTGACCCATTTTCTATGTTTTATTTTTCCCAGGATGTGAAGAAGTAAGTTATGAATGACCTGCAGGGATATTATGAGGGGATAATAGTGTGGACTATGGAGACATTATGTTGTCGTAGTAGTTTTTCACTTTATGATGTAATGTAAAACATTATGAATATATCTAGTGTTTCTAAGGCTACTAAATCAATCGGTCTTTCGAGATTTGATCTTTCTTGTGATCATGCCAATGTTATGTAATAATGCACCGACTCTGGGTAACTAGGATCGGGGCGTTACACCATACTCTTAGGGAGTCTTTTAGTGTATTAAAGGGATATGTATCACGACTCTAAAAATAAGAAGATGTATATTATTTTTTATAAAATAATGAATATATTTTAATCATTTTATTGTGACTTGGATAATGATTATTAAAGCATGAATAATATTTAATGGGTTAATATTAAAATTCTATTATGAAATATATTTTAAGGAAATAACGTATTTTTTAAATAAATAATATTTTAAAGAATTATTATTATAAAATAAAGTTTCATAAATATAAATTATCATAATTTTTTTGAAGTCCAATGTAATATTTATTTGGGTTTTGAAAAATTAATTTCCAAAACCAGTCATTTTCTATAAATGATATATTTTTTAATGTGAAAATTTACATATTTATACCATTATATAGAGAAAATTAATATTATTTTTGGAATTAGTATGTCGAAATCATCTAATAGTGAAATTTTCATAATTTTTTGAGTCATTAAAAGATTCAGGTAAAAATTTAATACTGAATAAATACGTGGTCTGTTTTATGACATCCTAATGGAATAATAGTTATGTAATAAATACTATAAAAGGTATACTAATACAAATATATGTTTTCCCTTTAAAATATGGTAACTTTATCTTTATTAGATTTATTATATAAATACTTAACGAATCCCTCAAAACTATTAATATATTACACAGCTTTAAAATCATTTCTATGTGAGTGTGACTCACCTCCACATAAGCAAGGGAACTATTTTATTATATTAGGCACTTTTCCTTATATAATAATGATAATCAATAAATTTTGGCATAAACCATTGGAAAAAACTATAGTGATCCTCTCTTTTGAAACAAAAACATTACATAACTTTTGTAGAATACTTAAACATTATAATAACAGATAGCCAAAGAAAATAATTTTTTAGAGCCTTTGGAATAATGGATACATAAAACCTAGTAAATAAATGATTTATATCATATCCCACCAGGTTCTCTTAACTATCACCCTTCTTAGACACCTCAAACATAAAACATATCATCATAACCTGCGAGAAGGGAAACAAAAAATGGGTGATCTTTGATGCTCAGTAAGGGTAAACAAGGGAGACATATAAGAATACACATGATAATAATGGTATGAATATGTAATCATGAAAATATAATATCATACCCTACATATCAAGGATCATAATTGGAATCATGTAGAAATAATTAGTGATTCATAATACATGAATCATAAAGAAATAAAGCACATAGCACAGAAATCATAACATAGGAATATAACATGGAATTTTTGAAGACACATAAGCTAAAATATGATTTCCATAGTAGCTAATACATCACTTACAATCCCTTCATGGTACTATAGGTACAATCCTGAGACCATCTTGGTTTTCATGGTTTAGTCCCATGGCAATCTTAGTATAAATATTTCACTCCACATACCATCTTGGTATTGATGGTTCACTCACTTAGAAATCTTATTTTTCAAGGTTCATTCCAAATACCATATTAGTATATATCATGCTATATTAATATTTTCTCTAGGAATTGAATATAGATATAGGTCTAACCCATCTCATAGTGAAATAATTCATACATTTCCCACAAGATCATAGATAGTCGTATCATAACCCATGAAATAAAAATGTTATTATTATGATGAAATCATATCATAACATTTTGAAATAGACAGGTTTCATAATAATTTCATCATAAACATAACCCATTAAAATAAGTTGGTTTCAAAAACATATAACCTGTGAAAGTGAAATAGGGTTCCCAAAAATCATGCCATCAAAACAAAATCCATTTAGAGAAAAAAATATAAATGGAATCCTTGAATAATTTTACCATAAAGAAATTTGTAACACCAATAGATGTTATCTTATAAGGGATATAATTTTTAAAGATCTTTAAAACCATTTATTAAGGAAAATATACTTTCTTCTTTGAAAATTTATTTTTATAACATAAAAACTTTTGAAAACCGTTTCATTGGAAATATATTTGAAATCTTATAAAGGATTATTTAAAAAAATTAAACATTTTTAAAATCCATTTTCCATAAAAATTATCTTCTAGGATCTTTTTAAAAAAAATTGAAAACATTTGTTTTTGAATACAATATATTTCAAACCAAAGAGAGAGAGGTGGTCCTATTTTACATAAAAACAATATCTTAAGTACCAATGAGTGGAAAAAGTGGTACTAACTCATGAGAATATAGTGAATAAATAAAGTAAAAATAAAATTATGATTATTCTCGATAGATGGATCAAATATTTAATTAATGGATGCATAAACAAAAATAATATCAAAACGTGGTCACATTTTCTCAATAAACTCCTATAACTAAGTAACATGGGATCATACTCTCTATGTAAGAAAAGCATATTAAATGAATCTTAAATTATAATAAAAAATAATTTCTTTATGATATAACATGTAAAATGGAAGTATTTACACCTTAAGAAATAATTTAAGTGTGTAACAAAACATGAGTCTCAAAGAAGGAAAATTGAGAAAACATTTTATCGATTTGGTAAATTTTGAAACTTAAAACCCATGAATAAAATATCATAAAATGTATATATTGATACCCATAAATTTAGTCATATATTAAATTCATGTTAATTATACACACAACACTAAATGAATGATTTGTGAACATAGCATGTATCTTAGGGGAATAAAATTTGAGATGAAATCCACTTACCTTGTGTCTTGACTCTCTTCATACTCATTAAATATTCATGAAAAATAAATATAATTCTGTTATACATATTTTATATAATAATATTTTTATACACAATGACATATATTATTTCATTATGACCTTATATTACCCTCTTGTTAACAATCCTATGTAAAGGTTTAACTTCGTGTAATATGAGCTTTGTTCTTCGTATGTGTCTTAATTTTTCATTTAATTGGTCCTTATAATTATATCATGATTCCATTATGTAAATAATTTTATAAATATCATTAATATAAATTTTATTTATGTTATAATAATCAATATCATAAATAATTGTGTAATGGAATATACCGTTCAGGGAGACAGTAAGTCGTACGTACACATGAACACTATATCTATTTTATTAGTATTACTGATAGAAAGAATGAAAATGACATAAAATATTATATTTATATAATAAAATTAAATTAGTATTATAATTTTATATATTTAATATAATATCACTAAACCCATCCTTAATAAATTCTATGTTGTGTGTGAATTAATCATATCGCTTTGAGGGGGCGGTAGTCCAGACTTCCTCAAACGAAATTATTGTAATTACACCAAATGAAAAGTAAAAAATATGTGTGTTGTAAAATTAATAAATAAGTTTAAATAAATAATAAAAATTAAATATATAAACATATTTTCTATAGTAATTTCCAAAATGAGATGCGGTAATGGAAAATTGGAAAATCGTCATTTATGAGGTGCTAGTTCATTGTACATGTAAACGATATATTCAATATCCATTAGATGGAGGTGTGTGTAATTTTTGGTAGAATAATTAGAGTAAAAAATCCTAGTACATTGATGATAATTGTTTTTAAATATAATAATTTAATAAATATATTGGATGGGGTGGATAATGAAAAATAATGGAATGGAGTTTGAGAGAAGTTGTTTCCTCCTAACCTGGTTACTCCTTTTGGTTCGTGCCAAAAGGATTCCTTGAAATTACTTCTCCCAAAAATAAGTATTCAATGAGGAATGAAGAGATGTTTTTATATTATTTTATCAGAGTTTATATGATCTAATGGTTTTGAGAGGTGTGAGGAAATGAGAAGATTTGGTGGACTTTATTTGCAAGGGAAAGGACACAGATGGCATTTTTTAAAACAAGTTTGGTGTACCCACGTTTTTTACTAAAAAATGTAATAACAACACAAAAAAACTCAATAAAAATATTTTTATGGACTAATAATGGCCATAAAAAGGGTTTTTGAAAAGTTTCTCAATTGTTTTGGGTCTTATATTTATATTTTAGTACTTTATAATCCTAATTTTTCTCTTCACTGATGTACTTAATTATAATCACAATCATTAATAATTTTGGTAAAAAAATGTTGAACTTATTATAAAATATATATTATGATGATTAAAAATATGGAATCCATTTTTACAAATTCTAATCACATAATTCATGGAAATAAATTTAAAATTAATCTCATAGTGGGTCGATAATGCTGGGTTTCAATGTTTTAATGATCAAACGTTTTCAATGTTTTTATTTCCAATTTCAATGTGAAATTGGTTAAAATTATGAAATTGTTTTAAATATTAAAAATATTATCTAATTAAACTTTTAAAGCAGTTTAAAATATAAATTTACTTTATAAATAAATTAAATTAAAAGCATTTTTGACTTAAAATAAAATATTTGTCACTATTCATCCAAAAATGAAGCTTGTTAGAAAATTCAAAATATTAGCCTCAGCTAATTTAGATATTATAAATTAAAAAATAAAGTTTTTTTTATCAAATTTAATATCTAAATTTCTCTCAAATTAAATTTATTATTCTTCATAGAATTACATTAAAAGAAGTTCATTCGAGAAAATTACATTTTTAACCATAGAAGAACTTTATCAAAAATCATGTAATTTATTATTAATAATTTTTATTTATATGAAATAGTTATAAACTATATTTCAAAAATAGATATTACTATTCATATATATATATATATAATTTTATGGGATTGGTTATCAAAATCTGATTTAAATGTTTTGTAAAAAACAGATGTTTCATTGAAACTGAATGATATGTGTATTATACGCTAACTCAGTGTTGTGTGTGTTTTTTTTCCAAGATAGTGTTACATGAAACATATAAAAATTAGGTTCCATGTCAAAGGAATATTTTAATTAGTTAATTTCATGATATATATGAAAATTAAATTAATTTGAAAAAAAAATCCATAAAACTCATGGTGTTACATTCAACCCCCCCCCCCACCCAATGAATTTCAACATCAAAATTCATCACTTGGGTAAAAAAATATTAGGATTATTCTTATTCATCATATACTCAATTTCCCATGTATATTACTCTAACTGGTGATTTATCCACAAAAAATTGACTATGTGAGTGGTTTTGTTTCATAAAACTTTCTTTGACAAGTCTAGAACTTCAATAGGTTGTTCCTCAAAAGAATGATCTGGATCCAGCGGTATGACCACTATGTTCAGTACATGTGAAGGTTATGGTATATACTTCTTCATGATAGACGTAAAAAACACATTTTTTACTCGAATAAAATTTTGAGGAAATTCCCAGAAACATGTTACTATCCTAATACAATCAAGAATATCAAAGGGAGCAATAGACCTAGGCCTTTATTTCCATTTATTACTAAATCTCATGACATTATTCCATAGAGAGATTCATAAAAAAACAATTTCAAAAACATAAAATGTTAGATCATGCATATGGTTATCATCATCACTTTCCTGCTGACTTTGATCTATCTTGATATGTTGTTGAATGGTTCTAACCTTCTTGACCTTTTCATCAGCGCTATCAGGTCCTAATAGATCTATTTCTCCAACATCGTTCTAAAATATCAGAGCTCTACATTTCTTCCCCTATAGAACTTTATACAATTCCATTTGAATGCTTGAGTGAAATCTATTTTTAATGAAACCTCAACTAGAGAAATGTGATTATTTGAAACACCTTTGAAATCAAGCAAGAAGATCTCAACATATACTCTAGGGTTTGAATTGTTATTTTAGTCATACCATATATATGAGGATGATAATTAGTTCTAAAACACAATTCTGTATGAATTGGTTATTGAATACTTCTCTAGAACATTGTGGTAAAACTTAGATCCCAATATGATATAATATATTGTGGTACTCCATGTAACCTTACCACTTCCTTAATGTATATCCTCGAATTTTGATCCAAATAGAAATATTATCTGTTAAAAATTAAGTGTTCTGACTTATTAAGGTGATTTAATACCACCCATATGAAATTAAACACTTTATAGGGTTTGTGTAGTCCAATGAAAAAAATCCATAGGGATGATTTCTGCTTTCCATTATGTTGTGAGTAATGCATGAAATATCTATTTATAATTTTTTCATTCAGCCTAAAAATGCTATAATACATAACACCAAGATAAAAACTCTATGATACCACTCTTCATTGAATCCCACCATAAGTATTCTTTAAATCATCTATACATCTTTGTACTTCTAGGATGAATAGAGAATGAAGAACTATGATAATACTCTAATAGATAATTCATAAAATATTGTGTGGAAGGAACACCTAAATAGTTCTTAAACCTTATCCTTCTATCCTAATCAAGGTTAAACTCTGGAATATTTCATAATATATTATGAAGTTCTTCAACTTTCATATTCACCTCGTTAATATTTACATGGATAGAGTGTTGAACATTCATTTGAGAAAGATAATATTTTCCCCTGCCTTGAGGATTTATAAATCAATTCATTGAAAATATAGAAATACTATATATTTTGTGATTATCATCATGGATAATCTAGAATGATCCTCCCGACTCTAAAAATCATCCATCTTGTTAGCTTCCCCAGGGGGGTAATGTATTGAACAATCATAATCTCTTTTCAACAGTAACCATCTACTCTATAGCATGTTCAACGCCCTCTGTTTGAATATATATTTTATAATTTTATGATCAGTATATATATCAAAATTTACTCCAACAAAGAAAAATTCATTAATATATATAATGTAAAAAATACCATTGCTAACTCCAAATACATATTTGGGTAATTTTGGTCATGAATCTTCAACCGATATGAAGAATATGTAATAACCATGTTATTTTGTACACTAGAACATACCAATCCCATCATGGATGAATCTATATTGATTATAAACCCTTATCCACTATAGTTTAATTTAATCACAGGTGCACTGGCCAATATTCTCTTCAGTTCCTTAAAATTATCCTCACACTCATCTATCTAGAAGAACTTGACACCCTTCTGAGTTAACATGGACACAAAATTATATATTCATGAGAAATTATTTAAAATCCATCGATAATATACTTCTAATCTAAGAAATATATAGATATCTACCACCATTGTTAGTCTAGTCTATCATTCAATAGCCCTTGTCTTTGATCGATATAATACTATACCATATCTTGAGATTATATGACCTAAAAATGAACCTTTTTTCAGCCAAAATTCACAGCATGTAAATTTTTAATATAGATTACCCTTTCTTAGGGACCTCAATTGTAACATCCCAAGTAAGTAATAAATAATAGATATTTTATCTATTCCTATTAATGAATTAGATAGTTTTTTAGAGTCTTAAAATGAAAATAAATACAATCTTAAGCATTGAATACACTAATATTCTTAAAAGATTGTTTTACTGCCTTTTGATGGAAAACAATTTTTAAATCAAACTTTTGACAATTTTATAATCTATATTTGTCAAAATAAACATATTTATTATGATTGGGACATTGAAATTTACAATGGATAAATTTTTGGTATATTTCTGACAATGTTCTTTTTTTAATGAATAGTGAAAAATACTACATTTTACATCAAAACTGATTTTTAATCTACTTTATTTATATGATTATATTATCTTTTGAATTGGTCTTAAATTGTAACCTAAATATATTTTTACCATTTAATCCAATGTTTGTGATTATAATTAATTTCACTTTGAAATCAGACTTAAACTAGTGTTAATCTTTTAATACTTATTGTTTCATAAAAACACGCTATATGTCATGACAGCGGGAATTAATTATTAAATTAATTAATATGACTTATATGATTTGAATTTTGTAAAACAGACATCATTTTTGATTTTATAATATCAAATATAGCTTAGGGTGATGTTTTGGTATTTTTCTGAAAAACTTCAATTTTTGATGAATAGTGAAACCACTAAGTGGTAGTTAAAGAAACTGAATTTTTCGTTTAAATGATTATTTGTCACTTATGTGATTTGATTTTCAAAAATCCGACATACATGGTTGTCATTAATAAGTAAAATGTGGTTCAATGAGATTAAAATAATTTTTTGGTGAATAGTAACTTTTCAGTTCTTAATTACGATTAGAGGTAATTAGTGTAGTTTAAGGTAAAAATAATGTTTTGATAATATGAGAGGAGCTTGACACATGTACTACCCTTATTGGATGTGTCATGGCCGACCAATACAAGCCATGGGTCAACTTGGGGACCCCAGGGAGCCACTTTGGTTGGGAAATGACATAAATAACTTTTTATTTAATGGTAAAGTAAAAATGACCCAAACATGAGCTGTTTTACTAAAACAATTATTAAATGGGGTTATACTAGTCAGAGTTTTGACTATAAATAATAATTAGAAAGATAAAATGATTTACTACATCATGATATTTTTTTATAATTTTTAGACATTAAATAAATTAAATTATTTATGACATCATGATGATGCAGCGATTACCTCATTAATAAAGGATTTAAATAAAACGAAAAGATAATGTAAAATCTATGACCTTAACATGTCCAAACCCTATTGGATGAGTGGATTTAGAACCTTTATCACCTTATCCTAGAATTATATCAAAGTGGGACCTGTTATATCCGAATACCATTTTAAAATAATGTGACATTTCTTTACTTTCCAAGAGTGCCCCTCCTCTCCTCTTATAAAAGGCCCCCACCTCTACCTCCATACCCACACTCACAAAGCCTTTGTCTCAGCCAACCCCTGCCCATTTTGTCTCTCCAAATCCCTCTATTACTCCTTGAAGCCTCACATTGGGCAGAAGTCTTCCCAAGAAAGCCTTTGAGCTCAAACCAAAGGGAGTTACCCAATTTTAAGGTAATGTTTTCACTTGAGTCCTTTTGTTTTATTTTGCTTCTCCAACCCCCTAAACTCTTTTTATTCATTTCTTTTGTAACAACTACAGTATCTTTAATATACTAGGATGTTGTTATAAGATGTATTCTAGCTACACTTACACACACCTACATCTAATGGTTAATGGACATACTGTTTCCGTGGATGGTGAATTTATGCCTCCCGAAACGATGATTGTTCTACATTCTTTTAACACCTTCAAAGGTGGCCATTATAATGACACTATATTTATATATGATATATAATATGTTTATGATTTCTTTAATCTTCTTTATTTTTCATTTTGGGCATACCTTTATGGTTTCCATTATGGGTAAACGTGATATCTTCATTTAAGGAAGTCTGGACTACCGCCCCCTCAAAGTGATTTGATTCGTTAAATACCATATGTGGGACGTATAAAGGATGGTAATATGATATTATATATGATATTATACTGGAATTATAATATACATTTATATCATTATGATTCCATTCTATAAAATACGAAATAGAAATGAAATTAGTGTTAATGCGTACGTACGGCTTACCGTCTCCATGAACGGTGCATTTCATTTATTACCTCAAAAATGATTATGTAATATTATAAATGCATATATATGATATATACATCATGATTATAATTCTGGATATAATGGATACATGAACAAATTGTAATTATAAAGGGTTTATTTTTGACTCAAGTACCAATGATCGTTAAAACGATCGTTATTAACTTAAATAATTACATAGTGTAAGTGATATAAAAGGAATAATGAACTTGAAAAAGGTTCTTAAGAAAGTAGAAATTAACTCAAGTTTATTATTCAGGACATTAAATAACGATCGAGTAAAGTCGGACCCGAGGTATGAGACTTCATCTCAATCTCCTTTCATTAAGGCATATTTTGTTTTATACACAACCTTCTTTTATATGGTGTATAAACCCCGTTGACTTTTACGTTTATTCAAACAGAATATTTTTTATAAGAAGCATTTACTAAACGACGAAAGGGAATTTTTTTGTCGTATGTATGCGGCGACAACGACTTCTCGGCCGCCGTGACCATTATTTGAGTTTCGGCTTCCTCTACAAGCCATACCTTTTTTTAAAAGAAAAATAAATACCATGTTTTACTTTTCTTTTATTTTGGTATTGAAAATGGTTTTCATAATGTTTTTATATCAATGTGTTGTATTGATATCTTGTGATTGAAAGGTGGAAATGTTATGTTTCCTTTATGCATGTTTTATGTGATACGATTATGTTGAGGTTCTTGGGAATTATTATGAAGACGGGTGGTTCCGTGATAATATAAGGGCGGGGAGCCCGATATAGCTCTCTAATGAATTGGGTAACGCGAAAGAGTGAAACGTTAAGGTTTCTCCAAAGAGATTTAGGGAATATACTGTGATGGGTATTCCAAACGTAACCAAGAGGGTTACTCCTTACGTAAGAATGTTATGAATGCCTCAAGTTACCTTTATGTCTTATGATTTCTACGATTTATTCATGATTTTATGAGGTATGTTAAAGTGCTTATGTTTTATGGGTAAAGTATGATTTCATTCTTATGTATATATGTACCCATGTTTCCTTTCCATATTTTTATATCATTTACTGAGCTTTTTATGCTCATCCCAAGTTTTTTTTTGAAATGTTTTTCACAGGTCAAGGGAAAGGTACATGATATGATGATACTGTTATGGAAGTGTCAAGAATGAATCGATGTCTTACTTTAAATATGTTTCCATTGATGGGAAAAATGAATACTATCTTTATGTAACCTCTTTGTTTATATGTGGAATGTAATGTATGTTTTATGTTCTAATTCTCTAAAAATATAAACCTGAAAAGATCCTCAATGTGTAATCTTGTAATAACTCAAGATTAGGTAACGTTTAAGGCCGGGGCCTTATAGTTGGTATCAAAGGGTCGATTTAGATAACTTTAGGAGTTAGAATTCTATTAAATGATTATCCAAAAATATTTTTTTATGGTCAAATTGAAATGATATAGCATTTGAAGATTACCATGTTGCTTTATCTAAGACAAGTTTGTTCAGAATGGTTTTCCACAGAGGAAATAGGGAAGCAGTGCTAGGAAGGCATACAGAAGGAAATAACCTTCCGAATCAGCATCCTAAAATGGTCGGAATTGGAACTGAATAGTTTTGTTGCAGTAATGGCACAGTTGACTCAAGAAATAAATGGTGGTGGTATCCAGGCACGAGATCAGCCAGATCAACCGCAGTGGAACTTGTCAGTGGTGGAACATTTCATGAGGCAACATCCCCCATCATTTAGAGGATCATCTGACCATGTGCTAGCTAAATGGTGGATTAAATCACTGGAGAAGATTTTTGATGTCATGGGGTGTTCAGACAATCAAAAGTTTAGTCTTGCTATCTACCGTTTTGAGGGTGAAGCAGATCAGTGGTGGTCGATGGTTAAAAATATCAGGGACGCTGATGATATTGATGCTCTCGACTGGGATGAATTCAAAGGTATGTTTCTTGAGAATTATTTTCCTAAGGCAGTTCGACTTAGGATGAAAAAGAAATTCTTGGAATTGAGGCAAGAGGAAGACTCAGTGGCTACCTATGATGAATGGTTCACTCGATTGGCAAGGTATGCTCCATATTTTATCCGAGACCTTGATAGTAAAATCAATCGTTTTTACTCAGGAATAAAGCCAAAATATCGAAGGGTATTATCTTCTCGTGAGTTTAAAAGTTATGAAAAGCTTTTTCGATGTTCTAAGAAGGTGGAAATGGAGTTTTCCGATGATCAACTGTTCTATAATAGCCAACATAAGAAGAGACCAAGGTGGCAGTAGAAAGGTGAGAATTCTTCAAAAAATTCTGATGGTAAGAAATCTAAGTTTCTAGTTTGTGATAAATGTGGCAAAATGCATGCTGGGGAATGTCTTCTGAATTCTGGAAAGTGCTATCGATGTGGTAAGATGGGAAACAAGGCTCGTTATTGCACTGAAAAAGATCAGTGTGATGGTAAGACCAAATTTGATTTACAGTTAGTGAAATGTTATAAATGCAATGAGATAGGTCACTAGAAAAACGAGTGTCCGACAAATAGCTTGAGTGATGGGAAGCAGTTAGACTACAAGCAGAAAGAGGTGGTGAAATCCTTTGCAACTACTTCATCAGATGTCGGGCCGTCAAAATGAAGTTGTATCAGGTACTTTGTTTGTTTTTTCAGATTATGCCAGTGTGTTGTTTGATTTGGGGTTTACACATTCTTTCATCTTTGAAACCTTTTCTAGTAAAATGGGAATACCATCTCAAGAATTGACTCCTGAACTTTTGGTAAAAACACCTGGGGGAAATGTTGATGCAAAAATAATTTATAAGAATCTTCCTATCCTTATATGTGGAAAGAACCTACTTGAAAACCTTATTGTTCTACCTCTAGTAGAGTTTGATGTTATCCTGGGTATGGATTGGCTCTCTATTTACCATTCTAAGATTGACTGTAGAGCTAAAGATGTTTCTTTTCAGAAATACTCTTAGTTTGTGTACAAGAATGAACCCTTATTGTTGATAACTTATCAAGAGGCCAAGAAACTTGTAAAAAATGGAAATGAATGTTACCTTGCACACATCGTTGAAAATAAAGTAAATGCTCAGATTAATGATATGCCAGTGGTAAATGAGTATCCTGATGTTTTTCCTGATGAGTTTCCTAGAATAATACCAGATCGGGATGTTGAGTTTATTGTTGACTTAGTTCCTGATGCTAAGCCAATTTCAAAACCCCCTTATTGAATGGCTCAAATTGAACTTTTAGAGTTGAAGGAGCAATTGCAAGATTTATTAGAGAAATGTTTCATTCGACCTAACACATCACCATGGGGTGATCCTATTTTATTTTTAAAAAATAAAGATGGTTCTATGAGAATATGCATTGATTATAGAGCCTTGAATAATATCATTGTTAAGAACAAATATCATTTGCCTCATATCGATGATTTGTTTGACCACCTCTAGGGAGCTCAGTATTTTTCAAAGATTGACCTAAGATCGGGGTACCATCAGCTGAAGGTAAAGGAAGCATATGTTCCGAAGACTGCGTTTCGTACAAGATATGGCCAATATGAATTTGTAGTAATGCCTTTTGGGCAAACCAATGCACTTGTTGTATTCATGGACATAATGAATATAATTTTCCATGAGTTCTTGGATAAGTTTTTGGTGGTTTTCATTGATGATATTTTGGTGTTTTCTAAAAGTAAATAAGTGCATGAAAGACATTTAAGGGTTATTTTTCAAACATTAAAAGAAAATAAATTGTATGGGAAATTCAGAAAGTGTGAGTTTTGGTTGCAACAAATTTCTTTCCTTGGTCACATTGTTTCTAAAGATGGGATAACTGTTGATCCTACAAAAAAAAAATTTGTGGAAGACTGGCCAAGACCCACAAATGTAACTGAGATTCGTAGCTTCATTGGTTTGGCAGGCTATTACTGAAGGTTTGTTAGAAATTTTTCATGGTTATCTTGTCCAATGACTAAGCTAACTCAGAATGGTTTTCAGTTTATCTGGACAAAAGAATGTGATGATTGTTTTCAGGAACTGAAAAGAAGATTGGTGAATGCTCCAGTTTGGGCACTACCTTCTAGGAATGATGAGTTTGTTATATACAGTGATGCTTCATTGAAAGGACGTGGTTGCGTCCTAATGCAGAATGATCAGGTAATTGCTTATGCTTCACGACAGTTGAAAACTCATGAGGTAAATTACCCTACACATGATTTGGAATTAGCTGCTGTTGTTTTTGCTTTAAAAATTTGGAGGCATCATTTCTATGGAGTAAAGTGTGAAATATATACCGATCACAAAAGTTTAAAGTATATATTCACTCAGAAAGAGTTGAAAATGAGACAAAGGAGATGTCTAGAATTAATCAAGGATTATGATTGTACAATTCATTACCATCTAGGAAAAGAAAATAAAGTGGTTGATGCTTTAAGTATAAAAAGTAATGCTTCATTAGCAATGTTGTGTTTGGAATGTGATCCTTTGGTTAAGGATTTGATGAATTTGGCATAGAAGTTTTTGGTGCAGGATGTTCTTCTGTTTTGTTTCAGGTATTCGTGAGATAATCTCTATCAGACAGAATCAAGCAAGCACAGAAGAAAGACAGTGAGTTGCAGAAAAAGGTAGAGCTCGTTCAGAAAGGTAAGTTGCATGAATTCAACATTGATAATGATTGCGTTTTGAAATTTGGGAAGAGATTGTGTGTGCCTTGTGATTCACAGTTGAAGAGGGAGTTGTTATGTGAAGCTCATAGTTCTCTGTTTTCAGTTCATCCTGGCAGTACTAAGATGTACAGAGATCTGCGGGAGTATTACTGGTGGGATGGAATGAAAAGAGATATTGCTGATTTTACTTTGAAGTGTTTGACATGTCAACAGGTTAAAGCATAGTGGAAGTTACTGAAAGGTATGCTTCATCCTTTACCAATGCCATATTGGAAATGGTAGAATATATCCATGGACTTTGTTGTGGTATTACCGAAGACATCTCGAGGTAATAATGCAATCTGGGTTATTGTTGATCGCTTGACTAAATCTGCTCATTTCCTTGCTATACGAGATACTTTTTCCCTAGATCAACTTTACCATTTGTATCTTAAAGAGATAGTCATGATACATGGAGTTCCCCTCTCCATTGTAACTGATCGTGATCCCAGGATCACTTCTATCTTTTGAAAAGGCCTTCAGAAGTCATTGGGTACTGAATTAAATTTTAGTACAGCTTTTCATCCTCAATCAGATGGGCAGTCGGAACGAACAATTTAGACCTTGGAGGATATGCTACGAGCTTGTTCGATGGATTATCAGGGAAGTTGGGACTAACATCTTTCTTTGGTTGAGTTTTCTTATAATAACAGTTTTCATTCTAGTATAGAGATGGCACCATTTCAGGCATTATATGGGAAGCGGTGTCGAACTCCAGCTTTCTGGGATGAAGTGGGTGAAAGGAAGTTGATGGGACCAGAATTGACAGAAGATTTGGCAGAAAAAGTTCAGCTGATACAGAAACACATGATAACAGCTCAGAGCAGGCAGAAGAGTTATGCGGACAACAGGAGGAAGGATCTCTCTTTTGAGGTAGGTGATCATGTTTTTCTAAAAGTATCACCATGGAAAAGTGTGATGCGATATGGTAAGAAAGGAAAGCTGTGTCCAAGGTTCATTGGACCATATGAAATTCTAGAGAGAGTTGGATCAGTTTCTTACCTAGTGGCTTTACCTCCGAGTTTATCTCAGTTACACAATGTTTTTCACGTTTCGATATTGAGGAAGTATATGCCAGATCCATCTCATGTTTTGAGTCCAGAGGTAGTTCAGCTGGAAGAGAACCTATCTTATGAGGAACAACCGGTCCAGATTCTTGACTACAAGGAGCATGTGTTACGGAATAAGGTGATTCATCAGGTAAAGGTTTTGTAGAAAAACCACATGATTGAAGAGGCAACATGGGAATCTGAAAATGTAATGAGGGATAAATACCCCCACTTATTCGATAAGTAAATAAATTGCGGGGACGCAATTTTCTAAAGGGGGGAAGGATGTAACATCCCAAGTAAGTAATAAATAATATATATTTTATCTATTCCTATTAATGAATTAGATAGTGTTTTAGAGGCTTAAAATGAAAAAAAATATAATCTTATGCATGGAATACACTAACATTCTTAAAAGATTGTTTTACTGCCTTTTAATGGAAAACCCTTTTTAAATCAAACATTTGACAATTTAATAATCTTTATTTTTCAAAATAAACATATTTATTATGATTGGGACATTGAAGTTTAAATTGGATAAATTTTTGGTATTTTTCTCACAATGTTATTTTTTTAATGAATAGTGAAAAATTCTACATTTTACATCAAAACTGCTTTTTAATCTACTTTATTTATATGATTAGATTATCTTTTGAATTGGTCTTAAAGTTTAATCTGAATATATTTTTACCATTTAATCCAATGGTGGTCATTATAATTAATTTCACTTTGAAATCGGACATAAACTAGTGTCAATCTTTTGATACTTATTGTTTCATAAAAACACGCTATCTGTCCTGACAGCGGGAATTAATTATTAAATTAATTAATGTGACTTATATGATTTTAATTTTGTAAAATAGGGATCATTTTTGAATTTTGAATATCAAATATAGCTTAGGGTGAAGTTTTGGTATTTTTCTGAAAAACTTCAATTTTTGATGAATAGTGAAACCACTAAGTGGTAGTTAAAGAAACTGAATTTTTCGTTTAAATGAAAATTTTTTCACTTCTGTGATTTGATTTTCAAAAATCCGACATACATTGTTGTCATTAAGAAGTAAAATGTGGTTCAATGAGATTAAAATAATTTTATGGTGAATAGTTACTTTATTGTTCTTAATCGCGATTAGAGGTAATTAGTGTAGTTTAAGGTAAAAATAATGTTTTAATAATTTGAGATGAGCTTGAAACATGTCCTACCCTTATTGGATGTGTCATGGCCGACCAAGAAAATCCATGGGTCAACTTGGGGACCCCATGGAGCCACGTTGGTTGGGAAATGACATAAATAACTTTTTATTTAATGGTAAAGTAAAAATGACACAAACATGAGATGTTTTACTAAAACACTTTTTAAATGGGGTTATACTAGTCATATTTTTTACTATAAATAATAATTAGAAAGATAAAAAAATTTACTACATCATGATATTTTTTTTATAATTTTTAGACAATAAATAAATTAAATTATTTATGACATCATGATGATGCAGTGATTACCTCATTAATAAAGGATTTAAATAAAATGAAAAGATAATGTAAAATCTATGACCTACACATGTCCAAAACCTATTTGATGAGTGGATGTCGAACCCTTATCACCTTATCCTTGAATTATATCAATGTGGGACCTCTTAAATCCGAATACCATTTTAAAATAAAGTGACATTTCTTTACTTTCCAAGAGTGCCCCTCCTCTCCTATTATAAAAGGCCCCCAACTCTACCTCCTTACCCACACTCCCAAAGCCTTTGGCTCGGCCAAACCCTGCCCATTTTGTCTCTCCACTTCCCTCTCTTACTCCTTGAAGCCTCACTTTGGGGAGAAGTTTTCCCAAGGAATCTTTTGAGCTCAAACCAAAGGGAGTTACCCAATTTTAAGGTATTGTCTTCACTTGAGTCCTTTTGTTTTATTTTGCTTCTCCAACCCCCTAAACCCTTTTTATTCATTTATTTTGTAACAACTCCATTATATTCAATATACAAGGATTTTGTTATAATAATGATTTGAGCTACACTTACACACACCTACATCTAATGGTTAATGGACATACTGTTTCCGTGTAAGGTGAATTTATGTCTCCCGAAACGATGATTGTTCAACATTCTTTTAACACCTTCAAAGATGGCCATTATGATGACACTATATTTATATATGATATATAATATGTTTATTCTTTCCTTAAGCTTCTGTATTTTTCATTTTGGGAATACCTTTATGGTTTCCATTATGGGTAAACGCGATATCTTCATTTAAGGAAGTGCGGACTACCGCCCCCTCAATGTGATTTGATTCGTTAAATACCATATGTGGGACATATAAATTATGGAACTGTGATATTATATATGATATTATACTATAATTATAATATAACTTTATATCATTATGATTCCATTCTATAAAATACGAAATAGAAATGAAAGTAGCGTTCATGCGTACGTACGGCTTACCGTCTCCATGAACGGTGCATTTCATTTCTTACCTCTAAATGATTATGTAATATTATAAATGCATATATATGATATATACATCATGATTATAATTCTGGATATAATGGATACATGATCAAATTTTAATTATAAAGGGTTTATTTTTGACTCAGGTACCAATGATCGTTAAAACGACTGTTATTCACTTAAATAATTACATAGAGTCCATGACATGGAAATAAGTGATATAAAAGGAATAATGAACTTGAAATAGGTTCTTAAGCAAGTAGAAATTATCTCAAGTTTATTATTCCGGACATTAAGGAACGATTGAGTCAAGTCGGACCCGAGGTATGGGACTTCGTCTCAATCTCCTTTCATTGAGGCATATTTTTTTTATACACAACCTTCTTTTATATGGTGTATAAACCCCTTTGACTTTTACCTTTATTCAAAAGTAATATTTTTTATACAAAGTGTTTACTAAATGACGAAAGGGAATGTTTTTATTGTACGTATGCGGCGACAATGACTTCTCCGCCACCGTGACCATTATTTGAGTTTCGGCTTCCTCTACAAGACATACCTTTTTTAAAAAAGAAAAATAAATACCATGTTTTACTTTTCTTTTATTTTGGTATTGAAAATGGTTTTCATAATGTTTTTATATCAATGTGTTGTATTGATATCTTGTGATTTAAAGTTGGAAATGTTATGTTTCCTTTATGCATGTTTTATGTGATATGATTATGTTGAGGTTCTTGGGTATTATTATGAAGACGGTTGGTTCCGTGATAAACTAAGGGTAGGTGAGCCCGATATAGCTCTCCAATGCATTGGGTAACGTGAAGGAGTGAAACGTAAAGGTTTCTCTGAATATATTTTGGGAATATACTGTGATGGGTATTCCAAACGTAACCAAGAGGGTTACTCCCTACGTAATAATGTTATGAATTCATCAAGTTACCTTTATGTCTTATGATTTCTATGATTTATTCTTTATTTGATGAGGTATGTTAAAGTGCTTATGTTTTATGCGTAAAGTATGATTTCATTCTTATGTATATATGTACCCATGTTTCCTTTCCATATTTTTATATCCCTTACTGAGCCTTTTATGCTCATCCCATGTTTTTTTGAAATGTTTTTCACAGGTCAAGGGAAAGGTACATGATATGATGATAGTGTCAAGGAAGTGTCAAGAATGAATCGATGTCTTATTTTAAATATGTTTCCATTGATTGGGAAAATGAATAATATCTTTATGTAACCAATTTGTTTATATGTGGAATGTAATGTAATTTTTATCTTCTAATTCTCTAAAACTCTAAACCTGAAAAGATCCTCAATGTGTAATCTTGTAATAACTCAAGATTAAGTAAGGTTTAAGGCCGGGGACTTATATCAATACAATTATCAAGTGATATTTGCTCTCTTCCTTTACCTTTTAGTAGCTAATACTATCATCTATAAAGACAACCACACATAAAATCGAGATAATATATGAAGAGTATATCCATTAACTACATGAAGATATCAGTGGAATTAGTAAGGCCAAAAGCATCCCAAAATATTCATAATGGACATACCTTGTATGGAATGCCATTTTGGGTATATCCTATATCTTGAACCTTAATTTATGATATCCGTAATAAAGGTCAATCTTGGAAAAGTATTGAGCTCTATGTAGTTGATCACTCAAGTCATCAATATGGGGAAGAGGATACATGTTCTTGATTGTGAACGTGTTCAAATCTTGATAATAAATGCAGTGTCGAATCTATACATCTTTATTTTACAAAAAAAAATAGTGTACCCCAAGGTTACACACTTGGATGAATGAATCCAGTATCAAGGATTTATTGGAGTTTCTTCTTCAATTTCTGAAACTCAGTTAGGGCCATTCTATAAGGAGTCATTCAAATTTTTGTGGAAGTAGGTATAAGTTCTCCCTAGAACTCAACCTCATGTTTTAGTTGAAGACTTGGAAACTATTCTGGAATGAAATTCACAAAATCCTGAACAATATTCAGATCATTTAGGTCAATATTCCCCCCAAACATTTTAGATAAAAAGCCATTTTGAATGGGAATTAAGACACATAAATTGGATGTAATGTCTATAGGAAGTTCATTCTTATCATCTCATTGATTGATGATTATAAGAGGGTTTGAAATAAAAAATGTAACATACCATTATTGATAATTGATTTGGAATTTTCGTATAGAAAGCCAATCCCTGTCTAATATGGAATAAAATTTAACCAAATGACGAATAACAAGATTTACAAGAAGCCCATTTACAAAAACCTAAACCAGGGAGGAATCATAGAACTGATATGGAATCATCATTCCATTAGGGGTATTCCCTTATTATTCGACATCTAATTTCATTAGATGAATCTAAACACCCTTAGAAAATTATATAGATATAAAAGAGTTGGTGGATCCAGTATCAAATATGACACAAGAAGTTCTAGAGTGGATGGTATGTGTATGTTTCATCACATAGTTATCATACATCTATCAAAAATAAAAACTATATGTGATTTCCCCTTGTCCCTCAGCTTAAGAGAATTATAAAATAAATCATCATCACCAGCCCCTAGGTTTGGAAAGTTGTTATCATAATGGCCATTATCCTTAAACTTGTAGCACTGAATAGTGGGAGGTGTATTCTACTTGGATTTTTCTCCATTATCATTTTAATCTAGAATCTTCTCATTAAACTGAAAATAAATTTCCCTATGAACTTAATTTTTAAAGAAAAAATTTATTATAATCTTGAAGGTAATTTTCTCCCTACTTCTTCCAACACTTATACCTTAAAGTAAATAACATATTCTTCTCTTCATGGTTTTTATATTTTTCTATAAAATATGTCTTTCTCTTATTTTAAAACCAATGAGATTGATGCATGGATGAAACCTCCATTTCAAACATTATTTCACAACACACACTCTCTTCATAGCTACTAATGTTTCGTATTTCTCATACCCTTCTTAGACATTGCTTTAATAAACTGAAGAACCAATAAAATTATCTTTTCAGTTGGATGAAAATTCATGTAACATACCTCACAAGTCTTGTTAAATTAACATTATATATACCAATAGATTCATTATCCCATTGTTTTAACTCAAATAACTCTTTCTCTATCATGTATCAAGAATTCAAGGAAACTACTTATTGAAAAATAAGTTATTGAACTCCTCACAGTCCATGTATTCAATCTCGTATTATTACCTTGTATTATTGAGGAGACTCTACAACATATCTTCTTATCCTTCTAACTTATAAACATCTAGAATTAATTATCATTATTTGAACAGTGAATAATGGATAATATATTTCTAGTAGTAATAATATATTGTTTTTAAATAGGTTGACCAGAAGACCTTGTGAAAGAAGATGGAAGTTACCTCATGAAATAATTGATAGATTATTATTCTCTATTTTGTTCACTTGGTATTCCATCATGATTCATTAACTTAGAAATTTGTGTGGGAATATTAATGACTTTTTTCATTCAATATCCTAGAGAATTTGTTTTATAAAGAGGAAAATCATTGCATCATCTATTTCAATCACCATTAACATGATTCCTTCAGGTTCCACACATTGACTAAAACTAAAAGCATAGAGTAATAAATAGTTATTATAATGAGGAGCCACATAATCATGAAAAATAACATATATGATGTGTAAATTATGACACCTTACTTAATATATTAGAATTTAGTATTATCCTAGGTTATTTATAGGGAACTTACTTATAAATCTTTCGTAATTGTTTATAAAGAGTTTGTGAATTCCCAAAGCCTATCCCATGGGTGTGTCAACTCTGGAGTACAGTAAGGCCCATTTTCATTAACCATATTTCCTCATGTCAGTCCTAAAACATCTTGTTGGAGTTGTTACCACTAGGTATATATGTTCAAGAACCACATCCACTTATAGTGTTCATATAACGATGTATTTATAAGAAATTAATCACTCTATCCTTCACCAAAATTCCATGACATTTTCCTATTCTTTTATTTATCTGTATACTTATCAATATACATTTACATAGGGTTTTCACAAATGTTTTATCATCCCTACTTACAATGGTAATATATAACATTTATTTGATACTAACTATGGTGATACTTTCATTTCAAATATAAACATTACATAGATTTTACAGAATTCATAGAAATTATACAAAAAAATCCCAAAGACAATATTTTTTCTAGTGCCATTGGAAAAATGGAAAAATAAATATGGGTACATCAATGAGATACATCATCTCCCACTAGGTTGTACTTCCCTAGAACCGTTCATAAACACCTAAAACATAAATCATATCATCATAAACAGGGTGGAAAGAAAGATAAAAATAGTTGAGCTCATATACTAAATAAGGGTAGATAATGGATATATGCAAGTATAAACACAAGCATAAGGTTATGAGAATGTTATCATGAAAATAAAATTTCTTACCCTATATATCAAAGATCATGAAAGGAATAAGGACATAAATATTTTCAGTTCATAAGACATAAATTATAATGAAATAATGATCATAATTCGTGAAAGAAAAATATAGGAATAGTAAATGGAATTGTGGTAGGCACATAATAATATAATATTATTTATATAGTATCCAAGGAATCACTTCCAAGTCCATATTAATATTATTGGTTCACTTCCCATACCATCTTGGTAGTCACAGTTCACATCCATGGTGATAATAGTTGTATAATTTCACTCCTCATACCATATTGGTAGTCATACTTCACTCCCTTATTATATTAGTAGTCAAGGCTCAATCCCAGGACCATCTTCGTCTATATAAAGATATATATATCTTTACCAAATTCATTAGAGGAAGATATATACACCACCCATATCATAGTAAAATCATTCATACAAGTTCTGTAAGATCATAAATAATCATATAATAACCCATGAAATGAAATTGGTATTATAAAAATATAATAATATCATAACATATGGAAAGATACAGGTTTCATAATCATTAAAGAATAAACAGAACCTGTGAAAAGAAGCAGTTTCAAAATCATATAACCCATGAAATATCTATGGGTTTTATAAACATCATTCCATCAAAAAATAATCCATTCGAGGAAATCATATGAATGAAAACATTGAATACTTTTTCCATAAGGGCATGAATAACACCAATGGATGTTATATTAGATGAGTAAATGTTTTAAAAGATCATCAAAATAATTATTGATGAAAATATCATTTCTTATTTGAAAAATAATTTTCATAACATAAAAACATTTGAATAAATTTTCTACGAAAAAATCATTAAAAACCTATAATGGAATCCATAAAAACAATAAAAAATTTAGAAAATAATTATTCCTTGAATATTATATTAAAGTGTCTTTTGAAATCATTTTTGAGTTTTTTTCGAAAACATGTGTTTTTTTAATGCATTAGAATTCTGACCAAAGAGAGAAAGACTTTCAGATTTTACAAAAAAACATTATATTAAGAGTCAAAGAGTATAAAAAGTGGTACTATAAAATTAATACTTCTTGAATAAATATAGGAGAAGGAAACTCATGCATATTATCTAGAGATGTATTAATGACTTCATAAAAGGAAACATAAATGTAAATGGTCCTGAAAAGTGATAATATTGTCTCAATAAACTCTTATAAATTAGAAACATTGGATCATACTCTCCATGTAAGAAAATAATATTAAATGTATATTAAAATATCATGAAATAAAATAGATTCATGATATAACACATAAAATGTAAGTATATACACCTTGAAAAAGAATTTAGGCGCATAACAAAACATAAGTCTTAAAGAAAGAAAATTGGGAAAACATTTTTATCAATTTGGTATCTTTAGAAACAAACACCCCATGAATCAGAGTTCATAAAAGTTATATGTTGATACCCATAAATTTAGGAATAAAAAATAATGATGATTAAATACACCACAAAAGGAAAAATATTTGTGAAAATTGCTTGTATCTCATAGGAATAAAAAGTGAGATGGAATCCCCTTACAATGTGTCTTGAATCTCTTCATACTAAAAAAAATATTCTACTATAATAAATATAAGTTTATTATAAATCATTTAAATAAGAATATTATTATAAATAATACCATGTATGGTTTTATTATGAAATTATATTACCTGTTTTTAACAATCATATGTTAAGGTTTCACTTTGAGTAATATTCTCTTTGTTCTTCACATGTATCATAATTTTTTTATGTCAATAGTCCTGATACTTATATCATGATTCCATAATTTAAAACATGATATAAATATCATGAATATCCATTATATTTATGTTATAATAATCTATTTCGTAAGAAATTATAAAATGGAATACACCATTCATGAAGACCTTAAACCGCACGTACGCATGAACGATGTTTCTGTTTCAATTGTCGTATAGAGACAAAGAATGTAAATGGAATAAAAGTTTATATATATATATATAATATCATTATTTTTTAATTATAATGTTATATATATCATATAATTTCACTAAACCCATCCTTAATATGTTCTATGTTGTATGTGAAAAAACCACATCACTTTGAGGGGGCAGTTCTCCATAATTTCTCAAATGAAATTATCACAATTACAGAAAATGGAATGTAATGAAGATGAGTATTGTAAAATTAACAAAATTTATTAAATAAATAATAAATATTACATATATAAACAGAGTTTTTATCATAATTTATACCGTGATATGCGGAGAAGGATAATTAAACAATCATTGCATAGTGCAGCGGTTGTTACCTATACACGTAAACAGTATGTTTGATATCTATAAAATGGATGTGTGTTTACGTGTAAGTAGAAATATAAGAATAAAAATATTCTTGTATATTTAGAATAATTTATTTACATACATTATTTTAATAAATTTATTGGAGGACTGGATACGTAAAATAATGGAAAAGAGCATGAGAGAAGTCGTTACCTCTTAATCAGGAAACATCTTTTTTGTTTTTGCAAAAAGGATTCCTTGAGTTGTCTTCTGCCCAAGGGAATTAATTCTTGGAGGAAGTTTTGGAAGTTGGGAGATTATTTGAGCCATGTTTTGGTGATCTAACGGGGTTTTAATGTGTGGAAAAATTGGTAGAGGAGTGGGCTTTTAAAGGGAATGGAAAGGACACACGAGACACTTATGAAAACAAGTTATGTGTACCCACGCCTTTACCTAAAAAAAGTCATACCAGACCAAAAAAACTCAATAATTTAAGGTTTATGGTGGAAAAATTTACATAAAAGTGTTGTTTTACAAGTCATTATTATTTTTTTGGACTTATGGTTATGGTTTAGTACTATATTAACATAGTTTTTCTCTTAACTAATGTAATTAATTTTAATCACCTTCATTAAAAGTTTTCCTGGGAAACAATTTGACCATATAATACATTATAAATTATGATTATTATAAATATGGAATCCATTTCTCCAACTTCTAATCATATAAGTGGCAGAAATATATTTAAAATTAATCATGAAGTCAAGTCAACAATGTGGGTTTTTAATGTAAAAATGATCAAAAGTTTGCAATGCATTTATATCCAATTACTATGTGAAATTAGTTATAATGACTAAAATTGGATTAATTATTAAAAATATTATCTAATAATATTTTAAACAGATATAAAATATAATTTATCATTATAAATAAATAAAATTAAAAGGTAGTTTTGAATTAAAATCCAGTATTTTTATTATTCTTCCAAAAATGATGTTTATCAGAAAAATAAAAAAAACATCAACATAAGATAATTTTTTAAATTCTAAATTAAAAAATTATGTTTATTTTATCAAATTAAATATATACATGTTTCTAAAATAATTTTTATTACATTTCACACAAGTTCATTAAAAGAGGTTCATTCGAGAAAACTGTATTTTAAAACTTATAAGGACTTTACAAAATATCATATGTTTTATTATAAATATAATTTTCATTATAAAAGAGTTATAAAATATATTTGACAAATATTTATTACTATTCATATAACTTTGTTTGAAATCTATTTTATCATTATATCATTAGAATAATTATAATGGAAAGAGATGTTTCATAGAAACTCAATTATTTTTATTATCGTACACCAACTTAGTGTTGCATGTATTATATTCCAAGTTAGAGTTTCATGTAATGTAAAAAAATTAGGTACCATGTGAAGGTAATTTTTGTCTTTTTTCTTTGTAAGATATAAATGGAAATTTAATTTATCTGAAAAATGGTCCATAAAAACTCTAGGTGTTACAAAAACCATGGGATTGTTTGTGGTATTGAATGTTTTATTATGTAGAGTCCAAAACTAAAATAATAATGAAATCTACCTCCATTGATATATAAACACACATAATTACCCATTTATATTCACTCAAATTCTTTAGATAACATCAACAATATTCTATCTACTCCATATATTCCTCCCAAGGTGCCCCCCGATATTTCAAGAATCTACTCCCAAGACACTATAGTCACACACTCAAGTAATGGAACATCATCTTCCACTCTCCTCTATTATCAATAACTCAATTTATGTTTTTTTATTTTAATTTTCACCTACTTATGATGGGATTTGATATTCTATATTCCCCTTAATATCAATTTTATGTATATGTGATGATATCTTCCATTTACTCTCATTATGCCTCCCATGATCTTTTATGTACACTCACTTCCATGCTGAATGTTCGTAAGGTTTATTTTATATATTCATGTTTGTTTGTTACGTTATACCTTATATTTAAAAATGTATAATTTTGGAACATGTTTATTCATGTTATTGTTACTTCCCATTTTATGAACAAATAATTATATACCCCTTTCACTCTCATAAGCCATTTTTATTTTTAAGTAACGTCATTACGCTTCCAAAATTTCATGGTAATTTTCTTTGCCAAAAATAGTTGTAGAGTGAATACCATACCCATTTTTCTATAAAATTTATTCACTTTTATGAACATATACTAATTTATTGGGTAATTACATTTATTTATTCTATATTGCTAGATCGTGTAATAAATGATGATGTTGATGGAATCCATGTTTTATGATCTGTGTGGCAATCATAAGAATGAGAATGAAATGATTATGAGGGGTGCACCAATATATCACTCCAATGAATTGTGTAATGTTTAGTATCATTATACATCATGTTGGGAAAGGGGTATACCAAATTCCTTTGTTTTAATTTTTCCATCACAATGTCTTGGAAGATTTATCCTTGACATATGTTTGAGATGTAGTGTTTTAAATTGTTGTCACATTTCACATCTTATGATTATCATTCTATTTCATGCCATATTATTCATGTTCCTTTTAAGATCCATTGATATACCTATTGTGTAACATTTATTATCTTATTCATTTTATTCCTTACTTATTCCCTTACAGTTCATTATTCCTAACCCATTCTTATGTTTCTCCTCAAAATATCCCATGTAGTTTTAAGTTCGTTGGAATATTATGATCAGGCTAGGAAGTGTTCAATATTGTTTTTATCCCATGATATAAGATGTTTTGTAATATACTTAATTCTAAAAGACACTATATCTCTTTATTATTTGGGTTGTATTAAGTGTAATTATAGGTAATAAATCATGTATTCATGTTCTACAAAGAGAAGTGTTCCCATATTTATTGATGTGTATTCAGAGATCAAACTCAAGTCTAAACATTATCTAACCACACTAAAAGGATAAATATGATAACCCAGCCTAGATTTATATCCTTGATGGAGAAAATATATGCCACCATAATATACTATGTAGAAAACTATCAAGAAAAGAAAATTCATGGGTCCAATTAAATGTCCCAGAGAAAGAGATATGGGAGGTTAAACATTCATAAGATGGTACAAGGTGTATCCCTTGAGACACTTGGGGTGTACTCTAGAGTCATAGACTATCTGCATACTTCCGCCCAATATTTAATTTCAAAAAGGCATATAAACGACATTTGGCCTATGGAACATGGAATATAGGACCACCAAGGGTCCTAGGTCATGTACCCAGTATACAAGGGTCAGTTGAATAAGTAGAGTCACATGTTATGTGGGAATTTTCAGATTTCATGTGATATTTAACAGAATGTGGAATCCCAATCAACCACTATAAGTGGGATACATATAATGTGTTACTCCAAAATAAATAGAATAGAGTAGATTTTTTCAATGTGTCATATTTTTATTTTTGAAGCATCCCCAAAATTCTTTGATATAACTCCATTTCTACTATTGAAACATCAATACACATTGACCATTCTCAAATCCTCATTGGTAGTCATATTTTTGTCATTTACCACCTATAGAACGTGATTCTGTTACCCCATAATAAATACTATCATTACTCCCCATTTAAACCCAATGTCTATACCTTAATCTTTCATCAGTTATCTATCATCATCCCTCACTGCTTCCAAATACAACATCTATATCATTGAACCCAATATCAAAGAAATATTGGGGTTTTAACATTATTTGAATCAAAAAAAATTCAAATCATCGACCTACCATTGTCAAATGATGAAGGTGTGATGAATAACGGGTTGATGGAAAAAATCAATAGGGTGAATTTATCAAGGAAAGTGAAATTATTGGCCACTAAAAATAATTTCTGAAATTAAAAAAAGGATTAATTTTTGTCACAATGAATTAAATCCAAGTCCAAAATAAATCATTAAATTTTCAGGGTCATGTGAATAATGAGAGAAATCTATGCAAATCAAACAGATATAAAAATCCATGAAAAACTTCGTGAACAATACAGCAAAAATCCATAAATTTAAGCCAATACCATTTCACTAGATCAATCACTAAAAAATAAGAGTCCCACGTCATTATTTATGTATAGTTCCATTGAATAAAATCAATGATTCAGAAAACCTTTCTTGTTCACTCATCGAGCTCTCTTCACATGGTGTATCTCTCAATCTGAAGGGTTATGTTTCTATCCTCAAAAAATCGTAATATTATACATAATAAATGACAGAATTAGGGTTATTAAATTTCCATTAGACATAAAAAATAATTAATTATGTTACATTATTTAATTTAACATATTTCTTTGATAGTGCATCACCCAAAATTGTGATTGAAATGAACCTTATATAGAACCTATGGTAAAACCCATTTCTAGAATCCAATGGTAGTCTCATATCTCCCATATGATGTCCTAGTTAGTGAAAATAACATTATTTCTAAAAATATGGATGAACCTGAATTATTAATTTTAATATTTTTCAAATATGAATTAAAGAGTTATGAAATTTTTAACACCATTCAAACATTGAAAAAAATCCTTGATTAATATATTGAAATATATAAATTCTCTAAACCATAAAATATAAGCCCTTACAATTTTTTATCACAAGGAAAACATTACATATATTAGATAATGAAATGAATGATGTTTAAATAGTTAGAAGCAACAGTTAAGTAACTAATTATAAAGATTCATGGAATGATAAGAAAAGGATTTAGAAGGATATGATATGTAACAATGGTATAAAAAATTCCAAAAAACCCAGGAAAGTTATTATAAAAAAGTTTATAGTGGGGAATGAGAGAAAATTGAAAATGACTTACTTAAAAGTTGATAAATTGTTACATAAGTGGAAGATGAGAAACATTGAAAAGTAAACCTAAATAATATAATAGAAGGATTAAAAAATTATTCCATATATTTTAAGTATAATAAAAGAACAATTCTATGTTAATGATGTTTAGTAATGTAAAAACAATATAGTAATCCTAGTAAAATAATAAATATAAACATAAAAGATACTACAAAAAAAACATGCACTGTGAATATCGATCAGAAATTGAAGGAATATCCCAATTAATAATTACATACCAAAGGGTATTCCATGTTCAAAATAAGTCATATAAGAAAATGGTGAATGATAAGGATAAATAGAGTCAAGTGAATCAACTATATCCTTCTCAATAATAATTATTTTTATGATCAAAAACCTTATTTATATTAATACACTATGTAAATAGCATGAAATATTTTTAAGCAATACCAACAAAAATATGACTCATATGTTTTCATACCTAATATTTTGTATACATATGCCACCATTTATTATAAGAGATTATTAATGGTTCCATTATTATTAAACTCAAAAGTGAAATAAATTTTTGACGTGTGTTAACCCTTTCAATAATAAATTTAACAAGGAAATAGATTTTATATGAAAGAGTACTTATTAATATTATACACAATAAAAATATCATGATTGTATACTTTAAAAGTCATTTTAATTATTATTTATTTGATATTTTTTTTTTGGAGAATATTTTTTGAAATATATGTGTAATATTTTACCTAGGGGGAGTTTCATGAGATATTGGATTCATTAATAACATGATTAATGTAAAATTAATTAGATAGATTAATCTAAAACATAAATTCATTGGAAACAAAACTTATTTCCTATGTATATAAATAACTATATCATTCATAGGGGGTCGGTTATTTTTATTGTGTTAATTGTTGAAATGTTTACTGATTATATTTTTACAATTAAATATCTACAAAAATTAATTAATGATAAAAATGATATAGTTATTTATTTATATTTGGATGAAAAAATGGGAGAAATATTGGTACTAGTTAGAAAAAAAATATGAATGTAAAATTTCTAGAACTTATGGATTTTTTTATAGTTTTTTTATTTTCAATCGATGATGGTGAAGAAAAAAGCATGCAAGTAAAAATGGGATACACCCCCCATGAACTAGAATATATAACTATACATGGAATATCCAATTGATACCTAATGAACCCACTTATTATTTTTATATTTTTATTTAATGAAGATGAATGTAATATGCATGATGTCAATATGTTTAAGATTAGAACAACTTGGAAGGAAGTTGGGTGTTCCCAAAAACATATGAGTTGGATTCAAGTTTCCTAAGAATGGTGACATGATAAAATGATATTAAATAATGTTTCAGAAGAAAGATATAATTATATGTGTTTATTTGTAAAAATATTGTGAAAGGATAAGAAACATAATGAATCTTAGAAAAATATTTTTCTATTATTTATAACAGAAATATAGTGACTTGTCTAAGAATATTATTAACATAAAAATGGTTATTCTACCAATTTAGTATTTTTTTTATATACTCAAACATTGATGAGATATTTAGAAAATTATGTGTGTTACTACCAACATTTTATAAATATTATATTCTTGTTAATAGTGGGAAAATACTTTAATAGAATGAAGAATCCACTTAATATTTAATGTATAAAAAATATTTCAGTAGTTTTGATGAATTTTAAGAGTAATTCCATAAATTATTTGATGTTATAGATATTTTATCCCTATAAATAAATAGAGAAGATGGGGATTCTCTTTTAAATGTATATCCTTGTTTTAAAAAATCTTGAACACTGATTAATTTTGAACTATACTTGGATTATGTTTTCTTATAGGAGAATTGATTTTAAAAAGTGGATTAATCATTGAAATACTCTGAGAATATATATGAAATATAACATTTGAAATATATTGTGTTAATGATTTAAGATGGTTTAATATTTTCCCAAATTTTTTAAAAGTGTTTGAGTTGATTTGAAAAATATAAATTCAATTCTAAGAATTATATAGTTATAGGTTTTTTTAAAATAATGATAATTTTTATATATAATGTATTAATCAAACACTGAAAAATTGAAAAGTCATGGATGGGTTCCTTATTATGTATGAGTCTCTGAAACTAATGATTGAAATAAAAAATCATGGATTAATTAAGATTCATAAAATACTTAATATATAATGTGTGATATTATACTCCTAGAAAAGTATACATTAATAAATACTTGTCTTGTAAATTCTTTCTTCATCATGTACATGTTTTTTATTTAGTTCAGTTTTCGAACATTTTATAATGTGAAAATGTCTCCAAATACGTATTATTACTCATTAACCATACACTAGGGTCACTATTATGGGTTAATACTTGAAATGTGACAAAGTAAAAATCATAATTAATAAATTGATAAATAATCCTATTTATATTTTACTAGTTTCATAAAATATATTGAGATAAGAATCTAACGATATATTTAAGGATTATTGATTTCCTAAAATATGTCATTTATAGAGTGAAATACTCTAGAGAAAAGAAGAAAACTATACAATTATTTTTTTACTAATGTCGAAAAAAACATGAATTTAATGAAATTTATCCATGGATCATTAAAATAAATATTTGGTTATAAATATTGAAAATTAATTGGTTACCATGTAATGATGAGTAATATCACAGTGTGATGTTATCTAAGAAAGAAATATCATCCATAGATGGTACTAGAGTTTGATATATTCATATACTATAATTAATATTCACCAATAAATTAATAGAAATCATGGAGGATTATTAATAATATACATTGATTTATATTTTAACTAGAGGATAATGAGATTCTTATAGATTTAGAAACATCATGTATGATGTTTCGATGAGTGTATTGAAGACCGTGTTGATGAATAAGTGTTTAAATAATAATCATCACACAAAGTAAATGAGAATTTAATTGTCTATATTTATCTTTGATTAAAATTTATTTATCTTTTCATGGTTGAATTCATGGAAGTTTATTCTTGATTTTTTATGAAGCTGTTGATGACTCGGTATGAGGTGAAACATCTTGATAATATTCAACCCTACATATATGGAAGAAATTAATATATCCCCAAATTAGGTGGAATATTAAGAAGATTAATAATCATGATACTTATGAAATATTAAATGGTCATATATTTGACTAGGATTTAATGAGGATAAATTGTTTAAGGACATATTGATATTGTTATTAACCTGATAAAATACGATGATATAATGAAATGATAAATTAAAAAAAAATTCCATGTTATAATCTGATAATATATGCATCTGATTCTAATAATAAAAGAGTGTGTAATAATTGAATATATAGATTATTTCATATTTTAAATGTTATTATCATATAATATATTTTTTGAATTAATATAGAGAGTTAATATTGTGTCTTATTTTCTGGGATGTCATTTCCTGGGCCACCGAGACACGCAATGTCATAGTGGAGCCCTCTTAGTTCTTGTGGGAAGAAATGGTAGAGGTGTGGGTCAGAGGAAGAAGATTGATGGTGTTGCAAAGAGTAGAAATGGTATAGGTGGGTTGGACTCAGAAAATCCTTCTGTTGCTACGGTGTTTGAGAGACTGATGTAAGACCTAAAGGTTGGTTCTTCTGGCAGTGGCGCTGTGTAGGATCTTGTTGTGGATTAGCCTACAGGTGTTGCTTGGTTTGGTTCTTCTGGTAGTGGTGCTATGTAGGATCCTGTTGTGGCTCAGCCGGCAGGTGTTGTTTCTACAGGTGTTGTTGATGCTGGGTTCAATCGTGTTGGTCAGAATGAGTGGGGGATGCCTTTGAATTCGGAGGGCTGTGGGAGAATGGCATATGCCAATACATGTCGAAGAGTGAGAGGCATAAGGTGAAGCTGTAACCTGCTGTCTCAGGGAGTAATGCAGCTACCTACAACTGGTTCCATGTTTTGGAGAATAAAAAGGCATGTCAAGTGGAGATATATGATTCAAGGAAAGATGGTAACCATATGCAGTGTGTTTTAATTGATGTAGTGGAGGAGTTAGATGCTAGCAAGGTGATTGAAGGACAACATGAAGAGATTTGTGCAGTTAATGTAGCGAAGGTAGTGGATTTTAGCCAAGTGATAGATGGGTAACTGCCATGTCTGGCTGCGATTGACTGTAACAGAGGTAATGAACAGGCCCGAGGGGTGTCTGGTGGTTTTAATGATGACATGGTAACTGGATTTTGGGGGGACGTCTTGGATAGTGATAAAGAAAATTTTAGTGTGACGGTTAGACCTTACTATTGTGAGATTCTCAAGGAATAGAAGGGGAAATCTGGACATGAGGTAACCACCACAGCAAAAAGAAATATGAGGAAAGACTACTCTGATTTGCCTAAGCCATTGTCCACTAGGTCCTCTCTCAAAAAATCTCTGCAGGAACTTATATCTTTCAAAAAATTGAACCATAGAAGGAATTACGCCAAGATCCTAAAGCACTATAAAAGCTCAGAATGGGATATGACCACTGTGGAATGAGGCTCTTTTGGGGGTTGTGATGATTATGATGTTTATGATATATGATTGTTCTCTTTTGTACATATTGTACTTTTTTTATTTAATAAGTAGTCAGTGGCCTACCTCTAATTGAATTTCCTGGTATATTAATTCCTCACTAATAACATGTTTTAATGTTGTATAAGATGAATCTTATATCCAATGATATTCAAATTGATGCTTTTAGAGAACTCAATCGGGGCTTGGAATATGGGTCCAAAGGATATACTATTTCATAATATTTAACATAATAATAAAATGTAATTTGTAGGTTCATGGGATAAAATACATAAAATATCAAATAATTAGTCCTCCATCTTAGTCATGGACTTATTTAATTAATCGGTTGATCCTTTTTTTCTTTACTCAGCTACTTATTCAACATGTATGTTAACTTAATGTGATAAAAGGCATGAGAGATCAATTATATGAATAGGTTTAAAGGTAAAGAAAGGTAAAAGGTTTTAATTAGTAAGAGTAAATTAAAAAATTGATTCCCCCCCACCCTCTCAGTGTCAATTGTACCTCTATGATCCCAACAATTAGTATTAATGAAAAAATTCCACCTCGATTGGATTCACAATAATATCAATAGTTGGCAATTTAAATATTTGAGTTATTATTTTTTATAGAATTTTTTAATTTAAAATTTAAAAAATCCTATGATCTTGCATTCAAATGATGTAGAGAAAAAATTTCATCTAATAAACTTAGGAACAAGAAGAAAATATATACAAGGAAATTGAGAAATAGTTAATGAAATAAGTAAGATAAAAGTGATTTTAAACTAATTAAAGGTAATAAAAGTACAATTAATCAATTTATATTTTCTAATAATATATTTCTTAAAGGAAAAAATAATAAAAATCAATAAATATTATGTATATAAGAGGAAAAATTAATTTCCCAATGATATAATTCTAATGAAGATATATATGACATTAAAGAATAAAATTAAATTTTTGAGTCCACTAACAAGGAAATGTAATAACATTACCTTAAAACATTAGAATAATTCATATGATAATGATTTGACTAAATTATACTTAATTTTTTTCCTTTACATGATCCAAGCATAGGTTTAAAATATAACATTTCAAAGGATTTACCAGATGCCCTATTTAGCGATTTGAAGGATATCATGAATAATTATCCTAAAAAAATAGTCACCTTTATTTTTTCCTTTTTAAAATAATGTGGGAGAATATTACTTATCTTGAAGATGATTTAGAGAGTTTTTAGAAAACATTGGATCAAATAGTTTTGAAGTATATAAATTTCCCCAAACATGTAAGATCCATAAGTGCCATGAATGTGGATCTTGAGTAATGGTTCAACAGATTTGATACTGAGTGGCTCAATAAAATTCAAGAGAAATAAGAATCCAAGAAATATATTAAATAAATGGTTGATTATTTATAACAAGTAAATATATTCAAGGATTCTCAATTAGGTATCAAATCTAATATAATTAAAGATATATATATTTCCTCACTAGATAATTTCAAAATTCATAGAGATCATGTTTATAGGATAAGAAAATAATTTGATGATAGGATAAATTTAGAAGAGGGTGAGAAAAAAATACTTAATATGAAATTTATTAATCTTTAAGATAAATTGGTTGATCTAGAAGCAGTTTAATATGTGTCTCAACAAATATATGAAATTATATAATCCTCTGTGTGTAATTAAAATTATGTTTTATGTGGTAAAATTTATTTATCATGTAGAAATAATATATTTAGTACATCTAAAGAAAAATCTTTTGAAATAAAAAAACAAAATGTAATATCCATCTAATACAATTATGTTTTTGTTAATTTTAATTGCATATATATTGGAAGTTATAAAAACAATATAATCCAAAAATGATGATTAAATTTGATAATTAACCTCCAACTATATCTATTATTGATGTGACCAAGTGTGGATGAATCCATTTCATAAATAAATCCTTTTTGATGAATAAAATGTAAAAACAATAACCCATATTCAATTATTGATATATTACACCTAAAAAGAATATATTACAATTTTTGGATACTTGTGGTGCATTAAAAGGTTTTGGAACACTTCTATTGATTTATGGAATAATATTTAAACTAATGGAAGACAAAATATGCCTATTTCAAAAGAGAGGAAGCATGAGATGAGGTAAAGTCCTTGAGGAAAAGGGATTAATCTATTTACCTAAAAAATATGTACCTATGGAAAATTTACATATTATATGAAACCAAAGTGTTAATTGTGTTGATTCATGATTGTGAAAATAAACTAGGAGTATTTTTAATTCAATTTATAGAAAAAATTATCATATAATAATAATTCATAAATTAAGTTTGGTGAGTTATCCTTGTCTAATAAACAAAAAAAGTTCTTTTCAAAGTATACCAAATAATTTTAAAATGTTGTTTCACCAAAAATAATAATCTTCTTGTATTATTGTAAAATATGACCCACCATATACATTTGTAAACAATCCAAAAGTACATTTATTAATGGAAGGCAATTTGATCAAATGGAAAAATTAGTTAAAGTGAACATAAATTAGATTGGTTTGGTGAAAATTATTCAAATAATACCTTGTGTATGTTTTTAAAAAGTGAACCATGATCCTTTAGAGTGTATGATAAACTGAAATGATTGAATTGAAATAAAAATGATAATTTAGGAAGCAATTTTAAAGGCGGGTACTAAAGGGAAACTGGAAATTTAAAATGAAAAATATTTATTTCATGAGCGGTTTTCAAGAAATGATGACCTATGAATTTTATAGTAGTGTGGGACATTTATGTAAGCTAATCATCATTCAAAAGACCAATTATTCACATTAGTAGATCTATAATAAGTGATAAATAAGATCAATATAATTCCAAGTGAGTCATATTTATTATTGGAATATGAAAATAAGAAATTTCTATATAAATAATATTTTCAAAAAATCAAGGACTCCATGTAACCCAATACTTCTACTAGAAAATTAATAATTCCAAGCATTAAAAATTCATCCAAACATGGAGTTTAAATTAAAAGAGTACCTTGGTGGAGAATCAATTATCAAACTTATTTCTCTCATTAATTAGAAAAGTAGATACATTGTATTCTAATATTTTTTTTCATTCTATGAAATTAATTAAAGGTGGTTCATGTTTTAATGGGGTGAACAGATGAATAAGTGCACATTTTCATATTAGAATAGTATATTAATAATTCTAGAATATGTACTATATACATTATGTAAGGATCCATATTTAAAGTGATCAAAAAATTTAACACCCAAAATTATAATTAAAAATAGAATCCACCTTATTGAAGTGAATTTGGAATTTCTCCCTTGGTTGAAAGTGTTTTGAGGGGATTCTAGGATGTGTTAATTCATTCCAATTTAAAATATCAATATTTTTTTGAAAGGATTTCATTGATGAGGTATGTATATATATTCTTTAATCATTGTTTTTTATGAAAAAATTATAATATTAATGGAAAATTTGAAATTGATCAATGAAATCAAAATTAAACAAATCAAGGTTTTGTTTCTAAATCTTAAAAAGCTAGCTATTTTGAATGTTCTTATATTTTGTGTTAAACTTAGTAAAATATTTTCAATTTTTGAAATCTCATGAAAATTTCATTAAAAATAGTTTCATGTGAATTCATTAAATGATTTTTTATCATATTTAAAAAATTTGAACAACCCTGTAAAAGTATTTTTTTATTGATTTCATGTTATACTTAATTAAGGATAGATTTTTTTATCTAAATTGAACCCTCCAATTTTCTACATTTATCATGGAGTAGGTGGACGTAGAGTAGAATAGTTAATGTCAAATTTAATAATTGACGTGGCACTACCCTATCTTAATATTCTTTGTATATATTTTCAAATTGAGGGAGGGAGATTAAAATAGATAAATAAAATATTTACATGTGTTTATAATATTAGTATTAATATAAAATTAAAATGTATATATTATTTAACATCGTGTGTTTTTTTGGTATTTTTTCAATGAAGATGAAAAGGATATGCAAGATTTCAGTATGAGTTAGAGTATAACATCTTTTAAGGATGTTGGATGTTACCAATAATGGTGAGATGGAATGAAGATTCCTAATCAATGTGTAATTATATGTTGAGAAGGATTTATGTTTCATAATAAAGGAGTCACTATACTTTTTATGTTGTGAGAAATTCATGAGAAGATAAGAAACAACGTGAACCTTTGAAAAAAGGTATTTCTACAACTTATACTGGAAATGAAGTTAATGAGTTACTGTGATTAATAATTTCAAAATTAACCATTTGACCCATTGAGATCCATTCATTCATGGAAATAATGTTCGCAAAAGTGTTTTTTATGCAAATATTGTATGACGACTTTATTCTTATTATAGGTTGGAAGTTATCATAAGAGAATAAGGAACCAAGTTCGTATTTCTTATACAAAACATGCCTCTTAATATCTGAGGAATTTGAAGAGGATCCCCATAGAATATTTATTATATTAGATGTCTTATATTAATAAATAATCTCACATTTTGGTTGTGATATTTTTAAGGTCTGGCCTTTTGTTCAAAAATCATGAAAACTAATGAAATTTTTACTACACTGGGTTGTATTTTCTTATCCAATAATTCATTACATTAGTGGATTACTAATTTAAATACAATATTTAGTATTTATAAGTTACATAAAAATTTTAATATATTATAATATTGATTTATGATAATTAGAAGTTATTTAAAATTCATTTTAAGTGTTTGAGTTGAGTTGAGAAATATAGAGTTAAGATTGGATATATTTGGAATTTTCAGTTTTTTTAATCTTCTTAAGAATATGATATGAAATATATTTATCCAAATATAAAATTTTGTAATATGATGGGTGATTTCCTTTATTTGTGAGAGATTTTGAAGTTTACTAAAAATAGAGAAGATAAGGAGTTAATGAGATGTGCAACATATTTAACATCATACATGTAAAGCCCCAACCCCAATTACCCAGAGTCTGTGCATTATTTTAATAAATTGGCATTATTACAAGGAATCAAGTCCCAAAGGACCGATCAGTTTAGCAGTCTGGGAAAATAGATTACATGCATGAATGTTACATTACACTTCCTAACATACAAAACAACATAAATAATACTTTATGAATGCAATTATTCCCTTGTCTTAACCCTGCATATTAATCACAATATACATCTTGGAATCCTGGGAAAAATATAACATTGAAAGGGGTGGGCTCAAACGCACCGTAAGGGTAAGAAATACAACGGAAACTTTCATAAATAAGCATAATCATTTAAGGAAATGTATAACCAAAACAAAATCCTTTTAAACATGAACTTAAACATAGTATGGAAAAAATAAAATGAAATAATTCCATTTACTTATTCACATGGATATTCTACTAATCTAACAATCACATGCAATATCAATAACCACTTTCATAATTATGGAATACATAATGCCAGACTATCATAACCACATAGAAAAGGCCTCGTGCCAAGACTACAAATAAGATTTTTCCAAGGGGTTGTGCAAAGACACTAGTTTGTCTCATGAGACCTACCGATGCATCGAGGAGCTATAGCGGGCTCCACCCGTAACTTACTAAGTCCAATGCATTCCCATATGAAAAGGTTTAAACATAACATAAAAATACGTATTAAAACTAGCATACGAAATGTCAATACATTCTCCAGAAACCATGAATGGTATAAAAATAACACATCCATAGTAAAACATATCACAAAACCATCAATAGAATACAAAAGTTTTGTATCATAATAAATCAACTTCAAATAAGCTTAAAATCCATCAAATGATGTTGACATAGATGAAATCAAAACAATTTGAGAGAAATATCTATTTTCTCGAAATCATTGAAAAGTCACACGTTTATAAAGGAAGTAATTTAAAAGTGATTTTTGAATCAAAGTGTCCCATACCACATTGAAACATTTGAAAATATATATCATTTCAAAACATTTATGTCCACATAAATAAATCCTTAAAATCATTTTGAAAACATGGACGTTAATGAAAAAGATTTAGAAAGATAAATATTTAAAACATTTAAAATTATGATCTTAATAAAGAGTATATTTTACAAATTCTTAAAATATTCATTTTAAAATCATTTAAAAGTCACATAATTATAAAATAAAACCTTTAAATTGAAAATATTCTTATAATCTTTCAAGGGAAGTGTTTACGATTTTATAATGGCGGTAAATAGCAGCACCCACCGTATAAGTTAAAAAAATACATTCTTACCTTAAATTTGTCGAAAAGGTTAAAAGTGCCTTGTTTGGAAAATGACGGAATGATTCCTTTCAAAACACATAATGGTATAAATGAATTTAACCCATTGTCTAGTAAATAGTAAAAAAAATTAAATAAATTTTTAAGGAACATGGATGTGGATGATAAAGAGATCCCAGTAGATAATTACGTATAAACAACCTCAGATAATGAAGAGATTGCGAAAAAACCCCTTAACTTGTACATTTCTTGGTTTTGGGTACATTAACCTCCTGTATAATGGTGAAATAATTGTTATTAAATTATTCAACAATCATATACATTAATATGATATCATATATGATCTTTTAGCATTGCTTTGTTAATAATATCTTAGTATTATCATCGTTTTGGGTGTTAACTTAATCGTTTTCTTTTATATGTTTTGTTATATAAGCTGTGGTTGTCATTTATAGGTTGTATCTTATTCATATCCATAATGATATCAAGTCCTTAAACATTATTTTTAAATCATCAAATGATAATTATACTTGAATGGATATGATGGAGAATTAATCTCATCGCGTTCGTGGAGACGGTAGTCCGTACGTACGCACGAGCGACAATATCATTCTTTTGATTTTAAACTAATATATAATTGAATGTTATATCACATATACAGAATAATAATCATGTTATATTTATTATTTAAATGAATTACACATCATTATTATACCCATCCAAATAATAATGTTTTGAATAACAATTACAGCACGACGTGGAGACGGTAAGACTTACGTACGCATGTATGGTGACGTGTCATTCAATGGATGTATAGAATACATAAATATGGTTGTAACATGTTTATAATAACATCAAGGTATATATAATATACTGTAGTTATTATTTTACAGTGGTAATAACAAATAAAGAAGAAGTGGAAGAAGAAAGGAACTTGAAAAAGGTTGGTGAAATCATTACCTCTTCTTCGGGTTCTTCCTTTTGATTTGATCAAAAGGGCTCCTTATGTTGGCTTTATGACTAAAGGAAGACCTCTATGATAAAGTGATTGAATTTTAGAGAGTATTTGGGCAGGGTTTGGCCGAACCAAAAGGCTTTGAATTTGTGAATTAGTGAGAAGGGGGAGTGCCCTTTTATAAGAGGGGTGAGGGGCACCTATGGAAAAGTTAGAAATATTATTTTATAATAAATTCATATTCGGATTGTATTGGCTCCAAAGTGGATTATTTAAAGGTTAAGGTGGGGATGGGTCTAAATCCACTCAACCAATATAGTATAGACCGGTTTGTTTCACTATATTAACCTTATCTTTAAGTATTAACTCTTAGTTAATTAGCTTCACTTTTACAATGTCTCTTTGTATTTTTATATTATATGGTTAATAAACTTACTATATACAACCAAGAGACCCCCAAGTTGTCCATTAATGATACAAATATCATGATATAAGTCTCTTGGAAGAACCTTAGAATTTCAAGAATTTAATATCAATTAATAATATAATATTTGTTTTAAAAACACTTTTATGTCAATTTTGACACTATTCAATAATTGATTTTTTTAAAACTCATAACAGAATGATTACTTAAAAAAGTTAATTAAATAAATCCTAAAATTCTATATTAACCTATAAATTTATTGTTATTTATAAAAAGTCTCAAATTAAATTTATTTGGGTATTTATAATATCAATTATTCTAATTTTTTACTATTATGGTAATTACTGCATCACCATTGTGTCATAAATAAATTAAATTATTTAATGTCTAAAAATTATAAATAAAATACGATTATGTATGAAATCATTTTATCTTTATAATGAATATTTATAGCCTAAAATATAACATATATAACCTTATGTAAAAAAAGTTCTAAAAGATATATGCATCTGTCATTTTTGTATTAATTTTAACTTAATTAAAATAAAATGTCCCTATCACCTACAAGTGGCTCCATGGGGTCCCAAAATCGACCCAAAGATGACCATGGTCGGAAATGTATCAACCAATAAAGTTAGAACATGTTTTAAGGAAATTTTTTATTATTATAATATTATATTTAACCCTTATTTACCTGATTTACACTTAACCATGGTAAATAAAATATATACTGAAATAATTATTCAAAATTTCTAAAAATAAAATTTATCTATTTACACAATATTATAATCCTGATTCCAAATATGGAATCCATTTTTTCAAATTCAAAACACAGAAGTGGCAGAAATTAATTTAAAATTAATTCTCGTTGTTAAAAAATGCGTGTTTTTAAGAGATAATAACTATCAAAAGATTCACACTTGTTTATGTCTGGTTTAATTGTAAAATTATGTATAGTGACCAACATTGTATTAAATGGTAAAAATATATTCTAAATATACATTAAAACCACTCAAATTCATAATTTATCAAAATAATTTATTTCTATTAAAAAAGTTGTTTTTAATTAAAATTTAGTAATTTTCACTATTCATCAAAATATAAATTTTATCCGAAAAGTTCCAAAATTTCACCCTTGGAAAAATTCGATATTCTGAATCTATAAATGAAGTCCATTTTGAGAGATAAAATTTATAAAATTTCAAAAATTAGGTATTACTATTCGTAATAGCTTGTTTTATTAGTTGTGGTGTGTGTTAGAACTTGAAGTTGCGTACAACACACGCTACTGTATTATTCAAAGAGAATCGTACCGAGGAAGATTGGGGTGTTACATTGTAAATTTTTGATGTCCCATTCTAAAGAATAAATTTATTTATTCAAATTGAATATATAAAAGTTTTAAAATATTGGATTTAAAAAAAAGGTTTCACTATTAAAAGTTGGTAAAAGGGCATTTTTTGAAAAATACTTCTTTTATCTGAAAAAAGGATTTGTTCTTATATTATATCTAAGAAACTCATAATATGGATTCTAAAACTATAAGGATTATATATTGTTTAAAATTTTGTTAATACTATTCATAACCTCTTTTGAACAGCTTGTTTGGTAAGTCATGGTGCGCTTGAACTCGATGTTGCGTGTAGTGCAAGTTATTGAATTATTTTGATGAAATAACACACTATGAAATCTTGGGGTGTTACATTCTCCCCTCCTTCAGTAAATTGCGTCCTCGCAATTTTAAATTGTTCTTCAAAAATAAAAGGTTAAATATAGAAAATATCTTTGTGGGAAAACCCACATCGTAAATTGGGTTAACAAAATCTAGTCTTAATCAGAGGAAAAGAGAAATGAAAGGGTCACCACCAAATTATGATCTCTATTAGGAGAACATTGGTGGAAATTAGAGACACATAATTGGAGGAAAAATGTAAATATTTATAGGTAGTGATTGAGGTCATCAATCACAAACAAGTGTAAAATTGAGGGCCTTAAATTCATCAATCTATGCTGATTTAAAATACCATCAGTTCAGCAAAACATATGGTATTAGGATAACACATTTTTTTTTGTTTTAAGATCCCTTCACTAAAGTATAATAATTAATTTATTCATTGAATAAGTGAAGTAGAAAAATATATACTTGATAAGTAGAGTCTCATCCTTTAACTAAGTTCTACCACAAACTCATCTTTCACTCTAAAAGATAATAGAACATAAGAATAATATTCTATTTATCTTATTCATATAGGGTTAAAAAATGAATTTATAATTCATCTAGAAGAACCATTAAAAAAATAAAATTATTCAATCTAGTACATCACGTGGGTTAGTGGTAGGTGATACCCCCTTGTCTCCCTTTGGTTGTGGGTTCAAGTCTCGCAGCCTTGCCAGACGCGACAGGTTGCCGCCCGACCTCCGGGTTGTCCTTTTATGGAAATCCATAATAATCCAAACTAGAACTATCCAAAATACATCAGTCCAAAACTTATAAGGAAGTTAAAAAAATGAAGATCATTTTTGCTGCATTATAACATGTGAACACCTTTATCATGTATTCTTTAAAACACTGCAACATCCCGAATTACCATAAAACCTTATTGATTACATTCATGATCCCTTATTCCTTAACGAATAATAGATGTACTCCTTCAATCCAAAAATGTTTTAAACCCCATGAATGATGGAATATACAAATCATTAATCAGTTTCAAGGAAGTCAATAATATCCAATATAATTTATCCAAATCCATCATGTATTATCCTAAAATAACTACCTCAGTATCAGAACCATATTATGGTTTATCTTGCTCTAAACCATATATTTTCCAAAAATTTAACCTGTTATTGAGTCAATTTTCTTTATTCCACACAATCTCAAGTCCTTAATGAAATAGTACTACAGTACAATCTCTACATACTCAATAATTATTATAAGAATTAAATTGTTGATACAACACTCAAATGACATAATCAACATAAGAACTCTAATAATTCCTCTTATTCTGTGGTAGTATCATAACTTGATTATTATCCAATAGAATCATTTGTGGAATAGTATGATGACTGGGACATAGGTTCGCATAGTGTCCAAAGTCCTAGAAAATGAAGCATTGTACATTTGAAACCATTTTCTTACCCTTGTAGTCACGTACTTTGTGCCCTTTTACTCCACACTTATAAAAAACTCCCATTCCTTTCATGCAAGTTCCAGGGTGTTTCTTCCCACAGTTATCACATATTGGAAAATTCTTCTTTTCCCTCTTCCCTTTATCCATCTTTCTCTATTCCATTCTTTTATTCTCTTACTTCCCTTCAAAGCCATAGGACTCAGTAAACTCTTTACTTATCTTATCAACAAATGATATTATTTCTTCATATGATGATACTACAAGGGAGACTATTTATCTTATAAATTCTGGCTTAAGACCCTGAAAGATATTATCCTTCTTTCTCTTTGGATCATGTGCATTTCTGGAGTTCTCATTCCTTCTACTGGGCGCCATTTCTATATAATGGAATACACTAGATTAGTTTATGAATAACAATACCTAATCCCAAACTTGTAAAACACATAACATAAATTAAATAGTTTATGGATATAATCCATAATCATAAAAATGTCTCCTTTGAGGAAGTATATACTCATAAACCCTTCATAATTGTTTGTAAAGAGAATGAGAATTATCCTAAGAATATCCCCCGGGAGTGTCGTAACCAAGAGTGTAGCAAGGCCCATTGTCGTGCACCAATTCTTATTCGAGTCTAGCTTAAAGCGGTGTTTTCGGGTTTTACCCCTAGGTACATCTGTGCCAGAGCTGCCTCTACCTGCTCGTATCCAGACAGGGATGTATTGCTCGGAAAACTTAGAAAATCTCTACAATACCAAAATTCTAAGAAGTTATTCTATACTAATCCTCAAAGTCTATCTTATGGCTATGTTCTCTAATCAGAGTTTATTTAAATCTAGTTTCCAAGGTTATTGCTAAACTTCCTCTGATACCAACTGTAACACCCTGACCCCAGTTACCCAGTGTCGGTGCATTATTTTAATACATTGGCATGATTACAAGGAATCAAGTCCCAAAGGACCAATCAGTTTAGCAGTCTTGGAAAATAGATTACATGCATGAATGTTACATTAAACTTCATAACATACAAAACAACATAAATAATCCTTTATGAATTCCATTATTCCCTTTTCTTCAACCTTCATATCAATCACAATATACATCTTGGAATCCTGGGAAAAATAAAACATAGAAAGGGGTGAGCTCAAATTCTCTGTAAGGGTAAGAAATACATCGGAAACATTCATAAATAAGCATGAACATTTAAGGCAATGTATAACTAAAACAAAACCTTTTAAACTTGAACTTCAATATAGTATATAAAAAATAAAATTAAATAAGGCCATTTACTTATTCACATGGATATTCTACTAATCGAAAAATCACATGCAATATCAATAAACACTTTCATAATGATGGAGTGCATAATTCCAGACTATCATAACCACATAGCCATGGCCTCATTCCAAGAATACAAATAAGATTTTTCCAAGGCCTTGTGCCAAGACACTAGTTTGTCACATGAGACCTACCGATGCATCGGGGAGCTATAGAGGGCTCCACCCATCACTTACTAAGTCCAATGCATTCCCATATGAAAAGGTTTAAACATAACATAAACATTCGTATTAAAACTAGCATACGAAATTTCAATAATTTCTCCATAAACCATGAATGGTATAAAAATAACACATCCACAATAAAAGATATCACAAAACCTTCAATACAATACAAAAGTTTTTTATCATAATTAATCAACTTCAAATAAGCATAAAATCCATTAAAGGATGTTGACATAGATGAAATCAAAACAATTTGATAGAATATCTGTTTTCTCAAAATCATTGAAAAGTCACACATTTATAAAGGATGTAATTTAAAAGAGATTTTTGAATCAAAGTCTCCCACACCACATTGAAAATTTTGAAAATAAATATCATTTAAAAACATTCATGTCCATATAAATAAATCCTTAAAATCATTTTGAAAACATGGACATTAATTAAAAAGATTTAGAAAGATAAATATTTAAAACATTTAAAATTATGATCTTGATAAAGAGTACCTTTCACAAATTCTTAAAATATTCATTTTGAAATCATTTAAAAGTCACAAATTATAAAATATAACATTTGCTTGTAAAATATTCTTATAATATTTCAAGGTAAGATTTGATGATTTTATAATGGCAGTAAATAGCCACACCTGCTGTATAAGTTAAAAAAAATACATTCTTACCTTAAATTTGTCGAAAAGGTTAAAACTGCCTTGTTTGGAAAACAACGGAAATATTCCATTCAAAACACATAAGGGTATAAATGAATTTAACCCATTGTCTAGTAAATAGTAAAAATGTTTTTAAATACATTTTTAAGGAACATGGATGTGGATGATAAAGATATCCCGGTAGATAATTACGTATAAACAACCTCAGATAATGAAGAGATTTCGAAATAAACCCTTACCTTGTACTTTTCATTGGATGGGGGTAGGTTAACCTCCTGTATAATGGTTAAATAATTGTTATTAAATTATACAAGAATAATATACATTAATATGATATCATATATGATCTTTTAACATTGCTTTGTTAATAATATCTTAGTATTATCGTTGTTTTAGGTGTCAACTAACTCATTTTCTTTTATATGTTTTGTTATGTAAGCAGTGGTTGTCATTGATAGGTTTTATCTTATTCATATCCAGAATGGTATCAAGTCCTTAAAAATTATTTTTAAATAATCAAATGATAATTATATTTGAATGGATATGATGGAGAATTAATCTCATCGCGTTCGTGGCGACGGTAGTCCGTACGTACGCACGAGCGACAATATCATTCTTTTGATTTTAAAATAATTTATAATTGGATGTTATATCACATATACTGTATAATAATCATGTTATATTTATTATTTACATGAATTACACATAATTATTATACCCATCTAAATAATAATGTTTTGAATAACAATTATACCACGACGTTGAGACGGTAAGCCGTACGTGCGCACGTATGGTGACGTGTCATTAAAAGGATGTCTAGAATACTGATATATGGTTGTACCATGTTTATAATAACATCAAAGTATATATAATATACTGGAGTTATTATTTTATAATGGTAATAAAAAATAAATAAGAATTGGAAGAATAAAGGAACTTGAAAAGGGTGGTGAAATCATTACCTCTTCTTTGGGTTCTTCCTTTTGATTTAATCAAAAGGGCTCCTTAGGATGGCTTTCTGACTAAGTTAAGGCCTCTAGGATGAATTGATTAATGTTAAGAGAGTATTTGGGCAGGGTTTTGCAGAACCAAAAGTCTTTGAATGTGTGAATTAGTGATAAGGAGGAGTGACCTTTTATAAGAGGGGTGAGGGGCACCTTTGGAAAAGCTAGAAATATTATTTTATAATAAATTCATATTCGGTTTATAATGGCTACAAAGTGGATTATTTAAAGGTTAAGGTGGGTATGGGTCGAAAACCACTCAACCAATATAATTTAGATTGGTTTGGGTCACTATATTAACCTTATCTTTAAGTATTAACTCTTAGTTAATTAGTTTCATTTTTACAATGTCTCTTTGTTTTTTTATATTATATGGTTAATAAACGTCTTATATACATAAAATATACCCCCAAGTGGTCCATTAATGATACAAATATCATTATATAAGTCTATTGGCCGAAACATAGATTTTTAATAATTTAATATCAATTAATGATATAATATTTGTTTTTAAAACTCTTTTGTGTCAAATTTGACACTATTCAACAATTGATTTTGGTAAAACTCATAACAGAATGATTATTTCGAAAAAAATTATTAAATAAATCCTAACATTCCATATTAACCTAGAATATTATTGGTATTTATAAAAATTCTCAAATTAAATTTATTTGGGAATTTATAATATCAATTATTCAAATTTTTCACTATTATGGTAATTACTACATCACCATTGTGTCATAAATAAATTAAATTATTTAATGTATAAAAATTATAAATAAAATACCATTATGTAGGAAATAGTTTTATATTTATAATTAATATTTATAGTCTAAAATATAACATATATAACCCTATGTAAAAATTGTTTTTCTAAAAGATATATGCTTGTGTCATTTTTGTATTCATTTTAACTTAATTAAAATAAAGTGTCCCTATCACCTACAAGTGGCTCCATGGGGTCCCAAAATTGACCCAAAGATGCCCATGGTCGGCCATGTATCAACCAATAAGGTTAGGACACGTTTTAAGGTAATTTTGTATTATTATAATATTCTTTTTAACCCTTATTTACCGGATTTACCCTTAACCATGGTAAATAAAATATTTACCGAAATAATTATTCCAAATATCTAAAAATAAAACTTATCTATTTACACAATATGAAAATCCTGATTCCAAATATGGAATCCATTTTTTCAAATTCAAAACACAGAATTGGAAGAAATTAATTTAAAATTAATTCCCGTTGTTAAAACAAAAGCGTGTTTTTATGAGATAATAACTATCAAATGATTGACATTTGTTTATGTCCGGTTTAATTGTAAAATTATGTAAAATTACCAGCATTGTATTAAATGGTAAAAATATATTCTAAATATACTTTAAAACCACTCAAATTCATAATTTATCAATATAAATTATTTCAATTAAAATGTTGTTTTTAATTAAAATTTAGTAATTTTCACTATTCATCAACATATAAATGTTATCTGAAAAGTTCCAAAATTTCACCCTAGGATAAATTCGATATTCCAAATCCAGAAATGAAGGCCATTTTGAGAGATAAAATTTATAAAATTTCAAAAAGTAGGTATTACAATTCATAATAGCTAGTTCTATTAGTTGTGGTGTGTGTTAGAACTTGAAGTTGCGTACAACACACACTACTGTATTATTAAAGAGAAGCGTACCGAGGAGGATTGGGGTGTTAAATTGTAAATTTTTTATATCCCCATTCTAAAGAATAAATTTATTTAGTCAAATTGAATATATAAAGTTTTAAAATATTGGATTAAAAAAAAGGTTTCACTATTAGAAGTTGGTAAAAGTGAATTTTTTGAAAAATACTTCTTTTATCTGAAAAAAGAATTTGTTCATACATTATGTCTAAGAAACTCATAATATGGATTCTAAAACTATAATGATTATATAAAGTTTAAAATTAAGTTAATACTATTCATAACCTCTTTTGAACAGCTTGTTTGGTAAGTCATGGTGTGCTTGAACTCGATGTTGCGTGTAGTGCAAGTTATTGAATTATTTTGATGAAATAACACACTATGAAATCTTGAGTTGTTATATTCTCCCCTCCTTCAATAAATTGCATCCTCCCAATTTTAAATTTTTTTTCAAAAATAAAAGGTTGAATATAGAAAATATCTTTGTGGGAAAACCCACATCGGAAATTGGGATAATAAAATTTAGTCTCAATAAGAGAAAAAGAGAAATGAAAGGGTCCCCACAAAATTATGATCTCTATTCGGAGAACATTGGTGGCAATTAGAGACACATAATTGGAGGAAAAACGTAAATATTGATAGGTAGTGATTGAGGTCATCAATCACAAACAAGTGTAAAACGGAGGGACTTAAATTCATCAATCTATGATGATTTAAAATACCATCGGTTCAGCAAAACATGTGGTATTAGGATAACAAATTTTTGTGTTTTAAGATCCCTTCACTAAAGTATAAGAATTAATTTCTTCCTTGAATAAGTGAAGAATAAAAATATATTCTTGACAAGTAGAGTCTCATCCTTTAGGTAAGTTCTACCACAAACTCATCTTTCACACTAAAAGATAATAGAACATAAAAATAATATTCTATTTATCTTATTCGTATAGGGTTAAAAAATGAATTTCTAATTCATCTAGAATAACCATTAAAAAATGAAATTATTCAATCCAGGACATCACGTGGGTTAGTGGTAGGTGATACACCCATATCGCCCTTTGGTTGGGGGTTCAAGTCTCGTGGCCTTGCCAGACGCTACGGGTTGCCGCCCGACCTCCGGGTTGTCCTTTTATGGAAATCCAAAATAATCCAAACTAGAACTATCCAAAATACTTCAGTCCAAAATTTATAAGGAAGGTAAACACAATGAAGATCCTTTTTTCCGCGTAATAGCATTTGAACACCTTCATCATGTATTCTATAAAACACTGCAACATCCTGAATTACCATAAAACCTTATTGATTACATTCATGATTCCTTATTCCTTAACAAATAATAGATATACTCCTTCAATCCAAAAATGTTTTAAACCCCAACAATGATGGAATATACAAATCATTAATCAGTTTCAAGGTTGTATAGAATATCCAATATAAATTATCCAAATCATTCATGTATTATTCTAAAATCACTACCTTAGTATCAAAACCATATTCTGGTTTATCTTTCTCTCAACCATATATTTTCCAAAAATTTAACCTGCTATTGAGTCACATTTCTTTGTTCCACACAATCTCAAGTCCTTAATGAATTAGTAGTATAGTAAAATCCATATATACTCCATAATTATTATAAGAACTACATTTTTGATACAACACTCAAATTACATAATCAACATAAGAACTCCTAATCGTTCCTCTTTATCTGTAGTAGTATCATAACTTGATTATTATCAAATAGCATCATTTGCGGCATAGTCTGATGACTGGGACATAGGTTCGCGTGGTGTTCAAACTCCTTTCAAATGAAGCATTGTACATTTGAAACCATTTTCTTACCCTTACAGTCACGTACTTTGTGCCCTTTTCCTCCACACTTATAACAAACTCCCATTCCTTTCAGGCAAGTTCCAGGGTGTTTCTTCCCAAAGTTATCACATATGGGCAAATTCTTCTTTTCCCTCTTCCGTTTATCCATCTTTCTCTCTTCCATCCTTTTATTCTCTTACTTCCCTTCAAAGACATAGGACTCAGTAAACTCTTTACTTATCTTATCAACACATGATATTATTTCTTCATATGATGATAATACATGGGAGACTATTTCCCTTATAAATTTTGGCTTAATACCATGAAATATATGATCCTTCATTCTTTTTGGATCATGTGAATTGCTGGAGTTCTCATTCCTTCTACTGGGCGTCATTCTTAAACAATGTCATACAATAGATTAGTTTATGAATAACAATACCTAATCCCAAACTTGTATAACACATAACATAAATTAAATAGTATATGTATATAATCCATAATCATAAAAATGTCTCCTTTGTGGAAGTATATACTCATAAACCCTTCATAATTGTTTGTAATGAAAATGAGAATTATCCTAAGCATATCCCCCGGGAGTGTCGTAACCAAGAGTGTAACAAGGCCCGTTGTCATGCACCAGTTCCCTTTTTAGTCTAGCTCAAAGCGGTGTTTTTGGGTTTTACCCCTAGGTATATCTGGGCCAGATCTGCCTCTACCTGCTCGTATCTAGACAGGGATGTATTGCTCAGAAAACTCACAAAATCTCTACAACACCAAAATTCTAAGAAATTATTCTATATTAATCCTCAAATTCTATCTTGTGTCTATGTTCTCTAATCAGAATATATCTAAATCTAGTTTTCAAGGTTATTGCTAAACTTCCTTTGATACCAACTGTAACGCCCCGACCCCAGTTACCTAGAGTCGGTGCATTATTTTAATACATTGGCATGATTATAAGGAATCAAGTCCCAAAGGACTGATCAGTTTAGTAGTCTTGGAAAATAGATTACATGCATGAATGTTACATTACACTTCATAACATACAAAACAACATAAATAATCCTTTATTAATGTCATTATTCCCTTGTATTAACCCTACATATCAATCACAATATACATCTTGGAATCTTGGGAAAAATAAAACATAGAAAGGGGTGAGCTCAAATGCTCCGTAAGGGTAAGAAATATAGTGGAAACTTTCATAAATAATGGTAAACATTTAAGGCAATGTATAACCAATACAAAAGCCTTTTAAACATGAACTTCAACATAGTATGGAAAAAATAAAATGAAATAATGTCATTTACTTATTCACATGGATATTCTAATAATCAAATAATCACATGCAATATCAATAACCACTTTTATAATGATGTAATGCATAATGCTAGACTATCATAACCATATAGCCAAGGCCTAATGCCAAGACTACAAATAAGATTTTTCCAAGGCCTTGTGCCAAGACACTAGTTTGTCTGATGAGACCTACCGATGCATCGAGGTGCTATAGCGGGCTCCACCCGTCACTTACTAAGTCCAATGCATTCCCATATGAAAAGGATTAAACATAACATAAACATTCGTATTAAAACTAGCATACGAAATTTCAATACTTTCTCCATAAACAACGAATGATATAAAAATAACACATCCACAGTAAAACATATCACGAAACCTTCAATACAATACAAAAGTTTTGTATCATAATAAATCAACTTCAAATAAGCTTAAAATCCATCAAAGGATGTTGACATAGATGAAATCAAAACAATTTGAGAGAAATATCTCTTTTCTCGAAATCATTGAAAAGTCACACATTTATAAAGGAAGTAATTTAAAAGAGATTTTTGAATCAAAGTGTCCCATACCACTTTGAAACTTTTGAAAATAAATATCATTTCAAAACATTCATGTCTATATAAATAAATCCTTAAAATCATTTTGAAAACATGGAAATTAATTAAAAATATTTAGAAAGATAAATCTTTAAAACATTTAAAATTATGATATTGATAAAGAGTACCTTTCACAAATTCTTAAAATATTCATTTTGAAATAATTTAAAACTCACATAATTATAAAATAAAACATTTAATTTGAAAATAGTCTTATATTATTTCAAGGGAATCTTTGAAAATTTTATAATGGCGTTAAATAGCCGCACCCGCCGTATAAGTTAAAAAAAGACATTCTTACCTTAAATTTTTCGAAAAGGTTAAAAGTACCTTGTTTGGAAAACGACAGAAAAATTCCTTTCAAAACACATAAGGGTATAAATGAAATTAACCCATTGTCTATTAAATATTAAAAATGTTTTTAAATACATTTTTAAGTAACATGGATGTGGATGATAATGAGATCCGAGTAGATAATTACATATAAACAACCTCAGATAATGAAGAGATTGAAAAATAAACCCTTACCTTGTACTTTTCCATGGTTGGGGGTAGGTTAAGCTCCTGTATAATGGTAAAATAATTGTTATTAAATTATAAGAAAATCATATAAATTAATATGATATCATATATGATCTTTTAACATTGCTTTGTTAATAATATCTTAGTATTATCGTCGTTTCGGGTGTTAACTTACTCATTTTATTTTATATGTTTTGTTATGTAAGTCATGGTTTTCATGGATAGGTTGTATCATATTTATATCCAGAATTATATCAAGTCCTTAAACATTATTTTTAAATCATTAAATGATAATTGTACTTGAATGGATACGATGGAGAATGAATCTCATCGCGTTCGTGGAGATGGTAGTCCGTACGTACGCACGAGCGACAACATCATTCTTTTGATTTTAAAATAATATATAATTGGATGTTATATCACATATACAGAATTATAATCATGTTATATTTATTATTTACATGAATTACACATCATTATTATACCCATCCAAATAATAACGTTTTGAATAACAATTACACCACGACGTGGAGACGGTAAGTCGTACGTACGCACGTATGATGATGTGTCATTCAAAGGATTGGTGGAATACTGAAATATGGTTGTAACATGTTTATAATAACATAAAAGTATATATAATATACTGGAATTATTATTTTATAATGGTAATAACAAATAAAGAAGAAGTGGAAGAAGAAAGGAACATGAAAAAGGGTGGTGAAATCATTACCTCTTCTTTGACTTCTTCCCTTTGATTTGGTCAAAAGGGCTCCTTAGGTTGGATTTATGACTAATGGATGACCTCTAGGATGAAGTTATTGAAGATTAGAGAGTATTTGGGAAGGTTTTGGCCGAACCAATAGGCTTTGAATGTGTGAATTAGTGAGAAGGGGGAGTGCCCTTTTATAAGAGGGGTGAGGGGCACCTTTGGAAAATCTTGATGTATTATTTTATAATAAATTCATATTCGGTTTCTAATGGCTCAAAAGTGGATTATTTAAAGGTTACGGTGTGTATGGGTCGAAAAACACTAAAACAAAAGAATTTATACCGGTTTGGGTCACTATATTAATCTTATCTTTAAGTATTAACTCTTAGTTAATTAGATTCACTTTTACAATGTCTCTTTGTATTTTTATATTATATGGTTAATAAACTTACAATATACATCCAAGAGACCCCAAAGTGGTCCACTAATGATAAAATATCATGATATAAGTCTCTTGGCCGAACCTTAGATTTTTATGAATTTAATATCAATTAATAATATAATATTTCTTTTAACAACTCTTTTATGTCAATTTTGACACTATTCAATAATTGTTTTTTGTAAAACTCATAACAGAATGATTACTTCGAAAAAATTTAATTAAATAAATCCTAACATTCCATATTAACATAGAAAATTATTGTTATTAATAAAAAGTCTCAAATTAAATTTATTTTGGTATTTATAATATCAATTATTCTAATTTTTCACTAATATGGTATTTACTGTATCACCATTGTGTCATAAATAAAATAAATTATTTAATGTCTAAAAATTATAAATAAACTACCATTATGTAGGAAATCTTTTATATTTATAATGAATATTTATAGTCGAAAATCCAACATATATAACCCTATTTAAAAATTGTTTTTCTAAAAGATATATGCTTGTGTCATTTTTGTATTCATTTTAACTTAATTAAAATAAAGTGTCCCTATCACCTACAAGTGGCTCCATGGGGTCCGAAAATCAACCCAAAGATGTCTATGGTTAGACATGTATCAACCAATAAGGTTAGGACACGTTTTAAGGTAATTTTTTATTATTATAATATTATTTTTAAACCTTATTTACTGGATTTACCCTCAACCATGGTAAATAATATATTTATCGAAATAATTATTCAAAATGTCTAAAAATAAAAGTTACCTATTTACACAATATGGAAATCCTGATTCCAAATAAGGAATCCATTTTTCCAAATTCAAAACAAAGAAGTGTCAGAAATTAATTTAAAATTAATTCTCGTTGTTAAAACAAAAAGCGTGTTTTTAAGAGATAATAACTATCAAAAGATTGACACTTGTTTATGTCCGGTTTAATTGTAAAATTATGTACAACAACAAACATTGTATTAAATGGTAATAATATATTCTAAATATACTTTAAAACCACTAAAATTTATAATTTATCAATATAAATTATTTTTATTAAAAAAGTTGTTTTTAATTAAAATTTAGTAATTTTCACTATTCATCAAAATATAAATGTTATCCGAAAAGTTCCAAAATTTCACCCTTGGCTAAATTCGATATTCCGAATCCAGAAATGAAGTCCATTTTGAGAAGTGAAATTTATAAAAATTCAAAAAGTAGGTATTACTATTCATAATAGCTAGTTTTATTTTTTGTGGTGTGTGTTAGAACTTGAAGTTGCTTACAACACACGCTACTGTATTATTCAAAGAGAAGCGTACCGAGGAAGATTGAAGTGTTACATTGTAAATTTTTTATGTCCCCATTATAAATAATAAATTTATTTAGTCAAATTGAATATATAAAAGTTTTAATATATTGGATTTAAAAAAAAGGGTTTCACTATTAAAAGTTGGTAAAAGTGCGTTTTTTGAAAAATACTTCTTTTATCTGAAAAAAACAATTTGTTCTTACATTATGTCTAAGAAACTCATAATATGGATTCTAAAACTATAAGGATTATATAATGTTTAAATTTTAGTTAATACTATTCATAACCTCTTTTGAACAGCTTGTTTGGTATGTCATGGTGCGCTTGAACTCGATGTTGTGTGTACTACAAGTTATTGAAT